>JASDDO010000014.1:7779869-10206358 GCA_030015575.1 Agapanthus africanus
GACATCCTACCGAAGACTGCTTCACCTTTAAGAACTGGGTCGAGGACCAGTACCAACGGGGCAGATTCGCTTTATCCAACAGCTGGAGGGTAACGCCGCCACAAAAGCATGAACCCAAGGCCGCAAGAGCAAGACCGGATCCACCACATTCCTGGAAGCGGATTCGCACCTGTTATACGATTACGATATTAAAAGAAGAGCGCGAGAACATGGATGACTTTCCCCAGTGCTTTGAGAACAGCGACGACGAGGTGATCTCAGAATTTCCGCCAGCTCCGAAAGAACTGGAAGATGGTATACATACTACTGCAGATAACCTCAAGAAGATTGAGTTGGGATCGGCAGATGACCCGCGACCGACATTTGTCAGCGAGCTACTATCTAAAGAAAGGGTGGCCGCGTTAAAGAACGTGCTTCTACGGCATAAAGACTGCTTCGCGTGGAACTACTCTGAGATGCCAGGATTAGATCCGGAGGTTGCTGTGCATAAATTAGCAATATCCCCAGATATCAAGCCAGTCAAGCAAGCGCCAAGAAGGATGCGACTCGAGCTTGAGATAAGCATCAACGCCGAAGTCAAGAAGCTGATCGATTCTGGATTTATCCAAGAAGTCCAATATCCCGATTGGATCGCCAATATCATCCCGGTAATGAAAAAGAATGGGACGGTACGCATATGCGTGGATTTCAGGGATCTCAATAAAGCCTGTCCAAAGGATGATTTCCCAGTACCGGTAACCGAGCTGATGATAGATAACACGTCCACTCACGAGGTTTTCTCCTTTATGGACGGTTCGTCAGGATACAATCAGATAAAGATGCATCCCGAAGACCAGAAGCACACCGCTTTCCGGACCCCTTTGGGTATATTCTGCTACAGGGTTATGCCCTTTGGTTTAAAGAACGCTGGCGCTACCTATCAAAGGGCCATGACAAAAATCTTCGACGACCTCATACATGACATCGTCGAGTGCTATGTCGATGACCTCGTAGTAAAGAGCATGTCATACGAAGATCATTTAAAGCATCTGGAGACTGTATTTCAACGCCTTCGGCAATATAATTTGAAAATGAATCCCCTCAAATGCGCGTTTGGAGTCTCCTCGGGCAAATTCCTGGGATTCATCGTTCGACACCGAGGAATTGAAATAGATCCGTCAAAGATTAAAGCGATCATGGAAATGCCTCCGCCAAGAACCCTCAAACAGTTGCGGTCTCTCCAAGGGAAGCTCGCATACATCCGGCGGTTTATCGCCAATCTTTCAGGCAAATGCCGTCCTTACAGCCACCTGATGAAGAAGGGAACTCCGTTCATTTGGGATCACAAATGCCAAGGTGCACTAGACGAGATCAAGCAATACCTACAGAACCCTCCGGTGTTGGCCGCGCCGGTCAAGGGAAAACCCCTCATTCTTTATACAACCACCCTCGAAGGTTCCTTGGACGCATTATGGGCGCAAGAGAACGATCAGGGAAAAGAGAGAGCACTCTACTACTTAAGTCGAGTTCTGCTGGGGGCAGAAAGCAACTACTCTCCCATTGAAAAACATTGCTTGGCATTAATCTTCGTGATAACAAAGCTCAGACACTATGCGTTGGCGCATGAAGTCCGTCTTATTTCAAAAGTGGACCCCCTTAAATACTTGATGTCGAAAGCCATATTGACGGGACGACTCGCTAAATGGGCCCTACTCTTGATGGAGTTCTCGGTAACGTATCAACCTCTCAAGGCAGTGAAAGGCCAGGCCATTGCCGACTTCCTCGCTGAGCACCCGATACCGGCCGATTCTCCTCTGAACCGTGATTTGCCGGACGAGCATGCATTTGATGCGATTAGCGGCGGAAGCACCCGATGGGAGCTCTATTTCGATGGAGCGTCCTCCGTAAAGAAACAGAAACAAGGTATCCCAATGATCAAATCAGGGATAGGTCTCGTTTTTGTAACTCCACAAGGAGGGGTAATGCGCTTCGCCTTCTCCTTAACAGAGCCGAGGACAAACAATGAAGCTGAATACGAAGCTCTGATAGCAGGCCTCGAAATCGCCATCGACCTGGGAATTGAAGACCTCCTTATATACGGGGATTCTCAACTGGTTGTTAGTCAAGTAAATGGTGATTACCAAACGTGCAAACCGGAGTTGGTAAAGTACGGCGAAAAGGTGCAACAACTATTGACCCAAATTCCCTCCTATACTTTGGAGAATATACCGCGCGCGGAAAACAGTAAAGCAGACACGTTAGCCAAACTTGCTAAAGAACCGGCGGACGAAAACCTCGATGATGTAAGAATCGTGGTACAAAGCCGTCGAGTGCTTGCCCCGGCAGAAATACCTCCGGAATTATATAAAGAGAAGGGAGCGACTGAGCAGACGACCCTGCAAATAAAAGACCATGAGAAGGCCGAGGACTGGAGGGAAGTCTTCATAGACTACTTTAAGTCCCACCTAATGCCCAAAGATACATCCTCGAGGCATCAACTCATGAAACGAGCCCTATCTTTTGCCTTCGTCAACGATGCTCTATACAAGAGGTCATTCGATTCTCTGTGGCTGAGATGCCTAGGACCTGACGAAGCGAGAAGGGTCGTCCAAGAAGTTCACGACGGACTTTGCGGTTCTCACCAAGCAGGCCCAAAGATGAAGTTAAAAATTAAACGGATGGGTTACTACTGGCCCACGATGATCCAGGACTGCCTCGAGTATGCGAAGCAATGCCACTCGTGCCAGATTCATGGAGACTTTATCCACCAACATCCGAATCCACTACATCCAACGGTGGCTAGTTGGCCATTCGAAATGTGGGGGACTGACATAGTCGGCCCCATCGAGCCAGCATCATCCCGGGGACATCGTTTTATCCTGGCGACAACTGATTACTTCTCCAAATGGGCAGAAGCAGTACCGCTGAGGGAAGTGAATACGGAGAATATCCTCCATTTCTTCAAAACGCACGTCATCTACGGTTCGGAACCCCATGGCGGATTATCTCCGACAATGGGCCAGCCTACCGAAGCCATAAGATTAGCCGCTTCGCGCAGCAGCACAATATAGACTGGAGATATTCTTCAGTCTACAACCCACGAGCTAACGGTCTGGCCGAGGCCTTCAATAAGACCTTGACAAAGATCATAAAAAAGACCGTTTCCCGGAATAAGAGAGACTGGCACGAAAGGCTGCAAGAAGCCCTTTGGGCTTATCGAACTACATTCAAGACGGCCACGAACACAACGCCGTATGCGTTGGTATTTGGGACGGAAGCGGTACTCCCCCTCGAGATAGAGTTACCCTCTCTACGAGTGGCAGTCCACCACGAGCTGACGGACGAAGAAAATGCTCACCTTCGGCTTGAGGAGCTTGATGCCCTCGATGAAACCCGACTCATAGCGCAACAACATCTAGAAGCCTACAAAGCGAAGATGACGCGCTCGTACGAAAGATTGACCAGGCCGAGGACATTCCGCCAAGGCGAACTCGTGCTAGTGGTCAAAAGACCTATGATCCCCAACCGTGCCAAGCGGGGGAAATTTGAGCCAAACTACGAAGGTCCTTACATCATAGACAAGGTCTACCAGGGTGGAGCCTATCTACTCATGGACATGCACGGTGAAAGGCCTTTCAGGCCAATAAATGGCCGCTTCTTAAAGAAATACTATGCTTAATGATCCATAGCCTGGGTCAATGATAAATGACGACGACTATGTCCACTCGCTATCTTCCTAGGCTCAGACTTTACAAGCAGCAGCTGGCCTTCCCATAACGACGGACCGAAACGTCCTTAAACTAACGACGGACCGAAACGTCCTTAAACTAACGGCGGACCGAAACGTCCTTAAACTAACAACGGACCGAAACGTCCTTAAACTAACGGCGGACCGAAACGTCCTTAAACTAACGGCGGACCGAGACGTCCTTAAACTAGCGACGGACCGAGACGTCCTTAAACTACTACCGCAGCATCCTTAGGCTGACGAGATAAAAAAAAGAGAGGAAAAGAATAAAAAAAACGGTATGTCCATAAGCAAAATGGGCACGGATGAAAACCCGAAAGGGCTCCGTGAGTAAAAACAGCAGGACTACCGGCGAGTATTTGTGAAAACCCGAAAGGGCGCAACCTCGTTAAAAGACACTTATAGGGTCCTCTCGACCTTGTAAGGAGAAACCACCTGCGTGAGATCCTTACGACTCACAAAGGAGCAACACACTTAGGGGTCCTCACGATTCCTAAGGAGAAAATGCACTTGCGAGATCCTTACGACTCGTAAGGAGAATTCTCTTGTGGGACCCTCACGGCTCATAAGATTTGAAAGTCTTAAGTTACAGAAACCTAAACCTGTTCTTAAGCAAATCCTCCACAACCTTCGATATTGCCCTACAAGGGGCTTAATACTGACCCTTGTATACAATCCACGGGCGCGAATAAACATTTCCCCAGCAAAGTCCAACCCTTGTAGGTCCTCTCGATCCATAAGGAGAAAGCCCTCTTGTAGGATCCTTACGACTTACAGAGGAGCACACACTTAGGAATCCTCACGATCCCTAAGGAGAAAATACACATGCAAGATCCTCACGACTTGTAGGAAGAAGTACCTTTGTGAGACCCTCACGGCTCATGAAGTCAAAAGCCTTGGTCGACAGGACCCTTAACCCTGTTTGCTGAGCCACCTTTGTTCGTCATCGACAAAGGCAAATGATGATTCGCTCCTGGCAACATTCCAGTTGTAGCGGTGCTGATGCCGAAATCGGTGCCTAAAATCCAGGCTTGCAGCGAAAAAGCTAGCAAGCCACACATGCCTACAAAATAGCTGAAATGATGGGGCAACTTGCAATAAAAAGCAGCAAGTAAAAATGAAAGCATGAAAAATAGCCGAAATGATGGGGCAACTCGCAATAAAAAGCAGCGAGCAAAAAATAAATAAATAGCCGAAATGATTGGGCACCGCGAAAAATAGCCGAAATGATGGGGCAATCGCGACCTTCGCGATATAAAAGCTGAAATGATAGAGCATCGCGGAAAAAGAAATAAAATAAAAGTGAAATCCTCGCCCTACAGGTGATGTTACATCTACCTCTGTATACAATCCAGGGGCGCAAACAAAGAAGGGATCATACTCCTTCCCCAGGTTTCATCATAAGGAGAAGCCAAATCTCGACGGTTCACAGATAGCCTAGAGATCATCTCGACGTCCGTTTCATGGCAGCAGACACAACATCAAGCGAAACGGAACAGCGGCAACCCCCAGTTCCATGGCTCGGCGATACATATCACCAAGAGTCAAACCTCCATCCCGTGAAATGCGGATACAATCAACAAAATTCCTGGTCACGTGGAACACGGATAATGTCACTCTTTGACCCCGTGTGAAGCATCCAGAGCGGAGCCTAGTCCTCACCTAACGCGGCAGTGAACCCGTGTGAAGCATCTAGTGCAAAATTCCTGGTTACGTGGAACGCGGATAATGTCACTCTTTGACCCCGTGGAAAACGTCCAGAGCGGATCCTGGTCCTCGCAGAGCACGGCAGTGAACCCGTGTGAAGCATCCAGAGCGGAGCCTAGTCCTCGCCGAGCACGGCAGTGAACCCGTGTGAAGCATCTAGTGCAAAATTCCTGGTTACGTGGAACGCGGATAATGTCGCTCTTTGACCCCGTGGAAAACGTCCAGAGCGGATCCTGGTCCTCGCAGAGCACGGCAGTGAACCCGTGTGAAGCATCCAGAGCGGAGCCTAGTCCTCGCCGAGCACGGCAGTGAACCCGTGTGAAGTATCTAGTGCAAAATTCCTGGTCACGTGGAACGCGGATAATGTCACTCTTTGACCCCGTGTGAAGCATCCAGAGCGGAGCCTAGTCCTCGCCTAGCACGGCAGTGAACCCGTGTGAAGCATCTAGTGCAAAATTCCTGGTCACGTGGAACGCGGATAATGTCACTCTTTGACCCCGTGTGAAGCATCCAGAGCGGAGCCTAGTCCTCGCCTAGCGCGGTAGTGAACCCGTGTGAAGCATCTAGTGCAAAATTCCTGGTCACGTGGAATGCGGATAATGTCACTCTTTGACCCCGTGTGAAGCATCCAGAGCGGAGCCTAGTCCTCGCCTAGCGCGGCAGTGAACCCGTGTGAAGCATCTAGTGCAAAATTCCTGGTCACGTGGAACGCGGATAATGTCACTCTTCGACCCCGTGTGAAGCATCCAGAGCGGAGCCTAGTCCTCGCCTAGCACGGCAGTGAACCCGTGTGAAGCATCTAGTGCAAAATTCCTGGTTACGTGGAACGCGGATAATGTCACTCTTTGACCCCGTGGAAAACATCCAGAGCGGAGCCTAGTCCTCGCCTAGCACGGCAGTGAACCCGTGTGAAGCATCTAGTGCAAAATTCCTGGTCACGTGGAACACGGATAATGTCACTCTTTGAACCCGTGTGAAGCATCCAGAGCGGAGCCTAGTCCTCGCCTAACGCGGCAGTGAACCCGTGTGAAGCATCTAGTGCAAAATTCCTGGTTACGTGGAACGCGGATAATGTCACTCTTTGACCCCGTGTGAAGCATCCAGAGCGGAGCCTAGTCCTCGCCTAACGCGGCAGTGAACCCGTATGAAGCATCTAGTGCAAAATTCCTGGTCACGTGGAACGCGGATAATGTCACTCTTTGACCCCGTGTGAAGCATCCAGAGCGGAGCCTAGTCCTCGCCGAGCACGGCAGTGAACCCGTGTGAAGCATCTAGTGCAAAATTCCTGGTTACGTGGAACGCGGATAATGTCACTCTTTGACCCCGTGGAAAACCTTCATAGCGGATCCTGGTCCTCGCAGAGCACGGCAGTGAACCCGTGTGAAGCATCCAGAGCGGAGCCTGGTCCTCGCCAAGCACGGCAGTGAACCCGTGTGAAGCATCCAGAGCAAATACCGGACTGTGGAGTCCTTAAAATCCACGGACTATGACGTCCTTAACCTCGACCGCGATGTCTTAAAACTAACGATCAACCACCCCGATTCCCTACTGATTTTGCCTTGGTTTAAGGGTACATCTCTTCACTCCTTTGATGCCTGGCGTTGTAATTCCTTAACGTATTCAAAGAGGTGACGGGTCCCTGCAACCACACATCGGACTGTGGAGTCCCTAAATCCATGGACTATGAGGTCCTTAACCTTGACCGTGATGTCTTAAAACTAACATCGGACTGTGGAGTCCCTAAATCCACGGACTATGAGGTCCTTAACCTTGATCACGATGTCTTAAAACTAACATCGGACTGTGGAGTCCCTAAATCCACGGACTATGAGGTCCTTAACCTTGACCGCGACGTCTTTAAACTACAATACCTGGAGAAACCCCTGACCCCGTGAAACACGGGCAAGGGCGACCACATCCAGCACTTACAAGTCCTCACGACCTGTAAGGAAGAAAAATTTCTCTTGTGAGATCCTTGCGACTCTCAAGGGAAAACCCGCTTAAGAATCCTCACGATTCTTAAGAAGAACTTACACCTATGGGATCTTCTCGACCTGTAGGGAGAAAAATTCTTTATGAGACCCTCGTGGCTCATAAAATGCAAAAGTCTTAGGAAGCAGATCATAACCCTGAATCCTGAGCCATTGCTGTCCTGCAAGGAGATCAAGATAAAAAGTCCGCAGAATACATTCAATAAAAAGGGGACACACCATTGAGAGGAAAATTGCATCTTTTATTCATAAGCCAAAATGGATACAAAGTACAATTCATGAAAGAAACAAAGAAAGAGATACTCTCATTCATGAGTATGTACAAAAAGGGGAGAAAAGATACAAGTCCTCAAGCCGGCGGCCGGTGCAACAATTTTACCAGCTCATCATTTTGTTGCTGAGCCACGGCTTCATGACGCAAGATCTCTAGAAGACGAGCCTCCGCCCGAGCTTGCTGAGCCTGATACGAAGCGAGCCGAGCTTCGAGCTCTTTCTCGGTGGACTTATGAGCCTCAACCCTCTCACGAGTGAACGTGGTGGCTTTATCGAGAGCCACCACCTCTTTGATGGACTCCTGAAGCACCCGCCAGAGTTCATACGCTTTGTTGGCCCTGGCTGTGAGGCTGGCAAAAAGCTCGCTCAGCGCCTTAGAAGCCAACTCCCTCTCCGAAAATTTACGGCCGAGCCCTCTTCTCGCACAACAATATGTTCGCTACGTGTCGCTCTATCAGGCCACGTAAGCTCGCCTTCGTGACCGCAGCCTTGGAAACAAGACATTTACAAGACCGTATAAATGGGCTTCCAGTCTATGGGGATAATCGATCTTAAACGCGCTCACATCACCTGACGTGAAAGGCAGCGAGAAAGATTTCCGACATATTTCAAGCATGCATTCGCAATCATATGAGTATTCAAAAAAATATATAATAGCATTTGCAATCGCATGAACATTCATAATGCCCAAAAAGGTCTGATGCGCAGGAAAGTGATGATAGCATTTGCAATTAAAGAAAGTTCTCATGAGAAGAATACAAAGTTTATTTATGCAAGCGGAAACATACATTCTAGCACCAAGCCTACAGGGAAGTTCGGCATAAAACATAAGGAAAAGGAGGGACTAATGTAAAAATACTACGCTAATGGAAAAAGGTCACCAAACACGGGATCAATGGCACAAGGGTTAACAAAACAAAGGACAAGGTTCTCCATCTCTCTCTCCGCTCTCTCCAGAACGTCAAAGCGACGGTTCTCGCGAGGAGTCGCTCCCCATCGATTGGCGCCGTGTTCGTCCGCGAAAGCAGACATAACAGCTCGCCGGGCCTTTATCTGGCTCAGCAGATGAATTGAGCAATCCTTCAAAGCCTGAGTAATCAGGCGTGCTTCATGAAAGACCTCGAGCTTTTCTTCAGCCGCGTCAAGCATCGCCAAGGTCATCTGTGCTGGGTGAGGAGGGATGTCGGCAAGCACGGCCGTGAGAATCATCCGGAGCCAGAGGGAACCCATCGGGAGGGGGGACCCCCTACGAATCGAGAGTTCGTACATTGCTGAGTCGCATCCGTCGTCGGTAAGAAGTGGATCCACCAACCGAGCAGCAAAGCGTGGGATCATCTCTTCGATAGGCACTTCCCATGGCTGTCGACGAGCGTGTGGACGGTTGCAGGCCATGGCACTCAGCTACTCCTCAAATTAAATCATGTCAATATGGAAATAAATTTCTCTGTGAAGAGGAAATAGGCTATGGCCTCAAGACTATAAAGGGGAGCATTAAATGCTGCGCGCGAAAGAAAATTGCATGATGGAACCCTTCCAAGGCCCAAAAAAGGGAAGACATTGGAAATCAGGAAAAGGAGCGATTTCCAAGGCGCCTTCTCTGTATCCAATGCCATGCACGGAAATATGGCATGAAAAATTGAATAGCCCCATAAAAGGCCCCTCACGTGTGGGGCACGTGAGCACCATGTTTGGCGCGTACTAAGAAGTGAAACAATGCCTTGCACGCTAAACACATCAACAGCAAAAAAAAATGAACGACAAAATTCCAAAAAAAAAGGGGGGCACGCAAACACAAAAGGACGCGATAAGTTTATCATTCATGCTTTAAAAAGGTTCATACAAAATGAAGAGAAAACGATTACAACGGCAAGACCTCAGGCGCGGGGCACGGATTGAGAAACTCAAGCTTGACCTTGTCCAAGATCCTCCAAGCATTTCGAACCGCCCGAGTATGTTTTCTCTCGCGATCGCAAGCGTCAGGGTCCTCGCGGATGTCCTCCACCCTCCGGTAGGCGGCAAGTATGGCCGACTGCTGAAACGCCTGGTGCAACAGATCAATGAGGTTGTCACGCCTTCTCTTCGAGATCAGACTCATCAGATACACCGAATGTATCTTATCCTCGGCAACGTCCAATGCCCTGAGTGGCATACCGGCGCAGAAGAGAGGAAGCGCCTCCCAAATCGCCAGCACGATGAGCCTCAGAAGAGAAGAGCGACGGGGGAGTAGCCGATGGTTGTACTCGTCAAAGCGGCTCATAATCTCAGCACACTGAGCGTTGGTGAACTCCTGATTCTGACTACGGCCCAGGGCACGAATATTCCCGTAGGAAATGATTTCGTTGAGATTATACAAATGAGCGTCCATGATACCTGAAATAAAAATCAGGACGACTTATTACAAACCCTCTTCTTCTTCACTAATCATAGAATGACAAGGAAGCCCCAAGAAGCCTCCGTGTGAAGAAACTGAGTCCTTCATTGGAATTAAATTCCTTATTAAGAAAAGGAATTAAATTCCCAGAAAACTTTTTTGGGATGGAATTAAATTCTATGGATTTGAACCGCCATCATCATCTCCCCAAGGATCATCCGACCCTAAAAGATCTGCTGTTGGAGGTTAAGTGGTCTCATACTTTGGCTAAAGAACTTAGAGAAAAAATGGGTTCTTTGTGAAACCCTTGATATGGATTTAAAATCCGGAGAGTGCTGTCAAATTGAAGGTGCTTCGATCACCATTACCTGAGGAGGAAGAGTCCTTTTAAACAGAGTTAAACTCTGAAAATGTTTCGAGGCAGAGAACTAAGCTCTGAAAGCGAGAATTAAATTCTCGAGGAAGAAATTCTCAGAAAAAGAAGATAAGCAAAGTGAAGGCTCCTATGAAGAGACAGAGGTATTTATAGAAGGCAATGGAAACGTTTCATCTCCCCAGATCCCTAGAGGAATCCAACGGTCACAAGAGGTGACAGCGTTGCACTCACGTGCAGACACGTGAGAACAACGCTGTGGAGGCATTTGTTACCTGATTTAAAATCAGGAAAGCTTCTGGGAAAAGCTTCAGAAGAGGGTCACGTGCTTACACGTGACCAGCAGTCACGTGTTGGCACGTGACACCTAAACGCATCATCAAGGCAAGTTCAGTTTTCTGACTACGCTGAAGAAAAGGGACTTCAGAAAGGGTCACGTGTAGACACGTGACATTTAAATGCAAGCGTCAAAGGCACACCGGTTCCCTGATTAAACCAAGGAAAAGGCTCCAGATGAGGGTCACGTGCTCACACGTGACCAGGGGTCACGTGGTGGCACGTGACGGCTAAGCATCAGAAGAAGGCGGAGTGCAAAAGAAGGAAAGGGCTCGTTATAAGGGGGTCACGTGCCCACACGTGACCATGGGTCACGTGGTCACACGTGACCGGCTTTCAAAGCCCATTTTGCTAACAGAATTAAATTCTGAAAGAGAATCAAATCTTCCCAAAGGAAAGTGATTATCTGGAGAAGATCGAATTAAAGATTCAGAGAGGATTGAATACCTTCTATCTATGGGAAAATCTCGAGTTTGGAAAGATTTCCCCTTTAAATCTAACCGAAATAACAAAGGAGAATCCCGGGGATTTGAAATCCAATGTGAATAAAATTCACCTAATAATCCAAAGGTCAAAAACGAATGATGGATGCAAATCAAATCTCCTAATGAAGATTCATCAAAAACTAATTGATTCGGCTGCTTCTCCTATAAATAGGAGCCAAGAAAAAAAAAGGGACAGATACGCAGAGAGAGAAAAAAGGAGAAAGCTTTGATATTTGGAGGAATTTGGAGCTTCTGCAAAAGAAAACCCTAGGTAAGAAAGGGCAGGCATTTTGAAAGAAGGAGAATTTAATTCTCAACAGAGTTTAACTCTGATAATATAAGAACAGAAGAACATATTTCTTCTCTCTTTGATAGAGGATCTGCAAAGTGCACATCTCCCCTTTAGGTTGAGAATTTAATTCTCAATGGGTTGAGATCCTGCCATGCAGATCCAAAACATAGAGAGGGAATGGAAACATGAGAATTTAATTCTCACAGAACTATAGGAATTTAATCCCTTTAAGATAAAAGTAGGGCTCGACCCTGTGTTATGGGAATTTAATTCCTTCAGAACAGAGAGAAACAGGGTTTAACCCTAATTAAGAACTTAGTTCTGTTGAAACAACGGGAATTTAATTCCCTTAATCATAATTTAACAGGGAATGGAAGTTTAATTCCTTAAAAAGCTTTTATCAGGGTTCAACCCTATTCAGTTCTTCACGTATACGAGGAATTTAATTCCTACAGAAGATTCAGAGTTCAACTCTACTCCAGAATATAAGTCTTCAAAGGGAAGTAGGAATTTAATTCCTCTGAAAATTAAAGCTCGAGGAATTTAATTCCTGAAAAAAGGATCAACAGATTCTCTAAACAACGTACATGGAGGCGGGGTCACGTGCCATCACGTGACCCCCTCAAAAGATCTACAGAAAGCCCTTTGAGGCAGTCCCCCATGTGACCCTTGACAGAAGCTCTAACACATAGGCATATGAATGCCCGTCACGTGATGGCACGTGATGCTCTGAAAGATGCAGTAATCTCAGCAGAATAAATGAAGGGAGGGCGCTCTCACGTGTCGCCACGTGACCCCTCTTGCTTTAGTGTCTAACACTAAGTTAGAATTCCTGAATCCAGTGTTAAAACACTGTTGAGCCGTAGTGTTCAACACTAATCAAAGAACTTTATTTGCAGTGTTCAACACTGACTACCTTAGTGTTTAACACTAATTTGAGAGCTTTGTTGCCGATGCTTGATACTGATCTGTTTTAGTGTTTAACACTAATTTGAAAGCCTTGTTGCTGGTGTTTAACACCAATTATCTTTTAGTGTTAAACACTAACTTGTCAACCTCATTCCCAGTGTTCAACACTGATTGCTCTGTAGTGTTTAACACTAGGCTTTGGCCCAATTGGCTAAAGGGATAGAGGCAAAGCCTCTCCCTCAATGGACCAACAAGAAGTCAATATTCCAGACATGATAAGACTTGGCCCAAGCTGGCCATAAGTCCTCAATTCGTAATTAACTGGGCCAATGGGCTCATAATATAATTAATGGGTCTTGATCCCAAATTGGGCCAATGACTATTTAATCCATCCCGGTTCTAGGGTACATCTCTTCACTCCTTTGATACTTGGCATTGTAATCCCTCAATGTCTTCAAAGAGGTGACGGGTCCCGATGACCACCCATGATATGGACTGTAGGGTCCTTAAACCCATGTCTAATGCAAAATTCCTGGTTACGTGGAACGTGGATAACGTCACTCTTTGACCCCGCGGAAAACGCCCAGAGCGGAGCCTGGTCCTCGCCGAGCACGGCAGTGAACCCGTGTGAAGCATCCAGAGCACATACCGGACTGTGGAGTCCTTAAACCCATGGACTACGACGTCCTTAACCTTGACCGAGATGTCTTAAAACTAACAATGGACCGCAATGTCCTTAAACTACCCAGGGACCGCAATGTCCTTAAACTACCCACGGACCGCAATGTCCTTAAACTAGAACAATAGAGCCCAGCATGCTCCTTTGCCGGATCTAAACGGTCCCGTTTAAGTTGATCTTAGCCTCAAAGAGGGCTAACGTATCCTTAAACCTTCAAACAGACTGGACTATGAATCCCCCCAATTAACTCTGGCTCGAGGGTACATCTCTGAACTCCTCTGACATCCGTCGTTGTAATCCTTCAACGTCGTCAGAGAGGTGACGGGTCCCGACGGCCACACATATACGATGGACCACTATGTCCCTAAACTGGAACAATGGAGCCTAAAACACTCCCTTGTCGGATCTAGATGATCCCGTTAAGTTGATCTTAGTCTCAACATTAGACTAACGCATCCTTAACAAACGTTTGAGTTGATCTTAGCCTCAAGTATGGCTGACGTATCCTCGAACCAAACCCCCAAACCCAAATCTAAGATAAACACGGATTTGGACTAGTCCACGCCCTACGGGCGACGACATAACTCAGTCTCCGTAAACAATCCACGGGCAATAAAACACGAAACAAACACACACGACACGAAGCGACCATCTGGAGAAGGAGAAAGTTGTTACCGCGATGCGGTAGCGTAATTAACTGCAGGGGCTTGCGCCTGCAGGGAAGAGCGTCCCCACAATCAAAAACCCCTCAAACGAGGGGGAATCTGACGAAGTCTGCTACATCGGCCGCATCCGTCTAAACCTCCGATGCACGGTGCCATAAACAACTTGGCATCTTCGGAGAGGTGGACGGATAGCACCAATTAGCATCTGCCCCGAACCTCAGGCACGGATGCCCGCGTCGCGCCGCTGTTCGGAGGGGAACATTCCTATTGTAGCCAAGTAGTGTTATTAAACATGACGAATCTAGCATATTTATTCAAGATATATGTAAGCCAAGTACTTTAAAAAATCATATAATGTCCGGCTTCGAATAAGTTAAAATATTTGTCTTAAATACATCCCTGTGATAGAAAGCCTTTAGATTTAAATTTCATAAATTATAAATATATCTAATATGAACCATAAAATCATATCTTTGCAGATCTGAATATGTATTGGCAAAAGATTTTTTTATTGTATCAGTAGCCTCTAATCAAGTCCACCAGAGAAGAAGATTTAAATAATTATTAATTATTTTTCTGTATGAAATCTCTTATTTTATCATCGTTTTTCCATCATCATTTATGGTTTACTATAGCCACCATTTTATAGGGTTGTGATACAATATCTTTTCCCTATTTTAGCAATGTGAGACTAAACTCCATAACAATATAATCACAACAAATTGTGTTATAATATTTCTTCTCTTATTTGTTTTTATTTGCTATTCTACCTTAAGGCTTTGCGGTGGGACCAATTGGGTCTCATATCGAGAACCAATTGTTAATCTCAATTAATTTACAATTAATCAATTGAAAATTTTAATTTAACAATCAAACTCCTATCATGCCAATTATTCATAAAACTCCATCCTAATGTGAGAGGGTAATTAATATTAATTTACATGCAACCCCTTTCAATATCAAATTACTTTTCTTTTGGTCCTTTGACTGAGCCGGATAAAATCACGTAATTGCTCAAACCCAAAACTTCAATTGCTCATGAACACAATAAATTCATTTCGAAAATAAATATAATAATAATAATATAATTTTGAAAAAATAATTTCCAAAATATCTTGATCAGGATTTGACGCTTTCATGGGATTGAATAGTAAACTTATTCTCATCATTATGTGAATGTTAGATCCTATCTAAACATCCATAATTTTCTTAAAATTCAAGCGTCTAATATTTCAGGTTTCTTATTCCTGTTTAAATGACAAGATTTACCATCATATCAAAACTTACTTGTCAACAAATTGAAAACCATAATATCATCAAGTCAAAAGGATTATGTAACAGTTTGAATTCATCTCTATATGCGACATATCTTAGAGAATTCAAATATGACCGTGTACTACACATATCATTATATACGCTCATGACATACACCTGGAGAATCCCTATTCTCGGTGATTGAGACACACCACATCTTACATGTCAGTGTCATGCATGATAACCTGTCACAACTCTAGCTATCTTTTGCTAGTTGTAGATTAAGTACTCAATTTAAGAAATTACTAAATTAAATCATATCTCCATGCAGGTGACCCATCACAGTGCACGATCTAAAAATATAATTTCTAAGAATATTATAACAATTACAAATAAATAAGAATGCCTACATTATAAATTATTAAGTGAAACCATAAAACTTTATTAATATTCCACTAATATTATTTGAATTGTAATGGATGTTCAAAAACATATATTAATTTAGCAATTTCCCACACGTCCTTACATTCATTCAGCTACAATTTTAACTCCCATCTTGTTCAAATATTTGTCAAAATCATTTTGAGACAACGGTTTAGTGAATGGATCAGTTACGTTGTCATGTGTGTTCATTTTTTGAATTTCTACATGTTACCTTTTGTTAATCTATCTAACAAGATGTAGACTTCTGAAGTGCTCTTGGTTGCTTCACTTGAGCAACTGCTCCACTATTGTCATAAAATAGTGAAATAGGAAACACATGTGGAGGAACAATACCAAACTTACGGATAAAGTTATTTATCCACTTTCTCCTTAACAACGTCTAATGACATAAACATATCCCGGTGTAGACTTTCTATCATTGGGATTAGATTGGAAATCGGGATTTGTATCCATCGATACTCAAATTATTTGCATTGTAAACTAAACAGTAATTTTAGTTCTATGCAAACACTTAAATATGGTTTTCACAGCGGTCCAATATTTCTTAAAAGAAATGGACTGAAAGCTACTTACAAGGCCCATTGTATAGACTATGTCAGGTCGGTACAGAACATAGCATACATCAAACTACCAAATGCCGAAGCGTATGGTATATATTTTAAGCACTCAATCGCATTCTCAGTTTTAGAACACATTTTCTTAGAAAATAAGATTCCATGTCTAACATGAAGCATTCCCTTCGTGGAATCTGGTATATTGAACCTTTTAAGAATCTTATCTACATAAATAGATTGTGACAAATATATACGTCTCTTTCTTTATCTCTATAAAGTTTGAGACCTAAGATATAGGAAGCATGACCTAGATTTTTCATAGAGAACTTGTCTGAAAACCACAATTTAATAGATGTCATCAAACCCACATCATTCCAAATGAGTAGTATGTCATCTACATAGAGTATTAGGAACACAATAGAATCATTTGATCGCCAAGTCTAAACTTTACAGAAAGAAGAATGATCATAGCTGATCTTTTTATTGAAACAGGTGTATCAACAACAACAGTTTCTGTCACGCCCCACTTCCCAATAGACGGAAACGGTGACGTGGCAAGCCCACAACGTACTTACTATGAAATAAATACGTTAAGCATAATTAAGAAATATAAAAATAAAAAAGAATGACGAGAGTAATAAAATGAAACAACAACTTTATTTACATTCAACTTTACACACAACTGTCTGAAAATAAAAGATACAATAAACAAAGCAATGCCTAAACAATGGCATACAAAAAGTAAGTGCAGAAAGAACTGGTAGTCAGGCTGAGCTGTAAGCTGGTCCAAGTCCTTCTGGCTCGGCTGTATCTCCTCAGAGTCCGGTCCTCCCGACGAACATTCCAAAGAAAGAAAAACAGAGAGGAATGTCGTCAACGACCTAGCGCTCAGTAAGTCCCAAAATAAACAAGTGAAAATAGGAACTTAAAGAACAAAGGACAGGTAAAATTGTATATGATCATTCACAGGTATGAAATAGTTATTCTAACATGGTTGTTTGTATTTTGATAAAGAAAGTATTCATGTATACGAGAAGAGTCTATCTTACCTCATGGACTATGGTAACATGTAGTACAAGATCCCGTCATAACCCACGGGACAACGACACGTGAACTCATGTATATGTCTTTTAAAGTGACCTCTCGTGCCACGATATACGTTCTGTACCAATCTACCCCTTTATCCCTGCGTATGGTATTGTATAGATTAAGATTACAGGTCTTGGCCGAATTCATAGATATAAAATGTTCAGGTTCATGTTCAGTATGTAATCATGTGTTCAAGTAGTCATGTCGAGTTCATGTCACGTTATAACTATGGATCAATCGAGTCGAGTCAAGTATACAAGTTTGAACTTGATATTTGAATTCGAGTATTCAGGTTCATGATCAAGTATTCATGTTTGATTTTGGATTCTGGTTTGAGTTTGGACTCCGAATGAGTCAGACACTTGTGAACGGATTAAATTCTTGACTTTCTTAGGGTCGAGAGTAATCGGCAACTGCTGCACATGGACGACAGGATTTATGTATTTTTCCAAGACAATTGCCATTGATAACTCCGTTAAGTTGTCTAACATGAATAGGCAAGCACTCACTTTCTCCGGCTCGCTGGGGCTCAAGAGAAATGATACCGCTTAAACCTATATTAATCTATAGTCCTTAAAATATTGTTTTGCATATCTCGAGCTGGTTTTATGAAAAATAGTTTAATATAGTTTAAAAATAAACCTCGAAGGTGATTTATAACATTTAGGGTTTTCATGAGCATGTGTTTTAATTACTGGGGTATTTTAATGATAAAAACTTAGCTTTTAAAAGTTTATGGTATTTTATTAAAAACTATCCCTTTTTCATAACTTGGTAGTATTTTATTTACATTTTAATCTTTTCATTTTAAAAACATAGTTTCATAATATTTTGAAAATACGGATTTATAATTTTTATATAATTTATTTTTCAAAAATTAGTTTGCTTAGAAAATTCACGTTTCTTAAAAACCGTATTTCATTTCCTTTTGAGATCGAATACTCCGTGAGGAGTTCTGCATCACACTATATTATCCCAAGGATGTGCGAAAATCCGTACTATCCAATAGCGGGTCCTCTAACGAAGGTTGTAGAGGCATATATTTTCCCAATCAGAGCAAACCTCTGTTCAAATTTTAAAATTTGAAATGAAGCAGCGCTTCATAGCAGCGCCAGCGCTGAGAGTCAAAGACTCTGAGGCAGCGCTCACGTGCAAAGTACGTAAGCGCTAGCGCTAAGAGCGCTGCATTCTAAGTAGCGCACCACGTGCAAAGCACGTGAGCGCTGCACTCTAAGCAGCACACTACGTGCAAAGCACATGAGTGCTAGCGTTAAGAGCGCTGTACTCTAAGCAGCGCACCACGTGCAAAGCACGCGAGCGCTAGCAATAGAACAAAATGTTCTCGGCCCTTGGATCAAAGATCCAACGAACATGATTAAAAATCATCAATTGACCAGAATAAAATTCTGTTAAGGAAATATTCCTCAGAATCTTTCCAAATAGGAAAGATTATGCTCTGAAATTCAGAGCACCGTTAGATCAATAATCCAATGGTGATTAAAAAATCACCAAAATACAGAATAAATTCTGTATGGGAAAAGATTTCCCAATCTTGTTAAAAATAAAAAGATTGCCTTCTGTAAAAGATAAGCCCTTGGATCAAAGATCCAACGGTGGGAAAATTCCCAAATCAATTAGAGAAAAGATCTCTTCAACCGATTCATCAAATTAGCCTATCCTATATAAAGGCCCCAAGACTACAAGTCTAAAAGAAAGGAACCCCCCAACTTTGAGAAAGTTCAGAGAGAAGGGCAAGCTCTTGACAGAAGAAGAATTTCTTCAAGGTAAAATAAAGAGATCAAAATATCTCATCAGAAAAAGAACTTAGTTCTTATGCTAGATCATAGATCTATAAGGAAAATGTCTTTCATAAAGAGATCATAACATCTCATTATAAAAAGGGGGGAGAATAATTCAATTCTCTTAGAATCACAGATCCATAAAGGCAAAGCCTTTCACTAAAAAACATAAGAGATTAAAATATCTCCTATAAAATAAGAACTGGGTTCTTAGATCTATGAGACAAAGTCTCCAATGAACGAGAATTTAATTCTCAGAGCGCGGAACTGATAAAAGTCGCATAGAAAGAAATCTGGCGCTCATCGCCAAGCGCGCCACGTGCTCCTCACGTGTGCGCTACTTAACAGAAGTGCTTTGCGCTCATTGATTGACACTCATCGCCAAGCGCGCCACGTGCTCCTCACGTGTGCGTTAAGAGAACATAAACTGTTCTATAAATAAAACCCCAGAGCTATGATGAGTGCTCAACACTCAATAAAAGACAAAAACAATTGTCAGAAACCAAACCAATGTTTAACATTTTAACTAAATGGGCCGAGCCCAAGTTGGCCACAGATCCCTAATTCAAATTAATTGAGCCCATATGCTCATAAATCTTTGATCTTAGTCCCAAATTGGATTACAGATCTCCCAGCCAATATTAGTTTAAGGGTACATCTTTTCACTCCTCTGATATTTGTCGTTGTAATCCTTTAACATTTTCAGAGAGGTGACAGGTCCCGACAACCAGACATTCTATGGACTGTGGGGTCCTTAAACTCATGGACTATGATGTTCTTAAACTTTACGGACTGTGTGGTCCTTAAACTCATAGACTATGAGGTCTTTAAACTTTACAGACTATGACGTCTTTAAACTGTCACAGACTATGATGTCCTCAAACCCAATGGACCGCAATGTCGCTAAACTAAAGCAATAGAGCCCAAATGCTCTTTTGTTGGACTAAATGATCCTGTTAAGTAGATCTTAGTCTAAAATTAGACTAACGTATTCTTAACAAATGTTTAAGTTGATCTTAGTCTCAAATGAGATTAACGATCCTTAAACCCAACCCAAACCCAATCTAAGAAAATACGGATTTGGACTAATCCCCGCCCTACTGGCGACAACATAAATTAGTCTCCGTATACAATCCACGGGCAACAAAAAAAAACAAACACACACGACACGAAGTGACCATCTGGAGAAGGAGAAAGTGGTTACCGCGATGCGGCAGTGTAATTAACTGCAGGGGCTTGCACCTGCAGGGAAGAGCGTCCCCACAATAAAAAAACCCCTCAACGAGGAGGAATCTGACGAAGTCTGCTACATCGGTCGCATTCGTTTAAATCTTCGATACATGGTGTCATAAATCAACTTGGTATCTTCGGAGAGGTGGACAGATAGCACCAAATAGCATCTGCCCCCAAAATTCAGGCCGGACGTCCCAACGTCCCTTTCGGCGGAAAACAGATTCTGGCACGCCCGGTGAGACATTTTCCTCTTTCCACTCCACACTTCGTATGTCATGTTTTTCAGCGATCAAATAATCACGGTATATATGTTTGTGGTTTCCCTTAGGGGAGGGGATACTGAAGCCGGCGTTTCATCTCTATGAAGAATGGTGTTTGCTCCCACCTTAGCAACTCAGGCTCTGTCATATCTGGTGGAGTCAAGTACGGGCCATTTACGGGCTCAAATCTCTGCAATCCGGCTCTTCGAGAAATCGATGGGCTTCCCTTTGGGTCGATACTCCCAACTCCCACCCTCGGTGCTTCAACGCCGATGGAGGAATTCCATAGGAAATATGTCTTCCACAGGCTAGTTCCCCAAGCAGCAACTTTGCCGGCGGAATCAGTCCTCAAACAACTGGCACATGCCAAGGACCAAGGTTGATGCAGGGGGAAAAATATTCAAGCTCTCAAAGGAAACAGGGGGAAAGCTTAGCAAAATCCTGTAGCTAATCAAATCCCGGCCGTAAGAAATGACCAACGTCGATATCAACGTCATACAAAATGAGCTGGTGGCAGTCCTCCGTATGGTCCTGTTTCAACCCCAGTAGTGAATGTTGTTGTTCCAACTGGGAACAGCTTCAAACTGTTGTGAAGGGTCAGAAAAAATTCTCCTACCGCAATACTAAAGAAGTCTCCGCAGCCCATGGAGATCCCACGAGAGCAGAAACAAGTTTGCTCCCTGAGACAACTTTCCTCATCTATATATAAGGTGTGGAAGCAGGTAAAGGGGACTCATCCCAAGACGGATCTTGATACAGCGGTTCCTCTCAAAACCAAAGCGGCTTTTCACAAAAAAGGAGGCCCAATAAAGCTCAAGTGCCCGAAGCAAACTCCAAAGGCCAAAAACACCAAACACCATAAGCCTGAGGGCATGGTAGTTCACGTAGTCTATATGGTGAATTCCAGAGAAGAAGTTCGAGCTTCTACTAGTCACCGACCTCAAACTCGGTCCCTGACAAAAGTTCAGCTGCAATGTGAAAATCTGCAGAAGATGCTTGCTCAGGCGGCATCATTCGCTAATCTATCGTCTAAGGCAAATCCCGAAGATGCACCTGGAGAAAGAACAGAGCACGAATTGGATATTGATTTCCAAAATCACGCTCTCGAAAAAAAAAGGTACGTCCGCAAACAAAATAGGCACGGATGAAAACCCGAAAGGGCTCCGTGAGTAAAAACAGCAGGGCTACCGGCGAGTTTGTGAAAACCCGAAAGGGCGCGATCTCGTTAAAAAGCACTTGCAAGGTCTTCTCGACCTTGTTAGGAGAAAACACCTGCGTGAGATCCTTACGATTCACAAGGGAGAAACACACTTAGGGATCCCTACAATTCCTGAAGAGAAATGCACCTACGAGATCCTCACGACTCGTAGGGAGAAACACCTTTATGAGACCCTTACGGCTCATGAAGTCAAAAGCCTTAGTCGACAGGATTCTAACCCTGTTTTCTAAGCCATCTTTGTTTAAATCGACAAAGGCAAATGATGATTCGCTCCTGGCAATGTCCCAGTAGTAGCGATGCTGATGCCTAAATCGGTATCAAATTCCAAGTCCTTTCACGGCAAATAATGATTCGCTCCTGGCAACATTCCAGTCGCAACGATACTGATGCTAAGATTGGTATCAGATCTTGAGTTCCATACTCGGAAAAAAGGGTACGTACACAAGCAGAATGGGCATGAATGAAAACCCGAAAAGGCTCCGTGAGTAAAAACAACAGGGCTACCGGCGAGTTTGTGAAAATCCGAAAGGGCGCAATCTCGTTAAAAGACACTTGCAAGGTCTTCTCGACCCTATAAGGAGAAAATACCTGTGTAAGATCCTTACGACTCACAAGGGAGCAACACACTTGGGGATCCCCATGATTCCTAAGGAGAAGTTACACTTATGAGATCCTCACGACTCGTAAGGAGAATTTCCCTTTGAGACCCTCACAGCTCATATGATTCAAAAGCCTTAAGCTATAGGGATCTGAACCTGTTCTTAAGCCATCACAATCCCCAGATTACCCTACAGGTGGTCCAATACTGGCCCTTGTATACAATCCACGGGCACAAATAAACGTTTTCCCAACAGAGTCCCACCACTGACGAGGGATATCTTCATATGGCGAATGACACTTGTTAGTCCTCTCGAATTATAAGGAGAAAACACTCTTGTAAGATCTTTACGACTTATAAGAGAACACACACTTAGGAATCATCACGATTCTTAAGGAGAAAACGCACCTACGATATCCTCACGACTATCGTGAGGATATCGTGAGGATATCCTATTCTTAAGGAGAAAACTCCCTTGCTACCGGCGAGTTTGTGAAAACCCGAAAGGGCACAATCTCGTTAAAAAACACTTGCAAGGTCCTCTCGACCTTGTAAGGAGAAAACACCGGCGTGAGATCCTTACGACTCATAAGGGAGCAACACACTTAGGGATCTCCACAATTCCTGAGGAGAAATGCACCTACGAGATCCTGACGACTCGTAGGGAGAAACACCTTTATGAGACCCTTACGGCTCATGAAGTCAAAAGCCTTAGTCGACAGGATTCTAACCCTGTTTGCTAAGCCATCTTTGTTTAAATCGACAAAGGCAAATGATGATTCGCTCCTGGCAATGTCCCAGTGGTAGCGATACTGATGCCTAAATCGGTATCAAATTCCAAGTCCCTTCACGGCAAATGATGATTCTCTCATGGCAACATTCCAGTCGCAGCGATACTGATGCTAAGATTGGTATCAGATCTTGAGTTCCATACTCGGAAAAAAAGGGTACGTCCACAAGCAGAATGGGCATGAATGAAAACCCGAAAGGGCTCCGTGAGTAAAAACAATAGGGCTACCGGCGAGTTTGTGAAAACCCGAAAGGGCGCAATCTCGTTAAAAGACACTTGCAAGGTCTTCTCGACCCTGTAAGGAGAAAATACCTGTGTAAGATCCTTACGACTCACAAGAGAGCAACACACTTGGGGATCCCCACGATTCCTAAGGAGAAGTTACACTTACGAGATCCTCACGACTCGTAAGGAGAATTTCCCTTTGAGACCCTCACAGCTCATATGATTCAAAAGCCTTAAGCTATAGGGATCTGAACCTGTTCTTAAGCCATCACAATCCCCAGATTGCCCTACAGGTGGTCCAATACTGGCCCTTGTATACAATCCACGGGCATAAATAAACGTTTCCCCAACAGAGTCCCACCACTGACGAGGGATATCTTCATATGGCGAATGACACTTGTAAATCCTCTCGACTTATAAGGAGAAAACACTCTTGTAAGAACTTTACGACTTATAAGAGAACACACACTTAGGAATCCTCACGATTCTTAAGGAGAAAACGCACCTACGATATCCTCACGACTCGTAGGGAGGAATACCTTTATCAGGCCCTTACGGCTCATTAAGTCAAAAGCTTTAGTCGACAGGATCCTAACCATGTTTGCTAAGCCACCTTTTTTCGAACCGACGAAGGCAAATGATGATTCGCTCCTGGCAATATCCCAGTTGTAGCAATACTGATGCCTAAATCGGTATCAGATCCCAAGCCCCATACTCGCGAGAAAAAATCAGCGAGCCAAAAATGCATATGAAATAGCCGAAATGATGGGGTAACTTGCAACGAAATCAGCAAGTAAAATATATGCATACAGAAAAGCGAAATGATTGAGCAACTCGCAATAAAAAATAGCGAGTAAAAAGAAAAAATAGCCGAAATGATTGGGTACCGCGAAAAATAACCGAAATGATTGGGCAATCGCGACTTTCGCGGTACAAAAAGCTGAAATGATAGAGCATCGCGGAAAAAAAAGAAAAAAAATAATATGAAATGAAACTTTTGCCCTACAGGTGAGATCACATAGATCCCTGTATACAATCTATGAGCACAAACAAAAAGGGAACCATATCATCCCACCAGACTCCATCAGAAAGAGAGCCAAGTCTTGAAAACAAGTCAACCAATGACCTCCCCGCCGGATCAATTCTCGGTCTCGGAAACAAGTCAACCGACCCCAAGGAAATCAGTGTCCTTGGCAAAAACCTCGATTTAGGAAAATCAGCGTACTTGACGAGAGCATCTCGATTCGCGTCAACCCGCAAGGAAATTGGTGTCTTCGCAGGAATACCTCGATTCGTTTCAACTCCGAGTAAATCAGCGTCCTTGGCAAAAACCTCGATTCAGGGAAATCAGGTTCCTTGACGAGAGCATCTCGATTCGCGTCGCCCCGCAAAGAAATCGGTGTCTTTACAGGAATACCTCGATTCATCTCAACTCTGAGGAAATCGGCGTCCCTGGCAAAAACCTTGATTCAGGGAAATCAGCGTCCTTGACGAGAGCATCTCGATTCGCGTCGATCTGCAAGGAAATTAGTGTCTTTGCAGGAATACCTTGATTAGTCTCAACCCCATGGAAATCAGTGTCCTTGGAAAAAACCTCGATTCAGGGAAATCAGCTTCTTTGACGAGAGCATATCTATTCGCGTCGACCCGGAGAGAAATCAGTGTCTTTGCAGGAATACCTCGATTCGTCTCAACTCCCAGGAAATCAGCGTTCTTGGCAAAAATCTCGAATCAGGAAAATCAGCGTCCTTGACGAGAGCATCTCGATTCGCGTCCTGTAGAGAACCTCGATTCGTGTCGACTCGCAGAGAAATCAGTGTCTCTGCAGGAATATACGACGTCAGTAAAACAGAGCCATGGCAGAGTCCCTAGTTCCAAGTCTCGACGGCCGCATTTACAGCCTGGAGACCCACAACAGCGTTCCTCCTCATTCCAGCAAGATTTAGGCGCGACAATCAATCTTCGAGCCACGACAGAGTCCCTAGTTCCAAGTCTCGACGGCCACATCTACAGCCTGGAGACCCACAACAGCGTTCCTCCTCATTCCAGCAGGATTCGGACGCGACAATCAATCTCTGAGCTACGACAGAGTCTCTAGTTCCAAGTCTCGATGGCCACATCTACAGCCTGGAGACCCACAACAGCGTTCTTCCTTATTCCAGCAGGATTCAGACGTGACAATCAACCGCGGAGCCATGAAAAAGTCCCTAGTTCTAAATCTCGACGGTTCACAGACAACCTAGAGACCACCTCGACATTCGTCTCGTTACAGTAGACGCAACGTCAGCAAAGCGGAGCCGCGGCAAAGTTCCCAATTCCATGACTCGGCGGTGCACAGACAACCGAGAGTTAATCCTGACCCCATATGGCTAAAGTCAATCCTGACCCCGTATGACTAAAGTCAATACTGACCCCGTATGGCTAAAGTCAATCCTGATCCCATATGGCTAAAGTCAACTCCTGACCCTGTAAAACACGGCTAAAGTCAATTCCGACCCCGTGTAAAACGTCCAAAGTCAACCTTCGACCTCCCCGTCAAAGCAATGCTTTAATTCGGGAGCAGGTCAACTCATCAAGCACTTACGAGTCCTCTCGACTTGTAAGGAAGAAAATTCTCTTGTGAGATTCTTACGACTCTCAAGAAAAAATACACTTAAGAGTCCTCACGACTCCTAAGGAGAAAATATACCTACGAGATCCTCACGACTCATAGAGAAAAAAATCTTTATGAGACCCTCATGGCTCATAAAATTGAAAAGTCTTAGGCGGCAGATCTGAACCTGTTTCTAAGCCATTGCTACCCTGCAAAGAGTCCAAGATGGACAGCTACCTACTATCTACAGGCCATACTTGCTAAAATCACATGGCAACAACACAACAAAGAGAAGAAAGAGCCCCTCTTATGGACTTAAGCGTCCTTAAACCAACCTATGGACTTAAGCGTCCTTAAACCAACTTATGGACTTAAGCGTCCTTAAACTCACGGACTTAAGCGTCCTTAAACCAACGGACCACTATGTCCCTAAACTGGAACAATAGAGCCCCTCAAATGCTCTTTTGTCGGATCCCGTTTAAGTTGATCTTAGCCTCAAATATGGCTAACGTATCCTCAAACCTTCAAACAGACTTTAGTCCCAAATTGGACTATAGATCCCCCAATCAACTTCGGTTCAAGGGTACATCTCTGAACTCCTCTGACATCTGTCGTTGTAATCCTTCAACGTCGTCAGAGAGGTGATGGGTCCCGATGGCCATACATGCAATGGACCACTACATCCCTAAACTGGAACAATAGAGCCCCAAATGCTCTTTTGTCGGATCTAAACGATCCCGTTAAGTTGATCTTAGTCTCAAACTGGACTAACGTATCCTTAACAAACGTTTGAGTTGATCTTAGCCTCAAATATGGCTAAAGTATCCTCAAACCAAAACCCCAAACCCAAATCTAAGAAAATACAGATTTGGACTAATCCACGTCCTACGGGCGACGACATAAATTAGTCTTCGTATACAATCCACTGGCAACCACAAACAAAACAAACACCCACGACACGAAGTGAAATTCTGGAGAAGGAGAAACTTGTTACCTCGAAGCGGTAGCGTAATTAACTGCAGGGGCTTGCGCCTGCAGGGAAGAGCGTTCCTACAATCAAAAACCCCTCAAGCGAGGGGGAATCTGATGAAGTCTGCTACATCGGCCGCATCCGTCTAAACCTCCGATACATGGTCCCATAAATCAACTTGGCATCTTCGGAGAGGTGGACGGATAAAACCAAATAGCATCTGCCCCGAATCTCAGGCAAGACGTCCATGTCTTGGCCGCCATTCGGAAGGGAACAGTGATTTCGTGGTGTAGACGATGAGCCTGATAGAGGGACCACTACCTACCGGTGATATTATTCGAACTCGGCGGATATCTGGAGGATACCTACCGGAGTCATGTAAGTATGGATACATGGATTTCGGGTGTCGAAGCTGGGCATTCGGGTTTCCGAGAGACGTATGATACGTACATATCAGGGCCAGTCGTGGTGACGGTGCCTGATTGATGAGTATTATGTGTCGATGCTAGACACCGGTTTTCATGATGTTTTCGGGTGTCGATGTTAGACACTCAAGTTTCATGAGACTTACAGGATGTGTTTTATTCCATACTCCACATTTATTTGATATACATACTGCCATATTATTGCTTCATGTATTATTTGTACCTGATAGAGTACCTTTCATGACTGTTGCATACATATGGCCATTTATTGCTATTAGCTTGCATGTGATAGATTTGCGCAGTACGTGCATACTTGCGATTACCTGCATATGTTATTTACTATTCACGAGTTGGCAACTCACCCCCGTTGTGCCATAGTGTCTGCAGGTAGTCCCTCAGAGCAGTCAGAGGCGGGGCTTTCATCTAACGTATCATCTTTTGCTGCGGATACCGCTACGGCTGACTGTATACTGTTTTGCTATAGGTAGGTTTTGCGGTTATCCGATATTGCTTATTGTATATTCGTTGTATCCAATACGCTCCATCTACTACTATCATGTATTGACTTAGAGACGAGATATAAGGACGATATCGTATATTATTTTTATGACTTTGAAGGTCTTTTATGATATTTCACTTTATATCGTCTTTTTCTTCGCTACGGCGTCGTATATCTGTTGTGGTGGTTGTTTTCCGCCTTTGGGCATGGATTTGCTCCCGTTGGGGATGCTTTACTTATATCTTTTGTTGTACCCTTTTTGGGGGCTTGTTTTACAAAGGAGGTGCTGCCAAAATTTTAAAGGAAATAAAGTTAGACTTTAAAGAATTTGTATTTGAGATTTCAAAAGTTTTAACAATGTTCTTATCACTTACTATTTTTGATGGTTTAGATTGCTGGGTTTTCGGCTTACTTAGATTGCGTTACGCCTGTGGACGTTACATGGTTTAAGGGCCGTCACGTGCCAATTTCGGGTCGTGACAAAAATTCTTGATTTAATTGAAAAGGGGAAGAAGGTTTAGAACCTTGATGAAGAAGGAGGCATAAAAACCCTAAATTTTGAGGGGAATGAAAAGTTATTGCTTTATTTCATTATCATGTTGCCTTTTATAGGCTTACAAATTTACATATAGCCATTGGGCTTTACAAAATGGCTTTTTGTCCATCCCATGTGTAACACCCTAGTTCATTTATACCAGTCCTATTTCGAGTATTTCTTTATTTATGGTATTTTCCTGATTTTTTTTGTGTTTTGGGTGCGAATAGTGTATTTAATATCTGTATTTGTATCCGACCCGACCCGGTTGCTGGAAACCCGTCTTGATTCCTGTTTATGATTTATCCCGGCTTGTTTTGTGGATCCGTGCACTTTCATTTTTTTTATATACTGCATACTGACATTTTATCTGGCATCTGCATATTTTCAATATAACATATAAATTCAAGTTAAATATTTTAAAAAATATCTAGCATGGCCTGCATGATACCCCTAACCCTGTCGTAGCATCCGCGCACCTTGTTCTCGTCTCGTTCGGTGTAACGGACCTGTTTGGATGGCTACGTGCCCGTGCGTGCATCCGTTCTTGGGGGTATGCTTTTTCGTTACCTGGATATCCTGTTTTAATCTTGATTGACACGTATATTTTCCGTATTTTAAAACTAGATTTTTAAACTCTGCCCGGACGTATTTTGGACTATTTTTGTATTAGTCAAAATCTCGAATAAAATCAATATTCTATTCTTATAACTGTTTACATTTATACGATATATAAATTAAACTTTAACAAAAAGATTTTATTCTAAATCCCATTCTAAATTAGCAGACTCTCTCTCTCTCTGCACACCTTTATATATATTTTTAATATTTCCCTAACCAAAAGATTTAACAGATTCTCTCTCTCTTTCTCCCTTTCTCTCTCCTCTCGAGATCACTATTCCTCACGAATCCCGTCACCTCCCTTCCCCTACGCTCACCTCCCTTCTTCTTTTCTTTTCTATAAATCCCTGTCACCCCACGAGATCTTCAACAAACACAGAACCCTAACCCTAGCCTTGCTTCGTCATTGCTCCCCCGTCACTATCGCAGCCAGCGCCTCCACCTCCTCACCCTCATCCCAATCCCGTCACTACCTGATGATGCTCTATATTGGCAATCTCCCAGATCAAGACACGTGGCAGATGACGTGTCCCAGAACTCAGAAGAAAGAGCCCACAGGGGCCGACCAGGCCACCCCTGTACCCGACCTGCAAGCACAAGTTGGCTCTCCTCAGAGCCCTGTAAATTGGCATCCTCGGCCTCTCAGCTCGCCCCGAGCTACCACAGGACCAAGACTCCTCGGCCCTCCCGCTCTTTCCCGATCTCTCCCGCCGAGGCCATCTTCCTCGGTCCCTCTGACCAACCAACTCCACCACTCATAGGCGTAACCGCCGCTCCGCAAATCTCGCCATGCGCGGATTCTCCGCCAGCAACATCCCATGTTCTACGCCATCACGATCCCCATTAATGGGTGATCCGCTTATTACGTGGGCATGACATCGGGAGCGTAACTGCCGGCGAGATTCTCATGCCTGCTACTGCGTGCTGCCATCACTATATAAACCCCCATTACAGAGGGGTCAAGTAAGCTTTTTCCACCCTACTTAGCCGTTACTCTGCTCGGATCATGTGCTAACTTGATCGTCGGAGGGTTCTCGGTGGTACCAAACTACCCCGGGACTTCCTTACAGGTACTCAGCGCAAACTCCTCAAAACCACCAATCTCCTCAAAACCCATTGAGACCCACACGCAATAGGAGATCACCTCCAAGATCTACCGGAAGTTCGACGGAAGACAACATCTGACGGAGACCCGAAAAGGACCTCCATTAGCTTGCGCCGTCTATGGGAACTAAAACTCCACAAAAACAAAAGTTGGCCTTCTGATCTCCATCCACATGGCATGCGATCACCATGAAGATCCAGATACCAGCCGCCGCCTCCCCCTCACCGGAGGCGTGGATGAACCTCCTCCGGCAACCGTCATTAACGCCCTCGCCGACCGAATAGACCGAATACAGTCCATCGTGGAGGCGCTCGTCCGCGTCCAAACGGCCAGGCCAGGGCCCTAGATCGCCACTCCTCCGCCTCCAGAAGACTCTGCCCTCGTCGGCATAGCTGACCACCGGCAGGCTACGTCCCATGGCCACAGATCTCACGGGTTGATACTCTCTGAGGCCTGCTGGTCTCCCCACAGCTCCATACCAAGATCTGCGGCCAGAGCGCTTTGCCTCGAGCTTCCTCATGACCCTCACCCCCCTGAGAAGATGTCGGTCACCTCGCCTGTCCCCAGGCATGACAGGCACCCCTCCCTCGACGGGGATGCACAGAAGGGGCTCGCCACGGCGGCTCGAGAGCCACCTCGCCCGGGGATCTGAGGAACCTCATTAAGAGGAACCGGGGCCATGCCCCAGATGCAGATCTCCTACGGCAGAGGCCAGGGATCACAAGGCGCCGAATTCTCAGGGTACCACGGCCGACTCGACGCCCTCGAGAAGAAGATCAAGGGCATACGCCGAGAAGGTTACCTCTCGAGCGACGGGGCTAAGTACGCCGCCGACTCTCTCACCAAGCCATTTACCGAGGGACTGCTCGTTGTTCATGTCTCCTCGCGCAACAAGCTCTCGAAGGTATCTCTTTTCGATGGGAAAACCGACCCGAAAGACCATTTGGATGCTTTCACCGCGGGGATGAGCTTCAGGGACCATTCCGACGCCACCCAGTGCAGAGCCTTCCCAGCCACCCTCATCCGCTCTGGTCGGGACTGGTTCTGAGGACTCGAGCCTCACTCAATCTCGACCTTTGACGAGCTGGCTACTCAGTTCTTTGGCCACTTCGTCAGGAACCGTCAGCAGAAGCGCACGGTCGACTACCTCTTCACAATTAAGAGCGGGGACAAGGAGATGTTCAAAGCTTACATCACCCGCTTATACATCGCCCTCCTCGAGGTCCCCGAGCACCGGGATGAAACCGTCATCACGGCGCTCAGATCTGGTCTTAGGCACAAGGAGTGGTTGCGCTCCTTTGCATTGGCGCAACCTAAGATCATGGCCGAGTTCAAGGCGTGGACCGAGCGCGAGGTCCAGCTCGAGGTCCAGCTCGAGTCCGAGGTGAACGCGAACCTCCCTCGAGCAGAACGGTCCGACCAAAAGAAGAGGGCGTGGGAAGAGAGGCCGGAGCGTCAGCAGCCCTATCACCCGCAGTTCCAGGAGTACACCCCACTCAACGTCTCCCTCGCAGTGTTACTAGAGGAGGCCCAGGGCGAGGGGTTCTTCAAGTTCCCTCTAATCCCGCATCAGGCCTCGAAGCGAACCCGGGACCCCTACTGCGCCTTCCACCGAACGCTGGGCCACGCCACGGAGGATTGTAAGCAACTCCGGGACTACATCGAGGAGATCATCCGATCAGGGCACTTAGCCGCCTACTTGAGGGATAAGCGGCAGACCGACCGCGAGCAGGAGTAGCGTCCTCTTCCCGCCGAGCTGACCATCGGCCAGATCATACTCGTTTCGGCAGATGACCAGTCCGGCGCCCAGGGAGCCCCATACCCGGTACCGAGCACGAAGACCGACAAGCCTCCGGGGAGCTCGGACCACGCTAATAAGGTCATCTATTAGCATGTATTTTTTAAGGGCAATGTAAACTCTTCCTAGGGTCTGTTGTTAATTTAATAAAAGATCAATGGAACATTGCGAAAAAGAAGGAAAGGTCTTATTTATTCGAAAAGGTATTATGGGCTCCTCGGTCATACATACAAAAAGAAAAAGAAAATTACAGCAACGGGGGAAGGGGGTGCAGAGAGCACTGCTCATGGTACTCAGTAAAGATCTCCACCAGCCAAGGCCTCGCGATATCCAGCCTCTGCCCTCGATTCCTCCCGCGCGCGTTGACCTTGAACCTCAGTTCATAGCACTCACGGACGAGTGCTACCGAGCGAGCCAGCCAACCCGCGGAGACCAGGCGCGTTGACCTCGAACCTCAGTTCATAGCACTCACGGACGAGTGCTACCGAGCGAGCCAGCCAACCCACGGAGACCAGGCCGAAGCGCCTCAGAGACCGCATCTTGCCCACGGCCTCGTTGTAGAGCTTCTCGGACAGGGGGTTGTAAAGCCCCGGCGACACCCTCCAGATGGAGTACATCAGCAGCTGTGGCAGAGGGGAGCGCTGGGGGAGCAGCCGGCTGAAGTGGTCTTCGATGCTCCCATAGACCAACTGCACCGTGTCCTCGGCGCAGCTCTGGTCATAGAGGTATACGTCCTCTAAGTGGATGATTTCGGGGATGGTAAAAGGGAAGTCTTTCATTCTCAACGATCTGTTTATGAAGAAAGGAAGGACCAGCGCTCCCTCAGCTTTATATAGCCTACTGCGTCCCGACGGAACTCAACAGTCGCCCGTTTTCACCCAAAAAGTCGCTGCCATGCGGCGATCATTGAGCCTTCTCTGGCGGAATCGAAACGACGCAACTCTGGCGCTTCGCATCCCCATACATTCAATACGCATGCTACGCGCACGTTCGCCGCGACCGTTCTTATTCCCCATACCTGCAACGGGATGGTCGGGCGAAACCTCATGAAGAATTGGCCAAGCATCTACCATGCTCGGCTATCCCTGGCCGGTAGCTTCCCTATACGCAACGCTGGGGATCAAAGCCCTCGCTAAGAGGCAACCGCGCAGCTTCACTGTCCGGCTATCCTTAGCAGGCCTCCTACGGCCTCTCCAACGCTAAAGATCAAAATCCTCCTTAGAGGCAGCCGAGCGGCTTCCCTGCTCGGCTATCCCTGGCCGGTAGCTTCCTTACTTGAAACGCCAAGGATCAAAGCACTCACCAAGGGGAAACCGCGCAGCTTCACTACCCGGTTATCCTTAGCAGGCCTCCTACGGCCCCTCCAACGCTAAGGATCAAATTCCTCCTAGAGGCAGTCAAGCCCGACCCTTGCTCAGCTATCCCCGGTTGGTAGCTTCCTACCACAACCGACAGGGATCAAAGCCCTCGCCAAGATCAACCGAGCAGCTTCCCTGCTCGGTCATCCCCAGCAGGCATCCTCCTGCCCAACAGACGCTGCGGGTTTGTACCCCTCATAACGAGGCCACTGTGCCCCTTTATGCTCGGCACAACTACGGGGGACATCCCTCTGCCCATCACATGCAGTGGATCCGAAGCCCCAACAAGAGACATCAGGTCTATCCAAGTCTAAGTGATCCCCCGAAATATATTGTTTGATATTATGACGCTTTTCCGGGCGTTACGGAATATATTGTTTGCCGTTTTTCCGGGCGTTACGGAATAATCATGTCACCGTGGTCCCGTGGGGAATGAACGGGGCATAGAACGATGGGTTACGATGAGAATTACATTAATTGATTTAGAAGACTTTAGAATAGATAACCCAGTAGTATAGTTTAGATTACTCACTGCACTTCACCTGCACGTGTACTCTTCACTGTTATATATCCATGTTTACTTGTTGTATTCATGTTACTGTTATACACCTATTACTGTGTATACTCATGCCTACATATCTCGTGTGTCCTATTCATTTAATTATTGTTTGATATTATGACGCGCTGATGTCTGGGTTTTGCATGACCCAGATCCTCTATCTTTGTCGCAGGCCGTTCAGGAGTATTTCAGCCAACAGGTCGAGCAGTGAGGATTCTGTTAGTAGCTAGTTAGTTAGTTTTATTTTCATATTTCCATTCCTGATGTGAGCCCGTATTTTGGGACGTACTTTCCAGATATTATTGTTATTTGGATTTATTGCTTCCGCATATATTATTTCTTGACTCGTTTATTCTGGCATATGCACATGTACTAGATAGTTTATTTTATTTTACTGTTCTTGATATCTTATAGACAGCCGTAATGTGACTGTGAAGGGATGTTTCCTAACCACAGGCAGCATGGTTGGCTCTGTCACGTGCCGATCTTAGTGCACTCTAGGAAGTGGGGCGTGACACCATGTCTCATGTGCTCATTTCTTTTGCACATGAGCCATGGGCTTACAGAAATTTGGCTTTATGCCCATAAAGATTACATCAAAATTATTTATTACATGATTTTTATTTTGGCATGGAGGAGGTCGGCCGCGGGGCTCGACTTGAGCATGGGCCCTCTTGACCTGGGCTTGGGCCTATCTGGTTTGGGGTTGACTTTGATTTTGATGTGGTCAACTGGGGTGCAATTTTTGACCCCAACACTTAGTTACCCCTCTTGCCAAAATGCATCACTCCTCTGTTTGGAGAGATCTTCAAGAATATATGGTCTCCAGGTTGGAACTCCAGATGCCGGCGCTTTGCATCTGCCCAATGCTTCTATCGGTCTTGGGCTATGCGCATACTTTTCTTGATCATGCGAACTACGTCCACAGTTGCCATGACCATCTATAGTCCAAGGAGTTCACGATCTCCAATGTCGTCCCAACTCAACGGGGAACGAAATTTCCGTCCGTAGAGTATTGCGAATGGTGCTATCCCAATGCTTGCCTGATAGCTGTTGTTGTATGAAAACTCCACAAGGTGTAAGTGATCTTCCCACGAACCTTCGAAGTCTAATATACAGGATCTTAGCATGTATTCCAGAATCTGAATCGTTCGCCCGGACTGTCCGTCTATTTATGGATGATACGCCGTGCTGAAATTCAGACTCGTTCCCAGGCTAGTTTGTAGACTCTGCCAAAACTGTGTTCGGAATCTTGTATCACGATCAAAGAAGATGTAAACAGGTACTCCATGTAATCTCACGCTGCATGAGTTCATAGGTATCAAATATGGTACGTCTTGAAGATTTAAATCTTACTTTTAGATTTATACTCACCTCCATGTACTTCTTTGCTAACGTCTCGGTTGACTGGCCAATTCGAAATGGAATAAAATGTGCCGACTTGGTTAGTCGATCCACAATAACCCAAATTGCGTCGTTACCCTTTCTGCTGTGAGGGAGTGCTTTCATGAAGTCCATGGTAATGTGCTGCCATTTCCATTATGGGATTGCTAATGGCTGAAGTAGCCCAACAGTTCTGTGATGTTCAGCCTTCACTTGCTGACACACCAAACATTTGGCTACGCTCCTTGATACTTCGCGCTTCATTCCATGCCACTAGTAGTTTTTCCGTAGATCCCTGTACATCTTCGTTCCACCATGGTGTACAGAATAAGAAGAGCTGAGAGCTTCTTTCATCAACTCTTCTCGAATAGGTCCGACTCGCACGCATAAACGACTTCCATATCGCAAAGATCCATCTTCGTGGATGATGAAATCAGTTCGAAGTCCACTTTCTACTTGTTCTTAGATCTTTTGTCGCTTGGCATCATTTACTTGAACTGCCTTGATCTAATTTACAAGAGTGAACTAGACTTGTATGTTCATCAAATATGAAGCGTTATCTGGCGCAACTACTTCAATCTCTAATCCATGCAATTCTTGCTGTAGCTTCCACTGAGCGGTGAGGTTCATTGATAATGGCTGGCGACTAAGGGCATCAGGAGCTACGTTCATCTTTCCAGGATGATAATGTAGGTTGATGTCGAAGTCCGCCATGAGTTCTAGCCATCTTCTCTGCCGCATGTTTAGTTCATTCTGAGTAAATACATATTTCAGACTCTTATGGTCGGTGTATATATCCTCTTGTTCTCCCAAAAGATAGTGGCGCCAAATCTTGAGTGCGAAGATGATGGCTGCCAACTCTAGATCATGTGTTAGATAGTTGCGTTCATGTACCTTTAACCGTCTTAATGCAAAAACCACAACCTTTCCATGCTGGTGTAGAACACATCCTAATCCTTTACCGGACGCATCACAATGCACGACGAATCCTCCAGATTGATCCGGTATTACAAGAATTGGTGCAGAGGTTAACCTCGACTTGAGTTCTACAAAAACATTTTCGCATGCTTCTGACCACACGAATGATTCATTTTTACATGTGAGCTTGGTTAGGGGTGCTGCGATCTTTGAGAAACCTTCGATGAATCGTCGGTAGTATCCTGCTAAGCCCAGAAAACTTCGTATATCTTTCACCGTCTTTGGTGTCGGCCACTTGCTGAAAACTGACACCTTAGCTGGATCTACAGAGATTCCTTCGCTTGAAACGATATGTCTGCGATATCCGACTTGATCTAGCTTAAACTCACACTTGCTGTACTTGGCATAGAGATGATGTTGTCGTAATGTCTCTAGGATAATCCGTAAGTGCTTAGCGTGTTCTTTCCGATTCTTTGAATATATCAGGATGTCGTCGATGAATATAACAACAAACATGTCTAAGTACTCTCGGAAAAGTTGGTTCATCAAGTTCATGAAGATGTCAGGTGTATTAGTCACTCCAAATAGCATTACGAGATATTCATAATAACCATAGCGAGTCCTAAACTCCGTCTTCGGAATGTCGGACTCTTTGACCTTTACCTGATGATAACCCGAATGAAAATCTAGCTTTGAAAAGACACAAGATCCACTTACCGATCGAAAAGGTCATCGATGCGCGGTAGTGGATACTTGTTCTTAATCGTCACTTCGTTCAGAACTCGATAATCCACACACATCATGTAGGAACCTTCCTTCTTCTTCATCATTAACACCGGAGATCCCCAGCTCAAAGTACTGAGACGAATCCAACCTTTCTTCAGTAGTTCGTCCAACTGAATACGGATCTCCTTCAATCACTCCAGACTTAATCGATATGGAGATTTGATTACATATTGTGCACCAGGTTGTAAATCAATACTAAACTCAAAAGTTCGATCGGGAGGCAAACCTGATATGTCTTCAGGGAACACATTCTCGAACTACTTCAGGCTTGTCTTTGCCAGGTAAAGAGAACACCTCTGTATTCTTTGGTTTTGCACGGTAGCTTCCTGGATCCATGGTTCTATCTCCACTTTTGAAATAGAAGACTAGGTGATCTGGTATTTCAAATACCACCCTCCTTTGACGGCAGTCAATAGTAGTATAGAATACTCCCAGCCAATCCATTCCCAACACAACATCGAAATTTGGTGTGTCCGGTACTTTGAAATTTGAGTAGAATTCTCGACCGCAAACTACAACTGGGCACTGATCATATCCCAAAGTTGCCTTCAAGACTCTATTCCCGGAACTGACATTCCAACTTGAAATTAGTGGCTTCACGGGAATCACGTGCGTTCTCACGAATCGTTGCAACATGAAGCAATGCGAACCTCCAGTGTCAAAAAGTATGAGTGCAGGAAGGGTGACTACTAGTATAGTACCTAAGTTGTGTGAGATCGTATTTAGATATATGAAAAGTATAACGATACACAAGGATTGAAAGATTGCAAGAATGGGAGAATCCATTACCTTAATAGAAAAGGAAAGGTTATGATAGATTCAAAAAAATTGAAATGTAAAGAATGTATAGTTGATGATTTTTATAATTCTTATAATATATTTCTTAAGACTTCATGCAGAATTGACCTGCATAGGCCGCTAACAAAACCTGTCACGCCCCACTTCCCAATAGACAGAAACGGTGACGTGGCAAGCCCGCAACGTATACTATGAAATAAATACGTTAAGCGTAATTAAGCAATATAAAAATGAACAAGAATGACGAGAGTAATAAAATAAAACAACAACTTTATTTACATTCAACTTTACATACAACTGTTTGAAAATAAAATATACAATAAACAAAGCAATGCCTAAACAATGGCATACAGAAAGTAAGTGCAGAAAGAACTAGTAGTCAGGCTGAGCTGTAAACTGGTCCAAGTCCTCCTGGCTCGGCTCTAACTCCTCAGAGTCTGGTCCTCCTGACAAACATTCCAAGAAAAGAAAAACATAGAGGAATGTCTTCAGCGAACTAGCGCTCGGTAAGTCCAAAAATAAACAAGTGAAAATAGGAACTAAAAGAACAAAGGACAGGTAAAATTGTATATGATTATTCACAGGTATGAGATAGTTATTCTAACGCGGTTGTTTGTAGTTTGATAAAGAAAGTATTCATATCTACGAGAGGAGTCCATCTTACCCCGTGAACTATGGTAACATGTAGTACAAGGCCCCATCATAACCCACGGGACAACGGCACGTGAATTCATGTAGGTGTCTTTTAAAGTGACCTCTCATGCTACGATATACGTTCCGTACCAATCTACCCCTTTATCCCCGCGTATGGTATTGTATAGATTAAGATTATAGATCTTGGCCGAATCCATAGATATAAAATGTTCAGGTTCATGTTCAGGATGTAATCATGTGTTCAAGTAGTCATGTCGCGTTCATGTCACGTTATAACCATGGACCGGTCAAGTCGAGTCAAGTATACAAGTTTGATCTTGATGTTTGAATTCGAGTATTCAGGTTCATGATCAAGTACTCGTGTTTGATTTTGGATTCTGGTTTGAGTTTGGACTCCGAATGAGCCAGACACTTGTGAACGGATTAAATTCTTGACTTTCTTAGGTTCGGGAGTAATCGGCAACTGCTGCACATGGATGGCATGATTTGTGTTTTTTCCAAGACAATTGCCATTGATAACTCCGTTAAGTTGTCTAACCTGAATAGGCAAGCACTCACTTTCTTCGGCTTCCAGAGGCTCAAGAGAAATGATACCGCTTAAACCTATATTAATCTATAGTCCTTAAAATATTGTTTTGCATATCTCGAGATGGTTTTATGAAAAATATTTTAATATAGTTTAAAAATAAACCTCGAGAGTAATTTATAACATTTAGGATTTTTATGAGCATGTGTTTTAATTACTGGGGTATTTTAATGATAAAAACTTATTTTTTAAAAGTTTATGGTATTTTATTGAAAACTACCCTTTTTTGGTAACTTGGTGGTATTTTATTAAAATTTTAATCTTTCATTTTAAAAACATAGTTTCATAATATTTTGAAAATACGGATTTATAATTTTTACATAATTTTTTTCCAAAAATTAGTTTGTTTAGAAAATTCGCGTTTCTTAAAAATCGTATTTCATTTCCTTTCGATATCGAATACTCCGTAAAGAGTTCTGTATATCGCTCTACTATCCAAAAAATGTGCGATAATCCGCACCATCCAATAGCGAGTCCCCTAACGAGAGTTGTAGAGGCGTATTTTCCAAGAATTACAAAACACCGCTTTAAAAGAAACCCGGTTTTTAAAACATGTGGTATTTTAATGAAAAGCATATCTTGAACCAACCATACATATAAAGGCATCGTGCTATGAAACCAAAGTGTGCATGGTGGAGTAGGTCATTACCTCGTGAAGTTTTTCTAAAGGTATTGTTTTAAAGTTATCGAAAAGAGGTGATACTAAAATTCGAGGTATTTTAATGAAAAGTTCGTTTATGTTTGTTTCACATGAAAATTTTGGTTAATCTCGAAGCTAAAATATTGTAATCGAAGTTAAAAATAGGGTAGTAACATTAGTTTGACTAAAGCATAAAGAAAAATGGAGTTTCAAGATTAAAAAGAAAAGTATCGGCGGTAACTCCACTTTACCGATATGTTTTTAGGATATGAATTGCGATGAAAAGAAAGGGAGTTGGGAGGAACTTATGGTTTAATAATATATAGAAGGGAGTAAGGAAGAAGGGCGGGGCTTCGTGACATCTCGGGAGCTCCGGAATTGGCTTTGATTTTCAACGGAAGAAACTTGGTTGCTAACTCCACTTCACTCCACTAGCACTTAAAAACTTTTTGAGAGAATTTTTGCTAGAATTTCATAATAGAGGGGTGCTAGGGCATGGGATGTTATTTATAGTGGAGAATTAGGGTTTGGAAATTAAAATTTTGGATTAAAAAGTTTTAAAAAGATGTTAAATGATGAAATGAAGGGTCTTTGTTTGATTGCAGGAAAATCAAACAGTGCAGGGGAGTTAAGGGGAGTCGAAGAGTCAAGTTTGCAAAGCACGGATCGATTTAGGTGTATCAGGACCGTCGGCGCCGACTCATGGGTCATTTTGGCCGGTCGGATCTCGAGCTCTGGCCTCGAGATTCGTGCCACGTGGGGTTTTCTGTGTTTAATCCATTTTGCGCATGTTTGATTTTTCATAAACTTTTCATTTCCCCAAGTATTGCACGGGCAACTCTTGGGCTTCCAAAAATTAAAAAGAAAAAAAATTAGAAAAAATAATTATGGGATGGGAATCGAATACACATGCTACGTCACAGCAGAGTAAAGGTTTTACCAGTGAGCTACAAATTGTTTCTTATTTTTATTTAATAGAAATAATTTTTATCACTTACACATGCTGTAATACTCTTTTTTGTACAATAACAAGAAAATTTCCGTACAGAAATTTCAGATTCGTTACAGTTTCTGGTGGTGGATCTCTATCTCCACTGATACCTATACCACCCACTGAATTCGTAGAATCTCCTAATAAATTAGGATTTTCTCCCACTGGAAAATAGGGCTCTTCTAATGGAGAAGATGACTCTTCATCAAAAGTTATCCCTCCTTGACCAACAATTTGGACTTCTATAAAGAACACGTTACTACTTACGGTGATTATATTATCACTAGCACTATAAACATAATATCCAGTCCTATCCTTATGGTAGTCTACAAATAAGTATCTATCTGTCCTAAATTCCAATTTGTTTATCATTTGTTTTCTAACATGTGTTGGACAATCCTAAATTTTCAAGTGTCTTACACTCGGTTTTTTTCCTTTCCATATCTCATATGGAGTAGAAGAAACAGATTTTGTTGGAATTCTATTTAACAGATTATTCACGGTCTTTACTGTAAAGCCCCATAAGCATATAGGAACCTCTGAATGACTAATCATCGATCTAAGCATATCTAATAAGGTCCGGTTTCTTCTTTTAGAAACACCATTATGTTGTGGGGTGCTGGGTGGTATCAAGTTATAAACAATTCTATTTTCTTTTAAGAACCTTTTGAACTCATCTGATAAATTCTCTCCACCACGTTCTAATCGGATGGCCTTGATACTTCTATCAAGCTCTTTCTCAACTTCGGCTACATATTCTTTGAACTTATCAAATCATTCATATTTATGCCGCATGAAGTAAATATAATCATCTAAATGCTTCATCTGTAAGTGTCACAAAATTTGAATATTCACCTCTTCCTTTAACTTTTAAAGGTCCACATACATTTATATGTATGATATTAAAGGTACCTAATACTCTAGCACGCTTTCCTATGAAAGACAATTTGGTCTTCTTGCCTCTAAGGCAATATTCACAAATTGGAAGATTTTCTACTTTTAGAAAATCCAAAAGACCGTCCTTTACCAACCTATTGATCCTGTCAATATTAACATGACCAAATCTCATATTCCAAAGATAAGTTGGATCACTTTGATCATGTTGGATATATATGCCCTAGAGGTCTGTATTGTATAAGATGTTAGGGATATGTATGTACAGGACAATCTTGCTCAGTTGTATAGTATACTATTTGAGTTATCTTATCTGAATATGTATATTTGTTTTTCTTGCTGCTTCATCTTACTTATACGCATTGATAAAGACTCGTTACAGTAGTACACTATTTTGGTTTGTCTTTATCTTAACATATGCATATGTTATACTCGATATCACATATGGCGGATACATGTTGATAAAACCCGTAGGATTTTGCTTGACTACCAGCGTTATGATGGCGATCATACTTATGGAGGCTAGGTAGTCCATAAGCACATCCTTAAATGTCCCAAGTCATAAGAGTATCAAGACCGGGTATCGATATTCCAGAGTAGAGTCGTGTATACGATTCTAGACCCCAACGAGGGGGGGTGGTTAGTCACACAGCTATTGGTGTGATCACCTAAAATTGTATACAAGTGCTCACTGGGGGTAAGTACACTGGACAGACTCGCTGAGAATCACTAGATGGTATTATACATATCGTCAGATAGCGGTTCTCAGGTGACATGAGTACAAGTTAGTCTTTAGACCTGAGATCGTCATTTGTCTTTTATGAGATCCCACTGTACTTAGATCACTACCCTAGCACGACTTTACTGAGTCATGCCAACAGGTTTAGGTTGGGTACAGTCCCGAGCCATATGAAGGCAGTAAGCGATTATCAAGATTCGTCTCTCCCGGTATTAGGAGTCGATATCACATTGTATCCAGTTGGCCAGAACCATAAGACCTTGGTCAAGGCGGTTAAGATTTACTGATGGATAGATCGGTAGTTTTTCGGATCGGTCCTGAACCACATCGACATGACTTATCGGGTCAATAGGGGTCTGATGTTTACCATCCCCTAGACCCAGTATGCGATTCTCTTAGACGAAGAGACCGGACTGTACAAAGATTGTCACGGATAGGCTCAGTTGAGGTGTGGATGAGCTTGCTCGTCGGCCTTCTTTTCGACAGGTATCTGGGTAGCCGTTACGTACAGCTAATGCCGCTGACGTGCTTATGGTTAAACCCATTGCCAGTGTACCGACGAGTCTTTAGAGTCCCACACAGAGAGTTTGCCTGGTTCAGGCGAAACGATATAGAGGCCGTATGTTTATACGTGCAGGGTTCCGATTAATTAATTGTACTATTTGTGCGAAATTTAATCGGATGGATTATAATACTAGCGGGCTTAGGATTAAGCCGGTTTGTTAAATCAGATATTGATTTAATACTGGTATTATTTTATCTCTACGGTATTCATATTTTGGTACGAATACGGGTATGTATACACGGTAGAAAGTATTTTGTATTTATACAAAATACCTTCTAGAAAATGACACCTCATTATGTATTTTTCTATTTATTAGAAATAGAAAATGAGGTGGAGGGATGAGGTGGCTTCAAGTATGCTGAGAAGCATGGTTGTTGCTTTTATTTATTCATTTGGGAAAACTATTCAAGCATGGTTAATATTCTTTATTGAAAATGAAATGCTTGATGTTTTTCCTTAACCATTTTTCATCCATTCTAGCTTGACCTTTCTCTCTCCTCTCTTGAGTTCATCTTCTTTCTCAAACCCTAACCCTCTCATGTATTGAGAAACATAGGGTTTAAAGATATAAAAGCACTACTAAATATCTCTACATCATCTGAGCAAACTAGATTAGCAAACTAGTTTGTTTAGTTGCTTCTTTTTGAGATGCAAGCTTGAGCCATATTCTCACGGGTGGAACATTTAGGATCAAGAAGGCCATCAAGCAAGGTTGATCAAGGATTCCTAGGAGTATAAGAGGAAGAAGTTTTGAAGACCCGAAAGACACGAATCGTTTCGGTATAACCCCTTCTTAGTAGATAAACTTCTTGTAGTTGCTAGATTGGGCTAATGGTTTGATCACAAGGAGTTTAGTTGGTTGTACTTACTCAAAATTTAATTTTTGTGCATTCCGTCTCTTTACTATCGATGTAGAGTGAGCACAACTAACTGACAGATCCATCTTACGTTTTGAAGATTTATTAGACTCAATCACATTTACGTAAGAATAACGGGCAACATCCTTACAATCTATTTCATTATCAATCATCTAATGAGCAACAACAATATAACCAAACTTAATAGATAATTTACTGCTAAATTAAATAGAGTAACCATCACTATAAAGTTTCAAAACAGAAATCAAAGTTCTCCTCACTTAAGGAATATAAAGACAATCTATAAGTTCCATCACATGCTCTTTATTTAAATGCAAATAATAAGTTCCTAAAGACACTGCTGAAACTACAACTCCATTTTCCATTGTCAAAGTAATACCCACATCTCTAAACTTTTGTTTTTGCTTGTACCCATGCAAGAAATTAAAAATATGAGAAGAAGGACTTGAGTCAATACACCAAGTATAAGAGGAATAACTCACAATATTAGTCTATACTAAATAGTGAGATAACATACCTTCCGAAGGTTTCCCATTATTCAAGGAGGCAATGTACCATTTACAATTGCTTTTCCAATGACCATTCTTATGACAACAACGACATTTATCATTATCCTTTTTTGCATTCTTGGAAATTCGTTTTCTTTTAGCAATTTTAGCCAATTTTTCAGCAGTAATGACAATAATCAAATTTCTTTTCCAATCGATGTAATTTGGCCCAACAAATTTATAGTCATCAAGTAATTTCCCAAACGGACTATACTTAGTCATTTACACATAAAAGAGGACAACATTATTAGTAACTTAATTCATATATTTATAATTGCACAATCATTACTAGGGTTTGTTTTAAATAGTGTTTTCACTATCAGTGCTTCTCTCATGCATCTATCAGTGAACAGGAAATTCAAGTTTATTCGTACTTTTACAGATTGTCAAGATAAAGCATGAACAAATAAGGTAGGATACTACATATCCAATTATCTATATAACTTTCCTTTTATATTCGGCATATTAATATGTACATTGCTCCACTATTGTAGCAAGATTACTATATCATCAATCAAGAGTGGACCCACCATATCGACTTCGTATGTAAAATAGATTGCACTTCCTATTGTAGCCAAATGGTCTTATTAAGTATGACGAATCTAGTATCTTTATGCAAGATATATGCAAGACAAGTGGTTTAACAAATCATATCATGTCCGGGTTCGAATAAGTTAAAATATCTGTCTTAAATACATCCCTATGATAGAAAGCCTTTAGATTTAAATTTCATAAATTATAAATATATCTACACTTGTATACAACCATTGCAAAATTAATTGAGAGAACATTTAACTTATAAATTTAATAAAATAATTTTAATTATTATTATGGTGTCATCATTTTAATTCGTAATTAAACACATGACAATCCATATAATAATCCATAACAATTTATGGAGTTTCATAAACACAATTTATCAGATATAAATTTTATGAAACCGATGCAATATCATACAAAATATCATACCAAACTAATTACAAAATTAGTTCACACCTTTTTCATTGAAGAACCACATATAAATTTAATTTATATCATATAAAAATGACTCACATGTAATTTCAGAAAATTATAGGAGTTTTCACATAATTATCTAAGACTTTATTCACATAATAAAGATCTTAAAACAGTTTAATAATTATGTAGGGACCTCTAAACATTTAAACATATTAATAAAAGGTTCGGAATCCCAGTATATATATTTAAGGGACCTGAAAATAATTTTCGGGAAACCAGGGATTAAAAGGTCTGAAACCATGTAATAGTTTTCTAAGGATCTGAAAATAAATTTCCAGATCCCCCGTGTAGAGTCATGTGATTTAAATCTGAAAAAAGGGAAGAAACAAGGATTTTAAAATTCTAGGGATCTGAAAATAATTTTCCTGGCCAATCACGTGGAGCACCAAGAGGTCACATGAGGCATTAATTGAAAATGGTTACTTTAATTTTTTTTTAATCTGGCTTGGAGGCAGCAACTATTTACTGCCTCCCCAGCCGCGAACCTAAGTGGCGGCCTAGGCCCCACCGCCGCCGCCGGCAGCAAACAGTAAAAAATAATTTTAATTTTTTTCAATATCCACATGAACTAATTTCATATCTTTTAAAATTAGTTTTGATTTCAAAAATCAAAAACTAGATTTTAATAATTAATTTTGATTTCAAAATCAAAACTTCATTTCAAAAATCTTCACTATATTTTTTATTTGATTTAAAAAATCAAAACTTTATTTCATAAATCTTAATTATAATTTTGGTTTGATTTCATAAATCAAAAGCTGATTTCAAAAATCAATACTCTAAAAAAATATAATTTTGATTTCAAAAATAAAAAACTTGGTTTCAAAAATCTATCAACATAGATTCAAGCATAGCAATTATGATCTTCAGAGATATAACAAAAGAAAACACATTTTTAAAATCTATTTATTTAATCTCATTGAATAAAATAAATCTTATAATTTTATATCTATGAAAATTTAATTATTATGAAACCTAGGGTTTTAATTATTTCCAAAAACCTAATTAAAAATCAATCAATATAGATTTTATGCATAATAATTATAATCTTGGTTTGATTTCAAAAATCAAAACTTGGTTTCAAAAAATCAAAACATAATTAAAAATCTATATTGATAAAAATCTATCAATATAGATTTCATGCATGATAATTTTAATTTTCATGGATCTAATAAAAAACATATTTTTTTATCCATCCAACTTATTTAATCTTATTAAATAATTTAGATATGATATTTATATCTATGAGATTATAAATTGTTATGAGATTTAGGTATTTCAATTAAAAACCCTAATGCTATAAGAGTAACCATGTGCTCTGATGCCAATTGAAGAAAACCATACGTCTAAAACAGTGGAAACGGTGCGTATGATCTCCGATTATTCATCTAATATGAATCATAAAAACATGTCTTTGTAGATATGAATATCTCTTAGCAAAAGATCTTTCTCTTGTAGCTACCACAATTGCAGAAGCCTTCAATCAAGTCTCCCACATTGTGTAGGAGTATATAAAAGCTTAAGTGATAAGAAACCTTTTTTAAGAGAAGAAAATTTAAATAATTCTCAATTATTTTTCTGTAAGAAATCTTTTATTTCATCATCATTTATGGTTTATTATAGACATCCTTTTATAGGGCTGTGATGCAATATCTTTTCCTTATTTTACCGATGTGTGACTAAACTTCCCAACAATATAATTACAACAAATTATGTTATAATATTTCTTCTCTTGTTTGTTTTTATCTGCTCTTCTATCTCAAGGCTTTGCGGTGAGACCAATTGGGTCTCACATCGAGAACCAATTGTGTAACATCTTGAAAATTTATTGGTGTTAATTATAATCTAGTTAGCGATATATCAAGTGCTATTAAGTAAATGATAGTTAATAATTAGGATTTTTATAATTTTCTATATATAATACACACACACACTTATATACTTATTAACCTAGAACCAGTAAAATGTTAGTTTAAGCTAAACACCAATTAAGTTGACAAGACAATAAACCCTAGATTAACTTTCTTAACCATTTATGTAAATTAATTTGTTTTTTTATTTGAAAAATATCTTGAGGGACAATGAAGTATGGCTCAAGCATGGAGGTAAAAAAAAACGGAAATGGTCGTGTTTGGGGGGGGGGGGATAAATGGCTAAGACCTTAGCTATTTCCCCTCCTCATTCTCATCTCCCTCATCTTCTTCCTCTTCTTTTTCCTTCTCATCTTCCTCCTTAACTCCCAAAAGACCCCCCGCCCCCACACACCTACCAATCACCACAAAACCATATTATTCTCTTTCAAAACTCTATGTGGAAGCCAAGTCTTCATCCTTTAGGCCACTTTGCAAACTTGGGACTTCCCACAATACTAATCAAGAGGTAAATATACCAATATTGTAACAACCATAAATTTCCTATACAAGTTTTTACAAAAAAAATTTCAAAAAATCCATAAAGAGGTATTTATTGCTTGAGCACAAGACTTAAGTAATTAATTAGCAATTTAATTAAAAGAAGGAGCTTGTAGCTCATTGGTAATACCTTACACTGCTGAACTAAGCCACCAGAGTTAAAATCCCCTACCCCACATTATTTTTAATATTGATTTTTTTAAAACCTTTAGAATACCAAGGGTTTACACGTGCATATCTCAAAAAAGCCCCACTACACCAAAAAAATGTAACATTGCCATGGTAGATGAACCGTCGGGGGGGATCTCGGCCGCCTGAATCGGCCGGGAATCGGCCAAATCGGCTTCGACTCGGCCGACTCAGTCCTCCGACCGAGTCACGGCCGAGTCGGCCGATTCCGGCGACGACCCCAACATGAAAGTTGTGTCTTTTTACATTCCCTATGCACCTGCAAAATTTTAGCCTCAGAACATTTCCAGAGCTCTTTTAAAATCCCAATTACTCCACTTTTAATACATTTTAAATACATTTTATCACATTTTTCATTTTAACCTTTCATCTACTCTAACCCTAGCCTAACCCTATAAATACCACTCCTACCCTCTACCCTCTCACCCTAAACTTTGAGCCAACGCTCTATATTTTCAAGAAACTTTTGTTTGCGATCGAAGTGAGCGAAAGGCGAAGCTCCGGCGAATTCTTCGGCAGATTTTCCGGCAACGTCCGTAGGAACTCCCGGGGACGAAACGACGCACCGCTGACTCCTTCCGAACCATCTCCCTCTTCTAGTTTTCATAAACTCGTAAGTTCCCATTTTCTATCTCTCCTTTCTATTCAAAAAAATACGGATTTACAAAACCCGACGGAATCGGAACAAATCCGATTTCCGATTCGGTTTTCTTATAAAACATCACTTCTCGTTAATAAAATTATGCTTAAACTCTCTCATATTGACTATTAAACACTAATCAACTAAATTGATCAAGTTTCATTTCATAAAATGATGGTTATTTCACTTTATTGTATTTTTCATTTAAATACCACATTGTTTCAACTCTACATTTAACTCCATTAAACTTGCTATACCTTTAAAGTAGATCACGAGATAAAGACCTACCTCCTCACACACTCATATACAACCTAACACGATACCCTCGAGAACTTAGAATACGGGAAAACAAATATTTCATTTAAATACCCTTAACTTAATAAAACCATTTCTAAAAGATTTAGTATTGATATATCTTTACAAATAAATACCACTTATTATGAAATTAAAATATTTTCACTAGAAATATCAAAATATAAAATCTATATTTATTACAACTCTAAAGACGAATAATAAATACTTGGGCTGTATTTTGAAAAGTATATAAAAGTATTTTTACATAAAACCCCCTCAAGTTCTATAATTTACAATAAGGACCCTAATAAATATAGGTTAAGCGGGACCTATCTGTGGAGCCTCAGGGTGCCGGAGAAGTAGGTGCTTGCCTAAATAAGGTAGACAAATTAACAACGGTGTTATCAATACGGTAATTGTTTTTGAAAAAGACACGAAAGGTTACCGATAACATCAAAACAATCAGGACTTCAATTCACTTTTCTAATTTGTCTGACTCAGGTTTGAGTCTCATTATAATCTGACCTGAATATAATTCAAGTACAATTTACAATTTACAATATTACAATCCAACATAAATTCATGAATCCAATTATTAATCTATACAACTTGACTGAACCGAACAATGGATATACAATCCATTTACATGATCTCCAATTTACATTCATTTACATGATTCTATGGTTACATCCGTTTACAGATATCATGGTTTTGGTCAGTCATCCAAATATACAATCAATACAAGTTACAATACAACACAATACAATCAAAACACTACGGGGTTTAAGGGATAGACTGGTACGGAAGGTGTTAAAAGTGGCATGAGACTGCAAGATTTAAAACACCTAATATGAATCCAATTGCCGTTGTTCCAGGCCTTCTAACGGAGCCTTGTACTTACATTTGCCTTTAGTCTCTGGCAGATAGAGACTCCTCTCGTATACACTGGCATCCTTCTGTACCAAACTACAAACAACAGCGTTAACACAATATTATAACAATATAATACAACTTTAAAAGCAATCTTTTTATTCTGTCTATTCTATTTCTCTCTTCTCTTTGGGACTTACCGAGCGATCTGTTCGCCGACGACATTCTCTTTCTTTCTTCTTGGAATGTCGTCAAGTGATTTGGACCCGTCAGAGAACAATCCCACTGCTGAAGACTTGGAGCAGTTTAGTGAAGACCCCGAGCTCTAGTCATTGTACACTTTCCATTCAATCCTTTCATTTCTGTTATACCATTGTTTAGGCATTGCCCATTATTCAGTTGTATTTACTTTTCATGCAGTGTACAAAAGTATGTTAATAAATAAAGTTGGTGTTCAGCTTATATCTCTCGTCTCTTGTGCTTATTTTTATATTGCTTAGATACGCTTAGCGTATTTACTTCACAGTAAATACGTGGCGGCCTCGTCGCGTCTTCTACCCGTATACCGGGAAGCGGGGCATGACGGTTTTGTTGGTGGCCCATGCAGGTCAGAGATGTATGGAACGCTACCATGCAGTTCAGTTATGCATGAAATCCTAAGCAATATAAACAAAAGAACCAGCAACTAAAACATTTTTTACAATTCATATTCTTGAATCTTATCATTTCAAATACTTTGAATTTGTCCTAACCCAAAATTCCCTCACATTTTTTACAATTTTACCAAAACCTTCGCATTCTTTCGTTCTTTCACATATTTTTTATACACTACCAATAGTTCTATCACCAAACTTTTCTTTAATTTGTTACACTTTCCTTTTACAAATTTCGAGGACGAATTTTTTTAAGGAGGGTATAATGTAAAAACCCTAAATTTCTTATACAAGTTTTTACCAAAAAAATTTCAAAAAATCCATAAAGGGGTATTTATTGCATGTGCACAAGACTTAAGTAATTAATTAGCAATTTAATTACAAGAAGGAGCTTGTAGCTCATTGGTAATACATTGCACTGTTGAACCAAGCCACCAGAGTTCAAATCCCTTACCCCACATTATTTTTAATATTGATTTTTTTAAAACCTTTAGAATACTAAGCGTTTACACGTGCATATCTCACAAAAACCCCACTACACCAAAAAATATAACATTGCCAGGGGTTAGATGAACCGTCGGGAGGGGGGATCCCGGCCGCCTGACTCGGCCAGGAATCGGCCAAATCGGCTTCGACTCGGCCGACTCAGTCCTCTGACTGAGTCACGGCCGAGTCGGCCGATTCCGGCGACGACCCCAACATGAAAGTTGTGTCTTTTCACATTCCCTATGCACCTGCAAAATTTTAGCCTCAGACCATTTCCAGAGCTCTTTTAAAACCCTAATTACTCCACTTTTAATACATTTTATCACATTTTTCATTTTAACTTTTCATCTACCCTAACCCTATAAATACCATCCCTACCCTCTACTCTCTTACCCCAAACTCTGAGCCAACTCTCTATATTTTCAAGAAACTTTTTTTTGCAATCGAAGTGAGCGAAAGTCGAAGCTCTGGCGAAGCTCTGGCGAATTCTTCGGCGGATTTTCCGGCAATGTCCGTAGGAACTCCCGGCGACGAAACGACGCACTGCCGACTCCTTCCGAACCATCTCCCTCTTCTAGTTGTCCAAAACTCGTAAGTTCCCATTTTCTATCTCTCCTTTCTATTCAAAAAAATACGGATTTACAAAACCCGACGGAATCGGAACAAATCCGATTTCCGATTCGGTTTTCTTATAAAACTTCACTTCTCGTTAATACAATTATACTTAAACTCCCTCATGTTGACTATTAAACACTAATCAACCAAATTGATCAAATTTCATTTCATAAAATGATGGCTATTTCACTTTATCGTATTTTTCATTTAAATACCACATTGTTTCAACTCTATATTTAACTCCATTAAACTTGTTATACCTTTAAAGTAGATCACGAGGTAAAGATCTACCTCCTCACACACTCATATACAACCTAACATGATACCCTCAAGAACTTAGAATACGGGAAAACAAACATTTTCATTTAAATACCCTTAACTTAATATAACCATTTCTAAAAGATTTAGTATTGATACATCTTTACAAATAAATACCACTTATTATGAAATTAGGATATTTTCACTAGAAATATCACAATATAAAATCTACATTTATTATAATTCTAAAGACGAATAATAAATATTTGGGGTGTATTTTGAAAAGTATATAAAAGTATTTTTACATAAAACCCCCTCAAGTTCTATAATTTACAATAAGGACCTTAGTAAACATAGGTTAAACGGGATCAAGCCTCAGGGAGCCGGAGAAGTAGGTGCTTGCCTAACTAAGATAGACAACTTAACAACGGTGTTATCAATACAGTAATCGTCTTTGAAAAAGACACGAAATGTTACCGATAACATCAAAACAATCAGGACTTCAATTCACTTTTCTAATTTGTCTGACTCAGGTTTGAGTCTCATTATAATCTGACTTGAATATAATTCAAGTACAATTTACAATTTACAATTTACAATCTACAATATTACAATCCAACATGAATTCATGAATCCATGAATCAATTATCAATCTATACAACTTGACTGAACTGAACCATGAATATACATTCCATTTACATGATCTCCGGTTTACATCCATTTACATGATTCTATGGTTAAATCCATTTACAAATATCATGGTTTTGGTCATTCATCCAAATATACAATCAATACAAGTTACAATACAACACAATACAATCAAAACACTATGGGGTTTAAGGGGCAGACTGGTACGGAAGGTGTTAAAAGTGGCACGAGACTGCAAGATTTAAGACACCTAACATGAATCCAATTGCCGTTGTTTCGGGCCTTCTAACGGAGCCTTGTACTTACATTTGCCTCTAGTCTCTGGCATATAGAGACTCCTCTCGTATACACTGGCATCTTTCTGTACCAAACTACAAACAACAACATTAACACAACATTATAACAATATAATACAACTTTAAAAGCTATCTTCTTATTCTGTCTATTCTATTTCTCTCTTCTTTTTGGGACTTACCGAGCGATCTGTTCGCTGACGACATTATCTTTCTTTCTTCTTGGAATGTCGTCAGGTGATTTGGACCCGTCAGAGATCAATCCCACTGCTGAAGACTTGGACCAGTTTAGTGAAGACCCCGAGCTCTAGTCATTATACACTTTCCACTCGGTACTTTCATTTCTGTTATGCCATTGTTTAGGCATTGCCCTTTATTCAGTTGTATTTACTTTTCATGCATTGTACAAAAGAATGTTAATAAATAAAGTTATTGTTCAGCTTATATCTCTTGTCTCTTATGCTTATTTTTATATTTCTTAGATACGCTTAGCGTATTTACTTCACAGTAAATACGTGGCGGCCTCGTCGCGTCCTCTACCCGTATACCGGGAAGCGGGGCGTGACAAATATTAATCAAATTTTAGCAAATACTTTCCATAGCAACACTAGTTTTAAGTTAAAATTTATGTCCTGGGTTGTTTTGAAATTTAAAGTGTGGTTTTGAGGTCAAATTTGATCTAGTGTGGTTCTTTGGTAACCACAACTTAAATTAAGATAGATAAAGGTATTTTTGTGCTATTTATCTTATTTTTTTAATACCAAGACTTTACTAATTCACCATGATGTTTTCAAAGTGCTAAAACTAATATTTTTGTCACGCCCCGCTTCCCAGTATACGGCGAAGGGGACGCGACTGGTCCGCTACGTATATACTCAAAAGTACATATGCTAAGCATATCTAAGCAATATAAAATAAATACACAAGAGACAAGATATAATAAGAACAACAACTTTTATTTATTAACATTCTTTTGTACAATGTATGAAAATGAAATACAACTGAAATAAAACGATGCCTAAACAATGGCATAACATGAAATGAAAAGTACTGAATGGAAAATGTATAATGAAACTAGAGCTCTGGTTCTTCAGCAAACTGCTCCAAGTCTTATATAAATGGCTCGATCTCTGCAGGGTCCAAACCACCGGACGACATTCAAAGAAGAAAGTAATAGAATGTCGTCAGCGAACAGGTCGCTCGGTATGTCCCAAAGATAAGAGGAAAGTAGAATAGATAGAATAAGAAGATATCTTTTAAAGTTGTATAATATTATAGTAATGTTGTGTTAACGCTGTTGTTTGTAACTTGGTACAGAAGGATGCCAGTGTATACGAGAGGGGTCTCTATATGCTAGAGACCAGTGCAAACGGAAAGTACAAGGAACCGTTAAGCCACGGTACAACAGCAACGGAATATAGGTTAGGAGTCTTAATCTTACCGCCTCGTGCCACTTTTAACACCTTCCGTACCAATCAACCTCTTAAACCCCGCGATATTTTGTTTGTATTGTTGTCTTGTAAATTGTATTGGTTGTATGATTGATTGACTGACTGGAACCATGATATCAGTAAACGGTTGTAACCGTAGAGTCATGTAAGTGGAATAACTGGAGAACCATGTAAAAAGAATATATCCATGGTTCGGTTCAGTCAAGTTGTATAGGTTGATAATTGGATTCATAGTTTCATGTTGAAGGTTGTAGATTGTTGGTTGACTTGAATCATATTCAAGTCAGATCATAATCAGACTCAAACCCGAGTCAGACAATTAGAAATGTAATCGAAGTCTTGATTATTTCTTAAACCTATATTTACTAGGGTCCTTAGAGTAATTTATAGAACTTGAGGGGGTTTTATGTAAAAATACTTTTATATACTTCTGAAAATACTCCCCAAGTATTTATTATTCGTCTTTAGAGTTATAATGAGTATGGATTTTATATTGTGATTTTTCTAATGAAAATATCCTAGTTTCATACATAAAGGTATTTATCTGTAATATTGATTTATTTGAAATTCATGGTATTTTAGTGTAAAATTTATTCTTGTGATTTTTAGAAAATGTGGAATATTTATATCATAACAAAATAGGTATTTTAATGATAAATATACATATATTTATAACAAAAATAATTTTAATATATATATTTTATATTCTAAAAATCTCATTTTCTTAAGGTGTCGTATTTTAAATCTTTCGAGACCGAATGTTCCCTGCGGAGGTCTGAATCTCGCACTGCTGAGTCCGAGGATGTGCGATAATCCGCACCATCCCGAACGGGTTCCCCAAAGTGGGTTGTAGCGGCGCTTTGCAAAGATTGTAAAAAACTAAATCCTTTAGAAAACGGTTTTATAAAGTAAATGGTATTTATTTGTAAAAATGTCAATTTTCCGTATTTTAGGTTATAGGGTTTCCTAAGTCAACTAGACTATTTTTAAATGGTCTAAACGACAAGTTGTTAGATGCCTCAAATCGCCTCTTCACCACCAATTGTGGCCAGGTAAGTACAAGTGAGGAAAGGAGGGATCCGCTCACGAATCACCGTGAGACGGGCCTTTTAAAGTTACCTTTCTCACTTGCCTAGCCTAGACACCACAAACTCAGGTTTAGATAAACGGCCGATGTCCACAACTTATCGTATTTTTATAATAAGAGATATTTATTTAAAAAGTGTATCAACATTGAATCTTTTAGAAATAGTTTTATTAAGTAAATGGTATTTAAATGTAAATGCTTGTTTTCTCATATTCTAAGGTTTCAATAGTATCGTGTTAGGTTGTATGTAAGTGTGTGAGGAGGTAGGTCGTTACCTCGTGATCTACTTTAAATGTATATTAAGTTTGATGGGGTTAAATAAAGGATTGAAACAATGTGGTATTTAAGTGAAAAATACGATAAATTGAGAAAGCTATCATTTCATGTGATGAAACTTGTTCAAATTGTTTGATTAGTGTTTAATAATCAACATGGGGAAGTTTAAGAATGATTGTATTAGTGAGAAGTGGAATTTTATAGAAACCGAATCGGAAATCAGATTTGTTCCGATTCCGTCGGGTTTTGTAATTTCGTATTTTTCTTGAATAGGAAAGAGAGATAGAAAGGGACTTACAGGTTTTTTATTACACAAGAGAGTGAGAGGGAACTAGAGGGATCGCCGATGTTGCGTCGTCGCCGGTAGTTCCTAAGACGTTCGCCAGAAGTTCCACCGGAATTTCGTCGGAGCTTCGCCTCGAGCTTGTTTTTCAAAGTACACGACTCTTGGAAATTTTTTTGAGAGAGTGGGCTCAGGATTTTAGGGTGAGAGGGTAGAGGGTAGGAAGTGTATTTATAGGGTAGGCTAGGGGTAGGGTAGGTGAAGGGTTTTTTAATAAAAAATTGTAAAAATGTGTGAAAATCATTAAAAATTGTAGTAAATAGGGGATATTTAAGTATCAGGAACCGATCCAATAAATTAGAGTGTGCAGGGGGGTTAGGAAGATGAAAAGGCACAAATTTTGTGTTGACGACTCGGCCGTTCGGCAAGTCCGGCCGGCGGCGCCGGCCCGAGTTGGCCGGGTCAGGGTGCCGGAAGCTGGGGGCTCGCCGGATAGGGCCTCTGGTGTATTTAGGTTTTCGGGTGAAGTTCAAGTTTTGGGAGTTATGGTGTGTGGACTGTTGGGCTTCCTAAGGATTTAAAACAAAAATAATATAAAAATAATGTGGGGCAGGGGATTGGAACTCTGGTGGCTTGGTTCAGCAGTGCAAGGTATTACCAATGAGCTACAAGCTCCTTCTTGTTATTATTTGGGTGAAATAAATACTTAAAGTGGTAATAGTAACATTAAATACCTCAAGTATACTTCAAATTTAAATCAAATTTATGTATACTAGAAATGGAGTTGTTACAATTTCTGTAGAAGTTTAGGGTTCAATTTGAATCAGTTATTATTCCAGTGCTCAATAAAATAAAATAAAATTTCTGGGAGCTTGTTTTAGAACATAGAGTGCACTCTCGAAACCCAGGCCCATTCCACTTCACTATGGCCGCAAAAATATCCGATATGGCCGCAAATTTCGGCTGAAGTTAGGAGTTAGGGTTTGAGTTTTTGTCGGGGGCTCTCTGAGCCTCAAACTGGGCCTATGGTATACTTAGTTTCTTTCCAAATCGCTTATACAGAAATCTGGGAGTATTTTACTCCAATTTTCATGAAGTTTTAGCATACTTTATGGATATCTCGACTCTCAATTTAGTATTGTCGTTAGTTAACGGCAATTCGGGGTAGTCCTAGGTGATCTTTGCACACGAATAGCATGTATGGCCTTAGTTTCTAACCGGTGAACGTTTAGTTTGTTATTATTCGTTATCGGCCTAAATTCTTGTTCGATAATTGTTATTTCAATGTTATGATCGGTTGTGTGGATTTCGGAAGCGGTGAGAAAGGAGAAGGAAGTGATTGGATTCGAGTAGATCGAGACTCGTTCCGGTGAGTAGATTTAGCATCTACGGGAGAATCTACTGGATGACGTTTAAGCGCCCGATACGTAAACCCGCGTTATGCATTACTATTCACATTATACATTTAGCAATTATCATGTACTTGTTTACTTGCTACACCCTGACAACACATGTTAGACACTTGCACCATAACCAATGATTTTTTTATGCCGTACGTGCACAGACCCATACACACACACCATTGGTAATTGCCATACCACGTACACTATAGAACTTGCCATGTTGCTTTGCATTGCACTATATCCCTATTAATAGTTATATTTTTTTCATCACATACTAGCATGCATCATGCCGATATTCTGTACTTTTGTCATTATTATCATGCTCCCTATAAGATGTTTCATGGAATTTCTGTTTCTATGAGATTTGAGAAACTACGGATATGATTTTATGAAACATGGATTCGCTTTCAAAATTGTTGGTTTCATTTGATATGATGATTTGACGTCCACCATGAGTTTTATAGCATTTATGGTATGATTATCCGAATCGAGACAGGGGAGGAATCGATTATGGATACATGGTGGACCCGGTACGGTATCCTGAGGCAAAAAACCCGTATAGAAAGGCGGGTGAGCATAGTGAGGAAGAGATCGACCGGTGATAGTATGGAAACTCGGCGGATATCCGGAGGATACCAACCGGAGTTATATATTTCAGATGGATATGAGGGCCGATCCGAGAGACGACGCATGAGATATTTGGATTTCGAATGTCGATATTTGACACAGGATTTATGATGATTCATTGATAGTATTCATGTTTTTATATTACTAGATTTGTTATGACATGCTCATTTTATACATGCTTCATCCATATTATTACACATTCTTCGCATACCACATCCATATTACTCTATATTATTATAGCCTCATAGTTAGGATTGTCGTTATTTCGTTTATGCACGTGATTGCCACTTATGATGTTATTTATTAATCACGAGCTGGCAATTCACTCCCGTTGTACCATAGTTTCTTGCAGGGCCGAACGCTCGGAATAATTGCGGCTTGTGGTATACTTTTACTTTTGGAACGTGATATTTTTGCTTAGGTGGGTTATTAGTATTCTTATGTCCGCCTTCTTTTATACTTATACATTGTATCTAGTATGCTCTATCTACCATATGTATATTTTATTTAGAGGCGAAACTGAGAGATTTGTATTATTTTAACTATGGGTGTCGTGCTCGTGTGGGCCTACTTGCTGTCGTAACGCTTTTAGTATTGATTTCTTTTCTTTCTTTACTTGTTCTTCGTCAAAGGCGTCGTATATTTAACTGCATGGTTGTGTTCCTCTAAGTGGGCATTGAGATAGCCTCCTAGTGAGGTTGCGTATATATATTGTGTATATATTGGTTCTTATCAAAATTTACAAGGGAGGTGTTTCCGAAAATTTTAAAGATAATTTGTGTCACGCCCCTCTTCCCAAAATATGGAATACGGGAGGCGACTAAGCCAGTCATGCTCTTATGGTCAAGGATAATCCCGTCGTAGTCACACTTCGGCTTCTAGCATTACATGGTAATCAGTAATTACAGCACAGAAGTAAAGGAAACACATTACAAGTTTATTACACCAACTTTCATTATTCACGGTTTACAATAGAATGAAATAAAAGAAACTACTAACTAAGTGCGAATATAAGGTTGATTTATGGAAAGCGGTAAAAGTACTGAAGGCACGACCGTCTAGATCTCTGCGAGCTCGAAGGGTAGGTCTGACTATTGAATCCGGTCCTCTTCAAACTCTAAGCATGCGTACTCAGATTGTCAAGGCGACGCAAAATAATCACAAAAGACAAAAAAATAAAGTAATAACGGTGGAGATAATAAATGCAGACAATCAATATATCACTAACTGATGCAATGTATGATCTGTGTCCCTATCAGTCTCTAAGTCATTTTGAAATCGAGTTGCGGAAAGGAGTGATCATGTTTAACGAGGATCTCGTACGTACCCGAGACTACGGCCCACGATGCCCGGGACATAACCCTATCAGCCGGACCGCTAGGTCCAACCTAATATATAAGAGTCGCTGTTCGAATGATCATCCTCTAAAAATCACTGACCTCGCTAAATAAAATTTCCTTTCCACTTCGATTTCACCTTTTTCCCCAGGTTTCATTATTTATGAATATGGTCTAGTTGTGTACAAGTACGCACCAATAACACGGTTTTATTCACTGTTCACTGTATTATCACTATCACGAACCATTCACTTTTCACTGGCGTACTTGACACTCCTAAACCTATATCAAACACGCTCGATAATGCATTGTACACTGAAACTTAATAATGATGCGCACTATCACTATATGTATTACGGTCGGGTATAATATGTGCATTTATACAGCTAAACAAATCATGTGCAATGCAAGTTATTATGCGTCTTATGATCTTATAAAAATCTCATTAAATCATACGTTCAGAATTAAGTAAAATGATACAAAATAAGTAATAAGTAAACTCAGTCGGCAGTTCAACGAAATTAGTTTCAAGTCAAACGGGTTTCGTTCTCGCAAATTACAGTCGTTTCATGTTAAGTGTTCGCGGCTAGAAATTCAGTTCCTGAACTGAAAGTCCATTTCGTAACACAGTTTTCACCATGTTGGGCTCAAAATTAGATGACACTATAGTTGAAAAATATTTAGGGTTGTCAGTTAGGTTTCCAACGCAATTGGCGGATTAGTAATATCCTATATCAAAAGGGAGTTATGGTCATGTTAAGTTCCATGTGTAAAATCTGTCACTGCAGAATTCAGCTGGACACATCGACATTATAAAATGTGTTGAAAATATCATACAGAAAAGGAATCCAGTGAAACTAGTGGGGTAAGAAATCTAACTCAATTTTCTACGTAACGATATAGGTTTCCACACATTTTCGAATTTGAGAAAGGTTATACAGTGATTTCAAAACAAGGGTTAACTGGGATTTCTGCTCTGGACTGCAGTCCAGAATCGTAATTCTCCTCAGTTTTCTCTATCATAACTTATTAAAATTCAGAGATCGGCTATAGAATACTGTAGGATAAACTGTTAAATTCTATACAAGCCATGTAATGCTAAAATCCAATTTGTAAAAGATTTAATATGAATTTAACGGTCTAGCATGTTCAGGAAAATTCTGATTTCGCAATGATTATCGGGGTAATATTTTATAGGTGAAACGATATTTATTTTCAACCAGATTTCTGTGATATCTCTATGAACAGTAAAAGGGTTTTACGATCACAAGTTCCACCATTTAAAGATGGGTTTTCACTTAAAGTTTAGCATCGAATACTTGTAATAATATTGGATCGCAATCGAAATGATTGTATAATAGCATGAAGCAAGTATGTAAAACTTGCCTGACGACGTATCGATGATGATACGGCAGCGACGTGGCATGGTGGTGACCAACAGCTACGGCAACGGCGCGGCGCAACAAGACCATGATGAGGCTTGGCTAGGCTTAGGCTTGTGTCGTGGGGCTCGACGCGGTGGAGCTTGGCTCGGAGATGGAGACGGGGCAGCTTCGGACGATGGCAACGATCTCAGGCGATGGCCGACGGCGCAGAGGGATCGGGTTGCGGTTAGGAGTTATGGTTGGGTGGCCGGTGATGGGTTGTCTTTGGGCTGCAGGGGTCGGCTAGAGGGTGCAGCAATTGAGGGGGCTCATTGATGTTCGCGGCAGTGAGAAGGTCGTCTTAGGGCTGGTGGCGACGAGATGGCCGGAGTTGCGGAGCTGGTGGCCGGAGCTTGGAAGTTGGAGGCAAGGGTGGTGTTGGGTGTTGGGTTGCGAGGCTTGGTTGATGGAAGGAGAGGAGGAGGAAGGAGAGGAGGAGGAAGGAGATGAGGGTTGCTGGGGATGGTTGTGAGGTGATCGGGGCCAGCTTGGGCTGTAGCGGTGGCCGGGTGAGGAGGAGACGGCGAGGTGCACGGTGGAGGTCGGTTCTTGGGTTGAGGTCGGGTTTGCAGGTGACGTGAGGAGGAGGGAAGTGGAGGAGAAAGTGGTGGCGAGGATGTTAAGCCGACGAAGAGGTGGTCGGAGTCGGCGGTGGGTTTGGGTGATCAGCACTTGGCGAAGGCGAAGGATTTTCGAGCAGAGAGGCAGGGAAGAAAAGGGAGGGGATGGAAATAGAGGTGAGGGGGTGAGATAGAGGTGAGAGAGAGAGAGAGAGAGAGAGAGAGAGAGAGAACGTAGGTGAGGGTTGTTCAGACCATAATATTGCATTTATCATTCCCCTATTCTTACCCTTTTTATAAATAAACAGGTACTCTTGACGCACGTTTGTTGCATATTACAGGATACAGGTTTCTGGAGCAAATACAGTGAAAAAGACACAAAACAACAGAAAAAGGGACTTTTGACCAACAAGCAGACCAATACTAGTCAAGCCTAGTTGAAGAACAGTGCAAGGTCCAAAATGTCAAGTGAACGGTTAAAAGATCGCTACGAGTATTCACTGAATTATCTGGAGAAGAATAAGAAGTCCACTAGAGAAACTACATATGGAAACAAGAAGCCCAAGAACCCCTGAATCAACCCAAGAATTTGCAGAGCCCAATTCCCTAGTTTGGCCGCGGAACCGCGGCCAAACCCATGCTGGAGCCGCGGTTCCGCGGCCATCAAGACACGTGTCGGCGCAGTTTTTCTGTGACGGTGCGCTGTTGTGGGTGTTGTGATTTTAAGTGGGCAAATCAGTAATTGCGCGTGCGCGAGAGTCTGTAACCCTAGGTTTCCTATTTTCCTATAAATTGTAATTTTAGATCTAAAAATTGTATGCCTCTTTTCAATAAATAAAAATTCAGAAATTCTGGAAGTGACATTCAGATCTGTTCTTTATCGCTTGGAGGGAGCCATCACCATTAGTAAGTCTTTTATTTCTTTTAATTTAATGTTATTTCATCCCCTAATGAGCGAGTAGTCTCCTCGCTTGTTAGGGTTAGCCTTAGGGAAAGGGTTGAGAGATGAAATCTCTCACCCCTTTCAATGCCATATTAAACTATCCAATTAAGAACTCCATGCATGCGCGCACAACCGCGCCCTGCGGCACCCTACCCCTCGAGGTAACGGTGAACCGCAGTATAAAGGCCCGGTTGCGCGCGTTTTCCATGGGGGTTAGGGTAATTAACGATAAAGGAAGGATATGAATCTAGAGGAAGAAGACATCTTCCCAAAAGAGTCGTATCCACTTTATCGATAATTATCTTAACACCTAATGGATCTAAAATACGGTATTGAAAGCGGTGAGGAAACATCAATCTCCAAAACTTCCTCTAAGCCTAACCCTAGCAAGAATTTAAATTAGGTTAATTAAGTTTTAGATCTAGATTTATATAAAACCAAAACGACAAATATAATCAACTCGTTAAAACACATAAAAGGAATTTACCCGTCTCTGTGGATCGACCCGCACTCACCGGCTAGCTGCGAAGCGACGCCGTTTCTGATTGCGGTAATTACAAGTTTTGACACTAATCAAATGGCGCCGTTGCCGGGGACGGCGTAATCTTTCTTTTTGTGAATTTTCGGGTTGATATAAATTTTAAAAAAATTATAAAAATCTGAAAATATAAAAAAATTAAAAAAATTTATCAAACTTGATCTGTTTGAAGGGTGTATTGTTTGAATCTTGCAGAACAACGAAGAATTGAAGATCTGAAATTTTACAGAGGGCAAATAAAAAGTTGGAGCATAAGAACAGAGAGCATTTTTAATTACAGAACAGTGAAAAATTTTCCAGAGCGCGATCTCACCATAACGCCGCGTTTCCGCCGCAAATAGGGGCCTCCCGCCGCGCTTCCGCGCTCTGGCTGCCACGTCAGCGGTCCAACTTTTCTGGTTTGATTTTTCTCTCTCCCCTCTGCAACCTCCCATATATTTCTCTGTAAAAAAATTTCTGCAGGATTCTTTGCGCTAAAAAAAAATCTTTCTCCCCCTTCTAAATAACAGATCTCTGCAGGTTTCTTTGCGCCGCGCTAAAAAAATTCTGATTGCAAGTGAAATTTTATTGTTTTGCATAATTTAACCGGACTCTAAGGGGCTAATTGAACAATCTCAGATTGGGTGGGGATTTCATCATCCTTCCCAGGACCCCAGAAAACACCTAAGCATTTTGCATCGACCACAATTAATAAAAAAAGATTAGACTCAGACCTAAGGACGGCGAGCTCAATAGGAAAAGGACTAGGGTAGGCATCGGCCGTTTATCCTAACCGACATTGCGGTGTCTAGGCTAGTGGTTATTAATTAGGCCCACTGTAGTGGTGGTTCCTTCCCACTTACCTGGCCGTATTTGTCCGTGAAGAGACGGTTTGAGGTCTATTTCTAGCCCTAGTTAGGAGCTGTCTAGTAGACCTAGGCGACCCTAGATCTAGGCCTGATTGTGCATGTGTGGTTGATACTTTTGTGTCACGAGTCCATTTTCTAAAACCGTCTTGCAAAACTCTAAAAAAAAAAAACAAAAAAAAATTAAAGAAAAATCTTTTAAAAACTTGCAAAAATTTTGTCGCTAAGAAATCCTTGCATTCTTCTATCATGGGTACCCCACATCATAAATCTCTTGCCGAATCTTGGTATCCCGAACCTAACTTTGCGTCGTTCGTCAATGTGTTCGGTCAATTCAAAAACGATCCCTCCTTGCCAAAGAAATCTTTGAAAGATCACATAGAAGAGTCTAGGAAAAACAGTTTGACTTTTCAACCCACTTTGTGTCAACCGAGTCAACCTTTACAACCTACATATGTTGACACCACTTTTCCAAGTCCTGCTGTAACTCCTAGGCCGATGTCCATTGCTGAGCATATTGCTCAATCTCGCAGTCGATCTTTCACCCCTCTCCACTCATCTAGTTTTAGGGATCCACACGATTATTCACCTTCTTATCCATATGTTGACCCTACTCCTGTCTTACCACCCACTTCCTACCCATCATACCCGACCTTCCCACCTTCACTAGACACTGTTTCGACACAGCCATTAGGGAGTTTCACATACCCAACCAATTGTGAATCTTTTACTGAAACCCCCTCACCACCTAAGTCTAGTTTGGAAGAGGCGTTGGAGGCGTATATCGCAGCAACAAACAAAATGGTTAGGAATGTGGAAGCGTCCGTGGCCGCCCTTACGCAACCTAGTGAACCGGTAGCTAGTGTCCCGCTAGCTCCGAATTTTTCAATGTGTAAGGCGGCAGTTGGACAGAGTGAGAATGAGAGAGGATTTTCAAATCAAACCTACCCTTACCCAATTGAAGCCCACAACTCCGGTTTTCCATCGATTGTTCCAAATGATTCACCAGTTGAAAATAAAAATGAGTTGTGCAATTTTGTAGTGTTTGATTTGCCTAATTGTGAGGAACCCCTTTCAAGTGAAACCGTACCTAATCCTTTCGATCTTTACACCTCCACTCTAGAACCTACATTGATAAATATCCATGCTGTGGATAAAGGGTCTAAAGAAATTGATTTTCACTTGATTGAGGATATAGACGCCGGGAATATTTTGGATGATGAACCTGTCGATTTAATAGAAATTTTATGTTCAAATAATCATCCTGAGTTATTAAATGTTTCCCCTGAATCTCATATGCGTCTAGATTTTGATGATAATGGCATGGATGAATTAAATAGTGAGGAGAGTCTTGAGGATAATATCGAGGTTGAACCATTTTTATTTGATGTGTCGGATTTTCCAGTTCAGCCTCCTGAACCTTTGACTGTTATATCACGCTCCCTCCTTTCTATTGTTCCGACCGAACAAATGACTGTTACGCTTTCATCTCCTATACCAAGTTCGGCGTACCCATGTTTTCTTGCGAATCTTGAGGGATTTGACCCCATTGCACGACGATTTGATAGGTTAGCGCAATCGCTTTTAACACATCGGTCATCACATATTGCGCTAATTTATTCACTCAATTTACACCCTCAAGATCGCACTTCACTTCTTTCTTCTTTCCATCTTTCTTCTCCCCCACCGAGACCGTATTCTACCCCTCTTCCCACACGGTCTCACGTGTTTCTCATTTCTTTCCTCCGCACCCTATTCTTGCACCAACTATACCATTACCACAATAAGATCTTTGAATGGTTGGTGCTAACCTTTGGCTTGTGTAAGGCCAAGCTTAAGTTTGGGGGGAACCTTTGTATATATGTATATATCCTTTTGTTTTCTTTTTCTATAAAAAATATAAAAAAAAAATTTCAAAACATAAAAAAAATTATAAATAAATAAACAGGGGAGTATCGGTGTTTTGACCCTCTTGGTTTAGCATGACAGTGAGGACACTGTCAAGTTCAAGTTTGGGGGTATGCTCGGTACGTCTTCTTCCTTCGCATTCATTTGTACATTTCTTTGCATTTGCATACTTATTTGAAAACCAATAAAAATTTGAAAAATTTGAAAAATTATAAAAATTATTGTATTCAATTTTGGCTAATTGACTAGAGTTTGACAAATAGGTTAACTAGCTAGGAAAAACTAGATCTTAGACTTAGTGAATTAAAAACCCTAAAAATAACCTTCCTTAAAGTTTAACAGTAGAAAGTATATGCCTTGTAGTTTATTTAGAAATAGGCATATTTTGGGTTCACTTTTTGGGCTAAGTCGAAACAAGGGAAGATTATTGATGTTCTTATTAGAGTATAAGTTTGAAAAATAGTTCCTAGCTTAAGTCTAGATTCTGAAAACGTCTACCCTACAATTTGCACAATCACGCACCTTGAAACTTGGAATAGTAGAAGAGACCTTGAAAGGCTCTTGTCTAAAGTCCTTAGTATGAAAAAGTGTGAATAAAGAAAAAAATGGACACTGGTTTTTGTGATTACTTAAGGCTGCAAAAATAGAAAAATATTTAGCGAGGGTGCTTCATCACCTAGTGCCTTAGACCAACTGGTTTGGGGGTCACTGCTAAAACCTTGGGTGTTGCAAAGACTAGGAAGTATGCTTTAAAGTGCAAACGCATTTTGTAATCGGTCGTTGGTACCTCAGGAAGTATTAATGGTCGCATGAAGGATGTGTAAGCAAATTTTATTTAAATTCACCACTAATTAGTACTTTGGACAACGGACAAGGGGTTGATTGCTTAATTTGAATTTCCAAGTGTAGGGGTGACTTATACACACACGTAGGGGTATGTGATTGGAATTTAGATGAGAGAGAGGAATGAAGAATAGAACTTGTATCTTTAGTAGAGTTGATAGAAATTCCTAAGTGGAGATGAAACCCTAGAAGGAAGACTTAAGAGATGCCGAAAGCTAAGTAAGTCTACATAACATATATAATCTTAAGTTAAATGATGAGGAAGTATGAAGAATATGGGTGGATAATTTGTGAGTCAAAAGATAATAGAATTCCTTGTTAGAAGACCTAATTGGAGAACAAAAGTCAATGGGCCGAGTTGATAGGATTTTGTGGGTGTAATCCGCTGAAAACCCTCAGGAGACAACACTCCTCCTACTAGGGACACCTAGAGGTTTAACGGCTTGTTGCACGAGCTCAGTGCAATCGCGTTTCCCTGCGAAAGTGCGGTTAGGTTTTTTGTAGTGAATAAAAAAAATAAGTTTGCTCGAGGACGAGCAAAAGGTAAGTTTGGGGGTATTTGTTCAGACCATAATATTGCATTTATCATTCCCCTATTCTTACCCTTTTTATAAATAAACAGGTACTCTTGACGCACGTTTGTTGCATATTACAGGATACAGGTTTCTGGAGCAAATACAGTGAAAAAGACACAAAACAACAGAAAAAGGGACTTTTGACCAACAAGCAGACCAATACTAGTCAAGCCTAGTTGAAGAACAGTGCAAGGTCCAAAATGTCAAGTGAACGGTTAAAAGATCGCTACGAGTATTCACTGAATTATCTGGAGAAGAATAAGAAGTCCACTAGAGAAACTACATATGGAAACAAGAAGCCCAAGAACCCCTGAATCAACCCAAGAATTTGCAGAGCCCAATTCCCTAGTTTGGCCGCGGAACCGCGGCCAAACCCATGCTGGAGCCGCGGTTCCGCGGCCATCAAGACACGTGTCGGCGCAGTTTTTCTGTGACGGTGCGCTGTTGTGGGTGTTGTGATTTTAAGTGGGCAAATCAGTAATTGCGCGTGCGCGAGAGTCTGTAACCCTAGGTTTCCTATTTTCCTATAAATTGTAATTTTAGATCTAAAAATTGTATGCCTCTTTTCAATAAATAAAAATTCAGAAATTCTGGAAGTGACATTCAGATCTGTTCTTTATCGCTTGGAGGGAGCCATCACCATTAGTAAGTCTTTTATTTCTTTTAATTTAATGTTATTTCATCCCCTAATGAGCGAGTAGTCTCCTCGCTTGTTAGGGTTAGCCTTAGGGAAAGGGTTGAGAGATGAAATCTCTCACCCCTTTCAATGCCATATTAAACTATCCAATTAAGAACTCCATGCATGCGCGCACAACCGCGCCCTGCGGCACCCTACCCCTCGAGGTAACGGTGAACCGCAGTATAAAGGCCCGGTTGCGCGCGTTTTCCATGGGGGTTAGGGTAATTAACGATAAAGGAAGGATATGAATCTAGAGGAAGAAGACATCTTCCCAAAAGAGTCGTATCCACTTTATCGATAATTATCTTAACACCTAATGGATCTAAAATACGGTATTGAAAGCGGTGAGGAAACATCAATCTCCAAAACTTCCTCTAAGCCTAACCCTAGCAAGAATTTAAATTAGGTTAATTAAGTTTTAGATCTAGATTTATATAAAACCAAAACGACAAATATAATCAACTCGTTAAAACACATAAAAGGAATTTACCCGTCTCTGTGGATCGACCCGCACTCACCGGCTAGCTGCGAAGCGACGCCGTTTCTGATTGCGGTAATTACAAGTTTTGACACTAATCAAGGGTGAGAGAGAAACGTGTGATTTTAATTAATAAAAATTTAAAAGGGGGGGAGAGAGAGAGAGAGAACGTGAATTAAAATTAAATTGTTTTAATGAAATTTATGTGTGTAGGATTTGGGTTTAAATGTGGGTATAAAATATTTGAATTTTGAAAAGAGAAGAGAAGGTAAGTAATTTGAATATAATTTGTTGTTTTAAAATAAGGCTTGGGTTGTTAGGCTTAGGCTTAAGGTTGTGTTCATAGGAAAGCAAAAATAATTAGAAATTAATATAAAATGTAAAATGGATAAAACATATTTTATTTGAATACAGGTATTGGCGTAGATGAAGACCGGGTATTACAATTTGTTTTCAAAACGATTTCAAACAATTCTTTTACTCTTTAAATTAACAATTTTCAAAAAAACTTCACCTTTTTATTTTTACTTATGATTTAGATTCTGGGTTTTGGCTTACTTGAATTGCATTACGTTTTTAGACGTTACGTGATTTAAGTGCCGGTCATGTTCCTTATTCAGGTCGTGACAAATTGTCAATCTCAATTAATTCACAATTAATAAATTGATAATTTTAATTTGACAATCAAACTCCTATCATGCTAATTGTTCATAAAAGTCCTTCCTAATATGAATGAATAATCAATATTAATTTACATGCAAGCTCTTTCAATATCAAATTACTTTTCTTTAGGTACTTTAACTGAGCCGGATAAAATTACCTAATCGCTCAAACCCAAAGTTTCAATTGCCCATGAACACAATAAATTTATTTCGAAAATAAATATAATAATAATATAATTTTAAAAAAAACAATTTCCAAAATACATGATTAGGATTTGACGCTATCATAGGATTGAACAGTAAATTTATTCTCATCAAAGCATGAATGTTGGATCCTATCCAGACATCCATAGTTTTTCTAAATGCATTCAAGCAGCCCAATATTTCAGGTTTCTTGTTCATGTATAAACGACAAGATATACCATCACATCAAAACTTACTTTCAACAAATCGAAAACCACAATATGATCAAGTCAAAGGGATTATGCAACAGTTTGAATTTTCCATCTCTATAGGTAACATAATATAAAGAATTTAAACATAGTCATGTACTACACATGTCATTTTATGCGCTCATGACATACACCTTGAGAATCTCTGTTTCCCCCAATCAGAGCAAAGCAAAGCTCTGTTCAAATTTTGAAATTTGAAATGAAGCGGCGCTTCATAAAAGCGATAGCGCTAAATGTGCCAGCGTTGAGAGTCAAAGACTCTGTTGTAGCGCTCACGTGCAAGGCACGAGAGCGTTCGCGCTAAGCGCGCCAGCGCTAAGAGTCAAAGACTCTGATGCGGCGCTCACGTGCAGAGCACGAGAGCGCTCGCGCTAAGTGCGCTAGCACCTAGAGTCAAAGAATCTAATGCAGCGCTCACGTGCAAAGCACGAGAGCGCTAGCGCTGGAACTAAATGTTCTCCACCGTTAGATCAAAAATCCAATAAAGATGATAAATCATCAATTGACCAGAATAAAATTCTGTTAAGCAAACATTCCTCAGAATCTTTCCAAACAGGAAAGATTGTGCTCTGAAAATCAGAGTACTGTTGGATCAATGATCCAATGGTGATTAAAAATCACCAAAATACAGAATAAATTCTGTATGGGAAATTTTTTTCCAATCTTGTTAAAAACAAGAAGATTACCTTCTGTAAATCAAAAGCCCTTGGATCAAAGATCCAACGGGGGAACATCCCCAAATCAATTAGAGAAAAGATCTCCTTAACTGATTCAATAAATCAGCCTTCACTATATAAAGGCCCCAAGACTTCAAGTCTTGTAGAGAGGAACCCCCACAAACTTTGAGAAATTTCAGAGAGAAAAGCAAGCTCTCGGCAGAAGATGAATTTTTTCAAGGTAAAATAAAGAGATCAAAATATCTCATCAGAAAAAGAACTTAATTCTTATGTTAGATCATAGATCTATAAGAAAACTGTATTTCACAAAAGAGATCATAACATCTCATTATAAAAAGGGGGGAGAATAATTCGATTATCTTAGGATCACAGATCCATAAAGGCAAACCCTTTCACCAAAAACATATGAGATTGAAATATCTTCTATAAAATAAGAACTTTGTTCTTAGATCCATGAGACAAAATCTCTTATAAGAGAGAATTTAATACTCAGAGCGCAAAGCTGTCTAAAAAGAGCCTTAGCGCTCCAAATTAAAAGAAGCGCATCAGCGCTCCAAAATCTAGCGCACAGCGCTGCAGAGCCTTAGCATTCCAATTAAAAGAAGCGCATCAGCGCTCTAAAATCTAGTGCACAGCGCTGCAGAGCCTTGGCGCTCCAAATTTAAAGAAGCGCATCAGCGCTTCAAATCTAGCGCGCAGCGCTGTAGAGCCTTAGCGCTCCAAATTTAAAGAAGCGCCTCAAGTGCTCCAAAACTAGCGCACAGCGCTGTAGAGCCTTAGCGCTCCAAATTTAAAGAAGCACCTCAGTGCTCCAAGTCTGGTGCACAGGGCCAAGCGCACCACATGCTCCTTACGTGTGCGCTATTTCATAACTAGCGCTCTGCGCTCATTAACAAGCGCACAGCGCAAAGCGCACCACGTGCTCCTCATGTGTGCGCTATTTCACAAAGAGCGCTCTGCACTCATTAACTGGCGCACAGCGCCAAGCGCACCACGTGCTCCTCACGTGGGCGCTAAGAGAATATAAAGTGTTCTTTAAATAAAAGCCCCAGAGCCATAATGAATGCTCAACACTCAATAAAAGATAAAAAAAAGGCTGTCAGAACCCAAACCAATGCTCAATATTGTTAAATATTTAACATTTTAACTAAATGGGCCGAGCCCAAATTGGCCACAGAACCCTACCTCAGATTAATTGAGCCCATATGCTCATAAATATTTTAACAGATTTTAGTCTCAAACCTGACTATAGATCTCCCAAATCCCGAAAATTATATACCTGCTAATCCGATGCCCACCCCGCCAACATTGGTTCAAGGGTACATCTCTTCACACCCCTGCTATATGTCGTTATAATTCTTCAACGTATTCAGAAAGATGGAGGGTCCCAATAACCAATAACTTCTGGTACATCCCCAAACGGTTGAACCAAAATCACACAGACTATGATGTCTTTAAACTGGACTATGGGGTCATTAAACTCATGGACTATGATGTCCTTAAATTTTATGGACTGTGGGGTCCGCAAAGCTGCTTAAAAAGAGCCTTAGCGCTCCAAATTAAAAGAAGCGCATCAGCGCTCTAAAATCTAGCGCACAGCGCTGCAGAGCCTTAGCGTTCCAATTAAAAGAAGCGCATCAGTGCTCTAAAATGTAGCGCACAGCATTGCAGAGCCTTAGCGCTCCAAATTTAAAGAAGCGCCTCAGCGCTTCAAATCTACCGTGCAGCGCTGTAGAGCCTTAGCGCTCCAAATTTAAAGAAGCGCCTCAAGTGCTCCAAAACTAGCGCACAACGCTGCAGAGCCTTAGCGCTCCAAATTTAAAGAAGCACCTCAGTGCTCCAAGTCTGGTGCACAGTGCCAAGCGCACTACATGCTCCTCACGTGTGCGCTATTTCATAACTAGCGCTCTGCGCTCATTAACAGGTGCACAGCACCAAGCGCGCCACGTGCTCCTCACGTGTGCGCTATTTCACAAGGAGCGCTCTGCGCTCATTAACTGGCGCACAGCGCCAAGCGCACCACGTGCTCCTTACGTGGACGCTAAGAGAATATAAAGTGTTCTTTAAATAAAAGCCCCAGAGCCATAATGAATGCTCAGCACTCAATAAAAGACAAAACAAGGCTGTCAGAACCCAAACCAATACTCAGTATTGTTAAATGTTTAACATTTTAACTAAATGGGCCGAGCCCAAATTGGCCACAGAACCCTACCTCAGATTAATTGAGCCCATATGCTCATAAATCTTTTAACAGATTTTAGTACCAAACTTGACTATAGATCTCCCAAATCCCGACAATTATATACCTGCTAATCCGATGCCCACCCCACCAACATTGGTTCAAGGATACATCTCTTCACACCTCTGATATATGTAATTCTTCAACGTCTTTAGAGAGATGGAGGGTCCCAATAACCAATAACTTCTGGTACATCCCCAAACGGTTGAACCAAAATCACACAGACTATGACGTCTTTAAACTGGACTATGAGGTCCTTAAACTCATGGACTATGATATCCTTAAATTTTACGGACTGTGGGGTCCTTAAACTCATGGACTATGATGTCCTTAAACTTTATGGACTGTGAGGTCCTTAAACTCATAGACTATGATGTCTTTAAACTTTACAGACTATGACGTCTTTAAATTGGACTAAGATGTCCTTAAACTTGTGGACCGCAATGACCCTAAACTAAAACAATAGAGCCCAAATACTCTTTTGTTTGGATCTAAATGATCCTGTTAAGTTGATTTTAGTATAAAATTAGACTAACGTATCCTTAACAAACGTTTAAGTTGATCTTAGTCTCAAATGAGATTAACGATTCTTAAACCCAACCCAAAACCCAAATCTAAGAAAATACGGATTTGGACTAATCCACGCCCTACGGGCGACAACATAAATTAGTCTCCGTATACAATCCACGGGCAACCAAAAAACAAAACAAACACACACGACACGAAGTGACCATCTGGAGAAGGAGAAAGTTTTTACCGCGACGCGGTAGCGTAATTAACTGCAGGGGCTTGCGCCTGCAGGGAAGATCGTCCCCACGACCAAAACCCCCTCAAACAAGAGGGAATCTGACGAAGTCTGCTACATCGGCCGCATCCGTCTATACCTCCGATGCACGGTGCCATAAATCGACTTGGCATCTTCGGAGAGGTGGACAGATAACACCAAATAGCATCTGCCTCCAGATTCAGGAAAGACGTCATGTCTTACCGGCTTCCGGCGGTAAACAGATTCTGGCACGCCCGGTGGGATCTTTTCCTCTTCCACTCCACACTTCGTGTGTCGTGAACGAATCGAGGTTTGAAATAGTTGCCTTTGGATGTGAAGTACTAAGATTTGGTATCTTGCTCCGTCAAGAAAAAACAGAAGATCAATGGCTTCAAACTGCACTAACTGCAACAGCTCCCACTCCATCCTCGTCGGAGGAGTGACTTACAGGACTCAAGCGGCCTCCCTTTTTACTATGCCGGTGGACCAGGTGACGCAAGCCACCACAGGGATGTTCTTTGGGACCATGCTCCTACCCATGAGCTTCAACGCCCCACTGCCGTCGCAAGAACCTCCGAAGAAGTCGGTCTTTGATCGGCTTACAACTACTGCGGCCCCTCTCAACGGGTCAGCCAAATCCAGCGCCTCGGTCTTCAACAAACTGGGTCAAAGCTTAAGCGGGCCCGTGAAGAAGCCCACGATACCTGAAGCGGCCATCTCAAAGCGGATAGCTATTCCTTCTCCTGAAGTCATCAGAGCGACTTCCTTTGCTAAGGAGTTGGTCTTTGCAAGACTGACCGTTTCAGCTCCCGTTCCAGACGAAGTCATCAAAATTGATCCCCCTGCGCGAAAGTCCGCCTTCAACAGGTTGGTCATCCCTTCTCAGCGGACATCAGTTTTCACGAGGCTGACACCGGCAACAACCCTTCACCAGAACAGGCGGCATGACGAAACCACCCCCGTAATTGAACTAATACCATCTACAAGGCATGCTCGACGTCATCACTGGCGCTGAGTGAGGAAAGTTGGGGGCAGTTCCCTATCTGGACTTACCCCGCCAGCACCAATGGTGGAAGTCAACGCTGTTGTTCCAACTGGGAACAGCTTTGAACCACTCAGGAGGGTGCACAAGAACTCTTCGATGGTCATGCTGAAAAGATCTCCTTCACCTATGGAGAACGTTATAAAGGTGAAGCCAGAGCAGCCCCCTCAGCGGTTGTCCTCTAAAATTCACAAGGTTTGGCAACAGGTCCAAAACTCGGTGATCAACCAAGAGTACTCCTGCCAATCGAAGAAGATGAAAGTTTGGCAAGAGAAGGACCACCCTGCCATACTATAGGAGGTGTCATCTGTTTGGGTGCCCATTGTAATGGCCCCCTCGACTTTGACCGCCCACAAAAGAAGGAGGCCGGAGAAAGTTCCCGTGTCTGCGATGAATCTCAAGGGCACTGAATCTAAACGCCCCAAGTCTGGGGGCATAGTGGTGCACACTGTTTATATGGCATCCGAAAAAGAGGATAGCCGTATCTCTACGGGCCATCGACCACTCACCAGATCCATAACAAAGGCCCAGGAGCAACAGCAGAAGCTCCAGGAAATGTTAACACAGATGGCCGCACTTACTTGGCCAAAAGAAAGCCCGGAGACGTCGTCAGAGCAGCGTTATGAACAAGAGACCGATGCTGAGTTCCTCCGCAGAATCCTCGAGAAGAAAGATAGAGAGGCTGCGGAGCAAGCGGCCAACATAAAACGAATAACGCTTTTATTCCAAGACATGGTCGGGATGATGATACAGCCGGATCCTCCAGCTGAAGACCCCCCGATTATCTTTGAAGATGATAGGGGAGAGACATCGAATCCTCTTCCGGCTTGTTCAGTAGCCAAGAAAAAGACCATTTCTAAAGCCGCCCTGGATGACTATATCGCTCAACAGATACGAGCTCATCAAGCAAGCGAAGCGGCCGACAAAATCGTTAAGACTGGACGACCCTACCCGGGTTGGTACAACCAAATAAATTACCCGCCGGGATATACGATCCCTAAATTCCATGTATATAAGGGGACGGGGAATCCACACCAGCACGTTGCTCAATTCAGAGCCTTATGCGGTAATACTGGGGGTGACGACAAACTGCTACTTCGCCAGTTTGTTGGCAGCTTATCAGAGACAGCGTTTGAATGGTACTCCGAGCTCCCGAATGACTCCGTCAAGACATTTTCAGAAATGGAGTTACTGTTTACACAAACGTTCGCAAGCGCTAGCGAACGCACCTCAATCACAGCATTAATTAACGCCAGAGTGAAGCCAGGCGAAACATGGGTGCAGTACGCGATACGGTGGCGGAATCTATGGTCGAAGTGGGAACATCGCATTGAAGTAGCGCCTGCGGTTGGTATGTTCATGGGTACTCTTGATCCGCAGGCGACCATATCCCAGTTCATGATATTCTTCAAGCCAATAACTTTCCAGGCCTTGATTGACAAGCTGCCCAAATGGATCAGATGGGTCATAGACCATCTTCTTCGAAGGTGGAATCTCGAAACGAAAAGGGGAAAGGGAAAGCGACCTTCGTCGCCAATGCTCAGCAGCAGTCCAGTGGTCCTAACCAACTGATCGCCAAGACGATAGACGGCGATTCTTTAATGAGAAAATGAAGCGCCCTTATTCGTTTCCCAGGGATAAAACGAGGAGACTTTTCGAGCTGGCGGTGCGCAACAGGCTCATCACCTTGCCGGATCCAAAACGCCCATTGCAAACCGGTGAGGCCAATAATCTCAATTATTGCCCCTATCACCAAGTGGTAGGCCATCCAATCGAAGATTGGTTCATCTTCAAAGGCTGGATTGAAATCAATACCAACAGGGCAAATTCGCACTGTCTGAGAATTGGAAAGTAAGCCCGCCTCAGCCGCACGCTCTTAAAAGGGGGGATACATCGGAGGCATCATGCTCTTTTATAGAAATAGCTCCATGGGAGGTCGCTCTTTCGGTCAAAATGAAAAGAATGCTGAAAGATCTCCAAACATGCCCGGCAATCAGGTGGAAAAGTCCGCTAGAACCCGAGGTCTTCGAAGGTATGTTGAAGCCGCGCCCGACGTCAAGAATTGGTAACGATAGTCAAAACGCCCACGCCCAGCCGTCAAAGTCTTTGAAGAAGAAGAAGAAGAATAAAAAGCCCGTGAAGTATGGTGACAAGCGCACGGGCCTGCAAAAACATATTGACACGTTGGAGGAATATAACCAGAAGGCGCGAATCCCGGTCACACTCCAAGAGTTTCTCAACCACATACTTGAAGATGGAGATATCGACAAAGATGAGGAAGAAGACTCATCGGATGAACCTGAAGACTATACAGCAAGCTGTCACGTGATCTCTCACTCGTCAATAAACAGTGAAGAAGCTCCTGATGCAGATAAACTGGGGGCAGATCCCGACCCTGAACTCGTAGAACCGTTTGACGAGATGATCGACCTACTGCTGAACGAAGCCCGTCAGAAGAGCAAGGATGATCAAGTACGCGAAATGGCCATATTCGTAAAAGCCAAACGTCGGCGACTAGACAAAAGGGTAAAAACACTCTCACCAGATCAAACCACATCCACCGCAGACAGAAGCAAACTTAAGACGAGGAAACGGTTCGCCAAAGCACTGTCAATGCGAATGAAGCTGCCATCTCCCAAAGGAAATACTCCTAGCAGTGTACGCCTCGACGAAGAGGATGTACAATCTAGCTACTGCTTATACCATTAGAGGATTGCGCACCCCACTGAAGAGTGCAACGCCTTTAAAAATTGATGGCAGGGATATGTCGTCCACCAGCAGCATTTCAAGCGGATAAAGCGCAAGACGCGTCAAGAGCAGAAGAGCACGACAGATGAGCGCAAAAGAACTGTCGGCAATTGTCACATGGTTGATTCCGGGGGATCGCAAGTTCTCACCTTCGGGAGTGATTCTGATGAAGAAATAGCCATCGGCCCTTTCTTCAAGGAATTCATCTCCGAAACAGAAGAGATGAAAACTTGCGAGAACATTCAACTGCGCAATCGCACGTTACCCGAAAAAATCTCAGACCCGCAAACAAGAGATCGAACAAAAAGGATAAGGGGAAGGAAAAAGTCTCTGAGGATATCGCCCTCGATGATCGAGTCGTCGAAGAGCTGGCAGCCAAGGACCCGCTCAAGAAAAACAAGGTGGATTACAACGTTCTGGCACACCTAAGGAAGATTCCCTCCCAGCTAAGCATTCTCAATGCCCTTCTGCTATCCAAAGAGGTGAGAGATTCTCTGATCAAGGCATTACAAGAGACTGACCAGTTTCATGCTTTCCCCGCCGAAGAAAAGATGAAGGATGAGCTGGAAGAAATTCACACAGCTGACATCACTTTCGGCGATGAAAACCTCCTCCTCGGGACGTGTGAGCACAGTCGTCCCCTATATGTCACTGGATATTGTCATGACATCAAGATAGGCAAAATCCTGGTCGACAATGGATCCTCCGTCAACCTTCTCAATGTGAGAGTATTGAAGAAAATTTGCATGAGCGTTCAACACCTCGCTCGGGATAAAATAACTATCTACGGATTCGACGCCCAGTCATCATGGACGCTCGGGTCTGTAATTCTGACGCACTTTGGGCTGCTCGTCACTGACATCAAGGTTGACGACTCCCAACGTCTCTGTCGACTCCCAACGTCTCCGCGTGAAGTCGTCTCTAGCTGTAATCAATTTATCTGATGACCTCTCATCGGGTAGGCGAACGAATCACATGTCTCAGTCATTCATCCGTGGGTGACTAGCGACCTTCTATCATTGGCTCAATCCTCTGGTGCTGATCTGTCCGTCCGAGTAATCTCATATAGTGATCGATCAACGCTCGTGGTGCGAAAACACAATCAAAAGACACCTCTCTGCAATCGTGTGTCGCCGGAATTTCGCCCTGGTCAGTCCTCCTTCGTGACGAGCTTGTGCTGACCGCAACTCTAGCCGTAGCTCTCCCTGCCCGTAATCGTAGCAGCAAAACCAAACTGGTACCGATGAGGCTAGATCAGGAAGGAATATAATACTGAACAAGGAAATGTACATCCTAAGGCTTCATAAGTGGAGTGGCGTGTCGTAAATATGCCGCGGAACATACCAACGGTACGTCACTCTACTTTAGTCACCTATTCCATCAACCAAGGGTCATCCTACGCTCCGAAGGTAAAACCTAACGCTCCGATACCAACTTTGTCACGACCCGAAAGTACGGAACATGACCGGCACTTAAACTACGAACGTCTCGAGACGTACGTAATCTAAGTAAACCGAAAACCCAGAAATCCAAACCAAGAAAAGTAGTAGAGTGCAGGAAAAACCAACTTAAAGCAAGTAATTTCAATAGCATAAGCCGAATTATGCGGTTTTTAAAACATCAAAAATTTACTGAAAATTTCGGCAGAGTCTCCTTTGTAAAAACTGGCCCCCAAACGGGATACAACATGAATAGTATACGAAATTAAGAAAAAGGCATCCCCAAGCGGGAGCTAGCTCTTCGTCAATCGACGGTCACAACCACACAAGCAATATAATATACAACGCCAACGGCGAGGATCAAAACTCAAAAGGAAACTCAAAACCACCAGAAATATAACGAGCGACTCTAAGGTCGAAAGAATAAACAACACTGGTCTCTATCTCAATAAATACATGTTTGGTTGATGGAATTTACTAGGTACAACGGAATAAAATTATACAAGGTAATATGATGGGTACGATACAAGAAAAACCCACCTACTAGCAAGTCACCCGAATGAAACTGAGCCCGCAAAGCCGTAATGAAACCTGCACGGCAAACCTGCAAGAAACTGGGGCACAACGGGGGTGAGTTGCCAACTCGTGAATAGAAAAACATCTACGCACAGAAATCGCATAAATAACGCAACCTAGGTCAATGATCATAATATATCCTCAAATATATGAATAACACGTAGCCTATAACAAGGCTAGGGTAAATATCTAACCCGAGTGTAAACTCATGTGCCCGTGTCAGTGCCTCAGGTAGCAATATATCATATGAGTGAGGTATGAATGCATGAAAACAGAATACATGTAAATGAAGAAACTGTTTTCATAAATTAGTGAGATTTCTATACTTTTAAAGTGAGGTATCATAAATGAAATCAGTATCAACCGTGTCTAGCATCGACACAAAACATAAATCTAACTGTCTCGAAATATCAATGTCTCAATCTCAATATCTAGGGCGCCGTCAGTCCAGACCGGCCCCTACCATCCATCTCAAGACCACGACGGTATCCTCCGGATATCCGACGCGTCGGGTAATATCACCGGTAGGTAATCTGTCCCCTGCCAGGCTCAACGTCAACACCACATTCATCTTGCCCCGGGGTACCATACCGGGTCCACCATGTACCCAAAACGGTTCCTCCACTCCTCGAATCGGGTCTCGAAATCCATCAGCAAACTCATGGTGGACGATTCATACATCATAGGAAAACCGCACTTTTTATTTTAAAAGAGAAAAGGTTTATTTATGTTTTTGCGGTTTTCCTCCAAATCCAGAAAATCTCATGGAAATCCGAATCCAAAACCTCAATAACACGTAAAATAGTGAATATATGCATGAGAATCCATGAATGCGGCATAACGATGAATAACAGTATGCATGAAGTAGCAGGTAATAACTACAATGTTTAAACTAAGATATAAGGCAAGTACACTAATATCATGTCTAACTATTAGCTAACAGGCTATGTCAAGCAATAATATTTTCTAAGGTGTACGTGACATCGCAATTACCGATGAAGATGTGTGTGAGCCGGCAAATAAGTGTACGTGGTACATACGCATCATCGGTAATGGTGCTGGTGTCCTAACAGCATGATGTCAACAATGCAATATGAAATAACAATGTAAATATGCGATGCGGAGCGAGCAACCAAAATGAGCGGGAGCTAAAAACTAGACGCAACTATAACTAATCCGCATTAATCTAATATAAGTCCTACAAATGGTGCCATTTGAAATATCCCGAACCGCGGGGTTTTGAAAATAGGGCTACGGTGGTTTTTAAGAAAGGATACGTCTTTTGAAATATCCGTAGATCCCTTGACCTGTCTTTTAAAATACCCACGATCCGCTAGTTTTGAAATAGGTAGGGGTCTAATCTAATCTAACAACTACACTAAACTATACGGCTGAACTAACAAGCTGAACTACAGGCAAGGAAACCGCTTAGCATCTGAGTCGATCCATATACATACCTGTATATGTATAGTCGGTGATCCCGCCTCAATAATATCATATCCGATACCATATCTATAATCAGGCATCCCAAGTCAAGAGTGCGGATCAATCATCAATATAGCTCGTACGTAAATCCGTCGTACGGCATCCCAAATCTGGGTACGGGTCAATATCACATTCATCCTACTATTCACCTAGTATCCTCTTTATCCAAGATCATAGTCTAGGGTACTGACCTATGTCTTGCACAATACTGATACCGCCTAAGTATGCATGGACGTGTGTGAAACACTACGTCAAGGACCCGCTACAACGTCATGTCGTATCTCAAATACGAACCCTGCTAGGTCACCGAATTCACAACCTCAATACAAATCTCATCGACTCATCTCAAACCCAAATATCATCCTCAAATCCGTATGTGAACACATAGTCCCATACCCATGTGAACACATAACTATATTTTCCGTAAAGCACAAAAGAAGGAAGAAAGTATGCAAGTATGGGTTGGTGTGTGCATGTGTGGTGCGACCACTACTCTAGGGTTTCACGACACTAAATCATCCAAGAACACTAAATATCCATATTATCATCAATATACTCAAACAATATATAAACAATATATATATGTGTGTATACGTATTCGTATACATCACCACGAATTGCGGGGGTGCTATACGCCATCCACCCGACTTCTCCCCGTAGATATAAATCTACTCACCTGGTCCTCGCCCGCCGGTGCCACGTCGCCACGCGCTTGCTTGTCGTCTCGAAGTCCACATGGGGTTACTTACATATCATAACGCACCATATCGCATTAAAACTAAATTCGAAAATCGAATCGGCACGCGTATCATGCATAGGTCCAAACCTATCGCCTACGCATGCAAGAATAGTCAAATTAACCCTCGATGTCGATGTACAAACGTCAAACCATCGAGAAAAATCCAATCACACTCATTTGCACATTCACGAACACTAATTTTAATATATACCAGGTTAAAACTCACAAAAACCCCAATTTCACTTAAAAAGTCATTTTTCCGAAAATCTAGCAAGCACAATTCGCCGTTTTTGTACAAAACATGACGTTTAAATGAATGTAGCGGCCAATATACTTATTAAATATCTTAAATAAGTCATATAAACAATTCCCGAAATTTAATCTCATTAAATTCCAAAAACCCTAATATTCTAGTTTACAAAATACCTAAAATTTAACAATTTCAAAGCAAAAATGCACAAACTACAATCTAGGTTGGATTTCCATGATCTAAAGCATTAAACCACACTTAATAAAGTTAATGAAGTCATGAAAAACCTAAACACATTTTTAATCCCAAGTATTTAACCAATTTCAAAAACCTAGTAAGCAAATTAGCAATTTAACACAATTTTAAACTAACCATTAGCACAAGCTACTAATCTTGTATTAACATGACAAAAGCCTAAATATAACACACAACCATACACTAATTTTACAAAACCCTAACTTGCATTCAAATTCATAACTTGAATTTCAAAACTTGCAATTAAACTCACATATCCAAATTAACACTTAATTAAATTAGCTTAAGACATTAGTAACAAATTAAGCAACAAAAATGTTTAGAATTATACCCAAAACATATGAAGATCCACAAGCACACACATAGCCTCCCAAATTGGAATCTTGTTCCTTAGATCCATGCAATTTTGGCTAAGCTAAAATGGGTAGGAGTCGGATTTGGGTTTTGGGATTTTTTTGATGGATTTTGGGGCAATTTTTGAAGAAGTTTTGAAGAGAAAAGAGAAGGGAAAGGGGGGGGGGGCTGTTGCTGCAGTAGGAGAGGGGAGGGCTGCTGGAATTGGAGTGTGAGAGGAGAGAGAGGGAGGTAGAGAAAGTGGGGGAAGAAGTCAAAGTCAACCAAAGTCAAAAGTCCACATAATTCACCCATTTTCTTTTCTTTTCTTTCATATCTTTTCCTTTGAAAATCAAGTGGGGAAAAATATGGGGGCTGCTGAATTCAGCCATGGGGAGGAGTAAGTGGGGGTGTGTGGGTGTGGGTACGGGTGTGGGGTGATGAAAAATGATAAATACAATACCCCAAACATCCATTTACGCTAAAAAAAAGCCTTTTTTCTTCAATAATTTCTAAACCGTTTTGGAAAATAATTTCGTTCCAAAAACCACATGATAAAATTTTATTTAATGTTTTATGATGCACAAAATTTGTTTCAACTCATTCCAATTTGTAATTTTCCCTAATTAAATGTATTAGTGACGGCTTAAATAATAATAAAATAATATTTTTTTCAGAAAAGTTGAAATTTCACCAGCGGCTCAATAAACACCAAATAATAGCAATTACATAGCTAGAATATGTATATTTAATTTTTATAATAAAATATTTGTATTTTGACTTTTTACAGAAAACCCCCTTATTTTACCGATTTTTCGAAATTTCACCGAAACGATTTTCAAAACGTTACAGGGAGCATCTAAATATCGCGTTTCAACGCCTTCGGAAATACAACCTGAAGATGAACCCTCTGAAATGCGCGTTTGGAGTTTCCTCGGGAAAATTCCTGGGATTCATCGTACGACATCGAGGCATTGAAATAGACCCGTCAAAGATCAAGGCGATTATGGAAATGCCCCCGCCAAGAACACTCAAGCAACTGCGGTCTCTCCAAGGGAAACTCGCGTATATTCGGCGATTCATAGCCAATCTCTCTGGAAAATGTCGTCCCTACAGTCACTTGATGAAGAAGGGTACCCCTTTCGTCTGGGATCGCAAATGCCAAAGCGCATTATATGAAATCAAGCAATACCTACAGAACCCTCCGGTGTAGACCGCTCCGGTCAAGGGAAAGCCTCTCATCCTGTACACAACTGCCCTTGAAGGTTTTCTAGGCGCGCTATGGGCACAAGAAAACGACCAAGGGAAGGAGAGAGCCCTCTAATATTTGAGTCGAGTTCTCCTGGGGGCAGAAAAAAATTACTCCCCCATTGAAAAACATTGTCTGGCGTTAATTTTCACGATAACGAAACTCAGACACTATGCTTTGGCGCATGAGGTACATCTCATATCAAAAGTAGATCCTCTCAAATATTTGATGTCAAGAGCCATACAAATGGGACGACTCGCTAAATGGGCCCTCCTCTTGATGGAGTTCTCGATAACATATCGTCCTCTCAAGGCAGTGAAAGACCAGGCTATCGCTGACTTCCTCGCTGAGCATCCAATACCTGCCGACTCACCTTTAAATTGTGAATTGCCAGACAAGCACGCATTTGACACGATTGACAGGGAGAGAGGAGAGAGTGATACCCGATGGGAACTTTACTTCGATGGAGCATCTTCCATGAAGAAGTGAAAGCACAACTCCCCTATAATCAAATATGGGGTAGGCCTCATCTTCGTGACTCCACAAGGAGGGATAATACGCTTTGCTTTCTTCCTAATAGAGCCGAGGACGAAAAATGAAGCCGGATATGAAGCTTTGATAGCAGGTCTTGAGATCGCTGTCGATATGGGAATCGAAAACCTACTCGTATATGGAGATTCCTAGCTGGTTGTTAGTCAAGTAAATGACGACTATCAAGCGTGCAAACCAGAGTTGGTGAAGTACGGCGAGAGAGTGCAACAATTGCTGACTCAAATTCCTTACTACGCCTTGGAAAGCATACCGCGAGCGGAGAATAGCAAGGCGGATGCGTTAGCCAAACTCGATAAAGAACCGGCTGACTAAAACCTCGATGACGTGAGGATCGTTGTGCAAAGCCGTCGGGTTCTTGCACCGGCAGAAATAGCTCTGGAGTCGTCTGAAGAAAAGGAAGCGACCAAGCAAACGACCCTACAAATAAAAGACCAGGAAAAGGCTTAAGGATTGGAGAGAAGTCTTTATAGACCACATCAAATCCCGTCTAACACCTGAAGATGCGTCCTCAAGACGTCAGCTCATGAAACGAGCTCTGTCCTTCGCCTTCGTCAATGACACACTGTATAAAAGATCATTCGATTCTCTATGGCTAAGATGCCTGGAACCTGAAGAGGCAAGGAGAGTCGTCCCAGAAACTCACGATGGACTCTGCGGTTCTCATCAAGCCAGGCCGAAGATGAAACTGAAGATCAAAAGGATGGGCTACTATTGGCCCACAATGATCCAAGATTACCTTAAATACGTGAAGCAGTGCTACTCGTGCCAGATTCACGGGGACTTTATCCACCAGCATCCAAATCCGCTACATCCAACGGTGGCTAGTTGGCCGTTTGAAATATGGGGAACTAACATAATCGGGCCCATTGAACCAGCATCGTCTAGAGGTCATCGATTCATATTAGTGACTGTTCTCCTCCGAACACAGAAACGCGACCGCGTAGGTCCGTCTTGCTTGAATTTGGGGGCAGATGCTAATTGGTGCTATCCGTCCACCTCTCCGAAGATGCCAAGTTGATTTATGGCAACGTATATTGAAGGTTTACACGGATGCAGCCGATGTAGCTGACTTTGTCAGATTCCCCCTCGTTGAGGGGTTTTTGATTGTGGGGATGCTCTTCCCTGCAGGAGCAAGCCCCTGCAGTTAATTATGTTACCGCATCGCGGTAACCACTTTCTCGTTCTCCAGATGGTCACTTCGTGTCGTGTGTGTTTGTTTTATTTTTGGTTGCCCGTGGATTGTATACGAAGACTAATTTAAGTTGTCGCCCGTAAGGCGTGGATTAGTCCAAATCCGTATTTTCTTAGATTTGGGTTTGGGGTTGGGTTTAAGGATGCGTTAGTCTCATTTGAAACTAAGATCAACTTAAACGTTTGTTAAGGATATGTTAGTCTAATTTTAGACTAAGATCAACTTAACGGGATTATTTAGATCCAACAAAAGAGCATTTGGGCTCTATTGTTTAGTTTAGGGATATTGCGGTCCATAATTAGTTTAAGGACATTACGGTCGAAGGTTAAGGACATCATAGTCCATGGGTTTAAGGACCCCACAGTCCGAGATTAAGGACATCATAGTCCATAGGTTTGAGGACCCCGCAGTCCAAGGTTAAGGACATCATAGTCCATGGGCTTAAGGACCCCATAGTCTGTGGAATATCTGGTTGTCGGGACCCATCACCTCTCTGAAGACGTTGAAGGATTACAACGACAAATATCAGAGGAGTGAAGAGATGTACCCTTGAACCAATATTGGTTAGGGGATCTGTAATTGGATTGATTTAAGGATCATTAATCTCGTTTGAGATAAAAACCAACTTAAATGTTTGTTAAGGATACGTTAGTCTAATTTTAGACTAAGATCTACTTAACAGGATCATTTAGATCCAACAAAAGAGCATTTGGGCTCTATTGTTTAGTTTAGGGACATTGCGGTCCATGTTCAGATGCAAACATGGATTTGGAAATGCACCAGACAGTTATTGGCCATTGGGACTATTCCCCTCCGAACAACGGAGACGCGACCTCGCGGGTCTGTCTCGCCTGAAATTCGGGGCAGATGCTAATTGGTGCTATCCGTCCACCTCTCCGAAGATACCAAGTTGATTTATGGCACCATGTATCAAAGGTTTAAATGGATGCGGCCGATATAGCAGACTTCGTCAGATTCCCCCTCATTTGAGGGAGTTTTGATTGTGGGGACGCTCTTCCCTGCAGGCGCAAGCCCCTGCAGTTAATTACGCTACTGCATCGCGGTAACAACTTTCTCCTTTTCCAGATAGTCACTTCATGTCGTGCATGTTTGTTTTGTGTTCGGTTGCCCGTGGATTGTATACGGAGACAAAGTTATGCTGTCGCCCGTAGGACGTGGATTAGTCCAAATCCGTATCTTTCTTAGATTTGGTTTTGGGGGGTTGTATTTAAGGATACGTTAGCCTTAATTGAGGCTAAGATCAACTTAAACGTTCGTTAAGGACACGTTAGTCTAATTTTAGACTAAGATGAACTTAACGGGATCGTTTAGATCCGACAAGAGAGCAATTAGGCTCTATTGTTTAGTTTAGTGACATTGCGGTCGATAGTTAGTTTAAGGACGTTACGGTCCAATGTTAGTTTTAAGACATCACAGTCGAGGTTAAGGACGTCATAGTCCGTGAGTTTAAGGACCTCATAGTCCGTTGTTAGTTTTAAGACATCACGGTCAAGGTTAAGGACATCATAGTCCATGAGTTTAAGGACCCCACAGTCCGGTATTAGTTTTAAGACATCACGGTCGAGATTAAGGATATCATAGTCTGTGAGTTTAAGGACCTCACAGTCCGGTATTAGTTTTAAGACATCACGGTCGAGGTTAAGGACGTCATAGTCCATGAGTTTAAAGACCCCACAGTCCGTAGCAATGTGTGGTCGTCAGGACCCATCATCTCTCTGACGACGTTGAAGGATTACAACGACGGATGTCAGAGGAGTAAAGAGATGTACTCTCGAACCGGGTGTAAATTGATTGGAAGAGCAATTGTGCTCAGTTCAATTTATATTGAGGACTTATGGCCAGAATTGGGCTAAATCCAGTTGAAAATGTTTGACATTTTATTTATGTTCTGCCTATTAGGCCTTTACTTGGGCTCTGCCCTTTTAATAATTCATAGCATTTATCAGGAGCAAAATAGTGGTCTGATAGTGCGCCACGTGGCTTGTCAGACGCTTTGCGCCAATCAAAGAGCGCATTGCGCTAGCGCATGTGGAGGTGACATGTGTCACGCTCAGTGCTAAGCGCAAGTCTGTTAGCGCACTGCGCTTTATAAGTGCGTTGTGCCAGTAAGTGACACGTGGCGCGTTCTGGCGCAGTGCGCCATTCCAAGAGCGCAGTGCACTATATTTAGGAGCGCAAAGCGCAAGCTGTTCTGTAGTTGACACATGGCGCGTTCTGGCGCAGTGCGTCAGTCTAAAGAGCGCAAAGGCGCAATTCAAGAGTGTAAGGCACTGTCCAATAGCGCAGAGCGCATTTTGATCAATTTAAGATCACAGAACAAGTTTTTTTTCTTCAAAAGAGGCATTGCCTCAAGATTCAAGAACCAAGGTTCTTATTCTCATCAAAAGGCTGTGCCTTTATAGATCAAATGATCTGTTAATGAAGTAAAGTACTTCTTTTTAATCTTTTATAATTAGATCTTTTTGATCTTTTTCTTTTTATTGAAGATCTTGATCTTGTTCTTAGATATTTGATCTTTTTAGAAGATGGTTCTTCTTTTTTAATGAGATGATTTCATCTCTGTTCTTCCAAGAATTTAATTCTTTAACTTTAAAGATGAACAAAATGATCTTCTTTCTTCAAAGGCTTGCCTTTCTTTCTCTTTGAGTTTTTTTCCCCAAAGTTTGCAGAGGGTTCTCTCTATATGAGACTTGAAGTCTTGGGGCCTTTATATAGGGCCAATTGATTTATTAAGTTAGTTGAAGAGAACTTTCTCTGATTTATTTGGGAATATTTCCCACCGTTGGATCTTTGACCTAAGGCTTCTGTTTTACAGAAGATAATCTTCTTATTTTAATAAAATTGTAAAGATCTTTTTAGAATAGAATTTTAATTCTGATTAATAATTTATTATTATTATTAGATCTTTTTATATGACGGTGGGGAATTCTTTAAATTCCAGCGCTGGCACAATTGGCGCTAGCGCACCTGCGTTTGACACGTGGCACGCAGCGCAGAGCACAGCGCAACTGCGCTAGCGCACCTGTGTTTGATATGTGGCGCGCAGCGCAACTGCGCTAGCGCGCCTATATTTGACACGTGGCGCGCAGTGCAGAGCGCAAGGGATCAGAAGCGTTGCTTCAATTTTTAAAATTTGAGTTTTGAAACAGAGCTTTGCTCTGATTGGGGGTGTGCTGCCTAGGGCTCAGCGCTCCTGGCGCTGGCGTGTCTGCTTTTGATACGTGGCGCTCAGCACGCAGCGCAAGAGATCTGAAGCGTTGCTTCAATTTTTGAATTCTGAAATTCAAATAGAGCTGTGCTCTGATTGGGGGAAACGGGGGCCCACCACCTCTCTGAAAACGTTGAAGAGTTACAACGACATGTATCAGAGGTGTGAAGAGATGTACCCTCGAACCGAAGTTGATTGAAAGGGCTCTAGGAATTATTTTGAATGTCAAGAGTATGATTGGAGTTCAATTTTAGCTAGTTCAGACTAAGATTGACTTGGATATAGTGTTAAACACTAGAGTACACTCGGCTATCACATTCTCCCACGTGATGCGCTTAAAATAGTGTTAAACACTAAGGATGCAGCACACAAAATAGTGTTAAACGCTAAAAAAAAGAAACGCTCACGTGAGGTCACGTGAGGCGCTTAAGTGTTGGGCCCAAACTTCTTTTATTTTATTCTCAAAATATGCAAGTGTTAAACACTTGGCGTTTATGACCATCACGTGTGGACACGTGATGGGTATCTATGATTGGGATATTAAAGTGTATGTTAGGGGTCACGTGGGGATACGTGAGGGCGCCCAAACTTCCTTTATTTTATTCTCAGAATATTCAAGTAAGTGTTAAACACTTGGCCTTTATAACCATCACGTGTGGGCACGTGATGGGTATCTATGATTGGGATATTAAAGTGTTTGTTAGGGATCACGTGGGGACACGTGAGGGCGCCCAAAGTCTGTTCTGCCTTTATTTTGAGAAGTTTGTTCAAGGGTCACGTGGGAGCACGTGACCTAATCTCATTCATCCTCTTTTAATCATTGAGAGGGAGAGTCACGTGTGTAGGGTTCCTAGGCACACTAATGAAGTCTCACAAGTGATCAAACATGCCCAATTGAAATTTTACATGTGCCGAGAAAACCTAATACGGATCGTTAACTAGATATATAGGCTATGCGATGCAAGTAAGAGAGTTTATCTAAAAGGAAAGGGGCTACAACCTTTGTAGATCCGGTCCACCACATCCTAAGCTCCGCGATGATGTCCCTCCGCTGTCCAAATCGGATTCCGGACTCTAGCATCGGCTTCGTCGAGGAAATGGGCGGGCTTGGTCGTCGGCTTCGATACCGAAGATGATCTACGTCGAGGCATCACTAGATCAAGCTCCCACTTCACCAAGTCATGAAAACTTGTGAAGAAAACACCATATACTACTTGGCAAGAGGTAGAGGATGAAGAAATAGGAAGTGGGTTCACTTTAGAATTGGATTTCTCACTCTTATTCTCAAGTTGCCATTGATGGTGGCATTGTTTTCTTCTTGTTCAAGATGAAGAAGAAGATGAAGATGAAGATGATAAGTTAATAAAAATAGAAAAGAAATATAATACTTATCATATACTAACCCTTGGTTAAGTGTAGAGAATGAACTAGGGTTAGTATAAATGGTTAGGGTTAAGCATGAGACAAGAATGGTAACTTAGTCAATGCTTCATGAATCTTCAACTAAAAACAAACATAGCCACCATTTATTTATCTTTATCATTTTCTTTTGCCAAAATAAACAAAAAGAATAAATAAATGAATAAGTAAATAAAATGAAACCCTAACCATTCATATAACCATGGTCAATTCTTTACACAAACCCAAGCATGCATGTATCATCAAACATGATACAATCTTGTGCACAAAAAAATATATCACATATAAAATATGCACATCAAGTGAGAAAATCCAATTTAAGTGAACCTCTACTAGTTAATGCAAAGTAATATATCAAATATATAATTATGCATTAAATCATTAAATCAACACTTGATTTAACGATCCGGACATATCGCATATAACCGACTAATATCAATAGTAACAACTTATCGAATCAACACTTGATCCGATAACCCGGCTATATCGCATATAACCGATCAATGTTACAAATCGCGAGAATCAAATACAGTATCATATACTGGTATTATTCTCGGTCCCGCACATATCTCATATGCGCTCCTATTTCGTTTCGCTTGAGCTAGGAAACCTCTGTGTAGGACTCTAAAGACTCGTCAATACGCCGGCAGCAGATGATGATCATATCAAACACCCACAAGCCGCAAGCGGTCTGCTAAACGTAACGGCCACCAGGGTATTGAGCGATCAGAAGATCGACGAGCAAGCCCGCTCACACTCCTGTGAATCCAACCAGTAACACTTACCGTACAGTCCGGTCTGTTCGTCTGATATGTCGCATATCTCGCCTAGGGGTGGTAAACGTCAGACCCTAGTAGCTCGATAAGTCATGCCGGCGTGAATTCCATGACATGTGTGAAACTACTGATAACACTTACCAGTAGGTCACTGCAACCCTGGCCAGGGATTTCCTGTTATGGCCAGTCGAGCATAGCGCAACATCAACCCCCAATACCGGGAGAGACGAATCCCCTCCTATCGCTCATTGCCTCCATGTGAATCGGGACTGTACCCAAAAACCACATGTTTGCACGACTCAGTAGAGCCGTGGTAGGGTGGAAATCAAAGCACAGTGGGAGACACACAAGACTCTATGACGATCTCGGGTCAACAGACTAAGCTGTACCAGTGTCACCAGAGAACTGCCATCTGACGTGAGGTATAATGCCATCTGACGTGAGGTTCAGTGTACCCAGTCTCCACTGAGCACCCGCATACCATCTCCGATGTCAAACACCAATGGATATGGGATCATCCATCACCCATCACAGGGTCGAGAAGATATACGCTAGTCTACTCTGGAATATCGATGCCCCGTCTCGATATTCCCACGACTAGGAACAATGAATGATGTACTCATTGACTACCCAGGCCCCACTAGTATGATCTTCATCATAGTCCTGGAAGTCGAGTAGACATCCTAAGGGCTTTATCAACATGTAATCAGAGAGACATAAAGTAAACATGTTAAGATAAAGAGCAACCATATAGCGTACTATCATGTCGAGCAAGAAAGTCCTACCTATATATGTCCCAGCATCCACTACAATATACATCCAATGTACAGTAATGGCCTCTAGGGCATACATATAACTAACAATCTCCCACTTGCACTAGGGCCATCTGTAGCAGTAGTTGTAGTATCTAATACTCAACCATCCCCTTAAAAGTCTCTCTTTGGGAAAAGGCCTTCGTGAGTGGATCCGTCGTGTTGTCCTCTGAGTCTACTCTCCTAACCTTGATCACCCTGGAGATCAACTATCTCCATGATCAGGTGATGCTGCCTCAGAATATGTCTGGGTCACTGATAGGACCAGGGTTCCAGGGCCAAAGCCACAGTTCCATTGTCACACAATGGTAGGAACCTAGTTCATCCTATGAACCAATATACACCCAAACTGCTTCTTTGGTAGTATCTTTAATAGCGATGTTACCAGCCTTTATCTTCTAGTTTGTCACGGTATCTAGCTTGGAAATCTTCCAACATACCGTCCCTTTACTGAGGGTAAAGACAATGCCTGTGACTGACATTCAGTCGTCTTTATCACCCTGGAACACTTCCAGTGATTCTCCCCAGGATCAACTGATACTATCTCACTATAGCTAGTGAGAATCCTAAAATCTATTTAGATCTATCTCATAGATCCAAATCCCAGGATTTAGGAGGTATCACTTTGATCCTTTATGGAGAATCTATGTGATAAGAGGAGATCGACCGATCGTAGCATAGGAAATTCCTTTCCTATCAAGAGTATGTTGTCCACGTACAATATGAGGATGACCACTTCACTCTCTACTACCGTTTTGTATATACAAGGTTCATCTACCATTTTGATGATGTCAAATTGTTTGACTAACTCATCAAAACAGATGTTCCAACTCCGCGATGCCTGCTTCATCACATAAAACATCTTGCACACGTTTCCGCTGCTCCCACTGTTTACGTAGCCCTCTGGCTGTGTTCTTATAGACGTTCTCTTCTAAATCATTATTTAGAAAAGTAGTCATGGCACCCAACCACCAGATATCGTAGTCATGGTATGTAGCCGTGGTAAGTAGGATCTGGATGGACTTAAGCATAGTCCCTGGAAAAGGTTTCATCAATATTCGTGCCTGGTCGATGACGAAAACCTTTAACAAGTCTAGCTTTGAAAGTCTCAACTTGTCTATCTATACCAAGTAATCTTCTCAAGATATACTTGCTCCTGATGGGGATTTAACCCTTCAGATATCGCAACCAAAGTCCATACTTTGTTGGTGTATATGGATTCCATCTCAGATTGCTAAGTATCCAGCCATTCTTACAGAGTCCCTACTCTTGATGGCCTGCTCGAATATAGTTGGGTCATCATCTCATGATGCAATCCTTGCTCCCACTGTCATCGAGAAACCGAAGTATCTCTCAAGCAGGTGAGGAACCCTGCTAGATCGGCGGAGAGGCTGAGGTTCGTCGGGAACTATTGAATTCTTTGGTTCTGTCAAATCATCAGCTGCAGTTTTGTATAGCTGGAACCTTTCCAGTTCTACACAACTGACTTTACCTCAATCTTGTCCGGATTTTGCTTTTGACATAGGCCAGACAACCCCAAATCTTAACTAACTTAAGATATGGGCTCTTCCCTTTCCATATCACATATGAAGCGGTAGGCAACTGATTTGATTTGAACCCAATTCAATAGGTATGCAGCTTCTCAAGTGCACAACCCAAAAAGGAAATAGGTAACTCAGTAATACTCATCATAGAGCACACGATATCTAATATTGTGCAATTGCTCCGCCCCGATACACCGTTGTGCTGTGGTGTATTCAGAGGAGTAATACGGAAAGAGAATCTCATTCTCCTTTAGAATGGTCCAGGAATGCCATGCACAAGTATTCTCCTCCCTGATCTTATCATAGGACATAATACTTATACCCGTATTGGTTCTCTACTTCTAACTTATATTCTGTGAATATCTCAAAAGGTTCGGACTTGTGTTTCAACAGGAACATATGTTTGAATATTGAGAGATTATCAGAGAATATAATGAAGTATAAAGAACCATTCCTGGCATGTGTAGACAGGAGACCTTTCATACATCATCATGTATCAGTCCCAAGAGTTCATTAACTCTTTCTCTGTTTCCAATAAACAGGGCTATGGTCATCTAATCTTTGTGACATGACTGGCAAGTTTCATAAGATGTAAATTCAAACTGATTTAAATATGCATCTAAAATGTAACTTCAGCTCGTCGGGTCGAATTGATGTGACCTAGTCTACAATGCCTCAAGAAGGATTCGTTCATTTCTGAACTCTCCCTCTTGTGTGTGTTCTGCATACTATCAACTGTAGTTTGATTTAGAATGTCAATGCTTTTAGATAACGTGCCTGAACCGATCAACTTTTGATATAGGAAATGTTCAAAACATTATCCATCAATACAAAATTTTATTATTTCTTTACTAATAAAGAGACTGATATGATTTTGTATATCAGGTTCGGTATCTAATAGCATTTGTTCAGAATCAATGTATTGGTAATACAGGGTGACAGTGACCAACAGACTTGACTGCAACACTTGCCCCGTTTTCTGTCTCATGAAACTTATCACCCTTTCTCAGTTTTTCTACCCTTTTGTAGCCCTATGTAACAGATTGCATATCTGGGATCCTGATCCGGTATCGAATACCCAGGATGCAGAGGATACTGAGAAACAGTTCTTTATAATGAACACACCCGAAGGAGGTGCATCATATGCACTTTCTTCATTTGGGCGGCATAAGAATTCTGGTATTCCCCTTATTTCCTGCTCTGTCTTATAACAATTATAAGTTGGAGCGGGACCAACGTTCCCCAGCTCAGTATAATAAGCGAGTTCGGTCAATACATCCATTTTATTATCTTGATTAAGGTGTGATATGGTCGCTACCAGGAGAGAGAGAAGAAAACACTCAGCGTGCGCTCTTGCAAGATTAGATTGGTTATATATTTTATCTAATCAGGATGGCTCCCACTGTTTTTATCAAATCTTCCTTCAAACCCTAAAAGGAAAGACTAGCCGGGATTAATTACACTCTACAAGTTCGCCAATCTTTCAGCCAGGCCAGTGTCGGTACTTTGAAGGAGGTTCCCCGTGCTTTCGCACGGACCTAATTACAGTAAACCTCGTTTTCCCAGAGGCGTAACCCCGTTGACACCTTTCTAGACACCTACTTGATCGGCTAATTGCAAAGTGCAAAACTCTCCCAGGAGTAACAATTACTCGCAGTGGGTATCGGGATCCAACTATCATATAGAATGTATGCAATCTCATTGCAAATTTCAACACTTGAGACTCCCGATAAAGGTTTTTACCCCTAGCACCTATGACCTTAACTATGGTCAACAAATCATAAGTACTAGTCAAGTTCTACCCGTCATTTCGTGATTAATTAGACCCACCCACATGACCCTTAACTAAGGTCAACAAAGTCACGCGACTGTCCTAACTAATCGCATCATATGCGGTGTAGGAAGACATCAGTTAGCTACCGTATACTGTGCCTTGACTATGGTCAACAAACACAGCACGAATACTAAGTACTCTACTTCCTAAAATGACGGAGGGTTGCGAATGGTTTTTATGAAAACCTTTAACGCTTTGAACTTGATCTCGTTGCGGAATCAAATGGTTTTTAAATGGAATGTTTTTGAGGCTTTTCTAGTTTTGCTGAAGGGGTCACTCCCGGTGAAGGGATCGTCGGCCCTTTCCTCGTCGAATGAGGTGCGGGATATATCATATATATCACTGTGCAAAGCAGAAACTATAGAATCGATCAAAAGAAAAACCGAGTGTGTAGCATCTGCCAGTTATTGCTAAAGGAGTCACTCCCGGTGAAGGGATCTCGGTCCTTTCCCCATCGAATAAGGTGCAGGATGTTCTACAATGAACACCGCGATGCAAAGCAAGAACTGTAGCTACCTGTTTTTATTTTGAAATTCGATTCCACAACATCAATTAGGTTTATTTTCTTTCATTAATCTCATTAATGAATATCCCATCATTTAAGTCCACCTAAACATCACAGATAAATATAACGTACGCTTATGCCATCCGCATTCGCCTCGATATCCCGTCTGCACCGTTAGGTTAGGTAACTAACGGCAGAGCGGGGCAGGGCTAGCGCGGGTGTAAAACATAAGCAACGTTTATATAATATATCATATATACTATATATAATATTTGTCACAGAACATCACATGATCACATCACAGATAAATCACAGCAGAAGAAACATATGAAATATTGGATATACTAGGACGTCCGTGTTTTCAATACGAGCCAGTATAAAACACGGATTCCACGGTCGTGATGAATAGCCAATCCCACACCCCTAGACCCCTACGAGAGCGGCAAGCAACCCTACCAATTCTAGGGTTAGGAGACCCGGACTCGACTCCTCGAGTTGGTCTCCCACTGAACCCCAGAACCCGGTTACTTGTGCTCCACTCCTTGGGTCTATCCTAATGCGGAAAAGTAAATAATATACAAATGGTGACAACATCCGCAACCTGGAAGTGCCCCAATAAAAGAATATTACATACAAGTTTTTACATGAATGAAAATGGAAAAACACTCATCTCACATAAAAAAAACCCCGGCTATTCGAACACGACGATCCAATATAACATATCCAGTAACACATAATATTACATGTCATCAACGTAAGTAAATATGCGCATTCCAATTGTCGTTGACATATAGCAACGAAACCGGCGATATCACACATTACACTTACGGTCACAGAAAAGAAAGTGTAAAACTACAACACTTGGAATCCGCAACCTCTTTAGACATCGCATGCCTAATCAAATGAATTCCTTAGACATCACATGCCTAACAATTATAAACCCCGCATTTTAGTCTCATTATCGAAAACACTTTTCAATATCAAGTCGGGAAATTCAACAAGATTCCCGATATCCTGATCGAATGCTCATCGCAAACTTTAGTAGGCGGCCGCACCCCCCGACGCCATCGACGAAGTGCACCAAGGCGGAACACCGCTGCCGCGAGCACCCGAACGGATGCTTTCAGCGACGGGGTTCTCCTACAGTCACTTGGTCGGGGCTATGGGGTGGGGCTGTCTATTAAGTTTACCCGGCGAGTATCCGCGTATGCTACGTGATTGCGACAGACTTTGATCACATCAAAATTCCATGGCAACCGATCAAGTGAGACTAACGTGCTTGATTTATAACATTCATTCAGTTATCTCATAACTACTTGTGAATTCCAATTATTGTATCACATTCCAGATAAATAGAAAATGTTAAACTTTCCGATCGAACATTCAAACACCCAAGTTTTCCGAAACAGATCAACACATGAAATAAGTTTAAAAACATTCACTTCGTGCCTCAGTACCAACGGTCCAGCCGTAGAAGGGTCAAGCCAACGCCTCACATGTGGCACGCCGTACTGCCCCATACCCTAAGGTTCAAAGGGCAGTTCAAGACGGTCACATAATCGAGTTAAGGTTTGTTGTCTTCTAGAGGGACCATCGCTTTACTTGCACTACTTAGAACGTCTTTAAACCATGGAAAAATCCAACACTTGGAAATTTCCCGGCAGGGGAAAAAGAGGGTATTTATATCCGGTCGAACTTTTTAACAGTTTCTAAAATATCCGGAAAAACATAAACGAAGTTAAATTATCCGATCAAATTAACGAATCCCCAATAAAACCTTAGAAAACTCAACACTTGAGTGGAATTAAAACATTCACATAAAAAATTGCCAAGAAAGGACATAAGAATAAATATATGAAATTTGAGGGACTAAGTCAAATTTGGGCCGCGGAAGCGCCGCCAAACCCCTGGTTTGGCCGCGGTTCCACGGTCGAATTATGGAATTAGGGGCCCAAACTTCACAGTAATTCTTATTTTTTCCTGCTTATTTTTCTGCATATTTTTAATTCACAAAATTCAACAGTTTTGAAAAATGTACAGAGAGGCGTTTTGTAATTAGGGTTTCGGTTCGATCGGACTTCTAACTCCGTCTACGCATCGCCTAAGGCTCTAGCCTGGCTCTGATACCACTGTAGGGTTCCTAGGCACATTAATGAAGTCTCACAAGTGATCAAACATGCCCAATTGAAATTTTACATGTGCCGAGAAAACCTAATACGGATCGTTAACTAGATATATAGGCTATGCGATGCAAGTAAAAGAGTTTATCTAAAAGGAAAGGGGCTACAACCTTTGTAGATCCGGTCCACCACATCCTAAGCTCCGCGATGATGTCCCTCCGCTGTCCAAATCGGATTCCGGACTCTAGCATCGGCTTCGTCGAGGAAATGGGCGGGCTTGGTCGTCGGCTTCGATGCCGAAGATGATCTACGTCGAGGCATCACTAGATCATGCTCCCACTTCACCAAGTCATGAAAACTTATGAAGAAAACACCCTATACTACTTGGCAAGAGGTAGAGGATGAAGAAATAGGAAGTGGGTTCACTTTAGAATTGGATTTCTCACTCTTATTCTCAAGTTGCCATTGATGGTGGCATTGTTTTCTTCTTGTTCAAGTTGAAGAAGAAGATGAAGATGAATATGATAAGTTAATAAAAATAGAAAAGAAATATAATACTTATCATATACTAACCCTTGGTTAAGTGTAGATAATGAACTAGGGTTAGTATAAATGGTTAGGGTTAAGCATGAGACAAGAATGGTGACTTAGTCAATGCTTCATGAATCTTCAACTAAAAACAAACATAGCCACCATTCATTTATCTTTATCATTTTCTTTTGCCAAAATAAACAAAAAGAATAAATAAATGAATAAGTAAATAAAATGAAACCCTAACCATTCATATAACCATGGTCAATTCTTTACACAAACCCAAGCATGCATGTATCATCAAACATGATACAATCTTGTGCACAAAAAAATATATCACATATAAAATATGCACATCAAGTGAGAAAATCCAATTTAAGTGAACCTCTACTAGTTAATGCAAAGTAATATATCAAATATATAATTATGCATTAAATCATTAAATCAACACTTGATTTAACGATCCGGTCATATCGCATATAACCGATTAATATCAATAGTAACAACTTATCGAATCAGCACTTGATCCGATAACCCGGCTATATCGCATATAACCGATCAATGTTACAAATTGCGAGAATCAAATACAGTATCATATACTGGTATTATTCTCGGTCCCGCACATATCTCATATGCGCTCCTATTTCGTTTCGCTTGAGCTAGGAAACCTCTGTGTAGGACTCTAAAGACTCGTCAATACGCCGGCAGCAGATGATGATCATATCAAACACCCACAAGCCGCAAGCGGTCTGCTAAACGTAACGGCCACCCGGGTATTGAGCGATCAGAAGATCGACGAGCAAGCCCGCTCACACTCCTGTGAATCCAACCAGTAACACTTACCGTACAGTCCGGTCTGTTCGTCTGATATGTCGCATATCTCGCCTAGGGGTGGTAAACGTCAGACCCCAGTAGCTCGATAAGTCATGCCGGCGTGAAGTCCATGACATGTGTGAAACTACTGATAACACTTACCAGTAGGTCACTGCAACCCTGGCCAGGGATTTCCTGTTATGGCCAGTCGAGCATAGCGCAACATCAACCCCCAATACCGGGAGAGACGAATCCCCTCCTATCGCTCATTGCCTCCATGTGAATCGGGACTGTACCCAAAAACCACCTGTTTGCACGACTCAGTAGAGCCGTGGTAGGGTGGAAATCAAAGCGCAGTGGGAGACACACAAGACTCTATGACGATCTCGGGTCAACAGACTAAGCTGTACCAGTGTCACCAGAGAACTGCCATCTGACGTGAGGTATAATACCATCTGGGAGTTCTTGGCGTGTCCGTTCAGTGTACCCAGTCTCCACTGAGCACCCGCATACCATCTCCGATGTCAAACACCAATGGATATGGGATCATCCATCGCCCATCACATGGGTCGAGAAGATATACGCTAGTCTACTCTGGAATATCGATGCCCCGTCTCGATATTCCCACGACTAGGAACAATGAAGGATGTACTCATTGACTACCCAGGCCCCACTAGTATGATCTTCATCATAGTCCTGGAAGTCGAGTAGACATCCTGAGGGCTTTATCAACATATAATCAGAGAGACATAAAGTATACATGTTAAGATAAAGAGCAACCATATAGCGTACTATCATGTCGAGCAAGAAAGTCCTACCTATATATGTCCCAGCATCCACTACAATATACATCCAATGTACAGTAATGGCCTCTAGGGCATACATATAACTAACAACGTGTTGCCACGTGATCATGTTGGGTACTTTTATCTCTTTACGTGCATGAAAAGTCCGAGTCCCTTGTTTAAGAATTAAATTATTTTATAGGGTTAAACCCTAATCTTATTTAGAGGAATTAAATTCCTATGTATTTGGAAGAATTAAATTCTTTTATAGGGTTAAACCCTAATTTTATTTAGAGAAATTAAATTCCTATATATTTGGAAGAATTAAATTCTTTTATAGGGTTAAACCTTCATTTTATTTAGAGAAATTAAATTCCTATGTATTTGGAAAAATTAAATTCTTTTATAGGGTTAAACCCTAATTTTATTTAGAGGAATTAAATTCCTATGTGCTTTGTGGGAGAATATAATTCTCTGAACTTAGGTATTCTAGATCTGCATGGCAGAATCTCTCCAATAAGAATTAAATTCTCAACTTATGGGGAGATCTACTTCTGCAGACTTTCAACCAAAGGAAGAACTAAGTTCTTATTCAGAAGAGTTAAACTCTTAGTTTGAGAATTAAATTCTCTTTTTCTTTTGTGGGAGCTTATAGGATGATCTCTCACCTAGGATTTCTTTCTTTTCTCAAGAGACCTTCTTTTCTCTCTGGAGAATTAAATTCTCTTTTCTTTTGTATTCTCTCTCTGTTGTTGTATCTCTCCTCTTTTCTTCTCTTTCTTGGCTCCTATTTATAGGAGAAAGAAAAGAATCAGTTTGTTTAGTCAATTTTTCATTGAAAGATTTTGATTGATTTTGTAGTCAACATGATCTTTTAGATCACTCAGTAAATTTTATTCACCATTGGATTTTTAATCCAAAAGATATTTTATTTGTTGTTCCTGGCAGATTTTAGGAAAATATTTCCTTGTATAGAGTCTTTCTATAAATTGGTGATTCTTAATCACCATTGGATTTTTAATCCAACGGTGCTCCACTTTACAGAGCACAATCTTTTTTGTTTGGAAATATTTTAGAGAAATATTTTTCCAATTAGGGTTTTTATTCCTTCTTAATTAGAATTTAATTCTATTAGTTAAGAAGGTTTAAGAGCCTGTCACGTGTTGGCACGTGACCCCACTGATTGACCATTTAATTAGAAATTAATTATCTTATTTCAGAGATCTTAGGAACCCATCACGTGTTGGCACGTGACCCCCTGTCATGTGTGGGCACATGATGCCCCATTGGGGTTTTTTCTTGCTGTTTTGTTATACCTTTTAATTCCTTTCAGTAGGTTTAAAGGCCCATCACGTGTTGGCACGTGACTCCATCTCAAGTTGTGTATCTCAGCGCCTATAACTTTGCCCATAGAAGGCCACGTGTCCCCACGTGATGCCCGATCACGTGTGGACACGTGATGCTCTTCTTGTGTATTTCTTTGCTGCTTTATTCAGTTCCCATGAGGGAAAAAATGCCCCCACGGCGTTGTTCTCATGTGTCTGCACATGAGTGAAACGCTACCATCTTTGTGGCCGTTGGATTTGCCTAGGGAAGGGGGCAGATGAACCGTTTCCCATCACATCCTATAAATGCAAGGGTCTCTTCAGAAGCGCCTCCACTCTTTCATCTTCTTCCTTGTTCATTTTCCCTTGAGAATTTAATTCTCTTCCTCAGAGCTCAGTTCTCTGTTCCAAAAATTTTAGAGTTTAACTCGATCAACAAAAGATTTCTTTTTTCAGGTAAGGATCTTGAACGGCCGCTTTGACGACTTCGAGAGCAGGAATGGCTATCCTTTTTGGAATAACCCTTTCTGGTATTGCGGGCTTCTTCATGGGCCCGTTGGATTTTTGGCCCAGTCTGTTAAAAACTGAGGCAGTGGAGTTGGACGACCCGTTGAGAGGTGCCGCAGTAGTTGTGAGATAATCAAAGACCGACTTCTTTGGGGCTTCTTGCGACAGCAGCGGGGTATTGAAGCTCATCGGTGGGAGCATGGTCCCAAAGAACAGCCCAGTGGTAGCCTGAGTTACTTGTTCCACCAGCATCTTGAACAGGGAGGCCGCTTAGGGCCCGTAGGTTACACCTCCAGATGAGGCGGAACGGGAGTTGCAGTTGCAGCTGGAGCAGTTAAAGGCTATTGATGTTCTTTTTTCTGCATGAGAGCAATACCAAGTCTTAGTACCTCGAACCTAAGGGCAACCAAATAAAACCGTGATTCGTTCGCGAACACGACACACGAAGTGTGGAGTGGAAAGAGGAAAAGGTCCCACCGGGCGTGCCAGAATCTGTTCCCCGCCGAACGCGGAGACACGACCGCGTAGGTCCGTCTTGCCTGAATTCGGGGCAAATGCTAATTGGTGCCATCCGTCCACCTCTCCGAAAATGCCAAGTTGATTTATGACACCGTATATCGAAGGTTTAAATGAATGCGGCCGATGCAGCAGACTTCGTCAGATTCCCCCTCATTTGAGAGGTTTTTGATTGTGGGGATGCTCTTCTCTGCAGGTGCAAGCCCCTGCAGTTAATTACGCTACCGCATCGCGGTAACCACTTTCTCCTTCTCCAGATGGTCACTTTGTGTCGTGGGTGTTTGTTTTGTTTTTGGTTGCCCGTGGATTGTATACGGAGACTAATTTATGTTGTCTCCTGTAGGGCGTAGATTAGTCCAAATCCGTATTCTTTTAGATTTGGGTTTGGGGGTTGGGTTTAAGGATATGCTAGTCTCATTTGAGACTAAGATCGACTTAAACGTTTGTTAAGAATACGTTAGTCTAATTTTAGACTAAGATCGATATAAAGGGATCGTTTAGATCCGACAAAAGAGCATTTGGGCTTTATTGTTTAGTTTAGGGACATTGCGGTCGATTACCAGTTTAAGGACATGGTGGTCCATCGTTAGTTTAAGGACGTTACGGTCCAAGGTTAAGGACATCATAGTCCATGGGCTTAAGGACCCTACAGTCCGAGGTTAAGGACATCATAGTCCATGGGTTTAAGGACCCCACAGTCCAGTTTAAAGACGTCATAGTCTATGAAATGTATAGTTGTCGGGACCCGTCACCTCTCTGAAAACGTTGAAGGATTACAACGACAAATATCAGAGGAGTAAAGAGATGTACCCTTGAACCAATTTTGGTTGAGAGATCTGTAGTCCAATTTGAGACTAAGATCAAAAGATTTGCGAGCATATAGGCTCAGTTAATCTGAATTGAGGACTTATGGACAATCTTGGGCTAAGTCCAATCAAGTTAAAATGTTTAACATTTATTTTGGGCTTTGAAGCCTTTATTTGGGCTTGGCCCTTTTAATAATGCTGAGCATTAACTTGCATTCTGACAATGTTTTGTCTTTTATTTAATACTGAGCATTCATCATAGCTCTGGGCTTATTAAAGAACAATTTATGTTATATCAGCGCAACATGTGGTGCGTTTGGCGCTTTGCGCCAGTCAAAGGGCGCAGTGCGCTTCTGCCGACTAGCGCACACGTGAGGGACACGTGTCACGTTTGGCGCTAAGCGCCAGATGATAAGCGCATTGCACCAGTTTATAAGCGCATAGCGCTATTAGTTCAGTGGCGCACACGTGAGTGACACGTGGTGCGCCTGGCACAGAGGGCCAGCCCATGAGCGCAGTGCGCTAGTTCAAGAGTGCAAAGCGCTAGCTGTTAAATGGCGCACTCGTGAGTGACACGTGGTGCACTCTGCGCTAAGCGCCAGTCCAAGAGCGCAGAAGCGCATTTGATCAATTTTATGATCTGGGAAATAAATTCCCCCTTAGAAGAGACTTTGTCTCAAGATCCTGAGATCAAAAGTTCTTACTTTATAGGAAATGTTTCAATCTTTCTTTTCTAGTGAAAGGCTTTGCCTTTTTGGATCTTTGATCCTAAGAGAATTGAATAATTCTCCCCCCTCCTTTTATGTTGAGATGTATTGATCTCATTTTGTAAAAGACAATTTATCTTATAGATCTATGATCTGTGAGAAGATTTATATTCTTCTTTTTATTTTATGATGGGATCTTTTGATCTCTTTTTGAAAGACCTTGGTCTTTGTAGATCTATGATCTTTAAAGAAGTGAGTTTCTTCTTTTCAATTATGAGATGATTTCATCTCTCTGTTCTTTTACCTTGAAGAAAAGAAGTTCTTTTATTGAGAGCTTAGCTCTTCTTTCTCAAATCTTTCAAAATTTATGGGGGAGGTTCCTCTCTTTACTTCTGTATCTTTTTTCTTTCTTTCTTTCTTTTTTTTGAAGTCTAGGGGCCTTTTATAGGGCAAGCTGATCAGTTCAATCAGTTAAGGAGATATTTTCTCCAATTGATTTGGGGAATTTCCCATCGTTGGATCTTTGATGGCTTCTGATTTACAGAAGGTAATTTTCTTCTTATTAACAAGATTAGGAAATCTTTCCATACATAATTTATTCTGTATTTTGGTGATTTTAAATCACCCTTGGATCATTGATCCAACGGTGCTCTGATTTACAGAGCACAATCTTGTTATTTGGAAAGATTTTGAGAAATCTTTCCTTAACAGAATTTAATACTGATTTATTAATGATTTATCATTATTATTAGATCTTTGATCTGACGGTGGGGAGATTTTAGTTCCAGCGCTAGCGCACCCGTGCTTTGCACGTGGTGCGCTGCTCAGAGTGCAGCGCACTTAGCGCTAGCACACCCGTGCTTTGCACATGGTGCGCTGCTCAGAGCGCAACGCACTTAGCGCTAGCGTATCCGTGTCTTATATGTGGTGCGCTGTTTAGAGCGCAGCGCACCTAGCGCTAGCACACATGTACTTTGCATATGGTGCGCTACTTAGGGCACAACGCACTTGGCGCTGCTTCTGAAGCGTTGCTTCATTTCAAAATTTGAATTTTGAACAGAGCTTTGCTTCTCCCTGTCATCACGGAACCCATCACACCTCCATCGCCGCCGATCACCTCCTCCTCTCGCCTCCACCTTCATCACCTTCTCTTTCGCTTCTTCCCTTCTCCCTCCTACACCAAACCCCTGCACCCAAACCCCGGCCAAAAACAACACCAGAGCCCAAATCCTAACCTAACCCTAGCTCCTCAAACTCCCTCCACCGCCGACGACCACCTCTCCGTAACACCAGCACCTCTTTTCTGAAACCACGGAACGCCTAAAACCCAGTAAGCCTCACCCTTCCCTCTTCTTCTTCCTCTTCTTCTTTTCTTTTTCTTTTTTTTATTTTCTTGAATCTTGTATAGCGTCGCCGGAGCCGTGCTTGATGCCGAAGACCCAGTAGACGTACCTTACCTGCGTGATCACCTTCTTGCATTGCTTGGATCTGTCTCGTGTGTCGTGCGTGCGTTGTGATGTTTTACCGACGTCGGACGTGCCGTACTTATCCGTTTCGCGACCCATTGAGGCAATTTTACCTTGCTACATGCTACATTACTGTATTTACATCTATTTGAATAAATATAACACTTGTATTTCAAATCATGCATCCCATGTTATAGTTTTATAGTTTTACGACGTCCGTTTGCATCCGTACAATTTATTTCGTATCTAGTGCATGCAAGTTTATCTTGCTACATGCTATACTACTATATAATGCACCCAACTGAATAATAACATTTTATATTGCTTATTTGTAGATCCCACATTACCATTTTATAGTTTTACTGTTTTCGGATATCCGTATGCATCCATATCGTTATTTACATATCTAGTCGCATGCTAGTTCATTTTACTTCATGCTAGGTATATTATTATGCATCCATATAAGTAAAATATTACCCGTTTATCATATTGTACATCCATACTGATGTTTTACTGTTTTCGGATACCCGTTTGCATCCATATCATTTAAAATATATATAACTACATCTATAAATCACGTTAATTCATATTATTATTATTGACACATGCTCGATATTGTGCACCCTACATAGTCATGATGTAACCCATGATCAATATTTGTGCATCCATACTTTTATTGTATATCCGTACTTTCATCCTGATTCAATACTTGCTACAGTTTGATTATGAGCACCCGCTTGATACCTGTGCACTACTTGGCATGACCTGATACACCACTACTTGACATGACTTTATACATGTACACTACCTGACTTGACCTGATATATCACTACTTGACATGTTACCTGATTCTGTTTCTAATGCCGACAATCCTGACATGTTGTCCCAATAGACATATCATGTTGTCTGTATAGACAAAACATTTTCCTGCTTGATCTTGTGTTGGCATCAGCTTTAGATTTATCAATACCTGACTTGAACACATAACTTGGGGGTATGGGGAATTCAATGATGAAACCTGACTTGTAACTCGACGGTTCGATGCTTATACTGATCAGTTTTACGGGCTAGGCCAGCCCCGGGATGATGCTGCTGACATCATTCATCTGTACATGTTACCTGTTTATTGCCTAGCGGCACGTCTCGGATTCAGCCCGAGAATCTTGACCGTGGTCCCGGGCATGCACGGGATACTATTGAGTTACATCGACGATTCATTAAATTGATTTCAAATACTTGAGAGTAGTTACCCAGTAGTTTAGTTCAGATTACCCACTGCACGTCGCATATGCTTTTACTCTTCACCGTTCCTTATTCGTGTTACTGTTATACTTTTATTACTATTCATACCCATGCCTGCATATCCTGTTATCTCCTGATTTTATTATTGCTTGATATTATGGCGTACTGACGTCTCGGTTTTGCATGGCCCAGATCCTCTACCTTTGCAGCTGACCGATCAGGAGTATTTCAGTGAACAGGCCGAGCAGTGAGGACCTGTTAGTATTTTAGTTTAGTTTTCTTTCAGCATTCTCATTCCTGATGTGAGCCCGTATTTGGGACGTACATTCTAGATTATTATTGTTTATTGGATCTATTGCTTCTGCATATTATTTCTTGACTCGTTTATTCTGGCTCATGGACATGTACTAGATAGTTTATTTCTCTTTTTACTATTCTTGATATCTTATAATGTGACTGTGGAGGGATGTTTCCTAGCCACAGGTAGCATGGTTGGCTCTGTCACGTGCCGATCTTAGCGCACTCTGGGAAGCGGGGCGTGACAGGGCTTGTTTGGTATCAGTGCCATGTGATTTAGGTAAATCGGGTTTGATTCATTTGTAGTTGGGTATTGAACCCAATACACGAATCAGAATACTCATGATTAGGAACATGTCCTGTCACTTTACCATCTTGCCATTCTTGAATCATAACTTCCTCCTGATCCTTACCTTAATGATATTCAAACCTCTTTGCATATCGACTTGAAACTTTTGTTTCCCTATTGTTTATCTCTAGGATTTTGGCAACTTGAGTGGAGTTATGTGATTGTAACTATGTACCACGGCATGATTACAATGCAGTACTCTATTTAAGTAACTTGGAGTTCTAGTCTTTATTCATATCCTTGATCTATGGTCATTATTCATCAAAAGTTTGAATCTTGTTATCATACTCATCCTTTTCGGTGTTTTGATTTTAGGATCATGGCAGACAGAAATCTGAGATCATACCAGAGGCGTGTTGATGATACCGCCTTACTTGGAGTAATACGTGGGATGCTTGAGGACAAGAAGTGGCACGCCGAGCTGAACCAGCGGCAAGCCGAAGCTTTTCAGGAAGATTTGCGGACCGTCCAACAGTCCGTAAACAATGTTGTGGCCAAACTAGTGGAGTGTGTGGGTACCGTGGCGGATTTCAGGAGACTTGGTCCGTCCATTTTCACTGGTCTGGAAGAGCCGTTGCTAGCGGAGTAGTGGCTGGTTGATACGGAGAATTTGCTTGTTGCGGTACAAATTCCAAAGGACAAGAGAGTGGATGCGGTACGCATCCAATTGGTGGACTATGCCCGTGAATGGTGGCTTGTGGAAGAGACCCGCTTGCCCAAGCCGATCAGTTGGGCAGATTTTTCGAAGAGTTTCTTGGAGAAGTTCTTCCCGCAGACTGCACGGGAGGAAATGGAAGAAAAGTTTATCAGTTTGAAGCAGAATGGCGGATCCTTGGATGCGCATGTGGCTGAGTGGACACGGCTCAGTCGATTCGCCGGACCTTTGGTGGCCAAAGAAGCTGATAGGGCATGAAGGTTTATGCGCAGTTTGGATGTGGACATCCAGAGGCACATCATATCTCTGGGTTTGACCACTTTCTCGCAAGTGCTTAAGGTGGCCCGAGAGCAGCAGAGCTTATCGGTGAAGACTGGGGGTACGCAGCAGCAGGCACTTACAGTGCAGAAGCCGGAGTTTGCGCCGAACCGAGCGCCTTTACGCAGAGGTATTCCGGTGAACCGTCGTGGCGTGGTGCCGATGAAGAAGCCCGTCATAGCCAATCAGAGAAAGAGCGTGATTTGTGACTACTGCCATTAACCCGGATATGTGCAAAGAGATTGCTGAAGGATGCTGGGACTTTGTTTGGTTTGTGGATCGGCGAATCATACTATCAATGCTTGTCCGTCGAAGCTTCGTTTGAAGGATGATGTGCAGAAACCACCGCAGAAGCAGTTTCAAGGGCAGAAGCAGTTGACTCAGGGATCCAATCAAGCTCGAGCCTTTACCCTGACGGCTGAAGAGGCCAAGGCTTCAGAGGAAGTTGTTTCAGGTATCCTACTTGTTCATGATTTTCCCGCGCTAGCATTATTCGATTCTAGTGCATCCCATTGTTTTATATCGTCCAAGTTTATTGCTGCACACTCGATTTCTTGCACGACCCTGTCTAGATGTTGGGACATACACACTGGGAATGGGAAGATCATATCTAGTAGAGAATGTAAGGATTATTCAGTTGTTATTAGTGGACGGGAGTTATTTGCAGATTTCTTAATGATTGATACTGGCAGCTATGATGTTGTTTTGGGAATGGATTTTCTCGGCACTTTCCACGCTCACATAGATTGTAGAGCAAAGAAAGTGATTTTCCAGATTCCCGGACATTCGGAGTTTGTCTTTGCTGGAGGAAGCAGTTCTGTCGGGCTAGTCGAGTTTAGGGCTAGGCCGACAAACAGTGTTCTTGCGTCGATGGAAGTAAATAAGGAGAAAGCGCCAGCTATAGTTCGAGAGTTCATGGACGTGTTCGAGGAAATCTCGGGTTTACCACCAAAACGAGATGTGGAGTTCGCGATCAATCTTGTTCCTGGTGCAGCGCTAATCTCAAAGGCGTACTATCCAATGGCACCAGTGGAGTTGGAAGAAGTCAAGAAGCAGGTTACTGAATTACTTGAAAAGGGTTGGATTCACAGCAGTAATTCACCGTGGGGAGCTCCAGTTCTTCTAGTAAAGAAAAAAGATGGCACAAGGAGGATGTACATCGATTATCGAGAATTAAACCGGGTGACTATCAAGAACAAGTAACCGATCCCTCGTATTGGCGAATTGTTCGAGCAGCTTAGTGACGCGAGGGTATTCTCGAAGCTGGATTTGCGATCCGGATATCATCAGGTCTGAGTTAAATCAGAAGATATTTGCAAGACTACGTTCCGAACTCGGTATGGACATTACGAGTATTTAGTGATGCCATTCGGAGTCACGAATGCACCGGCTATATTTATGGACTTGATGAACCAAATATTTTCACCATTCTTGGACCAGTTTATAGTGGTGTTCATCGATGATATTCTAGTCTACTCGAGGAGCATTGAAGAGCATGCTGAACACTTGAAGATCGCACTGCAGACATTGAGGCAAGAAAGATTGTATGCAAAGATGAGCAAGTGCAAGTTTTGGCTTGAAGAAGTGAAGTTTTTAGGGTATGTTGTATTCGGAGATGGAATCGCCGTTGACCCTGAGATGATTGTAGCAGTTCAAGATTAGCCGATTCTGAAGAACGTAGCAGAGATCAGAAGTTTTCTTAGACTTGCTGGATATTATAGAAGATTCATGGAGAATTTTGCCCGTTTAGCTGAGCCTTTGACCAAGTTTACGCATAAGGAAGTACCGTTTGTATGGACGGATAAGTGTGCATCAGCTTTTGAGGCGTTGAAGCAGAGATTGATAACCGCTCCTATTTTGACCGTACCAGATGGTTCCGGAGGATTGGTGATTCACAGTGACGCATCTGGGAAAGCTTTAGGATGTGTTTTGATGCAGCATAGGAAGGTTATAGCCTACGCATCGAGACAGTTGAATATCCATGAGAAGAATTACCCAACTCATGATTTAGAGCCAGCAGCTGTGATTTTCGCTTTGAAGATTTGGAGACACTACTTATTGGGCGAAAGGTTATAGCCTTCTGCACACCCTACTTAGGCTAATTGGTTTTCTTCATTCCCTACCTTTCGGCACCAGCCTATGGTTTGGAATAAGACTATCCAATAAGTGTAATAGGTGTACTCTCCTAAACCAAGGAGCTCTCGCAACCTGAGAGAAGGTGATAATAAAAGACAACTGAATAAACCAATTCTATTTCTCCTGAACCTGGATCCATCCCCGAAGAAGTCCCTTCGAGTTCGTATATAACCATACGATGGATCTATCCAATGGAAGTGGATATCCGTAGTAATACGGGTGTTCTGAGAAATGCAAAGGGTAAAAGAAGGAGTGGCAATGACTTATGCAACTCAGACAATCCAAAAGCCAGTATTTTAAGAAGGTTCGGTCAACCTGGTCACTGAGTCATAGTCTAGGGTCGGTCAAAGGTCGCTGCCAAAGAGAGAGAGAGAAAAGAAACACTCTGCGTGCACTCTAACCTAGATCAGAATGGTCATTACTTTATCTAATCCGGAAACCTCCCACTGTCCTGTCAAATTCTCCTCCAAACCTAAAGAAGAATCAATCGGGATCACCCGAAGAGTAAACCAACTCATCAGTGGGAATCGGGATCCAACTCTCATCGCATGTTAACGTGATGGAATGCATCCACGTTATTCATACTCCAGAAGGTATGCGCATACTTGGCAAGTTTCAGTTTCTTTAGAAACTCCCGATATCATTTTCTTGCCCCATGCTCTTATGACCTTGACGTATGCCAACAAATCATAAGTCACATATCAAGTTCTGCCCGTCATTATCTTGTTAATTTGAACCCACCCGTACATACCCTTGACGTATGCCAACAAGGTAATACGACTGTCCCAAACCAACTCATCTATCTATGCAACAAATGAATACCCAGCAGCTACCAAACACTATGCCTTGACGTATGCCAACAAACATAGCTTGAATACTACTGACCATCCATAAGAAACGACGGAGGGCTACGACTGGTTTTTGGCGAAAAACCTTTAACGTAGTGAACTTGATATCGCTGAAGGAACCTGATAGCTTTTTAAAATATAGTGGCGAAAACCTTTTGCTAAAGAGGTCATTCCCGGTAAAGGGATCTCGGCTCTTTCCTCGTGGAATGAGGTGCAGGATATTCCACTGAATACCGCTATGCAAAGCAACATGTAATCGACTATAGTGAAGTTATTACGCTGACGCAAACTTCTGCCCACGGGGTCAGTCTCGGTGAAGGGATATCAGCCCTTGCCCCGTCGAATGAGGTGCAGGATATTCCACTGAATACCGCTATGCATAACAAAAGGAAACGTCTTTGTAACAACACTTTTTAAAATTGTTCCAACAACTGTAAACAGGTTTATTTTACTTTGCGTTGATCAGAATCAACACAGTCCCATCAATCAATCACACCAGAAAAGAACGAAAATAAAATGTACGTATATGCCATCCGCATTCGTCACTGGGTCCCGTCATCACCCGTTAGGTTACTTAACTAACGACAGAGCGGGGACTGGACTAGCGCGGGTGTAAAACATATACAACATCTAATAGTATATAAACCAATATACAATAATCGCTCCAGGCGTGATAGTATGCAACATTACAGAAAAGTAATAAGCATCACAGAACAATACAGATAATCTGGGATCCCCGGGTTTCACAGAGCCGCTGCTGAAACCCGACGTTCCCCTGTCGTGTGGATAGCTTGTGCAATGAAACCTAGACCCCTACGGGTGCGGCAAGTTACCCGCCAAAACCTGAAGCGAGGTAGTCCCCACAGCATAGTGAATGGAACACCCGGCACTCCACGGAATCCGGTAAGCTTGGGCACCCCTCCTTGGGTCAACCTGTACCCCCTACGAGTGCGGCGAATAGTCTGCCAATTCTGAAGTGGGGCCCCTCTGCCTTTCAAAGCCATGAGATGCGGACTCGTTGCTTTCCCGAACCCGGCTATCCGTGCACTCCGTCGCGGGGTAAAACCTAGTACAGTAATGAAAAATAGTACAATAGGTACATCAACCGCAACCTGGTCGTGCCCCAAAAGAATATTATACAACAGGCAGTGACGGCTGTCCACATGTTGGACGCTCGCCCCGCAATATCAAATGTACAAATAAACTCAAACTGTACTACCATTGCACACTGCTATCCACCACGACAAATCCGCAACATCACAGCACAACACAGAACATCAACGCGAATGTCACGTTTGCAAACCCGTCTAAAAGAACTATAGCAATCAGACGCGGTTTACCGATCAAATGACATTCCCGGTCGGAGATATAATGTAAGCACTGTAAACTAACGTGTTTAAATTTCGATCGACCAAAGTCCAAATATCAAAAAGTAGGCCCCACTGCTTACTGGTGAACAGTAACAAAACCTGGGCCAAAAAGATATATACCAAAAATCACAAAATCTAACAGAAAACCCACTGACCAAATTTGGGAGCACGTGCTCCCCACGTGGCCGCGGATGCGCGGCCAAACCATGGGTTTAGCAGCCCTTCCGCGGCGGCTTGGAGGGATCACGACCCCAAATTTTGTCGTGGCTCTTAGAATTCCCTGCACGGATTTTTAAGACATGCAGAAATATATTTTGAGACCATTTAAAATTAACAGAACTGTCGAGCTAGGATTTTGTGTTTTTCGATTTTCGGTCGGATCGATGTTTTAAACACGTTAGCACAAGTTAGTATAGCAAAATGGTTAGGCTCTGATACCACTGTAAGTCTACGCTAGCGCCCCGGCAGTCTACAGACGCCAAATGCGGAACAAAAAAACTTTTAACTGGCGCTATCGTATACTTTAACCCGGATCTGCCATTATTGCTAAACTAACAAACTGTAAGAGTGTAGGAATGTTATACCGAACGATCCGAGTCCTTCGTTCTTCAACCATCATCCCACGCTCCGTTGCGGCTGCTCCGATCTCGTCGATCTCCGATTCCTTCGTCGAGGTGGCACCACATGATCGGTTCTTTAAACGGGCTCCCGCCTCTGACTCGAGGAAACTCGATCGTCAAGTTTGCTAAAAGAGATGACCAAGAATGATGTAGAGAATGAGTAGATGACTTTGTCTCACTTCGTCCAAATCCGTGGACGATCGGTTAATGAAGTTGCCGTGGAAATCGGGTGATGGAATGAAATGAACTGTAAAATTCCATACACCCCGAATACTATCATAATCTTTTCTAGTCAAAAATGAAACATCAAGTGAAGTGAGGAGGAGAGAGAGGGGCCGGCCTCTTTATATGATGGAGGGAGGTGACCGTAGAAGGAGGGAGGTGACCACAAGCAAAAGATATTATGAAGAAATATCTTAACCAAAACAAGAATCATTAAACCTAAAGCATGACTCACAAATACACCTCATCATGCTTTAATTGCAACCAATGAAAATCCAACACCAATTAATCCTAGTCACCTCATCTAGAAACTTCTAGAACCTTCTAGAAGCATGACACACTCTCATCCAAGAAAAGATAAATCCGTCTTTAACCGAATGTTAAAAGACGGCTGATAGAAAACTGGAAACTGACAACTTCCAAAAGTGATCCTGAAACGACTTTCAGGATAACCCCGAAACTGTATAAATATACCCGCATTTGTATTACGACCGAATACAAATGCAACTGAGACAAAGATATTATACCTACTCAATATAATACTCGGATCCGGCTTAAACCAAAGCCGACCAGTATCATCTGTCCGAAAATCGACACGTGCGTAAACGCACGTGCATTTTCCGAACCCTGCCATAAAACCATACGGCCTCTACAACGTTTCGCCCGAACTTGGGAAACTGCCTGTGGGGGACTCTAATGACTCGTCAGTACCCTGGCAGTGGGTTTAACCACAAACCGTCAGCGGCACTAGCTATGCGTAACGGCTGCCCATGGACTGACCTCAAGGGATGCCGATGAGCGCACTCATCCGGAAAAACCCTACTGAGCCTAACAGTGACAATGTATATACAGTCCGGTCCGTTCGTCAATGAGTATCGCATATCTTTCTAGGGGGCTAGTAACGTCAGACCCCCAATAGCAGTATAAGTCGTGTCGGAGTGAAGCCCAAATACACCCTGAGATACTACTGGAGTACCTACCAGTAAATCTCCTACCATGGCCATGGATTTGTGTAATGGCTCTCCTACACACAGCACGACCTCGCCCCCAATACCGGGAGAGACGAATCCCCTGCCGATCCGCTCACGTGCCTCCATATGGCTCGGGACTGTACCCAAAAGCTACCTGTTTGCACGACTCCTTTGAGCCGTGGTAGGGTAGAAATCAAAGCACAGTGGGAACTCATACGAGACAAATGACGACCTCAGGTCGATGAACTAACCTGTACACATGTCACCAGGGAACTGCTATCTGACGATAGGTATAGTACTAACTAGCAGATTCCCGGCGAGTCCTGTCCGGTGTACTCATAACCCAATGAGCACCTGTATATATCTTAGGTGATCCAACTGACACCAGTGGCTTGTGAGACCGGCCACCGCCCCTCGTCGGGGTCTCGACTGTACACACTAGTCTACTCCGGAGTATCGATGCCCTGTCTCGAAACTCACACGACTAGGGACCACAATTAAGGATATGTGTATAAACTACCCAACTCTCACGTATATGATCGCCATGATACTGTTGGTAGTAAAGCAAGATCCTAAGGGCTCTATCAAAGTGTAACATGCAATCAGTCACCTGAACATGTACACGACTGATAAAGGCAAACCAGATAGCATACTATCATTTCGAGTAAGACTGTCCTACCGGGATAGGTCCTCCGCAATCATTGCAATCACGTACCTGCGATCCAATAATTGACTATGAGGGCACTATCTCCAACAATCTCCCACTTGCACTCAAGGCTAATATTGCGATGTCGACTACTCACAGCCCGTGTGAAACCGAACATCCAACTCCTCTACTAATCAGTTTCACAAAGCCCGTTTGTAAAACTATTGTGTTCGAGAAATAGCCTCAGTGAGTGGATCCGCCTAGAAGTATCTTTCTATATCTCTCTTAATCTCAAGTTCGCGGAGAAAACCATCTCCCGAATTGAGTAATACCTGTCTTAGAACATGTCTGGATATTTGATGGGACCTTAGTTCATAAATGAACTCCATATCCAAACTTCTTAGACTGAATCGATCACTGAACCTAATCAGTATCGGGCACCTTGCTTCCCACAGTATCCTCTTGGACCACCTGTCCATAATACTGTCCCTCTTCGTCAGAGGGAAAAACTAAAACTCTGACAGTCACTCTGTCATCCACGTCACCTTTGAAGCCTGGAATGATAATCGTCTCCCGAAGGAGGCTGCCGTCATCAAATCCGTAGAACATGTACTTATGTTCTAAAACTGCTTCCTTATGTTTCTCCAGGATTGGATTAATACAAACTTATTGCATCTTGTGCAAAACCAACATTTGGTGTGGTACTTGACATCTCATGATTGACTCAATTGCCTAAGCAAGTGATCTGCCAATCATGCACATCCCTCTCCCCTTTAGTCTGTAAGACACCTTTAGAGAGGGTGACTCCATCACCTGCAGGTACACCACCATGCTAGGAGTCAACTATTCCAAAAACCATTAGAATATCTGTCAAAGTACCCACATTGGGAAACTACCCAAATCCAGATCTAAAACCATAGATCTAGAAACCAAAATGTCAAATATTATATCCATATCCTGTCTGGAGAAACAACTGTGTGACGACCACAGTACAACCGATCGTAGTATAGGAATTTTACTTCCTACTCTGTGTATGTCATCCATATACCATGACATCACACCCTACTACCTTCTTAACTGATCCATCCCCTATTCTGATTGAAGTCAAACCCATGACTGTCACATCAAAATTAGATGATCTTTCTCCGCTATAACTGCTCAAGTCTATAAATAGATATAAGCATCTTGCCCACTATGCTTCCGCTGCTCCCACTGACTACGACAACCCTCCTACCGGGTCTCATAGCCTGGAACATCAGTAGTGTCAAGCCTGGGTAGATAAGAACCTCCCTGTCACCGTCCTTGAGCCTACCGAAGTACCTCTCGGGTGTCTGAGGTTACCTACCAAATCTGCGGAGTGGCTATTGGAATGTCAAACCTGATTGAATGTATAGGTCCTATTAAATTTTCCGTAATCGTTCACGGTTCTGGAATCACTTCCAGTTCTACCATACTCCCACTACTGTTTTCTGAAAAAGATCCATTTTTACTAAAACTGTGGCGAGTCAAGAACAATATCACTATTGATCTTCCAAATGGTAGAATATCAACCCTCGTCATAGCCAGGGTCAACCCACAAACAGCCACTACAGAATCGTGCCCTGAGTTATCCAGAATCTGGTTTTAATCATAAGCTGGACAACTCCCCGTACCTTAATTTCTTTTAAGGTACGAACTATTCTATATCCAATATAGAAACTTTGGCACTTATTTAATTGGAACCATATTCAATCCATGCAGCTGTCTCCAGTGCATATCAACTTAATGGAAAGAGGCTAATCAGCATTACTCAACTTAGGAATCCATCCAATTATGAGTAACCTGAAAGAGAAACACGTTTCTCAAAACCATCACTGTCATCTGAATACCAATCACAAGAATCTACATCTTCGATCTTTTTGAAGAATCCCGATACTTGTGATACCTGGTTCTCTACTTTATTCTTATACCCACAACTTCTCAAAACTTAGACCTTGTATTTCTACGAAACACTCGTCTAAATACTAGAGAAGTTATAAGTAAACAGAACATAGTACGAGGACCTACCCCTTTGTCCTGATGGACACTGGACAACATACAATACTCTGTATAAGTCCGCTGAGTTAAACAACTCAAAACCTGTGCGTTGTAGGTGGAAAACTGTACCCTGGCGATTTCCTCAAATATCACCAATTACAACGAATTCCGATATAATGAGGATGATCACCTAATTCCCAATATCTTACTCCCACTCATCATCTGTAAAACCATACAGATATGAGAATGAAACCTGGTAAATACATACCCTTGGAGTAAGTATCTAATCGGGAAAAACAGTTTTTCTTTAACAATGCACTGAAACATGAAAATGTTTCGTAGGGGTATCCTGGTATTCATAGCAATGCCTCTTCCATAATCCAATTCATGACTTCAACCGTATATTTTATTGCCGTCTCTCCAAATCCCTTTATTTGTCTTTAGTTGTTACCTTCTGTACACCATCGTTAGGCTAAATGGTTTTCTTCCTTCCCTACCGTTCGGCACCAGCCTATGGTTTGGAAGAAGACTATCCAGTAAGCATAATAGGTGTACCCTCCTAAACTAAGGAGTACTCGCATCTCGAGAGAAGGTGATGATAAAAGACAACTGAATAATACCTTATTCTTTTAAAGGTGAAATAGGAGCGGCGATGAAGTACGCGGTTTTGGTCGTGAATGATATCAGTCGCAATTTACTTTGCCCTCTTTCTAATCCCTTTATTTTGTCTTTACATATTACCTTCTGCACACCCTACTTAGGCTAATTGGTTTTCTTCATTCCCTACCTTTCGGCACCAGCCTATGGTTTGGAATAAGACTATCCAATAAGCGTAATAGGTGTACTCTCCTAAACCAAGGAGCTCTCGCAACCTGAGAGAAGGTGATAATAAAAGACAACTGAATAAACCAATTCTATTTCTCCTGAACCTGGATCCATCCCCGAAGAAGTCCCTTCGAGTTCGTATATAACCATACGATGGATCTATCCAATGGAAGTGGATATCCGTAGTGATACGGGTGTTCTGAGAAATGCAAAGGGTAAAAGAAGGAGTGGCAATGACTTATGCAACTCAGACAATCCAAAAGCCAGTATTTTAAGAAGGTTCGGTCAACCTGGTCACTGAGTCATAGTCTAGGGTCGGTCAAAGGTCGCTGCCAAAGAGAGAGAGAGAAAAGAAACACTCTGCGTGCACTCTAACCTAGATCAGAATGGTCATTACTTTATCTAATCCGGAAACCTCCCACTGTCCTGTCAAATTCTCCTCCAAACCTAAAGAAGAATCAATCGGGATCACCCGAAGAGTAAACCAACTCATCAGTGGGAATCGGGATCCAACTCTCATCGCATGTTAACGTGATGGAATGCATCCACGTTATTCATACTCCAGAAGGTATGCGCATACTTGGCAAGTTTCAGTTTCTTTAGAAACTCCCGATATCATTTTCTTGCCCCATGCTCTTATGACCTTGACGTATGCCAACAAATCATAAGTCACATGTCAAGTTCTGCCCGTCATTATCTTGTTAATTTGAACCCACCCATACATACCCTTGACGTATGCCAACAAGGTAATACGACTGTCCCAAACCAACTCATCTATCTATGCAACAAATGAATACCCAGCAGCTACCAAACACTATGCCTTGACGTATGCCAACAAACATAGCTTGAATACTACTGACCATCCATAAGAAACGACGGAGGGCTACGACTGGTTTTTGGCGAAAAACCTTTAACGTAGTGAACTTGATATCGCTGAAGGAACCTGATAGCTTTTTAAAATATAGTGGCGAAAACCTTTTGCTAAAGAGGTCATTCCCGGTAAAGGGATCTCGGCTCTTTCCTCGTGGAATGAGGTGCAGGATATTCCACTGAATACCGCTATGCAAAGCAACATGTAATCGACTATAGTGAAGTTATTACGCTGACGCAAACTTCTGCCCACGGGGTCAGTCTCGGTGAAGGGATATCAGCCCTTGCCCCGTCGAATGAGGTGCAGGATATTCCACTGAATACCGCTATGCATAACAAAAGGAAACGTCTTTGTAACAACACTTTTTAAAATTGTTCCAACAACTGTAAACAGGTTTGTTTTACTTTGCGTTGATCAGAATCAACACATTCCCATCAATCAATCACACCAGAAAAGAACGAAAATAAAATGTACGTATATGCCATCCGCATTCGTCACTGGGTCCCGTCATCACCCGTTAGGTTACTTAACTAACGACAGAGCGGGGACTGGACTAGCGCGGGTGTAAAACATATACAACATCTAATAGTATATAAACCAATATACAATAATCGCTCCAGGCGTGATAGTATGCAACATTACAGAAAAGTAATAAGCATCACAGAACAATACAGATAATCTGGGATCCCCGGGTTTCACAGAGCCGCTGCTGAAACCCGACGTTCCCCTGTCGTGTGGATAGCTTGTGCAATGAAACCTAGATCCCTACGGGTGCGGCAAGTTACCCGCCAAAACCTGAAGCGAGGTAGTCCCCACAGCATAGTGAATGGAACACCCGGCACTCCACGGAATCCGGTAAGCTTGGGCACCCCTCCTTGGGTCAACCTGTACCCCCTACGAGTGCGGCGAATAGTCTGCCAATTCTGAAGTGGGGCCCCTCTGCCTCTCAAAGCCATGAGATGCGGACCCGTTGCTTTCCCGAACCCGGCTATCCGTGCACTCCGTCGCGGGATAAAACCTAGTACAGTAATGAAAAATAGTACAATAGGTACATCAACCGCAACCTGGTCATGCCCCAAAAGAATATTATACAACAGGCAGTGACGGCTGTCCACATGTTGGACGCTCGCCCCGCAATATCAAATGTACAAATAAACTCAAACTGTACTACCATTGCACACTGCTATCCACCACGACAAATCCGCAACATCACAGCACAACACAGAACATCAACGCGAATGTCACGTTCGCAAACCCGTCTAAAAGAACTATAGCAATCAGACGCGGTTTACCGATCAAATGACATTCCCGGTCGGAGATATAATGTAAGCACTGTAAACTAACGTGTTTAAATTTCGATCGACCAAAGTCCAAATATCAAAAAGTGGGCCCCACTGCTTACTGGTGAACAGTAACAAAACCTGGGCCAAAAAGATATATACCAAAAATCACAAAATCTAACAGAAAACCCACTGACCAAATTTGGGAGCACGTGCTCCCCACGTGGCCGCGGATGCGCGGCCAAACCATGGGTTTAGCCGCCCTTCAGCGGCGGCTTGGAGGGGTCACGACCCCAAATTTTGTCGTGGCTCTTAGAATTCCCTGCATGGATTTTTAAGACATGCAGAAATATATTTTGAGACCATTTAAAATTAACAGAACTGTCGAGCTAGGATTTTGTGTTTTTCGATTTTCGGTCGGATCGATGTTTTAAACACGTTAGCACAAGTTAGTATAGCAAAATGGTTAGGCTCTGATACCACTGTAAGTCTACGCTAGCGCCCCGGCAGTCTACAGACGCCAAATGCGGAACAAAAAAACTTTTAACTGGCGCTATCGTATACTTTAACCCGGATCTGCCATTATTGCTAAACTAACAAACTGTAAAGAGTGTAGGAATGTTATACCGAACGATCCGAGTCCTTCGTTCTTCAACCATCATCCCACGCTCCGTTGCGGCTGCTCCGATCTCGTCGATCTCCGATTCCTTCGTCGAGGTGGCACCACATGATCGGTTCTTTAAACGGGCTCCCGCCTCTGACTCGAGGAAACTCGATCGTCAAGTTTGCTAAAAGAGACGACCAAGAATGATGTAGAGAATGAGTAGATGACTTTGTCTCACTTCGTCCAAATCCGTGGACGATCGGTTAATGAAGTTGCCGTGGAAATCGGGTGATGGAATGAAATGAACTGTAAAATTCCATACACCCCGAATACTATCATAATCTTTTCTAGTCAAAAATGAAACATCAAGTGAAGTGAGGAGGAGAGAGTGGGCCCGGCCTCTTTATATGATGGAGGGAGGTGACCGTAGGAGGAGGGAGGTGACCACAAGCAAAAGATATTATGAAGAAATATCTTAACCAAAACAAGAATCATTAAACCTAAAGCATGACTCACAAATACACCTCATCATGCTTTAATTGCAACCAATGAAAATCCAACACCAATTAATCCTAGTCACCTCATCTAGAAACTTCTAGAACCTTCTAGAAGCATGACACACTCTCATCCAAGAAAAGATAAATCCGTCTTTAACCGAATGTTAAAAGACGGCTGATAGAAAACTGGAAACTGGCAACTTCCAAAAGTGATCCTGAAACGACTTTCAGGATAACCCCGAAACTGTATAAATATACCTGCATTTGTATTACGACCGAATACAAATGCAACTGAGACAAAGATATTATACCTACTCAATATAATACTCGGATCCGGCTTAAACCAAAGCCGACCAGTATCATCTGTCCGAAAATCGACACGTGCGTAAACGCACGTGCATTTTCCGAACCCTACCATAAAACCATACGGCCTCTACAACGTTTCGCCCGAACTTGGGAAACTGCCTGTGGGGGACTCTAATGACTCGTCAGTACCCTGGCAGTGGGTTTAACCACAAACCGTCAGCGGCACTAGCTATGCGTAACGGCTGCCCATGGACTGACCTCAAGGGATGCCGATGAGCGCACTCATCCGGAAAAACCCTACTGAGCCTAACTGTGACAATGTATATACAGTCCGTTCCGTTCGTCAATGAGTATCGCATATCTGTCTAGGGAGCTAGTAACGTCAGACCCCCAATAGCAGTATAAGTCGTGTCGGAGTGAAGCCCAAATACACCCTGAGATACTACTGGAGTACCTACCAGTAAATCTCCTACCATGGCCATGGATTTGTGTAATGGCTCTCCTAGACACAGCACGACCTCGCCCCCAATACCGGGAGAGACGAATCCCCTGCCGATCCGCTCACGTGCCTCCATATGGCTCGGGACTGTACCCAAAAGCTACCTGTTTGCACGAATCCTTTGAGCCGTGGTAGGGTAGAAATCAAAGCACAGTGGGAACTCATACGAGACAAATGACGACCTCAGGTCGATGAACTAACCTGTACACATGTCACCAGGGAACTGCTATCTGACGATAGGTATAGTACTAACTAGCAGATTCCCGGCGAGTCCTGTCCGGTGTACTCATAACCCAATGAGCACCTGTATACATCTTAGGTGATCCAACTGACACCAGTGGCTTATGAGACCGGCCACCGCCCCTCGTCGGGGTCTCGACTGTACACACTAGTCTACTCCGGAGTATCGATGCCCTGTCTCGAAACTCCCACGACTAGGGACCACAATTAAGGATATGCGTATAAACTACCCAACTCTCACGTATATGATCGCCATCATACTGTTGGTAGTAAAGCAAGATCCTAAGGGCTCTATCAAAGTGTAACATGCAATCAGTCACCTGAACATGTACACGACTGATAAAGGCAAACCAGATAGCATACTATCATTTCGAGTAAGACTGTCCTACCGGGATAGGTCCTCCGCAATCATTGCAATCACGTACCTGCGATCCAATAATTGACTATGAGGGCACTATCTCCAACAGTTGAGAGCCTGCATGTTAGACTTCAAGGGTTCGTGGGAGGATCATCTACACTTGGTGGAGTTTTCGTACAACAACAGTTTTCAGGAGACTATTCAGATGGCTCCATTCGAAGCATTGTATGGTCGCAAGCGTCATTCACCTGTTTGTTGGGACGATGTTGGAGAACGAAAATTGTCGGGACCGGATTTGATCGTGCAAACCGTAGATAAAGTTAATATTATCCGAAATCGTATGAAGGCAGCACAAGATCAGCAGAAGAGTTGGGCCGATACATCGAGAAGACCTCTAGAGTTCGCTGTTGGTGATCTGGCATTCTTGAAGATATCACCAACTAGAGGAGTGATTCGTTTTAGGAGTTGAGGCAAACTTAGTACTCGATTCATGGGGCCTTTCAAGATTTTGGAGCATGTTGAAGAAGTGGCATATCGATTGACTTTACCACAATCTTTGGCAAATGTTCATGACGTGCTTCATGTATCTCAACTTCGTACGTATGTTCGAGATGAAACACACGTGTTGGATTATTCGGAGTGGACTGTAAGAGAGGATTTAACTTTTGAGGAACGACCGATGTCGATTGTTGATCGAAGAGAAAAGGTTCTTAAGAACAAGATTATTCCTCTTGTACTTGTTTTTTAGGGAAATCGCTCCCATGGAGAATCGACTTGGGAACGAGAAGACGAGATTCGACAGAACTTTCCACACCTCTTCTCGTAGTTTCATGTTTGTTTGCTTTTCTTGTTCTTGGAATTTCGAGGACGAAATTCTTTTTGTAGTTGGGTATAATGTAACACCTTAGTTCATTTATACCAGTTCTGGTTCAAGTATTTCTTTATTTATGGTATTTTTTCCTGATTTATTGTGTTGTGGATAGTGTATTTGACATTTGTATTTGCATCCGACCCGACCCGCATGCTTGAAACCTGTCTTGATTCATGTTTATGATTTATCCTGACCTATTACATGGACTCGTGCAATTTCATTTATTTGTACATTACATATTGGCATGTTATCTGGCATTTGCATTTTACAATATAACATTTTAATTCACATAAAATATTTTAAAAATACATTCAATGGCCTGCATGATACCCCTAACTCTGTCGTAGCATCCGTGCATCTTGTTCCTGTCCCGTTCAAGGAAATGAACTTGTTTGAATGGCTACGCGCATGTACGTGCATCCGTTCTTGGGGGTATGCATTTTTGTTACCCGGATATTTAATTTTAACTTTGGTCGTCACATATATTTTTAGTATTTTGAAACTGAATTTTAGATCCGACCCGGGCGTGTTTTGGACTAAATTTGTATTTACCAGAAAATACAATTTTTATTAATATAATATTTTTATTAAAAATAAATCAACAGTTTAAAATTTATAAATCTAACAAATCTTTTAAAATTAAAATCTAAACCTAATTAACAAACCCAGCCCCACTCCTTCTCTCTCCTCTTTCTTTCTCTTTCTCTCTCTTTCTCTTTCCCCGTCGTTGTCTCTCTCTATCTCTTCTTTCTCTCTCCTCGCGCACTTCCTCTCTCCACTCGCGAATCCTATAGCGATCTCAAGTCCCGTCACCGCCCGCTCCTTAAGCTTACCTCCCTTCTTCTTTTCTTCTTCTTCTCCTCTATTTTAACCCTCGCCATGAGAACCCACGCCAAGAAAACCCTGGCTCCCTCTGCCTCCTCAACCCTAACCCTAAAACTTCATCACCTCTATTCCCTCGACCTCGCCTCCACCCTCATCTCCATCATCTCCTTCCTTCTTTCTCATTCTTTCTTCTTCCCGAGCACCTTGCACCACCCGAGAACCCATCACCATCCTGCACATCTCCATCGCCGCCGATCACCTCCTCCTCTCGCCTCCACCTTCATCACCTTTTCTTTCTCTTCTTCCCTTCTCCCTCCTACATCAAACCCCTGCACCCAAACCCTAGCCAACAACAACACCAGATCCCAAACCCTAACCTAACCCTAGCTCCTCAAACTCCCTCCACCGCCGACGACCACCTCTCCGCAACACCAGCACCTCCTTTCTGAAACCACGGAACACCTAAAACCCAGTAAGCCTCACCCTTCCCTCTTCTTCTTCCTCTTCTTTTTTTCTTTCTCTTTTCTTGAATCTTGTGTAGCGTCGCCAGAGCCGTGCTTGACGCCGATGACCCAGTAGATGTACCTTACCTGCGTGATCACCCACTTGCATTGCTTGGATCTGTCCCGTGTGTCGTGCGTGCGTTGCGACGTTTTACCGACATCGGACGTGCCGTACATATCCGTTTCGCGATCTGTTGAGGCAAGTTTACCTTGCTACATGCTACATTACTGTATTTATATCTATTTGAATAAATATAACACTTGTATTTCAAATCATGCATCCCATGTTATAGTTTTACAGTTTTACGACGTCCGTTTGCATCCGTACAATTTATTTCATATCTAGTGCATGCAAGTTTATCTTGCTACATGCTATACTACTATATATTGCACCCAATTGAATAATAACATTTTATATTGCTTATTTGTACATCCCACATTACCATTTTACAGTTTTATTGTTTTCAGATATCCGTATGCATCCATATCGTTATTTACATATCTAGTCGCATGCTAGTTCATTTTGCTTCATGCTAGGTATATTATTATGCATCCATATGAGTAAAATATTACCCGTTTATCACATTGTACATCCATACTGAAGTTTTACTGTTTTCGGATACCCGTTTGCATCCATATCATTTAAAATATATATAACTGTATCTATAGATCACGTTAATTAATATTATTATTATTGACACCCTATGCTCGATATTGTGCACCCTACATAGTCATGATGTAACCCTTGATCAATATTTTTGCATCCATGCTTTTATTGTATATCCGTACTTTCACCCTTATTCAATACTTGCTACAGTTTGATTATGAGCACCCGCTTGACACCTGTACACTACTTGACATGACCTGATACACCACTACTTGACATGACTTGATACATGTACACTACCTGACTTAACCTGATATATCACTACTTGACATGTTACCTGATTCTGTTTCTAATGCCGACAATCCTGACATGTTGTCCCAATGGACATATCCTGTTGTCTGTATAGACAAACATGTTCCTGCTTGATCCTGTGTTAGCATCAGCTTCAGATTTATAATACCTGACTTGAACACATAACTTGGGGGTATGGGGAATTCAATGATGAAACCTGACTTGTAACTCGACGGTTCGATGCTTATACTGATCAGTTTTACGGGCTAGGCCAGCCCCGGGATGATGCTGCTGACATCATTCATCTGTACATGTTACCTGTTTATTGCCTAGCGGCACGTCTCGGATTCAGCCCGAGAATCTTGACCGTGGTCCCGGGCATGCACGGGATACTATTGAGTTACATCGACGATTCATTAAATTGATTTCAAAGACTTGAGAGTAGTTTAGTTCAGATTACCCACTGCACGTCACATATGCTTTTACTCTTCACTGTTCCTTATTCGTGTTACTGTTATACTTTTATTACTGTTCATACTCATGCCTGCATATCCTATTATCTCCTGATTTTATTATTGTTTGATATTATGGCGCACTGACGTCTGGGTTTTGCATGGCCCAGATCCTCTGCCTATGCAGCTGACCGATCAGGAGTATTTCAGTGAATAGGCCGAGCAGTGAGGACCTGTTAGTATTTTAGTTTAGTTTTCTTTCAGCATTCTCATTCCTGATGTGAGCCCTTATTTGGGACGTACATTCCAGATTATTATTGTTTATTGGATCTATTGCTTTCGCATATTATTTCTTGACTCGTTTATTCTGGCTCATGGACATGTACTGGATAGTTTATTTCTCTTTTTACTGCTCTTGATATCTTATAGACAGCCATAATGTAACTGTGGAGGGATGCTTCCTAGCCACGATAGCATGGTTGGCTTTGTCATGTGCCGATCTTAGCGCACTCTGGGAAGCGGGGCGTGACAGTTCCCCTGTCATGGTATATTCGAGACCATCCTTTAAGTACTTCATACACTGATATTGTGTAGAAGGGATAATGTTGTACTCGTGTAACCAAGGCCGGCCGAGTAAAGCGTTATAGCAGGTCTTAGCGTCAATGATGTGAAACTTGATGTCGGTGACTAGCAGCCCAAAGCGCAGCGTCAGTATCACAGACCCGAGCGTCCGTGATGACAGGGAGTCAAACCCGGAGATAGTGATCTTATCATGAGCGAGGTGTTGAACGCTCATGCAGATTTCCTTCAACACTCTTACATTGAGGAGGTTAACGGAGGACCCATTGTTAACCAGGATTTTGCCTATCTTGATGTCATGACAGTATCCGGAGACATAAAGGAGACGGTTATACTCGCACGTCCCGAGGAGGAGATCTTCATCGCCAAAGGTGATATCGGCTGTGTGCACCTCTTCCAGCTCGTCCTTCATCTTTTCTTCAGCGAGAAAAGCTTAGAACTGTTCGGGTTCTTGTAACGCCTTGATCAGAGAATCTCTCGCCTCTTTGGATAGCATAAGTGCGTCGAGAATGCTGAGCTGCGAGGGTATCTTCCTCAAGTGTGCAAGAACATTATAATCCACCTTACTTTTCTTGGGCGGGTCTTTGGTTGCCAGCTCTTCGACGACTCGATCATCAAGGGCGATATCCTCGGAGACTTTTTCTTTCCCCTTATCCTTTTTGTTCGAGCCCTTACTTGCAGGTCCGAGATTCTTTTCAGGTAATGTGTGATTGCGCAGCTGAATGTTCTCACAGCTCTTCGGTTCTTCCTCTTTTCCCGAGGTGGATTCTTTGAAGAAAAGGCCAAGAGCTATTTCTTCTTCAGAATCTCCCCCGAAGGTGAGAACTTGCGATCCCTTGCTATCAACCATGTGACAGTTGCCGGTAGTTCTTTTACGCTCCTCGGTCGTATTTCTTTGCTCCCGAAGAGTTTTGCATTTTATTCGCTTAAAATGTTGTCGATGAGCAACATATCCCTGCCACCAGTTTTTAAAAGCGTTGCACTCTTCGGTGGGGTGCGCAATCTTTCGATAATATAAGTAGTAGCTAGGCTGTATATCCACTTCGTCAGGAGTGTTTCATTCGGATGGTGGCAGCTTCATTCCCATCGATATGGCTTTGGCGAACATTTTCCTCGTCTTGAACATGCTTTTATTTGCGGCAGATGTACTTTGCTCTGGCAGGAATGTCTCAACCTTTTCGTCCAGTCCCCGGCGTTTAGCCTTTTCAAATATGGCCATCTCGCGCTCCCAGTTAGCTTTGCTTTGCAGAAGAGCTTCGTCCAGGAATGCATCAATCATTTCGTCTGATGGTCATAAAAGTTCCGGCTCAGGATGTGCCCCAGTTTCTCTGCGTAAGGAGCTTCTTCATTGTTTATCGATGAGTGAGAGATCACATGGCAGCTTGCCACATAATCTTCAGGCTCATCCGACGAGTCTTCTCTATTGTCCTCATTTCCGTCCTCAAGGACGTGGCTGAGAAATTCTTGGAGTGTGACCGGGATCCGTGCCTTCTGGTTATATTCTGCCAGCGCGTCGATATATTTTTGCAGGTCCATGCGCTCGTCACTAAGCTTCACGAGCTTTTTGGTCTTCTTCTTATTCGAAGACTTTGATGGCTGGGTGTGAGCGCTTTGACTATCACCACCAGTTTTTGGAGTTGGGCGCGGTTTCAGCATCCCCTCGATGATCTCGGGTTCTAGTAGATTTTTCCATTTGATCGCCGGGCATGCTTGGAGATCCTTCAGCATTCTTTTCGTTTTGGCTGAAAGAACGACCTCCCATGGAGCTTCCTCTATAAAAGAGCATGATGCCCCCGGCGTGTCCACCCTTTTAGGAGCATGTGGTTGAGGCGTGCTTACTTTCCAATTCTCAGACAATGCGAACTTGCCCTGTTGGTATTGGTCTTCGATCCAGCCTTTAAAGACGGAGCAATCTTCAATTGGATGGCTTACCGCTTGGTGGTAGGGGCAATAATTGGGACTATTAGCCTCACCGGGTTGCAATGGGCATTTTGGATTCGGCAAATTAATGAGCCTGTTGCGCACCACTAGCTCGAACAACCTCCTCGTTTTGTCCCGGGGAAACGAATAAGGGCGTTTTATTTTCTCATTATAGTATCGCCGTCTCTCGTCTAGGCGATCCGTTAATTTTGGACCACTGCGTTGCTATTGAGCATTGGCGACGAAGGTCGCTTTCCCTTTCCCTTTTTCATTCCGCGGCTCCGGCTTCTAAGAGGAATGCCTGTGGCCCATCTGGTCCATTTGGGCCAGCTTATCAATCAAGGACTGGAAAGTGGTCGGCTTGAAAAACATCATAAATTGGGAGATGGTCGCATGAGGGTCGAGATTATCCACAAACATGCCCACCGCAGGCGCTTCCTCGATGCACTGCTCGCACTTTGACCATAGATTCCGCCATCGTATTGCGTATTGCACCCACGTTTCACCTGGCTTTACCCTGGCGTTAATTAGTGCTGTGATCGGGGTGCGCGCGCTGGCACTTGCGAATCTTTTTATGAACAGCAGCTCCATTTCTGCAAATGTCTTGACAGAGTTGTTCGGGAGTTCAGAGTACAATTCGAATGCTTTCTCCGACAAGCTGCCGACGAACTGGCGAAGTAGCAGTTTATCGTCACCTCCAGTGTTGCCACATAGAGCCCTGAACTGGGCGACATGCTGGTGAGGATTGCCCGTCCCTTTATATACTTGGAATTTAGGGATCGTATATCCCGGCGAGTGCCTTATTTGGTCATACCAGCCCGGATAGGGTCGTCCAGTCTTAACGATCTCCCCGGCCGTTTCGCTCGCATGATGAGCTCTTATTTGCTGAGCGATGTAATCATCCAGAGCGGTCTTGGAAATGGTCTCCTCCTTGGCTGCTGAAAGATCCGGAGGAGGGTTTGATGTCTCCCCTCTGTCGTCTTCAAAGATAATCGGAGGGTCTTCAGCGGGAGGTTCTGGCTGTAACATCATCTCGACCATGTCTTGGAACAAAAGAGCCATTCGTTTTATGTTAGCCGCATGTTCCGCAGCCTCTTTTTCTTTCCTCTCGAGCATTCTTCGGAGGAATTCAGCATCAGTTTCTTGTTCCTAACGCTGCTCTAAGGTCTCTGGATTTTCTTTCGGCCCAGTGAGTGCGGCCATTACAGTCATCATCTCCTGAAGTTTTTTCTGTTGTTTCTCCTGAGCCTTTGTTATCGATCGGGTAAGCGGTCGATGACCCGTAGAAGCGCGGCTTTCCTCTTTTCCGGAAACCATATAAACGGTGTGTGTTACCATGCCCCCAAAATTGGGGCGTTTAGATTCAGCGTCCTTGCAGTTCGCTGCGGTCACAGGGGCTTTCTCCGGCCTCCTTCTCTTGTGAGCAGTTGAAGTTGAGGGAGCCGTTGCAGCGGGAACCCAGACGGATGACATCTTCTGTGGTACCACGGGATGGCTCCTTTCTTGCCGAGCTTTAATTTTCTTTGGTCGGCGAGAGTAGTCTTGGTCAATCACTTATTCCTGGACCTATAGCCAGACTTTGTAAATTTTGGAGGACAACCGCTGAGGGGGCTACTCCGGCTTCTTTTCTGTAGCATTCTCCATAGGTGGAGGAGATCTCTTCAGCACGTCAGTTGGAGAGTTCTTGCGAACCCTCCTAAGCGGTTCGAAGTTGTTCCCAATCGGAACAGCAGCATCGATTTCCACCATGGGAGATGGCGGAGTCAGTCCAGAAGAGAAGCTGCCCCCATCCTTCCTTACTCAGCGCCAGTGATGACGACGAGCATGTCATGCGGATGGGATTGTCTCAGTTGTAGGGGTGACTTCATCATGCCCCATGTTTTGGCTGAGGGTTGATGTTGGTGCCAGCCTATTTAAAACTGATGTCCGTTGAGAAGCAATGTCCAATCTGTCAAAGACCGACCTCTGGGCAGGGGAAGCAGCTTTGAGGACTTCGCCTGGAGCGGGAGCTGGAACAGTCAGTCTTGTGAAGACCGTCCCTTTGGCAGGAGAAGCCGCTTTGACGACTTCGAGAGCAAGAATGACTATCCTTTTTGGAATAACCCTTTCTGGTATTGCGGGCTTCTTCATGGGCCCGTTGGAGTTTAGCCCAGTCTGTTAAAAACTGAGGCGGTGGAGTTGGACAACCCATTAAGAGGAGTCGCAATAGTTGCGAGTCGATCAAAGACCGACTTCTTTGGGGCTTCTTGCGACAGCAGCGGGGCACTGAAGCTCATCGGTGGGAGCATGGTCCCAAAGAACAGCCCGGTGGTAGCCTAAGTTACTTGCTTCATCGGCATCTTGAACAGGGAGGCCGCTTGGGGCCCGTAGGTTACACCTCCAGATGAGGCGGAACGGGAGTTGCAGTTGCAGCTGGAGCAGTTAAAGGCCATTGATGTTTTTTTTTCTGCACGAGAGCAATACCAAGTCTTAGTACCTCGAACCCAAGGGCAACCATATCAAACCGCGATTCGTTCGCGAACACGACACACGAAGTATGGAGTGGAAAGAGGAAAAGGTCCCATCGGGCGTGCCAGAATCTGTTCCCCGCCGAACGCAGAGACGCGACCGCGTAGGTCCGTCTTGCCTGAATTCGGGACAGATACTAATTGGTGCCATCTGTCCACCTCACCAAAGATGCCAAGTTGATTTATGATACCGTATATCGAAGGTTTAAACGGATGCAGCTGATGTAGCAGACTTCGTCAGATTCCCCCTCATTTGAGGGGTTTTTGATTGTGGGGACGCTCTTCCCTGCAGGCACAAGCCCCTACAGTTAATTACACTACCGCATCGCGGTAACCACTTTCTTCTTCTCCAGATGGTCACTTTGTGTCGTGGGTGTTTGTTTTTTTTTTTTGGTTGCCCGTGGATTGTATACGAAGACTAATTTATGTTGTCGCCCGTAGGGCGTGGATTAGTCCAAATCCGTATTCTTTTAGATTTGGGTTTGGGGGTTGGGTTTAAGGATATGCTAGTCTCATTTGAGACTAAGATCAACTTAAACGTTTGTTAAGGATACGTTAGTCTAATTTTAGACTAAGATCGACTTAACGGGGTCGTTTAGATCCGACAAAAGAGCATTTGGGCTTTATTTTTTAGTTTAGGGACAATGCGGTCGATTACTAGTTTAAAGACATGGTGGTCCATCGTTAGTTTAAGGACGTTACAGTCCAAGGTTAAGAACATCATAGTCTATGGGCTTAAGGACCCCACAGTCCGAGATTAAGGACATCATAGTCCATAGGTTTAAGGACCCCATAGTCCAGTTTAAAGACGTCATAGTCTATGAAATGTATGGTTGTCGGGACCCGTCGCCTCTCTGAAGACGTTGAAGTATTAAAACGACAAATATCAGAGGAGTAAAGAGATGTACCCTTGAACCAATTTTGGTTGAGAGATCTGTAGTCCAATTTGAAACTAAGATCAAAAGATTTGCGAGCATATAGGCTCAGTTAATCTGAATTGAGGACTTATGTCCAATCTTGGGCTAAGCCCAATCAAGTTAAAATGTTTAACATTTATTTTGGGCTCTGAAGCCTTTATTTGGTCTTGGCCCTTTTAATAATGCTGAGCATTAACTTGCATTCTGACAATGTTTTGTCTTTTATTGAATGCTGAGCATTCATCATAGCTCTGGGCTTATTAAAGAACAATTTATGTTCTATCAGCGCAACATGTGGTGTGCTTGGCGCTTTGCGCCGGTCAAAGAGCACAGTGCGCTTATGCCGTGTTGCGCACACGTGAGAGACACATGTCGCGTTTGGCGCTAAGCGCCAGATGATGGGCGCATTGCGCCAGTTTATGGGCGCAAAGTGCTATTTTATGAGCGCATTGCGCTATTAGTTCAGCGGCGCACATGTGAGTGACACGTGGTGCGCCTGGCGCTGAGCGCAAGCCCATGAGCGCAGTGCACTAGTTCAAGAGCGCAAAGCGCTAGCTGTTAAATGGCACACTCGTGAGTGACAAGTGGTGCGCTCGGCGCTGAGCGCCAGTCCAAGAGCGCAGAAGCGCATTTGATCAATTTTATAATCTGGAAAATAAATTCCCCCTTAGAAGAGACTTTGTCCCAAGATCCTGAGAACAAAAGTTCTTACTTTATAGGAGATATTTCAATCTTTCTTTTCTAGTGAAAGGCTTTACCTTTTTGGATCTTTGATCCTAAGAGAATTGAATAATTCTCCCCCCTCCTTTTATGTTGAGATGTATTGATCTCATTCTGTAAAAGACAATTTGTCTAATAGATCTATAATCTGTGAGAAGAATTATATTCTTCTTTTTATTTTATGATGGGATCTTTTGATCTCTTTTTGAAAGACCTTAGTCTTTGTAGATCATTAATCTTTAAAGAAGTGAGTTTCTTCTTTTCAATTATAAGATGATTTCATCTCTCTGTTCTTTTACCTTGAAGAAAAGAAGTTCTTCTATTGAGAGCTTGGCTCTTCTTTCTGAAATCTCTCAAAGCTTATGGGGGAGGTTCCTCTCTATGCTTCTGTACCTTTTTTCTTTTTTTCTTTTTTTTTTTAAAGTCTAGGGGCCTTTTTATAGGGCAAGCTGATCAGTTCAATCAGTTAAGGAGATCTTTTCTCCAATTGATTTGGGGAATTTCCCATCGTTCGATCTTTGATCCAAGGGCTTCTGATTAACAGAAGGTAATCTTTTGTTATTAATAAGATTGGGAAATCTTTCCATACAGAATTTATACTTTGTTTTGGTGATTTTTAATCACCCTTGGATCATTGATCCAACGGTGCTCTGATTTACAGAGCATAATCTTGTTATATGGAAAGATTTTGAGGAATCTTTCCTTAACAGAATTTAATTCTGATCAATTAATGATTTATCATTATTATTAGATCTTTGATCTGACGGTGGGAGGCTTTTAGTTCTAGCGCTAGCGCATCCGTGCTTTGCACGTGGTGCGCTGCTTAGAGTGCAGCGCACTTAGAGCTAGCGCACACATGCTTTGCACATGGTGCGCTACTTAGGGCGCAGCGCACTTGGCGCTGCTTCTAAAGCGTTGCTTCATTTCAAAATTTGAATTTTGAACAGAGCTTTGCTCTGATTGGGGGAAACAGCAATGATCAGGGCTCATGACCCGGATTGCACCAACTTACTTTTATGAGGAACCTGGTACGGGCATAACATCCACGGTCGCCGAAGCCTTCTTTACGAGGTGCCAACGGAACCTCTCCGCCCGTTCTTGCCGATGGATCGTCCGCGGACTGCTTTTGCTGTAGAGGTGGAAGATTGGACTCCTACAGGCCGGCTCGAACCGTTGACAGTTAGGATACCAAACCAGCCTGTGACGGCCATAAATATCTTGGGGCGTCGTATTTGCCAAGGCAAAGCCCTGCCCTGGGGACAAGTTTACAAGATAGGGCTTACCCCTCACCATCCCACAGGCTATCTTCTCTGAGCTCGTTACATCCTGTCTGCCCATCATGCACAATTGCAGAAGGTCGGGCTTTACCAAGCGGTGTACGCGTCTCTCTTCCATTATCAGTCTCCTCACGTATGGTGGGTTAAAGCCTTCCTTAAATAATGGAATCTTCCCACCAACACTTTCTTGTTAGGGGACCGCGAAGTTTCGATTTCTTTGGAAGAGTTTCGCGAGATCTCGAGTTTACCGATCAGGGGAGCGCCTTACGAAGAATTGTTGCCCTCTGACGAGTATGTCTTCGAGACTGTGCTTGCTACGCTTGACGGATTGTCGACTGAAAATGTCGTCCACCATAAGTACCCAAGTCTAATCAAGACCCTGGGTATTTTTGAGAAGATGTTCACAATGTCAGAGGAACATGGTGTCACTTTTAAAAGTTTTATCGCCTGCTTCTTTCGTGGAGACGTTTTATCAAAGGCGGCTCTGAAGTTTGCAAATATCAATGACCCCTTCGGGTTTGGTTTAAATAGGCTACCGGCTAAAGAAGAAGATTTGCCCCAGTTCTACATTCCAGTCTTGTCGGTTGTACCTTTCGAGTCGATCGCAGCTCCTAGCATGGATGAAGAAACTTTCTTCATCGGTTTTATCAGTGTTTGGCTTAGTTGGTTTTTTGTTCCAATGCACCGTCGATTCATGAGAGCCTCGGTCATTTACCCTGCTCATCGCATGCCGAAGGGACGTGATTAGCCGTGGGCATTGCAGGGCTGTCGCATCTGTACCATGGGCTAAGCACTCCAGCCAATACCTCAACCCTAGGCGTGAACGTAGTGAGTTTCTCTCTTCATTACTTATGTCATGGATTGAGATGCACGTGCTAGGGCCATTTGCTGCGCACCAGAGACCCAACTTTTATGATGCTTACACCTTTCCGTGGCTCATGAGGTTGGTGGATGCTTCTGCTCCTGACCCGACTCAATTAGGGGTTCTTCGTGTGCTACTCAATCCGTATGCCAACGAAGGCGGAATGGTATTTATCCTCTCTGCTCCCTCAGGACCTTTTTCAACAGTTGTTTGATTTATCGAAAGAGGGAGAACCATTCTTGAACCCTAAGGAAGCCATTCACCTGTACTCGATCAGACCCGGTTATCTGGTGTTCCGTCGAAACGATGCAGCTCTTTTCATGCGGTACAATCCACATCGCTTTGCTCGGCAATTAGGATATAACCAGGGTGTCCCCTTCGAGGCATTCACAGTGGAGCCCAGCCCTTCTTTGGAAGTTGTTCATGACGCCACCCACCATTTCATGAGGCTGAACACCGGTTCTCATTTTATGATCCCCGAGGCTGCTACATTCCGAGGTGTATGGGGGCTTTCACGGGTTGATATCACAACCGGGTTGGTCCAATCATTGCTGAGGAGAGGAGGATACTTTTTGGGCTTAGAGTTCCCATCCCGCTCCAGGCTACGGGAGTCCCGCTACGACCGCGGACAATGGTTCGCCCTCCCTTGAGGGATACTGGTATCGTACTTATTCCTGAGGCGGCGAATGTGGACTTGACCCCGATAGTTGGGATGCCGATGCGTACTAGAGCTCAGGCAAGGACCTCTGATAAGGCGCCGGTAGCAGTTTCCTCAGCTGTGGCGTCCGCAAAGGCAGTGTCATCATCGGTAGTATGGCCGAGATAGGATACTGAAGGAGAAGTGGGTCAACGTCGCACCAAAGCACTGAGGGGAAAGAAGCAATCGTCTTCTGGTGTTAGTTCTGGATCAAAGAGGCGAAAGAAGACGGTCACCAATCTGCTCGACTATTTAGTGGAATCCGAGCCTATCTTTCAAGATGAACCAATAGCTATGCAAGAGCCGAATGGTAGTCTTCTTTTTCCAAGCTTATCTGCCAAGGAAGCCTCACAATTGGCTGAAGCTATAAGACGCTCGCAGGATGAGACTGAAAATGTGAGGGTCCCGAAGAGGCCTTATCCTGCCGTCATCTTCTACGAAGATCCTCCATCGATACGGCGGATATTTATAGGTCCTTTGGAAGAGGGAGGCGAGATAACCCTTAAGCGGCCTATCTCGGCCGATGCCGAAGATGAGCTGTGGTTATGGACTGGTGGCTACGAATCTACCCTCGAACCCCGGCGAGCATACCTCCTCAGGAAAGAACGTCGGCTTGAAAAAGCCATATTATAGGCATCCTGGCGTATCGGTATGCATGACTTCTGTATTTTTTTCATTTGGCAAGTAATTTGTTTCGCTTTTTACGTCTACTTATCTTCGTAAAACTTTTGCAGGGACTTCGGCTATGGTAGAGGATCTGAGTTCGAGTCGCGCCCTGACTATGGACTCTGTAAATATCCCCGATGAGACACCAGTGAGTGTGGAGGGGGTCAATACGGCTGTTCTTCCTGCCGCGGAGCTCCCATTAGTGGTTTCCGTTCTCCCGGTGCATGCTCTTCCGGAAGAGGCATCTTCATTGGCCGCAGATTCGATAGATCTTTCTGGGGACGGCCCAGAGACTGGTACAAGTAGTCGAGGTCACCGTCCTTTCATTGGAGCTTGCAGCGGTGGCCGCTACTCCTCAATTGGAAGCTGTTATACCGGCCCATATCCCCGATGATGTGCCTAGGGGCATGGAGAAGGTTGCCGAAGCTGCTATCCTTCCAGTTCAGAGCGGGAGGAGCATCGAAGGTATTCTTCTATTTTTTTTAATGATCTCTTCATTATCTGAACCTTTCTGTCTTTTCAAAGTTACGAGAATTGGCGACATCCATCGCGGACCAGTCCCTCAGGAAGTCTTTTCAGCGTCTGCTAGAGATGGCCGCTCCGCAGGCAATATCCCCTCAACTCATCGTCCTATCTTCCGGGCAAGGTTAGTGTTATTCGCCTTCTCCTCACGACATTATTATTATTTCATATAACGATACTGATGTCTTCTGTAGTTCTGGAAGCCGATGACGAAGTTGAGATTCTTGACGGGCCCGTGGATCTTTTGGACCTTTCTTGCATGACTGTGGGTAAGTAAAGCTTTGACGTTGTTCCATCTGCTCTTTGCTTGCAAGTTTTAATGATTGTTTATAAATCTTAACAGCTTTGCCAGTTCTTACCATGCCGGAATCTCGCATCGTTCTTCCACCCGACCCCTGTGCTCTACATGCTTCTGAACGGATGGCAAAGCTAAGCCTTCACTCTTTGTCAGCTCTGATCGAAAACCTTCGTGCTGGTAGCTTGATCACGGCCGAAGAATTTGGCGCCGAAGCCAACAGTTCTCTCCTCTTTCTTGCTACTTACCATAGTGAAACATTGGTGCAAGTCTGTGTTGAGTTTTGTCATCGGGTGGAGGCTTGTTTGCATAGTCTTGAATGTACACGCCTTCCTTCAGAGGTTGTGGCTGCAAAGGCGAGCTTGCGGAGGCTGATTGAACGGTGTGCCGTGAATATACTGTCATGGGAGAAGAGGCTTAACCAAAAATTTTCAGAGAGGAAGCTGGTTTCAAATGCGCTGGGGGAACTTCAAGATGATCTTACGGCCAAGACCGCTCGGGCATATGAACTCTGGCGGATGCTTCAAGAAGCTATTAGGGAGGTGGTAGCTATTGATAAAACCATCATTTTTACCCGCGAGATGGTTGAAACCCATAAAATCACCGAACAGGAGCTTGAAAGTCGGCTTGCCTCGTACTAGGCCCAACAGTCTCAAGCGGAGGCCCATCTCATAGCGATAACAAATTATGAAGCCGAGGCCCAGTGGAAAAAGGATGAACTGACAAATCTGTTACATCAGCTCGCTGAATAGGTGTAGATGATTCTGCATGTATTCTTTCCTTATTCTAAAATTCTTCCTGGTAATTCCAAGTAGGATGATTGTGACTTCGGAGCCGTCGATGCGAAGTTACCTCACTATTGATGGAGGCAGCAGCATGAACGTGGCATCACAACACTTGGTGGACAAGTTGGGGCTTGGATCTACAACCTACATGCCGATGCTCACGATTTCAATAGTCATACCAGCGATTTGGAGGAGATCTCTCGAAAAGTATTTAGTGCACATTTTGGTCAACTCTCCATTATCTTTCTTTGGCAGAGTGGTTGACCTAGCACACATCCCATGGATGTCTCTGTGGTGGATAAGTAGAGTGGTCTTCCCGGAACTGTAGGATTCGAAAAATCTTTGTTGTCCGCTGGCTTGAAGAATTGTATATTTTTCTTTTTATTCTTCTTTTGTACATACTCCTGAATGAGAGTATTTTTTTGATTCTTTCATAAATTGTACCTTGTATTCATTTTGATTCATGAATAAAAGACATATTTTGCTTCATGGTGGGGTGTCCGTTTTAGTAAATGCATTTTGTGAATAATCTATTTTGATCTCCTTGTAGGACAGCGATGGCTTAGGAGTCAGGTTCAAATTTTTCTCCTAAGGCTTTTCAACTTTATGAGCCGTAAGGGTCTCATAAAGACTTTTCTCCCATGTGAGTCGAGAGAATCTCGTAGATATATTTTCTCCTTAGGAATCGTGAGGATTCCTGAGTGTGTTTTCTCTTGAGATTCGTAGGGATCTCACAAGAGAGTTTTTCTTGCTTACGAGTCGAGAGGACTCGTAAGTGATTGATGAGTTGACCTGCTCCCGAGTCAAATCATTGTTTTGATGGGAAGTTTTGAAGGTTTACTCTGGCTGTTTCCCACGGAGTGAGGATTGACTTTGGCCGTGTTCTACGGGGCCAGGAAGGGTTGACGTTATCCGCATTTCACGGAGTCAGGGGTTGACTTTATCCGTGTTTCACGGAGTCAGGGGTTGACTTTATCCGTGTTTCACGGAGTCAGGGGTTGACTTTATCCGCGTTTCACGGTGTCAGGGGTTGACTTTATCCGCATTTCACGGTGTCAGGGGTTGCTCTGGGCGTTTCCCACGGGGTCAGGATTGACATTAGCCGTGTTCTACGGGACCAGGATTTGCTCTGGGCATTTCCCACGGAGTCAGGATTGACATTAGCCATGTTCTACGGGATGAGGAGGTGCTCTGGGCGTTTTCCATGGGGTCAGGATTGACATTAGCCGTGTTCTACGGGACCAGGATTTGCTCTGGGCGTTTCCCACGGGGTCAAAATTGACATTAGCCATGTTTTACGGGACCAGGAAATGCTCTGGGCATTTCCCACGGGGTCAGGATTGACTTTAGCCGTGTTCTACAAGACCAGGATTCGCTCTGGCTGTTTCCCACGGGGTCAGAATTGACTTTAGCTGTGTTTACGGAACCAGGAGGTGCTCTCTCGGTTGTTTGTGAACCGTCAAGGTTTGGAACAGGGACTTTGCCATGGCTCCAAGGTTGATTGTCACATCCGAATCCTGCTGGAATTAGGAGGAACGCCGTTGATGATCTCTAGGCTGTTTGTGAACCGTCGAGATTTGGAACAGGGACTTTGCCATGGCTCCAAGGTTGATTGTCACGTCTGAACCCTGCTGAAATAAGGAGGAACGCTGTTGCTGGTCTCCAGGCTATAGATGTGGCCGTTGAGACTTGGAACTAGGGACTTTGTCGTGTCACCGAGATTGATTGTCGCGTCTGAATCCTGCTGAAATAAGGAGGAACGTTGTTGTGGGTCTCCAGGCTGTAGATGTGGCCGTCGAGACTTAGAACTAGGGACTCTGCCATGGCTCCATTTTGCTGACGTCGTATATTCCTACAGAGACACTAATTTCTCTACGAGTCGACGCGAATCGAGATGCTTCCGTCAAGGACGCTGATTTCCCTGAATCAAGGTATTTGCCAAGGACACAGATTTCCTCGGAGTTCAGACGAGTCGAGGTATTCCTGCAATGACACTAATTTCTTTGCGGGTCGACGCGAATCGAGATGCTCTCGTCAAGGATGCTGATTTCCCTAAATCGAGGTAATTGCCAAGGATACTGATTTCCTCAGAGTTGAGACGAATCGAGAGATTCCTGCAAAGACACTGATTTCTCTGCGGTTCGATGCGAATCGAGGTGTTCTCGTCAAGGACGCTGATTTCCCTGAATCGAGATATTGCCAAGGACACTGATTTCCCTGGAGGTCGGTTGACTTGTTTCCGAGATGGAGCGTTGATCCGACGGGGAGGTCATTGGTTGACTCTAGGTTGTCTGTGGATCGTAAAGTCTTGGAAGTAGGGACTCTGCCGTGGCTCCGTTTGGTGGTGTTGCGTCCGAATTCTGTTGGAATGAGGAGGATCATCGTTGCTGATTTTTTAGGCTGTAGATGTTATCGTCGAGTCTTGACTTTTCTTTTTGACAGAGTTTGTTGGGACATATGGTTCCCTTTCATTTATGCCCATGGATTGTGTACAGGGGTCAGTATGGACTCACCTGCAAGGAAAAAGGTTCATTTCATATTTTTTTTTCTTTCCGCGATGCTCTATCATTTCAGCTTTTAGTATCGCGAAAGTCGCGATTGCCCAATCATTTCGGCTATTTTTCGCGGTGCCCAATCATTTCAGGTGTTTTTTTACTCGCTGTTTTTTATTGCGAGTTACCCAATCATTTCGGCTATTTTTGTATGCATATATTTTACTCGCTGATTTTTATTGCGAGTTTCCCAAACGTTTCGGCTATTTCGTATGCATTTTTGGCCCGTCGACTTTTCGCCACGAGTATGGAGTTTGGAATCTGATGCCAATCTCAGCATCAACATCGCTACGAATGGACTATTGCCAGGAGCGAATCATCATTTACCATGAAAGGACTTGGGATTTGATGCCGATTTAGGCATCAACATCGCTACCACTGGGACATTGCTATGAGTGAATCATCATTTGCCGTGAAAGGACTTGGGATTTGATTCCGATTCAGGCATTAGCATCGCTACAACTGGGATATTGCCAGGAGCGAATCATCATTTGCCTCTGTCAATTCAAACAAAGGTGGCTTAGCAAACAGGGTTAGGATCCTGTCGACTAAGGCTTTTGACTTCATGAGCCGTAAGGGTCTCATAAAGGTGTTTCTCCCTGTGAGTCATGAGGATCTCGTAGGTGCATTTTCTCCTTAGGAATCGTGAGGATTCCTAAGTGTGTGTTCTCTTATAAGTCGTAAGGATCTTACAAGAGTGTTTTTCTCTTTATAAGTCGAGAGGACTTACAAGGGTTGTTCACCGCGTGAGCATATCCCTAGTCGCTGGTGGGACTCTGTTAGGGAAATGTTTATTCGTGCCCGTGGATTGTATACAAGGGTCAAGATGGAACCGCTTGTAGGGCAGCATTGGAGGTTGTGATGGCTTAAGAACAGGTTCAGGTCCCTTTAGCTTAAGGCTTTTGAATCTTATGAGTCGTGAAGGTCTCATAAGAGCGTTCTTCTTACGAGTCATGAGAATCTCGCAAGTGTAATTGCACCTTAGGAATCGTGGGGATCCCTAAGTGTGTTTCTCCTTTGTGAGTCATAAGGATATAATGCAGGTGATTTCTCCTTACAGGGTCGAGAGGACCTTGCAAGTGTCTTTTAACGAGATTGCGCCTTTTCGGGTTTTCACAAAACTCGCCGGTAGTCCTGCTGTTTTTACTTACGGAGCCCTTTCGAGTTTTCTTTCTTGCCCATTTCGCTTATGGACGTACCGTTTTTTTTGTCAACCTAGGGATGCTGCGGTCCATAGTAGTTTATAGACGTCTCGGTCAACAGCCAGTTTTAGTGCATAGTGGTCCATCGTTAGTTTAGGGACGTTCCGGTCCGTAGCCGACTACTACTTATAGAGTTTGGGCTTAGAAAGATAGCGAGCGGACATAGGCGTCGTCATCTATCGTTGACCTAGGCCGTGACTCGTCAGGCGTAGTATTTTTTTAGGAAGCGACTGTTTATTATCCTGAAATGTCTTTCACCATGCATGTCCATGAGTAGATAGGCTCCACACTGGTAAACTTTGTCTATGATGTACGGGCCTTCATAGTTCGGCTCGAATTCCCCCCGCTTAGCACGATTGGGGATCATAAGTCTTTTGACCACTAGCACGAGTTCGCCTTGGCGGAATGTTCTCGGCCCAGTCAATCTTTCGTATGAGCGCGTCATCTTTACTTTATAAGCCTCCAGGTTTTGTTATGCCATGAGCCGGGTTTCATCAAGGGCGTCGAGCTCCTCAAGTCGAAGGTGAGCATTTTTTTCGTCCATTAGCTCGTAATGAACTGCCACTCGTAAGTAGGGTAGCTCTGTCTCTAAGGGGAGTACTGCTTCAATGCCGAATACCAATGCATACGGCGTTGTGCTTGTGGCCATTTTAAATGTGGTTCGATACGCCCAAAGTGCTTCATGTAGTCTCTCGTGCCAGTCCCTCTTGTTTCTGGACACCGTATTTTTCATGATCTTCGTCAAGGTCTTGTTGAAAGCCTTAGCTAGACCATTAGCTCGGGGATTATAGACCGAAGAGTATCTCCAGTCTATATTATGTTGTTGTGCGAAGCGACTGATCTTGTGGCTTCTGTAAGCTGGCCCATTATCGGAGATAATCCGTCGCGGAGTGCCGAACCGATAAATGACGTGTGTCTTGAAGAAATGGAGGATGTTCTCCGTCTTCACTTTTTTCAGCGGTATCGCTTCTGCCCATTTGGAGAAGTAATCAGTTGTCGCCAAAATGAATCGATGTCCTCTGGACGATGCTGGTTCGATGGGCCCGATTATGTCGGTTCCCCATATTTCGAATGGCCAGCTAGCCACTGTTGGATGTAGCGGATTTAGATGCTGGTGGAGGATAAAGTCCCCATGAATCTGGAATGAGTGGCATTCCTTCGCTTATTCGAGGCAGTCTTGGATCATTGTGGTCCAATAATAGCCCATCCTTTTGATCTTCAGCTTCATCTTTGTCTCGGCTTGATGAGAACCGCAGAGTCCGTCATGAATTTCTTGGACGACTCTCCTTGCTTCTTCTGGTCGCAGGCATCTTAGACATAGAGAATCAAATGATCTCTTATATAAAGTGTAATTGATGAAGGCGAATGATAGAGCTCGTTTCATGAGCTAATGTCTTGAGGACGCATCTTCAGGTGTTCGACGGAATTTGAAGTAGTCTATAAAGACTTTTCTCCAATCCTCAGCCTTTTCCTGGTCTTTTATTTGTAGGGCTGTCTCTTTGGTCGCTTCCTTCTCTTCAGACGACTTCGAAGATATTTATGCCAGTGTAAGAACCCGACGGCTTTGCACAACGATCCTTACGTCATCGAGATTCTCGTCGGCCAGTTCTTTAGCGAGTTTGGCTAATGCATCCGCCTTGCTATTTTCCGCGTGTGGTATGCTTTTCAGGATGTAAGAAGGAATTTGAGTCAGCAGTTGCTGCACTCTCTCACCGTACTTTACCAACTCCAGTTTGTACGTTTGATAGTCGCCATTTACTTGACTAACGATCAGCTGGGAATCTCCGTATATGAGGAGGTATTCAATTCCCATGTCGACAGCGATCTCAAGACCTGCTATCAAAGCTTCATATTCGGCTTCATTGTTTGTCCTCGGCTCTGTTAAGGAGAAGGCAAAGCGCATTATCCCTCCTTGTGGAGTCGCGAAGATGAGGCCTACCCCAGACTTGATTATGGGGGAGCTGTGCTTTCGCTTCTTCATGGAAGATACCCCGTCGAAGTAAAGTTCCCATCGGATATCGCTCTCTCTTCTCTCCCTGTCGATTGCGTCAAACGCGTGCTCGTATGGCAATTCACAATTTAAAGGTGATTCGGCAGGTATCGGATGCTCAGCGAGAAAGTCGGCGATGGCCGGGCCTTTCACTGCCTTGAGAGGACGATAAGTTATCGAGAACTCCATCAAGAGCAGGGCCCATTTAGCTAGTCGTCCCATTAATATGGCTCTTGACATCAAATATTTGAGAGGATCCACTTTTGATATGAGGTGGACCTCATGCGCCAAAGCGTAGTGTCTGAGCTTCATTATCGCGAAGATCAACGCCAGGCAGTGTTTTTCGATAGGGGAGTAATTGTTTTTCGTCCCTAAAAGAACTCGGCTCAAGTAGTAGAGAGCTCTCTCCTTCCCTTGGTCATTTTCTTATGCTTATAATTCACCTAGAGAACCTTCTAGGGCGGTTGTGTACAGAATGAGGGGCTTTCCCTTGACCGGAGCGGTTAGTACCGGCGGGTTCTGCAGGTATTGCTTAATTTCGTCGAGTGCGCTTTGACATTTGCGATCCCAGACGAACGGGGTTCCCTTCTTCATTAGGTGACTGTAAGGACAACACTTTTCTGAGAGATTGGTTATAAATCGCCGGATATACGCGAGCTTTCCTTGGAGAGCTCGCAGTTGCTTAAGAGTCCTTGGCGGAGGTATTTCCATGATCGCTTTGATCTTCGACAGGTCTATCTCGATGCCTCGATGTCGGACGACGAATTCTAGGAACTTACCCGAGGAAACTCCGAACGTGCATTTGAGAGGGTTCATCTTCAAGCTGTATTTCCGAAGGCGCCGAAACACAGTCTTCAGATGCTCTAAATATTTCTCGTATGATTTGCTTTTAACTACGAGGTCGTCAATATAGCATTCAACGATTTCATGTATGAGGTCATCGAGGTGGCACTGGCGTTCTTTAGACCGAAAGGCATCACCTTGTAGCAGAATATGCCCAAAGGGGTCCGGAAAGCGGTATGCTTCTGGTCCTCGGGATGCATCTTTATCTAATTGTATCATGATGAGCCGTCCATGAAGAAGAAAACTTCGTGAGTAGACGTATTATCTATCATCAGCTCAGTGACCGTTACTGGAAAGTCATCCTTCGAGCAAGCATTGTTGAGATCCCGCAAGTCCACACATATGCGCACCGTCCCGTTTTTCTTCATCACTGGGAAGATATTGGCAATCCAGTCAGGGTACTGAACCTCTTGGATGAAGCCGGAGTCGATTAGCTTCTTGACCTCGGCGTTAATGCTCATCTCAAACTCGAGCTGTATTCTTCTCGGCGCTTGTTAGATTGGTTTGACGTCCAGAGAAATCGCCAATTTATGGACGGCTATTTCCGGATCTAGCCCTGGCATCTCAGAGTAGCTCCATATGAAGCAGTCTTTATACCGCATAAGCACATCCTTGAGCGTAGATACTTTTTCGTCAGACAACAGCTCACTGACGAATTTCGGCCGCGGGTCACTTGCCGTCCCCAAGACAAATTTCTTGAGGTTATCTGCAGTAGTATGTATCCCACTTTCCAGCTCTTTTAGCGCCGGTGGAAACTCTGAGATCACCTCATCATCATCGTTTTCGAAGCACCAGGGAAGGTCATCGATATTCTCGAGTTCTTCTTCTGATAGCGTTATCACGTGACAGGTACGAGATCGCTTCCAAGACCGATGTTGATCCGGATCTACTCTCGTGCATGTGTGGCTTTCGGTTCATGCTTCTATGGTGGGGTTACCCTCCAACTGCTGGATAAAGCGAACTTACCGAGTTGATACTGGTCTTCAACCAAGTCTTTGAAGGTGAAGCAGTCTTCAATAGGATGTCCTATCGCTCGGTGATAGGAGCAATAGTCTGAGTGATGAACCTCATTTGCTCGATCGGGGTGCTTGGACTCCGGGAGCGTAATCATCTGATATTTCATGACGAGTTCGAAGATTTTCTTTATCTTTTCTTGGGGAAAAGAATATGCTCGATTCATCTTCTTTATAAGAGAAGGATCTCGACTGCTCGATTTTTGATCGCGTGACTTCTTGGATCCGCTTTGCCGCTGTCGAACGTCTTTTCCGTTCTTTAGCTTGTTTTTACCTCTGCGTCGGATCTTTTGTATGACGGGCTGACGACGAAAGGCATCGTCATTTTTCGTAGCCTGCTGAAGTAGGCGCTGCGTTCTGGCTTTCTCGTAAATGGCCATTTCACGGAATCATCCCGGGCCTTTTGACCCGCTTCCCTTATTAGCTTGTCCATCTGTTCTTCAAACGAAGGACTTGGCATTTTTATGGCGGGACCTCGTTTTGGTTTAGGGTTAGCGTCTTTTAACAGAACATCTCCTTCTTCATCAAAGTCATGTATAATGTAGCAATCATGGAATCGTTCCCGTTTCTTGGATTGAACATATCCAAGCCCGATCGTTTCCATTCCCCCGTTGGGCAATTTTCGCTGAGTTCCGGGGACGTCCCAGATCCTGTTGTAGAACTGAGCTTGTCAAGCAGTCTGTTTGAAGGGTATGCCTTGGCGCCTCAATAGCCTTTTTAATCCTTCTGTGTAGTATCTGGGCAGACAGATGGGCTGGAGCCTGTCAAGCGTAGAATCGGCACCATGCCAGATTTCTTTCTCCACTCTGGTTTCCGCGGATCGATAAAAGAGGATCGCCTTTTCATCTTTTCTCCTGAGAGGGACGTAGAACGTCTGCAGTTCTTGCACACTGTAGGTATCAAATGCGTCGAGCTCTTTATAATGTTCTTGCGGTACCATGGCGATTTGCAAACTCCGATCAACGCCAGCGAAGGCTTGTATTGATGGCCGAACAGAAAATACTATATTGACCTCATCTTCCGAGTCGCTGCCGAAGACCAGCATAGGGGTGGACAGTCCCGGCTTGTTGCATTGGGACGGCCCGGAATAGACTATCTCTTCGTCCTCCTCGGTATTGCTCCCGAAGACCGAAATGGCAGTGATAGATTTTTGCTCATTCTCTGGCTTATGGCATCTTTCCGTGTCTTCAAAGTCTGGCAGGAAATACTTTGCATCCTCATATTTGCGAACTTCGTTCACGGAAAATGGGTTCAGTTCCCCTATCACGGTGTATTCAAGACCATCCTTGAAATACTTCATACACTGATGTTATGTAGAAAGGATGATATTGTACTCGTGTAACCAAGGTTTGCCGAACAAAGCGTTGTAGCAAGTCTTCGCATCAATGATGTGGAACTTGATGTCCGTGACCAGCAACCCAAAGCGTAACGTCAGAATCACAGACCCGAGCGTCCGTGATGACTGGGAGTCGAATCCGGAGATAGTGATTTTATCCCGAGCGAGGTGCAAAACGCTCATGCATATCTCTTTTAGCACCCTTACATTGAGGAGGTTGATGGAGGACCCATTGTCAACCAGGATTTTGCTTATCTTGATATCATGACAGTATCCGGAGACATAAAGGGGATGATTATGCTCGCACGTCCCGAGGAGGAGATCTTTATCGCCGAAGGTGATATTGGCTGTGTGCACTTCTTCTAGCTCGTCCTTCATCTTTTCTTTGGCGAGGAAAGCTTGGAATTGCTCGGGCTCTTGTAGTTCCTTGATCAAAGAATCTCTCACCTCTTTGGATAGCAGAAGGGCGTCGAGAATACTTAGCTGTGAGGGTATCTTCCTTAGGTGTGCCAGAACGTTGTAATCCACCTTGTTTTTCTTGGGCGGATCCTTGACTGTAAGCTCTTCGACGGCTTGGTCATCGAGGGTGATATCCTTAGGGACCTTTTCTTTTCCCTTATCCTTTTTGTTCGTCCCCTTATTTACGGGTCCGAGATTCTTTTCAGGTAATGTGCGATTACGTAGATGAATTTTCTCGCATCTCTTCGGTTCTTCCTCTTTTCCTAAGATGGATTCTTTGAAGAGAGGACCAAGAGCCATTTCTTCTTCAGAATCACTCCTGAAGGTGAGAACTTGCGATCCCCTGCTATCAACCATGTGACAGTTGCCGGCAGCTCTTCCATGTTCGTCTGTCGCATTTTTTCGCTGTCGACAAGCTTCGCGCTTCATCCTCTTGAAGTGTTGCCTGTTACCGACATACCCTTGCCACCAATTTTAAAGGCGTTGCATTCTTCAGTAGGGTGCGCAATCCTTTGATGATATAAACAATAATTAGGATGCACATCCTCTTCATTAAGGTGTATCTCATCAGAAGTGTTTCCTTCGGAGGGTGGCAGCTTCATTCCATTGATATGGCTTTGGCAAACTCTTCCTTGTCTTGAACCGGCTTTTATTTGCGGCGGATGTGCTTTGATCTGGTGGGAGTATTTTAACCCTTTTGTCTAGTCGTCGGCGTTTGGCCTTTTCAAATATGGTCATTTCGCGCTCTCGATCAGCTTTGCTTTTCAGAAGAGCTTCGTTCAGGAATGCGTCAATCATTTCGTCTGACTGTCTTAGGAGCTCCGATTCGGGATCTGCCCCCAGTTTATCTGCATCAAGAGCTTCTTCACCGTTTATCGACAAGTGAGAGATCACATGGCAGCTTGCCACATAATCCTCAAGTTCACCTAATGAGTCTTCTCCCTCATCATTTCCGTCCTCAAGGATATGGTTGAGAAACTCTTTGAGTGTGACTGGGGTCCGCGCTTTCTAGTTATATTCTTCCAACGCGTCAATATGTTTCTGCAGGTCCGTGCGCTTGTCGCCAAGCTTCACGGGCTTTCTGGTCTTCTTCTTCTTCTTTAAAGACTTTGACGGCTGGGTATGTGCGTTTTGACCATCCCCACCAATTTTTGGCGTCGGGCACGGCTTCAACATTCCCTTGATGACTTTGGGTTCCAGTGGACCTTTCCATTTGATCGCCGGGCATGTTTGGAGATCCTTCAGCATTCTTTTCGTTTTGGCTAAAAGAACGACCTCCCATGGAGCTTCTTCTACAAAAGAGAATGATGCCCCCGGTGTGTCTGCCTTCTTGAGAGTGTGTGGCTGCGGCGGGTTTACTTTCCAATTCTCGGACAGTGCGAATTTGCCCTGTTGGTATTGGTTCTCAATCCACCCTTTGAAGACGAAGCAATATTCGATTGGATGGCCTATCTCTTGGTGATAGGGGCAATAATTGGGATTATTAGCCTCACCGGGTTGCAATGGGCATTTTGGATCCGGCAAGTTGATGAGTCTGTTGCGCACCGCCAGCTCGAATAATCTCCTCGTTTTGTCCCGGGGAAACGAATAAGGGCGCTTCATTTTCTCATTAAAGAATCACCGTTTCTCGTCTTAGTGATCAGTTAGTTTTGGACCACTGGGCTGCTGTTGAGCATTAGCGACGAAGGTTGCTTTCCCTTTCCCTTTTTTATTTCGAGATTCCAGCTTCGAAGGAGATGGTCTATGACCCATCTGATCCATTTGGGCTAGCTTGTCAATCAAGGCCTGAAAAGTAGTTGGCTTGAAGAACATCATGAATTGGGAAATGGTCTCCTGAGGGTCGAGAGTACCCACGAACATGCCTACTGTAGGAGCCTCTTCGATGTGCTGTTCGTACTTCGACCACAGATTCTGCCACCGTATCGCGTACTGGACCCAAGTTTCTCCGGGCTTCACCCTGGCATTGATCAGCGCCGTGATTGGGGTACTTTCGCTAGCGCTCACAAAACGTTGGGTGAATAGCAGCTCCATATCTGCAAATTTCTTGATAGAGTCATTCGGGAGTTCCGAATACCACTCGAATGCCGTCTCCGAAAAGCTGCCAACAAACTGGCGGAGCAGTAATTTATCATCACCTCTAATGTTGCCGAACAGAGCCCTAAATTGAGCAACGTGCTGGTGTGGATTTCCCGTTCCCTTATATATGTGGAATTTGGGGATCGTGTATCCCGACGAGTACTTTATCTGGTCATACCAACCCGGATAGGGTCGTCCGGTCTTAACAATTTGCCCAGCCGCTTCATTCGCCTGATGAACTCGTATCTGCTGAGCGATGTAATCATCCAGGACAGCTTTTAAGTTGGTCTCCTCCTTGGCTGCTGATAGAGCCGGCAGAGGATTTGATGTCTCTCCTCTTTCATCTTCAATTATTACTGGAGGATCTTCGGCTAGAGGGTCCAGCTAGATCATCATGCCCACCATATCTTGGAATAGAAGGGCCATTTGTTTTATATTGGCCGATTGTTCCGCGGCCTCTTTGTCCTTCTTCTCAAGCATTCTCCGAAGAAATTTGGCATCAGTTTCCTGCTCACGGCGCTGCTCCAAGGATGTCTCCGGGCTTGCTTTCGGTCCTGTGAGCGCGGCCATAGCTGTTAACATCTCTTGGAGCTTTTGTTGTTGTTGCTCCTGAGCCTTAGTCACTGATTGCGTAAGCGGTCGATGACCTGTGGAGATACGGCTATCCTTTTTTCCGGATGCCATATAGATAGTGTGCACCGCCATGCCCCCAGACTTGGGGCGTTTAGATCCAGTGTTCTTGTGATTCGTTGCAGACACCGGGATTTTCTCCATCTTTCTCCTCTTGTGAGCGGTCGAAGTTGAAGGGGTCGTTGCAGTGGGCACCCAAATAGCTGTCGTTTTCTGTGGTTTGACAGGGTGGTCCTCTTCTTGCCGAACCTTCGTCTTTTTCTGCCGGCGGGGATAGTTTTGATCTACCACGGAGTCCTGGACCTGTCGCCAAACTTTATAAATTTTAGAGGACAGCCGCTGAAGGGGCTGCTCCATATTCTCCTTTGGGGCATTCTCCATAGGTGGAGGAGATCTTTTCAGCACAGCAGTTGGAGAATTCCTGCGCACCATGTTAAGTAGTCCAAAACTATTCCCAGTTGGAACAGCTGCATCACTTCCACCATTGGAGCTAGCGGAGTCAATCCAGAAAGGGAATTGCCCACAGCCTTCCTTACTCGGCGCCAGTGGCGATGTCGAGCGTGTCGAGCCGACAGTACTGACTCAGTTATAGGGGTGGCTCGATCGTGCCTCCTATTCTGGTCAGGTGCTGTGATTGGCGCCAACCTATTGAAAACGGACGTCCGCTGAGCGGGAATAGCCAACTTATCGAAGGCAAATTTTCGAGTAGGAGGAGTAGTCTTGGTGACTTCGTTTGGAGCGGGAGCCGAAACAGTCAGTCTTGCAAAGACCGACTCCTTAGGAGGGGAAGCCTCTTTGGCGACTTTAGGAGCAGGGACGGCTATCCTCTTCGGGATAATCCCTTTCGGTGTCGTGGGCTTCTTCACAGGCCCATTGGAGCTTTGGCCCAATCTGTTAAAGACTGGGGCGCTTGGTTTGGGCGACCCACTGAGAGGGGCCGCAGTAGTTATGAGCCGATCAAAGACCGACTTCTTCTTAGCTTCTTGTGATAGCAGTGGTGTGTTGAAGCTTATGGGAGGGAGCATGGTCCCAAAGAATATCCCTGTGGTGGCTTGTGTCACCTGGTCCACCGGCATTGTAAAAATGGAGGCCGCTTGAGGCCCATAGGTCACTCCTCCCGTAGGGACGGAGTGAGAGTTATTGCCGTTGTTGCAGCTTGTGCGGTTGAAAGCCATTTGATCTTCTGTTTTTCTGCATGGAGCAAGATACCAAATCTTAGTACTTCAAATCCAAAGGCAACCATGTCAAACCGCGACTCGTTCGTGAAACATGATACACGAAGTGTGGAGTGGAAAGAGGAAAAGGTCCCACCGGGCGTGCCAGAATCTATTCTCCGCCGAACACAGAGACGCGACAGCGTAGGTCCGTCTTGCCTGAATTTGGGGGCAGATGCTAATTGGTGCTATCCGTCCACCTCTTCGAAGATCCCAAGTTGATTTATGTCACCATATATCGAAGGTTTACACGGATGCGGCCGATGTAGCAGACTTCGTCAGATTCCCCCTCGTTGAGGGGTTTTTGATTGTGGGGACGCTCTTCCCTGCAGGCGCAAGCCCCTGCAGTTAATTATGCTACTGCATCGCGGTAACCACTTTCTCCTTCTCCAGATGGTCACTTCGTGTCGTGTGTGTTTGTTTTATTTTTGGTTGCCCGTGGATTGTATACAGAGACTAATTTAAGTTATCGCCCGTAGGGCGTGGATTAGTCCAAATCCGTATTTTCTTAGATTTGGGTTTAGGGTTGGGTTTAAGGATGCGTTAGTCTCATTTGAAACTAAGATCAACTTAAACGTTTGTTAAGGATACGTTAATCTAATTTTAGACTAAGATCAACTTAACGGGATCATTTAGATCCAACAAAAGAGCATTTGGGCTCTATTGTTTAGTTTAGAGACATTGCAGTCCATAATTAGTTTAAGGACATTACGGTCCAAGGTTAAGGACATCATAGTCTATGGGTTTAAGGACCCCAAAGTCCGAGATTAAGGACATCATAGTCCATGGGTTTGAGGACCCCACAGTCCAAGGTTAAGGAAATCATAGTCCATGGGCTTAAGGACCCCATAGTCCGTGGAATGTCTGGTTGTCGGGACCCGTCACCTCTCTGAAGACGTTGAAGGATTACAACGACAAATATCAGAAGAGTGAAGAGATGTATCCTTGAACCAATATTGGTTAGGGGATCTGTAATTGGATTGATTTAAGGATCGTTAATCTCGTTTGAGATTAAGATCAACTTAAATGTTTGTTAAGGATACGTTAGTCTAATTTTAGACTATGATCTACTTAACAGGATCATTTAGATCCAACAAAAGAGCATTTGGGCTATGTTGTTTAGTTTAGGGATATTGCGGTCATGTTCAGATGCAAACATGGATTTGGAAATGCACCAGATAGTTATTGGCCATTAGGATCCACCACCTCTCTGAAGACGTTAAAGAGTTACAACGACATGTATCAGAGGTGTGAAGAGATGCACCCTCAAACTGAAGTTGATTGAAAGGGCTCTGGGAATTATTTTGAATGTCAAGAGTATGATTGGAGTTCAGTTTTAGCTAGTTCAGACTAAGATTGACTTGGATATAGTGTTAAACACTAGAGTACACTCGGCTATCACGTGCTCCCACGTGATGCGCTTAAAATAGTGTTAAACACTAAGGATGCAGCATACAAAATAATGTTAAACGCTAAAAAAATGAAATGCCCACGTGGGGTCACGTGAGGCACTTGAGTGTTGGGCCCAAACTTCCTTTATTTTATTCTCAAAATATGCAAGTGTTAAACACTTGGCCTTTATGACCATCACGTGTGGGCATGTGATGGGTGTCCATGATTGGGATATTAAAGTGTATGTTAGGGGTCACGTGGGGACACGTGACGGCGTCCAAACTTCCTTTATTTTATTCTCGGAATTTGCAAGTAAATGTTAAACACTTGGCCTTTATGACCATCATGTGTGGGCACGTGATGGGTATCCATGATTGGGATATTAAAGTGTTTGTTAGGGGTCAGGTGGGGACACGTGAGGGCGCCCAAAGTCTGTTCTGCCTTTATTTTGAGAAGTTTGTTCAAGGGTGACGTGGGAACATGTGACCTAATCTCATTCATCCTCTTTTGATCATTGAGGGGGAGAGTCACGTGTTGCCACGTGATCATGTTGGATACTTTGATCTCTTTATGTGCATGAAAAGTCTAAGTCCCTTGTTTAAGAATTAAATTCATTTATAAGGTTAAATCCTAATCTTATTTAGAGAAATTAAATTCCTATATATTTGGAAGAATTAAATTCTTTTATAGGATTAAACCCTAATTTTATTTAGAGAAATTAAATTCCTATGTATTTGGAAGAATTAAATTCTTTTATAGGGTTAAACCCTAATCTTATTTAGAGGAATAAAATTCCTATGTATTTGAAAGAATTAAATTCTTTTATAGGGTTAAACCCTAATCTTATTTAAAGGAATAAAATTCCTATGTATTTAGAAGAATTAAATTCTTTTATAGGGTTAAACCCTAATTTTATTTAGAGGAATTAAATTCCTATGTGCTTTGTGGGAGAATATAATTATCTGAACTTAGGTCTTCTCTTAGGTTTTAGATCTGCATGGCAGAATATCCCCGATGAGAATTAAATTGTCAACTTATGGGGAGATCTGCTTCTGCAGACCTTCAACCAAAGGAAGAACTAAGTTCTTATTCAGAAGAGTTAAATTTGAGAATTAAATTCTCTTTTTCTTTTATGGGAGCTTATAGGATGATCTCTCACCTAGGATTTCTTTCTTTTCTCAAGAGACTTTCTTTTCTCTCTGGAGAATTAAATTCTCTTTTCTTTTGTATTCTCTCTCTATTGTTGTATCTCTCCTATTTTCTTCTCTTTCTTGGCTCCTATTTATAGGAGAAAAAAAGAATCAGTTTGTTTAGTCAATCTTTCATTGAAAGATTTTGATTGATTTTGTAACCAACATGATCTTTTAAATCACTCGGTGAATTTTATTCACCATTGGATTTTTAATCCAAAAGATATTTTATTTGTTGTTCCTGGCAGATTTTAGAAAAATATTTCCTTATATAGAATCTTTCTATAAATTAGTGATTCTTAATCACCATTGGAATTTTAATCCAACGGTGCTCCACTTTAAAGAACACAATCTTTTTTGTTTGGAAAGATCTTAGAGAAATATTTTTCCAATTAGGGTTTTTATTCCTTCTTAATTAGAATTTAATTCTATTAGTTCAGAAGGTTTAAGAGCCTGTCACGTGTTGGCACGTGACCCCACTGATTGACCATTTAATTAGAATTTAATTCTCTTATTTCAGAGATCTTAGGAACCCATCACGTGTTGGCACGTGACACCCTGCCACGTGTGGGCACGTGATTGTAACATTTAGGAAAAGTTAGAAATAAATAAAATTAATTAAATTTAGAATAAAGTGATAAATCACAATATGGTTAAAATCAAATATGTCAATCTTCATAAGTTATATGTAATACAAATTAAATTAAAATTTTTGAATGTAAATTAAATAAGTTATAAGGGTTTTAATGAAAATTTTAGCTTCATTTTAATAAAAGATGTGTTTTATAATAAGCTAGTTGTGAGGGGTTGAATTGCAAAGTTAGGTTTTATGCAAATAGGGTTTTGTCAAGGGTTTAAATGAATAATGGAATCATTTCAGTTCTGAAATCAAATTGAAATTTAAAGGAAAAGGGAAGATAAATCATTAAACCACCTCATGCTTGCATGTTTGCAAATTCTTCCACCTCCTTCTTGCATGAAACATGCACACCTTTGGCTTTGACACCTCCTCCTTCTCTTATCTTTTACCATTCACTTATATAGCTCAAATTCTGTTTAATCTCTAAATCAAAACTGAAAAGAAAATCAAAAGAAAAGAAAACTAAGAGAGAACAAGAGAAAACAAGAGGAAGAAGAAGATGAATGAGGAGCTTGTTCTTGAGTGTTGTCCATCATCAAGCTAGGAGGAGCTTGTAGATCTTTGGGGGGTTATTCCTACAGCAAATTAAGAGGGTAAATTCTTATTCACAGTAGGTTAATTAGGCTCTGTAGATCAATTAAAACAGATTGAACATGTCACATAATATTGTATTTTAGCTAAACTTATAGTCTGCTAGAATCTGCTTTAATCTGGAACATAAATAAATAAATTCAACAGAGTAGAAATGATGTAGGAATCAAATAGAACACACCACAAGAAGACGGAGGCAGGGGGCCGGTTTTGGGCCGGCGACAGTAGAGTTTTGGCCGGCGTCGCCGGCCATGTGAGGAGTTTTGTGGGTTTGGGTTTTTGGGTAGTCTACAGTGTACAATTTAGGCTATTTTGGCACTGTTGAATTAATTTAGTTTCACTGAAATTAAAATCTGGGAAGATATATCGGTAAAAGAATCGTAAAACACTAAATACGACACGACTAAATCGTGTCGCGTGTTAATTTCTGAACCAGTACAGATTAGGGTTAAAATCCAGCAAGACTAAGTGTTTAATAACTTGAAAAGATCAGATAGTATATAACTTATGTGGGTTAGCGTGTTTCTATGTCCGTTATATCGGAATAGTTGTTTTGCTTATATATGTAAACTTGGTATATTTAGACGCGGATACGAGGAGTACGGAAGCCGCGAGGAAAGGGAAAGGATTAGCGATTCCGGAGTAGATTCGACTTTCCGGTGAGTAGACTAAACATCTACCGGGGAATTTTGTAAAGATGGCGTGTTTCGCCCGTGGTTTTACTTGACTTGATGTTATATCGTTATGCTTAAATGTTAGAATTTCATTCATTAAAATACTTGTAAGTTGCTTAGTTGTTAGAACACTTCACAAATTATCGACGAGTCATGCCACGTGCACATTTATATGCTACACACACCTCGTCGATATTGCCATGTCACATACACTTAAATATCATACTTGTTAAAATGAATTATAGCGTATTTCACATATCTAATGTAGTGGTAGATTGCATCATTGACATCCTGTTACCTTATGCGTATTTTGGTGTTATATATGAGATAAATGCAGAATTGAGAATTTGTGGTTTTGAATTTGAATACTATTGCATAAATCCAGTGTTTTTATGATTGATGTGTCATGTCCACCATGAGATGATTTCTGTTTTGGTTTTATTCCGGACCGAGTGGGGGAGATATACGGTCGCGGATTTACGTTATCCATACTGAGTGGGGGAGATATACAGTTGGGTACATGGTGGACCCGGTCGAGACCGAGGGGCAGGATAGCCGTATTGAGACGGGGGAGCCTAGCGAGGTTACTCGATACCGGAGTTGGTTATATAAATACGGCGTGTATCTAGAGGATAACGACCGATATTATGAGTATAGGATCATTCGGGGAATGATGCCTATAAGAAATGAAAGTTTTGTGTTGTTGATGGACACCGAGAGATGATTTACTTGAGTTGTGATTTCAGAAGTATAATGAGATTTATTGTTGGATTTCACATATACTCATATATCATATTGATTCATATTCATTAGCAGGATGGTCATATTTACTTTATTCGCCGTTATATGTTAGTCGTATTCACTGAGTTAGCAACTCATCCCCGTTGTGCCACAGTTCCTTGCAGGGATAGAGTGGACGGGTAGCTGCGAGGCAGGATCACTTTTGCAGTCGTATTCCATCTTTTGATTGGTAGGTTACATGTGTTGTAACCTTTCCTTTTTGGGTTTTGTATTTTGTATCTAGAAAGACTCCATCAGACCTGTATTTTGACTTAGAGATGAGAGATGGTATATATATATGTATAGTTGAGATCTGTTGATCTGTATTATAGTCTTTCCTTTATGAGATTCAGTGATGTTCATTATATGTATATTCATGTTCTTTTTGATATCGTTGATTCCAACTAGGAATACAACCAAACTTAACCTTTATTATTTGCTTAATAAATTAACTTAATAAATTGAGATTTTTACTTAAAAACTAAATCTTCATAAATAATTCCGAAATAAGATAATTGATCTTGGTTTTCGGCTTACTTGGACTTGTACATATCTTTAGATATGATACAATCTAAGTGCCGGTCACATCCAAACTTGGGTCGTGACAGTGATGCCCCATTGGGGGTTTTTCTTGCTGTTTTATTATACTTTTTAATTCCTTTCAGTGGGTTTAAAGGCCTATCACGTGTTGGCACGTGACTCCATCTCAAGTTGTGTATCTCAGCGCCTATAACTTTGCCTATAGAAGGTCACGTGTCCCCACGTGATGCTCGATCACGTGTGGACACGTGATGCTCTTCTTGTGTATTTCTTTGCTGCTTTATTCAGTTCCCATAAGGGAATAAAGACAACTGATTACTTCTCTAAGTAGGAATTAGCAGTACCACTAAGAGAAGTGAAGATGGAGAATATCCTCAATTTCTTCAAGACACATGTCATCTATCGGTTTAGCACTCCGCGACGGATTATCTCCGATAATGGGCCGACCTACAGAAGCAACAAAATCAGCCGCTTTGCACAACAGCATAATATAAACTGGAGATACTCTTCGGTCTACAATCCCCTAGCTAATGGTCTTGCTGAGGCTTTCAACAAGACCTTGACGAAGATCATGAAGAAGACGGTGTCCAAAATAAGAAGGACTGGCACGGGAGACTGCATGGAGCTCTCTGGACTTATCGAACTACGTTCAAAATGGCCACAAACACAACGTTGTATGCATTGGTATTCGGCGCTGAAGCAGTACTCCCCTTGAAAATAGAGTTACCCTCTCTGCGAGTGGCAGTTCATTACGAGCTAACGGACGAAGAGAATGCTCATCTTCGGCTTGAGGAGCTCGACGCCCTTGACGAAACCCGGCTAATGGCGCTGAGGCCCTTTTCATCGAACGTGGGAGTCGCGGAGTTAGCTTTGAGGATTTCATCGCTCGGTTCCTTCACCCAAGCGTCCTCTCGGCAGAAGCTGCAAAGTTTGCCACCCTTGAAGACCCTTTTGGTCTAGGTTTGGATAACTTACCGGTGAAGGAAATAGACCAAAAGGGTTTTTTCCTTCCTAACTCCCCAACTGTGTCTTTTGCGGAAGTTGCAGCCCCCGGGATGGACGAGGAAGCCTTCTTCTTAGGATTTCTTGGGCTATAACTGAGTTGGTTTGCGCTACCGATGCATTCTTGCCATATGCGGCCCTCTGTCTTTTACCCTGCTCACCGGATGACCATCGGGGTAAAAGTGGCCATTGGGATCGCCGGCTTGGCACACTTGTATCACGGCCTCAGTCGAGCGGCGGATGCTAATGAGCCTGGGGTACTGCACGTGAACTTCCCGATGCACTATTTCGTATCATGGCTCGAGCTACACACATCGGGTATCTTCGGCATGCACAAAAGGCCCTCTTTCTATGACAGGTGCAGCTTCCCTCGCATCATACAGTTGATTGGCGCATTAATTATGACTCCATCGCCACGAAATGCCAGGGGTTTACTCCTTCGCCCCCACACCGTTGGAGACGGGGTGTCTTTCATCGATAAGGTGTTGACTATTGGAAAGGCATCTACCACTGCAGTGCGGCCACTGCAAGACACTTTCAAAGATGGAGCCTTAGTTTTGACGGCCCGGGAGACCCTCCACTTATATTCTATCAGACCAGGCTTCTAGGTGTTCAGGCAGAACGGTGCGGCGATTTTCATGAGAAACAACCCGCATCGTTTCGCCCAACAACTGAGCTATAATCAAGGGGTACCACTGGAGGCTTTCCTATCGGAACCTGCTGCTACCAAAGAAGGGATGGAGAGCGCGCTGCATCACTTCATGCGTCTGAACACGGGTTCCCACTTTTTTATCAGTGAGCCAGCTTGCGCCCCACTACTCCTCAAGGTATATACAGAATGGTACAGTCATTCGACGGGAGCCGTCATAAAGGAGGAAAAGCGATTGCTGGTCGACCGTAAGGGTGCGCCTCTAGGTAGCGACCGCAACGCTCCTTTGGTGCCAAGGACCCCGGTAGTTCCCCCTCTAAAAGATGCTAGAGCCGGACCACCGCGTGCGCAGAGTCCCCCACGCGAATTGCCGCTCCCCGATATTGTGGATGCACTGCCAGCGCCCTGTGCTCCAGTGGAGACAGTGGTTGTAGCCTCGCCGGAGTCTGATGTGGGTGCGGACATTGGGACCCGCCGCCCCAAGGTGTCTGCCAAGCGTAAGTCGATCCCAGGTGCACCTAGGGTTGGTGGGCAGAAGAAGAAAAAGAAGTCGCTCTTCGCTGCTGACGTCGCGTTCGGTCAGGAACCCCACGCTCCCTATGGTGAGGGCCTGAGTGAATATGGGACTAACGAGGGATTAGTCATGCCGCCGGATGACACGGACTTGGAGGCCGCCCTCGTAGCTTCGGAGCGGTTGGCGAGGCGCGACGCATGGCTGGCTAAGCTTGCGGAATCAGGTAATCACTAGTCGCATTTTTTATTGCATCATATCTTTACTATTGCCCCCGACTAACATTTTTCCTTCTTTTCTTCCAATAGGCATCACCACTGAAGAAGCCATTGCCGCTTCCCTCAAGACTTTCTAAGAGGAGGAACGCCTTAGAGCGTCCTTAGGCTTTAGTAAGTTTCGATTCACCAAGTTTTCATTTTCCTTGTGTTATGGTCGATCTAACCTCTCCCTTTTTATCGCAGGAACCGTAATGCCGATCCCGCCAGGTGACGCTGAGACTCTTCTCGAGCCAGCCACCGATGTTTCTGCCTCCTCGGGGCTACCATGAGAGGTCCGTCTTGAAGAGCCGATGAGAGATGACTTAAAGGCTCTGGAGGCATCTCTGAACGAGGACGACGACGCCTTGATGAAGGAAGCGTCGAAGAGGTCCATCGCGATAGCCCGGGAGGAAAGAAAGCGGTTGAGGCACGAAGCAAAGGCACGCAGGGCTGCCTTGGCCATTGGAGCGGGCCCAAGCACCGTCCCTCATGCCGATACTCCATCAGAAAATCCCCCGGTCGCCTTGTCTACGGTTCATAGACAGGTGATGCGCGCCAATAGGGAGGCTAACGATAAGTCCACCTCAGGTAATATTTCTTTCAGAATTTTGTTGTAAGAATTATAAAGCTGCTGGTTCTTATATATTCTATCCTGCAGGGCCAAGTCCAACCGAGGGGGAGGCGGAGACCGTCAAACCTAAGGGGCTAGAGGGAGAGGTATTGGTCGAAGCCGAGCCGATGGCGGATGACACAATCGGGATTGCTGGGCCCGAGTTAGTGGCTGACGAAATAGTCACGTCTACTATGCCTGAGCAAGTGGTTGATGCCGAGCCCGAGGTAGCAGCGGACGGAGCGCCTGAGACCGATGACCTCGTGGCGACGGTGGACGAGACAACCGTGACTGCTGAGCCCGAGGGAGTAGCGGGTGAGGTGGACATGATTCCTGAGGACGAGCCAACCGCTCTTTCTCAGGAGTCTGGAAATGCTCCGGTCATAGCTCTCCCCGCCTATGGCCTTCCGCCGTCTCCTGGCCTCGCGAGCACGACGATGGCCCCCGTGGAGTCTGTGGATGAGTCCACGGGTGGTGTACTTATGTCGATGGAGGAGGGAGACGCCTCCGTCTCGGCTGGAGGCTCGCCAGGTAAATTTCGGATTACAGTCCCCCTTTTTTTATCTTACAATCTTTCCTGACAGGTTTACCCTTGTTTTTTAACGCAGGTGTGGCCAGTGCCGATGCTCCATTGCTTGAGGGAGCGCCGTCAACTACTGCCTTGGCGGTGGTCACCTCTCAGCCCTCTCTCGTACCATCGAAGATGTTGGAAGGTATGGGTATGCAACTTATTAGTCTTATTTTTCAGACGCATAATTTATGTGCTAAAGTTGTACTGTTGTGTATTTTCAGGAGTGCTCTTTGATCATCTTTATCAAGTGTTGCTCCCACACTTCTCCTTCCCATCTGAGCTCGCTTCTCCCTCTGGTGGCGCTGGTGAGTATAGTTTCCAACTGATATCTTTCTTCTTCAATGATGGAATTATTTCTAACTTTTTCTCATCCTGACTGCAGTGCTACAAATTGAAGGAGGGGATGAAAGATCGGCCGCGCCACCGGCCCTTCCGGCCTTGCCACCTGCCGCAGCTGGTACAGCAACTATCGCATTGATAACTCCCCTCTTTTTTTATTTCTTGAACTGTTATCTGATCATATCTTCTTTTTTCAGTTGTCGTTCCGGTCTCGGCGCCCTTTGAGCCTCGTGTCATAATGCCGGCGGGCCCTTTCTTGAGACGTCCGTCCTCGAAAGGCGCCGCGAATAGCCTACGCATGTTGAGCGACTGTATCGAGGAACTCGACGTTGAGACTCCTACATCTGCTACGGATTTCGCTACAGTGGTTAACCCGATGCTGGTGATACTCGTAAATTTCCATGACGAGGGCATCATCGCGTCTTAGGTTAACCACTGCAGGGAGATCGAGGCTCGTCTGCATCAACTGGAGTTTGTGCGCCCTGCTCCCGAGACCTTAGCCGCAAGCAATGAAAAAGCAGCGTGGATCGAGCAAAGCGCTTCTTATTTCCACCACTTGGAACAAGAAGCGGATTTAAGGCTGAGGGAATACCAAGAGACCTCGAGCGAGACGGCTCGTCTGCGTGCTGAGGTTGAGGCGAATGCTGCTCAAGTGAAGGCTATCTTTGAGGGCCTCCTGGAACGCATCTCTCATGGGCTAAACTTGAAGCGAAAGCTTGATGTCGCCGAGCGTGACACCCCAGGCCGTGAAGCTGCTCATCAGGCCGTTAGGGAGCAGCTTGCATCTGTCTTGCAGCAGCGGGCTCAAGTGGAGGTAGATCTGGCGGTGGTGGCCGATCAGGAGAAAGTGTGGAAGGAGGTGCATGAACAATTGCTAGAGTTATGCAAGACGCTTCCTTCCCAGTAATTCCCCTTGTATCTACATACTTGTAAAAAAATTTCTTTTTCGAATAAGATGTATCTTTATTCTTTTGTACGCTTCCCCTTGTATTTGATTAAATTCAATAAATAAAGATACACATTTTTCTTTGCAATGTCTTGTACTATTTCTTTGCTTTCTCCCTTCTCTTATTATCAGCAGGCTGTCTTGATAAACAGATAATAGAGTAAGCATCTAGATTTCTCCAAGAGATAACGATGGCTTAGGCCGCAGTTTCAGATCTGCTGCCTAAGACTTTTCAACTCTATGAGCCGTGAGGGTCTTATAGAGACTTTTCTCCCTACGGATCGAGAGGATCTCGTAGGTGTATTTTCTCCTTAGGAATCGTGAGGATTCCTAAGTGTGTTTTCTCTTATAAGTCGTAAAGATCTTATAAGAGAATTTTCTCCCTTACAAGTTGAAAGGACTCATAAGTGGTTGGTGAGTTGACTTGTTTCCGAGACGGAGGTCGTTGGTTGACTTGTTTCCGCGACGGAGGTCGTTGGTTGACTTGTTTCCGCGACGGATATCGTTGGTTGACTTGTTTCCGAGACGGATGTCATTGGCTGACTTGTTTCCGAGACGGAGGTCGTTGGCTGACTTGTTTCCGAGACGGAGGTCGTTGGTTGACTTGTTTCCGAGACGGAGGTCGTTGGTTGACTTGTTTCCGAGACGGAGGCCGTTGGTTGACTTGTTTCCGGGAAGGAGGTCGTTGGCTGACTTGTTTCCGCGATGGAGGTCATTGGCTGACTTGTTTCCGCGACGGAGGTCATTTGCTGACTTGTTTCCGCGACGGAGGTCATTTGCTGACTTGTTTCCGCGACGGAGGTCATTGGCTGACTTGTTTCCGCGACAGATGTCATTTGCTGACTCTAGGTTGTCTGTGAACCGTAGAGTCTTGGAACTGGGGACTTTGTCGTGGCTCCGATTGGTGATGTCACGTCCGTGTCCTGCTGGAATGAGGAGGAACGCCGCTGTTGGTCTCCTGGCTGTAAATGTGGTCGTAGAGATCTGACTTCCCTTTGACGTAGCCTGGTGGGGAAATGTAGTCCCCTTTTTGTTTGTGCCCTTGGATTGTATACAGGGATCGATGTGATCTCAACTGTAGGGCAAAAATTTCATTCTTTCATTTTTTTTTGTTTTATTTCCGCGAAGCTCTATCATTTCAGCTTTTGATCGAGAAAGTCGCGACTGCCCAATCATTTTGGCTATTTTTCGCGGTGCCCAATCATTTCGGCTATTTATTTTATTTTTACTCGCCGCTTTTTATTGCGAGTTGCCCAATCATTTCGGCTGTTTTGTATGCATACATTTTCTTTACTTGCTGATTTTTATTGCAAGCTGCCCCATCATTTCGGCTATTTCGTATGCACGTGCGACCTATCGGCCTTTCACCGTAAACTTAAAATTAGACACCGATTTCGGCATCAGCACCGCTACAACTGGGAGTTTGCCAGGAGCGAATCATCATTTGCCTCCGTCGATATCGAACAAAGGTGGCTTAGCGAACAGGGTTAAGGTCCTGTCGGCTAAGACTTTTGACTTCATGAGCCGTAAGGGTCTCACAAAGGTATTTCTCTCTACAAGTCGTGAGGATCTCGCGGGTGTATTTTCTCCTTAGGAATCGTGAAGATTCCTAAATGTATGTTCCTCTGTAAGTCGTAAGGATCCTATAAGAGGGTTTTCTCCTTGTAAATCGAGAGGACCTACAAGGGTTGTTCATCATACGTGCATATCCCCAGTCACGGATGGGACTAGGTTAGGGAAATGTTTATTCGCGCCCGTGGATTGTATACAAGGGTCAGTATTGAACCACTTGTAGGGCAATATCGAAGGTTGTGGGGGTTGCTTAAGCACAGGTTTAGGTCTCTGTAACTTAAGACTTTCAAATCTTATGAGCCGTGAGGGTCCCATAAGAGAGTTCTCCTTACGAGTCTTGAGGATCTCGCAAGTGTATTTTCTCCTTAGGAATCGTGGGGATCCCTAAGTGTGTTGCTCCTTTGTGAGTCGTAAGGATCTCACGCGGGTGGTTTCTCCTTACAAGGTCGAGAGGACCCTGTAAGTGTCCTTTAACGAGGTTGCGCCCTTTCAGGTTTTCACAAACACTCGCCGGTAGTCCTGCTGTTTTTACTCACGGAGCCCTTTCGGGTTTTCATCCGTGCCCATTTTGCTTATGGACATACCGTTTTTTTTATTCTTTTTATTTTCTTTTTTTTTTACGAGGTCGCGCCCTTTCAGGTTTTCACGAACACTCGCCGGTAGCCCTGCTGTTTTTACTCATGAAGCCCTTTCGGGTTTTCATCCGTGCCCTTTTTACTTATGGACATACCGTTATATATATATATATATATATATATATATATATATATATATATTTATATTTTATTTCTTTTTCTTTTATTCATCTCGTCAGCCTGAAGATGCTGCGGTAGTAGTATAAAGACGTTTCGGTCCTTCATTAGTTTAAGGACGTTTCGGTCCGCCATTAGTTTAAGGATGTTTCGGTCCGTCTAGGAGAAGGCTGGCTACTGCTTATAAAGTTTGAGCTTAGAAAGATAGCGAGCGGACATAGTAGTCGTCATCTATCATTGACCTAAGCAGTAACTCACTAAGCGTAGTATTTCTTTAGGAATCGGCCGTTTATTGGCCTGAAAAGCCTTTCACCGTGCATGTCCATGAGTAGATAGGCTCCACCCTGGTAGACCTTGTCTATGATGTACGGGCCTTCATAGTTTGGCTCGAATTTTCCCCGCTTGGCGCGATTGGGAATCATAGGCCTTTTGACCACCAGCACGAGTTCGCCTTGGCGGAATGTCCTCGGCCGGGTCAATCTTTCATATGAGCGCGTCATCTTTGCTTTATAGGCCTCCAGATTTTGTTGCGCTATAAGCCGGGTTTCATCAAGGGCATCAAGCTCCTCAAGCCGAAAGTGAGCATTTTCTTCGTCCGTCGGCTCGTAATGGACTGCCACTCGTAGAGAGGGTAACTCTATCTCGAGGGGGAGTGCTTCTTCTGTACCGAATACCAGTGCATATGGCGTTGTGTTCGTGGCTGTCTTGAACGTAGTTCGATACGCCCAAAGAGCTTCTTGCAGCCTCTCATGCCAGTCCTTCTTATTTCGGGACACCGTTTTCTTCATGATCTTTGTCAAGGTTTTGTTGAAGGCCTCGGCTAGACCATTAGCTCGCGGGTTATAAACTGAGGAATATCTCCAGTCTATATTGTGTTGTTGCGCGAAGCGACTGATCTTGTGGCTTCTATAAGCTGGCCCGTTATCGGAGATGATCCGACGCGGAGTTCCAAACCGATATATGACGTGCGTCTTGAAGAAATGGAGGATATTCTCCGTCTTCACTTCCCTCAGCGGTACTGCTTCTGCCTATTTGGAGAAGTAGTCAGTCGTCGCCAGAATGAAACGATGTCCTCTGGACGATGCTGGTTCGATGGGGCCGACTATGTCAGTTCCCCACATTTCGAATGGCCAGCTAGCCAACGTCGGGTGTAGCGGATTTGGATGCTGGTGGATGAAGTCCCCATGGATTTGGCATGAGTGGCATTGCTTCGCATATTCGAGGCAGTCCTGAATCATCGTGGGCTAGTAGTAGCCCATCCGTTTGATCTTCAACTTCATCTTCGGGCCCGCTTGGTGAGAACCGCAGAGTCCGTCATGAACTTCCTGAATGACTCTTTTCGCTTCGTCAGGTCCCAGATATCTCAACCACAAAGAATCGAACGACCTCTTGTAGAGAGTATCATCGACGAAGGCGAAAGACAGAGCTCGTTTCATAAGCTGATGTCTTGAGGACGCATCTTCGGGCGTTCAACGGTATTTGAAGTAGTCTATAAAGACTTCCCTCCAATCCTCGGCCTTTTCCCGGTCTTTTATTTGCAGAGCCATTTGCTCAGTCGCTCCCTTTTCTTCGGGTGATTCCGGAGATATTTCCGCTGGGGTGAGCACCCGACGGCTTTGTACCACGATTCTTACGTCATCGAGGTTCTCATCAGCCAATTCTTTAGCGAGTTTGGCCAACGCGTCCGCTTTTCTGTTTTCCGCACGCGGTATGTTCTCCAAAGTATAGGAGGGAATTTGGGTCAACAGTTGCTGCACCTTTTTCGCCGTACTTCACCAACTCTGGCTAGCACGTTTGGTAGTCGCCATTTACTTGACTAACGACCAGCTGGGAGTCTCCGTATATGAGGAGGTTTTCAATTCCCATGTCGATGGCGATCTCGAGGCTTGCAATCAAAGCTTCGTATTCGGCTTCATTGTTTGTCCTCGGCTCTGTTAGGGAGAAATCAAAGCGCATTATCCCTCCTTGTGGAGTTACAAAGATGAGTCCTACCCCCGATTTGATTATAAGGGTATTTTGTTTGCGCTTCTTCATGGAAGATGCTCCATCGAAATAAAGCTCGCATCGGGTATCACCACCTTCAATCGCATCAAACGCATGTTCGTCTGGAATATCGCAATTTAAAGGAGAATTGGCGGGTATCGGATGCTCAGCGAGGAAATCAGCGATGGCCTGGCCTTTCACTGCCTTGAGAGGTTGATACATTATTCAGAACTCCATCAAGAGCAGGGCCCATTTAGCGAGTCGTCCCGTCAATATGGCCTTCGACATTAAATATTTAAGGGGGTCCACCTTCAAAATGAGACGGACTTCATGCGCTAACGCATAGTGCCTGAGCTTTGTTATCGCGAAGATCAACGCCAGGCAGTGTTTTTCAATGGGGGAGTAGTTGCTTTCTGCCCCCAGTAGAACTCGACTTAAGTAGTAGAGTGCTCTTTCCTTCCCTTGGTCGTTCTCTTGCGCCCATAATGCGCCTAAGGAACCTTCGAGGGCGGTTGTATAAAGAATGAGGGGCTTTCCCTTGACCGGAGCAACCAACACTGGCGGGTTCTGCAGGTATTGCTTGATCTCATCTAGCACGCTTTGGCATTTTTGGTCCCAGACGAACGGGGTTCCCTTCTTCATCAGGTGACTGTAAGGGCGGCATTTGCCTGAAAGGTTGGCTATAAATCGCCGTATATACGCGAGCTTCCCTTGGAGAGATGGCAGCTGTTTGAGAGTCCTTGGCGGAGGCATTTCCATGATTGCCTTAATGTTTGACGGATCTATTTCAATACCTCAGTGTCGGACGATGAATCCTAGGAATTTGCCCGAGGAAACCCCGAATGCACACTTAAGAGGGTTCATCTTCAAGTTGTATTGTCGAAGGCGTTGAAATACGATCTTCAGATGCTCGAGATGTTCCTCGTATGATTTGCTTTTAACCACAAGATCGTCGATATAGCATTCGACGATTTCGTGTATAAGATCATCAAAGATCTGTGCCATGGCTCTCTGATAAGTAGTACCGGCGTTCTTTAATCCGAAGGGCATCACCTTGTAGCAGAATATACCCAAAGGGGTCCTGAAGGCGGTGTGCTTCTGGTCTTCGGGATGCATCTTTATCTGATTATACCCTGATGAGCCGTCCATGAAGGAGAAAACCTCATGAGTGGACATATTGTCTATCATTAGTTCGGTGACTGGCACTGGGAAATAGTCCTTCGGGCAGGCTTTATTGAGATCCCGAAAGTCCACGCATATGCGCACTGTCCCATTTTTCTTCATCACGGGGACGATGTTGGCATCCATTCGGGATATTGAACTTCCTGGATGAAACCAGAATCGATCAGCTTCTTGACCTCAGCATTGATGCTCATCTCAAGCTCGAGCCGCATTCTTCTTGGTGCCTGCTTGACTGGCTTGACGTCTGGGGATATTGCCAATTTGTGCACAGCAATTTCTGGATCTAGTCCCGGAATTTCGGAATAGTTCCATGCAAAGCAATCTCTATGCTGTATAAGCAGGTCCTTTAACGAAGCCACCCTCTTTTCAGACAGTAGTTTACTAATGAATGTCGGTCGCGGGTCATTCGCCGTTCCCAACTCAATTTTCTTAAGATTATCTGCAGTGGTATGGATTCCATCCTCCAGATCTTTCGGTGCTGGCAGAAATTCTGAGATCACCTCATCGTTGCTGTTTTCGAAGCACAAGGGAAGGTCATCCATGTTCTCGGGCTCTTCTTTTGATATTGTTATCATGTGACAAGTACGAATTCACTTCCAATCCCAATGTGGAACTGGTTCTTCTTTCGTGGCCTTGGGTTCGTGCTTCTGTGGCGGCGCTACCCTCCAGTTGTCAGACAGAGCGAACTTGCCAAGCTGATACTGATCTTCGACCCAATTCTTGAAGGTGAAGCAGTCTTCGAGAGGGTGCCCTATCACTCGGTGATAAGGGCAATAGTCTGGGTGTAAGACTTTGCCTGCTTGTTCGGGGTGTTAGACTCCGGCAGTGTAAGCATCTGATGTTTTAGAGCGAGGTCAAGTATTTTCTTCGTCTTGTCCCGAGGATACGCCCGACCCATTTTTCTTATGAGGGATAGATCGGAACCGTTCGATTCCCGCTTGCATGGCTTCTTAGTCCCGCTTCGTTGCTGTTGAGTGCCTTTTTCGCCTTTCGACTTGTTTCTGCCTCTGCGTCGAGCCTTCTTTATAACAGGTTGACAATGAGCGGCATCTTCATCTTTCACAGCCTGTTGGAGGAGGCGTTGCGTTTTGGCTTTCTCGTAGATGGTCATTTCGCGGTTATGATCGTCTCGGACTTTTTGACCAGCTTCCCTTATAAGCTTGTCCATTTGTTCTTCGAACGACGGACTGGGCACTTTTGCATCTGGAACTTTTACTGGTTCCAGATTAGCATCTTCCTATTGAGCATCCGCTTCTTCATCAAAGTCATACACGACGTAGCAACCATAGAGTAGCCCTCGTTTCTTGGACCGAATGTATCCAAGCCCGATTGTTTCCATTCTCCCATTAGGCAGCTTATGTTGAGTCCCGGGAACGTTCCAGACCCTGTCATAGAATTTGGCTTTTCGAGCGGTCTGTTTGAAGGATATCCCCTGGCGCTTCAGCAACTTCTTCAAGCCTTCTGTATAATATCTGGGCAGACGGATAGGCTAAAGCTGTCAAGCGTAGGATCCGCACCATGCCAGATTTCTTTCTCCACTTTGGTTTCTTCAGAGCGGTAGAATAGAATTGTCTTTTCGCCTTCTCGCCTGGGAGGGACATAGAACGTCTGCAGCTCCTCTACGCTGTAGGTATCGAGCGCATCCAGTTCTTTATGGTGTTTAAGTGGAACCATGGCAATTTGTAAACTTTTCTCTTCATCAGCAGACGTTTGTATTGAAGGTCGAGCAGAGAATACAACATGGACCTCATCTTCCGAGTCGCTACCAAAGATCAATGTAGGAGCGGATGGTCCTGGCTTGTTGTGTTGGGGTTGACCCGAATAAACTATCTCCTCCTCTTCTTCAGTATCACTGCCGAAGACAGGGATGGTGGCATTAGCCTTATTCTCCGGCTTGTGGCACCTCTCCGTGTCTTCGAAATCCGATAAGAAGTATTTGGCATCTTCATATTTACGGACTTCGTTCATAGAGAACGGGTTCAGTTCTCCCGTCACGGTATACTCGAAACCATCCATAAAATACTTCATACACTGATGTTGTGTAGAAGGGATGATGTTGTACTCGTGTAACCATGGTCGGCCGAGCAGAGCATTGTAGCAAGTCTTGGCGTCTATGACGTGGAACTTAATGTCTGTGACGAGCAGCCCAAAGCGTAGCGTCAATATCACAGACCCAAGAGTTCTTGATGACTGGGAGTCGAACCCGGAGATGGTGATCTTGTCCCGAGCAAGGTGCTGGACGCTCATGCAGATTTCTTTTAACACTCGCACATTAAGGAGATTAACAGAGGATCCATTGTCGATCAGGATTTTGCCTATCTTTATATCGTGGCAGTATCCCGAGACATAGAGGGGGCGATTACGTTCGCATGTCCCAAGGAGAAGGTCCTCATCACTAAAAGTGACATCGGCCGTGTGCACTTCCTCCAATTCATCCTTCATCTTTTCTTCAGCCAGGAAAGCTTGAAATTGTTCCGGCTTCTATAGTGCCTTGATTAACGAGTCTGTCGCCTCTTTTAATAGCAAAAGGGCGTCAAGAATGCTGAGCTGCGAGGGTAGCTTCCTCAGATGTGCTAGGATGTTGTGATCCACCTTATTTCTCTTCGGCGGGTCCTTGGCACTTAGCTCTTCCACAACTTGGTCATCCAAGGCGATCTCCTCAGGGACCTTCTCTTTCCCTTTATCTTTTTTATTTGAGGGTCTGAGATTCTTTTCGGAAAGCATGCGATTACGCAGCCGGATATTTTCGCAGACCTTCGGCTCTTCTTCTTTTCCCGAGGTGGACACTTTAAAGAGGGGGCTGAGAGCCAGCTCCTCATCGGAATCGCTCCCGAATGTAATCACTTGTGGTCCCCCAGCGTCAACCATGCGACAATCGCCGGTAGTTCTGTTAAGCCTTTCGGTCGTATTTTTCCGCTCCCAACGAGTTTTGTGCTTCTCTCGTTTAAACTGTTGTCGGTGATCAACATATCCTTGCTACCATCTATCGAAAGCTTTGCACTCTTCAGTGGGGTGCGAAACCTTCCGATAATACAAGCAGTGGGAGGGGTGCATTTCCACTTCACCAGTAATGTTTTCTTCGGAGGATGGTAGCTTCATGCCCATTGATATGGCCTTAGCAAACCTTTTTCTCGTCTTGAATTTTCTTTTGTCCGTAGTGGATGTATTTTGCTCCAGCGGAAGTGTCTCAGCTCTTTCGTCAAGTCGCTGGCGCTTGGCCCTTTCAAATATAGCCGTCACGCGTTCCCGATCAGCTTTACTTTTCAACAGAGCTTCGTTGAGGAATGCGTCAATTACATCATCCGATAGCCTCAGAATTTTTGATTCGGGATCTGCCCCCAGCTTTTCAGTGCAAGGAGTCTCCTCATCGTCTGCCAACGAATGGGAGATCATATGGCAGGTCGCCACGTATTCCTCAGACTCATTCGACGAACTTTCTCCCTCATCTTCCTCTTGAAAGACGTGGTTGAGAAACTCTTGGAGTGTAATGGGAGTCTGCGTTTTCTGGTTGTATTCCTCCAGCATGTCAATTTATTTTTGTAAGTCCGTGCGCCTGTCACCAGGCTTTACAGGCTTATTAGATTTCTTCTTCTTCTTCGAAGATTTTGACGGCTGGTTGCGAGTGCTTGGGCCACCACCATCGGTTTCAACGTCCTTTCAATGACTTGCGGTTCCAGCGGGTTCTTCCACTTAATCGCTGGGCATGTCTGAAGATCGTTCAGCATTATCTTCGTCTTAGCTGACAGCACAACCTCCCATGGGGCTTCTTCGACGAGAGAGCACGTTCCCCGGGCATATTCATCCTCTTAGAGGTGTGAGGTTGCGGCGGATTCACCTTCTATCTATCAGATAACGCGAACTTGCCCTGTTGGTACTGGTCTTCAAGCCAATTTTTGAAGACGTAGCAATCTTCGATCGGATGACCCAGTACTCGATGATAGGGGCAGTAGTTGGGCTCATTGACATCATTTGGTTGCGACGGACGTTTTGGCTCCGGCAGATTTATGAGTCGGTTGCGCAACGCCAGCTCGAATAATCTTCTCGTTTTATCTCGGGGAAACGAGTAAGGACGTCCTAGTCTCTCCTCAAGGGGTACCTGCGGACGCATATTATTCTGATGAATAACCAGCTTCGAGTTATTCGGCTGTTGTTGAACATTAGCGACAACGATCGCTTTTCCCTTCCCCTTTTCATTTCGGGAGTCCGGCTTTGGAAGAGGGGGTCTATGGCCCATCTGATCCATTTGCGCTAGCTTGTCAATCAAGGCCTGGAAGGTAGTCGGCTTGAAGATCATAAATTGCGAGATGGTTGCTTGTGGATCAAGGGTTCCCACAAACATACCCACTGCAGGAGCTTCTTCAATGCGCTGCTCGCACTTTGACAATAAGTTCCGCCACCGTATAGCATATTGAACCCATGTCTCGCCTGGCTTTACCCTGGCGTTAATCAGTGTCGTCATCGGGGTGCGTTCACTGGCGCTTGCAAAACGCTGGGTAAACAACAGCTCCATCTCCGTGAAGGTCTTGATAGAGTCGTTTGGGAGCTCAGAGTACCACTCGAACGCTGTATCTGATAAGCTTCCAATGAACTGGCGAAGCAACAGTTTGTCATCACCGCCGGTGTTGCCGCAGAGCGCCCTGAACTGGGCAACATGCTGGTGAGGATTGCCCTTCCCCTTATAGACATGGAATTTGGGAATTGTGTAGCCGGGTGGGTACTTGATTTGATCGTACCAACTTGGATATGGTCGTCCTGTTTTTACGACCTGGCTGGCTGCTTCAGTCGCATGATGAACCCATATTTGTTGGGCTATGTACTCCTCCAAGTCATCTTTGGAGATTGTCTCCTCCTTAGCTGTTGACAGAGCTGGTGGAGGATTCGATGTTTCTCCCCTATCGTCTTCAAGGACGATCGGGGGATGTTCGGTTGGAGGATCTTGTTGGATCATCATCCCCACCATGTCTTGGAACAGGAGGCCCATACGCTTTATGTTGGCTGCTTGTTCAGCAGCCTCTTTATCCTTCTTCTCCAATATTCGACGAAGGAATTCAGCATCAGTTTCTTGCTCCTGGCGTTCATCCGAGGACGTTTCAGGGCTTTTTTTTGGCCCAGTGAGTGCGGCCATCGCGTTCATCATCTCCTGAAGCTTTTGCTGCTGCTCCTGCGCTTTGGTCACCGATCGCGTGAGCGGTCTATAACCTATGGATATGCCGCTGTCCTCTTTACCAGACGCCATGTAAACGGTATGAACTACAATGCCCCCTGACTTAGGGCGTTTCGGATCACCACCTTTGATATTCGCCGTCGGCGTGACGACTTTCTCCGGCCTTCTTCTTTTATGGGCCGTTGAGGTTGAGGGGGCCGTTGCTTTGGGCACCCAAGTGGTCGTCACTTTTCGTTGCTTGACCGGGGGATTTTCTTCTTGTCGACCTTTCGACTTCTTGTGTTGGCGAGAGAAATTAGGATCGATCACGGATTCTCGGACTCGTCGCCATGTCTTGTAAATCCTGGAGGACAGCGATTGAGGAGGCGGCTCCAGCTTTTCTGCTTCCACGGCGGTCTCTACCAGTGGAGGAGATCTTTTGAGCACCGCAGTTGGCGAGTTTCTGCGTACTCTGTTCAGCAGCTCAAAGTTGTTCCCAGTTGGAACATCAGCATTAGCTTCCACCGTTGGAGCTGGTGGAGTTATTCCAGAGGGGGAGTTGCCACCAATCTTCCTTATCCGGCGCCAGTGGCGTCGTCGGGCGCGACGAGTAGTCGGTATTGGTTCAGAGACAGAAACAGCTTCTTCTTGCCCCCTGTTCAGGTGTGGGGCTGTTGCCGGCGTCAGCCTATTGAAGACTGATGTCTTTTGAGCAGCTAGAGAAGGAGTGGGAGTTGGGACGGTCAGTCTTGTAAAGACCGATCTCTTAGCAGGAGAAGCCGTCTTGACGACTTTAGGAGCAGGTTTGGCTACTCTTTTTGGAATAACCTTTTCTGGGACTGCAAGCTTCATTGTGGACCCGCAGGAGTTTTGGCCCAGTCTGGAGAAGACCGAGGCACTGGTATTGGGTGACCCGTTGAGAGGGGCCGCGGTAACTGTAAGTCGATCGAAGACCGACTTCTTAGAAGCTTCTGGTACGGGCACAGGGGTGCTGAAGCTTGTTGGTAGAAGCATGGTTCCGAAAAACAGCCCTGTGGTGGCTTGAGCAATCTGCTCCACGGGCATCATGAACAAAGAGGCCGCTTAGGGCCCGTAGGTTATGCCCCCAGTTGAGGCAGGACGCGAGTTGCAGCTGTAGTTGGAGCACTTCGAACAGGTGGATGCCATTACTGTTTTTCTTTCTGCGCCAAGCAAGAGATCAAATCTTAGTAACTTGAAACCTATGGGCAACCATTAACAAACCGCGATTCGTTCGCGAATACGACACGAAGTGTGGAGTGGAAAGAGGAAAATGTCCCACCGGGCGTGCCAGAATCTGTTCCCCTCCGAATGGCGGCCGAGACATTATGACGTCTTGCCTGAGATTCGGGGCAGACGCTATTTGGTTTTATCCGTCCATCTCTCCGAAGATGCCAAGTTGATTTATAACCGTGTATCGGAGGTTTAGACGGATGCGGCCGATGTAGCAGATTTCGTCAGATTCCCCCTCGCTTGAGGGGTTTTTGATTGTGGGGACGCTCTTCCCTGCAGGCGCAAGCCCCTGCAGTTAATTACGCTACCGCCCTTTTTATTGCATTGCAATTTAATTTGGCCTACTAGGCCTTTCTGTTTTGGGCCTGGCCCTTTAATAATGCATTGCATTTGTCAAGCGCTTTGCGCCAATCACTAAGCGCAAGCGCTTGTGGTGATGACACGTGTCACGCTCTGGTGAGCGCAAGTGCAGTTAGCGCAGTGCGCTGCACCAGTGCGCTACGCTGCTGCGCTGCTGACACGTGGCGCGCTCTGGTGAGTTGCGCCAATTTCAGAGAGCAAGGCTCTATCTTATAAGCGCATAGCGCAAGTGGTTCAGGTGCTGACATGTGGCGTTCTCTGGTGGCTTGCGCCAACCCAGGAGCGCAACAGTGCAGTCTTCGTAAGTGGAGGGCACAATTTGATTTCTAAATTCAATTTAGATCAAAGAAAACAATTTTTTCTTGTTTTCAGAGAACCAGTGGTTCATAAAAAAGTGCAACGCACTTATTATTATTTGAAGATCATTGATCTTGTTCTTAGATCAATGATCTATTAGAAGAAATTCTTCTATTTTTGTGAAGGTTTTTACCTTTATCTTGAACTTTCTTCAGAGTTCTCTCTGTTTTGAGCTTCTCAATCTCTCACAATGTTTTTTTTTGATTTGGGGTCTAGGGGCCTTTATATAGTGCCCATAAATTTGTTAAATTTGTTAAAAAAATATTTCTCTGAGTGATTTGGGGAATTTTCCCCACCGTTGGATTTTTGATCCAAGGGCTTCTGTTTTACAGAAGGCAATCTTCTTGTTTTAATAAGAACAGAAAAATCTTGCTAGAATTTAATTCTGTTTGGCGCAAACGCCCCAGTGCATGACACGTGTCAAGCAGCGCAGAGCAAAACGCAGAGCGCAGCGCAACTGCGCTGACACGTGTCGCGCAGCGCACGGCGCAGCGCATCTGCGCTGACACGTGTCGCGCAGCGCACGGCGCAGCGCAACTGCGCTTGCGCATCTGCGCTGACACGTGTCGTGCAGCACATCTACGCTGACACGTATCGCGCAGCGCAGCGCTTGCGCAACTGAAGCGTTGCTTCCTTTAGTTTTGTTTTAAATAGAGTTTTGCTCTGATTGGGTGCCCTGCCTTGGGCGCTGCGCTGGCGTATCAACTTTCGACATGTGGTGCGTTGCGCGCAGCGTAAAGAATTTGAAGCGTTGCTTCGAATTTTGAATTTTGAAATTCAAACAGAGCTTTGCTCTGATTGGGGGAAACAGGCGCAGCAAAACTTGGAAGCTTACAAAGCAAAGATGGCGCGTTAGTACGAGAGATTGACTAGGTCGAGAACATTCCGCCAAGGCGAACTCGTGCTCGTGGTCAAGAGACCTATGATCCCCAATCGTGCCAAACGAGGGAAGTTCTATCCAAACTACGAAGGCCCGTACATCATAGACAAAGTATACTAAGGTGGAGCTTACTTGCTCATGGATATGCATGGAGAAAGACCTTTTCGCCCAATAAACGGCCGTTTCTTGAAGAAATACTACGCCTGACTGAGACGTCCTTAAACTACTACAAACCGCAGCATCCTTAGGCTAATGTGGAAAAAAAAAAGAAGAGAAATAAAAAAACGGTACGTCCATAAGCGAAATTGGCATGGATGAAAACTCGAAAGGGCTCCATGAGTAAAAACAGCAGGGCTTCCGGCAAGTTTATGAAAACCCGAAAGGGCACAATCTCGTTAAAAGACATTTGCAAGGTCCTCTCGACCGTAGGAGCATGGCTGGCCTTGTCAACCTCTCGTATTCCGTATTTTGGGAAGCGGGGCGTGACATGGTTTTGTTGGTATCAGAGCCAGGTTGGTTTAGAATGGGATTACAGTTTCCGTGTAGGGCTTGAGAATCTAAGCCACCCTTCGGTCTAGATTGTAAACTTGTTATCCTTGACCTTGATTCATATAGTGTGTTCTGCTACATATTTTTATCAATCCACTAAAGTTTTGAGTAACTTGGTAGAGTTATGTGGTTGTAACTATGAACTGCAGCATAGTTATAAGGCAGCACTCTGCTTGAGTGACTTAGAGTTCTACATTTGATTTCCACTCGTGTGAATTTCATCTCACCATATATTCTTGTTTCGTTGTCCATTCTATACTTTATTCTGATTCTTATTCCTTGTACCTTATATCTTCCTAAAATTTGTTCTTTTAGGACCATGACTTCCAACAACTCCCTGTTTATATCTTATATCATTCCCGAGTTTTCAAATCTATTTTACGTTTTCGTCCTTGTACCTTCCTATTGATCCTACACATGCTTAAGTATCTTATTGGACTCATTGCCTTCTCATGTCTTCGTTTCTTCAAGATTATCGTATCGCGTTGCATACCTTTAAGTTTCTATCAGCGTCGCATAACAGAAGCTAAAACCTGGCGTTCAACGACTCTTCTTCCGCCTCCACTCTCTGGAGTCAGGCCGTCGAGATTTTGGGTGTATTGCGAGGATTGATGGAAGCTCCGGAGCGAACAAATGATCTCATAGCTGAAGGACTAAGAAGACAAATAGCTCAGGCACCAACGGAAGCCCCAATCATAGGAGAATTCTGGTTAGATAAAGAGGTGGCGTGCAGATGAAGTGCTTATTTGTTACTCAGCAACAGAATCAGCGGAGAGCCCAACGCTCTGATTATTGCAAGAGGCCAGGACACTTACAGCGGGACTGTCGCCAGGCCAAAGGGCAGTGCTTGATTTGTGGATCCGACGAACATCTGGTCAATGGTTGCCCTAGAAGGAAGGAGCTGCAAGGTGGAGATTCGTCAACGCCCTCCAAATCTTCTTAAGTGACTTAGTTGTTTCGTAGTTCGAGGATGATATGGACCCGGCACCTAATTTAGACTTACCTTATGAGATCGCAAAGATTTAGATATCGATGCAGAGTTATCACCTTTCCTGCTTTCAATAAAGATATCATCACTCTATTTATTAGGTGTTTCCTTTCGTTTAAAATATGGTATACGTTGAACTTCTTACCTTGAATGCAATAAAGTTGTGAATTGTGACTAACTACTTTTGTTTGACTAACTATATTTAGACCATAAGCTTAGTCGACATCACGGTTCATCACCGCACCCCCTGACTTTTTTTCGGTTAAGTCGTATCTTGCCGCATACCCCTGTCAAATCGTCAAACCCTATACTCTTTGTTAACTCATACCTCTCCTTAATTTTGAATCCGATTTTCATCCTTTATCTCTATATCATTCTGAATAACCCAATTCCTCCTCACCATTCTTCCATTTCAGGTGCTTGCTCACAGCGTCAATCTTCGTTATATATACCGCAATCCATTCTCCGGCTAGTCTATTATATATCACTAGTGTTATTTTTCCATTGATATAGTTATAATTAGTACGTTTACCATTTTAAAATTTAGAGTTTTGCCTATTTACAATAAGTTAGATTCCCATTATGTGCTAATAAGTATGTCCAGTTTTACTTACTGTCCCGAAGTTCTCTACTATTTCCAAGCTTTTAAATTGTTTTGATTTACATTATATATCTTATTTTCTAGTGAAATTTCTATACTAATGCTTTCAGTTTACATGACACTCTTGTTTTTTTTCTTTACTACCTCGCTTATTCTTCGTTTTATTTTTCGACACTTTTACCTTATGAGTATTCTAAAGTTATTTTGTACTTGTTTGAATTGTGATTTCACCAAAGTTGTTTCGATTCTTAAGGCTTATCAACCAATTCCCCACTATTGTTTATTATTGTTATTCTATTTTCCTTGTATTGTATATATATAGTTTGTCATTATAAATGGTCATGCCTTGTGCTTATTTATGACTATCCTTTTAGCTGTGCCTTTTCTTATATATATAAATATTGATTTTCATCTAGTTGCTTTTACGTAAATCGCTATATAGCAGTAATTGACTTTTGTTACTTTTCATATGATATTTTATATATTATCGTATTTTAAATTTCAAGGAAGAAATTTTATATAAGTAGGGTATGATGTAATACCCAGTTTTCCTTGGACATATTTCCTTTATTTATAAATAAAAGTTTCCCTAAGATTTTTCTATTAGAAAATATCTATAAATAATTTCCTACGCTTTCTAATATTGATTTACTAACTTTTTATTAAATTAAATATTTTTCCCAAATTAATTCCCTAAACTATTCCTAACCCAAACCCCACTCCCTGAGCCGGCCCACAAACCCGACCCGAACCCTCACCCCTCTCTTTCTTCTTCTCTCCTACGACTCTTTTTCCCTCTCGTTTCCTCCTCGCCCTGCTTCTCGTGCCCACGACCCACGCCAACTGACCCCATCTCTCGCGCTACCCCCACGTTCCCCCTCTCTCCCCCTCACCCACTTTCCCTCTCTCTCTTCTTCCCGCTTCTCCTTCCTCTCACCTACGAGAACCCCAAACCTCCACAGCACTCACGCGTCACCTCCATCAACCATCGATGGGCCTCCCCCTCTTCCTACAGCACCTCGAACCACCGTCGATCACCTCCCTACCACAACGCTGTCGAGACCACCACCACCGTCGCCTTCACCGCCGCCCATCTCCCCTGCAACTTATACCCAGAACCTCCACCAAGCAACCCTCGGCTTGCACCATCGCCGCACCCTTGTCGTCGGAGCTCCGGCCTCATCTTCCACCACCTCACCTCGCCGCCACCTTCCTCCTCTCATCCCGACAACGAACTCCTGCACCGAGAAACCCCGATGAGCACCTGCACACCCACCGCGACGACTCCAACCCGCAGCCCCGACCTCGCCTGCACGTTGCCGCCGCTTCCTCACCGCCACCTCGTTCTCCCCTCTCCAACCCAGCACCACCTTCCTCCCTGAGCACCCCTGCAACCTCCAGAGCGCCGGCCGCCTCCAAGAACCCTAGCAACCTGTGCAGCCGAGCCAAGCTGTTGTCGCCGAGCCATGATTGTGCCTGTGCTGCGCTCGTCGTCGTTTTCGTACCATGATCGTCTTCAGGCAAGTGAATTCCACTTGTTAACATGCTATAGTTATATATATAATTGGGATTGTTCATACATAGTGACGTAGAGATGAGTTTGAGTAGCAACCGAAAAAGTTGCGATAGGATTGTGTGGGATTGACAGTGATTGGGTCAGAAACTTGATTAGGAATTGTATGCGATTTGTAAGAATCAAATTCTGCTTCCCCGAGCAACGGAAACCTAAATTTTGATTGAAACAAGTATGCACGTAACGTGCTCGATAAATTGTCCAAACCAACTTTTAACTCGGAATCGCCAACAAACCGCGGTGACGAGCTCTGGACCCATGACACTATGTGCTCCGACTCGTTCCCGTTCCGTGTCTAGCACCGTGTCGCCATCACACCATGTACACGCCACCATCGTACCCAGTTCCCGTTCCACGTCGTGCCCGCTTCCGTGCCACCGCGGACCCATTCACGTATCGCGCCTCGTACCCAGTCCCCGTGCCGTGTCATGCCAGCCCTTGTGCCACACCGTGCTTGATCCAGTGCACGCGCATTGCCGCTCCCAGACCACGTGCCGAGTCAATACCCGTGTCGCGCCTTGCCACGCACCGAGTCAGGACCACGCCTAGTACCGAATCACCGCGCATCGCGCTCGCGCATCGCGCTCGCGCATCGCGCTCGCGCATCGCGCTCGCGCCACGCGCCCGTGTTCAGCATCGCGCCGTCACGTGTGTCGAGACAAACTCTGCAGCGGCGTCGCTTCCATATCAAGCGACCGAAAGCAAGTGAACCCCTCACTTGCTTTACATGCTAAAATGATATATATACTGATACACATTTATATATAAATTTACATTGCTCTTATTAATCAAGTGTTTGATGCCAGATCCTAAGCAAAAATCTACTTTAGAATGGTGGAACTCATGATCAATAAAACCTTGCGTGATTAGCGAACATCGTATATAAATTTGGCTGTAAAATAAAGCTGGTTACCTCCCCTAAAACGACAACCCAATAACCCTTATGAAAGCGGATTCTCTCAGACGAGCTGAACGGTTAAAATCATAATGAATTAATTATATCGGACCCTAGAGTTCTATGGATCGTATCGAAACCAACAGATAAACCTACAGCACCCCGTAGTCCAACCTTGCATTTTGATAAGTTATATCAATGAACACTGAGGCGATTCGCGGCCTGAACTGCAGTCCGGGGCAGCGTTCGTTTTGGATACCTGGCTTTAGAATACCTGTACACCCCTTTTATAAACTGAAAATGCATGGGGTCCCATATGGTCACGTAGATAATTTAGTTAGCTAACCCCTGAATCTGTCCCGTGTCGTTTCACCGTCGTTTGATATTTAATTCGTATTTTGGAATACCGGGGTGTTCTGCAGTTTCTGCAGTGATCCCTCTTACACCAGCACCTTAAACACAACATAACTTTTAGTACAGAACTACTATTGATGATCCGTTTGATGCGTTCGAAACATAACAAAAAAATATACAATTAGTTGAACTGTAGCATCACCTAATTATGCTCTCAACTATGAGTAAAATGTGTTACGAAACGGACTTCCAGTTCTGAAACTGGATATCCAGCAGTGAACACTTAAATTGAAGTGGCCATATCTAGCGAACCTGAAATCCGATTGACACGAAATCAATTTTGATGGATAGATAATTAAACATACTGCTTACTCCCTTTACATTGTTTTGCTTAATTCTTCATGTATGATTTATAATAAATTATGCAAGTGGTAGGACACTGACTGATGATATTTTGTTCATATCACAATTATTGTATTCTCATCATATCATATAGACGTCATTGCATTGGTAACCTAGTAATCGTGTACATTACCCAGTGTTAGGTATTAGTGTTTGATTGTGGCAAGTACGTTAGTGTTTAAGCATGAATGGATAAGTGAAAGTGACACGTACTTGTACATAATCAGCGGACCCTATTGATTTATTACGTTGTCGACGCCTATGGGACGTGTATAAGTGTAACTATAACTGGAATGGGACGGTTATGGAGCACTTATATTAGTGTCATAGGTAAGGCACCAAACACTGTCCATTTATCTTGGGTATCATTCGAGACATGCTTGATGGAGATCTTGTCTCCAGTTCTCGCGTAGACTTGTCATGGACCGACTGGTATTTGAGTTTATAGTTGGCGTTTGATGTAGACCACAGGGTATGGGGTAGTTTGAGTATGAGTTCAACAGAATCTCGGGAGTCCCATTGCCGGCTTACATCGTGATTTTGGGAGTTATATGGATGGAGTTACTGAATATTATCGTGCGTGTTTCGGGCCTGTGTTCCCTTGTCCCTGGGGCACTACCCTTGGGTGGGGGATACTCACGAGAGGTTGACTCTCACACTTGGACTGACGATAGGTTTAGCGACCTGGACAGTGAGACTTAGAGACTGATAGGGTTAGTGACTTGCATTGATTACTGATTCAATATACCTGCCATGCTGTTTACCTGTTTACCTGTACTGGCTACTTCATGCTCATGTCATTACTCCATGCTTACTGTTTCATATTCAACACTATTGCACGTGTTCACATTTGTATTTATATATATTGCTATCGTGTCGCTCTGATGACCTGAGTATGCATGCTCAGTTGAGAAGTGGACTTAGCTGGGATCAGGACCTGACGTACCTCGAGAATATTGCGGACATCTTGATCAGCGACTCAGCGCTATCCTTCCTTGATCTCTATCTGGTTAGTTTTGTATCCGTTTTGATTTAGCGACTGCATTTCTCATTACCTGTGCATTGAGTACTGATTACCATGTAAAGCTAGAAGCCGAAGTGTGACTACGGCAGGACATTTCCTTGACCGTAGGAGCATGGCTGGCTTTGTCAACCCTTCGTATTCCATATTTTGGGAAGCGGGGCATGACAACGGCCAAAGTCAACCTCTGACCCCATAGAACACTGCTAAAATCAATCCTGACCCCGTGGAAAACGGCCAAAGTCAACCCCTGACCCCGTAGAACACGGCTAAAGTCAATCCTGGCCCCATGGAAATAGCCAAAGTCAACCCCTGACCCCGTAGAACATGGCTAAAGTCAATCCTAACCCCGAGGAAAACGGCCAAAGTCAATCCCTGGCCCCGTAGAACACGGCTAAAGTCAATCCTGACCCTGTAGAAAACGGCCAAAGTCAACCCCTGACCCCGTAGAACACGGCTAAAGTCAATCCTGACCCCATGAAAAACGGCCAAAGTAAATCCTCGACCTCCCCGTCGAAGCAATGCTTCGACTCGGGAGCAGGTCAACTCATCAATCACTTACAAGTCCTCTCGACTTGTAAGGAAGAAAATTCTCTTGTGAGATCTTTACGACTCTCAAGAGAAAACACACTTAGGAATACTCACGATTTCCAAGGAGAAGATACACCTACGAGATCCTCTCGACTCGTAGGGAGAAAAATCTTTATGAAACCCCCATGGCTCATAAAATTGAAAAGTCTTAGACAGCAGATCTGAACCTGTTTCCTAAGCCATCGCTACCCCGTAAAGAGTTCAAGATGCACTGTTCTCATCCACAGACCACCTTTGCCGAAATTACATGTGAGAGAAATGGAGGTGCTATTCAGGAATGCGTAAACTGCTTCACACCAAGTCAAAACAAAAGGCATAATCTACGGGTATCGACCACACACCATGCAAGACAATAAAGAGAACATTCAATTCGCATTCAGTTAAACATTCGGAGCGCACCCATTCATGCAAAAAGGTTTAATACAGAAAATAAAAGAACGGAAACGAAAATTTGTCATTCATACTTCAGAAAATTCTTACATTGATGAAAACAGTAAACAAAAGCATCGTTGAAAATGTTTGCAATGGTAAAACATCAAATCCAGGACATGGATTGAGGAATTCAAAAGTGAGGCCGTCTAAAATATTTCTGGCCTCTCTGACCATTCTCGTGTGCTTCCTCTCGCGATCGCAGGTGTCGGGATCTCCGCCGATGTCCTCCACCCTCCGATAGGCAGAGATTATCGTCGTTTGTTGGAAGATTTGATGCCGGATATCAATGAGATTATCACGCCGCTTCTTCGATATCAGGCCCATCAGATATACTGAGTACACATTGTCTTCAGCATCATCTAGTACCTTAAACGGCATGGCTTCGTAAAATCCAGGAAGTGTGTTCCGAATCGCTCTCACGATAAGCTTCAAAAGAGCGGAGCGACGAGGAAGTAGTCGACCGTTGTATTCATTAAAGCGACTCATAATCTCAGCACACTGAGCATTGGTGAACTCCTGGTTTTGACAATGACCTGGCACGCGAATGTCTCCATAAGAAATGATTTCGTCAAGATCATACAGATGAGCAGACATAGTATCTGAAATAAAAATCAGTGAAAGTTTAGTAGACAGACTGATCAAGAAAATGCTTAGTAAAACAGACACAGGGATTTAAACAACTCTTGATATCCGCATGAAGAAAACATGCGCTGATTAAGACACCCAATAAATTCAAATTTGTGCAATTCAGGAGGGAATCCTAAAAGGATTCTCATTTAATCAGAGACTCCTCGGGACAAGGAGTTAGACTCCTCGAGAGCAATGCTCTACAGATAGGAGTGACATCTGTCAACTCTAATTATAAAGAATAAAAATTCCTCCAAAAATTCTGAAGAGCAATGCTCTGCGAAGAAGATGGAATAATCCATCAAAAAAACCCTAAAAGCAAAAGCTTTTATTAAGATAAAAACTTCAAGACCTTCAAGATCTGTAAACAAAACTCTAAGAGTTCTTCATGAACAGGGTTCCAGTCCATGGGATAAAAATCACCTTAAAAAGATTATATCTTGAAGATCTCTGATCTAAAAGATGAGCATGGCTCTGGATGAAAACCCTAAAGCTTTTAGATCTCTAATCTAAAGATGACCATGGCTCTGTTAATGGTTAAAACCCCAAAAATTTATTTTTAGATCTATGATCTAAGGAGAGCAAAGCTCTGTTAAAAAGTTCAATTCTTACCTAAGTTGGGCAGAGTTTCGACTCTTAAGAAATTTCTTAAGGAAGAGAGCTATGCTCTGAAAGAGAATTAATTCTCAGAGAAAACAAGAAAGAAGATGAACATGGGTCATCTCAAGGGCCAAAAGCCCTATTTATAGGCATTGAGAGCCGTTTCAACTTCCAAAGTTGATCTAATGGCGCACATGCTGCCACCGCTGCACTCACGTGTGAGCCACGTGTGCGCAACGGTGGGGAGGCATTTGTTTCGTCCAATCAGAGCAAAACTCTGTTCAAATTTTGAAATTTGAAATGAAACGGCGCTTTATAAAAGCGATAGCGCTAAATGCGCCAGCGCTGAGAGTTAAAGACTCTGCTGTAGCGCTCACATGCAAAACACGAGAGCGCTAACGCTAAGTGCGCCAGCAGCGCCAGCGCTAAGAGCCAAAGACTCTGATGCGGCTCTCACGTGCAGAGCACGAGAGCGCTAGCGCTAAGTGCGCTAGCACCTAAAGTCAAAGACTCTAATGCTGCGCTCACGTGCAAAGCACGAGAGTGCTAGCGCTGGAACTAAGTGTCCCCCACCGTTGGATCAAAAATCAAATAAAGATGATAAATCATCAATTGACCAGAATAAAATTCTGTTAAGGAAACATTCCTCGGAATCTTTTCAAACAGGAAAGATTGTGCTCTGAAAATCAGAGCACCATTAGATCAATGATCCAATGGTGATTAAAAATCACTACAATATAGAATAAATTCTGTATGGGAAAAATTTCCCAATCTTATTAAAAACAAGAAGGTTGCCTTCTGTAAATCAGAAGCCCTTGGATCAAAAATCCAACGGGGGAAACATCCCCAAATCAATTAGAGAAAAGATATCCTTAACTGATTCAATAAATAAGCATCCACTATATAAAAGCCCCAAGAATTTAAGTCTTGTAGAGAGGACCCCCCCCCCAAACTTTGAGAAATTTCATAGAGAAAAGCAAGCTCTCGGCAGAAGAAGAATTTCTTCAAGGTAAAATAAAAAGATCAAAGCATCTCATCAGAAATTCCGGCGGGTTCGACCGAAAGGTGTTCTAAAACTTAGTTCTTATGCTAGATCATAAATCTATAAGAAAACTGTATTTCACAAAAGAGATAATAACATCTCATTATAAAAGGGGGGAGAATAATTCAATTCTCTTAGAATCACAGATCCATAAATGCAAATCATTTCACCAAAAACATAAGAGATTGAAACATCTCCTATAAAATATGAACTTTGTTCTTAGATCCATGAGACAAAGTCTCTTATAAGAGAGAATTTAATTCTCAGAGCACAAAGCTGCCTAAAAAGAGCCTTAGTACTCCAAATTAAAAGAAGCGCATCAGCGCTCCAAAATCTAGCGCACAGCGCTCCAGAGCCTTAGCTCTCCAATTAAAAGAAGCGCATCAGCGCTCTAAAACCTAGCGCACAGCACTGCAGAGCCTTAGCGCTCCAAATTTAAAGAAGCGCCTCAGCGCTTCAAATCTAGCGCGCAGCGCTGCAGAGCCTTAGCGCTCCAAATTTAAAGAAGCGCCTCAAGCGCTCCAAAACTAGCGCACAACGCTGCAGAACCTTAGCGCTCCAAATTTAAAGAAGCACCTCAGCGCTCCAAGTCTGGCACACAGCGCCAAGCGCGCCACGTGCTCCTCACGTGTGCGCTATTTCATAACTAGCGCTCTACGCTCATTAACTGGCGCACAGCGCCAAGCGCGCCACGTGCTCCTCACGTGCGCGCTATTTCACTAGGAGCGTTCTGCGCTCATTAACTGGCGCACAACGCCAAGCGCACCACGTGCTCCTCACGTGGGCGCTAAGAAAACATAAAGTGTTCTTTAAATAAAAGCCTCAGAGCCATAATGAATGCTCAGCACTCAATAGAAGACCAAAAAAGGCTGTCAGAACCCAAACCAATGCTCAAAATTGTTAAATGTTTAACATTTTAACTAAATGGGCCGAGCTCAAATTGGCCACAGAACCCTACCTCAGATTAATTATAACAACCGAGTTCAATTATACCAATTTTGTTCCATATTTATTATCTGTGGTATTTTATTGATTTATCGTGTTTGGGTGCGAATGGTATGTTACATTTTATATTGCATTCGACCCGACCCGCTTGCTTGAACTTTTTTGATTCATATTTATAGACTACCCTGGCTTGTTAAATAGACACGTGCATCTCATGGATACTGCATATTGACTTTTCATCTGACATCGCATATTTTATCATATAACATTTTAGGTCACATAAAATAAATTAAAATTGCATTTCATAGCCTGCATGATACCCCTAACCCCGTGGTAGCGTCTGCACATCGTGCTCTCGTCCCGTTCAGTGAAACGGACGTGTTTGGATGGCTACGCGCACGTACATGCATCCGTTCTTGGGGGTATGCTTTTTCGTTACCTGAGCATTCATTTTGAATTTTGAAAGTCGCATATATTTTTCATATTTTAAATCAGAATTTTTAGACCCGACCCAGACGCATTTTGAAATATTTTATATCCCGCTAAAAATCCAATTATTTAAATTTTAAATCAATTATAATATCTCTTTTAAACCACTCAAAATATTTTTCCAACCAATATAAATCTTTTTCAATTTTTTTTAGTATAATCAAATCCAATTATAACAACCCAGCTCTCTCTTTCTCGTGGGCCCCTATCCTCTCTCTTCCTTTCTTTTTCTCTCTCGGCCAATCAAATTACTCCCTCTAATTACGCCGACCCCGCCTGCTCTCTCTCTCTCTCTCTTTCTTTTCTTTCTTTCTCTTTCTCTCTCCCCTGCTCTCTCTCTCCGTTCCCGACGCGAGCCCTTGACTTCGCCTCGTCGTCGCTGTCACTGCCTCCACCCTCACCTCAGCCCCTCGTCGCCGCTTCCATCTTCGACCTCGCCTCCATCTTCCTCATAACTGACTCCATCACCATTCTTCATCATCATCGTCTCTTTGACTTCTTCCACCACCACGACCACCAACCCAATCACCGGCCGCCTTCACCCTTCTTTTAACCCAGAGGACCGATGACCCAGTGCCACCATCTCTATCGTGTTCCTCTTCGTTAAAAATCCGGCCACCATCATCACCATAGCCGATCTCCCTCCTCTCTTGACCCGAGCTTCAACCCATCACCATCATCGTCTCTATCTTCATCTTTGCATCAACATCCACAATTTTTTCTTATGCTTGCAACTCCAAATCTTGGCTTCCAGACCTAGACCCAAGTTTCTAGTATCCACCACCCTGCCCTGTTGCCATCACTTTTTGCAGGTGGAGATAGTAGTGTGTTGAGAATGGAGACCAGCAAGAAGAGTTTATATTGACCCTGTGTGTGCAAACACATTCTCTCATATTGAATTTTAAGAAGTTTTGATGCCCTTTATGACGTTGGATCTCTAGTTCCTCCAGTTGCTATCTTTTCTCTTGGCACTGAAAAATGATATTTCGAGGAGTTTTGGTTGGGGTAATTCATTGCCTTTTGCATGACGGTCTGCTTGAAACAATATCTCATTAGAGCAATCGCTGATCTCAAACCTGAGCCCTCTGCAGTCTCCCGAGCCCAGCAGCCAATCCAACGCTATCATATCATCGCAATTGCCCAAGTTCAAATCGAGACTTTGATGGCGTCATGTTTTACGTCGCGGTCGTCGTTCGGTGTTCGAAACGTGGGTATTCATATTAGTCGTTGTGGTTTTACCAATCAAGGCAAGTTTATCTTCCTAATGCTACATTACATTTTATGCATCTATTTTAATAAGTATAATAATTGAATTTCAAACCGTGCATCCAAAGTACTTGTTTTACAGTGACCGTATGCATCCATTCTTATCATTTCATATCTAGCATATGCAAACCTATCTTTTCACATATCATACCGTAGTATACCGCATCAAGTTGAATATAACTATCCACATTGTTTAATTGAACATCGTGCATTAACTAGTTTATCATTTAAAAGTGATATGATATCAATTCGCATCCATATCAAATAAAACACATATAGCTGCATTTACCGATCGCATTTATAACCTAGTACTATTGTTGTAATACCCCATGATTAATAAACTGCATCCTGTTTAATATTGGAATTATAAGCATAACCCTAATCGATGATTGTGCACCCATATGTTTGAATCGATGCCTATTTGCATACCACATCACAATGTTCCATTTTATTGTTCCATTAGTACCCTATACTTGTTTTGTACACCCATGCTTATTGTAGTTTGATTATGAGCACCCACTTGTTACTTATGCACCCCTGACACGACTTGATACTCCATTACTTGACACGACATGGTACCGTGCACTTCTTAACATGACATGATACCTATATGCAACCTGACTTGACCTGATGTACCATGGCTTTACCTGTTACTTGATCTTGTTACTAATGCCAACAGCTTTGACATGTTGTCCCTACGGAAATTCCCTGTTGTCTATCCAGACAAACATTTACCTGCAGATCATGTGTTGGCATTAGCTCTAGATTTATCAATACTTGACTTGAATACACAACTTGGGAGTATGGGGAAATCAATGATGAAACCTGACTTGTAACTCAACAGTTCGATACCTTTACTGATCAGTTTTAGAGGCTAGGCCAGCCTTGGGATGATGTTGCTGACATCATCCATCGTTACCCACTACCTTTTTAGAGGGTAGGCCAGCCTTGGGATGATGCTGTTGACATCATTCATCGTTACCCCTTTTTCTTTTAGTGCCTAGCGTCATATCTCGGTTTCAGCCCGAGAATCTTCACCGTGATCCCGGGTACGCACGGGATACTATTGAGTTACATCGATGATTCATCAAATTGGTTTCAAAGACTTGAGAGTAGTTAACACAGTATACCAGTTTAGATTACTCACTACACGTTACCCTCACTGTCCTCACTTATGTCACTGTTATACCTGTTTTACCATATATACTCATACCTGCATATCTTGTTACCCCTGTTTATAGTATTGCTTGATATTATGACGCACTGACGTCTGGGTTTTGTATGGCCCAGATTCCGTACCTTTGTTGCAGACTGATCAGAAGTACTGCCGCTGTTAGACCGAGCGGTGAGGATCCTGTTGGTATCCAGTTTTACTTTCCAGGTGTTTTATTTATTGGATGTTTTGCTTCCGCATATTATATTATTTCTTGACTCATTTATTCTGGCTCATAGACATGTACTAGATAGTTTAGTTTACTTTCCTGTTCTTGATATCTCTACAGCCGTAATGTGACTGTGGAGGGATTTTTCCTATCCACAGATAGCATGGTTGGCTATGTCATGTGCCTATCTTAGCGTACTCTGGGAAACGGGGCATGACATTAATTGAGCCCATATGCTCATAAATCTTTCAATAGATCTTAGTCCCAAACTTGACTATAGATCTCCCAACCAACATTGGTTCAAGGGTACATCTCTTCACACTTCTGATATATGTCGTTGTAATTCTTCAACGTCTTCAGAGAGATGGAAGGTCCCAATAACCAATAACTTCTGGTACATCCCCAAACGGTTGAACCAAAATCATATAAACTATGACGTCTTTAAACTGGACTATGGGGTCCTTAAACTCATGGACTATGATGTCCTTAAACTTTACGGACTGTGGGGTCCTTAAACTCATGGACTATGATGTCCTTAAACTTTATGGATTGTGGGGTCCTTAAACTCATACACTATGATGTCTTTAAACTTTACAGACTATGATGGCTTTAAACTGGACTAAGATGTCTTTAAACTTGTGGACCGCAATGTCCCTAAACTAAAACAATAGAGCCTAAATGCTCTTTTGTTTGGATCTAAATGATCCTGTTAAGTTGATCTTAGTCTAAAATTAGACTAACGTATTCTTAACAAACCTTTAAGTTGAACTTAGTCTCAAATGAGATTAACGATCCTTAAACCCAACCCAAAACCCAAATCTAAGAAAATACGGATTTGGACTAATCTACGCCCGGACGACAACATAAATTAGTCTCCGTATACATCTACGGGCAACCAAAAAACAAAACAAACACATACGACATGAAGTGACCATCTGGAGAAGAAGAAAGTTGTTACCACTACCGGTAGCGTAATTAACTGCAGGGGCTTGCGCCTGCAGGGAAGAGCGTCCCCACAACTAAAAACCCCTCAAACGAGCACTACTACAAATAAGGGTTGCCCCTACGGATATATCCGTAGGGGCAAAAAAATACCTTGTAGGTACAAACGCCGTAGGTGCAAATCGAAGTCTTGAACATGCCCCTACGGACTAAAAATTGCCCCTACAGAGTTATGTGTAGGTACCGTTTCCCCTACGGCTTAGGCCGTATGGACAAAAAATTTATTTTATTTACGGTTTTATAAAATAGATTAGGTGTACCTATGGACTTATCCCTAGGGCCAAGTAGTTGTCCCTGCGGATACCTGTGTAGGGGCATATGTTTGCCCCTACGGATATATCCGTAGGGGCATTCGTAACCCCTAATACTGAGATCATAGGGGCAAAATATCAGGTATCCTGATATTTTGCCCTTACGGATAAATCTGTAGGTACATTGTTGGGATTAATCCGTAGGGGCAACGTTGGGCCCTACGGATTAATCCGTAGGTATATATTATCAGTTTTTTTTAAAAAAGGGCTGCCTATTTTTTTCTCGCCCTGTGCACAATAATATATATATCGATCATATATAAAATTAATCATCACGCAGAACATATATCGCAGTATTCATAATCACATCTCACGCATAATATACAAAAGGAACCAACAAGCAAAATATGATATCAATATAAACACGCAAACACCACAATATCAATATCGTCCAAAATGTAGTACAATATGTATCATATAAATAAATACATGTTTAAAATATAAGAATCAAAAAGCTACCCTAGCCGAAGGAGATGCATGTGGAGGCTCGGCCGATGTACCCTGTAGCGTCTGGACCTACATGTGTAATAAGCGAGTAAAAGCTGTGTATTATTCGAATTCGTATCATTATCAAGTTATTTCGAAACCCCAATCTATATTTACTTAGGGATTTAGGCCTTGTTTGAATATCTAGTTTGGAAAACCGTAGTTTATTTTAATTAAATATGTATGTATGATTAATCAAAGCTAAGTCTACAACCAAATAAGCTCAGGCTACGTACTAATATTGGATATGTTGCTATCTATAATATGACATAATAATTTACTATTAAGTAGTATACATACCAGCATCTTCTTCAACTCCTGAATGGTGGCCTTCAAGCTCTCTAGTTCCTGCTGGAAACGTCGCTCACTGGAGACAGAGGAAGTAACCGCCGGGATGGAGTCCAACCTCATATGGGCCCTGCTAGGATTGGGGTCAGCAGTATCAAATCGTTCTGTCCAGTAAAATCGGATTATTTAAATTTAAACTTTTCAAAACAAAAATTTCAAATAGGGGTTGAATAAATATTAACACTTACACAATACTTCGGGGTATCGAAGCTCGCCCGTGGCGGGATCTGTTTAGGTGCTGTGGACGGCAAGATACGCGGACAGCACGCTCGGTGTACCACCCTGCACCAGGGTCTGAGCTCTCTGCAATTCGCAAAAAATTTACATATATTATAAAATAACTCTTTATATTACATTATATCACAGTAGATCTATTGTAATTTACCAATGCCTACAGGCTGAAAATCGTAATCCAACTGCAAATACAAAAAAAACAATGTTATTAAATTGCAAGTGTTAATAATAAATATATTGGATAAATCAAATGAAAATATATATTAATACCCGAGCCTAATCCCAGAAGAGGGCGAATAGATCCTCGATGCCTCCGCCTGCTCCACCACCCGCTCCTACACCCACATTAACCAGTAAAATATAAGTACATCATTTAAATTTGAACTTTTCAAAACAAAAATTTCAAATCTGTTAAAATAAATATTAACACTTATGCAATACTCCCAGGTAGCGGTGTCGAGAAAACCTTGGAACTCTTATAAGAAATCACCTAATATTCTCATAAATTCTTGAAAGGAATAGGACTTTGAATATACAAAAAAAGAAAGTGAAAATTCTGATCAAGCATCATACTCAGATTTCAGATGACCCCCATCAAAAGACTTCTATAAAGCCAAAGAAGGAAACAGAAAACCCTTTTAGTCAATTAGAAAGCGCACCTGCAGTGAGAAGTGGTAAAAGTATCACCCAACAAGGGTGTAATTTACAGAATCAGTTGAAACTCTTGAAAGTCAAAGAAGAACCTGACCTCAACAAATCCGATGTATACTTTCCATTGGACACTAAGAAGTCTCTAAAAGGAAAAGCTAATGTGAAAGCCATCATTAGTTCATATCAGAAGATTGATGCTGAAACAAAGAACAAGGAATGTCATTTTCGGTATGAATAGATTCACCTAAGGCAGTCTCTACCATATCCTCCATTTCTTCTCCCGGAAAGAAATTACCGTCTTCTTCTTCTGCCACATTACTGTCTTCTCCTTTTTCTTCTGCCACATTACTGTCTTCTCCTTCTTATTATATGCGCGTGCAAACTCAATAAAAACAGAAACTCCGGTGACAAACTTAGGTTGCATACGTTGTTGCCAATTCATATACATCCAGTCCTTAACTCTGACGTACTCATGGGCCATGTTAGACTGTATAACATATAAATTGTAGGTTATGATGACTATATTGAGAAATCTAAGAACGGGATGGTTACTGACAAAGGAGAAAATCCGTGTATATGCTTTGTGTGTGTGTGTGTCATTGAAAAGAATAAATTATCGATAATCAAAGTTAGATTTGAGGATACCCATATATGAGTTGTATTCTATATATGCGTGTTTAAATTTATGATTTCGCTTAAGTGTAGGGTTGTTTTTACTTAAATGCATACATACACACATATCACATAAACACATGCATACATATCACATGTCACATATGTTCTCCGCCGAAAGACGCGACCGGGACGTTTGGACGTCCGGGCCTGAACTTCGAGGGCAGATGCTATTTGGTTCTATCCGTCCACCTCTCCGAAGATGCCAAGTTGATTTATGGCACCGTATATCGAATGTTTAAACGGATGCGGTCGATGTAGCAGACTTCGTCAAATTCCCTCTCGTTGAGGGGTTTTTGATTGTGGGGACGCTCTTCCCTGCAGGCGCAAGCCCCTGCAGTTAATTACGCTACCGCATAGCGGTAACAACTTTCTCCTTCTCCAGATGGTTACTTCGTGTCATGGGTGTTTGTTTTGTTTTTGGTTGCCCGTGAATTGTATACGGAGACTAATTTATGTTGTCGCCCGTAGGGCGTGGATTAGTCCAAATCCGTATTATCTTAGATTTGGGTTTAGGTTGGGTTTAAGGATCGTTAATCTCATTTGAGACTAAGATCAACTTAAACGTTTGTTAAGGATACGTTAGTCTAATTTTATACTAAGATCAACTTTGTATAGTTCTATGTCACGACGAACATCGAACGTATGTCAATCGATAGACGGGGACTAAGTGGCGCTTTTAGTTTCATATATGAGTATCGATGAGAATATGAAAGTTTCATATATCATCGAGTATCATATATTGGTTTTAACTTGAATATCTTGAACCACTCTCTAATGATGCCTTTGTTGTATATTCTTGTTATATGTGTAATATGATTTTAAACTTATGAAATAATACTTACTTAGTTACTTGCAAATTTCTCGACATTGCAAGTTAAACTTCGGCTTCGTATGTACCAACAACTAGTATCTCCAGAAATGTATTAGACATCAATTTGGATATTTCAATCTACCACACATCTGTATCCATATGCATAAAAAGGATGCATTTCATATATCCATATTTTGAGTCATTCATATTTATCGTGTGAAAACAAAAGAGTATGAAAACAACATGTTCTTGTGTATCTATATATTAGACCATTGAGATCAAGATTGATGGAACTGATCATCCACAAAGAGATTAAGGATTGACTTTTGATAGCCATATGAAGGAAAATTTTCTCCTACGGCAACCTAATAATATACTCATTATCCTCATATATACATATATGCAGGCAGGCATGGATACATGCATGCAAATATTTGAAAAATTAATATATCAACCAAAAACTATTATTGCAATAGCATTCATCTATAACAATCAACAATTAAAACTACAAATGTAGGATACTAATATTATAAAGCGTTATACGCAACATATGAATTCACATGACTGAAAACATGCATCAAAAAAATATGTTCATCCAAAAGAAAGGCCATTGTCAACAAATATAGACAAATACGCCATAAAAACAGTAACTAACAAGTTGATTAGTATCTGGATCAAGAAAATGATAGGAAAAACAATTGACTATGATCTATAATGACAAGTCTATTACCATGACTCTCGACTAACAAAGGTGGGTTTTAGTCCTCGGTAGCTTGATAATTGGGATTTGATGGCGAATAAAAATATGCATATGCCGTTTGACCGGGAACTTCAATAGGAAACTCAATAAGGTCGGGTGTACTGAAGTACGCTTTGTATTTCGCTATATCAGGTGATGAAGCCCAAGCCCTAGCCCCAGCCTCACCCCAACCCCAACCGAACCCTAACCCCAGACCCAGCCCAGCCTCAGCCCCAACCGAATCCTAACCCCAGCCCCAGCCCCAACTGAACCCCAACCCCAACCCCAACCCCAACCCCAACCGAACCCTAACCCCAACCGAACCTTAACCCTAACCCTAACCCTAACCTAAACCGAACCCGATGCCAAACCCTAACCCTCACCCCTACCCGAACCCTGAACCCTAGACCTAACATCATCAAAATTATAAATAATTTGAGATTTACTAACCTGTAGCGGGCGGTGGAGAAGACGACAGAGAAGACCGGTGGTCGACGACGATCGGCGACGAGTCACGGACGGTGGCGACGAGGAAGTCAACGAGGAAGTTTTGGGAACGACCGAGGAAGGTGGAGACGAGGCGTGGAGGGCGGTGGCGACGAGGCGCGGGAACGAGCGATCGAGGCGCGGGAGAGTGAGAGAAAATTTTTGGGAATGATCGATGGCTTTTATGTACTTTTTTTTTTATTAATAGCCTATTTATATGCCCCTACGGATATAACCGTAGGTCCACCGTTTGCGGCTCCGTAGGGCCAAACAATAAATTGCGATTTAATATTTTTAAATTAGAACGTAAGGCACCGTAGAGACAATGATTTGGACCTACGGATAAATCTGTAGGGGCAAGAAATAGTTGCCCCTACGGATTCCTGAGTCCGTAGGGGCAATCCTATATTGTATTTGTGGGGGGGAATCTGACGAAGTCTGCTACATCGACCGCATCCGTCTATACCTCTGATGCACGGTGCCATAAATCAACTTGGCATCTTCGGAGAGGTGGACGGATAACACCAAATAGAATCTGCCCCCAGATTCAGGCAAGACGTCATGTCTTCCCGGCTTCCGGCGGTGAACAATCTCCATTCTCGATGATTGAGACACATCACCACACCTCACATGTCAGTGTCATGCATGATAACATGTCACAACTCTAGCTATCCTTTACTAGTTGTAGGTTAAGTATTCAATTTAAGAAATTACTAAATTAGATCATATTTTCATGCAAGTGACTCATTATAATGCATGATCTAACAATACAATTTCTAAGGGTATTATAACAATTATAAATAAATAAGAATACATACATTATAGATTATTAAGTGCAGCTATAAAACTTTATTAATATTCCATTAATATTACATGAATTGAAATGGATGTCTTAAGGGCAATGTATAACTACTCAACCAATATATGCAATGAGAGAAGGAGGAGAGAGTAAATGCAGAGAGAAAAAGATTTTTGAAAGATTTGAGTGTAATTAGAATCTTTAGTACTAATTGATATGCATGGAGTAATGATGGAGAAAAGGACATGTGATGATTAGGCAGTGATATTAAATGAATATGTATTTTCTACGTCATAATGATCAGAACCAACCGTTCATAACAGGATACATTTGGATACAGTCTTTCTAATATTATATATGAATGAATCTATGATGATGGTTTTTTTTCCACCGATTGCTTAAATGTATTGAATCAAGAAGTCCTAACCGGTTATATTTATCTTTCGCTTATCGCTTAAATGAATGGAATCAATAAGGATTCTCTCTGTTGGTTTTATCGTTCGATTAAATGTATGGGGGGGAAATCCTTCTTGGTGCAAGTCACATGATTTTTCTTTTATAAAACCAATTACTTTATACAAAGAGTTAAAGGGCTACCATGAGATCTTTTATATATAGGTATAAATCTAGCAATCCTAAATCCAGTGATGCTAATTTACTGAACAAAATTGATTCTAACCTGGCATTACCAAAATAACTAATTAATCTCCAGGAGTGGATAGTAAATAAAATCTATTCTAAACGTACAAGATTAAATTGACTGCTTACCTTCCTTGAAAAGAAAAATAAATCCAATGTTATTAAAACTAAAAGTAAAAGTAAATCCTAAATTTGTCAACTTGCCTCCTATGCAGGAAAAATTATTCTCTATGTTGGCATAGCATAAATTTCATTTTAATTTATAATATATGAGAAATCTAAAACTTCATGATTGAGGCAAATTCTGTCTTTAAATTAAATCATGTAGATTTATTTACTTAACATTAGTTCCAATTTCCAATGACTACTTCATATACTATGATTTTTAATTTATAGAATGGAGAATATTAGGTTGGGATCCACCATAATTAATATTTATCAAGGGAGAAGGTGAGATCTGAGATGTGCATGCCCCATAATTGGGGAGGAATGTGGCTCCATCAACTAAGAATTATAGGCTGATAGCACAAGAATCATGGGGCATATACTATTTTATATTTTGTGTTATCGTGGGGGTCACCATGATCATTGACATTTCATGTGACATCTAGATCATGCTTTGCTCTGTCCCTTCCTTTCTAATCTCCTCCTTAACCCCCACAAACATCTTGAAGGCAATGTTTTACCCTGCATCCCACCGTCTGATTTGACAAGAAGGAAAGATAACATCAAAGAATCTGAATCCGTTATGTAATACCTCATTGGCAATAATGAAAATTGAATGCCCAACAGTTTAACAAGCCGTGGTAAGTATCCATTATTTAACCCATACTTTAAATTTTTTTTAACTTAAAGAGATGGTTAATATTTGAATGTGAAGATTCCGGTTGGGTATAAAGGCTAATTATATTAAGATAGAGAAATGATGACTATAGATTAGCCTCTTTTTTTAAATAATAGATTAGAAAAATAATAATATTTCTAGTATTGACAATTTTTATATTGAAAAAAGATCCTGTGTGTATGTTGTCCTTATTAACCGTCAAGCCTATATGTCGCATCTTGCATCATGAAAATGGTAAATTGGATGTAAATGATGTGATCAAGATGAAGACAAATTAATTTAGTACCAATTTAAATCGGATGAATTACACTCAAACATCCTTAAATATCATGGTTTTTCACTAAAATACTTAACCTTTTATTACAGTTAAATATCACTTAAGGTGTTTTTTGCCGTATATTATGAGTTTCTAGCGCACAAAAAAAGTGTTATGCATTTGATACATTTCATTATTCATGATTCGATATGTGTACTCAATCTATAGTATCCTCTCACCTTGTAAAAGCATTCTTCATTAATATATAATATCATACAATATCTAGTGATGAGATAGATGGGTTTTGATGGTAAGGTTAAGAATTTGCCTTTATACTCACTCTGACCCATCATTAGATTGAATCAAATTAGTGAGAATATTACGAGTCTTGTTTAGAGTGAGGAGGGGAATGTTTTTTGAACATTAAAACTATCAAAAAATGGAATTAGCTTCTCTGGTCATTAAAATTATCTCTGTGGGAACAAATATTTAGCTTAATGCAGGACCATTTTTGTATATATCAATTTGATAAGCGATCGAATCTCTATTCATAAACCTCTTATTATGAAAAACTAATCTCAAGATTTCACTTTTTCCTGTAACTAATTGAACTCTTTAAATATATTTTATTGCTAAAGGAATAGATGAGTGGGTATGAAATTGGTCAACAAAAAGATTCGAGATCCTCAAAAGATGTACATTTTTTTTCTTGGTGGCAAACAACATGGGGCTCATGTTCATAGGCCTAGTATTTAGATACAACCAAGATTTTAATTTGTACAAATATCTTTTCAATATATCAACTATTTTTCAATTTTTTATATCCCCTTTTCCAAGGAGAAAAATATATTAAAATGGGAAAAAAAAATTATTTTATCATATGATGATGAAATGTCTAATATACTGTTTCCATGTTAATTAAAAAGAGAGTCACGGGTTGAGAAATACAAAGGCCTTTTAAAAGTCTAAAAACATACAAGGACATGTTTAATTTTAGTCATCGAAGGCATATATTATATATTTGATATTAGCGGATCTAGTTTCATGTAAAAGGCCGATGTCCGATTTCGTAAAATTAATGTACTGTCGAAAGTTTGTAGGAATGCTTCGAAAAAATTAAAGTTTTCCGTTCACTTATTTCCTATGTAGAATTAATTAACTAAAGGAGTAATGCTTGCTACCTTTTTGCTTCCCCAACAACATTAAAAGAAGTTACGGAAGAGATATAAAATGAAAAATAAAAAAAAAGAGTAAAGATTTGAGGATTTCAGCAAGCACCCCCACTTGCAAACTTGTTATCGCATGGGTCTTTATTTCACATCATTGCATTATTAATCTCATCATGAGCACAATCAAATGAAAAGATCGATTGCTTTATCATGTAACTAATATTAATATTCATCACTAGCAAGGCAGCTTTATCAAAAGGCATGGCTTAAAAACCTGATCCTTTTGTTTCTTAATTAATTTGAGTGGTCAGGAGACTCAGGACTCGACTCAGGAGTAGAGCTGTTTTGCTTAGGGCATGTTTCTTTGCAGGATTATGGAATTTGGATTCCAAAATAGAACGGTTGAAATTTCTGGATTTGGTAATTTGTTGTTTGTTTGGTTTTGGATTCCTAGTATTGGATTTGTAGATTCTTGTAATTTTTGTTTGGTTGCTGAAAATAAGACGCGATCTGGATTTGAGAATTTTAGAGAGAGAGATGGATAGAGAGAGAATTATTAAATAAATAAAGTACACAGGTCGCATCTAAAACTACAATGAAAAATGTCAAATCCTTGAAATTTTTTGGGATTCAAGAATCATTGTTTTGTGGTGGGCCCCCCATAAAAAACAAATGAATACTAGAAATCCAAATCTATCAACCAAATACAAAATTAAGGAATCCCAGTATTCTACAATCCAAAATCCAAATCCAAATCCATAATCCTGCAACCAAACTGGCCCTTAATGACATGTCGGTCTTAGAAATCATCCTTGTCTCATCATCATCTAACAACTTTTTATGATCAAGATTAGTAAAGTTGGATGTAGAGTTTAATATAGTTTTACATTAATCATTATCCATTGTAAACCTAACATCAAGCTTCTTTTTAGGAACATGCTGGCGTGTGTAGAGCACACCGCTATTATAAAAACATATCGTTCTCCGTTCATGATTCTCAAGTTGAATTCTTATCCAAGAAAACTATAAACAAGATTGTGCTTGACCTCAAACACAGATAGATTAAGTTAAAAAAATGCAGAACCTTAGAAATCAAATGCTCTTATATGTTATCTTGAGATTGTTTTCCAGCTACAATTAACCTGCCGCATCTTGTTTGGATGAAACTAGATTTACGGAAATTTAATTAGATGTACACCAAGTCTCTATGGAACATATCCCAATAAAATCAAGCTACTCAAACCTAAGCTTTTATATATATATATATATATATGGCCTTGCCCTTGTTTTGTTTATAGAGAAATTCTGTATGGAATATGATGCCAAGCTTCATTTTCAATCTACAGTTTTTATTTGTTTTTATGTTACTCCTTAGACTTTGGACATTTTAAAGAGAGATAAATTCAAAATTTGATGCCTATAGCTAGCTTCATTTTGAATACAACATGTGTACGGCATTTAATTTGTACAAACCTTAAACAATCAATCTTCTTATGTTTTTCAGGATATAAATTAATTAATATGAAGGGATAGGGATGCTACCAATCAGGAATCTCTCTATCATTCTCTAGTTGTTATCATAAAATGTCAGACTCTCTCTCTCTCTCTCTCTCTATATATATATATATATAAAAGGGTGTGCTAATTTCTATTAACTAATTTATTTGTTGCTTACATATTTTCCTTAGTAGATATATGCTTTAATCATCTACGCTATGGAGAAGATCTTTTTGACAGATAAACTAGTTTTAGGTGCATTAATCAAGCAGTGTTTAATACCCTCTCATTACCCTTATTGTGGGTTTCTCTCTATATGTTCAGTCTGTCTGTATATTTTCAATAGATCTGAAATACTCACTCATTTACCTTTAAAACCGACGGTTGCTATACAATCTAGAAGTTTCTAGGGTTGCATAAAAAGCTCTCAACCTGCAGGTAGAATATAGATATTTTATTTGTTTTTGCAATTTTTTTAAAATTATAGGTCATGCTAAACATGATGCAGAGGCTTTGTTTCTCTAGTTGATTGCATTAACATAGATGCCAAAAAGCGAGGATTTATCGGAATTTGGTGCTTGAGAACGTAAAAAAATAATATAGATCCGGGAATGTAAGCCATACATCTTGTAATCGTAGTTCTTCGTTATTGAGATATGATGATGCTCAATATTGGCGATCTCCAAGATCGGGACACGCGGCAGATGACGTGTCCCAGGACTCAGAAGAAAGGGCCCACATGGCCGACCAGGGCATCCTGTGCCCGACCTGCAAGCACAAGCTCGCCCTCCTGCAAATTAGCCCCCTCGGCCTTTCAGCTCGTCCCGAGCTGCCGCAGGACCAAGACTCCTCGGCCTCCTCGCTCGTCCTCAAGCTTCTAGTCGAGGCCGTCTTTCTCGACCCTCCGACCAACTCCACCACTCACAGGCGTAACCGCCGCTCGGCGAATCTCGCCACACGCAGATTCTACGCCAACAACATCCCACGTTCCACGCCACCACGATCATCATTAATGGGCGATCCGCTCTCTACGCGGGCGTGATGTCGGGAGTGTAACTGCCGGCGAGATTCTCGCGCCTGCTGCGGCGTGCCACCACCGCTGTATAAAACCCCATCACAGAGGGGTCAAGTAAGCTATTCTTTACTCTTCTAAGCCGTTACTCTGCTCGGATCACATCACTAACTTGATCGTCGGAGGGTCCTTGGTGGTACCAAACCATCCCGTGACCTCTTTGTAGGTACTCGGCACCAAACTTCTCCCACCATCTCTTCCACCAAAACCCATTGAGACCCACACGCAACAGAAAATAATCGTCAAAATCCACCGGAAAATCGACAGAAGACAGCATCTGACGGAGACCCGAAAAGGAACTCCATCAAGATATAATATTAGCATATGGGTTGCAATGAGATGGTAATTTCTTGATAGCTTTGTTGATATTTTACTCTATGATGGGATACATATTAGCAGGTGCAAAATAGGTACACAACATTAGTAGTTTGAAGCCCAACCCACAATTCTGGCCCAATGTATATCCATGGATCTGTTTTGGTTCTTACCTAATAAGTGCAGTTCTTTTCCCCCACGTGTTTTGCGTGCTCGATCTCCTTGATTCTCACAATATCGTACCGTGTGGGCCCATTGTCAAAAAATCCTCCCGCATACTTTGTACATTTAACATCATACAATTTTATATTGTACAATCAATCTTTGTCAATACAACACAATATTTTACATCTCGACGCCAACCGCGACAAAATCTCTACGTTACAATTTGTAATATAGCAGGGTGTTATATGAACTTTATCAAAGATAATGGTAGTTGGCGTCTGGTAGCTGATCATATCCTTCTTTCAAAAAGGAAACTTGGGGTTTCTCTCTCGCTCTATAATTTACTATTTCTCAATTCTCTCTCTAGGGTTTCGATCTCAATTCTCGCTCTAGGGTTTTGGGTTTCGATCTCAGTTCGCTTCCCATCTCATCGCCTCCAAAACGATTTCAGGTAACGACCTCTTTCCCTGTTTCTATTGCAAGATCTTCGTTGAATTCGTTGGTTGTTCTAAAAATTTGATCTTTTCGGGGGAAATTGTATAAAATTCAAAATTAGAGAAGTTTATCAGGGTTCCCTTTATGTGATTTGTCTAAAGTAATGGAAGGATTGTTGTGAAATTTCAGGCGTTGACTTGTTTCCCCTTGTAGATTTGCGAGAATTCTATTCGTTGGTTTTGTTGGAACAATTCAATATGATTTATTAAGTTTTTTCTTTCTTTCTTCTGTTGTCAATTATGGATGCTATTGCTTTTTTCTAATGGATATTAGGGCTTCTTGGTATTGGAGATCTAGGGCAGATATAAGTTATCCAAGCAGCATAGATTTGTGTATCCAAAGAGTATTTCCCCCCATAAGATTCTCATTACATCCTTTTATAATCCCCCCCCCACCCCTTTCAGTTTGATTGTTACATGATTAACTTCTTCCATTGGAAATATTGATCAAATTTAGCCTTAGCCAACCGATCTCCACGTACATGTAATTTTGTATTGTATATAATAAATTTGCGGTCTGTTTAAAAGGTATGCTGCCATAATGTTTGAAGGAAACAAGTACGCAGGATGCGGTCATAATGATCGTCAAACTTGAACTTTCTCCTTTTTCAACCTTTGAATTGAGCACGAGTAAAATCATCTCGGCTTCTACATATTATTATGAAAAAATAAATCAAATTTAAAGATATGTTTCTTATGCAATCAACTATAAACTTACGAAACAAAAGACGTTTTTGTCTTTGGTTTGTGTCTGTAGTTCAGTGGTGAGAATTCCATGACATCACCGTGGAGACCTGTGCTCGAATCCCAGCAGCCATCCTCTTGCTTATGTTTACCTTACCATTATTTTTATGTCTTCAGTACATCTTCTCGTCCTTTCCATGGGCGGTCTGGAAATCTCTGATTTTGGTAGGCAGCTTCGGCTATATTTGTTTGAAAAAAGGGAAATAAAAAGAAAATGAGAGTGATATTCCTTGCTGGATTTCCTCGATTCACTCATTTCTTTTCTTCTCCCTCGTTTTCTTTGAACCATATATTGGTTCAGATTTTTTCAGTAGATATTAACAGGTATATATGGATGTCTATTACAGAATGGAGTCTAGTAAGTAATTTAAGTGTTTTACGAGCAATCTGGCTGAAAAAAATAAAAAGAAAAGAAAACATGTACTATATGTTATTGTTGAAAGACTATATAACTTCTACTATACTTTTCATTTAAAACTTTCGCCTGTGAGTGTTTTTTCGTGTTAAAATCAGTTTCTGTGTGATTCCCCCATCAAAAGAAAATGCTTTTGGATACGCTTTCAGATAAAGTGTTTGATATCAACAACAACAACCGAGCCTTTTATCCCAAGCATATGGGGTAGGCTACATGAACCAATATGAGAATCACGCCGGGTCCAGGACATGAATCCTCCGCCTCCACTCACTCCAATCGAACAATATACTTTCATTGAGGCCTTTGACAACCATATCGTTTCGTATCACCTCCATCCATGTTTTCTTCGGTCTCCCTTTTGCCCCTTTCCCATTGTCCATATCGAGAGTATCTATTCATCGAACCGGTGCTTCCATAGGTCTGCGTTGCACATGACCAAACCATCTTAGCCGGTTTTCCCGCATCTTCTTCTTCATAGGTGCTACACCAACTTTTACATGAATATCCTCATTTCGCACCTTATCTTTTCTAGTGTTACCGCACATCCAACGAAGCATGCGCATCTCCGCTACGTGCATCTTCTGTGTATGATGCTTCTTAGAATCCCAGCATTCTGTACTATATAATAAGGCAGGCCGAATAGCGCTCCGATAAAACTTCCCTTTCAATTTTAACGGAAAGTTACGGTCACAAAATCTCTGTTGCACTCCTCCATTTCAATCAACCAGCTTGGATCTTTTGATTAACATCACTATCGATCTCCCCATTCGTTTGGATGATGGAACCTAGATATCTCAACTGATCGCTCGATGATATCTCTTGCCCTTCCAATATTATACCAATACGGTTTTGACTTCTCTGTTTACTAAATTTGCAATGTATATATGTTGTCTTGGACCTGCTCAATCTGAACCCCCGAGATTCCAATGTTTGCCTTCATAATTCCAATTTGGCATCAACCCCTGCTTTCGTCTCATTTACTAAAACAATATCATCAGCGAATAGCATACACCAAGGTACTTCATCTTGGATAGTTCTAGTAAGCTCATCCATCACGATGGTAAACATGAATAGACTTAATGCAGATCCTTGAAACCAATTGTAATCGGAAATCACTCATTAGGCCGCAGCAAGTTCTGAAATTTGCCACCACTCCATCGTACATATCCTTAATTATGTCAATATACTTGACGAGACCCCCTTCTTCATCATTGTCTCCCATAATACCTCGCTGGGTACCTTGTCGTACGCTTTCTCTAAATCAATAAATATCATATGCAAATCTCTTCTCGTCTCTCGAAAACGCTCGACAAGTTAACGAAAGCAAATAAATAGCCGTTGTCGTCGATCGTCCAGGTATGAACCTAAACTAGTTCTCTGTTATCTTAATATCCTTGCTTATCCTGTGTTCAATCACTCTCTCCCAAAGTTTCATGGTGTGACACATAAGTTTTATTCCACGGTAGTTTGAACAACTTTGAATGTCACCCTTGTTCTTGTAGATAGGTACATGAATACTTTTCCTCCATTCATTTGGCATATTTTTTATCTGCCAAATTTTATTAAACAGATCTGTCAGTTATTTAACGCCTATTTCTCCTAAGCATTTCCAAATCTCGATAGGAATCTCGTCACGACCAACCACTTTTCTTAAATTCATTCTGTTCAAAACTTTTTTAATCTCGGGTAATCTTATTTTACGCATGAAATCACGGTTTATATTTTGAGATTGAATGACAAGTCCATCCAAATTTTTAGTAAAGCTCTCATTAAACAATTTGTCAAAATAATCTCTCCATCTTTTCTTGATATCCTCATCTCGAACTAAAACCTTCTGATTTTCATTTTTGACATATTTCACCGCACACAAGTCTCTGGTCTTCCTTTCCCGCATCCGAGCAATCCGGTATATATCATTTTCAGCCTCTTTAGTGTCTAATTTCTCGTACACCTCCTTGTAGACCTTAAATTTAGCTTTCCGAACAGCTTTCTTAACTTTTTTTTTAGCCATTTTATACTTCTCAAATCTTTCCACATCTCTACTTTTCTTCAAATCTTTATAAAAATCCCTTTTAATTTTAATAGCAGTATTTACCTTTTCATTCTACCATGATCTGTCCCTAGATGGTGGAGCACCACCTTTCGACTCACCAAGTAGATCTCCAGCTACCCTCTTGATACAACTAGCCATTGTGTTCCATGTTCTGTCTGAATCATCTTCCGACTACCAATCCACTTCTTGGATTACACGATCTATAAAAACCTTTTGGTTATCTTCTTTCAATTGCCACCATTTAATTCTAGACTCTACCTTACGTCTAATCTTCCTAGGTCTTCTTCTAAATCGAAAATCTAGAACTAAAAATCTATGTTGAGTGGTTACACTCTCACCTGACACTACCTTACAATCGATACAACAACCTCTATCTATTCTTCTCGTCAGAAAAAAGTCTATTTGACTAGCACTTGATCCGCTCCTAAAAGTGATAAGGTGTGACTCTTTTTTCCTAAATCAGGTGTTTGCTAAGATCATGTCATAAGATAAGGCAAAATCTAGAATCAAGCCACCTACTTCATTCCTTTGTCCAAAACCAAAACCACCATGGGTAGTATCAAACCCACTACGACTAGTATCTACATGTCCATTGAGATCACCACCAATAAATAATTTCTCTCCACTAGGTATACTTTACAACATCTCTTCTAAATCCTCCCAGAATAGACGCTTACTAGCGTCATCAAGACCTTTTTGTGGTGCATAAGTACTAATAATATTAAGGATCTCTCCATCTAGAATAAGCTTAAGCAGTAAAATTCTATCATCTTTTCTCCTAATCTCAGCTACATCCTCAAGCAACCGTCTATCTATAATTATGCCTACCCCATTACGATTTTTATCTCTACCCGTATACCAAAACTTATAACCCAAGGCTCTATGACTCTACTCTTTTCATCTACCCACTTAGTTTCTTGCAAACACATAATACCAACTCTCCTCCTAATCACCACCTCCACTAATTCTATTAGTCTACCCGTAAGCGAACCTATGTTCCAGGAAGCTAGACGGATCCTATGAAACCCTTGCTTATTTGTCACTACCTTGTCAAAAATAATAAACATTTTTCGTATCCTGATTTCTCACATTTGGCACCCTTCTCTAAGACATTAGGAAGGGAGCCAAGTTAATACCTAGAATTTGAGCTAATTGGTGTCTAACAGTATATTATACCTTGAGTTTACTAATTACTAGCTCTGCAATTGGTAACCTTTTCTTATATATATTTTTAATTTAGTATAGACTATGGTTTTCTCATTTTTGAGCTAGTAATAGTTGTGTCTGTGTTATATATTATAATACATCTCTATTTCTCGGTATTACTTTGCAGGAAGTTGACGGGATTCTTGAAATAGCTAGTGGAAAGCATATACTCATTATTGTAGATACCAAGTTTAAAGTTCTATTTAAGCGTGGTGTGTCCCTTTAGGTATCCTTCTTAAAGGTAGGAAAGAAAATGGAAAGAGAATTATCAGTATCAGGGGCCTGTTTCAAGCTGCCAGAGAGTATTGCTGTTGGAAGTGGCGTGGATTGCTTGCCTCAACAATGCCGATTTAGCTGGTATTGGAACAGAAAAGAGATTGAAAATCATTCTCCTTCAAGAAAAGATGGGATTGATGTGAAGAAGGAGTCACAACTTCGAAAATTATATTGTTCGTTCCTTCAAGATATTGGCATGAGGCTTGGAGTGTATGTCCTTTCTTCATCTTTTCAGTTTTACATAAGTATCATATTAATGAATAATATCACTGATACTGGTATACTGATTCCATGAGTATAAGGTATTCTTGTCGAACTTTAAATTGTAAATTAATTTTCAGCTTTTCAATAGTTGATCTTTACTCAAAAATGTTGTTGAACTGTTATTATGAAGTGAGCCTCAGCATTTAGTGTTAATATAAATGGGTGTAAACTAAAAATGTTTTACGAAACTTATTACTGTATCTCTATTTCTATGCAAGTGTTATCAAATTGACACTTAATTATTTCGTAAGCATTTTTCACCTTCAAGTTTAAGATTTTGCATGATATATAGTTTGCTTGTTAACAGTGCACCAAGTATGTTGTGCTGCCGCACTTCACATCACAAACTACTCAACTAGGAGTTAATACTGTATCTAGTTACCTTATTTTTTCTATTGGATCAGGAAGCTGTCCATGAATAGTTGAGGAAATGCATGATGATTATGCTATATTTATCCATTATTCAGATACTCAGTTGAGATGTTAGGAACAAAGGGAAATTGTCTCCCATCATTTTATGTCAAAAAAAGCAGTCAAAAATTGTTTTGACTTATTTAGTTTGTATAGAGTAAACAACGTGAACCTCGTCCCGTCTTTCATGCTTATCTCAAGGAACTCTTTATTTTCACTGTGAGGCAATCTCTGTAATGTTCCATCTTTCATCTCTGAATATTACTCGCTCTATTCTTTCAGTAGTGATGCAGTTTCTTATGTTGTAACCATCCATGCCATACATTTAATTCCTTGTGAGAATGTTGTATGTTGTCTTATCTTGCAGCCCTCAGGTCACTATTGCAACAGCAATGATGTTCTGTCATCGCTTTTATCTTCATCAGTCTCATGCGAAGAATGAATGGCAGGTAAACATCAGTTTGTGCTGTTATTCTTGAGCATGCGGACAGTCATCACAGAAAACCGATCAGTTCATTACAAATGTTTAAATGAATTAAATATTATTAGGAAACTTACGAAGTTACAATTGGTTTTGAATCTTCGGGTCCATTTAGCTGTGATATCAAAATGGCACACACCGCCCGCCCGCCCACCTGCCCACCCACAAACAGAGGTTCGAGTTATTCAAATGTGGAGTATGGTTCGTAGTATAACCTGATTATAAAATAACTGAAAGGTTCATATTTCGGTGCCTTGGTAGGTAATCATGTCAACGCTTACACACACATTGAGTTCCATTCAGCATTTGTTTCTAGACACATGTCCAATGATGGTAAGATAGTGAAGTAACCAGAATACTTTAAGGGGTTGAATGGTAGTTGAAATAGTTAGACTTTGCTGTCACGGTTTCTTTTCATGGTTTCAGTTATCGTTGTAATCAGTTTGCTCAACCCAACTGTTGGCATGTTAAATTCACAAATCTATATTTGTGGTATTTTCTATTTGAGGATGCGGAGACACATGACAGTACACTATTCATGGGTTATTCTCACTTCACCTTTTTTAATGCAAGTGCAATTGATGCATGTAGTTGCAAGATAATGTTGCGTATGGATCAATGGATGGTATTGTGCCATGTCATCCGCCAATGTAAAAATTTCCTACAATGTCATTTTATACCCCATTTTCTCTTTCTATAAAGGATGCGGGGTATAAAGTGTCACTGTGGCAGGACACATGGTAATACACTATTCATGGGTTCTTCTCACTTCACCTTTTTTTTAAGGCAAGCTCAATTGATGCATGTAGTTGCAAAATAATCTTGTATATGGATCAGGGATGGTATTGTGCCATGTCAACCAGTGATGTAGAAATTTCCGATAGTGGCATTTTATATTCATTGTAGGAATTTCCTACTGTGGCGGGACACATGGCAATACACTATTCATGGGTTCTTCTCACTTTCATTTGCCGGCTTTCACCCAGGTTAGGAAAATCTTCTAAGTGGGATACCGTTTCTGTCTATGTACAATGGTACAACCCTCCTTGAAGCCAGGTTAACACCATTTAGCTTGCGACTTCTAAGGGGTAGTAGAGTTGGTAGTGCCTGGGAATTGAGACAAGAAACTCACAAGTTCAGCGCATACGACCAACACTAGGGACGAAAAGCCTAGCCCTGTTTATGTATGGTAGAAGATGGGCCCCGCATAGGCTTAGCCTTGTAATTTAAAATTTAAACATGGTTTAACCTGTGGGCCTGGGTTATTTTTGCCGCTTTGGTCTTGAAAATTGTTTTGACTAGAAAAATCATGGTTAAGGCTATGAACCCCTATTTTAACATGTGACGAAAGCCATAAAACTGGGCATCAAAGTTTCTGAGGAAATCGACCAATATAATAATAATTATATGCATTTCATTTAGTTTTCAATAACGGGGAAATTCAATTCACTTTATGTGCGGACCATTTTTGTTTTGTTTTTGTTCTCGACTTCTCGTTCTTGTAAGTTGTAAGGGTTGAGAAAAAGGTGTTTAATTTGATTCCCTCTCTAGGTTTAAGCTCCTTTTTGTTACTTTTTAGTATTGATATTAAAATCAATGACTATGTTACCTGGATATTATCTGAGAAAAAAACATTGCATTCTGAACAGATCTCTAAAAGGCAACCTTTTTATCCTCTATATATGAAGTAGGACCAGCCTGTTAGTTTGATCATACAGGACTCAAACACAAGGCTGATGGAGAGAGGAGCTTTTTGAGACCTATCTAAGATAGTTAATGACCTGGGATGGTAGTTCTGAGGCTTGATTCACTGGATGCGGAGGTTTATTATACTTAAATTGCACCATTTAGGTCAACAATAAGATATATATTCTTCAATAAAAATGTATTGTCCTCTTCTTCTAATTAAAAATGTACCTTTCTTCATCTGTTTGAACATTGTTTAACAGCAATAAGTCAAGTATTTAGTTGATTTAAGAAGATTTGTTTTTGATTTGTGTTGCTAACAATACTAGAAGTGTATATTTATGAACAAATTCCTTAAAACATTTTCAGTCTGATTTGAACACTGGCCAATATGGAGATATATTATGTTCATAAACAAATTTTGTAAACAACTTATTCTTATTTGAATATTAACGAATCATATATATATATATATATATATATATATATATATATATATATATATATATAAGAAATTGATATTATATAGGCATCCCGAATTCCCGCTCAATATGGCCATCCATTTTCCACTACTTTTATGATCGTATTAACCAACCTATTTTCTATGAGTTTTATTGCATTAAACTTGATAACATGGAGTTTGTCAGCTGTCAAAGTCAAGCTCGGATTGTTCCTCTTTAGGCGTACTGTGTAAATATTCAGTATATTTCATATATACGGCAGTTTCACGTTGTTTTACTTTGGAGGAGTATCCTTCCTATAGGTAGACACTGTTGGGGACCTTGAGGTAACCTTTTCTACTGTGAGAACTGATACTTATGAACATTCTTCCCTTTCAAATTTACTAAGGTGTTTTTCCTAAGTCTGTGTTCTTTTCTTTCCAGACAATAAAATTTTTGCTGAGTTTATACCAAGCTATTTTTGGTTAGTTCGGAATAGTTTGTCTGAAAGTTCTTCTGAGCACAAGTATCTGAGAATTTAATGGTCCCTATGTCATCAATTATTCTGAACAAGGATCTGAGATCAAGTTTCTTTGGCATCTCACCCCGACGGTTCCCTAGTTTGCAACATATTTATATCCGAGGAATTTAACAAACTTGATGGCTCATCTATTTAGTAATATAATACTCAGTAAGTACCAGCAATTAATGACACATTGTGATACAAATTTTGTCGATTTTCCTAATTTTGTTGAGGAATAGCATTCATAGTTACCGACATGCATAGAATTGAAGATGCTTTTTTGTGCATTCATTTCTTTTAAATGATCTATATTTAATATGTGATATAGAAAATCTTTAATATCTTTCTAGGCAATATTTGTGGTTACGGTTTTACTCTACTTTTATTTTCCTAATGACAATATCAAACTTTTTTTTGGGGGCAGACTATCGCAACCGTTTGCATGTTTCTTGCTACAAAGGTTGAAGACACCCCCTGCCATTTAAATAAGGTTGTTACATTGGCTTACGAGATGATGTACCAAAGAGACCCTATTGCTGCACAGAGAATACATAATAAGGTACTTCAACCCTATAAACCCTACAACTAATCAGCAGTATTAAGCGTTTTTGTATTTTATGTGGATTTGAACGAGTTTTCTTTAATCCCTATATATCAGTAATATAAATGTTTGTATGCTATGTGAATTTGTTCTGAGTTCTTTTCCTTATTTTAAAAATCCCTATAAGGTTTTTTGGCTTGTGGACGTTATATGTTTTGTTACATTATCCTCTCTTTCACGAAACATGGTGGAGATCCCACCTTTTATCCCCCACCCCACCCCACCCCCAAAAAAAAGAACAAAAAACCCTAAAACTATTCTTATCAATTAGTATCTGAATGCTCATTATTCTTTCCTTTTTCTTTGCAAACGCACAGGATGTCTTCGAGAAACAGAAAGCACTAATCCTAATTGGGGAAAGACTGGTCCTATGTACCATTCGGTTTGATTTCAATATTCAGCATCCCTATAAACCACTTCATGAAGCTTTCAGGAAATTGGAGATTACTCAAAAGGATGTCAGACAAACGGCCTGGAATTTTGTGAATGACTGGTACGCTTACCGCTGCTCACAGTAATATTCTTGAAATGTTCTCAAGAATTTTAGCCAGACTAATGGTAACAGATTTTGGCTATACTATGAAATAAACTTTAGATTGTTGATTAATACAGTTATATATCTTTTGTTACGCTGAGATTTGTTGGTGTAATTATAACTCTGATACTTGAGTTGAACCGTGCAATACTTCCAAGATTAGCAATGTCACATTCTCTTTACGTTATCATACTAATTTTTCATGTAGTTCCTTTCTTTAGAATAATTAATAAAATCAAGATGATCCGGACGACATTAAACATCTTACGAAATGCATGAATGAGTTGAGTTGCAAAATACAACAAGCATACACCATTGAAGAAATCTTTTTCCTCTTCAAAGCACTTGTTCAAAATGGTGACAATATTTTAATTCTATGAAGTACGATTATATATATATATATATATATATATATAGAGAGAGAGAGAGAGAGAGAGAGAGAGAGCCGGCGGCTCATTTTTAAAAAAATGACCCCTCGCCCTAAAACTCACATACCCCGTGTATTTCACCGATCCAATCCGGTCATCTTGATCTACGTATGATGAAACTCTTATGTACAAAAAATCTCGGGATTCAAGGACGTTTAACGCGTTCATCAAGCAGATAGGTTATTTATCAAATTTTACGAGATTTGGAGACTTCTAATTAATACATCAAATAGATTAAAAAATACACGGCTTTACGATGCATGAAAACAAGATCGCTTGATGGATGTGTTAAAGGTCTCCAAATCTAATGAAATTTTGTACATAACCTATCTAATACAAGCAGAGCAACATGACCAGTACGGATCGGTGAAAAACACAGAGTTTTGTGTGTTTAAAAGTTTGGCCTCAAAATAAGAAATGAGGTCTGGCCTCATACGATCTTATGAAACTCCGTTTCACCAAAATCTTTCAAAGTTGTGCAAACTTTACATAAATTCTTCATTGAGCCAAATTATATATGGGTTCCATTCCATACATGCAATAGATTTTCTTAATTTAATACCTCAATACCTACAAACTGCAATGCTGGAATATTATATTTGCTGGTGGAATGCAGGCTTCGGACTACGCTCTGCCTTCAATATAAACCCAATTACATTGCAGCTGGGTCACTTTACCTTGCTGCTAAGCATCACAACGTGAAACTTCCTTCAGTTTGGTGGAAATTGTTCGATGCCACACCTCTCCAGTTTGATGGTCAGATCATGTTTCGACACTTATATATATTCTAAATGCATGCTTCATTTACTCTTATTCTCAACATATCAACTTTCAGATCTCTTCTGTGCATGATGTGTATATAGATCAGGATCTGCATCTTTGTCTATATTGCATTGTACTCATCTAGGGTTACATGACATAATAGTTTGCATACACAACATCCACTAATTTCTTTGATAATCTGTACCCACAGATCAGCGGCTTTTGTCATATCTCTTCACAGAAAGTTGAGCAATTCAGAACATGATGTCTAGAAATTGACTGCAGCTTAATTGAGAATATGGATTGTTATATAGAATAACAAATGAGTGTAACGGTAACAAGTTGGAGGCCTCTTCCATAAAAGATAAAATGGGAGGGAACCAATCAATGTGCAATGCCAATAAATGCAATGGTAAAGTGAGAAAATTGTAGTTACTGGTGCAACAGGGTCTAGGAATAAACCTGAATGAATATGGATAGGTTAAATGCGATATGTTAATTGCCAATTTAATTGAGAAGACGGCTCTTGAGAGAAAGAGAGATTCATATAGGCAACCCAAATAAATTGGACAAAGAATTGTTGTTCTCACACATTTAGCAGTCCTTGTCTTGTGCCGTAGTCACTATATGATATACTTGCTTTATATTACTGATTGCAGCGGTAGTTCAGCAAATGATGGAGATTCTGGGTTACAATAGGAAACCTCTGGCGCCTCCTGTTCCTGAGAAGCCAAAGCGAGTTGAATCTCCAGTTGCAGCTTTGGCAAAGAAAGAATCATCGAGCAGCCCAGATTCTTGTGTTCTCAGTGGCGATGGATCTTCAATTCGAAGCATGAGACATGATGTTCAAGAAGAAGTTAGCACACTGAGACCTAAGGATTTTGATGATCAGAGAAATACAAAAGATCGCTGCATTATGAGAGATTCTGAAAACCCAAATGGTGGCCACGAGGAAATTAGCAGAGGCATTGAACCTAAGATTGATTTGGAAAGAATCAAAGCATTGATGAAGATGAGAAAGAGGAGTAAAGAGAGCCATCAGGGAATGAAAGCTTTGGATAATTCAAATGAAGATGATTGGATTGAGCGAGAGTTGGAAGATGGAATAGAGTTGGGAGATCGATTATATGCAAAGAGGCAAAAAGCACTTTTGTAGGGATTTTATCTTTAATTTATAATTCTATTTATATGTTACAGATACCAGGGAAAAGTTCATGGTAGGACCTGATTGTTTTTGTAATTTTTAAGCGCTGCTGATTGAAATTATTACTGCAGTTGCTGCTGATCATCTGATATTTACCGTGTTTTCTGTAAAAAATTATTACAGCTGAGATCATTTCATATGTTTATAGTGGAAGTACGCTAAGCAAGCTTGTAAAGATGTCAGATGAGAGATTTGACGGTTTTGTAAATTTTCGTTGATGCAGTATAACAATTTTAGACGGGCAGTCTTGAAGAAAGTTTTCTCATCCAGGTTTAAATTGACTGTTAACTATTATTTTTGGAAGAAATGTGATAATATTATCCTATTTATTATACTGTCGTCATGGTGGTTGTCATTACTGGCTATTGTCATGTATTCTTGCAGTAGCAGGCAATTGCTGGTTGAGTTTTATGCAGACTTTGCAGTTACTATGGTTTTTGAGCTCAGAAACTCTGAAATATACCATTTTTTCCCTCAATAATTTTCGATTAGAATTAACATTGTTACTTGCCTTTTGTAAGCATGGGAATTCTGGTGTTAAAGAAAAATCGGGCTGTTTGGAGTCCAGATTTTACCTGCGGCATTTGTTTGTTATTTTGCCTTTTGTTTTATGAAAATTACTTGAAACGGTTATAAATGCTTATCGGAAAGAAGCAAAGAAAATTGAGCTGATAGCATTACACTTGATCCTATTCTGAGGTAAAAAGTTTTATGGCAATCTTTTGTGTCATGGTTATGTGAATTCCTTTGCAAAAGTACATGTCTATACTTCAACGAACTATTTCCTTGAAGGAGCCAACATGTGTACAAACATCATTTTATTTAGTTTACATATTTTTAAATTCAGTTTCTGCTTTGCCATGGGAGATGGGATGCTAGGGGTGAAAGTCGGGCTGGGTCTGACCGGAACCCGACCCGACTCGATATTTCTGGATTTGTAGGCACTCTATGCCCATCCAACCCAATTGGGCATGTGGAAGGTTAGGTACAAATTTGGGGGCCGGCGGCATGAGTTCAGTATAAAACACGTCCATCCATACCTTAAAAGTCCAAACTAAACCCGCTTACCAATGACATTTAATCCAAAAAATTGCAATAACATATTACAATTTATTATAAGATATAAAGTTGGTGCAGCTTGTAACTATATTTATAAATCCATCATAGACGATTTATATAAATTTTGCTTGTATATATCTGGTAGAACACACCATAAGCATTTATTCAAAATAGTTTATAATATGTAAAACCCGAAAGCCCCGCAAAAAACGTTCCGTCCGTTTAAACCCGAAACCACAGCTAAAACCCGTCCGAATCCCAAATTAATGGGTTTAATGTATTGTAATCCTGTTGGGCTGGGACGGGTTTTGGGTTTAGATTTTAAATTTTGGATCGAGTATAAAATTTGTCGAAAATCCACCTGTTGTCATCCATTCGCGTAACACGTTTCATTTTATTTTATTGTTTGGGCAAAAGGACAGAAACACACGCTTTTTGGGAAAAATTATTGCATGTGCTACCTGTATATGCACTGACAAGAGTGAGAAGAAATATAAGTGTTGATTTCACACCTGCTCAGTCTATCTGAAAACCTCCCTTCATCCCATGCCTCGAATGTATTATATCCAACACACCAAATAATTTTTTATTTTTGAGGCACCTGGTGACTGTTGAGCAAGAGAAGTGGGAAACTAAAAATAAGAAAGAAAGAAAATAAAAATCATTTTGCTGGACATCTCTCTCTCCTAGGGCAAGCGCGAGCCACCACCGCCCCCCTCCCCGGGGATCCCTTCGATTTCCTTCGACTTCGACTTCCTCTCCCTCCTCGATCCCCCCGCCGCCGCGGACTTCGACTGCGATTTCAATCAACAACGCCTTCGACTTGGAGTTTCCTCTCCAATTAATCAAGGATAACTCAGCTTTCCTCTCTAATCGACCCAGCTGCATTACTTTTCCAATAGGTATGCATGCATGTGAATCTAATATTTTGATTTTTTTTGTTTGGGTTTGTGTTTGTAGATAAAAGTCAGCTTTCTTGTGTTTGCTTCAATTTTACATGCTCTTCTTCTCGTTCATAGTACAAATACAACATCAGCACCAACTCTATAAGATTTGTTTCCCTCGAGGCTTTAGGATAAATTTTAGGCATATTGTAGATAATGAAGCATGCATGGTCTTCTTAATTTGATGGGAAATCTGCGAAAATGTATCTAGAATGATCGTTCCAGCATTCTATTTGTCAAGAAGAAATTTCGAGCGGTTAATGTAGCAATTAGAATTGTGAAAGAAGGGAATATGCAGCAAATATTGTCAATAATGCTAGCAAGTATCTCGACAGCATGAACCAATTTTTGTTGTATGTATAGTTTTGTAACATTTCATTAAAAATATCGAAAATTCATCTCTCTCTCATGAGGTTCAGCGTTTGATTCATCTCTTCATCACACACGCGCGCGCACACACATAAAGGGGGAAAAAAAGAGATCCTATCTTTTAAATCGGCCGAAACCCTGGCCATTCCGAATCCGACTTTGATCAGCTCCGACGCTGAAACCCTAGCCTCTTTGCCACCGACTTCGAGCGGCTCCGACACGAAACCGTTGTCTCCATCACTCGATAAACACTTCCAACCTTTTCACTGTTTTGTTATTTTTAAGCGCTGTTTTGTTATTTTTAAGCGTTGTTTTGTTGAAGACTTTGGGGTTGTATCGGAAATAGGAGATTTTAGTTGCTTGTTTGAACATTTGGAACTTCTATTGCGACCCACCTTTGATGCAAACTCAATTGGTCAAAAAGAAAATGAAAATTGGAAATTAAGGAAGAAAGGGAAATAAGCTCAGATGATTCAAAAAATCGAAAGGCGAGGCTAAGGATTTTGAATAGAATAAAAATGGCATTTTTCTTCTAGATGATCCCATATTGGCAAGCGAAATTGAGTTGATTAGAAATTACATGCCAGTATACAACCTATTGTCATGTTAGATGATCCAAACACTAGCTCTCACTTGCTCCATTAATTACAATGCTATTACTTTTTCTAATGACACACTTTTCGATCTTAATTGCATATGGCCGGATAATATGTTTAGGATATATGTCTAGATTAGTTCTTATCATATTTCTTATAATATTGCCACCCATCGCGACGTTCTCATTTCAATTGCACTTATTTTTTGGACATCTTTCTTTATTTTCCAAAAAATTCACCTGGTCTTGTACAGTTTTCCTTCTAGTTTCTGGCTATCCTGTACTTTGGGTTGATCACACTATTCTCTAGACGAACTCATCTACTTCAACAACCCGCTTTGATTAAGTTAACCACATCATCCTCTTTGATTTTCTCACAATTTTATTAAACTCTTTTTATTTTTTCCCCTTCTTTTGCTAATTCTAAATGTTATCTATCTAAAATCTCATGCTTAATATTTTATTTTCTCTATTAAACTTTTCTGAATGTTTATAAATTTTGTCATAACAGCAGGTATGAAGAGCGGTTGACATGGAAGATGATCCTCTCCTTCATTCCAGTGCCACTACTGGTAATAATAAATGATAATTTACGAACATGTCTGATAAGAATTGGCATATGGTGAAGTGTGCTATTAGTTTTTTTCATAACAACTCTGAGATATTAAAATGCAATGAGTATTATTTTACCTAGAGGTTCTTCCATATGCTATTACTTGGTATGTTAAATATATGATATTCGCTTACCGAGAGGTTCTTTCATATGTTTTTAGTCTCAAAAACATTCTTCAATAACAAAATATTTATCCCTTTTTATTGTTTTGGTTCCATTTATCCTATGCAGATGCAAACCTTCCCAACTTAGCAGGTTCTCTTGATGTTTTTCTTCCACTAGCCACTACTACTGGTATTGCAAACCTGAGAAAATTTTACTAATATCTAATCCATTTACTATTCTATTGGTTCTTTCGTTCATAGGAATGGTTTCTTTTCTTACTTGGCAGTTCGAACCGTGAATAAATTTGGACCCAAACTACATGGCAGAACCAAGAGACTGGCCACTGCAGCCTCAAACCCATCTGATGCTCCTCAGCTCATAACGTCTAATGTTGGGCTTGAAGAAATCTTAAAGACAGATCAAGGAAACCAGGGACAGGTAAGGCTGATGCAAAAATTGTAAGTAGGCACATTTTTAGTTATAAGCAAAGCTTTTTTTATTTAGTCCTTATTTTTCAGGATGCAAATACTTCAAGTGCCATGGAATCTCCTGAAGACCATGTTCACTCTGTATATGGTATTAAATGATTCCTTCGCTATAGCATTGTTGTTTTCCCCCATACGCAGCTAGTTTTTCAGCAAAGTCCAATTCTTGAATCAAATGTGAGAAACTTATAAAACCTGATGCTGCATCTGAATGTATGGAGCCAGTTATTTCAGTTCTTGAGTTTGATATTTATCTTCTGAACATTAAACATAGCATTGAGGGAAAACAACTCAAGAGAGGAGAGTATATCTTTCTTTCTATTTATAATAAATTATAAGGACTTACAAGGAATATCTAAAATGCCTCAACTACCCTATATTACCGGATTACTGAGTAACCCTTTTTGCTTAACCTCTAAGCGGCTCTTTCTTCACTATGAAATAACCTTATTTCTTAACACTTAACCCTCTTCTCCCCTCTCTCAAAAGCTGAAGTGCATATAGAGTGTGCTTCTAACTTATTACAAATAAATTCCACTTTTGAACTAGAACTCCCAAACTTGGGTGAACTTTCTTGATGACTTGTCCTGAAAATCTCATGACTTGAGTTAAATGTGCGACTTGTCTTGCAAACTTTCTCCTTGAGTCGAACTTTCATGAACTCTTTTTCAAACACTTTTTCTGAACCGACTTCTGTGAACTAAACTTCTTTGAATTAAACTTGTGACCATGGTTTGATAACTTGGTTTTGGTATCGGTCTTTTCAAATTATACAGTCTTGGTGTGTTTTGGTTACTATCGCTAGTTTCACACTAGATTTCGGTTTCGGTAAGCATTTAATGGCTTGCTTTATCTTTCACTAACTTTAGCATAAAGAGTGTGCAATACTGCTCAATTGATTAATAGCAAGAGATAGCATTGAAGCTGGCATTGATATTTTCCTTCCCACTTCCTTCTCAAGCATAAAAACTCATGATATTTTAATGCAGCTGAGTGATACTGCTGGTAAGAAGCAACAGTAACGGTATCAGAGTTGTAAATTGAATCGACTGGTAACATGAGCAAGCTGATACAGCCATTGGTGTGATACTGTGTTCTGGGTTTATATTGAGCAACTGAAAAACTGCGGGTTCTGACCTTTTTGTTTCTTACATGTGTGATTAGATCATTAGAGCACCTAAAGAAATAAATAATTTTCTTGTGTATGCAGTTTGTTTCCTGCTATTCTTACATTATTTATAATGTACTTGAGCAGTCAAAACAGTTGGGAAGTTTCAACCGAAGTCTGGTTCATGACCAAAAGAGCGGAAACTTGAGTTTGTATCATTTAGTCTTCTTGATGGTGTTGAGTCTGGTGCACGTTTTAAGGTGTTAGCCAATGACTTGCCAGGAGTAGATCCCTCCTTTATACACAGGAGGAATGATGAATCTGTAGATAAGGGTGCAAATACAACATCCATAACATCTGATAATGTAGACATCCAGTTGGATCATGGGAGTGCCGAAAATGAGGTAAAGCACACCATTTATGACATGCTGTCTGTGTTTTACTCGTAAAATATAAATTACCAATATCCATATTTCATGTTGTCAAGACCTAGCAAAATCCTCAGGACTCGAGTTTTTTGACGATATTCTTTCTGAACCAACCTCAGATAAAGGTTTATACAATTCAGTCTTTTGACAGCAATATGTATTAAGCATTACCTATTCAGTTACTGTTCTTCCCTGTCTTGTATCATTCCATTCTAAAATTGACCGGGAAAACTATACTTAAATTCCGACCCAAGCCTAGTGCCAAACCTAATAGATCAATCTTTACCTAATAGCACCATCTTTACTAATATAACTAGAAGTCCTTAGATGATGTCGTTAATCAACAAAATAAAAAAATAGGAAAATGATAAAATTCCAATAGCCAAAGTCGAGAATTGGAGATGTCCACCTCATCCACCACAAAAGACAAAAATAAGAAAATGAAAAGTCAACAATCCTCTTTCTCTCTTCCATAATCTCACTCATTACACATTATTTCTCATGTTCAAAGGCCCAAAAAGAGATATGCCTTACTATCTTTGTTATTTTGTATAAGTCATAGATTTTGAATTCTAATATTACCACTAACAACATACATTTAATTAAAATTTATAAAAACTATAGATATCTTTAGAAATTTCATGTAATGTCTAGGATAAAAATTACTTCAAAATATACACATGCGCATCGCACGTGTAAAATACCAGTCAATACTAATGTTGCTAAGGAGTCTATTTCTTCTCAATGGGACACTGAACAATTGGAGGATCATATTGTAATACCCTAGTGCATTTATTCCATATTTTATTTGGGTATTTTCCAATTTTACGACAACTTATCGTTTATTATTATTTTTGGGTGCGGATGATGTTTTTGGTATCTGAGGTTAGTATCCGACCCGACCCGCATGCTTGAAACCTATCTTGGTACTGGGTTACGTCACATATTTTCTAGTTCAGAGGATCCGTGCACATTTAGATTTGATATACACCTATATGATATTTTGTATCCGCATATCCTTTAAATAATCCAAATTATAGCCAGATAATGCATTTTAATATCTAGCATGGTTTGTTATCATACCCCATATCACATGGTCGCATCCATGCATCGTGTTCCTGTCCAGACTGTTAAAACAGACTTGTTTGGATCGCTACGTGTATTTACGTATATCCGTTCTTAGGGATATGCATTTTATTTAACCGAACGTCGCATTATGGTTTTGGCTTGTACGTATATTATCCGTACTTTAAACCTAGAATTTTAGAAGAGACCCGTGTATTTTTCGGAGTATTTTTGTGTTAGCTATATAATCCCAGAATATATATATTACAATATTTTTATAAATTATCGGTTAATATAATATATATTAAATATATTTTTTAAACTAAATATAATATTTCCCCACCCCCTTTACCCTCCTCTCTCCTCTTGCTCACGTTACACTCTCTCCTGTATATATATGTATTTAATTAACCTAATTTAACCCCAGCTCTCTTCCTCATTTTTTCCTCCCTGCGACGAAACCCAAGAACCCAAACCTAACCCCTCGCCGCTGACCTTCCATCGTCGTCGCCTCGACCTCCTCACCCTCGTCCTCACAAAATCACCATTTCTCATCCCTCCCCGAGAACCCGAGAATCTACACCCACAACCCCAGCAACCCAAGAAACTCCCACATTACCGTTACCCATCACCGGCGACTCGCTATCACCCTCACCTCGCCGTTGTCACCACCACCTTCTCGACTTCCTCCCATGCTCATCTTCTCTACCCGAGCTCCCTGCACCTGACCACGACCCCTGCAACCTGCAAACCCGAATCCCAACCCAACAACCTTACCTCACCGGAGGGCCACGACCTCGTCGCGTCACCCTCTCCTTCTCCTCACCTCTCTCCAACTTCCCGACACCACAAACCACCGCCAACCACCACACCCTGCAATCCCCGACGACTGCAACCGAATCCAGAAAATCCCATCGCCACCTCGTCGCCGACGGCAACCATCGTCGTCGTCAAGACGTCACCTCACCTTTGTTCTCTACCCCTGAACCCAGAGCTTGATGCAACACCCCATTCTTTTCTTCTTTCTTTCTCTTTTCTTGCTTCCGTCCGTCTCGCCGGAGTCGTGCACGTTTGACGATCTGGGTGACCCAGTTATCGTCGTCATCCAGCGTAGTTGCGTCTTTGATCAGATAGGTCCAGCCCTGTACGCACGTGAGTTTGCATCGCGACGTTTATCCGACGTCGAACGTGATGTACGTATCCCGTCGTGAGATCCCATCAGGCAAGTTTATCTTGCAATATGCTATGTTAATATATTTATATCCATATGAATAAAAATAATACACGTGTTTTAATTATGCATCAAATGTTTTAGATTTACAGTTTTACAGTATCCATTCGTATCTGTACTGACAATAACATATATAATTACATGCCGGAACGTCCTGATATCATTCTACTATTACATTATTGCAACGTGTTATGTAGATTGCATCATACATAGTCATGGACGTATAAAATGTTATTACAGATAGATACATATGCATCCCGATATCCGTTGTGCTTACCGTGTTCAGATATTCGTTACAGTTTCACATTTGGGTATCTATCTGACACATATGCATCACATGACATGTTCACGACAAACTCGACTCATTACTTGGATCTAGTTACTAATACCAACAATCTTGACGTATTGTCCTGACGGACGTTACTTGTTGTCTGTATAGACGAAAACCTGTACCTGCTTGATCCTGTGTTGGCATTAGATTTACATTGGCAATACCCGACTTGAACACAAACCTGGGGTAAAAGGGGAAATAAAAAATGTAACCAAAATGTAACTCAAAAGGCTATTATTACATGTTTGCCATTTTTCCGGGCGTTGCGGAATAATCTGTTTGCCGTTTTTCCGGGCGTTACTGAATAATCCTATTTGCTGTTTTTCCGGGCGTTATGGAATAAATCCTGTTACCGTGGTCCCGTGGGGAATGAACGGAGTATAGACTATTGGGTTACGATGATGTTTACATTAATTGATTTCGAAGACTTTTAGAATAAATAACCTAGAAGCACAGTTTTAGGTTACACATCACACTTCACATACATACACGTACCTCACTGTTTATATCTATGTTATTTATGTATATTCATGTTTACCTATATCGTTACATCCTGGTTATCACTGTTATTTTGATATTATGATGCACCGACGTCTTGGTTTTGCATGGTCCAGTTCTTCTATCTTTATCGCAGGCTGGACAAGAGTATTTTAGCTATTAAGCCGAGCAGTGAGGAATTGAGCATGTGTTATTTAGAGATGTTTAGTTTAGTTTATTTTCCGCAGTTTTATTTCTTGATGCGAGTCCATATTGGGACGTGTTCAGATCTTTATTGGATCTTGATTCGTTTCCGCTTATGCATTTTCTTGACTCTATTTATTGTGGCAAATAGACATGTACTAGATAGATTTTATATTTTACTGTTCTTGATATCCTATAGACAGCCGTAATGTAACTGTGGAGGGATGATTCCTATCCACAAGTAGCATGGTTGGCTCTGTCACGTGCCGTAGTTTACGCACTCTGTGAAACGGGGCGTGACACATATTCTTTGTACTCCAGCCAATCCTTGCACTAATGTAGCCAATGAACACACAGACCCTGTTGAAATGTCTCCACTTGAAGCAGAATCTTCTGGAGGTGACGAGGAGTTTGAAACCATTGATATAGAGATGTATAGAGATGTAAGTCTGTGTTGATGAAGCCATGCCATTATTTATGCAGATTTATGTGTCTTTGCTGATCCTGCAATGTTTATACATCGAGAAGTATACTGGGGAGCAAGAAAAAGTCTCAGCAGTTTCTGAAGATGCATGTAATGAATAGCTGTCCATGGATGATCAGTCTACATCCAAAGCATTCAAAGAGCATGGCGCTGGTAAATCAAAAATGGAACTGAGAAGGAGAGTGGCTGGAAACAGGGATGCTGAAAACCCTAGCAGCTCTCACATGGATGAAGATCTTGATGATGATGATGACCATATAGGTGAAGACATACCCAGGCAGCAGGAGGCAGCAGAAAGATCAAAGAGGCAGATGACTGGTGCAGAGAAACTGACTAAAAGGCACAGGAAGACTGCCAAAGAATCTGATTCTGCAAAAACCGAACCACCAAAGAAGAGGTTTCCCCATGGGGCTGCCTGGAAGAGAAGACGGGGTATTTTTTTGGTATACTCTTCGAAGTGTTGTATAACTCTTGGGGATGCAGAGAAGTCAATTTGTGTTGATGTTTCATCAACTTTGCTTTGTAGTGGACAAGGTTTTGTTAGAAACACCTGAATATGAAATTGACCCAAGACAGATGGTGTTTAGAGAACTAATTGTGCTTGCTGGGGTTAGGGAGTGAATTTCAGTAAGTCATCCTCTGTGCTTTTCTGACATTCTTTTGAGCCATGACAATTTTTTGCCGTTGGTTTTTTAAAGATTTTGTTGATTCTTGCAGAGTAAAGAAGATGCAAGTTTAAGGAACCATAAAAGGTATGAGTTATTTAAGGCATGGGTTCATAGATTATTAAAATAATGATATATTTATTAGAATATCTGTATCCCATCTGTGTTATACAATACAACAGTTGGCCCCTTGTCCTCGGATATATTATGATGTATTTCTTAGCATGGTTGACATCAAGCTATTAGAGTTTTCTTGGTAACACATCATTTTGAATTAAGTATATGATGAGTAGAATTTCGCATTTCATGTGCGGGGACTACATGTGCATCTCCAGTTGGGATCTGTAAGAGCCAATCTGGTCCCAAAGCCTTATTAATGAACACGCAATTCTTTCCCTATCTTACTGATTGAGGAACAAATGACTGCTTAAAAGGACTTCCTCTCAACTGAGTATCTCAAAGGTAATTCAGATTGCCTTGTTTTAGTTATGTCACGGTAGAGTGGATTGGATCAGGATAATTCCACGTTGATTGGTTCAGGACGGATTTCATAAATTATCAATTAAAAAAACAATAATAGTTTGTGATTAATATCACCAAACTCCGTTACTTTACTCATAAGTCCTATATATTCCGAGATCATGGATTTGTTCAACATCTGATGCAATTAGGATCTTATTCCATCTGTTTAATAAATAATATAAAAGGCATAAAGGATTGGGTCTGGTTGGTTGGAGACTACATACACATATTTTTTTTAATATTACCTTTGCTGTGAAAGGGGAAAAAATCTGTTTTTTCATACTTTATAAGTTACTGCATGGTGTATTCAATAGTATATGGTTCCATTGCAGCAGCACTGGTTTCTTTTCCAATGATTCCCGTTTCGACCAGGACAATTCTTATGATCAGGACCTTGACCCTGATGGTGATGAGGCACATCGCAATATGCTTAGAAATTCCAGAAAATTGAACTACCAGACCCACATGACTAAGACCAAATCAAGTAGATGGTCAAAAGCGGAAACAGCATTGTTTTACGAGGTAACCAACTAAATACATTCATTCTAACTCTATTTATGTGTAAGATGGCCAAAAATAATTCAAGATGAACGATAACTTTTTTGGCTAGTATCTGGCATATAGTATATTAAACCTGTGCTCCCATTTTCATTTTTTTCCTTACAGTGTTTTGAATTAACAATGATGAATGTTTGTAACCAAATTATTATCCCTGCTCTGTCTGAATACTGTCTCGGGCTATGCGTCAGTTTGGATCTGATTTTGGGATGATAGGACAGCTATTTCCTGATAAAACCCGTGGTAAAATAAAATCGAAATTCAAGACAGAAGAACACAAACATCCTTCAGAAGTTAGAGATGCAATGATTCATCGTTCCAGTGGTCAGTCCTTGCTTTATTGTTGCTTCACTTTCTAATGATTTTTCCTCACTGTTAGGCTCCTGATGTACATATTCCTGTTAATACAAACTTGATGCTCATCTATGTGGCAGTTTTTTATTATATATAGTAATGTAATATTGATGGTTTGCATATGCACCTTTGTAGGACACCAGTTGCACTAATATGTGCACCAATTCTGTAGTCTGGTTCTTTCTGACAAAACTAATCAACGAAAAAATATTTGTTGATAATATATTCAAGTAAACTGATGATTTAAACCCTAGGGCACAGAAGCAATTAAGCCCAGAGCTGGTATATGATGCAAGGACTTGAGGTATGGTTAAGGAACTTGGATCGAGCAGCTAAAATGGATATTAGAGGTGGGTTTTTTAAGCAGAGGAAACGGTAACACAAGTGTAAGGTTTTCAAATATTGTCGCTGTTTACAATAGAATTTGTCACATATTCTATATAGATTGGTTGCTCATGAGCATAAGTCATACATATCGTAGGTTGGAATGAACAGCTCACATTAGGAGCAGATTAATGCATTGTATTATTTTCTGACCTATTTTTAAATGGAAGGTGTTGAGATGGATTTGTTCTGCTTGTCTTTGGTCACATGAACAGTGGAGTTTGATGGCAAACACATCATTTTTTTCTTTATTGGCCGCCCTTTCCGGCAACCCTGAACATCTGGGAAACTGTATAGGTTTGTTGTCTAGGTACCTTTTTTTAGTCGAAAATTTATACAGAGTATGTGTGAATATCAGCTAGCAGCAACCAGATATACTAGTATATGACCATCTGAAGAAACAGTTTTTTAGTAAAGGATTTCTAGGGCCATTACTTTTGATAACACACACACACACACACACGAAAAGAAAAGAGCCTTGAGGGCTGATAGGGGTTCTTTATGTTCTTTTTCTGTTCTTTCATATCCCTTCTGACATTGATTGTAGAACTTCAATGTTGCTAGCACCTTAAAACCATGATGCTTTTCTTATGATCATGCAGATCATTCACATTTCGAAAGGGTTATCCAAAAGCTACAAGCTCAGGCAGAAGAGGACTCAAGAGTAAATGATGCAAATTATAATCCTCCGGTTGTATCAGAAGATGCAGCTAATGAAAATCATGTCATTCTTCCTAACTACTATACAATTTTAATTAAATTCTTGACCTTCCCATCAAGAAATATCTTCTGGCAAGCAATTTTGAAAAATGAACGCTGTGTCCATCAGTTTCAAAATCGTAAAATTATTATACACTACTATTATATAAAGGGTGAAGTTCATCCACTTAACTATTTTACGTATGTATCCTCATATCTACTGCATTATAATGCAAATCATGTGAGTGTGCAATATATGTTTCCTCCATGGCCTCACAAGCTCTTCATTGGCACTGTTACGAATAAGGCTTGCCCCTACGGTGCTCACCGTAGGGGCAAAAATTTCACTAGTAGGGGCAACCTCCGTAGGGGCAGACAAATGCCCCAATGGGTATGAATTTGCCTGTACGGAGAAACCCTTAGGGGTCTCTGACACTACGGTTTCCAACGCAGGGGCAATTATTTAAAAAAAAATAATATCTTGCCCCTACATTGGGCACCTTGGGGGCAGTCAGGTTTTTTTATTTATAAAAAAGATAATATCCGGCCCTTATTTTTTTTCAAATAGCGTCTCCGTTTTTTGTCCGCCATGTATACTAATATATAACACACTATATCATATATCCAAATATAGAAATATATATCAATAACATCCCATGCATAATATATAACGAAATAAAGAAACACAATACAAAATCACTCAGAAATCATAGTCATAATCATCATATAAAATATATAGATATATATGCAATATCAAGACAAAACAATATTTAGAATGCAAAAATTAATGAAAATTGGAGTATAATATATACCTCCTGCGTCATCACCATAAGCCTGCGTCCGGGAAGCAGCACGAGTGGCACGGTAGTTCCTTAGATGAGGAACAGCCGGTGTCCCGGACGCGAATGCACCCCTTCCAACTAGACAATAAAACAATCACTATATAAGTAATTTCTGAATAAAATAATATATAATCAATTTGACATATTATATAGTACAAAATACTAACCTGCAGCCGAAGCATAATTCCGACAGGGAAGGCAGATACACCGAGACGAAGCTTGATTTCGACGCGGGGTACACTCTGTGACGAAGCATGATTCCGGCGCAGAGCTTGTTGGTCGACTTGATTCCGAGGCGGAGCTTAATTCCAACGAGGAAGGCAGATACGCCGAGACGAAACATGATTTCGACACGAGGTACACTCTGAGACGAAACATGATTCCAACGTAGGGCTTCTGGTCGACTTGATTCCGAGGACGGAGTATAATTCCTATCGGGAAGGCAGATACGTCAAGGCGAAGCATGATTTCGACACGGGGTACACTTTAAGACGAAGCATGATTCCGACGCATGGCTTGTTGGTGATTTGATTTGGGTTGACATCAGCATCGCTATGTTGGAATATGGTACCAGAAGCGAATCATCATTTGCCATGAAAGGATTTGGGGATTTTGATTTTTTGTTTGGCATCTGCATTGCTGCACTGGAATAATCCTAAGAGCAACTCATCATTTGCCCCGAGAGGATTTGGGAATTGGTGGCTTAGGAGACAGGTTTAGATCCCTATCACCTAACACTTTTCAATTTTATGGGCCGTATTGGTCCCATAAAAGCATTTTTTCCCTACGAATCGAAAGGATTTCGTAAGTGTATTTTCTCCTTAGGAGTCGTGGGGACTCCTAAGTGTGTTGCTCCTTCGTGAGTCGTAAGGATCTCACGCGGGAATTTTCTCCTTACAAAGTCGAGAGGACTTTGCGAGTGCATTTCATCTTTTTTTCACGAGTTTGCGCCTTTTCGCGTTTTCACAAACTCGCCGGCAGTCCTGCTATTTTTACTCACGGAGTCCTTTCGGGTTTTCATTCGTGCCCATTTTGCTTGTGTACATACCCGTTTCTTTTTTTTGGAATCTTCATCGTCGGTGGGACTTTGAATGTGGTCCCGCCGGTAGGACTTAGGATTGTTTTACGTCCGTGGATTGTATACGGTTTGCAGGATGTATGATCTAGACCGTAGGGCCGGAAAATTTTTGGGACTTTGTTGGCGTCTGCATCGCTGCACTGGAATATGGTATCAGGAGCGACTCATCATTCGCCGTTGGGGCATGGGATTTGGAATTTGGTTGGCGTCTGTATTGCTGCACTGGAATATGGTACCATGAGCGACTCATCATTCGCTACTTAGGAATTTGGATTTTGGCCGGCGTCTGCATCGCTGCACTGGAATATGGTACCAGGAGCGACTCATCATTCGCCATTGCCTATTGGGAAGCGATGGCTTAGGAGACATGTTTAGATCTCTATCGCCTAAGGCTTTTCAATTTTATGGGCCGTAAGGGTCCCATACAAGCATTTTCTCCCTACGAGTCGTAAGGATCCCGTAGGTGCATTTTCTCCTTAGGAGTCGTGAGGACCCCCAAGTGTGTTTTTCCTTTGTGAGTCATAAAGATCGCACGATGTTTTGTTCTCATGTATCGTGAGGACACATGAGTGGGTCTTCCCAATGGAGTATAATTCCAAGAGCGGAGACTGGCCGCTGGACTGGTGACTGCGGTGGGGCATGGGTATGATGAGAATTATTTGAGCCCGTGGATTGTATACGGTAGTCAATTTAGGGACCAACCGTAGGGCCGGGAGAATTTTGGGAAATTGGATTTTGGTTGGCGTCTGCATCACTGCACTGGAATATGGTACCAGGAGCGACTCATCATTCGCCGTTAGGGATTTGAGTTTTGGACGGCGTCTGCATCGCTGCACTGGAATATGGTACCAGAAGCGACTCATCATTTGCCGTTGTTTTTTTTGTTTTACCGCGATTGCTCTATCATTTCGGCTTTATTTTTCATCTTTATTTTACTCGCTGATTTTTATTGCGAGTTGCCCCATCATTTCGGCTTTTCTTTTTATTTATTTATTTACACTTTTTTTTACATTCCCAGTTTAACGACTTAGAGGTCGATTGTTCCCAGTTTAATGACGTGGTGGTCGGTTGTTTCCAGTTTAACGACGTGGTGGTCATCTGTTTCCAGTTTAAAGACTTAGAGGTCATCTGTTTCCAGTTTAACGACTTAGAGGTCATCTGTTTCCAGTTTAACGACGTGGTGGTCATCGGTTCCAGTTTAACGATTTAGAGGTCATATGACGGGGAGCTTAGAGAAGATACCCGATTAAGCAGTTGTCAGGGGCACCGCTGGAGCTTGCCCGAGATGCCTTATTACTTTGTCGATGTCGATGGCCTTGCCCCCAGTTGGGGCCAAGGAAAGTCGTTCAAATACCGACTTGCGTTCGAAGATGGCAATTGAAAATTGTTAACCCCTGCATAAAGAAACATGATTTTAGTACAGGCAATCAATGTATATGTTAATTGAGTTCGCACGAACGTTTAACCCGAAATATGGGAGGAGAGATTGGTCCCAACGGGCGTGCCAGAATCTGTAGGGTGTTTTTTGTCATCCCAGTGAGATGGGAATACGCGCGCGCTTGTCAGGCGCATTACAGATTATCCCTGTCTAGGGTAGGCTGGGGTTTATTGATTGTGGGGATCCGAATCTCCGGCAGCCGCGGACTAAGCTGCCGTTAATTACCTCTCGCCTTTGGAGCGAGAGAACCTCCGATTGACAGGTCAAACAGGTTATGCGAACTCAATGTGCATTGTGCGTGTGTTGTGTTTTGATAGGGGTTCTGGATATATCGGGGGCCCTGCAGAGTTTTTACGGGGGTCCCACTACCCGGATAGCGGGCTGGGGGTCAAGTGGGCTAGCAGTCCCCTTGCGGGGTGCGGAGCAGCGCCCCATTAGAAATTTTTTCTAACGGGGGACGGTGTTGTAGAGTATGTGTGTGTATAAAGGGAAAGGGCATCCAAAGGATGCGTGGAAGAAAGCGCCAGCGCCCCACGTGCGCGGCACGCGGGCGCTAGGCGTCAGCAACAAAAGGGACTTGGTCCCTACACTGGGAGTTGTGCTCCCGATTTGACTTATGGAGTTGAACTCCTGACAGAGATTAATTTAGAGGGTTAAACTCCAATGGATCTTGAATGGAGTTAGACTCCTAAAAATATTTAGAAATGATCAAAGGGGCTGCTTTGTTTCTCCTTTTGGTTCTGGATCTTCCTAAGATGGGATTTTTGGAGATGAGTCTCCTCCTTCCTGTTCTGTTGGCCGGATCTTGAAGAACAAGAAATATGAGATTTTAAATATCTCTTATTTTTAAGATCTGATGGAAGATTTAAGTTCTCCTTTGTGGGTTTTGTGGTGAAAAACTATTTAGTTTTGAAAAAGAAAGTAAAACTCTTGATTTAATTGAAAAGGGGGAAGAAGGTTTAGAACCTTGATGAAAGAGAAGGAGGCACAAAGAACTCTAGATTTTTGAGGGAATGAAAAAGTTGTCTTATTTTTTCATCATGTTGCCTTATATAGGCTTACACATTTACATATAGCCCCTTGGGCTTTACAAAATGGCATTTGGCATATCCCATGCCTCATGTGCTAATTCTTTTTGCATATAAACCATGAGCTTTACAAAAGTTTGGCTTTATGCCCATTCATGCATAAAAAAATTACATAAAAATTATTTATTACATGATTTTTTATTTGCATAGAGAGGGCCGGCCGCTTCATGTTTGGGCTCGACTCGGGCATGAGCCCACTTGATCTGGGCTTGGGTCCACCTGGCTTGGTGTTGGCCTTGACTTTGACTTGATCAACCGGAGTGTAAATTTTGACCCAACAGAGGCAACACCGCGGATTTGGGAAACCCGCACGCTTCGCCTGACTCGCCGCGACGAGGCGAGTCAATTCGTTGCCTCGTCCAATTCATCACGAGACGAATTTTTTTTGCATCATAGCGAGGTGAGGCGTTCGCTTCATTAGCTTGGCCTAGTTAGTGTTTGCTTTGTGTATGTGTGTTGTGTGCGTGTTGTATGTGTGTTTTGCGTGTGGTGTGTGGGTAAAAGACGAATGTAAAAGACATTTTTGAATATTTCGGCAACACCTCTGTATTTATGAAATTTCCCAAATTGGGATACAATGAGACACGTGTCATGAAGGCATGTAACATGTCACGAAGGCCGTGAATATAAACATTCACAACAATAGCTAAATTACTCTAAAATACTCTTATTGTTTTTCACTAAAATACCTTAATCCTAAAACAATTCAAAATTACACAAATACCATAACCCTAACGAAAATATTCAAAATTACATAAAAATACCCTTAAATATTGCTATTTCACCAAACTACATATTTTAAAAAAAAAATTTCACTAAACTCCTCTTAACTATTACTTTTTTACACTAAAATACCCAAACCCTTATTCTAAACTTTAATCCACCATGCGCCGTCGGCCATTACCGCCGCCCCTCTCCCCACCGCCCTTTCCCTGTTGCCCAACCCCGACTTCCTTTGGGCCGGCCTTCCCACCGCCTTGAGCCCCCCTCGCCCTATGTCTCCCCCCTCCCTGCTACCTTCTCTCACCACCTTGAGTCCCCTAACCCAACCGCCTTCCTAAACAACCCCGACCCTGATCCAATTCACCTACTCTGGCCTTGACGCAATTCCCAAACAATCCCAGCCGTCCTGACCCGTCTTCCCTCGACCCCAAATTAAAGCCCCAAATTAGACAATTTTAAAAATAGGTGGAACAATATACCTGAATCGATCGCAAAAGGAGGCGGCGGCGGCTAAGCAACGAGCGGCGGCGAGCAACGACCGACGACGAGCGATTGAGAATGCGGCGACGAGTGAAGGAGGATTCGAGGGCGAGGCGAATAGGAGGGTGTTAGGGTCAAAATTTACACTCCTTTATCTGGAAAGTCAAATTCAACGTCCGTACAAGTGGGCCCAAGCCCGAGTCTGAGTCAAGCGGACCCGAGTCAAGTTCAAGCATTGGGCCGGCCCAATGCCAAGAGAAGAAAAAAGATTATGCGATAAATAAATTTAATGTAATTTTTTATGAATAAATATAAAGAATGGGCAAAAAGCCAATAAAGTCTAAGGGCCCAAATGAAAAGTGTAAACCCTATATAAGACTACCATGACACGAAATAAAAGATAATTCTTCTCCTCAAAAAATTCTAGGGTTTGAGCCGCCTCTCCTTTTCTCTGTCTTTCTAAATCTCCCAGGTTCTTTTCTTTTCTTTAAAAAAAATTCTTATAGATGTATATAGAAATCTCTTGATTTCTCCGCTCTTCATTTAAAAAAATCCAAAATATAAAAAGGAGAGGAGGCAGGGGGAATGCATCCTAAATCTATACAAAAAAGGAGAAATCCCCACTGTAGCAAGATCCAAAAATTTAGAGAAGGTAGCGGATTAATTATTATTATTATTATTATTCAAGATCCAGAGCATTGAAAATCCAAGCGAACTTTAATTTTGTTGGAACCCAATCGGAAACGGTTGATGGTGACCTTATCAAAGGGAAAGTCTTCGGTTTTTCCTTTGGGGAACCCTAAGGAATCCTTGGGGAACCCTAAGGAAGGCCGAATAGAGCTACGATAAAACTTCCTTTTCAATTTTAACGGAAAGTTACGATCACACAAAATCCCTGTTGCACTCCTCCATTTCAACCAACCAGCTTGGATCCTTTGATTAACATCACCATCGATCTCCCCATTCTTTTGGATGATGAAACCTAGATATCTAAACTGGTCGCTCGGTGATATCTGTTGCCCTTCCAATGTTATACCAATATGGTTTTAACTTCTCTGGTTACTAAATTTGCAATGCATATATGCTGTCTTGGACCCGCTCAATCCGAACCCCCGAGATTCCAATGTTTGCCTCCATAATTCCAATTTGGCATTAACCCCTGCTTTCATCTCATTTACTAGAACAATATCATCAGCGAATAGCATACACCAAGGTACCTCATCTTGGATAGTTTTAGTAAGCTCATCCATCACGATGGTAAACAGGAATGGACTTAATGCAGATCCTTAATGTAAACCAATTGTAATCGTAAAATTACTCGTTAGGCCGCCGCAAGTTCTGACATTTGCCACTACTCCGTCGTATATATCCTTGATTATGTCAATATACTTGACGGGGACCCCCTTCTTTATCATTGTCCCCCATAATACCTCTTTAGGTACCTTGTCGTACGCTTTCTCTAAATCAATAAATATCATATGCAAATCTCTTCTTCTCTCTCGAAAACGCTCGACGAGTTGACGAAGCAAATGAATAGTCTCTGTCGTCGATCGTCCAGGCATGAACCCAAACTGGTTCTCTGTTATCTTAATATCCTTACTTAGCCTGTGTTCAATCACTCCTAAAGTTTCATGGTGTGACACATAAGTTTTATTCCACGGTAGTTTGAGCAACTTTGAATGTCACCCTTGTTCTTGTAGATAAGTACAATGATACTTTTTCTCCATTCATTTGGCATCTTTTTTGTCTGCCAAATCTTATTAAACAGATCTGTCAGCCATTTAACGCATATTTCTCCTAAGCATCTCCAAATCTTGATAAAAATCCCGTCAGGACCAACCGCTTTTCTTAAACTCATTCTTTTCAAAACTTCTTTAAGCTCATGTAGTCTTATTTTACGCATGAAATCACGATTTATATCTTGAGATTGAATTACAAGTCCATCCAAATTCTTAGTAAAGCTCTCATTGAACAATTTGTCAAAATAATCTCTCTATCTTTTCTTGATATTCTCATCTCGAACTAAACCTTCTGATTTTCATTTTTGACACACTTCAGCGTACACAAGTCTCCGGTTTTCCTTTTCCGCATCCGAGCAATCCGGTATTTATTATTTTCAGCCTCTTTAGTGTCTAATTTCTCGTACATCTCCTTATAGACCTTAGATTTAGCTTCCCGAACAGCTTTCTTAACTACCTTTTTTAGCCATTTTATACTTCTCAAATCTCTCCACATCTCTACTTTTCTTCAAATCTTTATAAGAATCCCTTTTAATTTTAATAGCAGTATTTACTTTTTCATTCCACCATGATGTGTCCTTAGATGGTGGAGCGCCACCTCTTAACTCACCAAGTAGATCTCTAGCTACCTTCTTGATACAACTAGCCATTTTGTTCCATGTTCTGTTTGAATCATCTTTCGACTGCCAATCCGCTTCTTGGACTACACGACCTATAAAAGCCTTTTGGTTACCTTTTTTCAACCGCCACCATTTAATTCTAGGCTCTACCTTACGTCTAATATTCTTAGGTTCTCTTCTAAATCGAAAATTTAGAACTAAAAGTCTATGTTGAGTGTTATACTCTCACCTGGCACTACCTTACAGTCATTACAACAACCTCTATCTATTCCTCTTGTCAGAAAAAAATCTATTTGACTAGCACTTGATCCGCTCCTAAAAGTGATAAGATGGGACTCTCTTTTCCTAAACCAGGTGTTTACTTAAGATCAAGTCATAAGATAAGACAAAATCTAGAATCGAGTCACCTACTTCATTCCTTTGTCCAAAACCAAAACCTCCATGGATAGTATCAAACCCACTACGACTAGTACCTACATGTCCATTAAGGTCACCACCAATAAATAATCTCTCTCCACTAGGTATACTTTGCACCATCTCGTTTAAATCCTCCCAGAATAGACGCTTACTAGTGTCATCAAGACTTATCTGTGGTGCATAAGCACTAATAACATTAAGGATCTCTCCACCTAGAATAAGCTTAACCAGTAAAATTTTATTACCTTTTCTTCTAATCTTAACTACATCCTCAAGCAACTGTCTATCTATGATTATGCCTACCCTATTACGATTTTTATCTCTACCCGTATACCAAAGCTTATAACCCCAAGGCTCTATGACTCTTTTCACCTACCCAGTTAGTTTCTTGCAAACACATAATACTAACTCTCCTAATCATCACCTCCACTAATTCTATTAGTCTACCCGTAAGGGAACCTATATTTCAGAAATCTAGACGGATTCTATGAAACCTAGAAGCCCTTGCATACTTAACACTACATCCGGGATCCGATGCAGCGCGTCGCTGAGAAGAGGACGCCCCAACGATATTCTTATTATGGTTCATGTCATAGAGTGTGATAATGTTTTACGTTGGCTGTCACAAGCCTACCACAACCCTCACCCTTTCTCATCCGGACTTGGGACCGACGACGGTGGGTTTATAGTTCATCCATTATAAGTTTATAATTTCCTATTTGAGTAATTGATCTCTAATAGTGGTTATAACACTGAGGGATTCTTTACTTTCTACGAACGTGGATGGTATGAAATGATTGGACTAATATTTCTTTTAATTAATTTAAGTATCATATTCTCTTTCAAAAAAATTTAAAAAAATGGGTTTGCAGGGGTGGCCTTCCTCCCCACCAAAAGGGGATGGACCCAAGTTGCGGGTGCTTCTCCCCAACTGGGGAGGCTCCCGCAGCCTTGGGAGTCTCTCCCCAATTTGGGAGTCTCCCTCTGTTTCGGAAGCCCCTTCCCAATTGCGGAGGCTCCCGAGGTTTCGGGAGCTCCTCCTCTAAAGGGGAAGCTCCCGGCCTCTTGGGAAATCCCTATTTTAATTAAAAAATATATAAAATAAAAATAATACAAACAGACGAATAAAAATAAGAATGAAATAATATGAAAATGTACGAGAACAAAATAAAAATGAAATGAACACCCATTCACATTTTTTCAAATACAAATGTTCCATATTGAGTTCGCATGATTTGAGTGATCCGTTAATCGAAGGTTCTCTCGTTTCGGAGCGAGGGGAAACAACGGTTTTGTTTGCGGCTGTCGAAGAACAGGATCCCCATAATCAGTAAACCCTAGTCTACCCTACACAGGGGGAATCTGTACATGCCTGACAAGCGAGTGCATTCCTATCTAGATAGGGTAGCGAAAAACTCTACATATTCTGGCACGTCCGATGGGACACATCTCTCCTCCCATCTCTCGGGTCAAGCGAACTCGGCCAAGGCATATGTTGTCTGTACAGAACCATGCTCCTTCATCAAGATCACCAGCTTTCAACAACAAACTCTTAACAATAATTAATGATGGTATTTTGAATGCTTGTTAGTCGCAAGTAACGGATGACGTACAGGATCCGCTCGCCATTCGTTGCTTCTACCTTGTGTTCGAATGCCAACAAAGAACCGATTCACATAGTTGCTCACGTCCGAAATGACATTAAACTAAAATTTCTCATACTTTCAAGTTATGCCCGAAATGACAAACTAAAATTTCTCAAGTTTTTATGTCACGTCTGAAATGACATCAAACTAAAATTTCTCGAACTTTCAAGTTATGTCCGAAATGACATTAAACTAAATTTTCTCAAGTTTTCAAGTTACTTCTGAAATGACTTTAAACTAATGTATGTCAATATGTTGGAAAACAAACTCAGCTTCTGACACGACCCCCGTCGCATACACAATCAAAACAACTGGCTAAAACTTCTCCACCAAATCAAATAAATCCAATCCTAACTTCAAAATCCAGTTCCAACTTCTAATTCGAATTCTATTCAAGAACCTTAACTTCAAATCCTTTGGGAGCAGGTGATGAGTCACTCCTAGGAGCAAACTTCAAACATCCTGTCTAAGCATATGTTAAACTAGGCTCCTCCGTCTAAGCGGATGTTAAACCAGGCTCATCTGTCTAAGCAGACGTTAAACTAAATCTTCCATCCAAGTTGACGTTAAACTCTCTCGTCTAAGGCAATGTTAAACATTCCGTTGAATCATATCGAGCGGCAAACGAATAAAGACGACGGCTCCATTCCCAAACCAAAGCACAAGTCGGCGTTTGAGCGGCTTTCTATCTCCTCATTTAGGGGCAAAACCGTTAGCTTACAGGTGGCAACAAGATGTCCTAGGCCAGCCCAGGTGAGGCTTATGACGACCGCAAATGCAAGTGTCTTCTCTAGGCCGTCTCTCTATCGATCAGCCTAAAACGGTTGCCAAAGTACAAATGCTTGCCAAGCCCTTAAAGGCGAAGAGTTGAAGCAGAAACGACTTAGATATAGAGCCAATAAGAGATCTGTGGTTCCTGCTAAGTTGGATTTCGTTGGGTATCCCGCGGCAAAAGTTAATCTGCCGTAAAAATCAACAATTCTTTCGAACCGTTAGGGTCAGCGCGAAGTATGCTATGACTGCGCGGATCAATAAGACAGCGATTCAAAGAGTCTGCAAAGACGCATGTCTAAGCCCCAGAATCAAAAGCATTACACAGTCTCATCAAGGGCATGTCAAACTCCACTCGCTATGCAAAATCAAAAGAAAGAACTCAAACAAAGGGTACCATCTATATCCAAAATCCCGGTCTGACCGGCTGCTCTCGGCGCTTGTCCTTCCCCAAAAGGAGCGGACTACGACAATAGTCCACAAGCCCAGCAAATATCTTTGTCAATGATGTGGTAATTGACGGGTACATAATCCACACAGTCTATATGGTGGGGCCCAAAAGAGCAGTTCCTCCTATGTTTCACAACCATGATAGAGGTATGGTTGCTGTTGCCCAATCCTGAACTGGTTCAGAAGACTCTACTCGGGCATCGGGATATAAAAACCCACAACTCCCGAGGAATCAGATGACAGTGATAGCCCAATCTTTGTCTACAAAAATATGGAATGAGCAATGTTCCTAGTTTTTCGAAAGCAGCTTCATAACAAAGACAAGACGTCGACAAGGCCAAATAAAGAATAAGTGCGGCATCAACCCCGAAGTCATTAAACCGGGAGATAAAAGAAGAGGTCAATCCAAAAGAGAAAGGAGTATGAATGAAAATCTAAAAAGGTTTCATGAGTAAAAACAGCGAGACTATCCGCGAGCTTGTGAAAACCCGTAAGGGCGCAAACTCGTTAAAAATCCCTTTTGACCCCTAAGGCGTTAAACTGGGAATAGTCGATCCCTACTGTTAGGGTAAAAAATTACATTCCAGTTGACCAAGTCAAAGTCAAAGTCAATCCCAAGCCAGGTGGGCCTAAGTGCAGGCCAGGTGGGCCTAAGCCCAGGCCAGGTGGGCCCAAGCCCAAGTCGAGCCCCGTGGCCAGCCTTCCTCATGTCGAAATGAAATCATGTAATAAATAATTTTGATGTAATTTTTTATGCAAGAATGTAAGAAAAATGGGTATGAAGCCAAATTTTTGTAAAGCCCATGGCTCATGTGCAAAAGAAATGAGCACATGGGTCATGCGATGGGCAAAATGCCATTTTGTAAAGCTCAAGGGGCCATGTATAATGTTGTAAGCCTATAAAGGCAACATGATGATGAAATGAAGGAAGGAGAATTCATTCCCTATCAAATCTCTTGGGTTTGTGCCTCCATCCTCACTCTCTCAATTTCTTCCTTTTCATTTTCCAATAAAATCAAGATCTTAGTTCTCCTTTTTTTTTAAAAACTAAATAAAGTTACCATAAACCCACCGAAGGAGAGTTTAACTCTCGCATCCGATCGAAGAAAAAAAAGGGGTTAGATTTTCGCTACCTTCTTCTCCCTCCCCAAGTTCCAATTTGAGAGAGGAAGAAGAAGGGAAACCCACCTCCCAAGACTCCATCAAGAGAAGAAAAAGTGATCTTTTTTTATCATCCAAGATCTAAATCTTGGAGTTTCAAGAGAACCCATTTTGGGTTTCTTCTCAGAAGAGAAAGGAGGAAATCTTTTGGAGTTTAACTCCACAAATAAAATTGTTTTGAGAGTTTAACTCTGAATAAAATTGTTTTGGGAGTTTAACTCTAACACAAAAAAAATCTTTTGGGAGCTTTTGCTTCCTCTCACGTGAGGGAGAGGGGAGCTCCCGTTAAGTGGGAGCTTCCCCTCCTTCTCACGTGAGGGGAAGGCTCCCACAAAGTGGGAGCCCCTGCTCCCTCTCACGTGAGGAAAAGGGAACTCCTACCAAGTGGGAGCTTTCTTCCCTCTCACGTGAGGGGGAGGCTTCCCATTTAGTGGAGTTTAACTCCACACAAAAAACCTTTTTTGGAGTCTTTTTAGGAGTTGAACTCCAATTAAAATTCTTTTGAAGTTGAACTCCACAATAAAAATCTTTTGGAGTTTAACTCCGTACAAATATTTTTGGAGTCCAACTCCTTAAAAAAATAATAATAAAAAACTAAAAAAAATTCTTTTGGAGCCCCTATACTCCATCTCATTTAAGAGGGAGGCTTCCATTTTAGGTTGCTCCTTCCCATATGAGGGGGAGGCTCGCATTTTGGGAGCCCTTTTCTCCCTCTCATGTGAGGGGGAGCTTCCTTTTAAAAATAAAAAAGGTTTTGTCTTTGGAGTTCAACTCCACAATAAAATTTCTTCTGGAGTTTAACTCTATTTAAAATTCTTTCGGAGTTCAACTCCACAATAAAATTTCTTTCGAAGTTTAACTCCATTTAAATTTTTTTGGAGTTTAACTCTACAATAAAATTCTTTTTGGAAAGTTTTACTCCACATTAAAACCTTTTTGGAGTTGGAACTCCATTTAAAATTCTTTTTGGGGTTTAACTCCACAACAAAAATTCTTTTGGAGTTCAACTCCGCAATAAAATTCTTTTTGGGGAGTTCAACTCCACATTAAATCTTTTTAGGTGTTTTAACTCCATTTAACAATCTTTTGGAGTTTAACTCCACAATAAAATTCTTTTTGGAGTTGAACTCCACCATAAAATTCTTTTTGGAGTCGAACTCCATTTAAAATTCTTTTTGGAGTTGAACTCCACAATAAAATTCTTTTGGAGTTTAATTCCATAAAAGTCGTTTTGGGGGGTTTAACTCCACATCACAATAAAAATCTTTTTGGAGTTGAACTCCATTTAAATTTTTTTTGGAGTAACTCCACATTTAAAATTCTTTTGGAGTTTAACTCCACAACAAAATTCTTTTGGAGTTGAACTCCACAACAAAATTCTTTTGGAGTTGAACTCCATGAAATAAAAATAAAAATAAAAAATAAATAATTTTAGAGCCCTCTCACGTGAGGGGGAGGGATCTCCCACCAAATGGGAGCTTTTCCCCCTACGTGAGGCTTCTCCCCTCCTTCACGTGAGGCGGAGGCTACCATTTAGTGGGAGCCTCTTTCCCACCTCACGTGAGTGGGGGGTCCCTTTCTTTTTTTTTTTATTTAAAAAAAAGAAGAAATAAATAAAAATAAATTATAAATAATATTTTTTTAAAATAAAAAATGTGTTTCTTTAAATATTTTTTAAATATATATATATATATCATTTTTTTACAAATGGAACAAAAAAATGAACGCGTCTCCGTTGCTATATATAAAAAACACACTAATACTTTCGCATGACCGGTTTTACCCGTCAATCGGAGTTTCTCTCGCTCCAAAAGCGAGGGGTAATTAACGACTGCTTAATCCGCGGTTGCCGGAGATTCGGATCCCCACAATCAATAAACCCCGGCCTGCCCTAGGCAGAGCGAATCTGTACATGCCTAACAAGCGCGCATATTCTCATCTCAATAGGGTGAAGAAAAACACCCAACAGATTCTGGCACGTCCGGTATGGCATATCTTTCCTCCCATATTTCGGGTTAAACGTTCATACGAACTCAATCAATATACATATCCATTGCCTTTATTGAAATCATGCTTCTTTCTACAGGTTAACAATTTCCAATTGCAATCTTCGGACGCAGCAAAAATGTCTCCAAGGACAAGCTCAGCTCTCAACACGGCTCACATCTCCTACACAATGAAGATGGACGCTAGGACGGTCCTCCCGTCCAGTCTCGGGCGACAGTGGTAGGAGCTGCTGCTACCATTTGGCTCTATTCTGTTCGTGTTAGCTAGCGCCATCCCAGCTTCTCAAGCTCCAGTAACAGACCGGCCTCGAAAGGCAGGGGGCCAAATGTGGTGATCTCGAGGGCACCACTATCCAAACGCAAGTCGGCGTTTGAATGACTTTCCTTGGCCCCAGCTGGGGGCAAGGCCATCAACACCAACAAAGCAACAAGGCGTCTCGAGCAAGCTCCAGCGGTGCCCCTGGCAACCACTTGATCGGGTGTTTTCTCTATCCTCTCCGCCAATCGTCTCACAATGGCTTCTTGGATAACGAATGCCCGCCAAGCCCTCAAAATCAAGAAGCTAATACAGAAAATGCTCAGATACAGAGCTAACAAAAGGGCTAGGGCTCCTGCCAGGCTGAACTTCATGAGGTTCGAAGAACAGGGTTATCCCGCCAAAGATAAAGAGATGGCTGGATATGTGGTCCACATTGTCTATATGGTGGGCACGCGCAGCAAGAGTAAGAACGGGGCCATCACATCTCAAATCCAATCTGGTATGAATGTGGCTGCAATTTCTGGGAGATAATGAAAACCCTTCCAGTGAGGCTGATAAGCAGAGAGATCCCTCGGTTCATGACGAGTCGGGCTTGGAAAACGAAGAGGAGCCAATCTTCCGTCCCAAGAACGCAGAGCAACTTCTCCAAGAGCTCCGAAAACAGCTCAGAAGTAAAGACAAGGAGATGGCCAAACTTTACTCCAAAATTGACGACTTGACGAATGTCGTGATGCAGCTCACGGCCCAAGTTGCCTTCAGCCGTCCTATCAAGCGCAGGGTTCTGCTCATGAACCGGGAAACGGTGTCCCGAGACAGCCGACACCTATTCCCTCAAATTTAAAGGTGGGTGGACCGCATGAAAGTCAGTCGCATCCTTATCTCGGGAAATGTCTTAGCTACCAATGATGGTAGCCCGCTAACTCAAGATCAAATCATGGATTTGGTTACTAACAAAGTCAAAACATTGGTAGCCGAAACCGAAGCATAAAAAGATATCAGCAGTAGTGGGATATCATATCCTGCTCAGTTTGATCTGGTAGAATTTCTTAGCGGCTATGTCATCTCCAAATTCGGAAAATTTGATGGGACGAGAAATGCGAATCAGCACATCGCCTATTTTAAAGCGCTCATGTGGGCATACTGGGGGGCAATGATGCGCTTCTCCTCCGCCAGTTTGTTAATAGCTTAACCGATGTCGCTTTCAACTGGTACGCGAGCATACCGGATGACTCTGTTACTACTTTGTCTAAATGGAATCTCTGTTCCGACAAAGGTTCATGAGTGTCAGCGATAAGATCACCATTGCCGATCTTGTAAGGACCAAGCCAAAGAACAATGAGAGCAGCACGGATTTTATAACTTGATGGCGCAATCTCTCCGTCAAATGCGAACCGCTGATAGAGCATGATCAATCCGTCAGTCTCCTCGTCGGAAATCTCAACAATTGGATGGCCCCGTTTCTATGCACCGTTGGTCTTAAAACATTCCAAGAGCTGACCAGGAAAGTTTAGATGCTGGAGCGCTCAAAGCAGGAGTCCTCCTTGGATTATCAAAATAACAATAGGTCCTGGAGAAAACGAAAGGACGATAATCGCGAAGACGGAAATTCTGACGATGCTGACTCTTTTAACATTTCGGCTAACCGAAATAAGTAAGGGATAGCGGGTCTAATACCAACCGGCCACGGAAGCCAGTGTTCGGAGAAGGAAGAGAATCTCTACTAAAAGAGAGGCTGGATAAGGTCTATTCCTTCAGAAGGGACAAAGTTCGTAAAACATTCAAAGACACCCTAAGAAACGGTCTACAATTGCCAGAATCAAAAAGACCGCAAGAAGCGAATATGACCAACGACCTTAAATATTGCCCCTATCACAGAGTGATAAGTCATGATACTGAGGACTGCTTCGTCTTTAAAGATTGGGTCGAAAAACAATATAAGGCAGGAGAGATAGAACTGTCTAAAGGCGTGTTAGCAAACAGTTAAGCTGCGACCGCCAATTTCATACAAACGGAGACCGAAATCCTTCGGGAACCTGATTCTCTCAAACATCTGCCATCCCTTGAAAGGAGTCGACCACCACGCCGTTAAACTGGGAACAATCGACCTCTAAGTCGTTAAACTGGGGATGTAAAAAATGTGTAAATAAAAATGTGTAAATAATAAATATATAAAAAAGCCGAAATGATGGGGCAGCACAATAAAAATCAGCGAGTAAAATAAAGAAGAAAATTAAGCCGAAATGATGGGGCAACCGTGAATGAATAGTCGAAATGATAGGGCAATCGCGACCTTCGCGATAAGAAAAGCTGAAATGATAGAGCAATCGCAGTAAAAAAATGGCGAATAATGAGTCTCTCATGGGACCATATTCTAGTATAGCGATGCAGACACCAACCAAAATTCAAATTCCAAACGGCGAATGACGAGTCGCTCCTGATACCATATTTCAGTACAGCGATGCAGTCGTTCCTGGTACCATACTCCAGTACAGCGATGCAGACGCCAACCAAAATTTCAAATCTCTGAATGTCCCAACGGCGAATGATGAGTCAGCTCCCGGTACTATATTCCAGTGCAGCGATGCAGAAGCCAACCAAAATCCAATTTCCCAAAATTCTCCCAGCCCTACGGTGGTCCCCAAATTGACCACCGTATGCAATCCTCGGGCTCAAATAATTCTCCTCACATCCATGCCCCACCGCAACCGCCAGTCATGTGGCTGGTCTCCGCCCTTGGAATTATGCTCCATTTAGGAAGACTCACTCATGTATTCTCACAATACATGAGGAGAACAGCCTTACGAGATTCTCTCGACTCGTAAGAAAACACCTTCGTGAGATCCTTACGACTCACAAAGGAAAAACACACTTGGGAGTCCCCATGATTCTTAAGGAGAAATTACACCTACGAGATCCTCTCGACTTGTAGGGTGAAAATGCTTTTATGGGATCCTTACGGCTCATAAAATTGAAAAGTCTTAGGTGATAGGGACCTAAACCTGTCTCCTAAGCCATCGCTCCCCAACGGGCAACGACAAATGATGAGTCGCTCCCGGCATTGGTTCAGTGTTAGCGGTGCTGATGCCGACCAAAAAAAATCCCAAGTCCTCCCAGGGCAAATGATGAGTTGCTCCTGGCAGTGCTTCAGTGTTAGCAACACTGATGCCGACCCCTGGCCCAAAATTCCAAACTTCCGATCCAATAGACCCCTAAGTCGTTAAACTGGGAACAGATGACCTCTAAGTCGTTAAACTGGGAACAAGGAAAATCCCCTCATGGCAAATGATGATTCGCTCCTGGTACCATATTCCAGTGTAGCGATGCTGATGTCAAACCAAAATCAAAATCCCAAATCCACTCATGGCAAATGATGATTCGCTCCTGGTACCATATTCCAGTGTAGCGATGCTGATGTCAACCCAAATCAAATCAAACCAACAACCTCTGCGACGGAATCATGCTTCGTCCCAGAATTTACCCCGTGTCGAAGCCATGCTTCGCCTCAGGATATCTACCTACCATATCGGAATTATGCTCCGTGCCGGGGACCAGTCGACCAGCCAGCGACACTCCGTACCGGGGACAAGTCGACCAGCCAGCGACACTCCATACCGGGGACAAGTCAAACAACCAGCGACACTCCGTGCCGGGGACAAGTCGACCAGCGACACTCCGTGTCGGGGACAAGTCGAATGACCAGCGACACTCCGTGCCGACCAGCGACACTCCGTGTCGGGGACAAGTCGAATGACCAGCGACACTCCGTGCCGGGGACAAGTCAACCAGTCGACCAGCCAGCGACACTCCGTGCTGGGGACAAGTCGAACAGCCAGCGACACTCCGTACCGGGGACAAGTCGAACAGCCAGCGACACTCCGTGCCGGGGACAAGTCGAACACCCAGCGACACTCCGTGCCGGGGACAAGTCGACCAGCGACACTCCGTGTCGGGGACAAGTCGAATGACCAGCGACACTCCGTGCCGGGGACAAGTTGGACCAGTCTAACACTCCGTGCCGGGGACAAGTCGACCAGCCAGCGACACTCTGTGCCGGGGACAAGTCAAACGACCAGCGACACTCCATGCTGTGGATAAGTCGACCATCGACACTCCGTGCCGGGGACAAGTTGAACGGCCAGTGACACTCGACACTCCGTGCCGGGGACAAGTCGAACATCCAGCGACACCGTGTTGGGGATACGTCATACACCGACACTCCGTCTCGGGGACACGTAGCATCGACCGTCCATATCGTAAAAAGGGTAGTGCTAGCTTCTCAAAAAGCGGGAACCAAGTCAAGTCGCCTCCACGTGAAAGATCCATCAATTTCATGCACGCGGCCCGCATGTACGGTGTGCATTTATTGATGGGGGGCACTTTGTTGGGGTCAAAAATTACACCCCGGTTGACCAAGTCAGTCAAAGTCAACCCTAAGCCAGGTGGGCCCATGCCTAAGTCGAGCCCTGCGGCCAGCCTTTCCCATGCAGAAATGAAATCATGTAATAAATAATTTTGATGTAATTTTTTATGCATGAATGTAAGAAAAATGGGCATGAAGCCAAATTTTTGTAAAGCTCATGGCTCATGTGCAAAAGGAAATGAGCACATGAGGCATGTGATGGGCAAAATGCCATTTTGTAAAGCCTACGGGGCTATTTGTAATTTTGTCAGCCTATAAAAGGCAACATGATGATGAAATGAAGGAGGGAGAATTCATTTCCCATCAAATCTTTAGGGTTTGTGCTTCCATCCTCACTCTCTCAAGCTCTTCCTTTTCATTTTCCAATAAAATCAAGAGCTTATCTCTCTTTTTTAAAAAAAAACTAAGTAAAGTTTTACCATAAACCCACTGAAGGAGAGTTTAACTCTCGCATCCGATCGAAGAAAAAAATAGGGGTTAGATTTTCGCTACCTTCTTCAAGATCCAATTTGAGAGAGGGAGAAGAAGGGAAACGCACCTCCCAAGACTCCATCAAGAGAAGAAAAATGGTCTCTTTTTTTATCATCCAAGATATAGATCTTGGAGTTTCAAGAGAACCAATTTTGGGTTTCTTTTTAAAAGTGAAAGGAGGAAATCTTTTGGAGTTTAACTCTAAAAATAAAATTCTTTTGAAGTTTAACTCTATAATAAAAACTTTTTTTTTGGAGTTTAATTCCGAATAAAATTGTTTTGGGAGTTTAACTCCAAATAATTTTTTTTGGAGTTTAACCTCCAACACAAAAATAAAAAAAAATCTTTTTGGAGCTCCTGCTCTTTCTCATGTGAGGGAGAAGGGAGCTCCCATTAAGTGGGAGCTTTCCCTTCTTCTCACGTGAGGGGAAGGCTCCCACTTTGTGGGAGCCTCTGCTTCGTCTCACGTGAGGAAGATGGAACTCCTACCAAGTGGGAGCTTTCTCCTCTCTCATGTGAGGGGGAGGCTCCTCATTTAGTGGAGTAGTGGAGTTTAACTCCACAAAAAAAAACTTTTTTGAAGTTGAACTCTATTTAAAATTCTTTTGGAGTTTAACTCCACAACAAAAATTCTTTTGGAGTTTAACTCCACAATAAAATTCTTTTGGAGTTGAACCCTAATTAAAATTCTTTTGGAGTTGAATTCCACAATAAAAATCTTTTGGAGTTTAATTCCGTACAAATGTTTTTGGAGTCTAACTCCTTAAAAAAAAATAATAATAAAAAAATTCTTTTCGAGCCCCTTTACTCTCTCTCATGTGAGGGGGAGGCGTTCATTTTGGTAGCCCATTTCTTCCTCTCGTGTGAAGGAGAGGCTCCCATTTTGGGTGGCTCCCTCTCATGTGAATGGAAGACTCCCATTTTGGGAGCCTCTTTTTCCCTCTCACATATGGGAGCATCTTTTTCCCTCTCATGTGAGGGGGAGCTTCCTTTTCTAAAAAAAAGGGTTTGTCTTCGGAGTTCAACTCCACAATAAAATTTCTTTTGGAGTTTAACTCCATTATAAATTTTTTTCTGGAGTTTAACTCCATTTAAAATTCTTTTGGACTTTTAACTCCATAATAAAAATTCTTTCGGAGTTCAACGCCATTTAAATTCTTTTGGAGTTTAATTTCACAATAAAATTCTTTTTGGGGAGTTTAACTTCACATTAAAACCTTTTTGGAGTTGAAGGGAGTTCAACTCCACATTAAATATTTTTAGTAGTTTAACTCCATTTAAAATTCTTTTGGAGTTTAACTCCACAATAAAAATCATTTTGGAGTTGAACTCCATGTAAAATCCTTTTTGGAGTTGAACTCCACAACAAAAATTCTTTTGGAGTTCAACTCCACATTAAATCTTGTTAGTAATGAGTTTAACTCCACATTTAAAATTCTTTTGGAGTTTTAACTCCAGAAAAAAATTCTTTTAGAGTTGAATTCCATGAAATAAAATAAAATTTTTGGAGCCCCTCATGTGCGCCCTCTCACGTGAAGGGGAGGGAGCTCTCACCAAATGCCTTCGCGTGAGGGGGAGGCTCCCATTTAGTGGGAGCCTCTTTCCCACCTCACGTGAGTAGGGGGCCCTTTTCTTTTTTTAATTTTTAAAAAAAGAAATAAATAAAAATAAATTATAAATAATATTTTTTTAAATAAAAAAATGTGTTTCTTTAAATATTTTTTTATTAATTTTTTTAATAAATATATATATATATATATATATATCATTTTTTTAACAAATGGAATAAAAAAAATGAACACGTCTCCATTGTTATATATAAAAAAAACACCAATACTTCGCATGACCGGTTTTACCCGTCAATCGGAGGTTCTCTCGCTCCAAAAGCGAAGGGTAATTAACGACAGCTTAGTCCGCGGCTGCCGGAGATTCGGATTCCCACAATCAATAAACCCTGGACTACCTTAAGCAGGGGGAATCTGTACATGCCTGACAAGCGCGCATATTCTCATCTCAATGGGGTGACGAAAAACACCCTACACCTACGTCGTTAAACTGGGAGTAAAAAAAGAAAAAAAATGACCCTAAGTCGTTAAACTGAGAATAGATGACTCATAAGTTAAACCGGAAACAAATAAAATCCTTTAAAGGCGAATGATGAGTCTTCTGGCACTATTCCAGTGTAGCGATGCAGACGCCAACCGAAATCCAAATCCTCCAAATCCTCTAATAGCACATGATGAGTCATCCCTGGAACTATGCTTCAGTGCCAGCGTGCTGATACCGTACCAAAACCAAAATTCCAAGTTTTCCCAAAGCAAATGATGAATTGCTTATGGCATCCATGCTTCAGTGTTAGCAACGTTGATACCAACCCGGAATCTAGAATTTCAATCCAAGTCCAGCTCAAAGATAAAAAAAAACAGGTTAGTCCACAAGTGAAGGGGCACGAATGAAAACTTGAAAAAGCTGCGACACTATCCACAAGCTTGTGAAAACCCGCAAGGGTGCAAACTCGTTAAAAAAACAAAAAAAACTTGACAGACGCTTCCGAGCTCAGAAGTCCTGCTAAACAGGACAAAATCGGACAAGTCAAATTAAAATCCCACCCGACAGTGCTTTCAAGCTCGAAAGTCCCGCTGGACGGATAAAAACTCTCAAAACAAATCAAATCAACAAGTCAACCAATGATCTCTCCGTCGGAATCAACCTCCGTCTCGGAAATGGGTCAACCAACGATCTCCCTATTGGAATCGTGCTTCACCTTGGAGTCAAGTCAACGAACCGCTTTCCCCATCGGAATTATGCTTTGCCTTGAAAGATTTGTCCCTCATCAGAATCATGCCCCGTCTCGGAAAATTAAGCCCCGCGTCGTAATCATTCTTCGCCTTGGAAGGTCTGCTCCTGCGTAAGAATCATGCCCCGCTTCAGAAAGTTTACATCACGTCAGAATCATGCTTCACCTCGGAAAGTCTACCCCGCGTTGGAATCATACCCCGTCTCGGAAAATCAAGCCCCGCGTCGAATCATGGTCCGCTCGGAATGTCTGCCCCCGCGTCGGAATCATGCCCCGCCTCGGAAAGCCTGCCCCCTCGTCGGAATTATGTTCCGTCTCGGAAAATCAAGCCCTGTGTCGGAATCATGCTCTCTCTCAGAATCAAGTTCCGTCTCCGAACCAATTCCCTGTCGGAATCTAACTCCGCCTGCTGTGTCGGAATCAAGCTCCGTCTCGGAACTAATTCTCTGTCGGAATCAAGCTCCACCCCCGCTCCAGTATCAAGCTTCGCCTCAGGATTAAATCAACTATCAAGCTTTGCGTCGGAATCAAGCTTCACTTTGGGAAATCGAACTCGGCGTCAGAATCAAGTTTCGCCCCAGAACCAACCCGTGTTGGAATTAAGCTTTGCCTCAGGATCAAATCAATTATCACCCTCCACATGGGAATCAAGCTTCGTCGCGGGAAATTGAACTCCGCATCGGAATCAAGTTTCGTCTTAGAACCAATCTCTGCGCCGGAATCAAACTTCGCTTCAAGAGCAAATTAACTATCAACCTCTGCGTCGGAATTAAGTTTCGTTTCGGAAAGTCAAACTCTGTGTCGGAATCAAGCTCCATCTCAAAATCAACCTCTGTGTCAGAATCAAGCTCCATCTCGGAATCAAGCTCCATTTCGAAATCATGCTCTGTCTCAGAGTATCTATCTTCCCTGTCGGAATTATGCTTTGCCTCGGAATCAAGTCAACCAACCGCCCTTCCCTGTCAGAATCATGTTTCGTTTCGGAGTATCTGTCGTCTCTATCGGAATCATGCTTCGCCTTGGAATCAACCTCTGGGTCAGAACCATATTTCGCCTCAGAGTCAAATCAACCCTGCCCTTTCTTGTCAGAATCATGCTTCGTCTTGAAATCAACTTCTGCGTCGGAATCATACTTCGCCTAAGAATATCTGCCTTTCCTGTCGGAATCATGCTTCTTCGTGGAATCAACCTTTGCGTCGGAATCATGCTTTGTCTTAGAATATATGCTTCCCGTTGGAATCATGCTCCGTCTTGGGACATCGACCTCCATGTCACTAAAAGGGAACAAAGTCAAGCTTGCCAAGAAAGAAGATCCATCAATTTCATGCACGCGATGCACACATGCGGCCTGCACTAATTTATGTGGGGCGCTTTATTGGGGTCAATTTATATCTCTTTGTCCGGAAAGTCAAAGTCAATGCTCGTACAAGTGGGCCCAAGCCTGAGCCCGAGTCAAGCGGTCCCGAGTCAAGCGGTCCCGAGTTCAAGTTCAAGCATGTGGTCAGTCCAATGCCAAGAGAAGAAAAAAAGATTATGCAATAAATAAATTTAATGTAATTTTCTTTTTTTATGAATAAATATAAAGAATGGGCAAAATGCCAATATTATAAAGCCCAAGGCCCCAAATGAAAGTGTAAAGCCTATATAAGGCTACCATGACATGAAATAAAGGATAATTCTTATCCTAAAAAAATCCAGGGTTTGAGCCGTCTCTCCTGTTCTCTCCCTCTCTATAAATCTCTTAGATTCTTTTCTTTTCTTAAAAAAAATCTTTTAGAAGTATATAGAAATCTCTTGATTTCTCCGTTCTTCATTCAAAAAAATATCCAAAATGTAAAATAGAGAGAAGGCAGAGGGCTTGCATCCCAAATCTATACAAAGAAAAGAGTAAACCCTACTGTAGCAAGATCCAAAAATTTAGAGAAGGAAGCGGATTTTTTTTATTAGTCAAAATCCAGAGCATTGGAGATTCAAGCGAACTTTAATTTTGTATCCAATCGGAAACGGTTGAGGGTGACCTCATCAAAGGGAAAGTCTTCGGCTTTTCCTTTAGGGAGCCATTGAGAATGCAGATTTCGATCCGTATTTCCCATTCGGTGGTTTGGAAATGCTGATCTCGATCCGTATTTCCTTTTTGGTGGGTGTGGAATTTTCTGCACTTCACCTTTTCGTACGACAAATCGTCGAACATAGCAGTCATGCTGTTGAAATGCGCACGTTTAGCCTAATCTACAAAATTAAACGAAATACAAATTGCGTTTTAAAATTATATATATATATATATCATTATTTTGCTATATAGTTTAGCCATTATAAGTTTATAATTTTCTATTTGAGTAATTGATCTCCAACAATGGTTATATCACTTAGAGATTCTTTACTTTCTACGTACGTGGGTGTATGAAATGATGGGACTAACGTTTCTTTTAATTAAATTATCATATGCTTTTTCAAAAAAAAAAAATTTAAAAAAAGGTTTGCAGAGGTTAATTTTTTAAAAAAGGGGTTTGCAGAGAGACCTCTCTCCCCATTAAAAGGGGAGGACCCAAGTTGCGGGAGCCCCTCCCCAATTGGGAAGGCTCCCACTGTTTTGGAAGCCCCTCCCCAATTGCTATTACTTTTTGAGGGAAAGTTCCTGTTCCGTCGGGAAGCGTAAGGGGAGGCTCTAGAAGTTTCGGAAGCTCCTCCTCCAAATGGGAGGATCCTGGCTCCTTAGGGAATTTCCCCCTCCATTTTAATTAAAAAGATAAAATAAAAAATAAAAAATAGAAATAACTCAAATAAACGAATAAAAATAAGAATGAAAATGTACGAGAACAAAATAAAAATGAAATGAACACACATTCACATTTTTTGTAAACACAAACGTTCCATATTGAGTTTGCATGATTAGAGTGACCCGTTAATTGGAGGTTCCCTCGTTTCGGAGCAAGGGGTAATTAACGGCAGTTTTTTCCGCTGTTGTCAGAGAGTAGAATTCCCACAATCAATAAAACCCAGCCTATCCTAAATAGGGAGAATCTGTACATGCCTGATAAGCGAGTGCATTTTTATCTAAATAGGATGGCGAAAAACACTCTACAGAGGGTTTGACGACGGCAAAGGAAGGGGGCTTGAGGGCGTTGGGAGAGGAGGGTTCGACGACGGCGAAGAAGAGGGTTCGAGTATGACGACGAAAGAGGAGGGATAGGAGGATCGAGGGAGGAAGAGGGAAATTATTTTAGGGGGAAAATCTGAGGATTATTGCGGGGGGGGGGGGGAGGGGGATTTTCTATTTTATTCTTTTTTAAAAAACCCTACTTTGCCCTTATGGTGCCCACAATAGGTGTTTCTTTTATAGCACCGCAGGGGCAATTACAAAACTTAATTTTTAATGATTTTTTACGTATAAATGCCCCTACGGTTTTTCCCATCCGTAGGGGCAAGCCATTTTTGTACTAATGTGGTTAAAAGAGGACATGTTATTGTTTTCAAACCCTTAAATGCATGCATCTTTTTATAAAACCCATCAAATGTATGCATGTTTATAAAAAAAATTGCAACTCAGTGTGTGTATTATAACCCATACCATTCTTTTCAAATGCCTTTTTCCCGTTGGTATTAATTTTCAGTTTTGCATAAGAAACTTATAATATCTTTGTTCATATATAGATTACCTAATGTCTGAAATCTATTTTTTTAAAGGGGTTAATAGCATCAAATATTCTTCATTGATACCTCATCTAACTCCTGTAACCTCAACTGGATTATTTATGCTTGGCACTCTTAGGATCAGTATCGTGCTGGCCCAGAGTCGTGCTGGCCCAGAGTTGTAAATTTTATGTGATGCTTACTGATCCAGATGGATGCGTAGTTAATAAACTAATCTATGCGTTATAGCTTAAAAGCGATAGATAAGGTTTAGACGAAGGGTTGATATATGCACAACCTCAATTTTTACTATTGACCAAACCATTAGGCTAGGAATTCCCCTATATGCTGATACCCTTAATGAAAGGAACTGGTCCCTGTATTAATCTGACTCATCATGGGCTGATATCTATTATGATTTATGACACCCAGGAAGAAAGGGGTCAACCAGATAATGAGTAGCAGCTGGCTAAAGATTTTGATGGCGGAGCAGCAAATTCTTAGAAAAAAGAAGAGTCAGATTATGAAGATTGCGAGTCTTTAGACTTGAATGAATATGAAAGTTTCAATTGGGATGCCGGTGCTTCTTCCCATCATAAGGAGGAAAAGAATTCAGAGTATGACGAATGATACTCTGAAATGATTCCAGGATATGTGAAGGATTTGAAGGAAGTCCCATTTTCTCATATTTTCAAAAAAATCTGTGGTACTTTTGGGAAGCTTGTAGCAATTTTGTTTGCGATGATTCTCATTTGATAGAGAGGTGTTAACGAGATTTCTCCGACCACAAATTGATCTGATTGGAGTCATGATGATGTAATGGGCAATAGAAAGCTTTTCAGAGCTTTATCATCTAGTACTAATACTGTAATTGTAGAGGTAATGAAGATTGAATTGGTTGCAAGCATGTTAAGCTTGCACCTTCATATGGTCGAATCTATGGAGTCTTGGCAGTGCAATTGTTCTTCAGATCTTAGGGCTAGAGTTGTTTCAAATAGCCCCAGCTTTCTAGATTCATTCTAAAGAATATGGTTGTCCTTAGTGATATGGTTTTCTGCTCATAATAACTGCAAATAACAGGTATAAGTCTAGGGAAGTTTATGATGCTTATATTTGTTTGGGGGAGGGGGTGCGGAGGGGGATGTGTTGCGAAAAATTTACTGTTGGTTACTCAGAATCCAAATACTTCCTACCAATAAGAAACCGTAACAAATTTGTAGAAAAATATTTTGTACAATTAAATGGGGTTAGGATGAGTGGTTCACGCTCGCGTGATCTAGTCTTGAGGGACGGAGCCCGTCCCAACTTAAAACAATTCATGTTGCTGGCCTCAACTTGTTTACCAGAAACTGTAGCTACAGCTGCACCTGTGTTGCAAATTGAGCAGAAAAGCAGCTACAACTATTGATATTGAGTATCAATAGGCAAAGCTTGCCAGCCTTTGATTTTTCCTTACAATTTCAACAACACTTTTTTCATGCAGCAACACATGCTTCACTGTTGTCTATTATTGTACACTCACAAATACCAACTAAAATTTGTAAAACATTGGACCATATGCCAGAATGTAACCCATAACCATATTTCTTATGATTATGATGCTCATGCCCATGGCTAAGTCAAAACTGAGATGCCATCATGAGCTCAAGGACTTGGATTAAAGCTTTGTATTGTATGTGTGTGGGCACTTCTCATTATGCCAGAAGCCCTTTTTCTATAATTTTTTCTTCAGACCCATAGGCACTCAAACGTTCCAGGAGATAGACCTATTGAACAAAGCTCATCATTTTAAGTTTTTTTTTATCATCATCTCTTGGCATTCAAATGAGTGAGATTTTTCAAAAAGGGGGTCAATACCTGTGGGAAAAAAAGGTGGTGGTCAAGATTAGGCGTGGTCCATACGACCTGAGGCATGCATTGTATGTAGGCCATTCCATGCCCCATATGGGCCATCGCCTCGCCGTGATGTCATTGTGATGTCATCGTATAGTCACCCTTGCACCTCTATAACCAAGGATAAGGCACACTGCTGAGTAAATACATTAATGTTTTGAAAAATTGACAAATATTTAGGCATCATGGTGTGTGTCGATGGAGATGAAACAAATTTAGAATTGGACTTAGCTAGATCGATATTGAGACGAACTTAAAAGATATTTTCCACGGTCTATGAGAATGATGAGCATACATTGCATCCGTTCATCACATAACATAGACTAAACTCGGAAAAAAAAACTTCCCGCTGATGGGAAAGGACAAAGTCATAGGTTTAAGTCATGCAACCAACAAGAGTTGAGAGACCGTTCATGTTTCAGTACGAAAGAGGACAAATCTTGCATGAGCCACAACTTTTAACTCAAAAAAATAGTTCTAAACTAAATATCGCCAAATGTTGAATATTCCATTGGTCCTTGAAATTCCAAAAAATCATGTCACATGTTTCTACAATTACGTGTGTTTTATTGCCGTCTTTTATTAGAAATGTAATACTAATCTTTGTTAAAAATTAATGGAGTTGGTTTTCTGATATAATTCCCGCACAGCTGATACATGTCTAATGAAGAGATTATTATCCATAGTAATGCATTAGAAATGTGTCTTATAACTCAACACATGAGAGATGATACGTGAATCATAGGCAGCAACTTTAGGATCATGTTTTGTTGGGGAATCTCTCAACCCCTTCCCTTTTCAGAGAAAAAAATGTACAGAAAAAACGAAGAAAGATGCCAACTAATTTGATTGATGCATCAATCTGTAAGATATGGGTCTATTTAGATTGGAGATGATCATCAACACACACTCGTACACAAAAATATTGGACGGTGCTTGGTCCCCCAAGGCATGCATGCCCACATGTCTTTTTGCAGCAAACATTTTTGTGTGTGTGTGTGTGTGTGAGAGAGAGGGAGAGAGGGAGAGAGGTTTGAGATCTACATTGGTATTCAAAACTAAGCTCTGCTCACTTTGGGTCTTTGATGCATCCAATTCATTGCATCAACATGGGATCTTTGAGTTCTCTCCCTCTCAAAGTGCCAAGGATAAAAAGGGTGAAGTAAGAAAATCAGCTTTTCTTTTTCTACCAAAGGGATGCTCAAACTTTATATTGCATTCTACTAAAGTGGTCAGGATCAGTAATGTGGTTTAAGAGTGAAGCAAGGTTGATGCTATATATACCAGCCGATATACTGATACACAGTCATATATGTACCGATTTATATACCGGACAATCCTTGCCAACACTACATGTTTAATTTGTTTGTATGTCAATAAATCTACTACTATTATAATGCTAACTCATATAGGCTGTACCAAATTCACAATGAATTATGTAGCTCTCGCAAGGTGGCATTTCTTTCTTAGAAAAAGTTATAAGAAACAAGAAATCTGCTAATAATTTATTGTTCCTAAGAGCACATGCCAACTTTTCTTTTAAAATTTTGAATGGTATTTTATTTTTCCCAGATAAACATTTTCTTTCCGAATAAAAATCTTTTCTTCTGTCCAAATAAAACATCTTTCCCATCTAAGTTCATAAATTTCAGATATACATTTCCATATAGAAAAGTAAATCTATATATTATAGCGTGTGTAAAGAAAATTTAAACCAATTATATGGATTATTAGTTAATTTAATTATCAAATATATATGTCATTCCGGTTATATATTGGTATGCGTCCTATATTGAAGCATATGTGGCATCATTGCATTGGACTTTGGGTGCATTTGCACTCAAGTCCTTTCATCATTTCATTAGGTCTTGTACTTAAATGCAAAAAACATCATTCAAAGCCCGATAAATATATGCCACGTGTGCTTCATTTTAGGATGCACCATAAAGGAACATTGTAGGCCATATATATATTATATATATATATATATATATGAATGAGAATAATGGATGAAAGATGGGGAATTTTCTCCTATTGCGTCGAAAAAATATACCCTCCCTCGTTTTTTCCAAGGATCGGCATTCATCATCTTTATCGTTATCATCTAAGATGTGGGTACACCAAATTTCATGTGATTCTACAACTTTTCACCGTTGATTTATCAATGTAAAAAGTTCTATTTTCGATAAACCGTTTATTTTGAACCCACTAATTCAAGGGTAAAAAAGTTGTAGAATCACATGAAATTAGGTGTACCCACATCTTAGATAATAAAGATGAAGATGATGGATGCCGATCGTCGGAAAAAATGAGGGAGGATATATTTTTTCGACGCCATAAGAGGAAATTCTCTTTTTTTGGCATCTTTCCTCCATTATTCTCGAGGTTATATATAAAGTTTCATTATATTTGGAGGCCTCTAAGGCAACCATCAAGTGATCTTGTTTTCCATGCATTGTAAAGCCAGATCTTGTAAAATTTGATCATAAGCTATTTAATATGTATAGATCAAGATTATTAGTCCGGATCGGTAAAAAACATGGTGTGTTGTGTGTTTAAAAAATGGACGTCAAAATAAGAAATAAGATCGGAATATATATATATATATATATATATATATATATATATATATATATATATATATATATATTGCAAAGTGGTATGTGTTTTTTAAAAAGGGGAACTCTCGATCCACGACAAATTGATCACCCTACTTTCAAATGCATGTGTATGAAAAATCAAACAATTAAAGATCTCTAATCCATGCATTGAATGGGTGCAAAATGAATTTCTTTTAATACAGCAACATAAACTCCATCTATTATATTTGTTTGGGGTATTTAAATCCTTTGATTTTTCATGCACATGCATTTGAGGGTAGGGTGATCAACTTGAACGGTTCAGATCGTTCAAATATGTCGTGGATCGAGAGTTTCCGTTTTCAAAAAATACGGACCGGTTTGCAATAGGCCAATTACAATGAAGGACAGCTCATTTTAGGTCCGAACCTCCACAATCGTGCGATGAGGGACAACCATCGTGCTGCAGCGCATGCTTTCAGAATCCACCTGATTAGTGTTCGAGCGTACGCTTTCAGAATCCACCTGATTAGTGTCCGAAAGACACGTAGGATCGAACTACTCAACAGACCATCATACAATGGGGATAAACTTGAGAAAACACACACACACACACACACATGGGGCAGCCTGCAAGGATACCGCAGTGTCCAGACTGCAGGCCCTGTGACGCCCATGAAAATATGTATAAAAAAGCTTCTGGGCTCCATGAGGCTTGCAATCTGGACACTGCTGTAACGACCACGTCGTTTTAAAAGTAATAATAATAAAAATATATTTTGTTCAAATTATTTATATTTTTCTCATTTTGTTTTGAGAATATTCAAATAAAACTTTGGTTTAGAAACCAGATTAATGTTAAATGAAGAAAACTTTTTATTTTAAAGAACGGAAGATTTTATTATGAATGAGTTTTTAAGGAAAAAGGAATTTCCTAGAATTAATTTAGTAGAAAAGGGATTTTCTTTTTAATTCTAATTTTTTCAAACCCAAAGCCGAAAGCAATTTCCATTTTTATTTATTTATTTTCTTTTTCCCTAAGACCAGTCGGCCCAACACTTTCCCTTCTTTTCTTTTGTTCTTTCTTTTCTTTTCCTTTGTCCAAATTACAGTTCATCTCTTTCTCGCATAACCCGCAACCGCGATCTCGTCGTCTCCCCTACATAACGAACGAACCCTTTAATTCTCATTGGCTATGTCGTGCGTAACCGACCCCCTCTCTAAAACCTCCTCCTTCGTCGTCCTCATCTCATTCTATTTTCTTCTTTTCCCCTCAAAATCCAAGAACCCGAGCTTTCTCCCGAGTCCGTATGAACTCCACGGTCGTTTTCTTGCTTCCGGTGCTCCGTTCCAATGACGTTTTAGTATCGCGCGTGAAGGTGTTCGACGAAATGTCCCAAAGAAGACTTCTGTTGTTTCCCACGTTCCAGCTGCGAGCTGTACATCCGTGGATCCCCAAGTCAAGTTTCTATCACTTGCTTGCTTAAGTCCGAGGACTTGGCACAATTTAATTTTTTCTTATTACAGTATTTTTCATTTCATTAGCATAATTTAAATTGATATAATGCGTTATGATCAGTTTAGTACACTTCAGTGCATGCATATTTCTCTTGACCTCTGTTTAACTCGAATCGACAATCTGACACCCGATTTACCTTGAGCCCTGACAATTTATTTATCCTAAGTCTTGACACTTGATTTACCTTGAGGCTTGATCCTCAATCACCTGATTACTATTGAGACCTTGACACCGTACCTGATTGCATAGTTGATATTGAGTGATTCGAGATATGACATGTTTACAGGACATCTTTTATTATTCGTGATTTATATTGGATTTTCATTGACATGGATTGGTTAGATTATCATGATTTTACATTGACATGGCTTATGAATGTGTTAGTCAACATCTTAGATTGTGATTATTAGATTATCAGTTTAGACTTGTTTATTAGGGAACTGAAGGGTGAAAATACATGTACACTCGGGTGATATTCACGCTAGACAAACTTCCATCGTAATCATGAGACACCTTTTGGGGATGTTCACGTTACTGACCCGATTCAAGTATTTATTACTTCCAGCTGGTTATGAGATACCTCAAGGATACGAGTACGCCCATCACTCAATTCTATCAATTCACATCTTTTTTGACCTCATTTGACTCTTAAATTCATACCTGTTTTGACTTGATCTTCAGATTGACTTTCAGATTAACATTGTTCTAACTCGATTATTGATATCCAGCTTACAACCTTGTTTATTTGCGTTGTTACTACCTACACGTTCACCTTTTTGTATTCATATTCATTTACAACACGTGTTTTCACAATTACCTTACGTACATGATTTCTCGCACTTTCAGTTTACTTGTTTTTATATTTTACCTTGAATTATCGTTATTACTTGCATCACACTCTCCCGTCTATTTTTATGCATGTCGGTGCTCTGACACCACCCTGAGAACTGTGTTCCCAGTTGGATGGCCAAATTTGTAAGACCAGACTCAGTCATCAGAGTACACAGTGGAACTGTGATGGGCCTAAGATTCGTATAGTTTCTATTTCTGTATCTTTCAGGTTGTACCCATACCGTATTCTTTTATGCCTTTTGGAATCTATTGTGTATGTTGTTTGGTATCGTTTGTAATAAATATTGGTTAATGAATAAAAGTTGCTTTTATTTTACTTGCTTTTGTATACTCTTGCTTACTATACGCTTAGCGTAACTATGTAGAGGAGAGTCTACGTCTCGGTATAGTTACGTTACGGGCATCATCACGTTTTCGTTTCCAATTTTGAGAAACGAGACGTGACAACTGCAGTTATGGACCTGCAGTGTCCCTGTAAGCACACCTATACATATGTAATCCAATTATTTGGATGAGAGTGAATTGGTAGGTTTACTTGTCTCCATCATTTCATGCATGGCTCCATAGGGTAACTACTCAACATATTTTCTCTCCTATTTCCTTATGACCAAAAGGAGCAACAAATATGTGGCTTTAGTGGAATTTATAAAAAAGCAAAAGACAGCCATGGAACTTTTGTGTTGGATTTGAAGCCCTAAGACTCCTAAAAGCATATATTCCACTTCAACCCTTTTGTCTTCTTCTCAAATGCCTTTAGGATCACAAACCCAAAGGCCTTTTCTTAAGTGGGCTTGGCATGAAATGCACTTTATTCTAAATTATATTAATCAACCTTTGCTTCTTGATATCAACAACCCTATGAGAGATGAGAAAATTCATCTACTGTGTTATATTAATATATTGGTCTAAACTGGTGCATATTCTAAATTAGTTTTTGGTGAAACAAGACATTCTTCTATAAGAAATCATTATGCCCATAGACTCAATCATTCTCTTTAAATAACTAAAAAAATCAACTTAAAGAATCTGTGTGTCTGAAAGGGGGAATTAAATATGTCTGAAAGTAAAGTATGTTTAATTGAGAGCTATAGCTTAATTAACATAAGAATTTAATTCAAAATTATTAGAGTCGCAAAATTATTTTTAAATTAAATCAGATTACTTAATCGGTGGCACTTTGTATCAAATCTTCATTCCAAACTCGTATGTTTAATGCTTATCAATCTGTTGTACTTAAAGTAATTGTTTTGGGTACTTTTATATACCCTTTTAAAAATTATATTTTCAATTACCCCCTTTAAATTCGATATTTCAAACATTCTCATTCAAGTACATCGTTGATCCAAACATCCCCTCCCCTCCGTTACACATTTCCATCCAAGAACTAACTAAGATTACCATCCAAGAACGAACTAAGATTAGGTGTGGCTGATCAAGATCTCGTTTTAGGATGGATTGATTTTTCTTTATCTCTTTCATCCCTTCCCTTTAAAAAGCCTCTTTCTCTAAAAATCACATTTCTTTCCTCATTCTCCTTTAATCTCCATAAAAAACTGTAATAAAACCAAAGAAAATCAATGTTGAAGACGAATGAAACCGTCGATCATGTGGTAGAAGATTTTTTGGTGTGGAAAAAGCCTCAATTCTTCTCATCCGTAAACAAAATTCAAAATTTTGAAATTGTTTTGAGTTAAAATGTCATCAATTTATAGCAATATTTTGCCAATTGAAGGATTATAATTCAACTTGATTTGCATTTCCCCCCAAAAATCCGAAAGTTTGGTTTTTTTCTCTTTTTGTAATCAAAGCAAGGATATCAAGTTTGAACTCATTCTCGTGCTTAGAGTGCTTGGAGGCTGCATGATTGTTGCCATAAGAACCTAGCAATAAATTAATCTTTGGGTGAGAAATAGCCATAATTTTTCTCCAAAAAAATGTCCTAAAGAAATTTGTAAGAATCCCTAGCCCGAGAAAAATCTCAACTTGATGTTTAGAAAGAAGAGACGACTATTGGAGGTATTTTCGTCATTTACCTACCCCAAATTTCTGAAAGTTGACCGTGAAGGAATATTCTCTACAAATACCGGATCAAACCAACCGCAGGAGATTATTTGGATAACTTAAAAAATTTAATTGGAAATATAATTTTTGAATGGAGGGTATATAAAAAAAACCCAATTTTTAAGCTCAACTGTTCTGAAAGATGTGAAACATGAAATCTAACAAGTGAGAAGGAATTTGGGGGTGGTGTGTGTGTGTGTGTGTGTGTTTTGTTACCAGCTAAGACTGGGGAAAGCAAATTAAAGTTGATTTGGCTATAATGAAGGGAATTAATGGTCCCTAAAGTCGTCAATCATGGCAGAGATTGCTTTAAGGTCATGTGATTATAGAACCTTGTCTCTTTGATTAAAGGTGATGTTTTCCTAAAATAATTTCTTATTTAGGTACTAAATTCATGTTAATTACTCTTTTAGCAATTAGGTTTTAGTCCCTAAACACAGATTAAATGTTCTCTGCAGTCCCTATGTTATCATCGAATTGGGCACTTGTATCTTTACTTTTGAAACAGTTGTTTAATATGTCACACCAAACTTTAAGGGCATCAATTTGATTCAAATCCAAGTTGCTGATGAAATAGAAAATTAGGTAGAGAATTCCAAAATATGATGGTAAAAAAGTATGGACTAGGATGTAATTACCCTTGGAATAATTTTCCATATATAGCCACCATCATCAACACATTCATACGCTTAGTCTAAGTGGAATTGGAGCTAGCTATAGAAGAAGAGCTAGACTACATAGGTTGGGTAGGGGTATTATGGGAACATGTTGTTTCTTTCCGTTGGAAGATATAATTACTACACAATCAACATGGCTTAGCTCGGTTGTCATCAATTTCCACTCTAATGTGATAGGTCACAAATTCAATTGTTTGATTCCAAAAGAAGATGATATAATTACATAGCTTTGATATTGTAGTGCAATTCTAGGCTAACATTTTAAGAGCATATTAGTAAAGAAAATAAAATTAAGCTTCTGATGCCCTAGATTGGTTTTTTTTCAAAAAGAGAAAAAGAACACCTAACATGGGGTGGGAACATTGAAGTTTTGGTGATTAATCTAAGACTATTTTAGCCGTCTAAACCAGAGATAATTGAAGGGTTTCCAGCTCCACCCTTCATCTATACCTTGCATCTATAGTTTTGTTGTTCCGGGTTAATCTGTGTTTTCTACTAGACTTAAACTATACATATTGTTAATTCGCATGTAGAAATCTGAATCCGATTCAAAGAGATCTTTTTACAGTAAAATTTTCATAGTGTTAAATATGCATCTTAATCCCACCAATATATATCATGACCATGCCAAAGTTGGAGGCGAAACTTGGTTGGGCATAGGTTGCATTCTACTCTACTTTTTTTTTCTGAAATAAAAAGAAAAAGAAATTATTAACATACATTTTTAGGGAATTGCATAAGGAAAATGTGAGGGGTAAAGGAAAGGCAAATGTACCAAGAATGCTTTTTGGAACTTAGATACAAGAGGTGGGCAAAGCGAGATTAATAAATAAAGAAATGAAAAGGCAAAGGCAGGGTTTTGATTGCCCATACTCTATTCCACATATATTCCTTTTTTTACCCATGACATGAAAGGGCTAGCTAGCTTATGGGGGCTGAGCAATTAGTATATAATATTAGCAGGGCCTTTCTTTGGGACAATTCCAACTTAAACTTTGGGATTATCAAATTATATTCTAACTCTGGAATCATCACGATGACCCAAAACAAAAATAACTCAATTGGCCATCATTTCTCTGCATTAAAAAAAAATGGACCAGGTTTAGTTTAGTTTTGAGAAGCGACCTACTTTTAAGCCAGCGTATTTTTAAATTTGTTCCGGACATAACTTTTAGTAGGTCTATTTATTCAACTCTAACATTATTTATTAAACCATAATATTATTTATCAAAACATAACATGGTTTATTATAAAATAACTTTATTTATCAAATCATAACACGTCTTTTTCGGAACTAAAATCATAACATATATTTTGTGAATCTTAAAAGAGTGTTATCGGCAATACACATGCAAAGGAAGGTTTGGTTTTAAAACAAATTAATAATATATATACTTTTGTATTGTTCCATAATTTTAGAACTCTCATGGGGTTTGAATCAAATTAAGAAGCTGGATCCCAAAACAATTTTCCGAATACATAAATAAATAAATTAATCCTCCATCGGGGAAAATACAAAACTTAAACTCCTTTTATGAAGAATTAGAATAGAGCTTTAGGGTACCGTTGCTAGAACAAGGTATTGCCCCTACGGTTATAGAAATCCGTAGGGGCAACTTTTTTTTGCCCCTACAGATTAATCCGTAGGGTCATCGATTTGCCCCTATAGTGTCCTACGGATTAATTGAAAAATATTAAAATGTAATCTTTTATTTATCCCTACAGAGCCGCAAAAGAAAGACCTATGGATTAATCCGTAGGGGCAACGAACGATTATTTATATAAAAAAAAATAAAGTCCAGAAATTTCCTCATCGTTCACAAAATTTCCTTCTTTCTTGCGATCGATCTCCCATGCGCGCCTCCTCGCCACCACACCCGTGCACGCCTTCTCGTCGCCGGTACACCCGTCCCTCCTTCCTCGCCGCCGGTACACCCGCGCCTCCTTCCTCGCCACCACACCCGCGCGAGCTCGTCGTCGACAGTAGAATCCTCGCCACAACACTTTTTATCCGCCGGTAAAACAACTACTGAGGTGAGTTAATTTCAATTTTGAACTTATAATTATGCTTTTATTTGTGCTATTGTTGATTTTAGGGTTAGGGTTAGGGTTACTATTAGGGGTTAGAGTTAGGGTTCGGTCTAGGGTTTGGGCTAGGGCTAGGATTAATTAGGTGGGTTAGGGTTAGGGTTCGGTCTAGGGTTAGGGTTCGGTTTAGGGTTAGACTTAGGTTTAGGGTTAGGGTTAATTAGGTAGGGTTAAGGTTAGGGTTAGTTTGGATTAATTAGGTAAAATAGGGTTGGTGATGATTAGAGTTAGGGTTAATTAGATTAATTAGGGTTGGGGTTTGGGTGATGACTAAGGTTAGATTAATTTTGGTTAGAGTTGGGGTAGGGTTAATTTGGGTTAATTAGGTAAAATAGAATGTATTTGTGTTAGGGTGTTAATTAGGGTTAATTTGGGTTAATTGGGGATAATTTGAGTTAGGGTGTTGATTAGGGTTAATTTGGATTAATTCGGTTAATTTGGGTTAATTGGGTTAATTTTGGGTTAATTAAGGATAATTTGAGTTAGGGTGATGATAAGGGTTAATTTGTGTTAATCAGGTTAATTTGGGTTAATCAGGGTTAGGATTTAGGGTGCACTAGTTTCTTCAGTAGAATACTCGATAATAACGTAAATGTATAAATTTACTGTAAACGCAAGAAAATTTTAGCCTAAACTAAAAACTTCGAACTCTTAATAACGAAACGTAAAACATATTCATGTTAAATGTTCAAGTTAAAACCAATATATGATACTCGATAATAATATGAAACTTTTATATTCTCATCGATACTCATATATGAAAATTAAAGCGCGATTTAGTCCCCGTCTATCGGTTAACATACGTTCGATGTTCGTCGTGACATAGAACTATACGAAGGTTGTTAAATATCGGACAATATAGTTTGCTACTAACAACCGTCATGTAGTCTATGTGATGAGAAAATTCAATCGTCTGATAACCGATAGATTTGTCCAGTGTGAATAAGTTAGGAATGTATAAAGCAAACACCTGCATTCACTTGTGTTTTCATTCGTTTCGACTTATTCCGTCGGTAATTTTCCGCTGATTCTTCGTGTACAAAGATAGATTATATTTTCATTTCAACGTTGTTTCACAGTATTGAAATGATTATCTATTCTATTACAGTGTACTCGGAGAACAGTGAGAACGTGCTGCCAAAATTTACTCGAAATGGATGAAAGCACAAGCGAATGAGTGCCTGCTCTATACATTCTTAATGGGATAGAAACCTTACCCCCGACAGCCGAAACACACACATACAATACGAATATATAACAAATGCACACATAAAGTACATATACACTAACAACTCTACACTTAAGCGAAATCATAAATTGAAACACACATACAAAGAATACAACTCATTCTTGGGTATCTTCAAATCTAAATCTGTTTATCGATAATTTATTCTTTTCAACGACAAACTTGCCGCTATGGACTTTCTTGTCAGTAACCATCGCATTCTTAGATTTCTTAATATAATCATCATAACATACAATTTATATGTTATACAGTCTAACATGACCCATGAGTACATCAGAGTTAAGGACTGGATGTACGTGGATTGGCAACAACGCATGCAATTTAAGTTTGTCGCAGAAATAGCTGCTTTCATTGAATTTGCACGCGTACATAATAAGATCGTGTTAGAGAAGATTCACTGTCCGTGTAATAGATGTACGAATAAGTTCCGAGAGAAGGTAGAAATCGTAGAGCTTCACATCGTTAAACATGGTTTTACTAGATTTTATACAATTTGGCTATATTACGGGGAAGGACAAGATGAAGACGGTAATGCGGCAGAAGAAGAAAAAGAAGATGGTAATGCGGCAGAAGAAGAAAACCACGATAACTTCTTTCCAAAAGAAGAAATGGAGGATATGGTAGAGGCTGCCCGAGGTGATAGTATTCCTACCGAAGATAATATTCCTTCCGGCCAAAGACCGCGTGTGGATAAGTATGAAAAGTTCATGAATGATGCTAGAAGACCAGTTTATGTGAATGCAAAGTATTCAACCCTACCATGATTCGTCCAACTTTTCCAGATTAAATACCTAAATGGATGGAGCAACAAGTCATTCACGATACTTTTGAAGTTCCTGAAAGATTCCTTGTCCCCGGAAAATAAAGTGCCCGACAGCTGATATGAAGCCCGGAAGATAATGTCTGATTTGGGTCTGAAGCGTGAGAAGATTCATGCATGTCCTAAAAATTGCATGTTGTATCAGAATGAGAATTCAGATTTGAAACAGTGTCCAACATGCGGAGAGGCCATGTATAAGCCGAAGGAATCTGATAAGAAACCCGATATACCTGACAAAATAGCACGATACTTTCCCATAATACAGAGGTTGCAGAGGCTATTCGGGTGCAAGAAAACAGCCGGGGCAATGATTTGGCATCACCGTACTGCTCCAAGTGAAGATGGAAAAATGAGTCATCCAAGAGATTCACCGGCATGGAAGGATTTCGATAGGAGGCACGAAATATTCAGTAGTGATCCTCACAATGTCAGGCTCGAACTCACTAGTGATGGCTTCTGTCAATTCAACTATATGGCTCGAAACCACAGCACATGGCCCGTTGTAATGTAGTTTATAATCTGTCGCCTTAATTGGTTATGGATCAATCCTACTTTATGATGTCTTTTCTTATTGACAGACCAAACTCATCGGGAAACAATATCGACGTCTATCTCCGACCTCTGATTGATGAGTTAAAATCTTTATGCATTAATGGTGTAGAGACTTACGATGCAAATACATATATAACTTTCACACTGCGTGCGGCTTTAATGTCGACAATTAATGACTTTCTTACGTATGGAATGCTATCAGGTTGGTCCGTACATGGTCACAAAGTATGCCCTTATTGCCTTCAATATATAATATCGAAATGGTTGAATTTTAGCAGGAAAGTTTGTTATTGCGGCCATCGACGTTTCCTGCCGCTAGACTATCCCTGCAAGTTAGACGCTGCTCAATTTAATGGTCATCAGGAGCTTTTTGGGCCTCTAGCCTCATTTTCCGGAGAGGACGTGACCGCTCAGTGGGATGGTTATAATAATGTGACCTTCGGGATAGATCCGGCAAAACAGGTCAAACCACCATACTGGAACAAGTTAAGTATTTTCTACGAGTTTTTGTACTGGTCAACAAATTTAGTGCATCATTATCTGGATGTCATGCACATAGAGAAGGGAGTATCCGAGCACATACTCAACTTGCTTCTTTGTAAAGAAGGAAAATCAAAACACAGCCTTCGTGCTCGGATGGATCTTCAGGACTAGGAAATTAAAAGTGAATTGCATCCTAAATTGATAGGGGTAAACCAGGCAATTTTTACTTACCAATGCCGCGTATCATATGTCACAACCGGAGAAGAAAATGTTCCTGCAGGTGTTGCATGATTTGAAAGTTCCCACAGGTTTCTTAGGATCATTTAGTAAGAAGATAAAAATTGTGAAAAGCAAGATCGATGGGCTGAAAAGTCATGATCACCATTTTATTATGGAGTATCTTCTCCCATTAGCCCTCAGGACTTCTTTTCCCGAATCGGTTGGTCTAGTAATCAATGACCTTTGTTTTTTTTTTTATAGAATTGTGTGCTAAAACCATGGATGTTGTGATGCTGGAGAATCTAGAAAATTGTATTGCATTAATACTTTGCAAGCTTGAGTGTATTTTCCCACCGTCATTCTTCGATATCATAATATACCAGATGGTTCATCTTGCAACCGATGCTAGGTTAGCCGGACCGGTACAATATTGATGGATGTATCCCGTCGAAAGGTATGTGGAATTTTTCGTTTCACGCAATTTGTAAAATTATTGTTGTCCTATATGCCTGTTCATATCATAATATTGCAATTCTTACGCCCCATTCTTATTCATTTTATAAGTAAATAGGTACTCTTGACGCACGTTTGTTGCATGTTACAGGATACAGGCTCTTAGAGCGAACACAGTGAAAAAGAAGAAAGTTGATACAGAAAAGGGACTTTTGACCAACAAGTAGACGGATCCTAGTCAAGCCCAGACTAATCACAGTTCACATAGGTGCAAGGCAATGCAGACCGGGATGTCAAAGTGAGCAGTCAAAAGATCATTACAATCTGTCACTGAAGATCTGGCGATGAATCGGAAGTCAACTGAAGAAAAGAAGTATAAGAATAGGGAGCCCAAGAAGCCCTGAACCAAGCCCAGAAAAAGGAAGGCTCAATTCCCCTCTTTGGCCGCAGAACCGCGGCCAAACCTAGGCTAGCGCCGCGGTTCCGCGGCCGTATTAAGCCCGCGTCGGTGGATTTTTTTCTGTCGGTGTGTCGGTGCAGGTGTTGGGATTTTCAGTAGGCATATCTGTAAAATCATGTATGCGAGAATCTGTAACCCTAGCTTCCCTATTTTCTTATAAATTGTACTCACAAATCTGTAAAAAGGTATGCCTCTTTTCAATCAATAAAATCAGAATTGTTGGGAGATCAAGAGCATCATTCTTGTAAGTGTTTTTAATTTTCCTGCCTTAGTTATAACTTAATTTTTGCCCTAGCTATCTAGTATAATTCTCGCAGTAGAGTAATGTCATCACTTGCCCTAGTTAACTTAGTGTAGCTTCTTTTAATATGCAGTAAGTAAGTAATAATTCAATATCTGAACAAAACACATTAAAACATAACAAAAAATGTCAATTTTAGAAATTCCCCTAATGAGCGAGTAAAATCCTCGCTTGTTAGGGTTAGGAACAAGGGTGGGAGTGAGAGATGAATATCTCTCACCTCTTTCAATACCAACACATTTTCATAACTAGAACTTCATGCACGCATGTATGATTCGCTCCCTACGGCACCCTACCTACGAGATATCGATGAACCGTAGTATAAAGGGCCGGACATACATGACGTCCATGAAGTTGTAGTAATTAATAGGAAAGGACGGATAAGGATCTAGAGGAAGAAACTTCGTTTCTTCCCAATCATCCTAATTCCCTTTACTAATAATTGTTATGATTTCTAAAATTTTTTAATCAAATGGTATTGAAAGAGGTGACAATATTAATCTCATCAACTCTACCTTAGACCTAATCCTAACAAGTTCTTTAATATCGTATAAGTTAGTTTTAAAATCAATCAACAAAAACCAAACCACCATCGGAATCAACTCGTGAAAACACAAAACAGAAAATTACACATCTCTGTGGAATCGACCCGTATTCACCGGCTAGCTGCAAAGCGACGCCGTTTCTGATTATGGTTAACAAGTATTTTTGGACATAATCAAATAGCGCCGTTGCCGGGGATGGCGTAATATTTCTTTTTGTGTAATTTTAGGTTGATATAAATTTTTAAAAAAATTATAAAAATCAGAAAATAAAAAAAAATTCTAAAACATTTTATCGATTTTTATTTGTTTGAAAGGTTTATTTTTGAATCTTGCAGGAACAACGAAGAATCGCGGATCTGGAAAGTTACAGAGGGCAAAACAGAAGTTGGTATATCAGAACAGAGAGGAATTGCAAGTACAGAACAGACGAATTTGTTTCAGAGGCTGAACCCACTAAGCTGCCGCGCTTCCGCCGCATAAGTAGGCTTCCCATCGCTGTTCCGCTGCGTAATTGCCACGTCAGCGCATCAATTTTACATGGTTTGATCTCTCCTTCTCCCCTCTGCAACCTCCATATATCCACTGTAAAAATTTTCTGCAGGAATTCTTTGCGCTAAAAATTCTTTCTCCCCTTCTAAATAACATATTTTCTGCAGGTTTCTTTGCGCTGTGCTAAAAATTGATTGCAAGTGAATTTTATTGTTTTGCATAATTTAATCGGACTTTAAGGGGCTAATTGACCAAACTCAGATTGGGTGGGGATTTCATCACCCTTCCCAGGACCCCAGAAATCACCTTAAAGCATTTTGCATCGACCACAATTAATTAAAAAATACTAGACTCAGACCTAAGGACATCGAGCTCAATAGGAAAAGTACTGCTATAGGCATCGACCGTTTATCTTAACTGACTTTGCGGTGTCTAGGCCAGTGGTTATTAATTAGGCCCACTGTTGTGGTTCCTTCCCACTTACCTGACCGTACTTGTCGGTGAAGAGGCGGTTGAGGTCCTATTTCTAGCCTTAGTTAGGAGCTGTCTAGCAGACCTAGGCGACCCTAGATCTAGGCCTGATTATGCATGTGTGGTTGATAAATTTGTGTCACGAGTCCCTTTTCAAAAACCTCTTTGCAAAACTCTCACATAAAAAAAATTAAAAAATCTTTTCAAAACTTGCAACTTGTCGCTAAGAAAACTTGCAACTCACTTCCACCACTTCCCTTCACTGACGTTATCTTACCTCCACATTCTGTCTTTTCTTTTTTTTCTCTGACTACACTACCCTTTAGTGTATGTCATTTTGGACTAGGGATACTGACGCCCGATTAGTCCGTGTTTCGTTGGTACCGACCGACGAACCTTTCGACACTGAAGTCGACATTCCGTCCACTTTCTTACCTTCACCTTCAAATTCTTTCACCAAAGGCATGTCGGGATTCAACCCCAACAATACCTTACCGATGGGAAGGATTCCACCTCCGTTAGGTGCGAATAACCCGAATCAGCCGCCTGTTGAAGCGCCCGCACGAGTTGCGCTCCAGGATCTCTTTTACCCCATCCGCACTTCTTTACCTACTTGTCTTTCACCCCCACCGGCAAATGGGGACAATTTTGAAATAAAACCACATTTCATCAATATTCTGCCAAAATTTCATGGTTTGGAATCTGAAGATGCATATATCTTTATCAATAAATTCCAAAATGTGTGCGCTATGATGAAAATGACCCAATTGAGTGATGACGCTATAAGACTAAGGGTCATTCCTTTCACCTTATGTGACCTTGCCGAGAAGTGGCTATACAGTACCGCATCACATTCCATTAGAAATTGGGACGAGTTTGTGAAAGCTTTTCTGAAAAAGTTCTATCCTCATCACAAAACTGCCAGAATCCGCAATGAAATAATTCAATTCTCACAACTTCCTTCCGAACCATTTTGGAAGTGCTTCGAGAGATTTAAGGACCTACTCGTTCAATGCCCTCATCATGGGATCGAAAGTTGACAACTTTGCCAAACATTATACGAGGGATTGAACTCGGCAACGAAGCACTTGCTAGAAACCATATGTCAAGATCATTTTCTTTCCAAGTCTAGTGACGAAGCGTGGCAGTTTCTTGAGGATCTTAGTGAGCAAACAATTCAGTGGGAGAGTACTAAGATCACATCATCTTCTTCTAGTGGTCAATCTAGAGCAGGCATACATCAAGTAGAGATGTCGATTGTTATGAAGGCCGAGATGGTCGCTCTTACGAAAAAGCTAGAATCGATCGAGACCAAAATCTCATCGCCTTCTCCTGCCCCTGTTATGCCTCCACGAACTGTCTGTGCTTGTTGTGCGGATCCATCGCACCTAACCGAAGAGTGTCCTTATAATGCATCTACTCAAGGACAGGATCAAGTCAATACTGCATTTCAGCAACGACAAAGAAACGATCCGTACTCTTCGACATACAATCCGGGGTGGAGGAGTCACTGTTCATAACATAATATTGCATTTTGTATTCCCCATTCTTATGTATTTTACAATAAAAACAGGTGCTTTTGACCCATGTCTGCTACATGTTACAGGTTACAGGTTCTTAGAGCGAAAACAGTGAAAAACACAAAAGACGACACAAAAGAAGGAGTTTTGACCAACAAATAGGACGATCTTAGTAAAGCCCGGCAGAAGAACGGTTCACCATCAACAAGGCGGTGCAAGATCCCAATTTGCAAGAAAGACGGTTAAAAGATCCAATGCAAAGAGTTCACTGAAAATCTGGAGTTACTGCAGAAGCCCAAAAGGAAAAATAAATGAAGAAATAAGAAGCCCAGAAGAACCAGACAAAAACCAAGAAAATTCACATGATAAATCCATCATTGGGCCGCGGATCCGCGGCCCAAAGCCAACATATGCGGCGGATCCGCGGCCTCCCTGTGCCCGTATGCGCATAACTTTTTGCCATAATTTGTGGCGGCTCTGGAAGATCTTTTTAGGGGTATATTTGTAACTTTAGACATGCGGTGCAATCTGTAGCCCTAGGGTTTCTATATCCTATAAATAGAACCCATGACCTTGTATTTTCTTATGCCTCTTTCTCATGAATAAAATTCTATTTTCTTGAAGTTAGAGTGCATCAACAGTAAGTAGGTTACTTTCTTTGCAATAGTTGTAGTTTTTTTTATCTTTTCTTATTTTCTCGCCTTAGTTTAAATTAGTTTAGTTTTTATTAACTTGCAATCGATGTTTTCTTTCTTTAATAAATTCTTGCTTTCTTTCATCCCCTCAATGAGCGAGTAGTTTCCTCGCTTGTTAGGGTTAGGAATAGGGAAGGATTTGAGAGATGAAGATCTCTCATCTCTTTTCATTGCTAAACTTTTATAAAAATTAGAACTCCATGCATACCTTTTGATTCCGCTCCCTACGGCACTTTTACCCTCAAGGTAACGGTGAACTCCGTAGTCTAAAGGCCCGGATCTTAAGGTTTTCCATGGAGGTTAGGGTGAAGACTAAGAAAGGAAGGACAAGGATCTAGAGGAAGAATCAATCTTCCCAATCATCCTAATCCCCTTTGTTAATATTTACCATAACTCTAATATGATTGATTTAATTGATGGCAATGGAAAGAGATGTAAATCTTTATTTACCAAATTTTCCCTAAACCTAATCCTAGCAAGTTTCTAATTCTACCTTCATACAACTTCGATTTTTAGATTTAATTATACTTCCAAACACCATTTGGAATTAACTCGTAAGAACTTAAAGAAGATTTACACATCCCTGTGGACCGACCCGTATTCACCGGCTAGCTTCATGCGATGCCGTTCTTGATTGCGGTAATTATTTTTGATCGACAAAACCTCTCTTAATCAAATGGCGCCGTTGCCGGGGATGGCGTAAAATTTTCTTTTTGTAATTTCGGGTTAATCTAAAACATAAAAAATCATAAAAATCTGAAAAATCAAAAATATAAAAAAAAATATATCATCTTTTATTGTTTGAAGGGTTCTCTTTGTGAATCTTTGCAGGTTTGACGGATCTGAAACAACACAGGAAAGGAAACAGAAAACAATACATCAGAACAGGAGGAGATTGGAAGTACAGAGCAGCTGAAGAAATCCAGAGACCTGAAGCCTCCAACCCGCCGCGCTTCCGCCGCATAACCCTACCTCGCGCCGCGCTTCCGCCGCAACCTGGAGCCTTCTCTGCGAAATTTTTGCACTGTTTGTTTCCTTATTCTTCCCCTCCACAAATCTCCATATATCTTCTGTCAAATCTTCTGCAGGATTCTTTGCGCTAAAAATCTTCTTCCCCCTTCCAATAATTGATTTTCTGCAGGATTCTTTGCGCCGCGCTAAAAAGCAAATTGATTGCAAGTGATTTACTGCTTTGCATACTTTAATCTGACTTTAAGGGGCTATTGACCAATTCAGATTGGGTGGGGATTTCATTACCCTTCCCAGGACCCCAGAAATCACTTAAAGCATCTGCATTGACCACTTTTAATCTAAAAAATATTAGACTCGGCCCTAAGGACGTCGAGCTCAATAGGACAGAGGATTAGTATAGGCATCGGCCGTTTATCCTAACCGACATTGCGGTGACTAGGCTAGTGGTTTTTAATTAGGCCCACTGTAGTGGTGGTTCCTTCCCACTTACCTGGCCGTACTTGTCCGTGAAGAGGCGGTTTGAGGTCCTATATCTAGCCCTTTGGAACAGTTAGGAGCTGTCTAGCTGACCTAGGTGACCCTAGACTTAGGCCTGATTGTGCATGTGTGGTTAATTGCAATTGTGTCACGAGTCTCTTTTCAAAATCTTTTTGCAAAAGCACACTTAAAAAGAAAAAGGAAAATCTTTTCAAAACTTGCAACTTGTTGCTAAAGAATCTTTGCACTCACTTACACCACTTCTTCTCATTGACGTTTTCTTACCTTCACTTTCTGTCTTTCATCTTTCGACTACACTAACCCTTTTAGTGTATGTCCGGTTGGACTAGGGACCCTAGCGCCCGATTAGTCCGTGTTTCGTTGGTACCGACCGACGAACCTTTCGACTCCGAAGTCGAAATCTTGTCCACTTCTTCACTTTCACCATCACATTCTTTCGAAGGTATGTCGGGATACGATCCTAACAACACCTTACAGACGGGAAGGATTCCACCTCCGCCAGGTGCGAATAACCCGAATCTTCCGCCTGTCGAAGCGCCCGCACGAGTCGCGCTCCAGGATCTTTTCTACCCCATCCGCACCGCCCTTCCTACTTGTCTTTCCCTTCCACCGGCTAATGGGGACAACTTTGAGATCAAACCCCACTTCATCAACATGCTGCCTAAGTTTCATGGTTTGGAATCCGAAGATGCATATATCTTTATCAACAAATTCCAAAACGTTTGCGCCATGATGAAAACTACCCAATTAAGTGATGACGCTATAAGGCTAAGGGTCATTCCTTTCACCTTATGTGACCTAGCCGAGAAGTGGCTATACAGCACCACATTACACTCAATTAGAAATTGGGACGAGTTTGTAAAAGCTTTTCTTAAAAAGTTCTATCCTCATCACAAAACTGCAAAAATCCGTAATGAAATCATTCAATTTTCACAGCTTCCTGCCGAACCATTTTGGAAATGTTTTGAAAGATTCAAAGACCTTCTCGTTCAATGCCCTCACCATGGAATCGAAAGATGGAAACTTTGCCAAACATTATACGAGGGATTGAACCCGGCAACGAAGCAGTTGCTAGAAACCATTAGTCAAGGTCACTTTCTGTCCAAATCTAGTGATGAAGCGTGGCAGTTTCTTGAGGATCTTAGTGAGCAAACGATTCAGTGGGAGAGCACCAAGACCACATCATCATCTTCTTCTATTGGTCAACCTAGGGCAGGCATACATCAAGTAGAGATGTCAATTGCTATGAAGGCCGAGATGGCCGCTCTTACGAAAAAGCTAGAAGCGCTTGAGACCAAAATCTCAGCACCTTCTCCTGCCCCTGTTGTGCCCCCACGAACTATTTGTGCTTGTTGTTCGGATACATCACATCTCACTGAAGAGTGTCCTTACACTGCATCCACTCAAGGACAAGATCAAGTCAATGCTGCCTTTCAGCAACGACAAAGAAATGATCCATACTCTTCAACATACAATCCGGGTTGGAAGAGCCACCCTAATTTCGCTTGGAACCAAAATCAACAAGTCCAAGGAAACAACAATTTTCAAAGAGCTCCTCCTCCACAACAACAACAAGCACCTCCACAAGCTCAATTTCAGCAGCCTCCCCAACAGCAACCTTACCCTAATCAGATGAACAATTTTGTGCCCAACAATTTTGTTCCCCCTCAAAATGCTGTTAGCTCGCTCGAAAGAAGTCTAGAAGCATTCCTAAAGCAATCTGCACAGTCCACAGCTAGGATAGAGACTTCTGTTCAATCTTTGGTGCAAAACAGTGCCTCACACGATCAAAGCATCAAAGCTATTGAGGCACAAATTGCACAACTCAACGCAGCCTTGAAAGAGCGAGAGAAAGGAAAGCTTCCGTCTCAACCAATCCCAAATCCCGGTCACGCACATGTTGCACATGAACAGCAGAATCATAACGTGAATGCTGTGACCACGTTGAGATCCGGAAAAGTGCTGCACAACAATATGGGTATGCACCGTGACACCTCTGCCGGTGGTTCTTCATCTTCCTCTTCTTCTTCTTCTTCTTCTTCTTTAGAGCCTATTCTCCATCCTTCACATGGCTCTACTTCTTCTAGCTCGAACGGACCCTCTTCTCACAACACGAACACATCTACACGGGGTTCCGTTCCAACTCAACAATCGGATCCGCAAAAATTGGACTCAACAACTTTTCAAAATGTTCCTTTTCTAAATCGGTTGAGATCCAATAAACCAACTCCACAGATGGAGAAGATTGTAGAGTTGTTCAAGCAGGTTAGCATAAATATCCCTCTTTTGGATGCAATCCAACAAGTTCCTTCATATGCAAAAATCTTAAAGGACTTATGCACCAAAAAGAGGAGGTCACAAGTACCAAAGAAAGTTTTCGTGGCTAGTGCTGTTAGTGATGCTCTTGTCAATTCTTTACCCCCAAAGCACAAGGACCCCGGTTGTTCTACTATTTCGATCACAATTGGGAACAAGACCATCAATAGAGCACTATTAGATCTTGGTGCTAGTGTCAATTTGCTACCCTATTCGGTGTACGAACAATTAAGCGTTGGAGAGCTCAAGCCTACTCATTGCACTCTCCAAATGGCTGACCGATCAATCACCCACCCTAGGGGAGAGTTGGAGGACGTGTTAATTAGAGTTGGGGATTTCATTTTCCCCGTGGACTTTATTGTTATGGATACACAGCCTGTCGCTAACCCCCGTAATCAAATTCCGGTGATACTTGGTCGACCATTCCTCGCGACTTCTAACGCGGTAATCAACTGTCGTAATGGTTCAATGAATCTATCTTTTGGCAAGATGACAGTTGAACTTAACATTTTCAAGTTAGGAAGTCAGCCTTGCGAGCCTAATTCTAGCGTACTTGATGTGTGCTCGATCAATGAGATCGCGGAGGAGGACTGTGAGTTTGAGAATTTCATGTTTGATCACAGTATTATTGACGCCACTAGTGCGTTCCTCCTAGAATCCGACACAGCTTTCACGTCGGACAAAGATTATGAGTGTTTCACCTTTGTCGATGATCTTGAAGACTTTCCACTCGAGTTTGAGTCTTTTGCTTTTTCGGATGAGTTAGTTGTACCATCCGACTCGGTAGCGTACACTCAATTCGAACCTTTGATGGAATCCTTCGAGTTTGAAACAGTTACTCCATTGTTACCATCTATTGTTTCACCACCTAAACTCGAACTAAAGCTTTTGCCGTCGCACCTAAAATATGCTTATCTAGGTGAAGATGAGACCTTGCCCGTTATCATCTCGGCCTCTCTAGCTCTTGAGCAAGAGAAGGCTCTTTTAACGGTCTTATACAATAATCGGCAAGCTTTCGGCTGGTCTATGGCAGACATCAAGGGGATTAGTCCCCTCATAGTCGAACATCATATACACTTGATGGATGATGCCAAGCCGGCAAGGGATCCACAAAGACGCCTCAACCCCATCATGAAAGAGGCGGTCAAGAAGGAGATTGTTAAGTGTCTTGATAGCGGTATCATTTACCCTATCTCGGATAGCCAATGGGTTAGCCCCATTCATGTCGTGCCAAAGAAATCGGGCATCACGGTCATCACCAATGAGGAAAATGAGTTAATTCCCACTCGCACCCAAACCGGGTGGCGAGTTTGCATCGACTACCGAAAACTCAATGCCGCGACAAGGAAGGACCACTTTCCTTTACCATTCATTGACCAAATGCTAGAACGATTGGCGGGGCACGAATTCTACTGCTTTTTAGATGGCTATTCCGGTTATAATCAAGTCCCCATAGCCAAAGAGGATCAAGACAAGACTACATTTACTTGTCCCTTTGGCACTTTTGCTTATCGTCGCATGCCCTTTGGGTTATGCAATGCACCCGCTACATTTCAGCGGTGTATGATGGGGATCTTTTCGGACATGGTGGAGAAGTTTTTGGAAATCTTTATGGATGATTTCTCCATTTTTGGTGACTCCTTCGATGAGTGTTTACGACATCTTGACGTAGTTCTCACCCGCTGTAGGGAAAAGAACTTGACTCTGAATTGGGAGAAATGCCACTTTATGGTACGAGAAGGCATTGTCTTAGGACATGTCATCTCGCAAAACGGCATAGAGGTTGATAGAGCTAAAATCGAAGTCATTTCTCATCTTCCTCCTCCTAAATGCGTCAAAGATATCCGAGCTTTCCTTGGCCATGCCGGTTTTTATAGACGGTTCATCAAGGACTTTAGCAAGATTGCTAGACCCTTGACTCTCTTGTTGGCCAAGGACACTACTTTTGCTTTCGACTCAACTTGCATGAAAGCGTTCGAGTCTTTGAAACACTCACTCATTTCTGCGCCCATTCTTTCATCTCCAGACTGGACGCACCCTTTTGAAATTATGTGCGACGCATCAGATTTTGCCATTGGTGCTGTTCTTGGACAGCATATTAACAAGATGCCGCATGTAATTTACTATGCTAGCCGAACATTAAATGAGGCCCAATTAAACTACACAACAACAGAAAAAGAGTTTTTAGCGGTTGTGTTTGCACTTGAGAAATTTCGGCCTTATTTAATCGGCTCTCCAGTTATAGTGTACACGGATCACTCAGCTCTTCGCCACCTTTTTGCGAAGAAGGATGCTAAGTCTAGGCTAATACGTTGGATCCTTTTGTTGCAAGAATTTGTCCTTATTATAAGGGACAAAAAGGGATGTGAAAACGTAGTGGCCGATCACCTTTCACGACTTCCTTCTTCTCCTACACTTGAACTGCCTATCACTGATGCTTTCCCCGATGAGCAACTTTTGACCGTTTCTTGCGAGCCATGGTTCGCCGATATTGTAAACTACTTAGCCACCGGCTTGATACCTAACGATTGGTCGAAACAAGACAAACTAAGATTTTTGTCCCAAGTAAAGCACTTTTACTCGGATGAACCTTATCTTTTTAAATATTGTTCCGACCAAATCATTCGCCGATGTGTACCTGAGAATGAGGTTAAGAGTGTGCTGTCTTTTTGCCACGATCAAGCATGTGGCGGGCACTTTGGCCCAAAGAAGACAGCCGAGAAAGTTTTGCAGTGTGGTTTCTATTGGCCACGACTCTTCAAAGATGCATTCGAATACTGCAAAACTTGCTCCCGGTGCCAACACTTGGGCCGGATATCACGGAGAAATGAAATGCCGCTCCAACCGATTTTGGTTGTAGACATTTTTGATGTTTGGGGTATAGACTTCATGGGACCATTTCCTAACTCTTTTGGAAATATGTATATTCTTTTGGCTGTTGACTATGTTTCAAAATGGGTCGAGGCTGTGCCTAGTCGAACGAATGATAACAAGGTTGTCGTTCGATTTCTTAAAGATCACATCTTTTCTCGATTTGGGCACCCTCGCGCAATAATAAGTGATAATGGTTCTCACTTTTACAATAGGACTTTTGAGTCCCTAATGCGCAAATACTCTATCACCCATAAGCTGTCAATGCCATACCATCCCCAAACATGTGGGCAAGCCGAGATCTCGAATCGACAAATTAAGCAAATCTAGGAGAAAACGGTTTCTAAAAACCGTAAAGATTGGTCACTAAAATTGATCGATGCACTATGGGCTTTCCGTACTGCATACAAGACCGATCTCGGCATGTCTCCATACCGGCTTGTTTACGGGAAGGCTTGCCACCTTCCAGTAGAAATTGAGCACAAGGCATTCTGGGCCATTAAAGAGCTGAATTTATCTCTAGGAGATGCGGGCAGCAATCGAAAGCTGCAATTGAATGAATTGGAGGAGCTGCGGGATGAGGCATATGATAATGCCGTGATTGCTAAGAATCGAGTTAAGGTATTTCATGATAAAAACCTTTTGCGAAAGACATTTAAACCAGGTCGACAGGTTTTATTATATGATACTCGGTTACACTTTCATCCCGGCAAGCTCCGTTCTAGATGGAGATGACCTTTTGTAGTCCGCACCGTTTATCCGCACGGTGCGGTTGATCTTGAGAATCCAGAAGACGGCGCTTTATTCAAAGTAAATGGACATCGATTGAAACCGTTCTTCTCAGCGGACCCTTCGGAGGAGCTCCTGTTCTTACAGGAGCCGATTTACACCGATTGATTTTCCTCCACCTTCACCCTCGAATTTCCTTTTTTTTCCAAAACTTTATTTCAAATAAGTTTGGGGGTGTGTATACTATGTAAATATAATAATAAGCAGGAACTCGCCGATATTATCAACCCATTTGGTGCAGCATGACAGTGAGAACACTGTCCATTATAAGTTTGGGGGTATGTTCGGTAAGTTTTCCTTGTGCATTCATATGTATATTTCTGCATTACATCTTTATATAAAAATCATAAAAATTTGAAAATTTTGAAAAAATAAAAAAAATTAGAAAACAGAAAAACCCATAAAAATTGAAAAATTTCAAAAATTATAAAAATTAATGTATTCAATTCTGGTTAATTGACTTGAGTTTGATAAATAGGTTAACTGGCTAGGAAAAACTAAATCCTAGACTTAGCAAACTAAAAACCCTAAAAATAACCTTCCTTAGAGTTTAACTGTGGAAAGCATATGTCTTTGTAGGTTATTTAGAAATAGGCAAATTTTGGGTTCAGTTCTTGGGCTAAGTCGAAACGAAGGAAAAGTATTTAAACTTTTATTAGAGTATAAGTTTGAAAAATAGTTCCTAGCTTAAGTCTAGATTCTGAAAATATATACCCTACAAATTGCACAAACACGCACCTTGAAACTTGGATTAGTAGAAGAGACCTTGAAATACTCTTGTCTAACGTCCTTAGCATAATGAAAAAGAAAAAAAAAGAGTGGATAAAGAAAAAAATGGACACTGGTTTTTGTGATTACTTAAGGCTAAAAAAAAATAGAAAAATATTTAGCAAAGGTGCTACTGCTAAAAGCCTTGGGTGTTGCAAAACTAGGAAGTACGCCTTAAAGTGCTAAATCATCTGGTAATCGGTTGTTGGTACCTCAAGAAGTATTAACAGTCGCATGAAGGATGTGAAAGCGAAGTCTCACAAGTGCTTTGGACAATGGGCGGGAGTACGATTGCTTGATTTGAATTTTCAAGTGTAGGGATGATATTTACACACACGTGGGGATATGTGATTAGAGTTTAGATAAGAGAAAGGAATGAAGAATAGAACTTGTGTCTTTAATAGAGTTGATAGAAATTCTTAAGTGGAGATGGAACTCTAGAAGAAAACTTAAGAAATGCCGAAAGCTAGGTAATTCTACAGGATATATGTAATCTTAAGTTAAATAATGAGGAAGCGTGAAGAATATGGGTGGATAATTTGCGGGTCGACGATAATAGAATTCCTTGTTAGAAAACCTAAATGGAGAACAAAAGTCGAGAAACCAAATTGATAGGATTTTGTGGGTAGTATCCGCTGAAAACCCTCAGGAGACAACACTCCTCCTACTAGGGACACCTAGAGGTTTAACGGCTTGTTGCACGAGCTCAGTGCAATCGCGTTTCCCTGCGAAAGTGTGGCTAGGTTAGATTCTTATTTAAATAATAAGTTTGCTCGAGGGCGAGCAAAAGATAAGTTTGGGGGTATTTGTTCATAACATAATATTGCATTTTGTATTCCCCATTCTTATGCATTTTACAATAAAAACAGGTGCTTTTGACCCATGTCTGCTACATGTTACAGGTTACAGGTTCTTAGAGCGAAAACAGTGAAAACACAAAAGACGACACAAAAGAAGGAGTTTTGACCAACAAATAGGACGATCTTAGTAAAGCCCGGCAGAAGAACGGTTCACCATCAACAAGGCGGTGCAAGATCCCAATTTGCAAGAAAGACGGTTAAAAGATCCAATGCAAAGAGTTCACTGAAAATCTGGAGTTACTGCAGAAGCCCAAAAGGAAAAATAAATGAAGAAATAAGAAGCCCAGAAGAACCAGACAAAACCCAAGAAAATTCACATGATAAATCCATCATTGGGCCGCGGATCCGCGGCCCAAAGCCAACATATGCGGCGGATCCGCGGCCTCCCTGTGCCCGTATGCGCATAACTTTTTGCCATAATTTGTGGCGGCTCTGGAAGATCTTTTTAGGGGTATATTTGTAACTTTAGACATGCGGTGCAATCTGTAGCCCTAGGGTTTCTATGTCCTATAAATAGAACCCATGACTTTGTATTTTCTTATGCCTCTTTCTCATGAATAAAATTCTATTTTCTTGAAGTTAGAGTGCATCAACAGTAAGTAGGTTACTTTCTTTGCAATAGTTGTAGTTTTTTTATCTGTTCTTATTTTCTCGCCTTAGTTTAAATTAGTTTAGTTTTTATTAACTTGCAATCGATGTTTTATTTCTTTAATAAATTCTTGCTTTCTTTCATCCCCTCAATGAGCGAGTAGTTTCCTCGCTTGTTAGGGTTAGGAATAGGGAAGGATTTGAGAGATGAAGATCTCTCATCTCTTTTCATTGCTAAACTTTTATAAAAATTAGAACTCCATGCATACCTTTTGATTCCGCTCCCTACGGCACTTTTACCCTCAAGGTAACGGTGAACTCCGTATTCTAAAGGCCCGGATCTTAAGGTTTTCCATGGAGGTTAGGGTGAAGATTAAGAAAGGAAGGACAAGGATCTAGAGGAAGAATCAATCTTCCCAATCATCCTAATCCCCTTTGTTAATATTTACCATAACTCTAATATGATTGATTTAATTGATGGCAATGGAAAGAGATGTAAATCTTTATTTACCAAATTTTCCCTAAACCTAATCCTAGCAAGTTTCTAATTCTACCTTCATACAACTTCGATTTTTAGATTTAATTATACTTCCAAACACCATTTGGAATTAACTCGTAAGAACTTAAAGAAGATTTACACATCCCTGTGGACCGACCCGTATTCACCGGCTAGCTTCATGCGACGCCGTTCTTGATTGCGGTAATTATTTTTGATCGACAAAACTTCTCTTAATCAGTCACCCAAATTTCTCTTGGAATCAAAATCAACAATTCCAAGAAAATAACAATTTTCAAAGACCTCCTCCTCCACAACAACAACAAGCACCTTCACAAACTCAATTTCAACCGCAACAATTTCAACAGCAACAATTTCAACAGCAACCTTACCCTAATCAGGTGAACAATTTTGTGCCTAACAATGCTTACCAGCCAAACAATTATGTTCAACCTAATAATGATAAGGTTAGCTCGCTCGAAAGAAGTCTAGATGCGTTCCTTAAGCAATTTATACAGTCTACAGCAAGACTTGAGACTTCTATTCAATTTTTAGTGCAAAATAGTGGCTCACACGATCAAAGCATCAAATCTATTGAGGCACAAATTGCACAACTCAATGCTGCTTTGAGCGAGCGTGAAAAAGGAAAACTCCCGTCTCAACCACTGTCCAACCCCGGTCACGCACATGCTGCATATCAACAGCAGAATCATAACGTAAATGCTGTGACCACGTTGAGATCGGGAAAAGTGTTGCAAAACAATGTGGGTATTAACAATGACACCCCTGCCGGTGGCCCATCTTCATCTTCTTCACCATCTTCTTCTTCTTTAGAGCCTATTCTCCACCCTTCACATGGCTCTACTTCTTCTAGCTCGAATGGACCCATTTCTCACAACACGAACACATCTACACGGGGTGCCGTTCCAACTCGACAATCTGATCCGCAAAAATTGGACTCAACCACCTTTCAAAATGTTTCTTTTCCTAATCGGTTGAGATCCAATAAACCAACTCCACAGATGGAGAAGATTGTTGAGTTGTTCAAACAGATTAGCATAAATATCCCTCTTTTGGATGCAATCCAGCAAGTTCCTTCATATGCAAAAATTTTAAAGGACTTATGCACCAAAAAGAAGAAGTCGTAAGTGCCAAAAAAAGTTTTTGTGGCTAGTGCTATTAGTGATGCTCTTGTAAATTTCTTACCCCCAAAGCAAAAGGACCCAGGGTGTCCGACCATTTCGATAACAATTGGGGACAAGAACATCAATAGAGCACTATTAGATCTTGGTGCGAGTGTCAATTTGCTACCCTATTCTGTGTACGAGCAATTGGGCGTTGGAGAGCTTAAGCCCACTCACTGTACTCTCCAAATGGTCGACCGGTCAATCACTCATCCTAGGGGAGAGCTGGAGGATGTGTTAATAAGAGTAGGGGATTTCATTTTCCCCATTGACTTTATTGTGATGGATACACAACCTGTCGCTAACCCCCGGAATCAAATTCCGGTAATACTAGGTCGACCATTTCTGACAACTTCCAACGCAGTAATCAATTGTCGTAATGGTTCAATGAACCTATCTTTCGGCAATATGATAATTGAGCTCAATATTTTCAAGTTGGGAAGTCAGCCGGCTGAGCCTAATGCTAGAGTACTCGATGTTTGCTCGATCAATGAGATCGCGGAGGAAGACTGTGAGTTTGAGAATTTTTTGTTCGATCACAGAAATATTAACGCCACTAGTGCGTTCCTCCTAGAATCCGACACAGCTTTCACGGCGGATAACGATTTTGAGTGTTTTACATTCGTTGATGACTTTGAAGACTCATCATCTGAATTGGAGTCTTTTGCTTTTTCGGATGAGTTAGTTGAACCATCCGACTCTGTTGCGTACACTCGGTTCGAACCTTTGATGGAATCCTTCGAGTTTGAAACAATTACCCCATTGTTACCATCTATTGTTTCACCTCTTAAACTCGAATTGAAGCTTTTGCCGTCGCACCTAAAATATGCTTATCTAGGTGATAATGAAACCTTACCCGTCATTATATCAGCCTCTCTAGCTCTTGAGCAAGAGAAGGCTCTTTTGATGGTCTTACATAATAATCGGCAAGGTTTCGGCTGGTCTATGGCGGACATTAAGGGGATTAGTCCCCTCATAGTTGAACATCATATACACTTGATGGATGATGCCAAGCCGGCAAGGGATCCACAAAGACGCCTCAACCCCATCATGAAAGAGGCTGTTAAGAAGGAGATTGTCAAGTGTCTGGATAGTGGTATCATTTACCCTATCTCGGATAGCCAATGGGTGAGCCCAATCCACATCGTGCCAAAGAAATCGGGCATTACGGTCATTACCAATGAGGCAAATGAGTTAATTCCCACTCGCACCCAAACTGGGTGGCGAGTCTGCATAGACTATAGGAAACTCAATACCGCAACAAGGAAAGACCACTTTCTTTTACCTTTCATTGACCAACTGCTCGAGCGATTGGCAGGGCACGAGTTCTATTGCTTTCTAGATGGCTATTCCGGTTATAACCAAGTCCCCATCGCCAAAGAGGATCAAGACAAGACAACATTCACTTGTCCCTTTGGCACTTTTGCTTATCGTCGCATGCCCTTCGGGTTATGCAATACACCCGCGACATTTCAGTGGTGTATGATGGGATCTTTTCAGACATGGTTGAAAAGTTCTTGGAGATCTTTATGGATGATTTCTCCATCTTTGAGGACTCTTTTGACGAGTGTTTACGACATCTTGACGCTGTTCTTACCCGCTGCAGGGATAAGAACCTAACATTGAATTGAGAGAAGTGCCATTTCATGGTACGAGAGGGCATTGTCTTAGGACATGTCATCTCGCAAAACGGCATCGAGGTTGACAAAGCTAAAACCGAAGTAATTTCTAACCTCCCTCCCCCGAAATGCGTCAAAGATATCAGAGCCTTCCTTGGCCATGCCGGTTTTTACAGACGGTTCATCAAGGACTTTAGCAAGATCGCTAAACCCTTGACTCTCTTACTGGCCAAGGACACAACTTTTGCTTTCAACTCCACTTGCATTGAAGCATTCGAGTCTTTGAAACATTCCCTCATCTCTGCGCCCATCCTCTCATCTCCCGACTGGACTCACCCTTTCGAAATCATGTGCGACGCATCAGATTTTGCAATTGGTGCTATTCTTGGAAAACACATTAATAAGATGGCACACGTGATTTATTATGCTAGCCGAACGCTAAATGAGGCCCAATTAAACTATACAACAACAGAGAAAGAGTTTTTAGCTGTTGTGTTTGCACTCGAAAAATTTCGGCCTTACTTAATTGGCTCTCCGGTCGTTGTATATACTGATCATTCAGCTCTTCGCCACCTTTTTGCGAAGAAGGATGCTAAGTCAAGGCTAATACGTTGGATCCTTTTATTACAAGAGTTTGACCTTGTCATTAAGGACAAAAAAGGATGTGAAAACGTAGTAGCTGATCACCTATCACGACTTCCTTCTTCGCCCACGCTCGATCTTCCAATCACTGATGTTTTTCCCGACGAGCAACTCTTGACCATTTCTTGCGAACCATGGTTCGCCGATATTTTAAACTATTTAGCCACCGGCCTGATACCTAATGATTGGTCGAAACAGGATAAACTTCGATTTTTGTCCCAAGTAAAGCATTTTTACTGGGATGAACCCTATCTTTTTAAATACTGTTCCGACCAAATCATTCGTCGGTGTGTGCCTGAAAGTGAGGTCAAGAGCGTGCTGTCTTTTTGCCACGATCAAGCTTGTGGCGGGCACTTTGGCCCAAAGAAGACAGCCGAGAAAGTTTTGCAGTGTGGTTTCTATTGGCCACGACTCTTAAAGGATGCTTACGAATACTGCAAAACTTGCTCCTGGTGCCAATACTTGGGCCGGATATCGCGGAGAAACGAAATGCCGCTCCAACTAATTTTGGTTGTGGAAATTTTTGATATTTGGGGTATAGATTTCATGGGACCATTTCCTAACTCTTTTGGAAATGTGTATATTCTTTTGGAGGTTGACTATGTTTCCAAGTGGGTTGAGGCTGTGCCCAGCCGAACGAACGATAATAAGGTTATCGTTCGGTTTCTTAAAGAACACATATTTTCTCGATTTGGGCACCCTCGGACGATAATAAGTGATAATGGTTCTCATTTCTGCAATAGGACTTTCGAGTCCTTAATGCGCAGATACTCTATAACCCACAAGCTGTCAACGCCATATCACCCCCAAACATGTGGGCAAGCCGATGTTTCAAATCGGCAAATCAAGCAAATCCTGGAGAAAACGGTTTCTAAAAACCGTAAGGATTGGTCACTTAAACTGATAGATGCACTATGGGCTTTCCGTACTGCATATAAGACCGATCTTGGTATGTCTCCATACCGGCTTGTTTATAGGAAGGCTTGCCACCTCCCAGTGGAAATTGAGCATAAAGCATTTTGGGCTATCAAAGAGCTGAATTTATCTTTAGGAGATGCGGGCAGCAATCGAAAGCAGCAATCGAAAGCTGCAATTGAATGAACTAGAAGAGCTGCGGGATGAGGCATATGATAATGCCATAATCGCTAAAAACCGAGCCAAGGTGTTCCACGATAAACACCTTTTGCGAAAAACTTTTGAACCTGGTCAACAGGATTTACTCTATGACACTCGGTTACATTTTCACCCCGGCAAGCTCCGTTCTAGATGGAGAGGACCTTTTGTAGTCTGCACCGTTTATCCGCACGGTGCGGTTGATCTTGAAAATCCTGAAGACGATACCTTATTCAAGGTGAATGGGCATCGATTAAAACCGTTCTTCACAGCGGACCCATCGGAGGAGCTCCTGTTTTTGCAGGAGTCGATTTACACTGATTGATCTTCCTCCACTTTCACCCCCGAATTTCCAATCAATTTTCCAAAACTTTATTTCGAATAAGTTTGGGGGTGTGTATCATTTGTAATAATGTAATAAACAGGGAATGCCGACGTCGTGACCCTCTTGGTTTTGTATGACAGTGAGGACACTGTCAAGTTCAAGTTTGGGGGTATGCTCGGTACGTCTTCTTCCTTCGCATTCATCTGTACATACTTTGCATTTGCATATTTATTTGAAAACCTATAAAAATTGAAAAAAAAATTTCCAAAATTTAAAAAAAATTATTGTATTCAATTTTGGCCATATTTAACTTGAGTTTGACAAATAGGTTAACTAGTTACGAACAACTAGATTTTAGACTTGGTAAATGAAAAACCCTAAAAATAACCTTCTTTAAAAATTAACGGTAGAAAGTATATGTGTTTGTAGTTTATTTAGAAATACGCAAATTTTGAGTTCACCTTTTGGGCTAAGTTGAAATGAAGGAAAAATATTGATATTCTTATTAGAGTATAAGTTTGAAAATTAATTCCTGACTTAAGTATGGATTCTGAAAATGTATACCCTACAAAATTGCACAATCACACACCTTAAAGCTTGGAATAGTAGAGGAGACCTTGAAATGCTCTTGTCTACAAGTCCCTAGTACGAAGAAAAAAAATATACAAAAGTGAAAAAATGAACACTGGCTTTGTGATTACTTAAGGCTAAAAATAGAAAAATATATAGCGAGGGTGCTTCATCACCTAGTGCTTTAAACCAACTGGTTTGGGAGTCACTGCTAAAACCTTGGGTGTTGCAAAACTAGGACATACGCTTTAAAGTGATAATACATCTTGTAATCGGTCGTTGGTACCTCAAGAAGTATTAACGGTGGCATGAAAGATGTGTAAGCGAAATTCATCAATTAATAAGTGCTTTGGACAAAGGACAAGGGTATGATTGCTTAATTTGAATTTCCAAGTGTAGGGATGATCTATACACACACGTGGGGATATGTGATTAGAGTTTAAATAAGAGAAAGGAATGAAGAATAAAACTTGTATCTTTATTAGAGTTGATAGAAGAATTCCTAAGTGGAGATGGAACCCTAAGAGGAAAACCTAAGAAATGCTGAAAGCTGAATGGTCTATCGAACATATATAATCTTAAGTTAAGTTAAGAGGAAGAGTGAAGAATATGGGTGGATAGTTTATGAGTCGATGATAATAGAATTCTATGTTAGAAAACCTAATTCGAGAATTATTGTCGAAAAATCCAAATTGATAGGATTTTGTGGGTGTAATCCGCTGAAAACTCTCAGGAGACAACACTCCTCCAACTAGGGACACCTAGAGATTTAACGGCTTGTTGCACGAGCTCAGTGCAATCGCGTTTCCCTGCGAAAGTGCGGTTAGATTTTATTGAAAATAAAATAATAAGTTTGCTCGAGGACGAGCAAAAGATAAGTTTGGGGGTATTTGTTCATATCATAATATTGCAATTCATACGTCCCATTCTTATTCATTTTATAAGTAAACAGGTACTCTTGACACACGTTTGTTGCATGTTACAGGATATAGGCTCTTGGAGCGAACACAGTGAAAAAGACGAAAGTTGATACAGAAAAGGGACTTTTGACCAACAAGTAGACGGATCCTAGTCAAGCCCAGACTAATCACAGTTCACATAGGTGCAAGGCAATGCAGACCGGGATGTCAAAGTGAGCAGTCAAAAGATCATTACAATTTGTCACTGAAGATCTGGTGATGAATCAGAAATCAACTGAAGAAAAGAAGTATAAGAATAGGGAGCCCAAGAAGCCCTGAACCAAGCCCAGAAAAAGGAAGGCTCAATTCCCCTCTTTGACCGCGGAACCGCGGCTAAACCTAGGCTGGCGCCGCGGTTCCGCGGCCGTAGATTTTTCTTCTGTCGGTGTGTCGGTGCAGGTGTTGGGATTTTCAGTGGGCATATCTGTAAAATCATGTATGCGAGAATCTGTAACCCTAGCTTCCCTGTTTTCTTATAAATTATACTCACAAATCTGTAAAAAGCTATGCCTCTTTTCAATCAATAAAATCAGAATTGTTGGGAGATCAAGAGTATCATTCTTATAAGTGTTTTTAATTTTCCTGCCTTAGTTATAACTTAATTTTTTCCCTAGCTATCTAGTATAATTCTCGCAGTAGAGTAATGTCATCACTTGCCCTAGTTAACTTAGTGTAGCTCCTTTTAATCTGCAGTAAGTAAGTAATAATTCAATATCTGAACAAAACACATTAAAACATAACAAAAAATGTCAATTTTAGAAATTCCCCTAATAAGCGAGTAAAATCCTCGCTTGTTAGGGTTAGGAACAAGGGAGGGAGTGAGAGATGAATATCTCTCACCTCCTTCAATACCAACACATTTTCATAACTAGAACTTCATGCACGCATGCATGATCCGCTCCCTACGGCACCCTACCTACGAGGTATCGGTGAACCGTAGTATAAAGGGCCGGACAAACATGACGTCCATGAAGGTTGTAGCAATTAATAGGAAAGGACGGACATGGATCTAGAGGAAGAAACTTCGTTTCTTCCCAATCATCCTAATCCCCTTTGCTAATAATTGTTATGATTTCTAAAATTTTTTAATCAAATGGTATTGAAAGAGGTGACAATATTAATCTCATCAACCCTACCATAGACCTAATCCTAACAAGTTCTTTAATATCGTATAAATTAGTTTTAAAATCAATCAACAAAAACCAAACCACCATCGGAATCAACTCGTGAAAACACAAAACATAAAATTACACATCTCTGTGGAATCGACCCGTATTCACCGGCTAGCTGCAAAGTGACGCCGTTTCTGATTACGGTTAACAAGTATTTTTGGACATAATCAATGCCCGTACTTATTTATTTAATATATTTTTTTTAGGTACCTCTACACTCTAAAAAAATATATACGCAATAGAAATCGACCAGAAGGTTCTATCATGCAAGGTTATCTTTTGGATAAAGTAACCACATTTTGTTCCCGCTGTCTGGACGAGAACATTGAGACGAAACTTAACCGGTCTCGGAGAATTCAGGATGAGCCATATGGTAAACCGTCCTATAAGAGAGTAGACACTGTGTTTATCAACAGGATATATCGGTTTATCCTCTTCAGTAGCGTATATCTTGAAGAAATTAGAGAGTAAGTTTTTTTGGATTAATTGTTATATTTGTGTTTGTTTGTGAATAAAATGATATAATATTAATATCATAATTTATTGTTGAGAACATAATTCGTATTAATGAGGCACGTGAGGGGCATCCTGATTGGAATGATGAATAATTGGAAAGATATCATTAGGATAATTTTTGCGATTGGGTTGCAGATCATATAAGTTGTTCGAATAACATGTTATTGCTACCAGTTTTAATCTAAACTTATATCGTTATGTATTTGTCAAAAAATTTATTTTGTTAGATCTACGATCCTAACTTGTCTGCATGATTAGAGAGTGATTCGAGATATTTAGCTCAGTTTTCTAGTATAGAGGTTGCATATTATAAAGGATTCGGTGTTCTTGGATACAAATTTAAAGTTAGGGATATAAAAATATCTCGAACCACTCAGAACAGTGGGATTGCGACGGTAAGATCGGATGGTGTGATTTATTATGGATACTTAAATTGCATACATGGCATCCAATACCCCGGACGATCAGAACCGTTTTATATATTTCAGTGTACTTGGTACAATACAAGAACCGATACGGATAAATGGAGAAACAATCTCGGGACTTAGAAAGATGAATATGAATTGACTAGTGTGAACACACTTCGATTGTACGGTCAGGACGATCTATTTATCTTTCCAAACCAAGCATTCCAAATATACTATTCACAGTGTTTGAAACATCCAGGATGGAATGTCGTATGCCTTGGAAACCCAGGGATATTTACGATGTCCCAGAATTCGAAAATCGTATGGAGGACAGTGATGAGGATGAAAAGGAGAGAAGACTTATAGTGTTCCGACCGTCTGTTTCAAAAGACATGTTGTATTCGGCTGATCGTGAAGTTACGTGGGTTAGAAATGATATCGATAATGAAATCCAAGTAGATATGTTTAATGCGTCCACAAAAAAGGTTATCAATATTGTTATATTATTATTTCACATTTCTACGATCTATACATATATTGCAAGCATATGTAATGATTGTACTCTTATATAGGTTTGATGATGTCCACCGGAGCAGCAAAGGACGGCAGGAGCACCAACTACGGCAGCGGCAGAGGCAGAGGCAGCGTGGGTCTGCCGCTCGGAGAGCTTCCTAGGGAGCTTCATAGGGCCGGTCCTGCACCCCGATCAGTATCCCCTTCCGACGACTCCTTCTGTGTGGACTTTGCCACACCTCCAGGTATATTTCACGCATATTCATTTGAATGTAATATTATAGATATACATGCATATTTATTTCAAAATTACTTATATAGTCAATGTTTAATTGTCTAGCTGTTGATGGTGCATCCACATCAGAGGCAGAGGCCGCCGCCGCACCCGCTGGTATATTTATATATTGTGCATATTGATTTAGAATGTTATATCATAAATACACACACATTCTTTTTACTCTTACTTAGATAATCATTTTTTGATTGTCTACCTGTAGGTGGTGCCTCCACATCTCGGGCAGAGGCCCTCATCGGACCTGCGGATATATTTATATATCCTATATTGTATGCATATTGATTTAGAATGTTATATTATTGACCTACACATCCTTTTTGCAATTACTTATATAATCTATTTTTAATTGTCTTATTATAGGTGGCGCGTCCACATCTGGTGCAGATGCCACTCCTGGCACTTTCGTACCCTCCGCTCAGTCTGCAGGTTAGAATAAATATAAAATATTTATTCATTTTATATATTCTTTAAGAATAAACATGAACTCTATATAATTTTATCGTCAATGTTTATATTCTAGTTGGAAGGGACGTATCCATATCCGGGTCACCGGCTGTTCCTCACCGGAGGAACTATCGTCCCGCTCGTGGGCTCAGGATTGTGCTGCTGTCGCCGGAGGTATATATCGCACTTCAATTTTCGTTAATTCTTGATTTATTAATACCACTTTGTCTTAATATTTCTTATCTTGATATTTCTTGTAGATGCGGGGCAGCCCCATCCCGAGAGGGAGACTCGATGGCCGAAGTAGTCCCACATGCTGAGGCTCGACAGAGATAGGGGGAGGTACCATTCCCCCTTTTCTTCACCCCTGACTGTCATTATACCGGCGATTATGCCGAGAGGTTCGACCGGTATATGGGGGATGAGAGCCGCATCCTAAAGAAATATCCACTTCACGTTGAGTGGGGCGATCAGCACCAGCGCTCATTTGCCCTCTTTTGGGATCAGTCTCGGGTATTAATATATATTTTTATTTGACTTATCCAATATATTTATTATTATTTAACACTTGCAATTTAAATACATTATTTTTTTGTATTTGTAATTGGATAACGACTTTCAGTCTATACCCGATCCTGATCATCCAGAGAGAGTGCTCGATCTTCACGCTCTGTACTAGGGCCTAATGAAGAACATGCAATTAAAGGTCTGATACAATAGAAATAATCTGAAGATCGACTGCTATTCTGTATAGATGGCGACCCCCGAGGCAGAGAGAGCGGCTCTCCTACATACTCCGGTCTTTGTGAGTGTCGACGTAGATATATGGTCTCTCTTGTGCCAATATTTCGACTCTAGCATAAACATGTTTGTAATTTAATTTTAATTCATTATTTAATATATGATTTATTTTTTTGTGTTGCTTAATTAGAAAACTAAATCTGAATGTGTTGTGTAGCCGATCAAAATAAAAAGAATAGAAAGTCGGTGAAGAGGGGTCACCCCACTTATACAGGAGACTCGAGAAACATTACTCATCCCATGGAGGCATCGGTAAATTACAATAGATCTATTTTGATATAATGTAATATTAAGAGTTATTTTATAATATATGTAAATTTTTGGCGAATTGCAGAGAGCTCAGATCCAGGCGTAGGCTGGTACACCGAGCGTGCTGACCGCGTATCTTGCCGTCCACGGCACCTTGACAGATCCCGCCACGGGTGAGCTTCGATTCCCCGACATCGCTAACCAGAAGTACTGCGTAAGTGTTAATATTTATTCTAACATGTTTGAAATTTTTGTTTTGAAAAGTTCAAATTTAAATGATATACTTATTTTTAATGGTTAATGTGGGTATATGAGCAGGTGATGGAGCAGGCGGAGGCATCGGGGATCGATTTTACTGGACAGACCGATCCAATACTACTAACTCCAGTCCTAAACGCCGCACATGGAGAGCACCACGGAAGTTGGGAGAGAGGTCGGGGACTGGGTCCTAGCAGGGTCCATATGAGGTTGGACTCCACTCCGGCGGTTACTTCCCCTATCCTCCGTGAGCGATATCTAGAGTATGATGTTGCCACCTTGAAGACCACCGTCGAGAAGTTGAAGGAGATGTTGGTACGTATACTACTTAACAGTAAAATATTATATCACTTATAGATAGTAACATATGCAATATTAATAGCCTGAGCTTATTTGGTTATAGACTTAGTTTTGATTAATCATACTTACATAAAACTATCTAATTAAAAGAAACTACGGTTTTCTAAAGTAGATACCCAAATGAGGTCTAAGTCCCTAAGTATTCTTACTCGTTTATCACACACAAAATTTAACAGATGCGACAGGCTGCTGCGGCTGCGGCTCCATATGCATTTCCTTCGGCTGCGGCTCTGCAAGCCACTACCTCGGCTAAGGTTGCGCAGACCACTCCTGCAGCTCCACAGCCCGCTCAGACTCCTGCAAATTCCACTCCTTCATTGGTCGAGTTTTTGACGACTCAGGGCTGCACTGAGGAGCATATGCGCCAGATTACGACGTTTATCAGAGGTGGAGGAGCTGGACCGAGCTAGGGTAGCTTTTTTTTATATTTTTGAGGATGTGTGTATTTTATACATATTGTATATATTTTGGACGATTTTGGTGGTTTTTTGATTGTTCACGATGATTTAGATTGATATCGTATTCTGTTTCTTTACTTTTTATATATATTATGCGTGAGATATTGATTATGAATATTTCTGTATTTGGTTATATGATGTATATATTATTATGCATAGGGCGGGAAAAAAACAGTAGCCCCCTTTTAAAAAAACCCTGATATTTTTTCCTTACGGATTAATCCGTAGGGATATCGATTGCACCTACGGATTAATCTGTAGGTACGACCTTTGCCCCTACACAGTTATCCGTAGGGACAAAATATCAGGATACCTGATATTTTGTATTTATGGACTCAGTAACAAGAGGTTAAACTTGCCCCTACGAATTTATCCGTAAAGGCATTTATATGGACCTACGGACATATCCATAGAGATAAGTATCAGGACCTACGGATAAATCCGTAAGGCCAAGTATTTTATTTTATAAAACAATAAATTAAATAAATAATTTGTCCCTACAGAGTAACCCGTAGGGATCTTTGTCACTGCGCCTTACTCCGTAGGGACATGTTCAGAGCGAAGACGTGCACTTGCGACCTTTGCCCCTACGGGGGAATTTTATGGCCCTACGGATTAATCCTTAGGGACAACCCATTAAGCCAACATATTTTTAAATTTGTTTCCAACACAACTTTTAGTAGGTCTATTTATTCAACTCTAACATTATTTATTAAATCATAATATTATTTATCAAAACATAACATGGTTTATTATAACATAACTTTATTTATCAAATCATAATACGATGTTTTTTGGAACTAAAATCATTACACATATTTTGTGAATTTTAAAAGAGTATTATCGGCAGCAATATACATACAAAGGAAGGTTTGATTTTAAAACAAATTAATAATATATATACTTTTGTATCGTTCCATAATTTAAGAACTTTCATTTGGTTTGAATCAAATTAAGAAGCTGGATCCCAAAACAATTTTCTGAATAAATGAATAAATTAATTAATCATCCACCGGAAAATACAAAACTTAAACTCTTTTTATGAAGAATTATAATAGAGCTTCAGGTTCGTACGCAGCCACCCTAGGAAATTTCCAATGCAACAGAGAGAAGGAATGTGGACCGTTCAAGAGGTGAGTTTCTCACTCTTTAGTCATGTTATGTAGTAAGTTGCCCAGAAAGTGTTGCTTAGTAACCCTCTTTTCTCATTAGAGGTATCAACTCTCAAGTTTTCTAGAAAATATAAGAATTTGCTAAATCACATTAGATTTGATCACATAAGACCGATGGATCATCTAGATGTTTCGAGAGAAAGGTTCAAGAAGTACTTATATGCCATTTACTACCATGAAGCCCTTGTGGTTGACGACATGCAATAAGTTTTTCTCTCATGAAGTTCTAGAACATGACAAATATCAAGATGTACTATAGATATTCTATATGGTTAGTCACCACCCTCTCGTTGCAAACAAGATAAAAAGAAGATGAGAGAAATAAGCTCGAAATTGTTAAGCGAAGGTGTGCTTAAATGCGAGTTATAAAAAGTCGTAGAACGCGAATGAAATCAGTTTGAGTGGCCTCTCATGCTGCCAAGGAAACAAGAGTATATACCCCTTTTGAAGAAGTTATATGTATAATAAACTGTTCTTTTTCTGCTTTTAGCTTGTACCCCACTTGCCCATTTATGTAATTTAGTAAGATCATGAAAAAAGTATCAAATTACTTGAAAATTGTACATACATGTTTTATGATTTTTGTCACATAAAGATCGATATGAATAATATCGATCCTCAAAATACAACAATGCATGGATGGTTAAGCTCGTTAAACCCTCCATGTATTAGCTTATACGCATGTGGCTAGCCGTATACATACGCATTTACACAAGCACTATGAAGTCATTTTTTCTGACAATTGAAGAATGAATCAGAGAAGAACTGTGCATGAAATTAAAATAACATCTAGCTATTTTTTATGTGCAAGGCTTCGAGACTAATATGTGTATTCAAGTAGGGAAAGCTTCTTATTATTAATCAAATGAGAAAGACTTCAACCAAGAAAAAGAAAGAGAAAAAAGTGAGGAGCCAGAACTAAAAAATAATTTTATATTTTATATTTTATATGTCAATTATTCTGTTAACAAGGAATTAGCTAGATCATGCTGTCTCTTGGGGATGAGGTTCCGGGTTTCCTTACCTCCGAAGAGACATCATGAAAAGAGAAAACATAATGAGCACTCCTATGAATATTATATGTGTTAGAGGTACATCCCTCTCCTTCGTTTTTGAAGAAAAAAGGAGAAAAAAAAACCCCTCTAAAATCCTCTATTCATCTCTCCTCTCTCTCTCTCTCTTTCTTTTCTTCCAAAAAATAATTAATTATTTATCTAAAACCCGCTGTGTCATCTCTTTCCCAAAAATTATATAGAAGATATCTCGAACCCTCCGTATACATCATCTCTCTCCCTCTCTCTCCCTCTCTATTATATATATATATATAGAGAAAGAGACACACTCCACGTCATATCTCTCTCTTCTTCTAAAAATAATTAATTGTTTAATTAACACGTGCACTGTATGTGCATAAATTCTAGTATGTGTGAGAATAATGAAGGTGCCATAGGAGGGAATTTCGTCCTATTGTGTCAGAAAAGTATACCCTCCACTATTTTTCATAACAATCGGCACTTATTATCGTCATCTTCATCATCTAAGATATGAGTACACCAAATTTCATGTGATTCTATAATTTTTTCACTATTGATTTAGTGGATACAAAATTAACAGTTTACCGACAATAGAACATTTTACATTGTTTATTCAAAGGTGAAAAAGTGGTGGAATCACATTGTTCCCTTATAAAAAATATATATAGAAAGAAAAAAGGAAGAAAATTCCCCACTGTGTAGATCTCATGTGCTCGCACGTGAGCGGCTATATGCATAGCATATATCCGCTGCATTTAAGCAGTTGATAGGCCAAAAATTGTAGCATCATTGTTTCTCCCAATCAGAGCAAATCTCTGTTCAAGTTTCGAATTTTGAAATGAAGCAACGCTTCATAGCAGCGCCAAATACGTTGCGCCTTAAGCAGCGCATCACGTGCAAAACACGTGTGTGCCAGCGCTAAGAGCGCTGCACTATAAGCAGCGCACCACGTGCAAAGCACGTGTGCGCCAGCGCTAAGTGTGCTGCACTCTAAGCAGCGCACCACGTGCAAAGTACGAGTGCGCTAGTGCTGGAACTAAATGTTCCCCACCTTCAGATCAAAGATCCAATAAAAATGATAAATCATCAATTAACCAGAATAAAATTCTGTTAAGGAGATATTGTTCAAAATCTTTCCAAACAAAAAAGATCGTGCTCTATAAATCAGAGCACCGTTGGATCAATGATCCAAAGGTGATTAAAAATCACCAAAATACAGAATAAATTCTGTGTGGGAAAAGATTTCCCAATCTTTTTAAAAACAAGAAGATTGCCTTCTGTAAATCAGAAGCCCTTGGATCAAAAATCCAGCGGTGGGGAAATCCCCAAATCAATTGAAGAAAAGATCTTCTTAAGTGATTGAACAAATCAGCTTACCCTATATAAAGACTCTAAGACTTCAAGTCTCAGGATATAGAAAACAGATATGAAAAAAACAGAGAGAGGAACTCTCCCAAAACTTTGAGAAATCTCAGAAAGAAGAGCCAAGCTCTCGATAGAAGAATAACTTTTCTTCAAGGTAAAAAAGAACAGAAAGACGAAATCGTCTCATATAAAAAGAAGAATGCACTTCTTTCTTTAAGATCATAGATCTATAAGACCAAGGTTTTTCACAAAGAGATTAAAGGATCTCATCATAAAATAAGAAGAAGAACATAATTCTTCTCACAGATCATAGATCTATAAGACCAAGGTCTTTCACAAAGAGATCAAAAGATCTCATCATAAAATAAGAAGAAGAACATAATTCTTCCCACAGATCATAGATGTATAAGACTAAAGTCTTTTACAAAAAGTGATCATGAATATCTCATTATAAAATTGTGTGTGGGGGGTGGGGGGGAATAATTCAATTCTCTTAGGATCACAGATCCATAAAGTCAAAGCCTTTCACCAGAATAAGAGATTGAAATAAGAACTTTGTTCTTAGAACCTTAAGACAAAGTCTCTTATAAACGAGAATTTATTTCTCAGATCATAAAGCTGATCAGATAGCGCTTTGCGCTCATAAACTAGCGCTTTGCGTTCATGGACTGGTGCTCAGCGCCAAGCGCACCACGTGCTCCTCACGTGTGCGCCACTAAATAAATAGCGCTTTGCGCTCATAAACTGGTGCAATGCGCCCATTATCTGTCGCTCAGCGCCAAGCGCGCCACGTGCTCCTCACGTGTGCGCTACTCAGCAGAAACGTTTTGCGCTCTTTGACTGGTGCAAAGCTCCAAGCGTGCCACGTGCTCCTCACGTGTGCGCTAAAAGAATATAAATTGTTCTGTGAATAAAGCCCTAGAGCTATGATGAATGCTCAGTATTCAATAAAAGACAAAAATATTGTCAGAACTCAAATCAATGCCCAGTATTGTCAAATGTTTAACATTTTAATTGAGTGGGCCGAGCCCAAGTTGGACATAAACCACTCATTCAAATTAATTGAGCCCATATGCTCATAAATCTCAAATCTTAGTCCCAATTGGACTACAGATTTCCCAACCAAAATTGGTTCAAGGGTACATCTCTGCACTCCTCTGATATATGTCGTTGTAATCCTTCAACGTCTTCAGAGAGGTGACGGGTCCCGACAACCAAACATTCCTTGGACTGTGGGGTCCTTAAACCCATGGACTATGATGTCCTTAACCTCGGACTGTGGGGTCCTTAAACCCATGGACTATGATGTCCTTAACCTCGGACTGCGGGGTCTTTAAGCCCATGGACTATGATGTTCTTAACCTTAGACCGTAATGTCCTTAAACTAATTATGAACCGCAATGTCCCTAAACTAAACAACAGAGGCCAAATGCTCTTTTGTTGGATCTAAACGATCCTGTTAAGTTGATCTTAGTCTAAAATTAGACTAACGTATGCTTAACAAACGTTTAAGTTGATCTTAATCTCAAATGAGACTAACGTATCCTTAAACCCAACCTCAAACCAAAATATAAGAAGATACGGATTTGGACTAATCCACGCCCTACGGGCGGCAACATAAATCAGTCTCCGTATACAATCCACGGGCAACCAAAAACAAAACAAACACACACAACACGAAGTGACCATCTGGAGAAGGAGAAAGTGGTTACCGCGATGCGGTAGCGTAATTAACTGCAGGGGTTTGCGCCTGCAGGAAAAAGCGTCCCCACAATCAAAAACCCCTCAACGAGGGGGAATCTGACGAAGTCTTCTATATCGGCCGCATCCGTTTAAACCTTCGATATATGGTGTCATAAATTAACTTAGAATTTTCGGAGAGGTGGAAGGATAGCACCAAATAGCATCTACCTTTGAAATTCAGGCCTGACGTCCCAACGTCCCGGTCGCGTCTTTTCGGTGGAGAACAGATTGTAGCACGCCCGGTGGGACTTTTTCCTCTTTCCACTCCGCACTTCGTGTGTCGTGTTTCGCGAACGAATCGCGGTTTGATATGGTTGCCTTTGGGTTCGAGGTACTAAGATTTGGTTTTGCTCCCGTGCAGAAAAAAGAACATCAATGGCCTCTAACTGCTCCAACTGCAACTGCAACTCCCGTTCCGCCTCATCTGGAGGAGTAACATACGGGCCCCAAGCGACCTCCCTATTCCCCTCCGAATGGCGGCGCACAAGACTGCGATGCCCTTGCACTGAGATTCGGGGTAGATGCTATTTGGTTTTATCCGTTTACCTCTCCGAAGATGCCAAGTTGATTTATGGCACCGTGTATCGGAGGTTTAGACGGATGCGGCCGATATAGCAGATTTCGTCAGATTCCCCCTCGCTTGAGAGGTTTTTGATTGTGGGGATGCTCTTCCCTGCAGGCGCAAGCCCCTGTAGTTAATTATGCTACCGCATCGCGGTAACAACTTTCTCCTTCTCCAGAATTTCACTTCGTGTCGTGTGTGTGTGTTTTGTTTGTGGTTGCCCGTGGATTGTATACGGAGACTGAGTAATATCGTCGCCCGTAGGACGTGGATTAGTCCAAATCCGTATTTACTTAGATTTGGGTTTGGTGTTTTTAGTTTAAGGATGCATTAGTCGCGTTGCGGCTAAGATCAACTTAAACGTTCGTTAAGGATACGATAGTCCTGTTTGAGACTAAGATCAACTTAACGTGATAATCCATTTAATATCTGACCATCGGGACTCGTCACCTCTCTAACGTCGTTGAAGGATTACAACAGCAGATGTCAGAGGAGTTCAGAGATGTACCCTTGAATCAAGGTTGATTTGGAGTTTTATAGTCCGTTTGAATGTTTGAGGATACGTTAGCCGTATTTGGGGGCTAAGATCAACTTAAACGAGATCGTTTAGATCCGGCAAAAGAGCATTTGGAGGCTCTATTGTTCTAGTTTAGGGACGTAGTGGTCCATAAGTAGTTTAGGGACTTCGCGGTCCATGCTCCAGTTTAGGGACGTGGTGGTCTATATTCCAGTTTAGGGACATGGTGGTCCGACATTCCCATTTAGGGATGAATATTAGTTTAAGGACGTTCCGGTCCGATATTAGTTTAAGGACGTTTCAGTCCACGAGTTTAAGGACCCCGCAGTCCATATTGACGTATGTGGTCGTCGGGACCCGTCACCTCTCTGACGTCGTTGAAGGATTACAACGATAAGTGTCAGAGGAGCTCAGAGATGTACCCTCGAACCGGATATAAATTAATTTAAAAGAGCAGTCGTGCTCAGTTAATTTAATTTAAGGACTTACGGCCCAAAATTGGGCTAAGTCCAATTGAAAATGTTCAACATTTTATTTGCTTTTGCATTGCATTTCTTTTTTTTATTTTTATTTAGGCTTTGCCCAGAAAGGATGCAGAGCATCAATTTGTTTTGGGCTCTGTTCTTTTAGGAATGATGCAGGGCATCAATTTTATTTGGGCTCTGCCCTTGTATAAAGGATGCAAAGCATCAATTTATTTGGGTTCTGCCCATTTATTGCCTTGCAATTTATTTTGGCCTGTTAGGTCATTTTGACTTGGGCCTGGCCCTTTTAACAGAGAAAATGCATTGCATTTTCAGGCGCTTTGCGCCAATCAAAGAGCGCAAGCGCTTATGACGATAACACGTGTCAAGCAGCGCAGTGTGCTGCGCTTACGCTGCTGACACATGGCGCGCTCTGGTGAGTTACGCCAATTTCAGAGAGCAAAGCTCTATTTCAAAAGTGCGTAGCGCAACTGGTTCAGATGCTGACACGTGGCGATCTCTGGTGGCTTACGTCAACCCAAGAGCGCAACAGTGCAGATTTATAAGTGCAAAACACTATTAATTTGAGAATCTTTTAGATTCAAGAACCAATGGTTCATAAAAGAAGTGCAAAGCACTATTTGATTTAGATCTAAGAAAAAAACAAGTTTTTTCTTGTTTTTTTTTATCTCAGAGAACCAAAGGTTCATAAAAGTGCAAAGCACTATTAATTTGAGAATCTTTTAGAATTAAGAACCAATGGTTCATAAAAGAAGTGCAAAGCACTATTTGATTTAGATCTAAGAAAAAAACAAATTTTTTCTTGTTTTTCTTATCTCAGAGAACCAAAGGTTCATAAAAGTGCAAAACACTATTAATTTAAGAACCTTTTAGATTCAAGAACCGATGGTTCATAAAAGAAGTGCAAAGCACTATTTGATTTAGATCTAAGAAAAAACAAGTTTTTTTTATCTCAGAGAACCAAAGGTTCATAAAAGTGCAAAGCACTATTTTTTATTTGTTTTAAAGAACCAGTGGTTCATAAGAAGTGCAAAACACTATTTATTATGTGAAGATCATTGATCTTGTTTTTAGATCAATGATCTATTAGAAGAAATTTCTTCTCTCTTATAAAGGTTTTTACCTTTTTCTTGAAATTTTTCTCAGAGTTCTCTCTGTTTGAAGCTCTTGAATTTTTTTTTCAAGAAAATGTTCATGCCCTTGAATTGAGATCTAGGGTCCTTTTTATAGTGCACATAAATTAGTTAAAGTTTGTTAAAGAGATCATTCTCTGAGTGATTTGGGGAATTTTCCCTACCGTTAGATCTTTGATCCGAAGGCCTCTGTTTTACAGAGGAAAATTTTCTTGTTTTAACAAGAACAGAAAAGATTTCTCAGAATTTTAATTCTGCTTGGCGCAAATGCTTTAGAGCGTGACATGTGTCGCGCTACGCTGACATGTGTCGCGCAGCTTTTTATTTTTGGCGCTGCGCACAGTTGCGTTGCGCCGACACGTGTCGCGCAGCGCAGCGCAAGTTTTTTTTTGGCGTTGAGCACAGTTGCGCTGCGCCGACACGTGTCGCGCAGCGCACAGTTGCGCTGCGCCGACACGTATCGCATAGCGCAAGTTTTTTTTTCCAGCTTTCCTCTGATGGAGTACGCTACTTTGGGCGCTGCGCTCCCTGCGCTAACGTGTCTGATTTTGACACGTGGCGCTCTACGTGCAGCGCAAGTTATCTGAAACGTTACTTCATTTATTTTAACTTTAATTTTCTCTTTAATTTTCAAGACAGAGCTTTGCTCTGATTGGAGAAAAACAGAAGCATTGCTTCTTTTCCCACCTTGGAATTTGAACAGAGCTTTGCTCTGATTGAGGTAAACACTCCCTTTTCACAATGCCGGTGGAACAAGTGACCCAAGCCACCACTAGGCTATTCTTGGGGACCGTGCTCCCACCGATGAGCTTCAACGCTCTTGTACCATTGCAAGAAGCTCAGAAGAAGTCGGTCTTTGATCGGCTTACCACTACTGCGGCCCCTCTTAACTGGTCGTCCAAACCAAGCGCCTCAGTTTTCAGTAAACTGGGCTGAATCTCAAATAGACCCGTAAAGAAGCCCGCAATACCAGAAGGGATTATCCCGAAGCGGATAGCCATCCCTACTCCTGAAGTCACCAAGACGGCTTCTCCGGCTAAGGGGTCGGTCTTCATAAGACTGGCCATTTCAGCTCCCACTCCGGGTGAAGTAACCAAGGCCGTTTCCCCTGCACGAAAATCGGCCTTTTCAAGATTGGCCATTCCCTCTCAGTGAGCATCTGTCTTTGATAGGCTGGCGCCGATAGCAGACTCTCATCAGAACAGGGGGCATGGAAAATCTGATCCAACAGCGGAGGTAATCCCGTCCGCACGACATGCTCGACGTCGCGCCGAGTGAGGAAAGCTGGAGGCAATTCCCGTTTTGGACTGACTCCGCCAGCTCCAAAGGTGGAAGTTGATGTTGCTGTTCCAACTGGGAACGGCTTTGAACTACTTAACAGGGTGCGCAGGAATTCGCCAGCTGCTGTGTTGAAAAGATCTCCTCCACCTATGGGGAATGCCCCAAAGGTGAAGCTGGACCAGCCCCCTCAGCGGCTGTCCTTTAAAATTTATAAAGTTTGACGACAGGTCCAGGACTCCATGGTAGATCAAAACTATCCCCGCCGACAGAAAAAGATGAACGTTCGGCAAGAAGAGGATCACCTTGTCAAACTACAAAAAGCGACAGCTACTTGGGTGCCCACTGCAACGGCCCCCTCAACCTCGACCGCTCACAAGAGGAGAAAGCTGGAGAAAATCCCGGCGTCTTTGGCAAATCGCAAAGAAACTGAATATGAACGCCCTAAGTCCGGAGGCATGGTGGTGCATACCGTCTATATGGCATCCGAAAAAGAGGATAGCCGTATCTCCACAGGTCATCGACCGCTTACGCGATCAGTGACTAAGACTCAGGAGCAACAACAACAAAAGCTCCAAGGGATGTTGACAGCTATGGCCGCACTCACAGGACCGAAGGAAAGCCCGGAGACATCCTCGGAGTAGCGTCGTGAGCATGAAACTGATGTCTAATTCCTTCGGAGAATGCTTGAGAAGAAAGACAAAGAGACCGCAGAACAAGCGGCCAATATAAAACAAATGGCTCTTCTATTCCAAGATTAGTGGGCATGATGATCCAGCCGGACCCTCCAGCCGAAGATCCTCCAGTAATAATTGAAGATGATAGAGGAGAGACATCAAATCCTCTGTTGGCTCTGTCAGTAGCCAAGGAGGACACCATCTCTAAAGCCATGCTCGATGATTATATATCTCAACAAATACGAGTTCATCAAGCGAATGAAGCGGCTGGCCAAGTCGTCAGAACTGTACGACCCTACCCGGGTTGGTATGATCAAATAAGGTACCCGTCAGGATACACGATTCCTAAATTCCATATGTACAAGGGGACATGCAATCCCCATAAACATGTCACTCAGTTCAGGGCTCTCTGCGGCAACACTGGAGGGGATGATAAGCTACTGCTTCGCCAATTCGTCGGCAACTTAGCGGAGACGGCGTTCGAATGGTACTCAGAGCTTCCCAACGACTCCGTCAAAAATTTTACAGAGATGGAATTGCTGTTCACCCAACGGTTTGCAAGCGCTAGCGAATGTACCCCGATCACCGCATTAATTAACGCCTGAGTAAAGCCAGGAGAAACATGGGTGCGGTACGTGATACAGTGGCGGAATTTATGGTCGAAGTGCGAGCAGAGCATCAAAGAAGCTCTTGCGGTAGGCATGTTTGTAGGGACCCTCGACTCTCAGGCGACCATTTCACAATTCATAATGTTTTTCAAGCCGACTACTTTCCAAACCTTGATTGAAAAATTGGCCCAAATGGACCGGATGGGTCATAGACCGTCTTCTTCAAAGCTGGAATCTCGAAATGAAAAAGAGAAAGGAAAAGCAACCTTCATCGCCAATGCTCAGTAGCAGCCCAGTGGTCCAAAACTAACTGATCGCCAAGACGAGAAACGACGATTCTTTAATGAGAAAATGAAGCGCCCTTATTCGTTTCCCCGGGACAAAACGAGGAGATTGTTCGAGCTGGCGGTGCGCAACAGGCTCATCAACTTGCCGGATCCAAAACGCCCATTGCAACCCGGTGAGGCTAATAATCCCAATTATTGCCCCTATCACCAAGCGATAGGCCATCCAATCGAAGATTGTTTCGTCTTCAAAGGGTGGATTGAGAACCAATACCAACAGGGCAAATTCGCACTGTCCGAGAATTGGAAAGTAAACCTGCCCCAGCCGCACGCTCTCAAAAAGGCGGACACACCGGGGAAATCATGCTCTTTTATAGAAGAAGCTCCATAAGAGGTTGTTCTTTCAGCCAAAACGAAAAAAATGCTGAAGGATCTCCAGACATGCCCGACGATCAAATGGAAAAATCCACTGGAACCCGAGGTCATCGAGGGAATGCTAAAGCCACGCCCGACGCCAAGAATCGGTAGCGATAATCAAAACGCTCAGGCCCAGTCGTCAAAGTCTTCGAAAAAGAAGAAGAAGACCAAAAAGCCCGTGAAGCCTGGTAACAAGCGCATGGACCTGCAAAAGCATATTGACGCGCTGGAGGAATATAACCAGAAGGCGCGGACCCCAGTCACACTTCAAGAGTTTCTCAGCCACGTCCTTGAGGACGGAGAGGGTGACAATGGAGAAGACTCATCAGATGAACTTGAGGATTATGTGGCAGGCTGCCACATGATCTCTCATTCGTTAATAAACGGTGAAGAAGCTCCTGACGCAGAGAAACTGGGGGCAGATCCCGAGCCGGAACTTCTAGGACCATCAGACGAAATGATTGATGCATTCCTGAACGAAGATTTTCTGAAAAGCAAAACTGATCGAGAGCGCCAAATGGCCATATTTGAAAAAGCCAAACGCCGGCGACTGGATGAAAGGGTTAAAACACTCTCCCCAGATCAAAGTATATCCGCCGCAAATAAAAGCAGGTTCAAGACAAGGAAAAGATTCTCCAAAGCCATATCGATGGGAATGAAGCCGCCCTCTTTCAGAGGAAATTCTCCTGGCGGTATACATCTTGATGAAACGGACATACATTCTAACTTCTGCTTATATCATCAGAAGATCGCACACCCTTCTGAAGAATGCAACACCTTTAAAAATTGGTGGTAAGGGTATGTTTCTCACAGTCAACACTTCAAGAGGATGAAGCGTGAAGCTCTTCGACAGCGGAAAAATGCGACAGACGAGCGAGGAAGAGCTGCCGGCAACTGTCATATGGTTGATTCTGGGGGATCGTAAGTTCTCACCTTCGGGAGCGATTCGGAAGATGAAATAGCACTCGGCTCTCTCTTCGAAGAATCCATCTTAGGAAAAGAAGAAGAGATGAAGACCTGCGAGAACATTCAGTTGCGCAATCGCACGTTACCTGAAAAGAATCTCGGACCCACAAACAAGGGATCGAATAAAAAGGATAAGGGGAAAGAAAAGATCCCTGAGAATATCGCCCTCGATGATTGAGTCGTCGAAGAGCTTGCAGCTAAGGACCCGTCCAAGAAAAACAAGGTGGATTACAATGTTCTGGCACACCTGAGGAAGATACCCTCACGGTTAAGCATTCTCGACGCCCTTCTGCTATCTAAGGAGGAGAGAGATTCTTTGATCAAGGCACTACAAAAGCTCGAACAGTTCCAAGCTTTTCTCGCCGAAGAAAAGATGAAGGACGAGCTGGAAGAAGTGCACACGGCCGATATCACTTTCGGCGATGAAGATCTCCTCTTCGGGACGTGCGAGCATAACCGTCCCCTTTATGTCTCTGGATACTGTCATGATATCAAGATAAGCAAAATCCTGGTTGACAATGGGTCCTCCGTTAACCTCCTCAATGTAAGAGTGTTGAAGGAAATCTGCATGAGCGTTCAACACCTCGCTCGGGATAAGATCACTATCTCCGGGTTTGACTCCTAATCATTAAGGACGCTCGGGTCTGTGATACTGACGTTACGCTTTGGGCTGCTCGTCACCGACATTAAATTTCACGTCATTGACGCCAAGACATGCTACAATGCTTTACTCGGCAGGCCTTGGTTACACGAGTATAACATCATCCTTTCTACACAACATCAGTGTATAAAGTATTTCAAGGATGGTTTCGAGTATACCGTGACAGGGGAGTTGAACCCATTCTTCGTGAATGAAGTCCGAAAGTACGAAGTTGCAAAATACTTCTTACCAGATTTCAAAGACACGGAAATATGTCAAAAACCGAAGAGCAAAGCTATCACCACTATTCTGGTCTTTGGGAGCGATACCGAAGAGGAAAAAGAGATAGTTTATTCAGGGCCGCCCCAATGCAACAAGCCGGGACCGTCCACTCCTATTCTGGTCTTCGGCAGCGACTCGGAAGATGAGGTCAATGCTGTATTTTCTGTTCGGCCATCAATACAAGCCTTCGCTGGCGATGATTGGAGTCTGCAAATCGCCATGGTTCCGCAAGAGCATTACAAAGAGCTCGACGCACTTGATACCTATGGTGTGCAGGAACTGCAGACATTCTACGTCCCTCTGAGGCGAAGAGATGAAAAGGTGATCCTCTTTTATCGATCCGCGGAAACCAAAGTGGGAAAAGAAATCTGGTACGGTGCTGATTCTGCACTTGACAGGCTCTAGTCCATCCGTCTACCCAGGTACTATACAGAAGGCTTAAAAAAGCTGTTGAGGCGCCAAGGCGTACCCTTCAAACAAACTGCTCGATAAGCCCAGTTCTATAACAGGATCCGGGACGTCCCCGGAACATAGCGAAAATTGCCCAACGGGAGAATAGAAACGATCGGGCTTGGATACGTTCAATCCAAGAAACGGGAATGATTCCATGATTGCTACGTTATACATGATTTCGATGAAGAAGGAGATGCTCTGTGGGAAGACGCTAACGCTGAACCAAAACGAGGTCTCGCCGTGAAAATGCCAAGTCCGTCGTTCGAAGAACAGATGGATAAGCTAATAAGAGAAGCGGGTAAGAAGATCCAGGATGACCACAGCCGCGAAATGGCCATTTATGAGAAAGCCAGGACTCAGCGCCTCCTTCAACAATCTAAAAAGAACGATGATGCCCTTCGTCGCCAGCCCGTCACAAAAAATATATTCGACAGCAGCGTAGCGAGTCTAAAAAGCCACGCGAAGCAGAAATGAGCAGCCGTGATCCGTCTCTTATAAAGAAGATGGGTCGAGCATATTCTTTTCCCCAAGACAAGACAAAGAAGATATTCGATAATAATGCTCCCGGAGTCTAAGCACCCCGAGCAAGCATGCGAATTTCATCATCCGGACTATTGCTCCTATCACCAAGCGATAGGGCATCCTCTCGAAGACTGCTTTACATTCAAAGACTGGGTCGAAGACCAGTATCAGTAAGGCAGGTTCGCTCTATCCTGCAGTTGGAGGGTAACCCCACTACAGAAGCATGAACCGAAAGCGACGTGTATAGCGAGAGTAGAACCAGATCAACATCGGTCTTTGAAACAATCTCGTACCTGTCACGCGATAACGCTGTCAGAAGAAGAACCCGAGAATATGGATGACCTTTCTTGGTGCTTCAAAAACGATGAAGATGGGTTGATCTCAGAATTTCCACCGGCGCCAAAAGAGCTGTAAGATGGGATACATACTACTGCAGATGACCTCAAAAAAATCGACTTGGGGACAACAAACGACCCGCGTACGCTCGTCGGCAAGTTGCTGTCTGAAGAAAACGTGGCTACGCTAAAATACGTGCTCATGCAATATAAAGATGGCTTCTCATGGAACTATTTCGAGATGCCGGGACTCGATCCAGAGATCGCTGTGCATAAATTGGCGATATCTACGGACATCAAGCCAGTCAAACAAGCGCCGAGAAGGATGCGGCTCGAGCTTGAGATGAGCATCAACTCCGAGGTCAAGAAGCTAATCAACTCCGGCTTTATTCAAAAGGTTCAGTATCCTGACTGGATCGCCAACATCGTCCCAGTGATGAAGAAAAATGGGACGGTGCGCATATGTATGGACTTTTGGGATCTCAACAAAGCTTGCCCGAAGGACGACTTTCCAGTACCGGCCACTGATCTCAATAAAGATTGCCCATATGCTCATAAATCTCAAATCTTAGTCCCAATTGGACTACAGATTTCCCAACCAAAATTGGTTTAAGGGTACATCTCTGCACTCCTCTGATATATGTCGTTGTAATCTTTCAATGTCTTCAGAGAGGAGACGGGTCCCGACAACCAAACATTCCTTGGACTGTGGGTTCCTTAAACCCATGGATTATGATGTCCTTAGCCTCGAACTGTGGGGTCCTTAAACCCATGGACTATGATGTCCTTAACCTTGGACTGTGGGGTCCTTAAGGCCATGGATTATGATGTCCTTAACCTTAAACCGTAATGTCCTTAAATTAATTATAGAACGCAATGTCCCTAAACTAAACAACAGAGGCCAAATGCTCTTTTGTTGGATCTAAATGATCCCGTTAAGTTGATCTTAGTCTAAAATTAGACTAACGTATTCTTAACAAACGTTTAAGTTGATCTTACTCTCAAATGAGACTAACGTATCCTTAAACCCAACCCCAAACCCAAATCTAAGAAAATACGGATTTGGACTAATCCATGCCCTACGGGCGACAACATAAATTAGTTTCCGTATACAATCCACGGGCAACCAAAAACAAAACAAACACACACGACACGAAGTGACCATCTGGAGAAGGAGAAAGTGGTTACCGCGATGCGGTAGCGTAATTAACTGCAAGGACTTGCACCTGCAAGGAAGAGCGTCCCCACAATCAAAAACTCCTCAACGAGGGGGAATCTGACGAAGTCTGCTACATAGGCCGCATCCATTTAAACCTTTGATATATGGTATCATAAATCAACTTGGCATCTTCGGAGAGGTGGACGGATAGCACCAAATAGTATCTGCCTTCGAAATTCAGGCCTGACGTCCCAACGTCTCGGTCGCGTCTTTTCGGCGGAGAACAATCACGTGTAAGCATGTGAGCGCTTATATGTATATTCAAAAAGATAGCAGAAGAGGGAAAAAGTGGGAAGCTCACGTGTTAACATGTGATACCCTCTTATGCTGTTGCATATGAGCGGACAAGGGGTCACGTGCTACACGTGAGTGTTCCTAAATACTTTCAAAGTTGATAGAATTAAATTCTAAAAAAAAGGATCAAAACTAGGAAGACATCTCCTTAAATCTTTTTAAACTAACCGATAGAATTAAATTCTATATATATGGGAAATATTTCCCTGATCTTCCGTAAACTAGAAATTTTTTCGTTGTTAGACGAAGGACCTTTGGATCAAAGATCCAACGGTGATCGTCTGATAGAATAAAATTCTATCTTAGAAAAATATTTCCTAATCAGGTTAAAAACAAATAATAATTCTTCTCTGTTAAACAGAGAGCTTTTGGATTGAGAATCCAACGGTGGATAAAATTCACCAGAACAATTAGATTGATTATGAAATCAATCATGATCTCTCAATGAGGGATTTGCTTAACAAATTGATTCTTTTTCTTCTCCTATAAATAGTAGCAAAAAAAGGAGAAAGAAAAATAGGAGAGAGACATATATACAGAAGAGAGCAAAAAAAAAGGAAGAAGAGAATTTAAGTCTCGGAGAAGATTTGCTTCATCAGAACGTTCAAGGTAAAGAAAAAGAGATTATCTTGAACTTTCCAAGGGTTTAGCCCTTCGCATAAGAACTTAGTTCTTCCTCTGGTTGAGATCTGTAGAAGCAGATCTTCCCATAAGTTTAGAATTTAATTCTCATCGGGAAGATTCTGTCATGCAGATTCAAAACCCAGGGGAAAGAACTGAGTTTAAAGAATTTAATTCTTACAGAAATATATAGGAATTTAATTCCTCTGAAAATCAAGGTTTATCCCTGTAATAAGAATTTAATTCTTAAAGAGGCATGAGATCCTCCAAAACCCTACTATGAGATCAAAAATTTCCAAACACTTAATAGGATCTTACGTAGGAGAACAATTCTCATTTTGGGGCGCCTCACATGCCCACACGTGAGCACTTCCAAAAGTTAAGTGTTTAACACTTCTATATATAAAGGGAAGGGGGAATAGAACCCAGAGAACAATTCTCACTTTGGGGTGCCTCACGTGCCCACACATGAGTGCTTCCAAAAGTCAAGTGTTTAACACTTCCACATAAAAAAGGGGAAGAAGGAATGGAACCCAGAGAACAGATCTCACTTTGGGGCGCCTCACGTGCCCACACGTGAGCGCTTCCAAAGTGCAGTGTTTAACACTGATTCAGAGTCTCACGTGGGAACACGTGAGTACTAAACAACTGACCAATGCTTACCATTATGAGGCTCAGACTTCAGCCCCAAATCGGCTAAGTCTTGCTGAGGTCAAAACCTCTTTGATCTCCAAATTAACCGAGCCTCTGTGCTCATGTTTTTCCAAACTAATCTTAGTCTCAAAACATGACTGATGACCACTTAATTGATGATATCCAAAGCGATATTCATCCCACATTCCCCTGAGGAAATCTTAGTCTCAGAATACGACCAATGATTTCGGAGTTGACTACCAACTTCATTTTCCCTCGGATAGGGAAATCGGTTCAAGGGTATATCTCTCCACACTTCTGATACATGTCGTTGTAATTTCTCAACGTCTTCAGAGATGTAGTGGGTCCCGACAGCCAACTACTATTTGGTGCACTTCCCAAGCTGACGTGCACATCCCAGATCAAACCATATTCCAAACTGGATGTGTCCCATATCATCATTGCTCATCCTGACACATAACAAATACGCGTGCGCGCAAGATGGTCTACGGACCGAAACGTCCTTAAACTAAGCCATCACCTCGAAAATGGTGATCTACGGACCGAAACGTTCTTAAATTAACAACGGACCGTAACGTCCTTAAACTAAGACAATAGAGCCCAAATACTCTTTTGTTGGATCTGAATGATCCTAAATCCCTGTTAAGTAGATCTTACTCTCAAATTGGACTAACGTATTCTTAACAAAAATTTAAGTCGATCTTGATCTCAAAACAGATCAACGATCCTTAAGCAAACCAAACCCAAATCTAAGATATACGGATTTGGACTAATCCATGCCCTACGGGCGACAACTTAAATTAGTCTCCATATATAATCCACGGTAAACCAAAAATAAAACAAACACACACGACACGAAGTAAACTTTTGGAGCAGGAGAAAGTGGTTACCGTGATGTGGCAACGTAATTAACTGCAGGGTCTTGCGTCTGCAGGAAAGAGCGTCCCCACAATAAAAAACCTATCGCAAACGAGGGGGATTTGATGAAGTCTACTACAACGTCCGCATCTGTCCAAACCTCCGATATACGGTGCCATAAATCAACTTGGCATCTTCGAAGAGGTGGACGGATAAATCCAAATAGCATATGCCTTAAAATTCAGGCAAGACGAACAATCCCGGTTCCGTCTCTGTTTTCGGCGGTGAACAGATTCTGGCACGTCCGGTGGAACCTTTTCCTCTTTCCACTCCACACTTCGTGTGTCGTGTTCGCAAACAAATCGCGGTTTACTATGGTTGCCCCTGGATTCGAGATACGAAGATTTGGTGTCTTGCTCCTGTGCAAGAAAATGGTCAACGACTTCCAGCTGCACCAACTGCAACAGAAATTCCTGCTCCGCCCTGACTGGAGGAGTAACTTACGGGCCCAATGCGGCTTCCCTATTTTCAATGACGGTGGGGTAGGTGACTCAGGCCACCACTGGATTGTTTTTCGGGACCATGCTCTCGCCAACAAGCTTTGGCACCCCAGTGCCATCATAGGAAGCTCCTAAGAAGTCGGTCTTCGATCGACTTGCAACTACCACGGCCCCTCTCAAAGGGTCATCTAAGTCTCAGTTTTCAACAGGCCGAGCCAAAGCTCCAGTGGGACTGCAAAGAGGCTAATAATACGTGAAAGGGTTATCCCGAAACGGATAGCCGTTCCAGCTCCGGCGGATAAAGTCGTCAACAAGGCTTCTCCTGCTAAAGGATCGGTCTTCACAAGATTGGTCGTTCTAACTCCTGCTTTCGTTGAAGTCATCAAGACTGCTTCCCCAACCAAAAGGTCGGCCTTCGAAAAATTGACCGTTCCATCTCAACGGACGTCAGTCTTCAACAGGCTGGCACCAGCAGTAGTCCTTATTCAGAGCAGGGGGCAAGACGATGCTACTCCCACAACTGAGGCAATCCCATCTGTAAGGCATGCTCAACGTCCCCACTGGCGCTGAGTGAAGAAAGCTGGGGGCAACTCCCCCTCTGGACTTACTCCACCAGCTCCAACAGTGAAAGTTGACGCTGTTGTTCCAACTGGGAACAACTTTGATCTGCTTAGGAGGGTGCGAAAGAACTTTTCGACCGCGGTGCTAAAGAAATCTCCCCACCTGCTGAGAACACGACACAAGCAAAGAAGGAGCAGTCCCCTCAGCGGCTGTCCTCCCAAGTCCACAGGGTCTAGCGGAAGGTCTAAGATTCTGTGATCAATAAAGACTATTCTCACCGACTGAAGAAAACAAAGGCTCGGCAAGAGGAGGACCATCCCTCCACCATGCAGCGAGGGACTTCTTCTATGAGGGCGCCTGTTACAATGGCTCCTTCGACTTTGACTTCTCACAAAAAGAGAAAGCCAGAGAATCTCCCGCTTTCGGCAGCAAATCCTAAAAGTCAGGGATCCAAACGCCCCAAGTCTGGGGGCATGATCGTGCACACAGTGTACATGGATTCTGAAAAAGAGGAGAGCCGCGCTTCCGTGAGTCATCGGCCGCAAACTTGGTCGTTGACAAAAGCACAGGAACAACAACAAAAGCTCAATAAGATGGTGACAAAAATGGCAGCACTCACCGGGCAGAAAGAAAGCTTGGAAGTAGCGTCCGACCAGCGCCAGGAGCAGGAGACAGATACGGAGTTCTTGCGAAAGGTGCTGGAAAGAAAGGATAAGGAGTTCGTGGAACAAGCGGCTAATATAAAATAGATGGCGCTCCTGTTCCAAGACATGGTTGGAATGATGATCCAACCAGAACCTCCAGCTGAAGACCTACTAATAATCATCGAGGACGACAGAGGGGAAACATCGAACCCTCTTCTAGCTATATCAATGGCCAGGGAGGAGACGATCTCCAAGGCCGCCCTCGATGACTACATAGCTTAGCAAATACGAGCTCATCAGGCAAACGAAGCAGCCAGCCAAGTCGTCAGAACCGGACGACCTTACCCAGGCTGGTACGATCAAATCAAGTACCCGCCGGGATATATGATCCCCAAGTTCCACTTATACAAGGGGACAGGCAACCCACATCAGCACATCACCCAGTTCAGAGCATTATGCGGCAATACTGGAGGCGACGATAAATTGCTGCTTCGCCAGTTTGTCGGCAGCTTGTCGGAAATGGTATTTGAGTGGTACTCGGAGCTCCCAAATGACCCCGTCAAAACATTCACAGAAATAGAATTACTATTGATGCAACGGTTCGCAAGTGCAAGCGAGCGCACCCCGATCACGGCATTAATCAATGCTCGGGTGAGGCCAGGAGAGACCTGGGTTCAATATGCAATTCGATGGCGGAACCTATGGTCAAAATGCGAATAACGCATTGAAGAAGCTCCGGCTGTGGGCATGTTTGTAGGGACCCTCGATCCTCAGGCGACTGTATCCCAGTTTATGATGTTCTTCAAGCCGACCACTTTCGTGGCTTTGATCGTCAAGCTGGCCTAAATGGACCAGATGGGCCACGGGCCGTCCTCTTCAAAAACGGATCCTCGGAATGCAATGGGCAAAGGGAAAGTGGCCTTTGTTGCCAACACTCAACAACAACCGAGCGATCAGGAACCGGCTGCTCGCCAAAGCAATGCGTGCCCGCGCCGATCCCTTGAAAAGAAACTAGGACGTCCTTACTCGTTTCCCCGGGATAAAACGAGGAGACTGTTCGAACTGGAAATGCGCAATAAGCTCATCACACTGCCAGATCTGAAACGTCCACTGCAGCTTGGTGACACCAACATTCCCAACTACTGCTCCTACCACAGAGTAGTGGGCCACCCAATTGAGAATTGCTACGTCTTCAAAACCTGGGTCGAGGACTAATACCAATAAGGGAAGTTTGCGTTGTCCGAAAATTGGAGGGTAAACCCACCGCAGAAGCACGCTCCTAAAAAGGTAGATACGCCGGGAGCATCATGCTCGTTTGTAGAAGAAGCCCCGTGGGAAGTTGTCCTTTCATCTAAAACTAAAAGAATGCTGAAGGACCTTCAAGCATGTCCGGCGATCGGGTGGAAAAGCCTACTGGAACCTGAGTTCATTGAGGGAATGCTTAAACTGCGCCCAACATCGAATGCGGGTAACAATGGGCAAGACCTCCAGGCCAAGCCTTCAAAGTCTTCGAAGAAAAAGAAGAAGACCAAGAAACCCGTGCAGCTCGACGACAATCGTACGGATCTGCAAAACTACATTGACGCACTGGAGGAATATAACCAAAAGGCGCGAACCCCAGTCACACTCGAAGAGTTTCTCAAACACATCATTGAGAATGGAGACAGTGACATTGATGAGGAAATTGACTCTTCAGAAGAACCTGAAGATTATGTAGCGGGTTGTCACATGGTCTCTCACTCGTCGCTAAAAGATGAAGAAGCTCCCTCGGCGTCCAAAAACGGTGCAGAGAGCTGGGGGCAAGACCGGTTCAAAAATCCTTAGAGCCGTCAGACGACTTGATTGACAGGCTGCTAAACGAAGCCCTTCAAAGGAGCAAAGCTAACCGAGAGCACGAAATGGACAAATACGAAAAGGCCAAGCGTCGGCGTCAGGATGAAGAAGCTGCGGCAAGGAAGAGTCACAAAGTACTCCAACCAGATCGAAGCATACCTGCGGCAGACAAAAGCATGTTTAATATGGGGAAACGGTTCGCCAAAGCCCTGTCAATGGGAATGAAGTTGCCACCTTTCAAAGGAAATACTCCTGGGAGTACGTGTCTCGACGAAGCGGATGTAGATGGGATTGTCCCAGGGGTGACTTCATCATGCCCCCTGTTTTGGCGAAGGGTTGTCGCCGGTGCCAGCCTTTTAAAGACCGATGTCTGTTGAGAAGCAATGTCCAACCTGTCAAAAATAGACTTCTGGGCAGAGGAAGCAGCTCTGAGGACTTCTCTTGGAGCGGGAGCCAGAATGGTCAGTCTTATGAAGATTGACTTCTTGGCAGGAGAAGCCGCCTTAACAACTTCGGGAGCAAGGATGGCTATCCTCTTCGGAATAACCTTTTCTGGTATCGTGGGCTTCTTCATGGGACCAAATGAGCTTCGGCCCAGTCTGTCAAAGACTGAAGCATTTGGATTGGGCGACCCGTTTAGAGGGGCCTCAGCAGTTGCAAGCCGATCAAAGACCGACTTCTTCGGAGCTTCTTGTAATGGCGCAGGAGTGCTGAAACTCATTGCCGGGATCATAGCCCCGAAGAATAGTCCAGTGGTGGCTTGAGTCACCTGGTCCACAGGCATTGTGAAAAGGGAGGCCGCTTAAGGCCCGCAGGTTACACCTCCAGATGAGGCGGAACGGGAGTTGCAGTTGCAGCTAGTGCAAGTTGAAGCCATTGATCTTCTGTTTTCTGCACGGAGCAAGACACCAAATCTTAATACCTTGAATCCATAGGCAACCATAGCAAACCACGATTCGTTCACGAACACGACACACGAAGTGTGGAGTGGAAAGAGGAAAAGGTCCCATCGGGGGTGCCAGAATCTGTTCCTCGCCGGAAGACGCGACCGGAACGTTGGGACGTCAGGGCCTGAACTTCGGGGGCAAATGCTAATTTGTGGTGTCCGTACACCTCTCCGAAGATACCAAATTGATTTATGGCACCATGTATCGTAGGTTTAAACGGATGCGGCCGATGTAGTAGGCTTCATCAGATTCCCCCTCGTTGAGGGGTTTTTTGATTGTGGGGACGCTCTTCCCTGCAGGAGCAAGCTCCTGCAATTAATTACGCTACCGCATCGTGGTAACAAATTTCTCCTTCTCCAGATGGTCACTTCGTGTCGTGGGTGTCTGTTTTGTTTTTTGGTTGCCAGTGGATTGTATACGGAGATTAATTTATTTTGTTGCCTGTAGGACGTGGATTAGTCCAAATCCGTATTTTCTTAGATTTGGGTTTGGGGGTTGGGTTTAAGGATACGTTAGTCTCATTTGAGACTAAGATCAACTTAAATGTTTGTTAAGGATACGTCAGTCTAATTTTAGACTACGGTCAACTTAACGGGATCGTTTAGATCCAACAAAAGAGCATTTGGGCTCTATTGTTTAGTTTAGAGACATTTCGGTCGATTACCAGTTTAAGGACATGGTGGTCCAATGTTAGTTTAAGGACATCTCGGTCCAATGTTAGTTTAAATACATCTCGGTCAAGGTTAAGGACATAATAGTCTGTGAGTTTAAAGACCTCACAGTCAAGGTTAAGGACGTCATAGTCCGTGAGTTTAAAGACCTCACAGTCAAGGTTAAGGACATCATAGTCCATGAGTTTAAAGACCTCAAAGTCAAGGTTAAGGAAATTATAGTCCGTGAGTTTAAAGACCTCACAGTCAAGGTTAAGGACATCATAGTCCATGGGCTTAAGGACCCCACAGTCCAGTTTAAAGACGTCATAGTCTGTGAAATGTATGGTTGTCGGGACCCGTCACCTCTCTGAAGACGTTGAAGGATTACAACGACAAATATCAGAGGGGTTCAGAGATGTACCCTCGAACCTGATGTGGGTTGGTTGAAAGATCTGTAGTCCAATTTGGGACTAAGATTTGTTAAAATATTTATGAGCAGATGGGCTCAGTTCAATTTGAGTTGAGGACTTATGGCCAATATTGGGCTAAGTCCAACAAATGTTAAACATTTTTATTCTGGGCTGTTGAGCCTTTATTTGGGCTTGGCCCTTTTGACAATGTTTTTGTATTTTATTGAATGCTGAGCATTCACCAAAGCTCTGGGTTTATTAAAGAACAATTTATGTTCTGCCAGCGCCCACGTGAATGACACGTGGCATGCTTGGCACTTTGCGCCAGTTAGAGAGCGCATTGCGCTTCTGCTGAGTAGCGCATACATGAGTGACACGTGACGCGCTTGGCGCCGAGCGCCAGATGATGATCGCATTGCGCTAATATACGAGCGCATTGCGCTATTAATTCAGTGGCGCACACATGAATGACACGTGATGCGCTTGACGCTTTGCGCCAGCCCATGAGCATAGTGCACTATTTCAGAAGCGCAAAAGCGCAGTTTGTTAATTGGCGCATACGTGATTGACACGTAGCGCATTTTGGTGTTGAGCGCCGATCCAGAAAGCACATAAGCGCTGCTTCAAGAGTGCATTGCACTTTTTAATAGAGCAAAGCGCATTTGATCAAATTTATGATCTGTGAACAAATTTATGTTCTTTTTAAAGGAGGTTTTGCCTCAAGATTCAAGAACAACAGTTCTTATTTTTGAAAGGGCTTTGCCTTTTTAGATCAATGATCTGTAAATGAAGTAAATACTTCTTTTGCTTTTTTATGATGAGTTCTTTTGATCTCTTATTATAGAAGACCTTGGTCTTTTGTAGATCTATGATCTTTTAAGAAGATAATTCTTCTGTTTTTATGAGATGATTTAATCTTTTTGTTCAAGAATCATTCTTTACCTTGAAGAAATAATCTTCTTTTGCTAAGAGCTTGCTCTTCTTTCTTTGAGTTTTCTCAAAGTTTTTAGGGGGATTTCTTTATGTCAGAGTTGAAGTCTTGGGGCCTTTATATAGGGCAAATTGATTTGTTAAATCAGTTAAAGAGATTTTTCTCTGATTGATTTGGGGATATTTCCCTACCGTTGGATCCTTGATCCTAGGGCTTCTGTTTTACAGAAGACAATCTTCTTATTTTTAACAAGATTGGAAAAATCTTTCCATAACAGAATTTTAATTCTGATTAACCAATGATTTATCATTATTAGATCTTTCGATCTAACGGTGGGGAATTTTTAATTCCAGCGCTGGCGCGTCCGTGCTTTGCACGTGGTGTGCTGCTCAGAGCGTAATGCGCTTTGCGCTAGCGCACCTACGTTTGACACATGGCACGCAGCGCAGAGCGCAGCGCAACTCAGCCTACGCTAGCGCACCCGTGCTTGACACATTGCGCGCAGCGCACTTATCACTGGATCTGAAGCGTTGCTTTAATTTTTGAATTTTGAATTTTAAAATAGAGCTTTGCTCTGATTGGGGTTGTGCTGCCTAGGGCGCAGCGCACCTGGTGCTAGCGCATTTATGTTTGACACGTGGCGCGCAACGCGCCCAGCACTGGATTTGAAGCGTTGCTTCAATTTTTAAATTTTTAAATTTTGAATTTCTAAATAGAGGTTTTCTCTGATTGGGGGAAACAAATGTCCCCCCATCGTTGCGTTCACGTGGCCCACACGTGAGTGCAGCGGTTGCAGCATCTGCGCCATTGGATCAACTCAGAAGTTGAAGAGGCGTTTCAATGCTTATAAATAGGACGTTTGGTCCTTTAGATGATTATCATCTTCTTCTTGAGAATTTTCATTCAGAGCATTGCTCTTCAGTTTAAGACCTTTTCAAGAGTCAGAACTTTATCAAAACTTAGGCAAAGTTTAAATTTTTTTAATAAATCAGGATTTTACCCATTAACAGAGCCTTGCTCTTCATAGATCTTTGATTTAAGGAAAACCCTTTTAGGGTTTGATTAATAGAGGTTTGCTCTTTTCAAATCACAAATCTAAAAGGATTTTGCTTATGATTTCTTAATCCATTAATGGAGTTTTGCTCCTTTCAGATCATATAGAAGAACTCTGAGTTTGTTCATGGATCTCAAATTCATTAAAAGCTTTGCTTTTAGGGCTCCTGATGGGTTACTTCATCTTCTTCACAGAGCATGGCTTTTAGCGTTCTCGGGGAATTTCTTTGAATTCCCCTCATAGTTGACTTTGACAGGTGTCACTCCTGTCTGTAGAGCATTGCTCTCGAGGAGTTTAACTCCTTGGCCCGATGAGTCTTTCCATTAAATGCGAAATCCTTTTTAGGATTCCTTTCTTATTTTGCACAGAATTAAATTCATTGGGTAATTTATTTAGCACTTATTTCCTCCTTGGGGATATCAAGAGTTGTTTAAATCTCATGTCTATTTCAATAAGCTTTTTCATAATCAGTCTGTTTAATAACTTTCACTCATTTTCCTTTTCAGACGTTATGGCTGCTCATTTATATGATATCGATGAGATTATCTCTTATGGAGACATCCGCTCACTCGGCCGTTCCCAAAACCAAGAATTCACAAACGCCCAATGCGCTGAAATTATGGGTCACTTCGGTGCGTATAATGGTCGACTGCTTCCTCGTCGTTCCTCTCTCTTGAAGCTAATTGTGGGAGCGATCTGGGGAGCACTTCCTCTGTTCTGTGCCGGCATGCCGCTTAAGGCATTGGATGATGCTGAAGACAAGGTGCACTCGGTATATCTGAGGGGCCTAATCTCAAAGAAAAGGCGAGATAATCTTGTTGATCTTTTGCATCAGGCTTTTCAACAGGCGGCAATACTCGCTGCCTATTGGAGGGTGGAGGACATCAGTGAAAACTTCGACGCTTGTGATCGCGAGAGAAAGCATACTAGGATGGTTCAAAAGGCTTGGAATATTTTAGATGGCCTCACTTTTGAATTTCTCAATCCATGCCCTGGATTTGATGTCGTACCTTTGTAAACATTCCAATTATAGCATTATTTGTTGTTTTCCTCAATGTAGGCATTTTTTGAAGTATGAATGGCAAGCCTTTTCATTTCTATGTGTTTATTTTGTACATCAAACTTTTTCGCACGGGCATGAATGGTATGCCTTGAACGCTTAACTGAATGTGAATAAAATGTTCTCCTCACTGTCGCTTTCTTCTCTTTTCTTTGTTATCAGCATGTCACTTTAGTAAGCATAGTCTGCAGATGATAGGGTGAGCATTCCGTTTTGAGTTCTTCGAGAGGTAGTGATGGATTAGAAAGCAGGTTCAGATCTGCTGTCTAAGACTTTTCAACTTCATGAGCCGTGAGGGTCTCATAAAGACTTTTCTCCCTACGAGTCGAGAGGATCACGTAGGTGTATTTTTCTCCTTAGGAATCGTGAGGATTCCTAAGTATGTTTTCTCTTGAGGGTCGTAAGGATCTCACAAGAGAATTTTCCCTCTTACAAGTCGAGAGGACTCGTAAGTGGTTGTTTCCCTCCTTGTCGAGATTCAACTTTGGAGAGTGTGGTCCGTGAATAGTATGCAAGAGTCCGTTTTGGACCGACTTGCGGGGCCCCAGTGCTTAGGAAACGGGTTTTTTAATCCCCACTGCCTAAGGCTTTGCCTTACGAGTCGAGATGAATCGAGAAGTTCTCGCAAGAATGTGCTAACGTCACAGTTAACTTTTGCTCTTTACGACAGAGGTCCATTAGGGTCTGTGGTACTAGGGTTTTACCCGTCATACCGTCGCGTTGGCTGATGTATCCCTCGATAGGCAATCTTGCTGTTCGAGTAGCCTTGAGACTATCGTGTCTCTGATCCCTTCGGGGGCTGGACAAGACGTCTTCAAGCAATCTTCTTAGGCAGTTTGACCGTCAGAAGAGCAAGCGTTAGGAATTTTGCCATGCCGCTTTTTATTTGAAGTTTGGCTCATTTTAGAGAGCCCCGATGAGTCATAACCACTCCGCGCTGGTGTGGGATGATCTCCGATAGTCTTTCAGGTTTTATATGAGTTGCCGTCAAGACCCTAAAGCTAGGAATTTGTCCTTTGCTTCGTTTTGCTGGCATTACGTCTGCTGTAACGAGACGAATGTCGCGGTTATCTCTAGGTTGCGTGTGAACCGTCGAGGCTTGGAACTAGGGATTTTGCCGTGGCTCCGTTGTTTGATTTTTGCGTCTGAATCCTGCTGGGGGAAGAACGCTAGGGTGACATTGCGCCTGCTGTATCGAGACGAATGTCGAGGTGGCGATCACTCCATGCTGGTGTGGGATGATCTCCGGTAGTTTTTCAGGTTTTATATGAGTTGCCATCAAGACCCTGAAGCTAGGAATATTGCCTTTGCTTCGTTGTTTTGGCGCGTCCAAATCCTGTTCGAGGAAGAATGCTGAGGTGATATCGCGTCTGCTGTATCGAGGTGAACGTCGAGGTGGTGACCACTCCACGCTGGTGTGGGATGATCTCCAGTAGTCTTTCAGGTTTTATATGAGTTGCCGTCAAGACCCTGAAGCTAGGAATATTGCCTTTGCTTCGTTGTTTTGGCGCGTTCAAATCCTTTTGGATGAAGAACGCTGAGGTGACATTGCGTCTGCTGTATCGAAGCAAATGTCGAGGTGGTGACCACTCCGCGCTGGTGTGGGATGATCTCCGATAGTCTTTCAGGTTTTATATAAGTTGCCGTCAAGACCCTGAAGCTAGGAATATTGCCTTTGCTTCGTTGTTTTGGCGCGTCCGAATTCTGTTGGAGGAAGAACGCTGAGGTAACATCGCGTCTGCTGTATCGAGACGAACGTCGAGACGGTGACCACTCCATGCTAGTGTGGGATGATCTCCGATAGTCTTTCAGACTTTATATGACTTGCCGTCAAGACCCTGAAGCTAGGAATTTGGCTTTCGCTTCGTTTTGTTTTGACCGTGAGGTCTTTTGTTGACGTTGCATATGCATCCTGCTGGACTGTGAAGAAATGCCGTTGTTGACATTGCGTCTGCAGTAACGAGACGAATGCTAAGATGGAGTTGGGATTTTGCCGTCACTCCGATTTGCTGACGTTGCGTCTGCTGTAACGAGACGAACGTCGAGACGGTCTCTAGGTTGTCTGTGAACCATCGAGACTTGGAACTATGGACTCTGCCATGGCTCCGAGATTGATTGTCGTTGTGTCACTTCCGTGCCCTGCTGGCATAAGAAGGAACACCGTTGCTGATCTTCTGGGATGCAGATGTTACTGTTGAGATCTGACTTTCCCTTTTGACAGGATCTGGTGGAGGATATATGGTTTCCTTTTCATTTATGCCCATGGATTGTATACAGGGGTTAGTATGGACTCACCTGTAGGGCAGAAGTTTTATTCTTTCATTTTTTTAATTTCCGCGATGCTCTATCATTTCAGCTTTTATATCATGAAGTTCGCGATTGCCCAATCATTTCGGCTATTTTTCGCGGTGCCCAATCATTTCGGCTATTTTTGTATTTACTCGCTGCTTTTTATTGCGAGTTGCCCAATCATTTCGGCTATTTTTGTATGCATATATTTTTACGTGCTGATTTTGTTGCAAGATGCCCCATTATTTCGGCTATTTCATATGCATTTTTGGCTCGCTGATTTTTTATCGCGAGTGTGGAACTTGGAATCTGGTGTCAGTCTTAGCATCAGCATCGCTGCGACTGGAATATTGCCATGAGCGAATCATCATTTGCCGTGAAAGGACTTGGGATTTGATACCGATTTAGGCATCAGCATCGCTACAACTGGGATATTGCCAGGAGCGAATCATCATTTTCCTCTGTCGATATCGAACAAAGGTGGCTTAACAAACAGGGTTAGGATCCTGTTGACTAAGGCTTTTTGACTTTACGAGCCGTAAGGGTCTCATAAAGGTATTTCTCTCTACAAGTCGTGAGGATCTCGTAGGTGTGTTTTCTCCTTAGGAATCGTGAGGATTCCCAAGTGTATGGTCTTTTATAAGTTGTAAGGATCTTACAAGAGTGTTTTCTCCTTATAAGTCGAGAGGACTTACACGTGTCGTTCACCATATGAAAATATCCCCAGTCACTGGTAGGATTCTGTTAGGGAAATGTTTATTCGTGCCCGTGAATTGTATACAAGGGTCGGCATTGAACCGCTTGTAGGGCAGCATTGGAGATTGTGATGGCTTAAGAACAGGTTCAGATCCCTGTAGCTTAAGGCTTTTGAACCCTATGAGCCGTGAGGGTCTCAAAGGGGAATTCTCCTTATGAGTCGTGAGGATCTCGCAAGTGTAATTTCTCCCGAGGAATCGTGGGGATCCCTAAGTGTAGTGCTCCCTTATGAGTCGTAAGGATCTCACGTAGGTGGTTTCTCCTCACAAAGTCGAGAGGACCTTGCAAGTGTCTTTTAACGAGATCGCGCCCTTTCGGGTTTTCACAAAACTCGCCGGTAGCCCTGCTGTTTTTACTCACGGAGCCCTTTCGGGTTTTCATCCGTGCCCTTTTCGCTTATGGACGTACCATTTTTTTTTGGTCAGCCTTGGGATACTGCGGTCCTTAGTAGTTTATCGACGTTTCGGCCAATAACCAGTTTTAGGACATAGTGATCCATCGTTAGTTTAAGGATGTTTCGGTCCATTGTTAGTTTAAGGACGTTTCGGTCCTTCGCTGTCATATTTGAGGCGAATTTCTAGTTTACGGACTTTTCGGTCCATCATTGGTTTTAGGACATAGCGGTCCTTCGCTGCCATATTTGAGGCGAATTTCTAGTTTACGGAATTTTCGGTCCATCACTGGTTTTAGGACATAGCGGTCCTTCGCTGCCATATTTGAGGCGAATTTCTAGTTTACGGACTTTTCGGTCCATGGGGATTTCTCTATGAATGAGCACGATGCCCCCGGTATGTCCACCTTTTTAAGGGCGTGAGGTTGTGGCGGTTTCACTTTCCAGTTTTCGGACAGCGCGAACTTGCCCTGTTGATATTGGTCTTCAACCCAATTTTTGAAGATGAAGCAATCTTCGATTGGATGGCTTACTGTTTGATGGTAAGGGCAGTAATTAGGATTGTTGATATCGCCTGGCTGCAACGGACGTTTTGGATCCGGCAAATTGATGAGTCTGTTGCGCTCTGCCAGCTCGAACAGTCTTCTCGTTTTATCCTGGGGAAACGAGTAAGGACATCCCAATCTTTCCTCGAGGGATGGGCATGGACGCACGTTATTTTGGCGAACAACCGGCTTTAAGTTGCTCGGCTGTTGTTGAGCGTTGGGGACGAAGGTTGCTTTCCCTTTGCCCTTTTCATTCTAAGGCTCCGTCTTTGAAGAAGAAGGCATATGGCTCATCTGGTCCATTTGGGCCAGCTGGTCCATTTGGGCCAGCTTGTTAATCAAGTCCTGGAAGGTGGTTGGCTTGAAGAACATCATGAATTGTGAGATGGTCTCCTGAGGGTCGAGGGTCCCCACGAACATGCCTATCGCCGGCGCTTCTTCTATGCGCTGCTCGCATTTTGACCATAGATTCTGCCATCGAATGGCGTACTGAACCCAGGTTTCTCCAGGTTTCACCCTGGCATTGATCAATGCAGTTATTGGGGTGCGCTCACTAGCACTCGTGAATCGCTGGGTGAATAATAGCTCCATTTCTGCAAAAGTCTTGACGGAGTCGTTTGGAAGTTCATAGTACCATTCGAACGCTGTCTCCGACAAGTTGCCGACGAACTGGAGAAGTAGCAATTTATCATCACCCCCGATGTTACCACATAGAGCCCTGAACTGGGCGACATACTGGTGGGGATTTCCCGTCCCTTTATATACATGAAATTTAGGGATCGTATATCCCAGCGGATACTTTATTTGATCATACCAGCCTGAATATGGTCGTCCAGTTTTAACGACTTGGCCGGCCGCTTCATTTGCCTGGTGAGCTCGTATTTGCTGAGCAATATAATCATCCATAGCGGCCTTGGGAATCGCTTCCTCTTTGGCTACTGAAAGAGCCGGAGGAGGGTTCGATGTCTCCCCTCTATCGTCTTCAATAATGATCGGAGGGTCTTCAGCTGGAGGATTCGGCTGTAACATCATCCCGACCATGTCTTGGAAGAGAAGCGCCATTCGTTTTATATTAGCCGCTTGTTCTGCTGCTTCTCTGTCCTTCTTTTCGAGGACTCTGTACATTAGTTTCTTGTTCATGACGCTACTCCGAGGATGTCTCCGGGCTTTCTTTTGGCCCGGCGAGTGCGGCCATTTGCGTCAGCATTTCCTGAAGCTTCTGCTGATGCTCCTAGGCTTTTGTCAACGATCGGGTGAGCGGTCGGTGACCCGTCGAAGCGCGGCTTTCCTCTTTTCCGGAAGCCATGTAAACAGTATGCACCTTTATTCCCCCAGACTTGGGGCGTTTGGGCTCAGCGTCTTTGTGGTCTGCTATAGTTACAGGGGCTTTCTCTAGCCTCCTTCTCCTTTGAGCAGTTGACGTTGAGGGGGCCGTTGCAGCGGACACCCAGATAGTTGCCATCCTTTGTGGCTTGACGTAATCTTCCTGCTGAACCTTCACCTTTTTCTGCTGGCGAGAGTAATCTTGATCAATTATTTGAGTCCTGAACCCGTCGCCAGACTTTATAAATTTTGGAAGAAAGCCGTTGAGGGGACTGCTCCGGTTTTGTTTTTGTAACATTCTCCACCGGTGGAGGAGATCTTTTCAGTACGGCGGTGGGGCGCTGAGTTCTTGGAGTTTTAATCTCTGTTTATTTTTTTGAAAGAAGTTAAACTTCTTTTGATGGCATTTTGACCATTAACGATCACCAAGATCAATATTTTGATGATCTGGGATCAGGTTCTTTAAGAACTAAGTTCTTGTTTATGAAGTAACTAAGTTTCTGAAGTATTATGAACTCCGTTTTCTTTATGTTCTTTCTAACCTTGTCCTTTTTAACCTTTTTCTTTCCCGAATGTTTGATTCTCAAGAACAAGATTTTCGCAATGAGAATTAAATTCTCAACTTGTGGGAGGCTTGTCTTATGGATCTCAGATCCTGAGAAAGAACTAGGTTCTTTTAAAGGGTTAAATCCTAGGATATGATGTGATAGGTAAAGGAGATATTTTTATCTCTTCTTTTTTCTTACCTAGGGTCTGTGGAGGAAGATCTTTTTTCAGAATTAAATTCTCGGTTGTTTTGTGTAACCTTTTTGGATAACCTTTTGTATTTTTTTACAGAAGCTTACAGAGGGTCTCCTCTCTCTGAGATTTAATCTCTTTACTCCTATTCATAGAAGAAGAGAAAAATCAATTTGCTGGAGAAAATCTCTCATTGAGAGATCATGTTTGATTTCATAATCAATCAAAATGATCTTAAAGATCAACCGGTGAATTTTATTCACCGTTGGATTTTTAATCCAAAGGCATCCTATTTAACAGAGAATATTTGTTGTTTGTTTTAACAAGATTAGGAAAACATTTTCCTAAGATAGAATTTAATTCTATCATATGATATCTTGTTAAGAAGATATTTTCCTAACCATAGAATTTTATTATATTTAATAGAGAAATTATTTCTTATTTTATAAAGATCAGGGAAAATATTTTCCAAATAGAATTTAATTTTATCATATGAATATCTTGTTTGTTTAACAATATTAGAAAAATATTTTCGTAATATAGAATTTTATTCTATCATATGATATCTTGTTAGGAAGATATTTTTCTAACCATAGAATTTTTAATTCTGTTTAATAGAGAAGATTTTTCTTATTTTAGAAAGATCAAGAAAATATTTCCCACATAGAATTTACTTCTATCATATAGAATTTAATTCTATCAGTTGAGAGCGTTTTAAATTGGGGCACTCACATGCTATCACGTGAGCACTGCTATATACATATATGGCAGTGGCGCTCATGTGTTTTGCATGTGAGCGCTACCAAAATAATGCGGTAAGAGAACTTACATGTTTAATATGTGGGTGCTCATATGTTTAACACGTGGAGGTTATTATAGGATTTAATCCTATCTGAAGTCAGTACTCACATGTTTTGCATGTGAGTGCTCACGTGTTTAACACGTGGGTGCTGAGATAAGATTTAATCCTATCTGCAGTAGGTACTCGTGTGCTTTGTACGTGAGGCTCTACTCTTTATTTTTATAAAAGGAATAGCAAGTTTTGAGCCAAATGTTTTGGCGGGAACAAATTATATACTATGTGCAGGAGGAGTGACTGGGGTAGGAGAATCTGCTACCCCGCTAATAGGGTAGGCAGGTCATGTCGCGTTGCGGCTGCTGGGGTCCTGTGGAAATAGTAGGAGGGGCACTGGTTGGGCCTGCTGGGGCTGCTAGGGTGCTAGTACAGGGGCGCGGGTAGGGATAGGCGTTGCTGGTTGCAGCTGCTGCTACTGAGCTCCCGACAATCTGGTATATATGTTTTTTCTTATGACGTTTGGAGCCTGGGCCATAGCCTCCCATCAGACCTTACATATTTATCCAAATATTAAAAATGTACTTATAATTATTATACAATTTAAAATATTTAGTTCAATTTCATTACCTAGCACGTTTGTTCGGTGCATTTTCTGAAAATTCGTTAGGTGAATTATCAAAATCTTGATCTGTGACAATCAATTGGCCGATATCACATCTTACTAATGTATTGGACGGCGCAGAATAATTTGGATCGTTGGTGTAGGGTGTTTTTCGTCACCCTATTGAGATGAGAATACGCGTCGCTTGTTAGACCATTACAGATTCCTCCTGCCTAGGGTAAGCGGGGGTTTATTGATTGTGGGGATCCGAATCTCCGACAGCTACGGATTAAGCTGTCGTCAATTACCCATCACCTTTGGAATGAAGGAACCTCCGATTGACGGGTCAAACTAGTCATGCGAACTCAATGTGTAGTGTGCGTGTGTTGTGTTTTGAGAGGTCTTGGGTATATCGGGGCCTCGCAGAGTTTATGGGGGTCCCGCTACCCGGATAGCGGGCTGGGGGTCAAGGGGGATAGCAGCCCCCTTACGTGGTACGGGGTAGCACCCCGTTAGAATTTTTTCTAACGGGAGAGGTATTTTTAGTGTGGAGTGAATGGGAAAAGTGGGATGAATAGCGTCCAAAGGACGCGTGGACGCTGGGCGCTGAATGTTGGTGCTGGGCGCTAGCGCCTCACGTGCCCGGCACGCAGGCGCTGGGCGCTAGATGCTGGCGCCGGGCGCCATTGCTTCACGCACCCGGCACGTAGGCGCCAGCGCCTCACGCGCCCGGCACGTGGACGCTGGGCATCGGATCCTCACACGCCTAGCACGTAGGTGCCCAGCACGTGGGCGCCCGGCACGTGGGCGCTGGGCGCCTACGGAAAGAAGGGGCTTTTAGCCCCGGAATTAGAAGTTAAACTTTGAAAGATGATTTTTTATTTATGGAGTTAAACTCCGAGAGATGTTGAATGGAGTTAAACTCCTAAAAAAGGTTTGATTTATGGAGTTAAACTCCAACAGATCTTAAATGGAGTTAAACTCCTAGAAATCTTTGGAGATGATCGAAAGGGACCCCCTTCTTCTCCTCTTTAGCCTTGAATCTTCTTTTGAGCCTCGGATCCTCCCGGAATGGGATTTTTGGAGATGGATCTCCTTCTTCTTCCTCTCTGTTGACTGGATCGTAGGAAAAAAGGGGGTGAGACTTAAAAATCTCCCATTTTAGGGATTTGATGGCAGATCCGAGCTCCCCATCAAGGGTTTTATAGTGAAAAACTATTTATTTTTGGAAAAGAAAGAGTTAAACTCTTGATTTAATTCAAAAAAAGATAAGAAGTTTTAAAACCTTGAGGAAGGAGAAGGAGGCACAGAAATCCTAATTTTTGAGGGGGAATGAATTATTGTCCTTCATTTCATCATCATGTTGCCTTTTATAGGCTTATAAATTTACAAATAGCCCTTTGGGGTTTACAAAATGTCATTTTGTGCATCCTATGTCTCTTGTGCTTACTTCTTTTTGCACATGAGCCACGGGCTTCACAAAAATTTTGGCTTTTTGCCCATTTATTTTACATTCATGCATGAAAATTATATCAAACTTTATTACATAATTTTCTTCTTGGCATGGGGGAGGCCAACCTCTTCATGTTCGGGCTCGACTAGGGTATGGGCCCACTTGACTTGGGCTTGGGGTTGAATTTGACTTTGACTTGGTCAACTGGGGTGTAATTTTTGACCCCAACAAAGTGCCCCCATCAATAAATGCCCACCGCGTATATGGGTCGTGTGCATGAAATTGATGAATCTTCTTTCACGTGGAGGTGACTTGATTTAATTCCCGCTTTTGAGGAGGCTGGCACTGCTATTTTTACGACATGGACGGTCGATGCTTGACGTGTCTTCGAGACAGAGTGTCGCTGGTTGGCATGTCCCCAAGGAGGAGTCTGTATTGGACGTTTCCCTGAGAAGGAGTGTCTGTATATGACGTTTTCCCGGCACGGAGTGTCGATAGTTGACTTATCCCCGAGGCGGAGTATCTGTTTGACGTTTCCCCAGCACGGAGTGTCGCTGGTCGACTTATCCCCGAGGCAGAGTGTCTGTTTAATGTTTCCCCGGCAAGGAGTGTCGCTGGTTTACGGGTCCCCGGCACGGAGTGTCGCTGGTCGACGTTTCCCTAGCACAGAGTGTCTGTATTGGTCGTTTTCCCGGCACGGAGTGTCGCTGGTTGACTTATCCCCGGCACAGAGTGTCGATGGTTGACTTGTCCCCGGCACGGAGTGTCTGGTTGACATATCCCCGAGGTGGAGTGTCTGTTGACGTGTCCCCGGCACGGAGTGTCGCTGGTTGACGTGTCCCCGGCACGGAGTGTCGCTAGTTGACTTATCCCCGGGGTGGAGTGTCTGGTTGACTATCCCCGAGACGAGGTGTCTATTTTTTTTTGACGTAGAGTCGTTAGTCGACTTGATTCCAAGGCGGAGCATAATTCCGATAGGGAGGTCGTTTGTTGACTTGATTCCGAGTCGGAGCATAATTCCGACAGGGAGGTTGTTGCTTCCCTTTTTGCGACTTGGACGGTCGGTGTTTGATTTGATTTGCTCCGCTCCTTATGGTGTCAAGGTTGAAGTTGAATCGCCGATTTGATATGATTTGGGTTTACATCAGCATCGCTACACTGGAATATGGTACCATGAGAGAATCATCATTTGCCATGAGAGGATTTGGGGATTTTGGTTTTGGTTCGGCATCAGCACCGCTTACACTGGAATATGGTACCGGGAGCGAATCATCATTTGCCATGAGGGGATTTCCCTCATTCCCAGTTTAATGACTTAGGGGTCATCTGTCCCAGTTTAACGACTTAGGGGTCATCTGTTCCCAGTTTATCGACTTAGAGGTCATCTGTGCCCAGTTTGACGACTTAGAGGTCATCTGTTCCCAGTTTAACGACTTAGGTGTCTATTTGATCAAAAGTTTAGAATTTTTGGGGTTAGGTCGACATCAGTGTTGCTAACACTGGAGCATAAGTGTCAGGAGCAATTCATCATTTTCCATTTCCTGTTGGGGAGCGATGGCTTAGGAGACAGGTTTAGGTCCCTATCACCTAAGGCTTTTCAATTTTATGAGCCGTAAGGTTTCCATAAAAGCATTTTCTCCCTACGAGTCGAAAGGATCTCGTAGGTGTATTCTCTCCTTAGGAGTCATGGGGACCCCAAGTGTGTTTTTCCTTTGTGAGTCGTAAGGATCCCACGAAGGTGTTTTCTTATGAGTCGAGAGGATCTCGCAAGCTTTGTTCTCCTCATGTATCGTGAGGACACATGAGTAGGTCTTCCTAATAGCGCATAATTCTAAAGCGAAGACCGTCCGTGTGACTGGTGATAGCGGTGGGGCGTGGGTGATGAGAATTATTTAAGCCCTTGGATTATATACGGTAGTCCACTTGGGAACCAACTGTAGGGCTTGAAGAATTTTGGGATTTTGTTGGCGTCTGTATCGCTGCACTGGAATATGGTACCAGGAGCGACTAATCATTTGCCGTTGGGACATTCGGAGATTTGAAATTTTGGTTGGCGTCTGCATCGCTACACTGGAATATAGTACTAGGAGTGACTCATCATTTGCCATTTGGGAATTTGGATTTTGGTTGGCGTCTGCATCGCTGCACTAGAATATGGTACCAGGAGAGACTCATCATTCGTTATTTAGAATTTTACCGCGATTGCTCTATCATTTCAGTTTTTCTTATCGCGAAGGTCGCAATTGCCCTATCATTTCAGTAATTCATTCGCAGTTGCCCCATCATCTCGGCTTTATTTTTCATCATTATTTTACTCGCTGATTTTTATTGCGAGTTGCCCCATCATTTCGGCCTCTTTTTTCTCATTTTTATTTATTTACACATTTTTTTATATCCCCGGTTTAACGACTTAGAGGTCGAATGTTCCCATTTTAATGACGTGGTGGTCCTATATGTTTGCTTATCTCAACTCCTCGAACTTTGATCTTGGTGGAGATGTGTTGATGACCGCGGCTTTGTGGCTTGCCGGTACATCCGAGGACTGTGAGGTTTTCCCAAGCTTGTATTGGTTCTCTACCTAATCTTTGAAAACATAGCAGTCTTCAATGGTATGACTTACCATTCTATGATATGGGCAGTATATGAATGCCACGTGTCAAGAAGAATTGTGAGGACCTGGGTCACTATCAGAGACATCCCACTCTTTTTCCAAGATCCATATGTAGAAGCTCGAATTGAAACTCTTGTGCTCCAGAGGAACGGATTGCCGATCATGTTCATTTCATGTGGCCTCTTTGGAATAGGCAGTTGCAGACTGTTGTTCAAGGCGTTCTCGAATATTTTGCGGACTTCATCCCTCCTAAAGGAGTATACTTTCTTCTTTCTCTCCATTAGAGTAGGTGCCCTTACTGATGCTGGACCCTGAGGACAATCAGTCTTTGGTTCACCTACTGTCCGCTTACCACGTTCAGTGTACGTATCAGAGGGACTGGAGGCTGATCACGGCCGTTTTTCGCAAAGGTGTTCCGCTCTTGGGCTAGAGGGAGCATCGGTTGGCTCCTTCCGGATATCAATCCCTGGCTCATGAACCAAAATTTGATTTTGCTGTAATTGCAATCGGACGACTTGGGTCGTGAGATCTGTCATGACGTTTGCCAGCTCGTCGACTTTGGAATGGACCTTGGCCATCTTCTTGTCCCTGTCCTGAAGCTGCTTTTGAAGCCATTGGAATAATGCTTGTTCTATAGTTCTGGGTATGACAACGGGGTTATCCTTACCTCCTGAGCTTGATTCAGCATGAACCATGGGTTCCTTTGACTTAATGGCTTGAGCGAGCTCTTCGTCATTTGGATCGAGCCGGTGTTGGATGGCAACAACCGTGTCATTGTCATGGCTATAAGGCGTAGGAGGACTTGTTCCTCTGAGCTCCATCATATAGACCATATGATTTGTGTATCCTTCTATTGCTTCTTCATCGGCAATGTTGCTCGCTTGGCTCTTAGCTTGTTGGCTTGGTCCGCCCCTTTCAGGGGAGGGCGAACAATTGAGAGCGGTTGGTTCCCCAAATATCTCGGTCTCTGTTTGTATAAAATTGGCGGTCGCGACTTGATCGTTTTCCAACACGCCAGGGGACAGTGATATTTCTCCCGTCTTGTATTGTTTCTCGGCCTAATCCTTAAAGATGCAACAGTCTTCAATAGTGTGTCCCAACACTCGGTGGTATAGGCAAAAGTTGATGATCGGTCATGTTCGATTCACTAAGCCTTTTTGGTTCTGGTAGCCGCATGCCATTCTTCAGAGCATCTTTTAATATTTTGGGATCCTTTTCTCTTCTGAAAGAGTAGATCTTATTTCTCCTTTCCTCTAAAGTTGGCTCTCGAGATTTGTTAATCTTTGCTCCGCCCTCTCTCTTCTTATTTAGAGAATCGGTGCTGTTGGAACTTTCGCTTTTCCGGTCGTCGTCCCTCCGATATTTCGGTCTGTTTGTGAATTGGAGACCTTGAGTGGACTCGGGCTTTGAGCGTTCCAACATTTGAACCTTCTTGGTCAGCTCTTGGAATGTTTTTAGGCCTGCGGTGCACAGGAAAGGTTTCATCCAGTTGTTCAGATTTTCTATAAGAAGACTGATGGATTGGTGTTGCTCCAACGGCGGTTCACATTTGACAGAGAGATTACGCCATCGGACTATAAAATCCATGTTGCTTTCGTTGTTCTTTAGCTCGGTCCTTACAAGGTCGGCAATGATGATTTTATCGCTGACGCTCATGAACTTTTGCTTGAACATGGATTTTATTTGAGCGAACGTCATGATCGAGTCATCCGGTATGCTTGCATACCAATCGAAAGCAACATCGGTCAAGCTATTGACAAACTGACGGAGAAGGAGCGCATCATTGCCCCCAGTTTTCGCACATGATACTTTAAATTGGGCAATGTGCCAGTTCGCATTTCTCTTCCCATCGAACCTTTCAAATTTTGGGACGACATAGCCAGTGGGAAACTCCATAAGATCGTACCGAGCAGGATATGGTCTTCCGCTACTGCTGACATCTTTTTTCTCTCCGGCTTCGGCTACTAATATTTTGACTTTATTGGTGTCCAAATCCATGATTTGATCTTGCGTTAGCGGGTTGCTGTCATCGGTAGCCAAGACATTTCCTGAGATAGAATGTGACCAACTTTCATGCAGCTCGCCCACCTTCAGATTTGAGGGAATAGGCGTCGGCTGCCTCGGGACACCGTTTACCGGTTCATGAGCAGAGCCATGCGCTTGATTGTGCGGCTGAGAGGCAAGTTGGGTCGTGAGATATAAGACGATGTATGTCAATTCATCAATTTTTGAGTAGAGCTTGGCCATCTCTTTGTCTTTGTTTCTGAGCTGCTTCTGGAGCTCTCGGAGAAGTTGTTGCTCTGCGGTCTTAGGACGGAAGATTGGCTCCTCTTCGCTTTCGGAGCCCGACTCCTCATGAACCGATTGATTTACTCTGCTTATTAGCCTCACTGGAAGGGTTTTCATTACTGATTGAATGAATTCTTGTTGTGTAAATCAATTCAAATGATCAACGGCAACGGCGCCATTTGATTGTTATAAATTCTTGATGTGTAGTAATTGGGAATTGTAAAGAAATCACAACCAAAAATTATTTGACCGCAATCAACTACGGTGTCGGATGTAGATTGTAAGTGAGTGCGGATCGTCCAAAGGGACAGTGTAATCGTTCGTCTTTCGAATTAGATGAATTGAAACTTTAAAGAAAAGAAAAGAAAACAATTTATGTTTTAAAGAATTGAAGTTCAAGAATTAGAAAAATCTAGATCTAATAACAAGAAAAAGATAGAATCAAGAATTGATAGTTTGTTGATTTTTCCAAACCAAATCTCAAGAATCGAAATGAGGCTCGTAGGAATCGATCGGATCTATAGATGTGATGCAATCTCATGATGACGTATTCTTATCCTTCGATGAATTGATACTAGATCGATGATGATCGACAAAAATTAGGAATTTCTAGTGAAACTAGGGTTTCAACTTATCCCTTGTCCTTTCGTTGATATCATTCACATTCTAGCCTCCAGTAAATTCAAGAAACGATCGTAGATCCCTAATTTCAAGCGATAACAACCAAGAAAGTATTGCAACGAAACTAGGTCATCGATTCTTGAACTTGCTAGGGTTTACAAAACTCATAGGACTCAAGAATCGTTTAAAGATTTGTTACATTATCATTCTATTGATCGTCTCGACTCCTTTACTAGCGGAGTTTTACTCAAAAATCACAACAAGAACTACAATTACAAATTGAGATCGAATCATGATGCAAGAATTTAAAGAAAGCAAGATTAAAGAATTTCACCTTTTATTTATATCAACAATTTCATTACATTTGCTCAAGAACTACAAGAGGAAGAACTCGATCGTTGATTTGGTTTCGCTCGGCTCTGTGAGTCGCGGATCGGCTTGGATCACTTGCTTGATTGGAGATCGGCTCCACTCCTAAAAGGTTGAAGGGCTTCTTGCTTGATTGGTACTCAAGATCTTGAATTTGGAGTGGAATTAGGGTTAGGGTTTCGCACAAGCCTTGTCACTAGACTTGTGGAAGAAGATGAAGAAATTGAAGAAGACTAAAGATTGAACAACTAAAGATTAACTAAGATTGATTCCCTAAAAATTGATTAGCATTTAACCCTAGGTCTAGGCTTCTATTTATAGACATCCCAACCCTAGATCTAGGATTTCAAATTCTAAGTTTCCCTCCAAAAGTTTGTTGAGGAAATTTGAATTTCCCTCCAAAAGTTAGTTAGAGGAGAAGCTTCTAGATGTGATTAGTTAGGAGGGAGCTTCTAGAAGAGATTAGTTAGGAGCTTAATTAGGATTAGCCTTGCTTAATGATCTTTGCTGATCTGGCAGTAGCTTCGAAGTCCTTCTGGAATTTGACATATCAGAAATGAATGTGGGCCCTGAGAGAAGCAATCTGCACAAAAATTGGATGGATGACGTGGCCAAACCGCCGCGGAACCGCGACACAAGCCGGCTCCCGCCGTGGTTCCGCGGCGCTTTTGGAGAGTTGGGGCTTGGGCTCTCTGGTGATTGCTTGGGCTGATGTATGGGCCCTTCTTTGATATGCTGATTTGTATATTTCCTTTTGAATTGCTACCAGATCTGAAAACATAGAGTTGGTGTATTTTTGATCAGCTTCTTTTGACTTTGCTCCTGCAATTTCCTGCACAAATCTCGACACAAGTGTTGCGCAAATACAGTGATGATGCGATGCCATGAAATGCGATCAATTTCCCTTAAAGTGCCGGTTTAAAAGTCTAACACACGAAATCTGATATTTTATGACTGATTTGCTAATATGTGAAATATGAATACCGAACACTTCTAAATGAGTGCAAAAGATGGCGAAATTGCCATGTTAAAAATACATTATTTTCGACTGATCAAATTCCCCAAACTTATTTTTGATCGTCTCGAGCGAATTGTTTTATTAAAAAGAGAAGGAGAAAATAAAGAAAGAGAAAAACTAACTAGCACACTTTCGTAGGCAACACGATTGCACTGAGCACGTCCAACAAGCTTTTAAACCTCTAGGTGTCCCTAGTAGGAGGAGTGTTGTCTCCTGAGGGTTTTCAGCGGATTGCACCCACAAAATCCAATAATAAAAGGAAGATCATGAATATTACATTTAAAGAAAAGAATCGTAGAAGAAAGACTTTGAAAATTAGGGTTTCCAACTAAGCTAGCTTTTCGGTTGTCATGAGCTCTATCTTAATGGTCATGAAAAGATAGAAATTACGCCCTCCCTCAATAAAACCTCGTCTTATTCTTCATTCCTATCTTTCTTCCAAACATCGATCATATAACCCTGCGTGTGTGTAAAGACATCCCTACACCCGGAGAATTCAATTCAAGCTATCATACTCTTGCCCATCAGCCTCAGTACTTTTTAATTAATGAATATTCAGATGAGATTGCTCACACACTTTCATGCGACCGTTAATACTTCTTGAGGTACTAACCAACCGATTACTCATGTGCTTACTTCTTTGGTGTTTTTCCTCGTCTTGCACCACCTAAGGCATAGCAGTGACTCCCAGACCAGTTGGCCTTAGGGCACTAGGTGAAAAGGCACCCTCGCTATATATTTTTTATTGCCCTTGGTGATAACAAAACCAGTGTTCATTTTTCTCACCACTTTAAATTTTTTTTCATTTTTTTATTTCCTTCATACTTTTGGTTTTAAGACAAGAGCATTACAAGGTATCCTCTACTATCCCGGGTTTCAAGACGTGTGTAAGTGCGAATAGCAGGGTATCAAAGTTCAAAAATGTTTGGCTTCCAGAATAGAAACTATTTTTCAGACTTATTTTTATCCTCAGATTAGTGACGTCCTTCATCTTACTAACCTTTGGGACAACGGCTCATAACTACTTATTACTAGTTCGTATAAGAAAACTTCTAATTTTCTTGGTTTTCTTAAATTTTTCTAATCTCATGGATGTAATTTTTCACTATCTAAATTTTTATTATCTTATTTATGTATAAAAAATATTTTTATATTTTTGAATTTTTTTTTAAATTTTTATAGGTTTTAAAAAATGTTTTGTGCCTATACAAATGATGATGCAAATGATGCGAAAATAAGCACAAATCTCCTCCAAACTTGTTTTCAACAGTGTTCTCACTATTGCCATCAGCTATATCTGCAAAACCTGTAAGCCTGGGAGGAATTATTAGTGGGGGCAAAACATTTAAGTGAAGAACTTCTCCCAAACTTATTCTTGGCTCATCATTTTGTAAAAATTTTCTTTTCAAGAGCCCAATTATCCCCCCCCCCAAACTTGAGTTATGCAATGTTAATCTTTTGAAAATCACATGAGGGGGTCAAAAATCATTGGTCGATACCAAGTTTTGCAAAGACCGAAAGTTAACACCAACCATTCAAAAATTTTATCAATGCGGTGCTCTGGTTGGTGGAAGAAGAAGTGGGGAAAGGTTAAGTGGTGGAATAGAATGTGTGTGCGTCTCATTTTGGAGAGACGATGCAGTGTATGTGATGGATTACTCGCATTCTTTTACAATTCAGAAGAAGGGGTGGAGGTTTAATTTCATTGATTGGGAGATGATTCATTTCAACACCCGTGCTTTTCAAAAATACGAGTTCATCAGCGAAGATCTCCTCAAAAGTTCCATCAATACCCTGATGAATAATATCGTCACAAAGTGCAGGGTGATCTTCAGACTCTAAAAGCAGTTCATAATCAGTGTTAGTTGTTGACCCGGACATCTCAGTGGAAGAATCCGTATGTGTATGATACATAGTTGGGTCAAACAACAACATATGAAAAGAGTCAAGATCAGTATCAAGAAGATCATCAAATTCGCTGCTGTCGACATCCATTAAGTCGACGGAACAGACCTGAGCAGTAGGTTCGGAGGGTACACTTCCCAACTTGTAAATGTTCAGCTCTATTGACCTATTCCCGAAAGATAGGGTCATAGAACCGTTACGACAGTTGATAATAGCATTGGAAGTGGCCAAAAAGGGGCGACCTAAAATCACCGGAATTTGTTTCCTTGGGTTCGCTACAGGCTGTGTATCAATTACAATAAAATCCACAGGGAATATGAATACCCCGATTTTTATTAACACATCTTCCAGTTCACCCCTAGGTTTGGTGATTGATCAGTCAGCCATCTGGAGAGCGCAATGGGTTGGCTTCAACTCTCCGATACCTAGTTGCTCATAGACTAAATATGGAAGCAAGTTAACACTAGCGCCAAGGTCTAGTAGAGCACGGTTAATGTGTTTTTCCCCGATAGGAATGGAAATAGTAGGACAGCCAGGGTCCTTACGTTTCCTCGGTAATTGCTGGGGGAAAGCCGTGTCTATTGTCTTTGCCATGAATATCTTCTTGGGCACTTGTTTCTTTCTCTTCCTAGTACACAAGTTCTTAAGAGTTTTCGCATAAGACGGAACTTGTTGGATGTCATCTAGGAGAGGGATGTTGATGTTAACTTGCTTAAAAATGTTCATAATCTTCTCCATATGTGGACTCGGTGTGTTTGCCCTTGACCGATTAGGATAAGGTGTTTTAGCAATAAGCGCTGGGTCCATCATGGGAGAAGGAAGTGTGTGTGGACTCGATTCCAAAATAGATGCGGGGATCGTCCGTGGAGGAGTAAAAGAGGTGGGCTGAAGTGGCGAGCCTTTTGGGAAACGATGAATAGGCTCGGAAGAAGGTGGTGGGGTAGAAGAACTGGGGTCAGAATTAGAAGTGTGTGCGTGAGGAAGGGTCTCAGCCGGGGTGTTATTGATTGATTTTTCTGTATCATCAAACTCTTCCCCAACATGATTGTCAAGCACTCTTCCAGATCTCAATGTGATTGCATCCACATGATGTGTATAGCCAGGATTGGGTAAAGATTGAGCTGGAAGTTTCCCTTTCTCCCTTGCACTCATTTCGGCTCTTAATCGTGAAATTTCTGCTTCCATCGATTTGATACTCTCAGCTTGGGACGCTGAGTTTTTCTCAATTTTATCGACAGAAGATTTCATTTCAGCCGAAACTTGCATGATATTTGTTAAGACCAAATTCATGCATTGTGCAAATGAATAGGATTCATCAGTCCCGGTCAACTGCAAAGGACTAGACAGTGCAGGTGTGTTGACCGGATTTTGAAAATTTTGTGCTTGAAAGGGGTGCTGACTCAATTGTGGTTGCTGTTATGGTGGAGGAGCCCTTTGGAAATTGTGTTGGGTTGGAACTGTTTTTTGAGATTGGGATTGGTTCCAAGCAAAGTTCGGGTGATTCCTCCAACCCTGATCATATGTGGAGGAAGGTGGATCGTTTCTAGGTCTTTGAAATGCGGCATTAGTATGCTCATGACCTTGAAACGGACATTCTTCCGTCAAGTGAGACGGATCAGAACAGCAGCCACATACAGTTTTGGAGAGTGATATTTGACTTAGGGCGGCTAAAAATTTGTTTTCCATAGTCTCAAGTTTCTTTTGCATAGCCGAAATGTCAGCTCTAACTCCTATGGAAATATCATTGCCATCCCTAGACGATTGACTCACACCCTCCCACTGTAAAGATTTTTCAGCGAAATTTTCTAGAAAGTTCCAGGCTTCCCCATCATCTTTGGTCATACAATTGCCTTGACACATGGATTCAAGGGTCTGTCTTGTGTTAGGATTAATGCCCTCATAAATGATTCGGCACAGTTCCCATCTCGGGATGCCGTGATGTGGACATTGGACTAACAGATCCTTGAAACGTTCAAGACATTTTGAAAATGTTTCATTTGGAAGCTGGGTGGATTGATAGATTTCGCTACGGACTCGAGCTGTCTTTTGATGTGGGTAGAATTTCTTAAAGAATGCTTTGACTAATTCATCCCAATTTGAAATGGAATGTGTGGTAGTGTTATATAGCCACTTCTCGGCTAAATCGTACAAAGTGAATGGAAGAAGACGTAGACGCATAGCATCCACAGAAAGCTGTGAGGTACCCATCATTACGCATACATTTTCAAATTTGGTGATAAATGTAGGGTTCTTAGGCACTCTTGTGAAGGTTCATAAGGCATCAAACATGCCCGGATAAAAATTTAGACGTGCCGAACAACCCAAAGCCGGGATCTTTGCTAGATTATTAGGGTTAAACATGCAAGATGATAACTTTTATCTAAGTGTGAGGGATTACAACCTTTGTAGTTCGCTCCTTCGCTTCACAAGCTCCGAGTAGAAGTCCCTTTGCCGCGATCCACGATCTCCCGGACTCATGAGAGGCTCCACGCCTCGAACGATCCATGCTAGCTTGAAGTGTTCCAAATCTCCGATGATCTACGTCGAAGTTGCAAAGACTCAAGCTTTCTCACTCTAAAGAGATGAACACACTAATCTCATGGGCTAGATGAGATGAGGATGAGAGAGTAGTATTTTTGCTTTCTTTTTAAATCATTTTCTCATATTTATTCATCACATAAAGAATTTCTAGTGAGCTTTTTCAAGAGAGAAGAAGATGATAATGGAAAATGATAAAATCCTTTTGTGATGAATAGAAATAAAACTATATGATTGATATATCAACCATGGTCAAGGATGAGTGGCTAATAATGTGTAGAGAATAAACTAGAGTTAGGGTTTGGTTAGGTTTAGAAATGAGTCATCAAGAAATATCTTAACCATGACAAAAGAAATTGCTTCTAGAAGGTGCATGAAGCAACTAACCCTAATCAAACCCTAACCTCATTTAATCATCCTTAAACATGTTTAATAATAAATCATATCATGTCACAATAATATATATCACATATATATTATATATTTGCAACAAAAGAAAATAATACAATTAACATATATCGCATATATATCAATGTATCATCCAGTGAGAAAATGAAATAATAAAGCGAGCCAATATTAGATAATATAATACAATATATCATATATATTATTATACATTAAATCATCGAATCAACACTTGATCCGACGATCCGACTATATCGAATATTACCGACTAATATATCATGTACCGATTCATCGAATCAACACTTGATCTGATGACCCGGTTCATATCTAAATATCGCGAGAATATAATACGGTATCTCATATCGCATTATTCTCGGTCCTGCACATATCACATATGTGCCTCTACTCCGTTTTGCCTGAACTAAGAAACCTCTGTGTAGGACTCTAAAGAATCGTCAATACGCCGGTAGCAGGTGATGATCATATCAAACACCCACAAGCTGCAAGCGGTCAGCTAAACATAACAGCCACCCAGGTATTGAGCGATCAGAAGATCAACAAGCTAGCCTGTGCGTTCTCCTGTGAATCCAATCAGTAACACTCTCGTACAGTCCGGTCTGTTCGTCTGATATGTCGCATATCAAGTCTAGGGGTGGTATACGTCAGACCCCAGTAACCGATAAGTCGTGTCGATGTGTGGCTCATAACGGGTCGAGAAACTACTAGTAACACTTACCAGTAAATCTCTATATCAGCCCTGGCCAGGGACTTCCAGTTATAGCTAATCGAACACAGCACAACATCAACTCCCTATACCGGGAGAGACGAATCCCCTCCTATCGCTCATTGCCTCCATGTGATTCGGGACTGTACCCAAAAGCCACCGTTTTGCACGCCCTCTTGGACGTGGTAAGGTGGAAATCAAAGCACAGTGGGAATCACACAAGACTCTATGACGATCTCGGGTCAACAGACTACCCTGTACCAGCGTCACCGGAGAACTGCCATCTGACGTGTGGTATATCACCATCTGGGAGTTCTCGGCGAGTCCGTCCAGTGTACCTAGTCTCCATTGAGCACCCGTACACCATCTCTGATGTCAAACACCGATGGATATGGGATCATCCATCGCCCATCATATGGGTCAAGATGCGTATACGCTAGTCTACTCTGTTGTATCGATGCCCTGTCTCGATATACCCTCGTCTAGAAACCGTTATAGGATGTACTCATCGACTACCACGGCCCCACTAGTATGATCTCATCATAGTCCCAGTAGTCGAGTACAGATCCTAAGGGCTTTATCAACATGTGAGAGAAAAACAGTAAACCAATACAAGTCAACATGTTAAGATAAAGTGAAACCAAATAGCATACTATCATGACGAGCAAGAAAGTCATCTCTATATATATCCAAGCATCCATTATTATATACATCATATGTACAACAATGGCCTCTAGGGCATATACATAACTAACAATCTCCCACTTGCACTAAGGCCAGCTGCTGTAGTATCTCATACCTAGCATCCCGAATAATCTCTCAAACTGTATCTGGGGAATAGCCTTCGTGAATGGATCCGCAGTGTTGTCCTTCGTATCTACTCTCCTGACCTCGATCTCCCGGCGATCAACTATCTCCCTGATCAGGTGATACCGTCTCAGAATATGTCTGGACTTCTGATGGGATCTGGGTTCCTTGGCCAATGTCACAGCTCCATTGTTATCGCAATACAGAGGTATTGGATGCTCAATGGATGGAACCACTCTAAGTTCAGTAATGAACTTCTTGATCCAGACAGCCTCTTTGGCAGTATCGTTGGCAGCGATGTATTCAGCCTCCATCGTCGAGTCTGCAACGGTATCCTGTTTGGAACTCTTTCAACATACCGCCCCTCCATTGAGGGTAAATACAAAACCCGAATGCGACTTAGAATCGTCCTTATCACTTTGGAAGCTGGAATCGGTAAAGGACTCCACCTTGAGTTCTCCGTTACCATACACCAAGAACATCTCCTTAGTCCTTCGTAAGTACTTGAGAATGTTCTTCACAGCTATCCAATGACTCTCTCCAGGATCTGCTTGATACCGACTCACTACACTTAGTGAGTATGCTACATCGGGTCTGGTACATAGCATCGCATACATGATAGAGCCTACTGCCGAAGCATAGGGTATCCCTTACATGCAAGCTCTCTCCAAATCAGTCTTGGGAGACATCTCTTTGGAGAGAGTGAGTCCAGAGATCGTGGGTTGCTTCCCACGCTTGGATTCTTCCATACTAAACCTCTTTAGTATGGTGTCAATGTACCTGGATTGGGACAATCCCAGTATCCGTTTAGATCTATCTCTATAGATCATGATTCCCAATATGCAGGAGGCATCACTTAGATCTTTCATCGAGAATCTCTGTGATAAGAAGAGCTTGACTGATTGCAGCATAGGAATATCATTTCCTATCAAGAGTATGTCATCCACGTACAATACGAGGAAGACAACCTTACCCTCTGCTACCTTCTTATAGATACAAGGTTCATCTATATTTTTGATGAAGTCAAACTCTTTGACTACTACATCAAAACAGATATTCCAACTCCGCGATACTTGCTTTAACCCATAAATGGATTTAAGCAGCTTGCACACCTTTCCGCAGCTCCCACTATCTACGAAGCCCTCTGGATGAGTCATGTACACGCTCTCTTCTAAATCTCCGTTTAGAAAGGCGGTCTTAACATCCATTTGCCAGATTTCGTAGTCATGGTATGCAGCAATGGCAAGTAAGATCCGGATGGACTTAAGCATAGCCAATGGAGAAAAGGTTTCGTCATAATCCACACCTTGTCGTTGACGAAAACCCTTTGCTACAAGTCTAGCTTTGAAAGTCTCAACTTTTCCATCTACACCAAATTTCTTTTTAAAGATCCACTTGCTCCCTATGGGTTTTACCCCTTCAGGAGCATTTTCCAAAGTCCATACTTTGTTGGTGTACATGGATTCCATCTCAGATCGCATTGCATCTAGCCATTTCACAGAGTCACCACTCGTGATGGCCTGCTCGAAACTAGTCGGTTCATCATCATCCATGATGCAGTCCTCACTTCCACCATTAATGAGAAAACCGTAGTATCTCTCAGGTGGACGAGAAACCCTACTAGATCGGCGGAGAGGCTAGAGTTCGTCGGGTACTACTGAATCCTCTGGTTCCACTAAATCTTCAGTTGCAGTTTGTGTTGCTGGAACTTCTTCCAGTTCTACCTCAGAGCCACTAATCTCTTTTGCAAGAAATTCCTTTTCTAAAAAGGTGGCATGTTGAGCAACAAACACTTTTTGCTCCTCACCGTGATAGAAAAAATATCCATAAGAATTCTTCGGATATCCTACAAACTTGCAAAGAACTGACCGTGCCTCGAGTTTGTCCGGATTTTGTCTTTTTACATAGGCCGGACAACCCCATATCTTTACTCGTTTAAGATACGGTCTCTTCCCACTCCATATCTCATATGGTGTGGTAGGTACAGATTTAGTTGGAACTTGATTCAATAGGTATGCTACTGTCTCAAGCGCATACCCCCAGAAGGAAATAGGTAACTCAGCTGTATTCATCATAGAGCGTACCATATCTAATAGGGTGCGATTCCTCCGCTCCGATACGCCGTTGTGCTGTGGTGTATAAGGAGGAGTAAGCTGAGAGAGAATCCCATTCTCTTTTAGATAATCTAGGAACTCATTGCTTAAGTATTCACCTCCTCGATCAGATCGATGAATCTTAATACATTTTCCCGTTTGATTCTCTACTTCGTGCTTATATTCTCTGAATTTCTCAATAGCTTCAGACTTGTGTTTCATCAGGAACACATGTCCGAATCTAGAGAGATTGTCAGTGAATGTAATGAAGTAGGTAGAACCGTTCCTGGCATGCGTAGACATGGGACCGCATGCATCACTATGTACTAGTCCTAAGAGTTCGGTAACTCTTTCTCCGTGTCCACTAAACGGAGCTTTGGTCATTTTTCCTTTGAGACATGAATGGCAAGTATCATAAGAAGATAATTCGAACGGATTCAAATAACCATCCTTATGTAACTTAGCCAGTCGTGTCGCATTGATATGACCAAGTCTACAATACCACAAGAAGGATTCGTTCATTTCTGAATTTTTCCTTTTGTGTGTGTTTTGTATATTGAGGACTGTATTCTGATTTAGAATGAATATGCCATTATGTAACGAGCCTGATGCAATCAACTTTTGATCTAGGAATATATTCATAACATTATCCTGTACTACAAAATTATATCCTTCTTTACTTAATAAAGAGACTGATATAATGTTGCACATCATGTTCGGTATATAATAGCATTCATTTAGAATCAGTGTATTACGATTTGGCAATACAAGGTGATATTCGCCAACTGCTTTGGCCACAATACTTGCACCGTTCCCTACTTGAACGGAATGATCACCTTTTCCTAGTTCTCTACCTTTTCGTAGCCCATATAACAATTTACATATGTGGGATCCTGATCCGGTATCTAATACGCAGGACGTAGGGTGAACTGAGAAACAGTTCTCAATAACTAACACACCCGAAGAAGATGCATCAACATGCATATTCTTTTGGGCGGCTTGAGAATCCAGATATTCTCCTGTTTCCTGTTCAGTCTTATAACTCTTATAAGAAAGAACGGGTCCAACATTCCCTAGCTCAGTACAATAATTGGGTTCAGTCAATACATCTATATTATTATCTTGATTATGGCCTGATATGGTCGCTACCTGGAGAGAGAGAGAAGAAAAACACTTTAGCGTACGCTCTTGCAAGATTAGATTGGTTATTATCTTATCTAATCAGGATGTCTCTCACTGTTTTTATCAAATCTACCTTCAAACCCTAAAAGGTAAGATTAGCCGGGATTAATTACACCCTACAATTTCGTCAATCTTTCAGCCAGATCAGTGTCGGTACTTTGAGGGAGGTTCCCCGTGTTTTCGCACGGACCTAATTAATGTAAACCTCGTTTTCCCAGAGGCGTAACCCCATTAACACTTTTCTAGACACCTACTTGAATGACTAATTGTCCTGTGTAAAACTCTCTCAGGAGTAACTCTTACTCGTAGTGGGTATCGGGATCCAACTATCTCATAGAAGGTATGCAATCTCATTGCAAATTTCAACACTTGAAATTCCCAATAACATTTTGCCCTTAGCGATCTATGACCTTGACAAGGTCAACAAACCATAAATCGCAAGTCAAGTTCAACCCGTCATTTCCTGATTGAATTAAACCCACCCGCATGACCCTTGACAATGTCAACAAGGCCGTACGAATATCCTAATCCAATCACATCTCATGTTTTAGCAGATAAACACAAATTAGCTACCGTACACTGTGCCTTGACAAGGTCAACAAACACAGCACGAATACTAAGTAGGATTTATCTGAAATGACGGAGAGCTACGACAGGTTTTTTAGAAAACCTATTGCGTAATGAACTTGATATCGTCATAGAATCGAGTGAAGTTTTGAAAAAGGAGTGTTTTTGAGGCTTTTCTTAGTTTCGCTAAAGAGGTCACTCCCGGTGAAGGGATCGTCGGCCCTTTCCTCATCGAATAAGGTGCAGGATATATCATATATACCGCTGTGCAAAGCAAAACTTTAAAAGCAATCAAAAGACAAACCGAGTTTTGTAGCATCTGCCAGTTTCGCTAAAGAGGTCACTCCCGGTGAAGGGATCGTCGGCTCTTTCCCCATCGAATAAGGTGCAGGATATATCATATATATCACTGTGCAAAGCAAAACTGTAGCTACCCTTTTTATAAAGTTTTGATTCTACAACATCTTTAGGTTTCTTTTCTTTTTATTAATCTCATTTATAAAAATCCCATCAGCTTATGCTTCCTAAGCATCACAGAAGAAACGAAAGCAGTAATATTTATATATCAGCATATATATAGTATAAGCATTCGTCTCAGGCAGTAATATGATCTCATCACAGAACATTGCAGCAGAAGAACATATATGAAATATTGGATATACTAGGACGCCCGTGTTTTCAATACGAGCCTGTATAAAACACGGATTCCACGGTCGCGACGAATAGCCAAACCCACATCCCAAGACCCCTGCGAGAGCGGCAAGTAACACTGCCAATTCTAGGGTTAGGAGACCCGGTCTCGACTCCTCGAGATGGCCTCCCACTGGACCCTAAAACCCGGTTACTTGTGCTCCCCTCCTTGGGTCTACCTAATGCGGAAAAGTAAATAATATACAAGGGTGACATCAACCTCAAACTGGAAGTGCCCCAAATAAAAGAATATTACATTACAGATGAATTTTACATGAATGAAAATAAAAACCCTCATCTCACATAAAACCCCCGGCTATTCAGAACGCGACGATCCAATATAACATATCACAGCAACACATAATATCTCATATCATCAACGTAAGTAAATATGCGCATCCCAATAGTCGTTGACATATAGCAACGAAACCGGCGATATCACATATTACACTTACGGTCACAGAAAAGAAAGTGTAAAACTACAATATTTGGAATTCACAATCACTTTAGACATCATAAATCCGAAATATCACATACTCCGCATTTCATGCCTAACTCTATGAATTCCACATATTGTATCACATTCCAGATAAATAGACAGTATTAAACTTTTCGAACATATAATCAAATACCCAAAATTTCCTAAAGTGCTCAACACTTGAGCGGAGTTCAAATAATCCCAGAATATGTCACAGTACCGGTGATCCATCCGTAGAAGGGTCAAGCCAACGCCTCACATGTGGCACGCCGTACTGCTCCAAACCCGAAGGTTCAAAAGGCAGTTCAAGACGGTCACATAATCGAGTTAAGCTTTGTTGTCTTCTAGAGGGTCCACCGCTTAACTTGTACAATTTTTCCGAAAGATTTAAACCCGATAAAAAAATTCAACACTTGAAAGTTTGTCGTGCCGGGAAACAGTGAGTTAATGATATCCGTTCAAATAGTTTAACAGTTTCTAAATATCCGGAAAGAAATACGAATTTAAATATTCCGATCGAATCTACTATTACAAAACAAACCCCAGAAGTCTTAACACTTAAAACAGTTTAAAAATACCCAGAAGCATCTACAAGCAACTACAGATAATACCATGAAGCCACGTGTCACAATTCCACAAAACGGCCGCGGAACCGCCGCGGAAAGCATGTTTCTGCCGCGGTTCCGCCGCGTTTTGGTGGAGTTGTGGGCCCGTATTTCATGGTAATTCTTAGAATTCCCTGCTGATTTTTTTACATATTTTTAATTCAGAAAAATCCTAAATTTTGAAAAATTTCCAGAAATGGGTTAAATTTTGTCGGTTCGGGTTCGATCGGAGTTTTAATTTCGTAAACACATCGCCTAATGCTTTAGCTAGGCTCTGATACCACTGTAGGTCAGGCAGCCACCCCATCCAATGGGGTCGCCGTGGCACCAACGGGTCCCTCAGCCGCTACTTTTTACGCATGCCCCCTCGCGAGGACTACAACCCGCCGGAACACCTTCCGGTCTCGGGACACCCTGGGGGTAAGAGCCTATGCTTCGCCACACTGTCACACAGTGAGAACCCCCCATAGGTCGACATCCAATGCTTAGTAGCTCTGATACCACTGTAGGGTTCCTAGGAACTCTTGTGAAGGTTCATAAGGCATCAAACATGCCCGGATAAAAATTTAGACGTGCCGAACAACCCAAAGCCGGGATCTTTGCTAGATTATTAGGGTTAAACATGCAAGATGATAACTTTTATCTAAGTGTGAGGGATTACAACCTTTGTAGTCCGCTCCTTCGCTTCACAAGCTCCGAGTAGAAGTCCCTTTGCCGCAATCCACGATCTCCCGGACTCATGAGAGGCTCCACGACTCGAACGATCCATGCTAGCTTGAAGTGTTCCAAATCTCCGATGATCTACGTCGAAGTTGCAAAGACTCAAGCTTTCTCACTCTAAAGAGATGAACACACTAATCTCATGGGCTAGATGAGATGAGGATGAGAGAGTAGTATTTTTGCTTTCTTTTTAAATCATTTTCTCATATTTATTCATCACATAAAGAATTTCTAGTGAGCTTTTTCAAGAGAGAAGAAGATGATAATGGAAAATGATAAAATCCTTTTGTGATGAATAGAAATAAAACTATATGATTGATATATCAACCATGGTCAAGGATGAGTGGCTAATAATGTGTAGAGAATAAACTAGAGTTAGGGTTTGGTTAGGTTTAGAAATGAGTCATCAAGAAATATCTTAACCATGACAAAAGAAATTGCTTCTAGAAGGTGCATGAAGCAACTAACCCTAATCAAACCCTAACCTCATTTAATCATCCTTAAACATGTTTAATAATAAATCATATCATGTCACAATAATATATATCACATATATATTATATATTTGCAACAAAAGAAAATAATACAATTAACATATATCGCATATATATCAATGTATCATCCAGTGAGAAAATGAAATAATAAAGCGAGCCAATATTAGATAATGTAATACAATATATCATATATATTATTATACATTAAATCATCGAATCAACACTTGATCCGACGATCCGGCTATATCGAATATTACCGACTAATATATCATGTACCGATTCATCGAATCAACACTTGATCCGATGACCCGGTTCATATCTAAATATCGCGAGAATATAATACGGTATCTCATATCGCATTATTCTCGGTCCTGCACATATCACATATGTGCCTCTACTCCATTTCGCCTGAGCCAAGAAACCCCTGTGTAGGACTCTAAAGAATCGTCAATACGCCGGTAGCAGGTGATGATCATATCAAACACCCACAAGCTGCAAGCGGTCAGCTAAACGTAACAGCCACCCAGGTATTGAGCGATCAGAAGATCAACAAGCTAGCCTGTACGTTCTCCTGTGAATCCAATCAGTAACACTCCCGTACAGTCCGGTCTGTTCGTCTGATATGTCGCATATCAAGTCTAGGGGTGGTATACGTCAGACCCCAGTAACCGATAAGTCGTATCGATGTGTGGGTCATAACGGGTCGAGAAACTACTAGTAACACTTACCAGTAAATCTCTATATCAGCCCTGGCCAGGGACTTCCAGTTATAGCCAATCGAACACAGCACAACATCAACTCCCTATACCGGGAGAGACGAATCCCCTCCTATCGCTCATTGCCTCCATGTGATTCGGGACTGTACCCAAAAGCCACCGTTTAGCACGCCCTCTTGGACGTGGTAAGGTGGAAATCAAAGCACAGTGGGAATCACAAAAGACTCTATGACGATCTCGGGTCTACAGACTACCCTGTACCAGCGTCACCGGAGAACTGCCATATGACGTGTGGTATATCACCATCTGGGAGTTCTCGGCGAGTCCGTCCAGTGTACCCAGTCTCTACTGAGCACCCGTACACCATCTCTGATGTCAAACACCGATGGATATGAGATCATCCATCGCCCATCATATGTGTCAAGATGCGTATATGGTAGTCTACTCTGGTGTATCGATGCCCTGTCTCGATATACCCTTGACTAGGAACCGTTATAGGATGTACTCATCGACTACCACGGCCCCACTAGTATGATCTCATCATAGTCCCAGTAGTCGAGTACAGATCCTAAGGGCTTTATCAACATGTGAGAGAAAAAGAGTAAACCAATACAAGTCAACATGTTAAGATAAAGTGAAACCAAATAGCATACTATCATGACGAGCAAGAAAGTCATCTCTATATATATCCAAGCATCCATTATTATATACATCATATGTACAACAATGGCCTCTAGGGCATATACATAACTAACAATAAACACGTATGCGTCTTCAGACTCGAGACCGTGAAATTTTGGTAGAAGGTTGATGTATTGGGGTTTTATTTGAAAATTTTCCCCGTTGGCTGGTGGAATGGAAAGACAGGTGGAAAGTGGGCCTCGTGTAGGATAGCACCTCTCTTGGAGAGAGATGCGAGGTGGATTCTGCGCACCAACAGACGGCGGCAGAGTAGTGGAAAAGAAGTTCGATGGAGATGGATCCATCGATGTGGGTGTGGTGGTGGGTAAAGAAAGGGTAAATGTAGAAATACCGACCTTAGGGTCAATCGAAAAGACGTGGACTAACAGGTACTAGGATGCCGTTGTCCAGCCTATCTTGCACTAAAAAGGGTTAGTACAAGTGGCAGCGTGAATTTATAATTAAGGGAAATGATGAATGTGGTGTTTGTTTTAAAAAATGATACGAACTTTTGAAAAAATGATGCAACACAACAAATGCAATACACAAAACCCTAGAATCTAGTGGTCACCTAGGTCAAACTCTAGACCGCTCCTAACTGCCAAAAGACAAGTCGCAGGATAAATCTTCCACTGCCTCTTTGTCCCCCTGTGGCCAGGTAAGTGCCTGGTCAGTGGGAAGGTACTCCACTACGTAAGTAGTGGGCCTAATTAATAACCACTAGCCTTCGACACACTTGTCTTAGACACCACAAGAAAACGCGGATAAGTAATGAATTACCCACGGCCTTCTTCTGTCCTAAGTGAGCGCGACGGTCCTTAGAGTCATCTCTAGATATTTTTAAGTTAATTGGGGTCAATGCGGATGCAAGTTTGTGATTTTCGGGGCTTAGGAAGGGTAATGAACTCCCCACCTAATCTGGATTTGGTCTCTGCCCCTTAATATCCGTATTAATTATGCAAACAACCAAAAATCAAAACACGCACAAATTTTAATTTGCTTTTGCGGCGCTGCGAATATTTGCAAAGAAACCTGTACAAAATGTTATTTGGAGCAGATGAGGGAGAAGATAAGAAAGTGTAGAAGTATACCTGAAATTTTGGTAGAATGATGCAGCAAGTACGCCGCGGAACCGCCGCAGGAATGGGGTGTTTTCCGCGGAATCGCGGTGATATGAGTAGATCACTGCTCCAAAATTTTTCTGCAAGCTTCTATTCACTCCCTCAGCTCTCTGGTAATTTCAGAAAAAAAATTTCTCTAGCTCCAATGATTCCAGATTTCCTCGCAATCAAATCACAACACACGTATTAGGGTTTGTGCGAGTTTAGATCTAAAAATTATAATGGAATAAATTTTTCAACTCAAATTTCAAAATACGAACAATTAGCGCACTATCCCCGGCAACGGCTCCATTTGATTGTTATAAATTCTTGATGTGTAGTAATTGGGAATTGTAAAGAAATCACAACCAAAAATTATTTGACCGCAATCAACTATGGTGTCGGATGTAGATTGTAAGTGAGTGCGGATCGTCCACAGGGACAGTGTGATCGTTCATCTTTCGAATTAGATGAATTGAAACTTTAAAGAAAAGAAAAGAAAACAATTTATGATTTAAAGAATTGAAGTTCAAGAATTAGAAAAATCTAGACTTAATTACAAGAAAAAGATAGAATCAAGAATTGATAGTTTGTTGATTTTTCCAAACCAAATCTCAAGAATCGAAATGAGGCTCGTAGGAATCGATCGGATCTATAGATGTGATGCAATCTCATGATGACGTATTCTTATCCTTCGATGAATTGATACTAGATCGATGATGATCGACAAGAATTAGGGATTTCTAGTGAAAGTAGGGTTTCAACTTATCCCTTGTTCTTTCGTCGATATCATTCATATTCTAGCCTCTAGTAAATTCAAGAAACAATCGTAGATCCCTAATTTCGAGCGATAACAACCAAGAAAGCATCGCAACGAAACTAGGTCATCGATTCTTGAACTTGCTAGAGTTTACAAAACTCGTACGACTCAAGAATCGTTTAAAGATCTGTTACATCATCATTCTATTGATCGTCTCGACTTCTTTACGAGCCGAGTTTTACTCAAACATCACAACAAGAACTACAATTACAAATTGAGATCGAATCATGATGCAAGAATTTAAAGAAAGCAAGATTAAAGAATTTCACCTTTTATTTATATCAACAATTTCATTACATTCGCTCAAGAACTACAAGGGGAAGAACTCGATCGTCGATTTGGCTTCGCTCGGCTCCGTGAGTCGCGGATCGGCTTGGATCACTTGCTCGATTGGAGATCGGCTCCGCTCCTAAAAGGTTGAAGGGCTTCTTGCTTGATTGGTACTCAAGATCTTGAATTTGGAGTGGAATTAGGGTTAGGGTTTCGCACAAGCCTTGTCACTAGACTTGTGGAAGAAGATGAAGAAATTGAAGAAGACTAAAGATTGAACAACTAAAGATTAACTAAGATTGATTCCCTAAAAATTGATTAGCCTTTAACCCTAGGTCTAGGCTTCTATTTATAGACATCCCAACCCTAGATCTAGGATTTCAAATTCTAAGTTTCCCTCCAAAAGTTTGTTGAGGAAATTTGAATTTCCTTCCAAAAGTTAGTTAGAGGAGAAGCTTCTAGATATAATTAGTTAGGAGGGAGCTTCTAGAAGAGATTAGATAGGAGCTTAATTAGGATTAGCCTTGCTTAATGATCTTTGCTGATCTGGCAGTAGCTTCGAGGTCCTTCTGGAATTTGACATATCAGAAATGAATGTGGGCCCTGAGAGAAGCAATCTGCAAAAAAATTAGACGGATGACGTGGCCAAACCGCAAGCCGGCTCCCGCCGCGGTTCCGCGGCGCTTTTGGAGAGTTGGGGCTTGGGCTCTCTGGTGATTGCTTGGGCTGATGTATGGGCCTTTCTTTGATATGCTGATTTGTATATTTCCTTCTGAATTGCTACCACATCTGAAAACATGGAGTTGGTGTATTTTTGATCAGCTTCTTTTGACTTTGCTCCTGCAATTTCCTGCACAAATCTCGACACAAGTGTTGCGCAAATACAGCGATGATGCGATGCCATGAAATGCGGTCAATTTCCCTTAAAGTGCCGGTTTAAAAGTCTAACACATGAAATCTGATATTTTATGACTGATTTGCTAATATGTGAAATATGAATACCGAACACTTCTAAATGAGTGCAAAACATGGGGAAATTGCCGTGTTAAAAATACATTATTTTCGACTGATCAATTACTTTCCAGAGGATGCTGGTCTTGGGAAATGGCTGCCACATTCATACCAGATTGGATTTGAGATGTAGTGGCCCCGTCCTTACTCTTGTTGTGCGTGCCTACCATGTAGATAGCGTGGACCGCATATCCAGCCATCTCTTTGTCTTTGGAGGGGTAACCCTTGTTTACCGCCGAAAACAGAGATGAACCTGGATAGATCGTCTTGCCTGAGTTTGGGGGCAAATGCTATTTGGATTTATCCGTCCACCTCTCCGAAGATGCCAAGTTGATTTATGGCACCGTGTATCGGAGGTTTAGACGGATGCGGCCGTTGTAGTTGATTTCGTCAAATTCCCCCTCGTTTGTGAGGGGTTTTTGATTGTGGGGACGCTCTTACCTGCAGACGCAAGCCCCTGCAGTTAATTACGTTACCGCATCGCGATAACCAATTTATCCTACTTCGGAAGTTCACTTCATGTCATGTGTATTTTTATTTGTTTAGGTTGCCCGTGGATTGTATAAGGAGACTAATTTATGTTGTCGCCCGTAGAGCGTGGATTAGTCCAAATCCGTATATCTTAGATTTGGGTTTGGTTTGATTTAAGGATCGTTGATCTGTTTTGAGATCAAGATCGACTTAAATGTTTGTTAAGGATATGTTAGTTCAATTTGAGAGTAAAATCTACTTAACAGGGTTTTAGGATCATTCAGATCCAATAAAAGAGCATTTGGGCTCTATTGTTTTAGTTTAAGGACGTTACGGTCCGTTGTTAGTTTAAGGACGTTTCGGTCCGTAGTAGTTTGAGAACGTTACGGTCCGTAGATCACTCTTTTTGAGGCGAGGGTTTAGTTTAAGGACGTTCTGGTCTGTAGTAGTTTGAGAAAGTTACGGTCCGTAGATCACCCTTTTTGAGGTGAGGGATTAGTTTAAGGACGTTTCGGTCTGTAATAGTTTGAGGATGTTATGGTCTGAAGATCACCCTTTTTAAGGTGAGGGTTTAGTGTAAGGACGTTATGGTCCGTAGTAGTTTGAGAACGTTATGGTCCGTCGATCACCCTTTTGAGGTGAGCATTTAATTTAAGGACGTTACGGTCCGTAGTAGTTTGAGGACGTTACGGTCCGTAGATCACCCTTTTTGAGGTGAGGGTTTGGTTTAAGGACGTTTCGGTCCGTAAATCACCCTTTTTGAGGTGAGGGTTCAGTTTAAGGACGTTTCCGTCCGTAGTAGTTTGAGGATGTTTCGGTCCGTAGATCACCCTTTTTGAGGTGAGGGTTTAGTTTAAGGACGTTTCGGTCCGTAAATCACCCTTTTTGAGGTGAGGGTTCAGTTTAAGGACGTTATGGTCCGTAGTAGTTTGAAGACGTTACGATCCGAAGATCACCATTTTTGAGGTGAGGGTTTAGTTTAAGGACGTTTCGGTCCGTAGTAGTTTGAGAACATTACGGTCCGCAGATCACCATTTTATGCCCGTGTATTTATTACATGGCGGGATGTACGGCGATGATGTGGGATACACCCATTTGGGGTGTGTTTTGGTTTAAGATATGCACGTCATCTTGGGAGGTGCACCCAAAAGCAGTTGGTTGTTGGGACCTGCCGCCTCTCTGAATATGTTGATGTAAGGTGTTTTTCGTCACCCCATTGAGATGGGAATACACGCGCGCTTGTCAGACGCATTACAGATTCCCCCTGCCTAGGGAAGGCTGGGGTTTATTGATTGTGGGGATCCGAGTCTCCGGCAGTCGCAGACTAAACTGTTGTTAATTACCCCTCGCCTTTGGAGCGAGGGAACCTCCGATTAACTAGTTAAACTGGTCATGCGAACTCAATGTGCAGTGTTTGTGTTTTGAAGGGGTTTTGGATACATCGAGGGCCTCGCAGAGTTTTTACGGGGGTCCCGCTACCCGGATAGCGGGCTGGGAGTCAAGGGGGCTAGCAGCCCCCTTGCGGGATGCGGGGCAGCGCCCCGTTAGAATTTTTTCTAACAAGGACAGTGTCGTGGAGTATGTACGTGCATGTGTGTGTGTGTGTGTGTGTGTATAAGGAAAGGGCATCCAAAGGATGCGTGGGCCAGCGCCCCACGTGCCAGGAATGCGGGCGCTGTGTGCCAGGGCGCCACATGCCTGGCACGCGGGCGCTGTGCGCCAGGGCGCCAGCACCCCATGTGCCTGGCACGCGGGTGCTGTGCGCCAGCAGGAAAAGGGACTTGGTCTCTGCACTGGGAGCTGTGCTCCCGATTTTACTTATGGAGTCGAACTCCTAAGATATTTTTGGAGCTAATGAAGGGGTTTCTCCCTTGAGCCCTGGATCTTCCCCAAAGTGGGATTTTTGGAGATGGGTCTCCTTCCTTTTCTTCTGTCGGCTGGATCTTAAAGAACAAGAAATATGAGATTTTAAAAATCTCTTATTTTTGAGATCTGATGGGAGATCTGAGTTCCCCTTTGTGGGTTTTGTGGTGAAAAACTATTTAGTTTTGGAAAAAGAAGAGTAAAACTCTTGATTTAATTCAAAAGAAAGAAGAAGGTTTTGAACCTTGAGGAAGGAGACACAGGAACCCTAGTTTTTGGGGAGAATGAAAAAGTATATTAGATATTTTCATTATGTTGACTCTTATAGGCTTACACATTTACACATAGCCCCTTGGGATTTACAAAATGGTATTTTGCCTATCCCATGTCTCATGTGCTATTTCGTTTTGCACATAAGCTATGGGCTTTACAAAAATTTGGCTTTTTGCCCATTCATGCATAAAAAAAATTACATTAAAATTATTTATTACATGATTTTTATGTTGGCATGGGGGAGGCCGTCCGCTTCATGTTCGGGCTCGACTCGGGCATGGGCCCACTTGACCTGGGCTTGGGCCCACTTGGCTTGGGGTTGAATTTGAATTTGACTTGGTCAACCGGGGTGTAATTTTCGACCCCAACAGTTGAGAAATTACAACGACATGTATCAGAGGTGTAGAGAGATGTACTCTTGAACTAATTTCCGTATTCGAGGAAAAATGAAGTTGGTGTTCAACCCAGAAATCATTAGTCGTATTTTGATACTACGATTTCCTTGGAGGAATATGGGATGAATATCATTTTGGACATCATCAATCATGTTTGGGAAGCAATGAACCCATAGGCTCAGTTGATTTGAATTAGGGATCTAGCCAACTTGGGCTTGACCCACTCAATTTTAATTTATTTAATGAAGTGCTAAGCACTGGTGTGGGCTCAGTCCCCTTTTTTTTGCAAAAAGTGCTGAGCACTTATGTGAGTTCTGACGCTCACACTTTACTCTCTCTTTTCTTTTTTCTCTATATAGAGTGCTGAGCACTCTTTATGGTGCTCATGTGCGAAGCATATGAGGCGCTAGGCGCTGAGTGATGAATGCCAAGCACTTTTATATTCTGTGGCGCCCACGTGAAGCACTGGGCGCCAGCCACTGAGTGCTAAGCACTCTTTATTTTATAGCGCCCACGTGAGGGCACGTGAGGCACTGGGCACTGAGCGCCAGCCACTGAGTGGTAAACACTTCTTATTTTATAGCGCCCATGTGAGGAGCACGTGGGGCGCTAGGCGCTGAGCGCCAGCCACTGAGCGCCAGCCACTGAGTGCTAAGTACTCTTGAGTTCTCTCTTCCTTTTTTTTTGAATGATCCATAGGATCTTTATCTACTTTTATTTATCTAAAATTTCTAAGAAGAGAGTTCTTCTTCCTCGAGAATTTATTCTCTGTTCTTTCTAAGCTTTCTCTTTTTATTTCACAAAGCTTATGTGGGGTTCCTCTCTGTTAGACTTGAAGTCTCGGGTCTTTTATATAGTAGAGGCAGGTCTGTTGATTAGTTGTAGAAATCACTCATTGAAAGATCTTAATTGATTTAGGGATTTTACCCACCATTAGATCTTTGATCCAAGGGCTTCTGTTTTACAGAAGGTATTTTTCTTGTTCTTAATAAGATTAGGGAAATATTTTCCTATAGAGAATTTATTTTGTAGATCGATGATTCTTTAGTCACCATTGGATTTTAATCCAACGGTATTCTGTTTTACAGAGAGTAATCTTTCTTATTTAGAAAGATTTGAGAAATATTTCCTCAATCAGAATTTAATTCTGGATTCTGATGATTTATCATCTCCGTTGGATCTTTGATCCAACGTTTCTGTTTAATAGAGAGTAGAATTTAATTCTATTAGGCGTCGGCGCTCACGTGCTGTGCACGTTAGGCGCCGATAAGAGTTTTTAACTCTGGCACTGGCGTCCTCGTGGTAGACACGTGAGGCGCTGCCTCTTGAGTTTTGAATAGAGCTTTTCTCTTTTAAGAGTTTTTAACTCTGGCGCCGGCGCCCTCGTGGAAGACACATGATGCGCCGCCTCTTGAGTTTTGAACAGAGCTTTGCTCTTTTATTAGGGAAACAAATTCCCCCCCCACTGTTGCGCTCACGTGGCTCACACGTGAGGCAGCGGTGGCATCGTTTCCACAGTTGGATCTTCTCGGAAGTGGAATCGTCTCCCTGTGCCTATAAGTAGGACCTTTGGCCCTTGAGATGACTTCTGTTCATCTTCCCTAAAGTTCTTCTTTCTGAGAATATAATTCTCTTTCCAAAGCTTAGATCTCTGCCCAAAGAAACTCTTTTAGAGTTAGAACTTTGCCAAAAACTTGGTAAGGATTATTATCGAACCCATTAACAGTGCTTTGCTCTTCTTAGATCGTAGATCTTAAAATGTGTTTTAGGCTTTCTTAACTCGTTAATCAGAGCTTTGCTCAGCTTTCATGAAGAACTCTTAGAGTTTTTTAGGATTTTTCTTGCAGATCTTAGAGATCTTGGGGTTTTACTCTGTTAAAAAGCTTTGCTTTTGAGGGTTCTGGTAGATTATCCTATTGTTTTACAGAGTATGGCTCTAAGAAATTTTGGGGAATTTTATTCCCTCTTTAATTTTCTGACAGATGTGAAAATCTGTTTCCAGAGCACACAACTCTCGAGGGAGTTTAACTCCTCAATCCAATGATATTTCTCATTAAATGAGAATCCTTTTAGAATTCCATTCTTAATGTGTGATTGCCCCATCAATGATAGGGCGTCACCTTAATTTTGTGGGCCCCCTTTGTCCCTTTCTTTTGCACTGCAATGCAGTACAATTTTTTTTAAGTATTAAAGAACGTTAAAGTTCTGAACATAACGTCAATAGCTGAACCTTCTCCTTTTTTGCAAATGCAAAGGCATTCAACTCTTCCTTCCCTTTCGTACGTTCAGAGAGCGCCTTCGTCGACGCGCCCGTGGATCGAGAATGTTCCCTTATAAAAAAATAAAAAAAGAAGGAGAGAAAAAGCAATGGGAAAAAAATTCCCCTAATGGAGCATCACGTGCCCACTCGTGATGCGCCTATGAACAAACATTATAGGCATTGTGCTTAACAATTAAGGCTGAAATTGGGCCTCATGTGCAAGCATGTGAGTATCTACATAAAAAATATATATGCGCCTTTTTAAAACAAATAACAGGCCAGAAAATCTCACGTGTCAGCACGTGATGCCCTTTTTGGGCTGTTGCACATAAGCAAATGGTTTAACTCTGTGGGGTTACGTGCTACACGTGAGTGGTCTTAAACGCCTTCTGAGCTGATATAATTAAATTCTAAATAAAGGGATCAAAACCCTATCTGGAAAATATTTCCTCAAATCTTCTAAAAAAGAAAAATTACGCTCTGTAAAACAGAGTACCGTTGGATTAAAAATCCAATAGTGATTAAAAATCACCTATCTACAGAAAAAATTCTGTATGGGAAAATATTTCCCTAATCTTGTTAAAAACAAGAAAGATATTTTCTGTAGAACAGAAGTCCTTGGATCAAAGATCCAACGGTGGATAAAATCCCCAAATCAATCAAGATCTCTCAACGAGAGATTTCTTTAATTAAATCAAAAGACTAGCTTCTACTATACAAAAGACCTAAGAATTCAAGTATGATACAGAGAAAACCCCTTGTAAGCTTTGAGAAACAAAAGAAAAAGAGAAAAAGAGAATTCAATTCTCCAAAAAAAAAGAAGATCTCTCTTTTAGAAAAAGAAAACCTAGGTAAGAAGAAAGACATAGAGATTATTTTATCTTTTCTTCGCCACTCCAAGAGTTTAACTCTTCTAAAAAGAACTTCTTTCTTCCTCTGGTTGAGGTCTGCAGAAGCAGGTCTTCCCAGAAGTTGAGAATTTAATTCTCATCGGGGAGATTATGTTATGCAGATTCAAAATTTATAGGAAATAACTAAGTTCAAAAAATTTAATTCTTACAAAAAGATATAGGAATTTAATTCCTCTGATAAAACTAGGGTTTAACCCTATAAAAGAATTTAATTCTTATAAAAATAAGGGACCTGAAATTCTCAAATCTCAGATCAAGATCTCCATGCATATAAAAGAAATGATTAGCGTTCAATGCTATAATAACAGATCACCTGTTCCTACGTGAGCACCTCTGATGAAAAAAAGGAATGACTGAGATCGAGTCACGTGACCCCCTAATAGTGCTTAGCACTTATAAAAGAAAAAAGGAATAAATCAAAGACAGTTCCCATTTTTGGGGCGCCTCACGTGGTCCCACATAACCCCCAATAGTGCTTAGCACTTATAAAAGAATAAGAGAATAAACCAAAAGAAGAAGTGCCCAATTCTTAGACGCCTCACGCGCCACACGTAAGCGCTCCAAATTCCAGTGTTTAACACTGCTTTAGAGCCTCACGTAGGAGCACGTGAGCGCCGGGCAGATATTGGTGTTTAACACTATGAGAGGCCAACCTCAGCCTAAATTAGCCAAGTCTCCCGAGGCCAATACCCTTTTTGATCACCAATCAACCGAGCCCTCCTATGCTCAGGTCCTCCCAAATCGATCCTAGTTCCAAAGACGACTAATGATCTTCTAACAGCTGGTATCTAAAATGATGTTCATTCCACCATGATCTTTCCCTTCAATCTGGAATTCGATTCAAGGGTTCATCTCTCCACATACATGTCATTGTAATTCTTCAATATCTTCAAAGTGGTGGAGGGTCCCGACAACCAACAACTCTTTGGTGCATTCCCACACTGATGAGCACACCCCAATACGGACCGCAACGTCCTTAAACTAAAATGAACCGCAATGTCCTTAAACTAGCTATGGACCGAAACGTCCTCAAACTAAAACAATAGAGCCCAAATGCTCTTTTGTTGGATCAAAATGATCCTAAACCCCCGTTAAGTAGATCTTAGTCCAAGATCGGACTAACGTATCCTTAACAAACATTTAAGTTGATCTTAATCTCAAATGAGATTAACGATCCTTAAATAAAGACCCAAATCTAAAATATACGGATTTGGACTAATCCACGCCCTACGGGTGACAACATAAATTAGTCTCCATATACAATCCACGGGCAACCAAAAATAAAACAAATACACACGACACGAAGTGACCTTCTGGAGTAGGAGAAAGTGGTTACCGCGATTCGGTAACGTAATTAACTGTAGGGGCTTGAGCCTGCAGGAAAAAGCGTCCCCACAATCAAAAACCCCTCACAACGATGGGGAATCTGACGAAGTTTGCTATAACGGCCGCATCCGTCCAAACCTCCAGGACACGGTGCCATAAATCAACTTGGCATCTTCAGAGAGGTGGACGGATAAAACCAAATGGCATCTGCCCCAAATTCAGGCAAGACGACCATCCCGGTTTCGTCTCCATTTTCGATGGTAAATAAAGATCATGACCCGGAGCAGAAATCTCTTCACCTGTGGGGGTCGTGGTATAATCAGATCATTCGAGGTCGGTGCAGTTTTTCTTGTGCAGCGCCCTCAGAGCCAATTTCAACGATTCATTACGCCGATTCGTCTCAAGTGACTTATGCCGTAGAAGAGGTCAATTGGACCTCGGAGGGTCACCTTCAGCTCTCTATGGAATCAATACCCGTACAGCCACCGATGGCTTTGGACATTTTGGGGTGGCGCATATGCTAAGGCGAGTCGCGCCCTTAAGCGCAAGTCTATATGATAGGGTTGACTCCTCGCCATTCAGCCGGCTACCTGCAGTGGGCTCGGTATATCCTGTCGGCCAAGAAGTCGCTACTGCTGAAGCTCGGGCTGTATCCTGCAATCTATGCAACCCTTTTTCAATATCTCGCGCCTCACGTGTGGTGGGTCAAGGCTTTTCTGGAACAGTGGAACATCCTAACCCACACATTTCTTCTATCGGATCGGAAGGTCTCAATTTCCTTGGAGGAGTTTGCGGAAATTTCCGGCTTACCCGTCAGAGGGGAACATTACAAGGAGATACTTCCCTCTGATGAGTATATTTTTACCACCAAATCAGTGGTGATGGGCCTTACTCCAGAGAATGCTGTTCAACAATGGTTTCCGAGCCCAATCAAGGTGTTGAACATTTATGAGAGTTTGTTCTTAGAGTCTGGAGGGCACGGAGTCGGCTTTGCAGATTTCATCGCCCACTTTCTTCGCTCGGAAGTCTTGTCAAAACAAGCCATGAAATTTGCTAAGCTTGATGACCCGTTCGGTTTTGGTTTGGATAACTTGCCAACGGCAGAGAAGGATTTGAAGAATTTCTTCATTCCAGATGTTCCGGTCATCCCTTTCACAGAGCTCGCTGCTCCAGACGTCGATAAAAAGACGTTCTTTCTGGGGTTCATCAGCCTGTGGTTGAATTGGTATGTGCTTCCGACGCATCCTCGTTATATGAGGTCGTCTATCTTTTATCTGGCCCACCGCATGATCGCAGGGACGCGTGTGGCCGTTGGGATCATAGGGCTGACTCATCTATATCATGGTCTGAGCTTAGCGGCAGACACTACTCAGCCGAGGGTAAAGCCCGTACATCTTCCGTTGTACTATTTCACGTCGTGGATCGAGATGCACTTGCTCGGTACTTTCGGTGTTCACAAATGACCCCGCTTCTACGACAGCTCCAACTTTCCTCGGGTCATGTATTTGGTTGACGCTTCTGCGTCAGACCCGTCGCAGTGAGAGGCTCGGTGACTGGTCCTCTGCCCGCGCATGGTTGGGGACAGCATGATCTTTGTCGATAGAGTCTTGACTATAGGCAAGGAATCTACTAAGGTGGTATAACCGTTGCGTGACACTGTCAAAGATGGGGCTTCCACGTTGAGGGCTCGGGAAATCTTGCACTTGTATTCTATCAGGCCGGGCTTCTTAGTATTCAGACAGAGTGCCTCGGTACTATTTATGAGGTACAACCCGTACCACTTCACTCAACAGTCGGGTTATAATCAAGATGTACCTCTCGAGGCATTCTTAGCCGAGCTGGCTACTACGGAGGAGGGTATTCACAGCGCGCTGCACCGCTTTATGTGATTAAATACGGGGTCCAATTTTCTCATTAGCGAGCCGAGCTATGTTCTGAAAGCTTCAAACGCTTATGTGGTGTGGTACCAGCATGCGACAGGTGCTCTTATCGGGGAAGAAAGGAGGCTATTGCTCAAATATAAGGATGCAGTCCCCGCTGGTAATCCATCGGTCCCTTTAAAGCGACAAGCTGTCGTTCGTCCCTTCTTAAGGGAAGACATTACGGCTATGGTCCCACGAGCTTTCCCTGAGAAGCTTCAATCGGGTGTTCCCGCAACTGTGGTAGCCGTGGAGTCCCCGAAATCTGGAGTTAGTTCGAAAATCGGGACCCGCCACCCGAAGATGCATGTCAAGCGCAATCTCTTATCGTCGGTCGCTGGTGTTTGTTCACAGAAAAAGAAGAAGTTTCTATTCTCTGCCGAAGTCGTATTCGGCCAGGAGCCCCATGCTCCCTACAGTGAGGGCTTGTGCGAATATGGCACCAATGAAGGTTTGTTCGACACGCCTACGACCGATACTGATCTACAGGCCGCCCTCGCAGCTTTCGAGCGACTGGCTCGTGAGGAAGCGGCGTTGATCTCTATCACGGAGTGAGGTATACTTCAGTTATATTCTTCTGCGCCTATCCCTTCTTTCTTTATTATGCTTCTATTAACGTTTTTTTCTTTCAACAGGTATTTCTTCCGAAGAGGCTCTCACGGCTTTCCTCAGGACGTTCGAGGAGGAAGAGAGGCTCCGCTCTTCTTTGGGCCTAGGTATAATTCGTTTCATTACGCCTTTACTCTTTTTTTCATGATCTGAACCTTATTTTCGCTTTTTTGTAGGAACCACCGTAACTCAGGTCATTCCAAGTGCAGTGCCAATCCAAAGTGGCGATGCATCAAAGTTTCTAGACCCAGCTACTATGGCCACGGCCATCCAAAAGTCACCATAGGAGGCGCTGCTGAAGCAGCCGATGATGGACGCCATAGCGGCTCCGGAGGCAGAACTCGGTTCGGATGACGACGTCCCCCTGTCAGAAGTCTTAAGGAGGTCAGTTCTCACTGCTCAGACTGAAAGGAAGCACAGGGAGCATGCGGGGAGGGAATGTGATGATGTTTTGGCCGCGGGTGCAGGCTCAAGCAATATTCCGCCTGCTGACATTCCTTCGGCGGATGTTCCTTCTTTCCTATCTACTGTCCTACCGGGCGTGCCAGAATCTGTTTACCGCCGAAAACAGAGACGAACCGGGATGGATCGTTTTGCCTGAGTTTGGGGGCAGATGCTATTTGGATTTATCTGTCCACCTCTCCGAAGATACCAAGTTGATTTATGGCACCGTGTATCGGAGGTTTGGACGGATGCAGCCATTATAGAACACTTCGTCAGATCCCCCCTCGTTTGTGAGGGGTTTTTGATTGTGGCGACGCTCTTCTCTGCAGGCGCAAGCCCCTGCAGTTAATTACGTTACCATATCGCGATAACTACTTTCTCTTTCTCAGGAAGTTCACTTCGTATCGTGTGTGTTTTTATTTGTTTAGGTTGCCCGTGGATTGTATACGGAGACTAATTTATGTTGTCGCCCTTAGGACGTGGATTAGTCCAAATCCATATATCTTAGATTTGAGTTTGGTTTGATTTAAGGATCGTTGATCTGTTTTGAGATCAAGATCGATTTAAATGTTTGTTAAGGATACGTTAGTCCAATTTGAGACTAAGATCTACTTAACATGGTTTTAGGATCATTCAGATCCAACAAAAGAGTATTTGGGCTCAATTGTTTTAGTTTAAGGATGTTACGGTCCGTTGTTAATTTAAGAACGTTTCGGTCCTTAGATCACCATTTTTTTGGTGAGGGTTTATTTTAAGGATGTTTCGGTCCGTAGTAGTTTGAGGACGTTACGGTCCATAGTCACACTTTTTGAGGTGAGGGTTTAGTTTAAGGACGTTTCGGTCCGTAGTAGTTTGAGGATGTTACGGTCCGTAGATCACCCTTTTTGAGGTGAGGATTTAGTTTAAGAACGTTTAGGTTCGTAGTAGTTTGAGGACGTTACGGTCCGTATATCACCCTTTTTGAGTTGAGGGTTTAGTTTAAGGACGTTACGGTCCGTAGTAATTTGAGGACGTTACGGTCCGTAGATCACCCTTTTTGAGGTGAGGGTTTAGTTTAAGAATGTTTCGGTCCGTAGATCACCCTTTTTGATGTGAGGGTTTAGTTTAAGGACGTTTCGGTCCGTAGTAGTTTGAGGACGTTATGGTCCAAAGATCACTATTTTTGAGGTGGGGGTTTATTTTAAGGATGTTTCGGTCCGTAGTAGTTTGAGGACATTACGGTCCGCAGATCATCATTTTATGCCCATGTATTTGTTACGTGACGAGATATACGGCGATGATGTAGGATACACCCATTTGGGGTGTGTTTTGGTTTAAGATGTGCACGTCAGCTTGGGAGGTGCACTCAAAATCAGTTGGTTGTTGGGACCCACCGCCTCTCTGAAGATGTTAAGAAATTATGACATGTATCAAAGGTGTGGAGAGATGTACCCTTGAACTAATTTCCCTATTCGAGAGAAAATGAAGTTGGTGGTCAACCCAGAAATCATTAGTCGTATTTTGAGACTACGATTTCCTTGGGGGAATGTGGGATGAATATCGTTTTGGACATCATCAGTCATGTTTGAAAAGCAATGAACCCATTGGCTCAGTTGATCTGAATTAGGAACCTAGCCAACTTAGGCTTGACCCACTCAATTTTCTTTTATTTAAAAGAAGTTTTAAGCACCGGTGTAGGCTCAGTCCTCCTTTTTTTTGCAAAAAGTGTTGAGCACTTATATGAGTTCTGACACTCACACTTTACTCTCTCTTTTCTTTTTTCTCTATATGGAGTGTTGAGCACTCTTTATGGTGCCCACGTGCGAAGCACGTGAGACGCTAGGCGCTGAATGATGAGTGTCAAGCACTTTTATGTTCTGTGGCGCCCACATGAGGGTCACGTGAGGCATTGGGCGCTGAGCGCCAGCCACTGAGTGCTAAGCACTCTTTATTTTACAGCACCCACGTGAGACGCTGGGCGCTGAGCGCCAGCCACTGAGTGCTAAGCACTCCTTATTTTATAGCGCCCACATAAGGGGCACGTAGGGCGCTGGGTGCTGAGCACCAGCCACTGAGTGCTAAGCACTCTTGAGCTCTCTCTCTTTTTTTTAAATGATTCACAGGATCTTTATCTACTTTTATTTACCTAAAATTTCCAAGAAGAGAGTTCTTCTTCCCCGAGAGTTTAATTCTCTGTTCTTTCGAAGCTTTCTTCTTTTTTTCTCAAAGCTTATGGGGGGTTCCTCTTTGTTAGACTTGACGTCTTGGGTCATTTATATAGTAGAGACAGGTTTGTTGATTAGTTGAAGAAATCTCTCATTGAGGGATCTTAATTGATTTGGGTATTTTACCCACCATTGGATCTTTAATCCAAGGGCTTCTGTTTTACAGAAGGTATTTTTCTTGTTCTTAACAAGATTAGGGAAATATTTTCCCATACATAATTCATTCTGTAGATCGGTGATTCTTTAATCACCATTGGATTTTTAATACAACGGTACTTTGTTTTACAGAGAGTAATTTTTCTTGTTTAGAAAAATTTGAGGAATATTTTTTTTTCAATCAGAATTTAATTCTGCGTTCTGATGATTTATCATCTCCGTTGGATTTTTGATCCAACGGCTCTGTTTAACAAAGAGTAGAATTTAATTTTATTAGGCGCCAACGCTCACGTGCTATGCAAGTGCGGTGCCAATAAGAGTTTTAACACTGGCGTTGGCGCCCTCGTGTTAGACACGTGAGGCGCTGCCTCTTGAGTTTTTGTCACGCCCCGCTTCCCACAGTACGCTAAGGTAGGCACGTGACATAGCCAACCATGCTACCTGTGGATAGGAAAAATCCTTCCACAGTCACATTACGGCTGTAGAGATATCAAGAACAGAAAAGTAAACTAAACTATCTAGTACATGTCCATGAGCCAGAATAAACGAGTCAAGGAATGATAATATGCGGAAGCAAAGGATACAATAAATGAAACACATAGAAAGTAAAACTGCATACCAACAGGATCTTCACCGCTCAGTCTAACAGCGGCAATACTCCTGATCAGTCTGCAATAAAGGTAGAAGGATCTGGGCCATGCAAAACCCAGACGTCAACGCGTCATAACATCAAACAATAATATATAAATAGGGTAGCAAGACATGCAAGTATAATCATAAATGGTAAAGCAGGTGTAACAACAATATAAATCAGGGCAGTGAAAGGTAGTGTACAGTGAGTAATCTAGACTGATCTATTGGGTTAACTACTCTCAAGTCTTTGAAATCAATTTGATGAACCATCATGTAACTCAATAGTATCCCGTGCATGCCTGGGACCATGGTCTAAGACTCTCGGGCTGAAACCGAGACATGCCGCTAGGCGCTAAAACAGGAAATATGTAAAGACGAACGATGTCAGCAGCATCATCCCAAGGCTGGCCTAGCCTCTAAAACTAATCAGTATAAGCAAGCAACTGTCGAGTTACAAGTCAGGTTTCATCATTGATTTCCCCATACCCCCAAGTTATATGTGTTCAAGTCAAGTATTCAAATAATCTGGAGCTAATGCCAATACAGGATCAGGCAGGTACATGTTTGTCTGGATAGACAACAGGAATGGTCCGTAAGGACAACAGGTCAGGTTTATTGGCATTAGACACAAGATCAGGTAACAGGTAAGACCATGGTACATCAGGTCAAGCCAGGTAATATATAAAGGTGTCATGTTATGTCAAGAGTTGTACGGTACCATGTCGTGTCAAGTAATAGGTATAATAGGTCATATCAGGGTGCACAAGATGTCATGTGGGTGCTCAAAATCAAACTAACATAAGCATAGATATAAATAAACAAGCATGGGTACTAATAGAACAATAAACTGGAACATGTAATATGATATGCAACAGGTACAGATTAAGGTGTGTAGATGCACGGTTATCAGTTTGGGTTTAAGGGATAGTTTCAACATTACGTATCTTACACTTACATGAATATGGAATAATAAAATCACAGTACATGTATTAAATGGCCTAGGGATGCAATTAAATATATATAACAGGTTAGATGCATACGGGTGTCCTATAGGGTAAAACTAAAAAGGGTACCATAGACTATGTAAATAGTTACTATGTGATTTAAAATATAAAGATGTTTACTAGGTTTAGTAAACTAAATGCAACGGGTAGGTTCTAAGTTCTGAATCTAAAATATAAACGGAACATCACACTGTTAACTTGGGACACATGACTTTAGATTCTATCTATAGATTTAATATGAAATTAAATAAATAAATATAGGAATAGTATGAATAGCATGTAGCAAGTTTTACTTGCCTCGGGAATGATGAATATGTGAACGGAACAACAAAGGAGCACGATGCAACACAAGATCTCGACGTCAGATAAACGTCGCAAACCATACGCGCACACAGGACGGGTCCAGGAAAGGAAAAAGCACGACCACGCTGGTTGGGGTGGTTCACTAGATCGTCGGCAACGGCACGGCTCCGGCGATGACCGGAAACCAAGAAATCAAGAAAAGCGGAATAGAGAATAAGAAGAAGTAGAAGAAGAGGGAGAAGGCTGTTCAACGGGGTTTGGTGCTCCGGGGACAGAGACGGGGCAAGGAAGACGTCGACGATGGATCGACAGCCAGGCAGTGGGTAACCGGGTTTTTTTTTGATGTCGGGTCGGGGTTCTGTGTAGGGGATGAGCTCGAGATATTTGGGGAGGAGAAAGGAGAGAGGGGAGAAGGCGTCGACGGTGAGGGATGGTCAACGACGATGACGACGAGGTCGAGGCTGCGGGATTGGGTGATGGTCGTAGTGGGTTTAGTGGTTGCAGGAGAGAGGGTGCAGGCTTTGGGGAAAAGAAGAAGCGGAAGTGAGGTCAGAGAGGAGATGAAGTGAAGAGGCGGTGAGGAGTCGTCGGCGCTGGAGCGGGTGTGCAGGCGAGGGAAGGTTATGGGTTTGCAGGCGGGGTTCGGGTGAGGGGTTGCAAGTGAAGGTGGTGGTTATGGTGTTTGGAAGAGGTAGGGAGGTGAGAAGACGGAGGGGATGAGGTCGGCGTGATGGAGGCGATGAGAACAGAGCTCCGGCAAGTCGAGGGTAGGATCGCAGGCGTGCAGGGTTTTCGGTGCAGGGGAGTCTCGAACAGTGATGAGGTGGTCGAGAGGGATGAGGAGGCGAAGGAATGGAGGCGAGGTCGAAGGTGGAGGCGGCGACGGCGAGACGCGGGTGGCGGCATGGTTAGGGTTTTGGGTTCGCGAGGTGGAAAGCTTGCATGGAAAAATAAAAGAAGGAAGAAGGAAGAGGAAAGAGAGATGCGTATTAATATATATATGGAAGAGAGAGAGAGAGAAGTAAAGAAAAAGAGGGGAGAGAAAGAGAATCAGAGAGAGAGAGGAGAGAGATAGAGAAAGCGAGAGGAGAGAGATTGAGAGAAGGCGAGATCGAGAGGTGAGAGAGAGAGTGGGATGAATGGGGAGGAGATAGAATTTTGGAAGTATGTGGGGGGGGAGAGAGATCAGCAGGTGAGATAGAAAGAGAGAATGAGAAAGGAAGGAAAGAAAAAGAAAAAGAAAAAGAAAGGAGAGAGGGAGTGGGGTCCACGGCCAAATAGGGAGAGGGCTGATTGGCTGGGAAAGATTTTAATTTTTTAAAAGAGTTAAGATTTTAAGATTATTTTAGAAAATATAAATATATATATACAGCGAGAGAAAGAGAGTTGTTAAGATTGGATTTAAAATATATTTTAATATATTTTGTTAAGAAACATATGGGAAAACAGTTTAGTATAATATACAGTTATAGTTTAGAAATATTAATATACTATTAGTACGTTTTGAGATTTGGCAAATACAAACCTACTCCAAAACACATTCGGGTCGGGTCTAAAAATTCAGATTTAAAATAATAAAAATATATGCGATGTCCAAATTTCAAAATGAATGCTTAGGTAATGAAAATGCATACCCCCAAGAACGGATGCACGTACGCGCGCGCAACTATCCAAACACATCCGTTTCACTGAACGGGACGAGAACAAGGTACGCGGACGCTACCACGGGGTTAGGGGTATCATGCAGGCTATGAAATGTATTTTTACAATATTTTACGTGACTTAAAATGTTATATGATAAAAGATGCGATACTAGATAAATACCAGTATATACTAAATTATGAGATGCACTAGTCTGTTTCTCCCAATCAGAGCAAGGCTCTGTTTGAATTTCAAAAATTCAAATTTTCTGAAGCAACGCTTCAAAATCCCGTGCGCTGCGCGCAACGCGCCACGTATCAGAAGTTAATACGTCAGCACAGCGCCCAAGGCGGTGCGTCCAATCAGAGCAAGGCTCTTTTAAAACAAAAAGTAAAGGAAGCAATGTTTTAGTTGCGCAAACGCTGAGCTGCGTGACACGTGTATGCGCAGTTGCCCAAGCACAACTGCGTAAGCGCTGCGCTGCGTGACACGTGTCTGCGCAGTTACGCAAGCACAGCTGCGCAAACGCTACGCTGCGCGATACGTGTCAGCGCAGTTGTCGACTCGCATAGCAACCAGTGCCTCCGTGGGAAATTCTTGACCTGTTTCAACACCAAGGAAACAAATAATCCTTGGCGCTAGGGAAACAAATAATCCTTAGCAAATATCTCAACTCAAGGAAACAAACAATCCTTGACGAGAGCCTCCTGATCCGCGTCGACTCGCAGAGCAACCAGTGCCTCCGTGGGAAATTCTCGACCCGTTTCAACACCAAGGAAACAAATAATCCTTGGCGCTAGGGAAACAAATAATCCTTAGCAAATACCTCAACTCAGGGAAACAAACAATCCTTGACGAGAGTCTCCTGATTCGCGTCGACTCGCAGAGCAACCAGTGCCTCCGTGGGAAATTCTCGATCCGTTTCAACACCAAGGAAACAAATAATCCTTGGCGTTAGGGAAACAAATAATCCTTAGCAGATACCTCAACTCAGGGAAACAAACAATCCTTGACGAGAGCCTCCTGATTCGCGTCGGCTCGCAGAGAAACCAGTGTCTCCGCGGGAAAATTCCCGATTCGTCTCAACTTACAAGATGAAGCCTCAGGAAGCAGGGACTAAAAAACCTACTTCCTGAACAATGGGACCCTGCAAGTCGATCTAAAAAGGTCTCTTGCGAACTATTCACGGGTCTCACTCTCCAAAGTCGAATTTCGACAAGGAGAGAAACAACCGCTTATGAGTCTTCTCGACTCGTAAGAGGGAAAAGATCTCTTATAGGATCCTTACGACTTATAAGAGAACACCACACTTAGGAATCCTCATGATTCATAAGGAGGAAAAACCCACCTACGAGATCCTCTCGATCCGTAGGGAGAAAAGTCTCTATAAGACCCTCACGGCTCGTAGAGTTGAAAAGTCTTAGGCGGCAGATCTGAACCTGTGGCCTACACCATCGCTATCTCTCGGAGAAATTAAGTTATCTGCCAATTATGTTTACCGAGACAGCATGCTGAGAAGGGAGAAAGCAAAGAAATAGTACAAAACATTGCAAAAAGAAATGTGTATCTTTATTCATGAATTCAATCAAATACAAGGCGAATCATATAAAGAACAAAGAATGTATATATACTATGCAAAAATTACAAGTGTGTAAATGATACAAAATGTTCAGGGAGAAGGAAGCCTCTTGAATAGCTCTATCAATTGCTCGCGTACTTCCTTCCACGCCTTCTCTTGATCAGCCACCGCCGCCAGTTCGTCCTTTACTTGAGCCCGCTACTGCATGAAGGATGCAAGCTGTTCCCCAACGACCTGCTGAGCTGCTTCACGGCCTCGGGCATCACGCTCGGCGGCATCAAGCTTCCGCTTCAGTGCTAGCCCATTATAGATACGCTCCAGGAGGCCTTCAAAGGCAGCTTTCACCTCGGCAGCATTCGTCCTAACTTCAGCGCGCAGGCGAGCAGTTGCGCTTGAGGACTCCTGACATTCCTTCAACCGTAAAGCTGCTTCTTGCTCCAAATGGCAGAAATAAGAAGTACTTTGCTCGAGCCAGGCTGTTCGTTGGGTGCTTATAGCCAAAACTTCAGGGGAAGGACGCGTCGACTCCAACCGATGTAGGAAGGCCTCGATTTCCCTGCAGTGGTTAACCCAAGATTCGACGATGCCTTCGTTGTGAAAGTTTACGAGCACCGCCAACATTGGGTTAACCTCCACAGCGAAATCTGCGGCAGAGGGGAGAGCGTCCATGTTAAGCTCTTCGATATACCCGCTCAGCATGCCCAAACTCATCACGGCACCCTTTGAAAATGGACGTTTCAAGAAGGGGCCTGCCGGTGAAAGGACGGGAGACTCAAGAGGGACCGGAGCCGGAACGATAGCTGCAAAACAAAACATAGTTAAACGGCGGTTCATGAGATGTTGAAGAGTCATCAAAAAGGGAATTTACTATACCAGCTGCAACGGACGGCAAAGCCGGAAGGGCCGGTGGCGTGGCGGGTCTTGTGTCCCCTCCTTCGATTTGTGGCACTACAATAAGGAAGAGGAAAAGTCAAAAATAATCCCATTGCTAAAAAAAAGAGAAAGAAAGACATCGAAGCGAAAATATACTCACCGGCACCACTAAAGGGAGAAGCGAGCTCAGACGGGATGGAGAAGTGCGGAAGCAACACCTGATGGATATAATCAAAAAGCACTCCTGAAAAGACACAGTGGTACGATGTTAGTACAGAAATCATGCGGCTAAAAGATAAACTAATGAATCGCAGATCCATACCTTCCAACATCTACGATGGCTTAAGGGAAGGCTGGGAGGTGACCACCGCCAAGGCAGTAGTTGATGGTGCTCCTTCGAGCAATGGGGCATCGGCGCTGGCCACACCTACGTTGAAAACAAAGACAAACTTGTTAGAAAAGATTGCAAGATATAAAAAAGAATGACAGTAACTCAAAATTTACCTGATGAGCTGCCGGCTGAAACGGAGACGACTCCCTCCTCCATCGACATGAGACCACCGCCCGTGGCCTCATCACCCGACTCAATAGGGGTCGTCGTCGTGCTCGCGTGACCAGGAGACAGCGGAACATCGTAGGCGGGGAGGGCAATGATTGGAGCGTTGCCAGACTCTTGGGAGGAAGCGGCTGACTCTTCCCTAAGAGTCGTGCCCATCTCACCCGCTACTTCTTCGGGCTCCGCCGTCTCCATCGGCTCATCCACCGTCACCACGAGGTCGCCAGCCTCAAGCGCCTCGCCCACCACTACCCTCGGCTCGGTTATAATGATCATTTCATCAGCCGCCACTTCAGGCTCGGCATCAATGACCTTCTCGGCTGCAGATCCCTCAACCTCTGTTTCAGGCTCCGTAGCCCCAACGACGTTGCCCACAATCAGCTCGGGTTCGGCAGGTACTACCTCCTCTGTTTCCCTGGGTTCAACGGTCTCCGCCTCCCCCTCGGTCGGACTTGGCCCTGCAGGATAGAATACATAAGAACCGATGGCTTTATAATTCTTACAACAAGATTCTGAAAGAAATGTTACCTGAAGAGGATTTATCATTTGCACTCCGAACCGCGCGCGCCACTTGCCTGCGAGCAGTAGATAGGGCGACAGGGGCCTTTTTGGAAGGAGTATCAGCACGAGGGATGGTGCTAGGGCCCGCTCCCGTGGCCAAAGCAGCCCTGCGCGCCTTCGCCTCACGCCTTAGCCGCTTTCCCTCATCCCGGGCCGTTGAGACGGATCTCACCAGAGCCTCTTTCATTGAAGCGTCCTCGTCCGTGTACAGGGATGCCTCCAAATTCTTCAAGGCATCCCTCGTCGACTTGTCAAGTCGAGGCTCTTGTGGCAACCCCGACGAGACTGGAACTTCAGTAACAGGCTTGGGGAGGGTCCCCGCATCAACTGGTGTAGCCCCTGCCAAGAAAAAAAGGAAGAAAGTTATGTTGACCATCGAAAAAGATAACGAAATATGTTTTTTTTAAAAACGGGGGGGGGGGGGGTAGGACATACTGGCGCCCGCTAGAGCGCGTTTCTCCTCCTCCTCTTGGAAGGTTTTCAAAGAGGCAACAATAGCTTCTTCGGTAGAGACACCTGTTGAAAATGGGGGAAAGTATTAGTTAAAAATAATGATAAAAAGTGCGATAAAGTGACAAAGAAAGCAGCTAATGGTTACCTGACTCAGCGAGTTTGCTTAACATCGCTTTGAGCCTTGCTGATCGCTCAGAAGCTGCAATAGCGGCCGCCAAATTGGTGTCTGCGGGGTCTACCAAGAAGCCCTTATTGCTTCCATATTCACTTATTCCTTCGGTGAGAGGGGCCTTAGGCTCTAAACTGATAATCGCGTCGAGGGAAAGGATCGACTTCTTCTTCTTTTGCCCGCCAGCTCTAGATGCACCTGGAATTGATTTGCGCTTGGCAGGCACCTTGGGGCGGCGGGTCCCGATATCCGCTCCTGCGCCAGACTCGGGCGATATTACATTAACCGTTTTCGTGGGAGCACGGGGCGCCGGTGGTGCATTCACTATAGCAGGCAGTGGCAATCCACGCGGGGGGCTCAACACGCGTGGTCGATCGACTCCGGCATCTTTTAGCGGAGGAATGACCAGAATCCTTGGCTTCAAGGGGGCCTTACGATCACTGCCAGGAGGCGCACCCCTACGGTCAACTAGCATGCGCTTCTCCGTTAAGATAACTGGGCCCATCGCATGCGCATACCAAGCCACGTATGTATTGAGCATCTTAGGGACACAGCTGGGTTCGCTGATAAAGAAATAGGAACCCATGTTAAGCCGTGTGAAATGGTGCATTGTATTCTTTATCCCCTCTCGGCTGACCACGGGCTTTTCCAAGAAAGCTTCCTTCGGGATCCCTTGGTTGTAGCTCGATTTTTTAGCAAACCGGTGCGGGTTATACCTCATAAAGAGTGCTGTCTCATTCTGCCTAAACACTAGATAGCCCAGCCGAATGGAGTAGAGGTGGAGGATTTCCCAAGCCTTCAATATGGAAGCCCCATCCTTGAAATCATCGCGCAGTGGCACTACTGACTTAGTGGTCTCTAAGCCTATGGTTATGACCTTATCCACAAAGGAAACCTTCGCTCCGACCAGATGTGGATGAAGGAGCAGCCCCCTAGACTCCCGCGGGGATGCAACCACAATTGAAGCGCCGACCAACCGCATGACTCTCGAGAGTCTGTATTTTTCAAAGAACGGAGGAATCTTATGGGCGCCGAACACCCCTTGCACGTGCATCTCCATCCAGGAGGTGAAATAGTCATCGGGAAGTTAGCGGGCTGCACCCCAGGCTCACTAGCGTCCACCGCTACGCTAAGTCCATTATAAAGGTAAGCCAGCCCGGCGATTCCTACCGATAACTGCAAACCAGCCACCATCCGATGCGCTGGGTAAAAGACGGAGGGCCGCATGTAGCACGGGTGCATGGGGAGCGCAAAGCTGCATAACCACAAGCCCAAGAACCCAATAAAAAAGGTCTCCTCATCTATGCCCGGGACAGCGATTTCTGAGAAAGGGGCGATGGCAGTGCCGGGGAGATAAAAATCCCTTTGATCATTCTCCGATACGGGTCAGCGGTCCAAGCCGAAACCGAAAGGGTCATCGAGCTGGGCGAACTTCTCACTCCCCTCTGATAGGAACTCCGGGCGAATGAAGCGGGCAATAAAATCTGCGAAACTGACGCCCCGGTCCCCCGATTCTAGATGGAGTCCTTCATAGATCTCCAAAACCTTCACTAAGCCCAGATACTGATGTTGAACGGCGTTCTCCGGAGTCAGGTCAAACATCAGCGGCTTGGTAGCAAAGACGTGTTCTTCAGGAGGGAGCAACTCCTCGTAATGCTCCCCCCTCATCGGCAAACCCGAGAGTTCGGCAAACTCCTCCAAAAAAATAGAGACCTCCCTATCCGTCATCAAGAAAGTGTGGGTGGGGATATTCCATTGCTCGATAAAAGCTTTAATCCACCACGTTGTAGGGGAAGGATATTCGAAGAGCGAAACTTAGATGGCCGAATACAAACCGATCTTCGTCAAATGAGTCCTTTTAGCCGATAAGATGTACCGAGCCTACTGCAAATATCCAGCGGGCGATCGCGGGGTAAGCCTGTCCCCAAGGGCGTGCTTCACCCTGATAGATTCGCCTTCCTAGAATGTCTATTGCCGGCGGTGGCTGCACACGAATAGAGCCAATTGCAGGATGGAGGAGGTCATCCGAATTCCAATTCTTAACCTCCACGACATACTTCACCGGGGGTTCGTCCGCATAGGGGATCGTAATTATGGGCTCAAACGGCATGGCGGAACTGAAACCGCGACGACCCTGGATGATTTCATTGTACCACTTTCCCCACAAGTGAAGGTTTTTGTGCTCGGGGTCATGATCCTTAATAAGAGCGAGCGCCACTCGGTCTACTAGTGCATGGGAAAACCCTCCCTCCGAGCGAACAAATGGGAAAGACAAGTTGGCAGACATGTTTCCTGTAGAAAGACAAAAATAACCGTTAGTGTTCCAACGCTTGGCATTTTAAAATCTTACACCACACTGCAATGCAGTAGGTAGGGGACCAAAGGGAGACCCACAAAATCTGGATGACGGCGCATCATTTAATAAGACAACCCCATCATTGGATGAGACTGTCAATTAATGAAAAGATCCTCAAGAGAAAATCCTCATTGATGGAAAATCCCTAAGGACAAAGAGAAAGTCCCCTCTTTTAGAGCAAAGCTCTGTCAACAGAGTGACACTTGTCAAACTCTGGTCTCAAGGGTAAAGATTCTTAAAAAGAGCTTAGCTCTATAATAATGATGGAAGAATCCATCAAAAAGAAAACTTTAACTCCTAAAAATAGAAATTTTTAGGATCTTAAAGATCCATGAAAACCTTTAGAAGTTCTCCATGTTCAGATCTAAACGATCTACATTTGATCTATGAGCAAAGCTCAGTTCATGGGTTAAAACCCATGAACAAGATCTCTATAGATCTGTAGATTTTTTAGAGCAAGGCTCTGTTAATGAGACCCCAAAAGGGTTTTCTTTAGATCAAAAGATCTATGAGAGTAAGGCTCTGTTGATTAAACTTAATTTAATTCAATTTAAAAAAAATTTACCTAAGATGGTGCTAGGTTCTGAACTTTGAAAGTTCTTAAAAAGAAACAAGAGCAAGGCTCTAAAAGTTCTTAAGCAAGAGCAAGGCTCTGGGATTCAAGATTCAAGAAAACGGTGGAATTTACCAAGGACCAAGGGTCCTATTTATAGGTGCTTGCGCCTCTTCAACTTACCCCTTTTGATCCAATGGCCAGGATCTTGCCACCGCTGCACTCACGTGCGCGCCACGTGAGCGCAACGGTGGGGGGGGGGCATTTGTTTCCCCCAATCAGAGCAAGGCTCTATTTGAATTTCAAAAATTCAAATTTTCTGAAGCAACGATTCAAAATCCCGTGCGCTGCGCGCAACGCGTCACGTGTCAGAAGTTGATGCGTCAGCACAGCGCCCAAGGCAGTGCGTATAATCAGAGCAAGGCTCTTTTAAAGCAAAAAGTAAAGGAAGCAACATTTCAGTTGCGCAAACGCTGCGCTGCGTGACACGTGTTTGCGCAGTTGCGCAAGCACAACTGCGCAAGCGCTGCGCTGCGTGACACGTGTCTGCGGAGTTGCACAAGTGTTCAGACCATAATATTGCATTTATCATTCCCCTATTCTTATCCTTTTTATAAATAAACAGGTACTCTTGACGCACGTTTGTTGCATATTACAGGTTACAGGTTTCTGGAGCAAATACAGTGAAAAAGACACAAAACAACAGAAAATGGACTTTTGACCAACAATTTGACGGATCCTAGTCAAGCCCAGGTCACATAGGTGCAAGGCAAGGTGAAGCGGTTAAAAAGCCCAATACAAGTCTTCACTGAAATATCTGGAGAAGATACAGAAGTCCAAACAGAGAAAGAAGTGTAAAAACAGAAAGCCAAGAAGCCCAGAAGAAAGCCCATAAAATCTCACAGCCCAAGTCTACAGTTTGGCCGCGGAACCGCGGCCAAACCCTACCTGGCGCCGCGGTTCCGCGGCCATCAAGCGCCCGTGTAGGTGAAGATTTTCTGAGGCGGCGCGACGGTTCAGATGTGAGGATTTTTCGTGGGCAAATCTGTAATTGCGCATGTGCGAGAGCCTGTAGCCCTAGGTCTCCTATTTTCCTATAAATTGTAATCTTAGATCTAAAAATTGTATGCCTCTTTTCAATAAATAAAATTCAGAAATTCTGGAAGTGACATTCAGATCTGTTCTTTATCGCTTGGAGGGAGCCATCACCATTAGTAAGTGTTTTTCTTTTATTCTTTTAATGTTATTTCATCCCCTAATGAGCGAGTAGTCTCCTCGCTTGTTAGGGTTAGCCTTAGGGAAAGGGTTGAGAGATGAGATCTCTCACCCCTTTCAATGCCATATTAAACTAACCCATTAAGAACTCCATGCATGCGCGCACAACCGCTCCCTGCGGCACCCTACCCCTCGAGGTAACGGTGAACCGCAGTATAAAGGGCCGGTTGCGCGCGTTTTCCATGGGGGTTAGGGTAATTAACGATAAAGGAAGGATACGAATCTAGAGGAAGAAAACATCTTCCCAAAAGAGTCGTATCCACTTTATCGATAATTACTATAACACCTAATGGATCTAAAATACGGCATTGAAAGCGGTGAGGAAACATCAATATCCAAAACTTCCTCTAAGCCTAACCCTAGCAAGAATTTAAATTAGATTAATTAAGTTTTAGATCTAGATTTTTATAAAACCAAAACGACAAATAGAATCAACTCGTTAAGACACATAAAAGGAATTTACCCGTCTCTGTGGATCGACCCGTACTCACCGGCTAGCTGCAAAGCGACGCCGTTCTTGATTGCGGTAAACTCATGTTTTTGACACTAATCAGCAAGCACAGCTACGCAAGAGCTACGCTGCACGACATGTGTCTACGCAGTTGCGCAAGCACAGCTGCGCAAGCGCTGCGCTGCACGACACATGTCACGCGCTGAGGCGTTTGCGCAAAACAGAATTGAGATTTTAAAGAAATCTTTTCTATTCTTGTTTAAACAAGAAGATTTTCTTCTATAAAACAGAGGCATTTGAATCAAAGATCCAACGGTGGGGAAAATTCCCCAAATCACTCAGAGAAATATCTCTTTAACAAATTTAACTAATTTATGGGCACTATAAAAAGGACCCTAGACCTCAATTCAAGATCATCAACATTTTGTGAGAAATTAAACAGAGAGAACTCTGAAGAATTGGAGAGAAATCCTCAAGAACAAAAATAAAGGTAAATACCTTTAGAAAAAGAGAAAATTCTCTTATGAACAGATCATTGATCTGAGAACAAGATCAAGGATCTCTAATGAAAAGAATAATAAACAGTGCCTTGCACTTCTTTTTATGAACCATTGGTTCTGAATCTAAAAGATTCTCAAGATAACAGTGCCTTGCACCTTTCATGAACCACTGATTCTTTAAAAAAGAAGAAAAAACTTGTTTTCTTTGATCTAAAATTGATCCAAAAGAATAAGAACAGTGCCCAGCTCTTGCCAAAACTGCACTATTGCTCAAGCCACCAGGAAGCGTCACGTGTCAGCAGTGCAACAGCGCAGCGCACTGCGCTGTTGCGCTTACGCTCACCAGAACGTGACACGTGTCACCTCCGCGAGCGCTTGCGCTCATTAATTGGCGCAAAACTCCTGACAGGCCATATGACCACTGTCAGATAATTAATGCATTGCATTATTAAAAAGAAGGGCCGAGCCCAATTAAAAAGGCCTAATAAAATGCCATTCATTATTTTAAAAAGGACAGAGCCCAAACAAAGGTCTGTCAGACCAAAACAGATGCTCTGCATCATAAATATAAACGGCCAGAACCCAAATTAAATAGGCCTTACAGGCTAAAATAAAATGCAGTGCATTATTAAACAGGGGCAAAGCCCTAATAGGCCAAATGCAAATAAAAATGTTGAACATTTTCAACTGGACTTAACCCAATCATGGCCATAAGTCCTCAAATTAAATTGACTAAGCGCGACTGCTCCCTTAAATCAATTTACATCCGGTTCAAGGGTACATCTCTTAATTCCTCTGACACCTATCGTTGTAATCCTTCAACGACGTCAGAGAGGTGACGGGTCCCGACTACCATATATCAATATTGGACCGAGACGTCCCTAAACTAATAATGGACCGAGACGTCCCTAAACTAATAATGGACAGAGACATCCCTAAACTAATATTGGACCGAGACGTCCCTAAACTAATATTGGACCGAAACGTTCTTAAACTAACGATGGACCACCACGTCCTTAAACTGGCGATGGACCACCACGTCTCTAAACTGGAGTATGGACCACCATGTCCCTAAACTGGAACAATAGAGCCCCCAAATGCTCTTCTGTCGGATCTAAAGATCCCGTTAAGTTGATCTTAGTCTCAAATAAGACTAACGTATTCTTAACAACCGTTTAAGTCGATCTTATCCTAAATACGGCTGACGTATTCTTAAACCAAAACACCACACCCAAATCTAAGTAAATACGGATTTGGACTAATCCACATCCTACGGGCGAAGATATCGCTTAGTCTCTGTATATAATCCACGGGCAACCACAAACAAAACAAACATACACGACACGAACTGAAATTCTGGAGAAGGAGAAAGTTGTTACCGCGATGCGGTAGCGTAATTAACTGCAGGGGCTTGCGCCTGCAGGGAAGAGCGTCCCCACAATCAAAAACCCCTCAAGCGAAGGGGAATATGACGAAGTCTGCTACATCGGCCGCATCCGTCTAAACCTCCGACACACGGTGCCATAAATCAACTTGGCACCTTAGGAGAGGTGGACGGATAAAACCAAATAGCATATTCCCCGAATCTCAGGCAAGACGCCTACCGCGTCTCCGCCGCGTCATTCGAAGGGGAACATAGTCCATGCAACAAGTCAAGGTAATCTATAAATAAGAGTCAAACAGGTTCAAGCAAGCGGGTCAGGTCGAATGCAAAGTAATATGTAAAATACCATTCGCACCCAAACACGCTAAATCAAGAAAAGACCACGGATAAGTAAATACGGAAACTGGAATTGGTATAAATGAACTCGGGTGTTACAGTTTTGAACAGATCTTTGCTCTTTTAAGAGTTTTTAACTCTGACACTGGCGCCCTCGTGGCAGACACATGTGGCGTTGCCTCTTGAGTTTTGAACAGAGCTTTGCTCTTTTATTGGGGAAACAACCATGTTCTTGGAACCTCATTAAGTTCAGCCTAGCATGAGCCCTGGCCCTTTTATTAGTTCTGTATTTGAGCCTTTTTTGTCTTAGCTTCTCGATTTTAAGGGCTTGAGGGGTATCCGTCATCCAGAAAGCCATCGTGAGTCGATTGACGGGGAGCTTAGAGAAGATACCCGATTGAGCAGTCGTCAGGGGTGCCGCTGGAGCTTGCCCGAGATGCCTTGTTGATTTGTTGGTGTTGATGGCCTTGCCCCCAGCTGAGGCCAAAGAAAGTCGTTCAAACGCCGACTTGTGTTTGGGTAGTGGTGCCCTCGAGATCACTACATTTGGCCTCCTGCCTTTCGAGCCCGGTCTGTCTGTTGCTGGAGCTTGAGAAGCTGGGATAGCGCTAGCTGGCACGGACATAATAGAGCCAAATGGTAGCAGTGGCTCCTCCTACTGTCGTCCGAGACTGGCCGGGAGGACCGTCCTGGCGTCCATCTTCATCGTGTAGGGGATGGGAGCCGTGTTGAGAGCCGAGCTTGTCTTTGGAGACATTTTTGCTGCGTCCAAAGATTGCAATTTGAAATTATTAACCTGCAAATAGAAACATGATTTCAGTAAAGGCAATTGATATGTATATGAATTGAGTTCGCATGAATGTTTAACCCGAAATATGAGAGGAGAGATTAGTCCCACCGGGCGTACCAGAATCTGCAGGGTGTTTTTCTTCACCCCATTGAGATGGGAATATGCGTCGCTTGTCAGGCGCATTACAGATTCTCCCTGCCTAGGGTAGGCCGGGGTTTATTGATTGTGGGGATCCGAATCTCCGACAGCTGCGGACTAAGCTGCCGTTAATTACCCCTCGCCTTTGGAGTGAAGGAACTTCCGATTGGCGGGTCAAACTGGTCATGCGAACTCAATGTGCAGTGTGCGCGTGTTGTTCTTTGAGGGGTCTTGGGTATATCAGGGGCCTCGCGGAGTTTACAGGGGTCCCTGTCATGCCCCGCTTCCCGGTGTACGGCAAGGGGACGCGACGGGTCACGCGACGTATTTACTCAGAAGTAAACATGCTAAGCGTATCTAAGAAACATAAAGGAAAATGTACACAAGAAAATGACAATAGATGTAATTGAACATCAACCTTTATTTATTAAACATTCTTTTACAGGTACCACTGGAAATGTAAATACATGGATGAAAAAACAATGCCTAAACAATGGCATAACTGAAATGAAAATGTGTACATGTGACTATAGCTCGGGGTCTTCAGTGTACTGCTCCAATTGCTCTTGTCTGGTCTTGATCTCTAGTGCGTTCGATCCACCTGACAACATTCCAAAGAAGAAGAAAAATAGGAATGTCGTTAGCGAACAATCGCTCGGTAAGTCCCAAAGGAAGAGAGAAGACAGAAAAGAGAGTATATCTAATATAATATTTGATTGTTAGGTTAACGTAGTGTTTGTATCTTGGTACAGAAGATACCACTGTATACGAGAGGAGTCCAACTTACACCATGGACTTTGGTAACCCGTAGTACAAAGCTCCGTTGAAAATACCACGGAACAACGGCATGGATGTAATTACATCTTAAGTGACCACGTCGTGCCACTTTTAACATGTTCCATACCAGTCTACCCCTTTATAAACCCCATAATGTTTATTGTATTGGCTGTATTGATTGTAATGATTGCATTGTATTGTCTTGTAGTAAATGGAAGACTTGCCGAAACCATGATATCAGTAAATGGAATGGATATAAATGGATAGTCATGTAAACGGAGTATATCCATGGTTCAGTTCGGTCAATATATATTGATATAGATTGAATAATCGGATTCATGGATTCAGTTGTATTGTAGTTTATACTTGAATAAAATTCAAGTCAGATTGATTAGATTGAGACTCGGTCTGAGTCAGACACTTTGAAAAGATATTGAAGTCCTGAATTAGTTTTGATGTTATCAGTAACTGCTGCACATGAACGGTAGGATTTGTGTCTTTTTCAAAGACAATTACCGTGTTGATAACACCGTTATTAGATTGTCTACTTTAGATAGGCAAGCACCCATATTCTCCGGCTCCCTGAGGATCAAGAGAACCGGTCCTGCTTAAACCTATATTTACTAGGGACATTATTGTAAATTAGTATAATTTGAGAGGGTTTTATGTAAAAATAGTTTTGATATGATTTCAAAATAGTCCTTAAGTATTTATTTATCGTTTTCAGAGTATTCATAGATGTATATTTTAAAATATGAAGTATTTTCTAGTTGATATAAACCTAGTAATATTTGTACATGGTATTTAAATGTAATAATGGAATTGTCTTGATCTTGATGGTGGTTTCATGAAAGTGGTGATTCTGTTCTTGGATTTTAGAAACATGGAATATTTGTATAATATATTTAAAATGATTCTTTTAATAATATTCATATATATATTTAATAAAAATAAATTTTATTTATTTTCCAGAAATCTCATTTTCTTAAAAATAGCATTAGAAATTCCATCGAGATCGAATGCTCCTTATGGAGGATTGCATCTCGCTCTACTAGGCCCAAGGACGTGCGATAACCCGCACCATCCCGATCGGGGTTCCTCAGAATGGGTTGTAGAGGCGTAACTGCAAGGAATTAGAAAATACTCTTTTTAAAGAAAATGATTTTGTAATAGTTTAGAGTATTTTATTGTAATTCGTGATATTCCCAAAAACATTGTCCAAAAGTAAATCATGCTATATCTAATATGTGTGTTGTGATAAGGTAGGTCATTACCTCGTGAGTTTTCTAAAGGTAATATAAGGAAATATGTGAATTATGGCGAAATGTAAAGTATATGGTATTTTACCGTAAAAATACGATAAAAGTTGCATAAAAGATTCTTTTGAGATGAAACTTGTTTTGATGTGTTTGTTAATATTTGTTAAACATTATATGAGAGTATGGTATTTTATTGTTTAAGAAAAATAGACTTTTTAAAGAAAAACCGAATCGGAAGTCAGATTACTCCATTTCCGTCGGGTTTTGAAGAATGAAAGTTTTAGGATAGAATAAGAGAGGGGAAGAAGGGACTTACTGGCTACAAGGTTAGAGGGGAGAAAGGGGAAGCTAGGGAAGGTGTCGGGGTATCGTTTCGTCGCCGGAACCTTCTCGGAACTTCGCCGGAACTTCACCCTTTGCTAACTCCACTTGCACACTATAAGGACTTGAGAATCTTTTTAGAGTTTTTGTGAGGAAATTCTGAGTGAGGAGGGGTGAAAAATGGTGTGGTATTTATAGGAAAAATTAGGATTTTGAGGATGATGAATTTGAGAATTAAAATGCATTTAAAAGGGATTAAAGAGGCGATTTAATCTTTTCTGGATGAATGCAGAGAAAATAAACAGCATGAGAAATGTGGGGTAGGAGAAGAGGTGCTCGGGTGAAGAGATGGGGAGCTTTCCCTACGGGGGGGGCGGCGGTGCTGGCCCAATCATGCAATCTCGCCGGTCCATTCCGAGGGTAGGGCTCAAGATTTGTGCCATGTGTCCATGTCGTCTTATATACCCCAGTGCACGTGTTTATTTATTCTGTATCTCTTCAGTTTACATGTAGTGCACGTGCAAACCCTTGAGCTTCTAAATGATTAAAAGAAAAATACAATAAAATACATGTGTCTGATGGGATTCGAACACATGGGCTACGTCACAGCAATGCAAGCTTTTACCAATGAGCAATAAGTTGTTTCTTGCTGTTCAAAAGCAAATCAAATTTATATCTTGTGCTCAGGCTTAGATATTCCTTCTGTATTTTGAAAAAAATTTATACAGAAAGCTTAGGGTTATTGCAGTCCCTCTATCTGAATAGCGGGATGGAGGTTAAAGGGGCTAGCAGCCCCCTTACGGGGTGCGGGGCAGCATCCCATTAGAAATTTTTTTCTAACGGGGAAGGTATTTTTAGTGTGGAGTGCATGGGAAAAGAGAGGTGAATAGCGTCCAAAGGACGCGTGGGCGCCAGCGCCTCACATGCTTGGCACGCGGGCGCTGGGTGCTAGATGCTGGTGGTGGGTGCGAGCGCCTCACACGCCCGGCACGTGGGCGCTGGGGGCCTCACGTGCCTGGCACGTGGGCGCTGGGCGCCCGCGGAAAGAAGGGGCTTTTAGCCCTGGAATTAGGAGTTAAACTCCGAAAAATAATTTTTCATTTATGGAGTTAAACTCCGAAATATGTTGAATAGAGTTAAACTCCTAAAAAAATGGTTTGATTTATGGAGTTAAACTCCAACAGATCTTGAATAGAGTTAAAACTCCGAGAAATCTTTGGAGATGATCGAAGAGGACCCCCTTCATCTCCCCCTTGGATCTTCTTTTGAGCCTCGGATCCTCCCAGAATGGGATTTTTGGAGATGGGTCTTCTTCTTCTTCCTCTCTGTTGACTGGATCTTGGAGGGAAATGGTGAGACTTAAAATCTCCCATTTTAAGGATTTGATGGCAAATCCGAGCTCCCCTTCAAGGATTTTAGGTGAAAAACTATTTATTTTTGGAAAAGGAAGAGTTAAACTCCCGATTTAATTCAAAAATAGATAAGAAGGTTTAGAACCTTGAGGAAGGAGAAGGAGGCACAGAAAGCCTAATTTTTGAGGGGGAATGAATTATTGTCCTTCATTTCATCATCATGTTGTCTTTTATAGGCTTACAAATTTACACATAGCTGATTGGGGTTTACAAAATGGCATTTTGCCCATCCCATGTCTCATGTGCTTACTTCTTTTTGCACATGAGCCATGGGCTTCACAAAAATTTGGGTTTTTGCCCATTCATTTTATATTCATGCTTGAAAATTACATCAAACTTATTTATTACATAATTTTCTTCTTGGCATGGGGGAGACCGGTCTCTTCATGTTCGAGCTCGACTCGGGAATGGTCCCACTTGACTTAGGCTTGGGTTGACTTTGACTTTGACTTGGTCAACCGGGGTGTAATTTTTGACCCCAACAGTTGGTACGTTCAATAGAAGGACTGAGACGTGTTATCGACTCTTCCTCATCACTCTCATCTTCAGAGTCAATCAATGTCGACATATTATAATAATCTCTTGGTTTCCAACGACAAATAACACCCCAGTCAACCTTCGTCAAGTCCCGAGAATAATATATTTGTGTTGTCATTGAGGGAAAGATAAAGTTATTGTATTCTGTTCAATCGAAAATAGTGCACTTTTAACATGACAATTTCCTAACTTGTCTTAATCATCTAAATATGTTTGTTATAAATATAACACAAATTAGAAGTTTATCTGCGAAATATCATTTACCATGTGTTTATATATTATAATCAACATTATAAAGGAAATTATATGTTTAATATTTTACGCATAATATTTTGTATCTCAAATATAACTAACATTGTTTATTGAAGATATTCTGCAAGATTAGCTCAGGTCAGATATCAGGAATCAAGAATCTACCGATAAAGTAAAGAAATTCGAAGAATCAAATACTGGTAAAGACTCAGAAGAGATAAGAAGGTTCCAGATATCAAATAAATACCCAAATACCAATAGAAGAAGACGGCAGAAGTTTGAAGCCAGGAACTCACCATTAAGCCGTGGAACCGCGGCCGAGTCAGGCTGAGTCGCCGCGGATCCGCGGCCGATTCAAGGAGTCAGGGTTCGAGAGTTTTCTGAAATCTTCTTAGTAACAAACTCAGTTTGTTAAGGGCATCTATTACTGGCTTTGGGGCTATAAAAAAGACCGATGGCTACATCTCAAAAGGAATCTAATGATCTAAAAAAATCAATTCCAAAGATCAAAAACCAATCTCAAAAAGGATCTAAGATCAAGAATCAATGATCTTGAGATCCAAGATCAAGAAATCGTCAAGAAATCTATCAAGCGATTAATCAATGAAGTCTCCTTTACACGAAGCCAATCATCATCAACGACCAAGCGATCCAAGACAGGTCCACGATTCGAGGTGATCCAGCGACGTAATCGACGGAACGTCTATTTCTTCGAAGCAGAGATCGAGAGCAAATTCTTCTTACTCTTGTAATCTAAACTCGAAGAATTGTATTGTGAAGTTGTGTAATAAAGGTAGATAATTAATTCTATCATTTCGCTTTTTTTGAAATTCCGCATTATGAATTCTCTCTATTCTTTCATTTATTTTCATGATGTGTGAGTAATTCTCCGCTTGATAGGATTCGTAGGATTAGGGTAGATCAATAGATGAGAAAATTTTATAATCCTTTTAAGTCTTATGAAGTTTATAAAGTTTAGCAAAAGAATCGTCAACATCCTTATCGGGCACGATATCAATTTCTTGATAATCTTGACCACGATTTGAGATAAAATTGACGATCTTTTTTTTAAGGGCTAGACAAGAATGGAGATCAATGAAAGGATAAGGGTCAATAGAGGAGAAACCATAGTTTCGTCCAAAGAACCCTAATACTCATTCATCGCCATCAATCTAGTTTTAAATCTTTCAATAAATAGGAGGAGTCATCTTTATTAGTCATCCATGGCTAATAAATCCCAACGAATCCTACAAGCCTTCTTCATATAAAGTTTTCTTGATAATTCAATTAGATCTTGAAACTATTTCTTGAAAATTCAATTAGATCTTTGACACTATTTTCTTGATAATTCAATGCAATCTTGAAACTATCTTCTTGATTTTCTTGATTTTCTCTTTTCTATTTCTTTCAACCCATCTAAAGGAAGAACGATAAAATTCCATGAATCCCATAGGACGATTCATACTCATCTCGGTCTAGCTACATACGACACCGTTATTGATTGCGGTTATTATACTACTTTTTCTTGCACAAAATTACACAACCAATCAAATGGCGCCGTTGCTGGGGATCCGTGCATAATTTTTTCTTTCTTGCTAATTGGGTTGAAATATTATCAAATCCATCAAAATATAAATCAAGAACACATCTTGTGCTTAACGATTAATGTGTGAATTTTTTTTGCAAGGGGATCTGGAATCATTGTAGCAGGGAGATAAAGATTCAGAAGCATTCATCAAGACCATAGGATCAAGGGAAGCACACGTACCAAAAATCGCTTAAAGAACCCTCAACTTGGCCACGCAACTGTGGCAAGAAGGCCATTTTCACGGCGGAACCGCTGTGTATTTGGTGACTTAGAGCTTCAAGTTTCTCTGGTATATTTTCTATCTTCTTTTCTCTCCTCTGAAAAAGTACAATAACAATTTTTCTGCAGGATTCTTTGCAAAAATTCGCCGCTTAAAAAAATTTTTTGTTGCGTGTTTTGTTTTTGGGTTGTTTTTTCATATTGTAATACAGACAATTAAGGGGCAAAGACCAAATTCAGATTAGGTGGGGATTTCATTACCCTTCCTAAGCTACACAAACCACAAAACGAGCATCCGCATCACCCTTCATTAATTAAAAAATATCTAGACCAAAACTCTAAGGACTGTCGCGCTCAATTAGGATAGAGGAAGGTCGTGGGTAATCTACTGCTTATCCGCATTTCTTTTGTGGTGTCCAGGCAAGTGTGTCTAAAGCAAATGGTTACTTAATTAGGCCCACTATTTACGATGATTCGTATAGCGGATACCTCCCACTTACCTGGCCACAAGAGAGATAAAGAGGTGGTAGAGGATGTAAGTCGATGTCATGCACCCCACGTGTTCGCGGGGAGGCGGAATTTGCAAAAAAAAAGATTTTTACGGGCTTCGCAACACCGACTAGAACCAAGGATCGAACATAAACCATAGCTAGCAAACAACTTGAGGTTTAACTACTCGGAAAGAATGTTATACCTCATGATACAAGTCCTTCGGGTCTTCATCGCTGTCTTCCTCGTCTACGTAGGCTCCAAGGATCGATCCGGATCGTAGCAACCTCCACGGCCTCCTTGAGTCAAAGACGATCCACCCGAGAGTCTATAGTCCGAGCTCCACCTCAAAACCGAGGTAACTAGGGCAACAAGCTTGCTAAACTTGATGGCCTAGGTGATGTAGAGTATGAAGATAGATTTATTTGTCTCTTGAAACCTTAGGATTCTTAACACATGAGAGCTTTTAGGGTTTTAGTTGAGAGGAAGAAGAAGAGAGCTAACATGAAAGCTCACTTGAGGAAAGTGAAATGATTTTTGATAATGATAATGATAAATGAAAATGAGATGGCTAACTTGACATGCCACAAGCATGGCATGAAAAATATCTCATCCAAAATATCTAGTGTCACAAAATATCTCACAAGAAATATCTAGTCAAAGAGTCAAACCAAGTCAAGTGGTCAAACCAAGTCAAATGGTCAAACAAAGTCATGTAGTCAAAACAAGTAGCCGTGCCTCAATTATCATTTAGAAAAATAACAAATAATTTTCTCCCCCTCATAATTGTTTTAATCAAGTCAATGGTCAAAACCCTAATGAGGTGTCTCCTTCTATGCCCTTCTCATCCGTATATGCATACCCGCATTCGTGTTCCGAGAAACACGAATACAAAGAGACGAAATTGATCCATCAATATAATACTAGGATCCGGCTTAAACCAAAGCCAACTAGTATTATCCGCCCAAATATCATACGTTCATAATAATGATAAATGAAAATGAGATGGCTAACTTGACATGCCACAAGCATGGCATGAAAAATATCTCATCCAAAATACCTAGTGTCACAAAATATCTCACAAGAAATATCTAGTCAAAGAGTCAAACCAAGTCAAGTGGTCAAACCAAGTCAAATGGTCAAACAAAGTCATGTAGTCAAAACAAGTAGCCGTGCCTCAATTATCATTTAGAAAAATAACAAATAATTTTCTCCCCCTCATAATTGTTTTAATCAAGTCAATGGTCAAAACCCTAATGAGGTGTCTCCTTCTATGCCCTTCTCATCCGTATATGCGTATATGCATACCCGCATTCGTGTTCCGAGAAACACGAATACAAAGAGACGAAATTGATCCATCAATATAATACTAGGATCCGGCTTAAACCAAAGCCAACTAGTATTATCCGCCCAAATATCATACGTTCATAAGTGCATGTAAGTGATCGAAGCCCTGCCGTAAAACCATACGGCATCTACACTTTTTGCCCGGTGTAGGGAAACTCTCTGTGTGAGACTCTAAAGACTCGTCACTACGCTGGAAATGGGTTTAACCACAGGCCGCAAGCAGTACTAGTTGCACGTAACGGTCCCCAGGTAGTTGTCGATAAGAAAGCCGATGAGGAAAACCCATCTGAACTCCTACTGAGACTGAATATGGCAATCTCTGTACAGTCCGGTCTGTTCGTCTAAGAGTATCGCATATCGGGCCTAGAGGGCGGTAATTGTCAGACCCCTAATAGCGTAATAAGTCGTGTCAGAGAGTAGCCCAATACACCCTGAGAAACTACTGGAATACCTACCAGTAAATCTCGCTTGCCTTGGCCAAGAACTTTGTGTAATGGACTTCCGAACACAGTGCGATATCAACCCCCAATACCAGGAGAGACGAATCCTATCTAACCGCCACTGCCTCCAAGTGCTTCGGGACTGCACCCAACTACTACCTGTTTGCACGAATCCTTTGATCCGTGGTAGGGTAGTAATCAAAGTACAGTGGGAACACACTTGAAGCGAAGCAGCAGTGTCAAGTCGACGGACTAAGCTGTACTCAGGTCACCTGGGAACTGCTACCCAACGACATGTATAATACCCACCAAAAGTTCCCGACAAGTCCTGTCCAGTGTACTCATAACCTAATGAGCACCTGCATACTATCTCCAGTACTACGTACTAATGGCTGTGGGACAAACCATCTTCCCTGCTAGGATGAGAAGCGTATACACTAGTCTATTTTGGAGTATCGATTCCCTATCTCGATAATCCTACGACTAGGGACCTGTATAGGATGTGCTTATAGACTATCCAGCCCCCACTAGTGTGACTGCCATCACAACGCTGGTAATCAAGCAAAGATTCTAAGGGCTCTACCAATATGTATAAGCGATATACTAAAAAAACACATGCACATATTGAGGTAGAAACAAACCAGGTAGCATACTACCATTTCGAGCAAGACTGTTACTATATCCGTGTATATCCCAAGCTCCCATTAAGTAATATACAATCCAGTATGATACAATAATGGCCTCTAGGGCATATATGACTAACAGAGGATCGATCCTGCGATTTGTCTTTTGGAAGTCTAGGAGCGGTTTAGTGACTTAACCTAGGTAACCTTAGATCTAGGATTGATTGTGCATTTTTTTTTATTTGTCTAAGTCCGACTTTTCCAAAAACAAACCTTTCATTTTACGTAATTCTCACAAACGCTGCCACTTGCGCTAAACCCGCTTAGTGCATGCTCGGTTGGACACGTGATTCTGGTGACCGTCTTATCCGTGTTTCTTCTATCGACTCCGAAGTCGGTACTTCTTCATTTTTTTCCTCCCCACCCACAACATCGACCGAGATGGACGGTTCTCCATCAAATTTTAATAACAGTACTCTGTCACCACCCGCAGGTGCGCAGAATCCACCGTACATCTCTTTCCAAGAGAGTGCTACCTTATACGTGGTATCCTTTGTACTTGTCTTTCTATTCCACCAGCCAGTGGGGATAACTTTGAAAGCAAACCCCACTTTATCAACCTTTTGCCTAAATTTCACGGACTTGAGTCTGAAGACGCATACGTTTTTATCACCAAATTCGAAAACGTATGTACTGTGATGGGAACTTCACAACTTTTTGTGGATGCTATGCGTTTACATCTTCTCCCGTTTACTTTGTGCGATTTAGCCAAAAAATGGATTTATAACACAACCGCACACTCTATTTCCAATTGGGATGAATTCGTTATAACATTCCTTAAGAAATTTTATATCATAAAACCGTCCGTGTTCGGAGCGAAATCAACCAGTTTACCCAGCTTCTCAATGAACCATTTTGGAAATGCTTTGAACGGTTTAAGGATCTGCTTATCCAATGTCCTCATCACGGAATCCATAGATGGGATCTGTGCCGAATTATATATGAGGGCATTGCTCCAGCAACAAAGCAGATGCTTGAAACCATGTGTCAATGCAATTTCATGTCCAAAGACGATGGTGAAGCCTGGAAATTTCTGGAAGATCTTGCTGAACATAGACTACCATCATCTAGGGGAGGTATCCATCAGCTCGATATTTCCATAGCAGTAAAAGCCGAAATGGCAGCGATGTAGAAGAAACTCGAAGCTATGGAAAACAAATTTTTATTAGCCTCCCTAAACCAAGTGACGCTCCCTAAAACCGTGTGTGGATGTTGTTCCGATCCATCACATCTGACGGAAGAATATTTTTTGAATTCTCCGTTTCAAGGTCAAGAACACACTAATTCTGCTTTTCAACAGCGATCTAGAAACGATCCTTATTTTTCCACATGTAATCAGGGTTGGAGGAATCACCCTAATTTTGCTTGGAACCAACACCATACTCAAACTCAAAATACGGTTCCAAACCAAAATAACTATCAAAGGGTTCCTCCACAACAGCAACCACCACAGAGTCAACATCCTTTTCAACCACAAACTTTTCAAAATCTGACCTACAATTCTACACCTTATAATAATTCCTACCAAATGGCCGGTACCGAAAACTCCTTTGCATTCGAACGAACCTAGGATTTATTTATGAAACATTCCATGCAAATGTCGGCTGATATAAAGTCTTCTATTGAAACAATAACGAAGGACTCCACCTCCCATAGTGAGAGTATAAAATCGATAGAAGCATAAATTGCACAATTAAACTCCGCGATGAGTGCTAGAGAGAAAGGAAAACTTCCATTTCAACCCCTACCGAATCCTAGTCACTCACAACATCATAATTTAAATGCCATTACCACATTGAGATCGGGAAGAGTGTTGAACAACCAAGTCGATGAACATGTTGATAATGAGGAATCAATCAATAATACCCCGGCTTCCACTTTTAACCCTATTTCGTCTAATCTACCATCTTCTTCCGAGCCTATTCTTTGTTTTCCCCTAAGCTCGAACCCTCCACCCACATCCTCGAGTCAACCTAACATGATCCTCACTCCAATTCTGGGATCCGTACCACCCCACGATCTTCTCCAATGTTGGACCCAACTCATATTGATAAACCTCCATATCCAAATAAGTTAAGGGGAAACAAACCAAGTCCACAAATGGAGAAGATTATGGAAATGTTTAAACATGTAAACATAAATATCTTTCTCCTAGATACTATACAACAAGTTTCTTCTTATGCGAGAATACTTAAGGACTTGTGCACTAGGAAGAGAAAAACCCAAGTGTCGAAAAAGGTATTCATGATGAGTAATATAAGCACGGCTTTTATCCAGCAATTACTTAAGAAACGTAAGGACCCTGGCTGTCCTACAATATCTATTTCTATTTGGGGTAAAAATATCAATCGTGTTCTACTCGACCTTGGCGGTAGTGTTAACTTGCTTCCTTACTCTGTCTATGAGCAGCTAGGTATAGGAGAGTTGAAACCTGCCCACTGCACTCTCCAGATGGCAGATCGATCTATCACCCAACCTAGGGATGGGATAGAGGATGTGTTGATAAAAGTTGGGGAATTTATATTCCATGTGTACTTTATTGTTCTAGATACACAGTCTGTAGCGAACCCACGAAACCAAATTCCGGTGATTCTTGGTCGACCCTTCTTAGCCACTTCCAATGCTGTCATTAATTGTCGTAACGGTTCCATGAACTTATTCTTTGGGAAGATGACAATTGAGCTTAACATCTACAAGCTAGGAAGTCAATCATCTGAACCTTCTGCTCATCTAATTGATGTCTGTTCTGTCAACGAGATAGCTTCCGACAGTTGCAAGGTTGAGGAATTTTGCTATAATGATCTCGACGACACTAGTACATCATTGTTTGATCTAGCAAATTATTATAGTGAGGACACCTTTGACGAGTCCAACCTTGAGTTCGAATCTTTTGACTCGTCGCAAAAGTCAGTAGCACTTTCCGAGTCAATATCCTACGCAAGTTATGAACTTCTTAGGGAGTCCGAATATCATTCCTTTACCCCACCTTCTATCGTCTCTCCACCGACATTAGATATCAAACTACTACCTTCTCATCTTAAATATATATATTTAGATGAGAATGAGTCTTTGCCCGTGATTATATCCGCTTCTCTAGTGTTAGAGCAAGAGAACGCTCTTTTAATGGTCTTAAGATCAAATCGGCAAGCATTTGGTCGGACAATGACAGACATCAAAGGGATTAGTCTCTTGATTGTTGAACATCATATAAATTTGATGGATGAAGCCAAACTAACCTGAGACCCACAAAGACGGTTAAATCCAGTCATGAAGGAGACGGTAAAGAAAAAAATCGTCAAGTGTTTAGATAGTGGTATAATTTACCCAATCTCTGATAGCCAATGGGTAAGTCTTATTCATATCGTCCCTAAAAAGTCTGGCATCACGGTCATAACTAATGAGGCTAATGAATTGATCCAAATACGCACCCAAACTGGGTGGCGTGTATGTATTGATTATAGGAAACTCAATGCCGCAACGAGAAAAGATCACTTCCCTCTACCTTTCATTGAACAGATATTGGAACGATTAGCTGGACATGAATATTATTGTTTCTTGGACGGATACTCTGGCTATAACCAGATCCCCATTGCCGAAAAGGATCAAGATAAAACAACATTTACTTGTCCTTTCGGTACCTTTGCTTATAGACGCATGCCTTTTGGGTTATGCAACACTCCTGCTACATTTCAGCGGTGTATGATGGGGATATTCTCAGACATGGTCGAGAATTTTCTGAAGATATTTATGGACGATTTCTCTATATTTGGAGACTCCTTTGAGGATTGCCTATGTCATCTTGACGCGGTTCTTACCCGCTGTAAGGATAAGAACTTTACTTTGAATTGGGAAAAATGCCATTTCATGGTCTAAGAAGATATCGTGCTTGGACATGTCATTTCACGAAAATGCATTGAAGTAGACAGAGCTAAAATAGATGTCATCCATAACCTTCCTCATCCCAAATGCACCAAAGATATACGATTCTTCCTTGTCATGCAGGATTTTATAGGAGATTCATTAAGGATTTTAGCAAAATTGGTAGACCCTTAACTCTTCTCTTGGCCAAAAATACAATATTTCACATTGATTCGGATTGCAAGGCTGCTTTTGACTCACTTAAAAGATCTCTCATTACAGCCCCCGTTCTATCATCTCCTAGTTGGAACCACCCGTTCGAGCTAATGTGTGATGCATCAGATTTTGCTATTGGTGCAGTCTTAGGACAACACATTGATAAGATACCACATGCAATTTATTATGCAAATAAGACCTTGAATGATGCCTAAATTAATTATACAACTACCGAGAAAGAACTCTTGGCAGTCGTATTTGCATTAGAAAAATTCAGGCCTTACTTGATTGGCTCACCGATAATGGTTTACAGCGATCACTCCGTCCTAAAACATCTTTTATCGAAGAAGGATGTTAAGACCAGGTTAATACGTTGGATCCTATTATTACAAGAATTTGATCTTGTCATACGAGATAAGAGTGGATGTGAAAACGTAGTAGCCGACCATCTTTCACGCATCTCTTCTTCACCTACAGTGACCTTTCCAATAAAGGACTCTTTTCCTGACGAACAACTCTTGACCGTATCCTGCGAATCTTGGTTCGTGGATATTGTGAATTATCTAGCAACGGGACTTATTCTTAGCGATTGGTCTAAACAAGACAATCATCGATTTCTATCCCGAGTAAAACACTTTTACTAGGATGAACCTTGTTTGTTTAAGTATTGTCCAGATCAAATCATTCGCAGATATGTCCCTAATGATGAATTCAAGTTTGTATTGTCTTTCTGTCATGATTAGGCATGTGGTGGTCACTTTGGTCCACTAAAACGGCGGAGAAAGTTTTGCAATGTGGTTTTTACTGGCCTATATTATTTAAAGATGCAAATGATCATTGCAAAACTTATCTACGGTGTCAACATACGGATCGGATTTCTCGAAAAAATGAGACGCCACTTCAACCTATCTTAGTTGTGGAAATTTTTACCGTTTGGGGTATTGATTTTATGGGCCATTTTCCCAACTCTTTTTGGAATTTATATATCTTGTTAGCGGTTAATTACATCTCGAAATGGGTGGAAGAGATACTGTGTCACACTAATGACAACAAGATTGTTATTAAGTTCCTTAAAGAAAATATCTTTTCGCTATTCGGACACCATCGTGCTATAATTAGCGACAACGAGACGCATTTCTGTAATCGGTCTTTCGAGATTTTGATGCGGAAATATTCAATTAACCATAAACTTTCTACGCCCTATCATCCTCAAACGAGCGGGCAAGCTGAGATTTCCAATAGGCAGACAAAACAACTTTTGGAGAAGACGGTTTCTAAAAACCGTAAAGATTGGTCAACCAAATTGACGGATACTCTTTGGACATTCCGTTCCGCTTATAAGACTGATCTTGGTATGTCTCCTTACCGCCTAGTGTTTGGAAAGGCTTGCCACCTTCCTGTCGAGATCGAACTTAAAGTAATGTGGGCTATTAAAGAGCTTAACTTCGATTTCAATCAAGCCTGCACTTTCGGAAGCTGCAATTAAATGAGCTAAGCGAACTCCGCGATGAAACTTACGATAATGCGGTTATAGTAAAGAGCCGGACTAAAGTGTTTCACGATAAAAATATTTTTAGAAAAACTTTTACCCCGGGGCGACAAGTCCTTCTTTACGATTCCCGACTCCATCTTCATGTAGGTAAGCTAAGATCTCGTTGGAAAGGACCATTTGTGGTGCGGTATGTATACTCGCACGGGAGCAATTGAAGTTGAAAGTATTAAAAACGGTTATATTTTTAAAGTGAATGGGTATAGATTAAAACCGTATTTTTCTACTGACCCCACGGAGGAGCTTCTGTTTTTACAGGAGCCGCTTTATCATAACTAAATCTTCTCGGCCTCACCTCCATGCCTCGATAATATTGTCTTATCCTAAGAATGGAGGCGAGTGAAAAATGAATTAACTGAATATCCATATGATCAAAAATAAGTTTGGGGAGATTTTTCATGTTCATTTATTTTTATCCCCGTTAATAACTTTTTCTCCCAAGTCTACAGGTTTTTGAGATTTAAAAGATGACAACAGTGAGGACACTGCTATAAACAGGTTTGGGGGAGGTTTGTGCTTATTTACGCATTACCTTGCATTACACTTTGCATAAGCACAATTTTTTTTCTTTGATAATGAAAAATTAGAAAGTGAAAAATTACATTTAAAAGATTGGAAAAGCTTGAGAAAAACAAGAAAGTTAAATGTTTTCTTAAACGAAACTAGTAATAAGTGGTTATGAGCCGTTGTCCCAAGGGTTAGTAAGATGAAGGAAATCACTAATCTGAGGATAAAAATAAATCTGAAAAATAGTCTATATTCTTGAGACCAAACATTTGAACGGTGATACCCTACTATACGCACTTACACACGTCTTGAAACTCGGGATAGTAGAGGATACCTTGAAATGCTCTTATTTAAAAGCCAAAGTACGAAGAAAATATAAATGAAGCATAAAGAATAAAATGGTGAAGAAAAATGAACACTGATTTTGTAATCACCAAGGCAACATAAAAATATAGCGAGGGTGTTTTATCACCTAGTGCCTTAGACCAACTGGTTTGGGAGCTACTGCTAAGTCTTAGGTGTTGCAAGACGAGGAAATTGCTAATTACGCCTAATAAGTGAGAACATGTAGTAATCGGTCGGTTAGTACCTCAAGAAATATTAACAGTCACATGAAGAATGTGTGAGCAATTCCATCCAAAATATTCACCGACTAAAAAAGTACCGAGGTAGATGGATAAGAGTATGATAGCTTGAATTGAATTCTCCGAGTGTAGGTATGTCTTTTACAAACACGTAGAGGTATATGATCAGTATTTAGAAGAAAGATAGGGAGGAATAAAGGCGATGCTTTATTAAGGGATGATGTGATTTTTGACAATTTTTCATGACCATTAAGATAGGGCTCATGACAACCGAAAAACTGGTGTAGTTGGAAACTCTTATTTTCAAGTTCTTTCTTTTATAGATCTTATCTTTATATGTAACTTTCACCATCTTTTCTTTTATTATAGGATTTTGTGGGTGTAATCCGCTGAAAACCCTAAAGAGACAACACTCCTCCTACTAGGGACACCTAGAGATTTAACGGCTTGTTGCACGTGCTCAGTGCAATCGTGTTGCCTACGAAATATGCTAGTTAGTTTTTCTCTTTCTTTCTATTTTTCTGTTCTCCTTCCTTTGAATAAGTAGTTTGTTCGGGACGATCAAATTCAAGTTTGGGGGGTATTTGTTCACTCGAAAATTGTGCACTTTTAACATGACAATTTCCTTATTTTTCTTAATCATTTAAAGATGTTTGTTATAAATATAACACATATTAGAAGTTTATCTGCAAAATACCATTTACCATGTGTTTATATATTATAATCAACATTATGAAGGAAATTGTATGTTTAATATTTTACGCATAATATTTTGTATCTCAAATATAACTAACATTGTTTATTGAAAATATTCTGCAAGATTAGCTCAGGTCAGATATCAAGAATCAAGAATCTGCCGATAAAGTAAAGAAAGTCGAAGAATCAAATACTGGCAAAGACTCAGTGTTGGAGATAGTGCCCTCATAGTCAATTATTGGATCGCAGGTACGTGATTGCAATGATTGCGGAGGACCTATCCCGGTAGGACAGTCTTACTCGAGATGATAGTATGCTATCTGGTTTGCCTTTATCAGTCGTGTACATGTTTAGGTGAATGATTGCATGTTACACTTTGATAGAGCCCTTAGGATCTTGCTTTACTACCAACAGTATGATGGCGATCATATACGTGAGAGTTGGGTAGTTTATATGCATATCCTTAATTGTGGTCCCTAGTCGTGGGAGTTTCGAGACAGGGCATCGATACTCCGGAGTAGACTAGTGTGTACAGTCGAGACCCCGACGAGGGGCGGTGGCCGGTCTCACAAGCCACTGGTGTCAGTTGGATCACCTAAGATGTATACAGGTGCTCATTGGGTTATGAGTACACCGGATAGGACTCGCCGGGAATCTGCTAGTTAGTACTATACCTATCGTCAGATAGCAGTTCCCTGGTGACATGTGTACAGGTTAGTTCATCGACCTGAGGTCGTCATTTGTCTCGTATGAGTTCCCACTGTGCTTTGATTTCTACCCTACCACGGCTCAAAGGAGTCGTGCAAACAGGTAGCTTTTGGGTACAGTCCCGAGCCATATGGAAGCACGTGAGTGGATCGGCAGGGGATTCGTCTCTCCCGGTATTGGGGGCGAGATCGTGCTGTGTCTAGGAGAGCCATTACACAAAGCCCACGGCCGTGGCAGGAGATTTACTGGTAGGTACTCCAGTAGTATCTCAGGGTGTTATTGGGCTTCACTCCGACATGACTTATACTGCTCTTGGGGGTCTGACGTTACTAGCCCCCTAGGCGGATATGCGATACTCATTGACGAACGGACCGGACTGTATATACATTGTCACTGTTAGGCTCAGTAGGGTTTTCCGGATGAGTGCGCTCATCGGCATCCCTTGAGGTCAGTCCATGGGCAGCCGTTACGCATAGCTAGTGCCGCTGACGGTTTGTGGTTAAACCCACTGCCAGGGTGCTGACGAGTCATTAGAGTCCCCCACAGACAGTTTCCCAAGTTCGGGCGAAACGTTGTAGAGGCCGTATGGTTTTATGGCAGGGTTCGGAAAATGCACGTGCGTTTACGCACGTGTCGATTTTCGGACAGGTGATACTGGTCGGCTTTGGTTTAAGCCGCATCCGAGTATTATATTGAGTAGGTATAATATCTTTGTCTCAGTTGCATTTGTATTCGGTCGTAATACAAATGCGGGTATATTTATACAGTTTCGGGGTTGTCCTGAAATTCGTTTCAGGATCACTTTTGGAAGTTGCCAATTTCCAGTTTTCTATCAGCCGTCTTTTAACATTCGGTTAAAGACGGATTTATCTTTTCTTCAGTTGGGGTGAGTCATCATTCTAGAAGCTTCTAGAAGTGATGATGAGGCTTGGTGAGTCATTTGTGATAAGGTGACTAGGTTTATTCTAATTGGTTCCATAATTTGAGTCATCATTTACATTAAAGGATTTTGTTTTGGTTTAGATATTTCCTTCATGATATTTGTGATATGGTCACCTCCCTCCTCCTACGGTCACCTCCCTCCATGAATAAATTTGGCCGGCCACTTCATTCTGAAGAGAGGAAATTGATTCATTAATTTTTGGCCAAAGTTATCATATAGTTTAGTGTATGGAAATTCCCTAGTTCAATTTCCATTCACCCGATTTTCACGGCAACTTCATTAACCGATCGTCCACGGACTTGGACGAAGTGAGACAAAGTCATCTACTCATTCTCTACATCATTCTTGGTCGTCTCTTTTAGCAAACTTGACGATCGAGTTGCCTCGAGTCAGAGGCGGGAGCCCGTTTAAAGAACCGATCATGTGGTGCCACCTCGACGAGGATATCGGAGATCGACGAGATCGGAGCAGCCGCAACAGAGCGTGGGATGATGGTTAAAGAACGAAGGACTCGGATCGTTCGGTATAACCTTTCTACACTCTTTACAGTTTGTTAATTTAGCAATAATGGCAGATCCGGGTTAAAGTATACGATAGCGCCAGTTTAAAAGTTTTTGTTCCGCATTTGGCGTCGTTCGACGGCCGGGGCGCTAGCGTAGACTTACAGTGGTATCAGAGCCTCACCATTTTGCTATACTAACTTGTGCTAACGCGTTTAAAATATCGATCCGACCGGAAATCGAAAATTCCAAAATTCAAGCCCGAGAGTTTCTGTTAATTTTAAATGGCTTCAAAAATTATTTCTGGATGTCTTAAAAATCCGTGCAGGGTTTTTTAAGGGTACGGACAAAATTTGAGCAATTGATCTCACCAGATCGCCGCGGATTAGCGGCCAAACCCATGGTTTGGCCGCGCATCCGCGGCCATTCTAGTAGATCACTGCACCAAATTTTTTCTGTATGTTCTCTGTTGGATTTTGGGGTTTTTGGTAAATATCGTTTTGGCCCAGGTTTTGTTACTGTTCACCAGTAAGTCGTGGGGCCCACTTTTTGATATTTGGTCGATCGAAATTTAAACACGTTAGTTTACAGTGCTTACATTATATCTCCGACCGGGAATGTCATTTGATCGGTAAACCGCGTCTGATTGCTATAGTTCTTTTAGACGGGTTTGCGAACATGACATTCGCGTTGATGTTCTGTGTTGTGCTGTGATGTTGCGGATTTGTCGTGGTGGATAGCAGTGTGCAATGGTAGTACAGTTTGAGTTTATTTGTACATTTGATATTGCGGGGCGAGCGTCCAACTTGTGGACAGCCGTCACTGCCTGTTGTATAATATTCTTTTTGGGGCATGACCAGGTTGCGGTCGATGTACCTATTGTACTATTTTTCATTACTGTACTAGGTTTTGCCCCGCGACGGAGTGCACGGATAGCCGGGTTCGGGAAAGCAACGGGTCCGCATCTCATGGCTTTGAGAGGCAGAGGGGCCCCACTTCAGAATTGGCAGACTATTCGCCGTACTCGTAGGGGGTACAGGTTGACCCAAGGAGGGGTGCTCAATTTACCGGATTCCGTGAAGTGCCGGGTGTTCCATTCACTATGCTGTGGGGACTACCTCGCTTCAGGTTTTGGCGGGTAACTTGCCGCACCCGTAGGGGTCTAGGCTTCATTGCACAGGCTATCCACACGACAGGGGAACGTCGGGTTTCAGCAGCGGCTCTGTGAAACTCGGGGATCCCAGATTATCTGTATTGTTCTGTGATGCTTATTACTTTTCTGTAATGTTGCATAGTATCACGCCTGGAGCGATTATTGTATATTGGTTTATATACTATTAGATGTTGTATATGTTTTACACCCGCGCTAGTCCAGTCCCCGCTCTGTCGTTAGTTAAGTAACCTAACGAGTGATGACGAGACCCAGTGACGAATGCGGATGGCATATACGTACATTTTATTTTCGTTCTTTTCTGGTGTGATTGATTGATGGGACTGTGTTGATTCTGATCAACGCAAAGTTAAACAAACCTGTTTACAGTTGTTGGAACAAATTTAAAAGTGTTGTTACAAAGACGTTTCCTTTTGTTATGCATAGCGGTATTCAGTGGAATATCCTGCACCTCATTCGACGGGGCAAGGGCTGATATCCCTTCACCGGGACTGACCCCTTGGGCAGAAGTTTGCGTCAGGGTAATAACTTTACTATAGTCGATTACATGTTGCTTTGCATAGCGGTATTCAGTGGAATATCCTGCACCTCATTCCACGAGGAAAGAGCCGAGATCCCTTTACCGGGAGTGACCTCTTTAGCAAAAGGTTTTCGCCACTATATTTTAAAAAGCTATCAGGTTCCTTCAGCGATATCAAGTTCACTACGCTAAAGGTTTTTCGCCAAAAACCAGCCGTAGCCCTCCGTCACTTCTTTTGGGTATTTAGTAGTATTCAAGCTATGCATTTTAGCCAAAGTTAAGGCATAGTGTTTGGTAGCTGCTGGGTATTCAATTGTTGTATAGATAGATGAGTTAGTTTGGGACAGTCGTTCTGCCGATTGGCCAAAGTCAGGGGCATGTGCGGGTGGGTTCAAATTGACAAGATAGTGATGGGTAGAACTTGGCATGTGACTTATGACATTTTGACCAAAGCCAAGGTTATAAGAGCATGGGGCAAAAATCATATCAGGAGTTTCTAAAGAAACTGAAACTTGCCGAGTATGCGCATACCTTCTGGAGTATGAGTAACGTGGATGCATTCCATCACGTTATCATGCGATGAGAGTTGGATCCTGATTCCCACTGATGAGTTGGTTTACTCTTCGGGTGATCCCGATTGATTCTTCTTTAGGTTTGGAGGAGAATTTGACAGGACAGTGGGAGGTTTCCGGATTAGATAAAGTGATGACCATTCTGATCTAGGTTAGAGTGCACGCAGAGTGTTTCTTTTCTCTCTCTCTCTTTGGCAGCGACCTTTGACCGACCCTAGACTATGACTCAGTGACCAGGTTGACCGAACCTTCTTAAAATACTGGCTTTTGGATTGTCTGAGTTGCATAAGTCATTGCCACTCCTTCTTTTACCCTTTGCATTTCCCAGAACACCCGTATTACTACGGATATCCACTTCCATTGGATAGATCCATCGTATGGTTATATACGAACTCGAAGGGACTTCTTCGAGGATGGATCCAGGTTCAGGAGAAAAAGAATTGGTTTATTCAGTTGTCTTTTATTATCACCTTCTCTCAGGTTGCGAGAGCTCCTTGGTTTAGGAGAGTACACCTATTACGCCTATTGGATAGTCTTATTCCAAACCATAGGCTGGTGCCGAAAGGTAGGGAATGAAGAAAACCAATTAGCCTAAGTAGGGTGTGCAGAAGGTAATATGTAAAGACAAAATAAAGGGATTAGAAAGAGGGCAAAGTAAATTGCGACTGATATCATTCACGACCAAAACCGCGTACTTCATCGCCACTCCTATTTCACCTTTAAAAGAATAAGGTATTATTCAGTTGTCTTTTATCGTCACCTTCTCTCAGTTGTGAGTACTCCTTGGTTTAGGAGGGTACACCTATTATGCTTACTGGATAGTCTTCTTCCAAACCATAGGCTGGTGCCGAACGGTAGGGAAGGAAGAAAACCATTTAGCCTAACGATGGTGTACAGAAGGTAACGACTAAAGACAAATAAAGAGATTTGGAGAGATGGCAATAAAATATACGGTTGAAGTCATGAATTGGATTATGGAAGAGGCATTGCTATGAATACCAGGATACCCCTACGAAACATTTTCATGTTTCAGTGCATTGTTAAAGAAAAACTGTTTTCCCGATTAGACACTTACTCCAAGGGTATGTATTTACCAGGTTTCATTCTCATATCTGTATGGTTTTACAGATGATGAGTGGGAGTAAGATATTGGGAATTAGGTGATCATCCTCATTATATCGGAATTCGTTGTAATTGGTGATATTTGAGGAAATCGCCAGGGTACAGTTTTCCACCTACAACGCACAGGTTTTGAGTTGTTTAACTCAGCGGACTTATACAGAGTATTGTATGTTGTCCAAGTGTCCATCAGGACAAAGGGGCAGGTTCTCGTACTATGTTCTATTTACTTATAACTTCTCTAGTATTTAGACGAGTGTTTCGTAGAAATACAAGGTCTAAGTTTTGAGAAGTTGTGGGTATAAGAATAAAGTAGAGAACCAGGTATCACAAGTATCGGGATTCTTCAAAGAGATCGAAGATGTAGATTCTTGTGATTGGTATTCAGATGATAGTGATGGTTTTGAGAAACGTGTTTCTCTTTCAGGTTACTCATAATTGGATGGATTCCTAAGTTGAGTAATGCTGATCAGCCTCTTTCCATTAAGTTGATATGCACTGGAGACAGCTGCATAGATTGAATCTGGTTCCAATTAAATAAGTGCCAAAGTTTCTGTATTGGATATAGAATGGATCGTACCTTAAAAGAAATTAAGGTATGGGGAGTTGTCCAGCTTATGCTTAAAACCAGACTCTGGATAACTCAGGGCACGTTTCTGTAATGGTTGTTTGTGGGTTGACCCTGGCTAAGACGAGGGTTGATATTCTACCATTTGGAAGATCAATAGTGATATTGTTCTTGACTCGCCACAGTTTTAGTAAAAATGGATCTTTTTCAGAAAACAGTAGTGGGAGTATGGTAGAACTGGAAGTGATTCCAGAACCGCGAACGATTACGGAAAATTTAATAGGACCTAAATATTCAATCAGGTTTGACATTCCAATAGCCACTCCGCAGATATGGTGGATAACCTCAGACACCCGAGAGGTACTTCGGTAGCCTCAAGGACGGTGACAGGGAGGTTCTTATCTACCCAGACTTGACACTACTGTTGTTCCAGGATATGAGACCCGGTAGGAGGGTTGTCGTAGTCAGTGGGAGCAGCAGAAACATAGTGGGCAAGATGCTTATATCTATTTATAGACTTGAGCAGTTATAGCGGAGATAGATCATCTAATTTTGATGTGACAGTCATGGGTTTGACTTCAATCAGAATAAGGGATGGATCTGTTAAGAAGGTAGTAGGGTGTGATGTCATGGTATCTGGATGACATACACAGAGTAGGAAGTAAAATTCCTATACTACGATCGGTTGTACTGTGGTCGTCACACAGTTGTTTCTCCAGACAGGATATGGATATAATATTTGACATTCTGGTTTCTAGATCTATGGTTTTAGATCTGGATTTGGGTAGTTTCCCAATGTGGGTACTTTGACAGATATTCTAATGGTTTTTGGAATAGTTGACTCCTAGCATGGTGGTGTACCTGCAGGTGATGGAGTCACCCTCTCTAAAGCTGTCGTACAGACTAAAGGAGAGAGGGATGTGCATGATTGGCAGATCACTTGCTTAGGCAACTGAGTCAATCATGAAATGTCAAGTACCACACCAGATGTTGTTTTTGCACTAGATGCAATAAGTTTGTATTAATCCAATCCTGGAGAAACATAAGGAAGCAGTTTTAGAACATTAGTACATGTTCTACGGATTTGATAACGGCAGCCTCTTTTGGGAGACGGTTATCATTCCAGGCTTTAAAGGTGACATGCATGACAGAGTGATTGTCAGAGTTTTTTAGTTTTCCCTCTGACGAGGGACAGTATTATGGACAGGTGGTTCCGGAGGATACTGTGGGTGGCATGGTGCCAGATACTGATTAGGTTCAGTGATCCATACAGTCTAAGAAGTTTGGATATGGAGTTCATTTATGAACAAAGGTCCCATCAGATATCCAGACATATTCTAAGACAGGTACTACTCGATTCGGGAGATGGCTTTCTCCGCGAACTTGAGATTAAGAGAGATATAGAAAGATACTTCTAGGCGGATCCACTCACTGAGGCTATTTCTCGAACACAATAGTTTTACAAATGGGCTTTGTGAAACTGATTAGTAGAGGAGTTGGATGTTCGGTTTCACACGGGCTGTGAGTAGTCGACATCGCAATATTAGCCTTGAGTGCAAGTGGGAGATTGTTGGAGATAGTGCCCTCATAGTCAATTATTGGATCGCAGGTACTTGATTGCAATGATTGCGGAGGACCTATCCCGGTAGGACAGTCTTACTCGAGATGATAGTATGCTATCTGGTTTGCCTTTATCAGTCGTGTACATGTTCAGGTGACTGATTGCATGTTACACTTTGATAGAGCCCTTAGGATCTTGCTTTACTACCAACAGTATGATGGCGATCATATACGTGAGAGTTGGGTAGTTTATATGCATATCCTTAATTGTGGTCCCTAGTCGTGGGAGTTTCGAGATAGGGCATCGATACTCCGGAGTAGAATAGTGTGTACAGTCGAGACCCCGACGAGGGGCGGTGGCCGGTCTCATAAGCCATTGGTGTCAGTTGGATCACCTAAGATGTATACAGGTGCTCATTGGGTTATGAGTACACCGGACAGGACTCGCCGGGAATCTGCTAGTTAGTACTATACCTATCGTCAGATAGCAGTTCCCTGGTGACATGTGTACAGGTTAGTTCATCGACCTGAGGTCGTCATTTGTCTCGTATGAGTTCCCACTGTGCTTTGATTTCTACCCTACCACGGCTCAAAGGAGTCGTGCAAACAGGTAGCTTTTGGGTACAGTCCCGAGCCATATAGAGGCACGTGAGCGGATCGGCAGGGGATTCGTCTCTCCCGGTATTGGGGGCGAGATCGTGCTGTGTCTAGGAGAGCCATTACACAAAGCCCACGGCCGTGGTAGGAGATTTACTGGTAGGTACTCCAGTAGTATCTCAGGGTGTTATTGGGCTTCACTCCGACATGACTTATACTGCTCTTGGGGGTCTGACGTTACTAGCCCCCTAGGCGGATATGCGATACTCATTGACGAACGGACCGGACTGTATATACATTGTCACTGTTAGGCTCAGTAGGGTTTTCCGGATGAGTGCGCTCATCGGCATCCCTTGAGGTCAGTCCATGGGCAGCCGTTACGCATAGCTATTGCCGCTGACGGTTTGTGGTTAAACCCACTGCCAGGGTGCTGACGAGTCATTAGAGTCCCCCACAGACAGTTTCCCAAGTTTGGGCGAAACGTTGTAGAGGCCGTATGGTTTTATGGCAGGGTTCGGAAAATGCACGTGCGTTTACGCACGTGTCGATTTTCGGACAGGTGATACTGGTCGGCTTTGGTTTAAGCCGCATCCGAGTATTATATTGAGTAGGTATAATATCTTTGTCTCAGTTGCATTTGTATTCGGTCGTAATACAAATACGGGTATATTTATACAGTTTCGGGGTTGTCCTGAAATTCGTTTCAGGATCACTTTTGGAAGTTGCCAATTTCCAGTTTTCTATCAGCCGTCTTTTAACATTCGGTTAAAGACGGATTAATCTTTTCTTCAGTTGGGGTGAGTCATCATTCTAGAAGCTTCTAGAAGTGATGATGAGGCTTGGTGAGTCATTTGTGATAAGGTGACTAGGTTTATTCTAGTTGGTTCCATAATTTGAGTCATCATTTACATTAAAGGATTTTGTTTTGGTTTAGATATTTCCTTCATGATATTTATGATATGGTCACCTCCCTCCTCCTACGGTCACCTCCCTCCATGAATAAATTTGGCCGGCCACTTCATTCTGAAGAGAGGAAATTGATTCATTAATTTTTGGCCAAAGTTATCATATAGTTTAGTGTATGGAAATTCCCTAGTTCAATTTCCATTCACCCGATTTCCACGGCAACTTCATTAACCGATCGTCCACGGACTTGGACGAAGTGAGACAAAGTCATCTACTCATTCTCTACATCATTCTTGGTCGTCTCTTTTAGCAAACTTGACGATCGAGTTGCCTCGAGTCAGAGGCGGGAGCCCGTTTAAAGAACCGATCATGTGGTGCCACCTCGACGAGGATATCGGAGATCGACGAGATCGGAGCAGCCGCAACGGAGCGTGGGATGATGGTTAAAGAACGAAGGACTCGGATCGTTCGGTATAACCTTTCTACACTCTTTACAGTTTGTTAGTTTAGCAATAATGGCAGATCCGGGTTAAAGTATACGATAGCGCCAGTTTAAAAGTTTTTGTTCCGTATTTGGCGTCGTTCGACGGCCGGGACGCTAGCGTAGACTTACACTCAGAAGAGATAAGAAGGTTACAGACTTCAAATAAATACCCAAATACCAACAGAAAAAGACTCCAAAAGTTTGAAGCCAGGAACTCACCATTAAGCCGCGGAACTGCGGCCGAGTCAGGTCGAGTTGCCGCGGATCCACGGCCGATTCAAAGAGTCAGGGTTCAAAAGTTTTCTGGAATCTTCTTCGTAACAAACTTAGTTTGTTAGGGGCTTCTGTTACTGGCTTTGGGGCTATAAAAAGAACCGAGGGCTACATCTCAAAAGGAATCTAATGATCTAAAAAAATCAATTCCAAAGATCAAAAACCAATCTCAAAAAGGATCTAAGACCAAGAATCAACGATCTTGAGATCCAAGATCAAGAAATCATCGAGAAATTCATCAAGCGATCAATCAATCAAGTCTCTTTTATATGAAGCCAATCATCATCAACGAACAAGCGATCCAAGACAGGCCCACGATTCGAGGTGATCAAGCGACGTAATCGACGGAACATCTACTTCTTCGATGCAGAGATCGAGAGCAAATTCTTCTTCCTCTTGTAATCTAAACTCGAAGAATTGTATTGTGAAGTTGAGTAATAAAGGTAGATAATTAGTTCTATCATTTCACTTTCTTTTAAATTCCGCATTATGAATTCTTTCTCTATTCTTTCTTTTATTTTCATGATGTGTGAGTAATTCTCCGCTTGATAGGATTCGTAGGATTAGGTTGGATCAATGGATGAGAAAATTTTATACTCCTTTTCAGTGTTATGAAGTTTATAAACTTTAGCAAAAGAATTGTCAACATCCTTATCGGGCACGATATCAATTTCTTGATAATCTTGACCACGATTTGAGATAAGATTGGTGATCTTTTTGTTAAGGGCTATACAAGAATGGAGATCAATGAACGGATAAGGGTCAATAGAGGAGAAACCATAGTTTCGTCCAAAGAACCCTAATCCTCATTCATCGCCATCAATCTAGTTTTAAATCTATCAATAAATAAGAGGAGTCATCTTTATTAGTCATCCATGGTTACTAAATCCCAACGAATCCTATAAGCCTTCTTCATATAAAATTTTCTTGATAATTCAATTAGATCTTGAAACTATTTCTTGATAATTCAATTAGATCTTTGACATTATTTTCTTGATAATTCAATGAAATCTTGAAATTATCTTCTTGATTTTCTTTATTTTCTCTTCTCTATTTCTTTCAACCCATCTAAAGCAAGAACGATAAAATTCCACGAATCCCAGAGGACGACCCGTACTCATCTCGGTCTAGCTACATGCGACACCGTTATTGATTGCGGTTATTATACTACTTTTTCTTGCACAAAATTACACAACCAATCAAATGGAACCCTTGCCTGGGATCCGTGCGTAATTTTTTCTTACTTACTATTTGGGTTGAAATATTATCAAATCCATCAAAATATAAATCAAGAACGTATCTTGTGCTTAACGATTAGTGTGTGAATTTTTTTTGCAAGGGGATCTGGAATCATTGTAGCAGGGAGATAAAGATTCGGAAGCATTCATCAAGACCATAAGAGTAAGGGAAGCACCCGTACCAAAAATCGTTCAAAGAACCCTCAACTTGGCCGCGCAACTGTGGCAAGAAGGCCATTTTCGCGGCGGAACCATGGTGTATTTGGTGACTTAGAGCTTCAAGTTTCTCTGGTATATTTTCTATCTTCTTCTCTCTCCTCTGAAAAAGTCCAAAAACAATTTTTCTGCAGAATTCTTTGCAAAAATTCGCCGCTTAAAAAAATTTCTTGTTGAGTGTTTTGTTTTTGGGTTGTTTTTGCATATTGTAATAAGGACAATTAAGGGGAAAAGACCAAATTCAGATTAGGTGGGGATTTCATTACCCTTCCTAAACCCCACAAACCACAAAACGAGCATCCGCATCACCCTTCATTAATTAAAAAATATCTAGACCAAGACTCTAAGAACTGTCGTGCTCAATTAGGACAGAGGAAGCTCGTGGGTAATTTACTGCTTATCCGCATTTTTTTGTGGTGTCTAGACAAGTATGTCTAAGGATAGTGGTTACTTAATTAGGCCCGCTTTTTACGGTGATTCATATAGCGGATACATCCCACTTACCTGGCACTTACTGTCACGCCCCGCTTTCCAGAGTGCGCTAAGATAGGCACGTGACAGAGCCAACCATGCTACCTGTGGATAGGAAACATCCCTCCACAGTCACATTATGGCTATTTAGAGATATCAAGAACAGTAGAAATAAAATAAACTATCTAGTACATGTCCATGAGCCAGAATAAACGAATCAAGAAATAATATGCGGAAGCAATAGATCCAAGTAACAATAACAATCTGGAAAGTACGTCCCAAATACGGGCTCACAACAGGAAATAAAAGTGTTGAAAGAAAACTAAACTAAAATACTAACAGGATCCTTACTGCTCGGCCTGACGGTGGAAATACACCTGATCAACCTGCGACAAAGGCAGAGGATCTGGGCCATGCAAAACCCAGACGTCAGTGCGTCATAATATCAAACAATAATATAATCAGAGGGTAGCAAGACATGCATGCACGAGTATGAACAGTAATAAAAGTAGAACAGTAACACGAATAAGGAACAGTGAAGGGTAAAAGCATATGTGATGTGCAGTGAGTAATCTGAACTAAGCTACTGGGTTAATTACTCTCAAGTCTTTGAAATCAAGTTAATGAATCGTCGATGTAACTAAATAGTATCCCATGCGTGCCCGGGACCACGGTCAAAGACTCTCGGGCTGAATCCGAGACGTGCCGCTAGGCAGTAAAAGGGAGTATGTAAAGACGAATGATGTCAGCAGCATCATCCCAGGGCTGGCCTAGCCTGTAAGACTGATCAGTAAAGGCATCAAACTGTCGTGTTACAAGTCATGTTTCATCATTGATTTCCCCATACCCCCAAGTTATGTGTTCAAGTCAGGTATTGATAAATCTGAGGCTAATTTCAACACAGGAATCAAGCAGGAACAGGTTTGTTTATACAAACAGCAGGATATGTCCATCGAGACAACAGGTCAGGATTGTCGGCATTAGAAACGGGATCAGGTAACAAATCAAGTAGTAACATATCATGTCATGTCAAGTAATGTACAAGTATCAAGTCATGTCAAGTAGTAACATATCATGTCATGTCAAGTAGTGTACAAGTATCAAGTCATGTCAAGTGGTGGTGTATCAGATCATGTCAAGTAGTGCACAGGTGTCAAACGGGTGCTCATAATCAAATTGTAGCAAGTATTGAATCAGGGTGAAAGTACGGATGTACAATAAAAGCATGGTGTTCCCCTCCAAAAGACGGCCGAGACTGAACGTCTTGCCTGAGATTCGGAGCAGATGCTATTTGGTTTTATCCGTCCACCTCTCCGAAGATGCCAAGTCGATTTATGGCACCGTGTATCAGAGGTTTAGACGGATGCGGTAGATGTAGCAGACTTCGTCAGATTCCCCCTCGCTTGAGGGGTTTTTTATTGTGGGGACGCTCCTCTCTGCAGGCGCAAGCCCCTGCAGTTAATTACGCTACCGCATCGCGGTAACAACTTTCTCCTTCTCCAGAATTTCACTTCGTGTCATGTGTATTTGTTTTGTTTGTGGTTGCACGTGGATTGTATACGAAGACTAATTTATATCGTCGCCTGTAGGACGTGGATTAGTCCAAATCCGTATTTTCTTAGATTTGGGTTTGAGGTTTTGGTTTGAGGATACGTTAGCCGTATCTGAGGCTAAGATCAACTCAAATGTTCGTTAAGGATACTTTAGTCTATTATGAGACTAAGATCGACTTAACGGGATCGTTTAGATCCGACAAAAGAGCATTTAGACTCTATTGTTCCAGTTTAGGGATATAGTGGTCCATTGCATGTATGGTCGTCGGGACCCGTCACCTCTCTGACGACGTTGAAGGATTACAACGACAGGTGTCAGAGGAGTTCAAAGATGTACCCTAGGACCAAAGTTGATTGGGGGATTTATAGTCCAATTTGGGACTGAAGTCTGTTTGAAGGTTTAAGAATACGTTAGCCATATTTGAGGCTAAGATCAACTTAAACGGGATCGTTTATATCCGACAAAAGAGCATTTTGGGGTTCTATTGTTCCAGTTTAAGGACATGGTGGTCCATCGCCAGTTTAGGGATTGCCAGTTTAGGGACGTGGTGGTCCATTGCCAGTTTAGGAACGTAGTGGTCCATCGCATGTATGGCCGTCGGGACCCATCACCTCTCTGACGACGTTGAAGGATTACAACGACAGATGTCAAACGAGTTCAGAGATGTACCCTTGAACCGGATGTAAATTGATTTGAGAGAGCATTCATGCCCAGTTTAATTTAATTTGAGGACTTACGACCGGAATTGGGCTAAATCCAGTTGAAAATGTTCAATATTTTCATTTGTCTTCGGCCTATTAAGCCTATGCTAGGGCTTTGCCCCTGTTTAATAATGCACTGCATTTTATTTTGGCCTGTAAGGCCTATTTGATTTGGGCTCTGTCCCTTTATTTTTATGATGCAGAGCATCTGTTTGGTCTGACAGACCTTTGTTTTGGCTCTGCCCTTTTTTTTAAAATAATGCATGGTATTTTATTAGGCATGTTAGGCTTTTTTTTAATTGGGCTCAGCCCTTCTTTTCAATAATGCAGTGCATTAATTATCTGACAGTGGCCATGTGGCCTGTCAGGTGCTTTGCGCCAATTAATGAGCGCAAGCGCGTGTGGAGGTGACACATGTCACGCTCTGGTGAGCGCAAGCGCAGTTAGCGCGGTGCGCTGCGTCAGTGCGCTGCGCTGTTGCGCTGCTGACATGTGGCACGCTCTGGTGAGTTGCGCCAATTTCAGAGAGCGGTCCTCTATTTTAAAAGCGCATAGCGCAAGTTGTTCTGGAGCTGACACGTGGCGCTCTTTGGTGGCTTGCGCCAACCCAAGAGCGCAACAGTGCAGATTTACAAGTGCAGGGCACTATTTTGTATTTTGATCAAATTTAGATCAAAGAAAACAAGTTTTTTCTTGTTTTCCAGAGAGGTTTTACCTCAAATATCAAGAACCAGTGGTTCATCAAAAGGCAATGCCTTTATTTTTATTATATTTTTTTTATTGAAGATCTTTGATCTTGTTCTTAGATCAATGATCTTTTTAGAAGAAACTCTTCTTTTTATTCAAAGGGGTTTACTTTTTTCTCTTTCTGAATTCTTCTCAAACTTTTTTTAAGAGCTCTGTGAATTCTCTCTCTGTTTTTCTGTGTTTCTGTGTGTTGATGTCTGTTTTAGACTTGGGGTCTAGGGGCCTTTATATAGTGCCAATTAGTTTGTTAAATTAGTTAAAGAGATCTCTCTCCGAGTGATTTAGGGATTTTTCCCCACCGTTGGATCTTTGATCCAAGGGCTCCTGTTTTACAGAAGACAATCTTCTTATTTTAACAGGATCAGAAAGATCTCTCAGAATTTTAATTCTGTTTGGCGCAAACGCACCTGCGCTTGACACGTGTCGCGCAGGGCAACTGCGCTGACACGTGTCGCGCAGCGTAACTGCGCTGACACGTGTCGCGCAAGTCAGCTGAAACGTTGCTTCCTTTATAGAGCCTTGCTATGATTGAGTGCGCTGCCTTGGACGCTGCGCTCTCTGCGCTGTCGTGTCTGATTTTGACACGTGGCGCTCTGCGCGCAGCGCAAGGAATTTGAAGCTGTTAGTGTATATGCCCTAGAGGCCATTACTGTATCATACTAGTATGTATATTACTTGATGGAAGCTTGGGATATTCACAGTTGTATATACAATCTTGCTCGAAATGGTAGTATGCTACTTGGTTTGTCTCTACTTCAATATGTGCATCTGTTTCTTTTAGCATATCGCTTATATATATATTAGTAGAGCCCTTAGGATCTTTGCTTGATTACCAGCGTTGTGATGGCGCTCACATTCGTAGGGGCTGGGTAATCCATAAGCACATCCTTATACAGGTCTGTTCCCCTCCGAATGGCGGCGCACATGACCGCGATGTCCTGGCGCTGAGATTCGGGGAAGATGCTATTTGTTTTTATCCGTCCACCTCTCCGAAGATGCCAAGTTGATTTATGGCACTGTGTATCGGAGGTTTAGACGGATGCGGCTGATGTAGCAAACTTCGTCAGATTCCCCCTCAGGGTGAGGGGTTTTTGATTGTGGGGACGCTCTTCCCTGCAGGCGCAAGCCCCTGCAGTTAATTACGCTACCGCGTCGCGGTAACAACTTTCTCCTTCTCCAGAATTTCATTTCGTGTCGTGGGTGTTTGTTTTGTCCGTGGTTGCCCGTGGATTGTATACGGAGATCGAGTAATGCCGTCGCCCGTAGGACGTGAATTAGTCCAAATCCGTATTTACTTAGATTTGGGTTTGGTGTTTTTAGTTTAAGGATGCATTAGTCGCGTTGCGGCTGAGATCAACTTAAACGTTCGTTAAGGATATGATAGTCCTGTTTGAGACTAAGATCAACTTAATGTGATAATCCATTTAATGTCTGGCCATCGGGACTCGTCACCTCTCTAACGTCGTTGAAGGATTCCAACGGCAGATGTCAGAGGAGTTCAGAGATGTACCCTCGAACCAGAGTTAATTGGGAGTTTTATAATCTATTTGAATGTTTAAGGATATGTTAGCCGTGTTTGGGGCTAAGATCGACTTAAATGGCATCATTTAGATCCGGTAAAAGAGCATTTGGAGGCTCTATTATTCCAGTTTAGGGACGTGGTGGTCCATGTTCCAGTTTAAGGACATGGCGGTCTATATTCCAGTTTAAAGACGTGGTGGTCCGTATTCCAGTTTAGGGACGTGGTGGTCCGACATTAGTTTAGGGACGTTTCGGTCCGATATTAGTTTAAGGACGTCTCGGTCCGATATTAATTTAGGGACGTCTCGGTCCGATATTAGTTTAAGGACGTTTCGGTCCGATATTAGTTTAAGGACGTTTCGGTCCGATATTAGTTTAAGGACGTCTCGGTCCGACATTAGTTTAAGGACGTCTCGGTCCAATATTGAAGGGTGTGGTCGTCGGGACCCGTCACCTCTCTGACGACGTTGAGTGATTACAACGACGTGTGTCAGAGGAGTTCGGATAATGCATTGCCTTTTATTAGGCATGTTAGGCCTTCTTTAATTGAGCTTGGCCCTTTTATAAGCAATACAGTGCATTTGTCTGGCATTTTGCGCCAAGTAATGAGCGCAAGCTCATATGGTGATGACACGTGTCATGCTCTGGTGAGCGCAAGCGCAACAGCGCAGTGCGCTGCGCTAGTGCATTGCGCTGTTGCGCTGCTGACGCGTGGCGCGCTCTGGTGAGCGCAAGCGCAACAGCGCATTGCGCTGCGCTAGTACGTTGCGCTGTTGCGCTGCTGACACGTGGCGCTCTCTGGTGAGCGCGCCAACAAAGGAGCGTAATAGAGCAATTTTTCAAGTGCAAAGCACTATTTGATTTCTTTATCTAATTTAGATCAAAGAAAAATATGTTTTTTCTTGTTTTTCTTATCTCAGAGAACCAAAGGTTCATGAAAAGTGCAAAGCACTATTTTATTTTTATTAAAGATCATTGATCTTGTTTTTAGATCTATGATCTGTTCATAAGAGAACTTTCTCTTTTTCTAAAGGTTTTTACCTTTTTTATTCTTGGGAGTTTCTCAAAGTTCTCTCTCTCCTTTTTTTTAGAAAAATGTTGATCATTTTGAATTGAGGCCTAGGGTCCTTTTTATAGTGCCCATAAATTAGTTAAATTTGTTAAAGAGATCTTTTTTTGAGTGATTTGGGGAATTTTCCCCACCGTTGGATCTTTGATCTAAGAGCTTATGCTTTGCAGAAGAAAATCTTCTTGTTTTAACAAGAACAGAAAAGATTTCTTAGAAATTTAATTCTGTTTGGCGCAGATGCCCCAGCGCGTGACACGTGTCGCGCAGCGCAACTGCGCTAGCGCGACTGCGCGAGCGCGTCTGCGCTGACACGTGTCGCGCAGCGCAACTGCGCTAGCGCGACTGCGCGAGCGCGTCTGCGCTGACACGTGTCGCGCAGCGCAGAGCGCAGCGCAACTGCGCTAGCGCGTCTACGCTGACACGTGTCGCGCAGCGCAGTGCTTGCACAGCTGAACCGTTGCTTCATTAAAATAGAGCTTTGCTCTGATTGAGCGCGCCTTCTTGGGCGCTGCGCTGACGTATCAGCGCCGGACACGTGGCGCGTTGCGCCCAGGATTTGAAGCGTTGCTTCAAAATTTGAATTTTGAATTTTCAGCAGAGCTTTGCTCTGATTGGGGGAAACAAATGCCCCCCCACCGTTGCGCTCACGTGGCGCGCACGTGAGTGCAGCAGTGGCAAGCCCCTGACCGTTGGATCAAGGGGTGAGCTGAAGGGGCGCAAGCGCCTTATAAATAGGACCTATGGCCCTTTAGAAAACTTCACCATTTTCTAGATTTTGATTCCAGAGTTTTGCTCTTGCTTAGAACTTCAGAGCTTTGCTCGTTTCCACAGTTAGAAACTTTAGGTAAAACTTAATTTAAATCAAATTAATCTAAATTGATCTTAACCAAAGAGCTTTGCTCTCACAGATCCTTTGATCTAAAGAGATCCCCATTGGGGTTTTCTCAATAGAGCTTTGCTCTCATAAATCCATAGATCTGAAAAGATCTTGCTCATGGGTTCTAACCCATGAGCAGAGAGCTTTGCTCATGGATCCAAGAATAGATCTTTTAGGTCCAAAAATGAAGAACTTCTAAGGGTCTTCAAAAATGTTTTAATCTTCTTTGGGAGTTTTAAATAAGTTTTCTCATTATCACCATAGAGCTAAGCTCTTTTTAAAGAATCTTATTCCTCTAAGACCAGAGTTTGAAAAGTATCACTCTGTGACAGAGCTTTGCTCTGAAAGAGGAGATTTCATCCTTGTCTTTAGAGATTATTTATTAATGGGAATGTTTTCCTGGGGACCAACTGATGATCTCATCCAATGATGAGTTTGTCTTATTAACCGACGTATTGTCATCCAGATTTTGTGGGTCCCTCCTTGGTCTCCTACTCACTGCACTGTTGTGTGGTGTAATTAATTAATTTTAATTTAATTTAATAAATGCATTTTCCTCTTTTTAACGCTAAACGTTGGAATTACAACACTAATGGCTAAATTGTTCTTTTTGCAGCGATCATGTCTCTAGACACTTCATTCCCGTTCGTCCGCACGGAGGAGGGATTTCCCGAGGCGCCCCTGGACCGTGAAGTCCTGGCTATGATCAAGGAGTACGACCCTGAATACAAGAGTCTCCATCTTTAGGGGTCGTGGTACAATCAGATCATCATGGGCCGACGGAGCTTCACCTGCACGGTGCCGTCAGAACCCATCACGGCAATTCACTATGCTACCCCACCTTCAGTGCAGTATGCCGTGGAGATGATAGACTGGACCGCGAACAGCTTTCTTCATCCCGCTATGGATGCGGTTCCGGTTCAGCGTCCCATGGTCTTGGATATCCTAGGACGCCGTATTTGTCAGGGAGAAGCACGGCCTTGGGGGCAATCATATAACCTTGGTTTGGTTCCCCGTCACCCGATTGGCTATCTGCCGTGGGCCCGATACATCCTGTCGACGAAGAAGTCGCAGTTGATAAGACTCGGACTGTACACCGCGGTCTACGTCTCTCTCTTCCAGTATCCCTCGCTCCCCACCTGGTGGTTCAAGGCTTTCTTGGAGCAATGGAATATTCCCACCCACACTTTCCTTGCCATGGATCGGGAAGTGTCCATTTCTTTGGAGGAATTCGCGGATGTATCCGGCCTACCGGTCATAGGGGAACACTATGAAGAGCTGCTCCCGACAGATGAGTACGTCTTCGGTGCTAAGCCGATGGTAAGGGGGATTACGCCGGAAAATGCCGTTCAACACCAATTCCCGAGCCTGATCAAGGTGTTGAACATCTACGATTCCCTTTTTATTGAACACGGGAGTCAGGGGGTTAACTTTGAGGACTTCATTGCTCGTTTCCTTCACCCAAGAGTCATTTCATCGGGATCTGCCAAGTTTGCCACCCTGGATGACCCTTTTGGTTTAGGTTTGGATAATCTGCTAGCGAAAGACACAGACCAAAAGGACTTTTTTCTTCCTAACTTCCCAACTATGTCTTTCGCAGAAATTGCGGCCCCTAGAATGGATGAGGAGGCTTTCTTTTTAGGATTTCTCGGACTGTGGCTGAGTTGGTTCGCGATCCCAATGCACTCTCATCGCATGCGGCCTTCCGTCTTCTACCCAGCCCACCGAATGGTCATTGGGATAAAGGTGGCTGTGGGGATCGCTGGCTTGGCGCACCTATATCATGGCCTCAGCCGAGCAGCGGATGCCAGTGAGCCCGGGGTACTGCACGCGGTCTTCCCGATGCACTACTTTGCATCGTGGCTTGAGCTACACACGGCGGGTGTCTTTGGTATGCATAAAAGGCCTTCATTCTTCGACAAGTGTGGTTTTCCTCGTATTATACAGTTGATTGGCTCATCAATCGTGACCCCCTCACCACGGGATTCCAGGGGTTTACTGCTTCGCCCTCACACCGTTGGAGTCGGGATGTCCTTTATTGATAAGGTATTAACCATTGGGAAAGCGTCCACCACTACGGTGCGACCATTACAGGATTCCTTTAAGGATGGAGCTTCAGTGTTGACGGCCCGGGAGACCCTCCACTTGTATTCTATTAGACCGGGCTTCTTAGTTTTCAGGCAGGGTGGTGTGGCAATCTTCATGAGATATAACTCGCATCGTTTCGCCCGACAATTGGGCTAAGATCAAGGGGTACCCTTGGAAGCTTTCTTACTGGAACCTGCCGCCAATGAAGAAGGGATGGAGAACGCGTTACATCACTTCATGCGTCTGAACACGGGTTCTCATTTTTTTATCAGCGCGCCGGCCTGTGCTCCACGACTCCTTAATGTGTATAAAGAGTGGTACAATCATGCGACGGGGGCTGTTATAAAGGAAGAGAGACGAGTGTTGATCGACCGTAAAAAAGTACCCCCCGGCACCAACCGTAACGTTCCCTTAGCACCAAGGGTCCTGGTGGCTCCTCCTCTAAAAGATGTCGGGGGCAGACCATCACGTGCGCAAAGTCCTTCACGTGAGCCGCCGCTCTCTGATATCGCAGATGCACCTCCCGCACCCTGTGCTCCAGTGGAGACAGGGGTTGTACCCTCGCCGGAGTCTGGCGTGGGTGCGGACATCGGGACCCGTCGTCCCAAAGTGGCTGCTAAGCGGAAGTCGATCCCCCACGAGCCTAGGGTCGGAGGGCAAAAGAAAAAGAAGTCGCTCTTCGCCGCGGACGTCGTGTTCGGCCAGGAACCCCATGCTCCCTATGCTGAAGGTCTGCTCGAATATGGGACTAACGCAGGATTAGTGATGCCGCCGCCGGACGATACAGACTTGGAGGCTGCTCTCAAAGCTTCGGCATGGTTGGCGAAGCGTGACGCGTGGCTAGCTAAGCTTGCGCAATCAGTTAACTACTAGTTGCCTCTTCTTTATTGCAACATATCCTCTTCATTACTTTTGACTAACGCTTTTTCTTTTCTTTTCTTTCAATAGGCATCACTGATGAAGAAGCCATTGCCGCTTCTCTGAAGACTTTCCAGGAGGAGGAACGTCTTAGAGCATCTATGGGCCTTAGTAAGTTTCGACTCATCAAGTTTTCATTTTCCTTGTGTTATGGTCGATCTAACCTTTCCCCTTTAATCACAGGAACCTCAATGCCGTTCCCTCCAAGTGACGAGATGTTCTACCAGCTGCCGACGTTCCTGCTTCCTCTGGGCCACCGCAGGAGGCTCATCTTGAAGAGCCGATGAGAGATGCCTTAAAGGCTCTGGAGGCATCCCTGAACGAGGATGACGACGCCTTGAAGGAGGCGTCACAAAGGTCTATCGCGACAGCCCGAGAAGAAAGGAAGAGGCTGAGGCATGAGGCGAAGGCACGCAGGGCTGCCTTGGCTATGGGAGCGGGTCCCAGCACTGTCCCTCGTGCTGATACTCCATCCGAAGAGGCCCCTGTCGCCCTATCCACTGCCCGCAGAGAGGTAGCGCACGCAGTTCGGAGCGCAAACGGTAAATCCACTTCAGGTAATGTTTCTCTCAGAGTTTTTGTTATAAGGATTTTAATGTCATTGGTCCTTATATCTCTTATCTTGCAGGGCCAAGTCCGATCGAGGGGGAGACGGAAACCGTTGATCCTAAAGAAACAGAGGAGGCGGTACCTGCCGAACTCTAGCCGACGGTGGGCAATGTCGTTGTGGCTTTGGAGCCTAAAGTGGAGGTCGAGGGGCCTACCGCCGAGAAGGTCATTGATGCCGAACCTGAAGTGGTGGCAGATGATATGATCATCATAACTGAGTCCAGGGTGGTGGCGGATGAAGCGCTCGAGGCCGGCGATCCCCCGGCGATGGTGGACGATACAATCGCAACTACTGAACCTGAGAGAGTGGTAGGTGAGGTGGCCATGATTCCCGAGGACGAGCCAACCGCTCCTTCTCTGGAATCTGGCAATACTCCAATCATAACCCTTCCCGTCTATGGCCCTCCGCCGTCTCCAGGTCTTGCGAGCACGACGACGGTTCCCATAGAGTCGGGTGACGAGGCCACGGGCGGTGGTCTCATGTCGATAGAGGAGGGAGTCGCCTCCGTCTCAGCCGGGAGCTCCTCAGGTAAACTCCAAGTGGCTGCTTTTCTTTACTTTACAATCTTTTTTGACAAGTCCACCTTTTCATAAAGCAGGTGCGGCCAGTGCCGATGCCCCACTGCTCGAGGGAGCGCCTTCAACGACTGCCTTGGCGGTGGTCACCTCTCGACCCTCTCTCATACCCTCGAAGATGTTGGAAGGTATGTGTTTATGATTTATTAATCTTGTTTTCTAGACATATAATTCGTGTACTAAAGTCACACTGTTGTGTTTTCAGGAGTGCTTTTCGATCATGTATATCAGATGTTGCTCCCACACTTTCCTTCCCATCTGAGCTTGCTTCTTCCTCTGGTGGCGTTGGTGAGTATGATTTCCGTTGACATCCTTCCTCTCTTTTTCCTTATTGATGGAATTACCTCTAACCTCTTTTTCTCATCTCAACTGCAGTGCTACGGATTGAAGGAGGGGATAACAGATCAGCTGCACCGCCAGCCCTTCCGACGTTACCACCTGTCTCAACTGGTACAATGACCATCATATTGGTAACTTTCCTCTCTTTATTTTCTGTACTGTTATCTAATCGCATCCTGTTTCTTTTCAGCTGTCATTCTGGCTTCGGCGCCCTTCGAGCCTCACATTACAATGCCGGCGGGTCCTTATCTGAGGAGTTCGTCTTCAAAAGGTGCCGCGAATAGTCTGCGCATGTTGAGTGACTACGTCGAGGAACTCGACGTTGAAACTCCTACATCTGCCACAGACTTTGCTATGGTGGTTAACCCGATGCTAGCAATACTCGTGAACTTTCATGATGAGGGTATCATTGCATCCTGGGTTAACCATTGTAAGGAGATCGAGGGTCGCCTATATTAGTTGGAGTCGCTGCGTCCCGCTCCCGAGACCATGGCTGCCAGTAATCAAAGGATAGCGTGGATTGAGCAGAGCGCTCCTTACTTCCGCCATCTCGAACAAGAAGTCATTTCAAGGCGTAAGGAGCGTGGTGAGACTTCGAGCAAGTCTGCTCAACTGCATGCTCGGATGGAGGCCAATGCCGCACGGCTGAAGGTTATCTTTGAGGGCCTCCTACAATGTCTCTCCGAAGGGTTATCATTAAGGCAATAACTTGACGTTGTCGAGCGAGCTGCACCCAGCCAGGAAGCAGCTCAGAAGGCGGCGGAGGAGCAACTTTCATCCTTCTTGCAGCAGCGGGCCCAGGTGGAGGCGGAGGTGGCCGCGGCTGTCACTCGAGAGGAAGCGCTGAAGGAAGTGCGAGAGTAGCTTGTGAACTTACTAAAGACACTTCCTCCTCAGTAGCTATCCATTTTTGTATCGCTTGTACTTATAGATAAAAGAATGTATATATATTTTTTTATTCTTTGACATAATGTATCCTGTATCCAATCAAGTTTATGAATAAAAGATACACCTTTTTTGTAATGTGTCATTTTTTGGTCTTTTCCTTCTTTTATTATCAGTATATCATCTTAGTGAACATGGTTGACGGATAGTAGGGCACGCATCTTGACTTTCCTAATAATCAGCGATGGCTTAGGCCGCAGGTTCAGATCTGCTGCCTAAGACTTTTCAACTCCATAAGCCGTGAGGGTCTTATAGAGACTTTTTCTCCCTACGGATCGAGAGGATCTCATAGGTGGGTTTTCTCCTTAGAAATCGTGAGGATTCCTAAGTGTGGTTTTCTCTTATAAGTCGTAAGGATCCTATAAGAGAATTTTTCCCTCTTACGAGTCGAGAGGACCCACAAGCGGTTGTTTCCCTCCTCGTCGAAATTAGACTTTGAAGAGTGAGACCCGTGAATAGTATGCAAGTGACCATTTTGAATTGACTTGCAGGGTCCCATTGTTCAGGAAGCAAGTTTTTTAGTCCCTGCTGCCTGAGGCTTCATTTGCAAGTTGAGACGAATCGGGAGTTTCCCGCGGGGACAATGGTTTCTCTGCGAGCCGACGCGAATCAGGAGGCTCTCGTCAAGGAGTGTTTGTATCCATGAGTCAAGAAGTTTGCTAGGGATTATTTGTTTCCCAAGCGCCAAGGATTATTTTTTTCCTTGGGGTTTGAAACGAGTCGAGGATTCCCACAGAGGCACTGGTGGCTCTGCGAGTCAACGCGGATCAGGAGACTCTCGTCAAGGAGTGTTTGTATCCGTGAGTCGAGGAGTTTGCTAGGGATTATTTGTTTCCCAAGCGCCAAGGATTATTTGTTTCCTTGGGGTTTGAAATGAGTCGAGGATTCCCACGGAGGCACTGGTGGCTCTGCGAGTCGACGCGGATCAGGAGGCTCTCGTCAAGGAGTGTTTGTATCCGCATTGCATCTAGCCATCGTACCGAGTCGCCGCTCTGGATGGCCTGCTGGAAGTCAGTAGGTTCATCATCATCTATGATGCAATCCTCTCTATCCCCGTCAATGAGAAAACCGTAGTATCTCTCAGGCGGACGAGACGGCCTACTACTCCTGCGGAGGGGTGCGGGAATGTTCTGTTCTTCTTGAACCTCTGGTTCTACCAAAATTTCAGTAGCTGCTTGTGGTTCTGGAATTTCTTCCAGTTCTATTTCGCTCCCATTTGTATCCTTTTCTAAAACTTGTTGTTCTAAAAAATGGGCATTACGAGAAACAAAAACCTTTTGTTCCTCTGCGTAATAGAAGCAATATCCCTTGGAGTTCTTTGGATATCCTACAAGCTTACACAGTACTGATCGTGCCTCGAGCTTGTCCACATGCTGCTTTTTTACAAAAGCTGGACATCCCCAAATCCTTACATACTGAAGATAGGGTTTCTTCCCACTCCACATCTGATATGGTGTGGTAGGCACAGTTTTGGTTGGAACTCTGTTCAAAATATATGCCGCTGATTCTAGCGCATATCCCCAGAAAGATCGCGGTAACTCAGTATTACTCATCATGGATCGTACCATATCTAATAGGGTTCGATTCCGTCTCTCCGATACACCGTTGTGCTGTGGAGTGTATGGAGGAGTAAGCTGAGAGAGAATTCCTTTCTCTTTTAGGTAACCTAGGAACTCGGCACTTAAGTATTCTCCACCTCGATCAGATCTTAGTGTCTTAATACTTTTGCCTGTTTGGTTTTCCGCTTCACTCTTGAATTCCAGGAATTTCTCAAAGGCCACTGATTTATGCTTCATTAAGAAAACATACCCATACCTAGAGAAATCATCTGTAAAAGTAATGAAGTAGGAATAACCACCTCTCGCATGTGTAGACATTGGACCGCATACATCGCTGTGTATGAGTCCTAAGAGCTCGCTCGCTCTTACTCCTTGTCCAGTGAATGGAGTCTTTGTCATCTTTCCTTTGAGACAAGATTGACAAGTGTCATAAGTTTGATATTCGAACGTGTCCAAATATCCTTCTCTATGCAACTTAGTCAACCTTCTCTCATTGATGTGACCCAGTCTACAATGCCATAAGAAAGCTTTATTTAAATCTGGAGACTTTCTTTTTAGTGTGTTCTGGACATTGAAAATTTGGAGTTGGTTTAACACATATATGCTGTTATTTAAAGTACCGGACCCAATCAAACCATGATTAAGGTGGATGTTGACAACATCTCTTACAAACGTGAAATCATAACCTTTATTTGATAACAAGGAAACTGATATGATATTACACGTTAAGCTGGGTACAAAATAACAGTTATGTAAAACCAAAATGTGTCCACTCGTCAATCCTAGGTGATAATCCCCGACGGACGCAGCTCCCACGCTAGCTCCGTTAGCAACCCTGAGGATCATATCACCTTCCTTCAGCACTCTACGGTTTCTCAGTGCCTGCAATGAATTGCAAATATGAGATCCTGACCCGGTATCCAATACCCAGGAAGTAGAGTTGATCGACAGACAATTCTCAATTACTAACACACCTGAAGTCGAAGCCACAGCTTGCTTCGGTTCCTGGTTCTTGGCGTTCCACGCCTTGCAATCCTTCTTCCAGTGCCCTTTCCTGTGACAATGGAAGCACTCATCCAGGCCAACTACCGGTGCTGTAAACTTTTTCTTTCCCTTCTTTCCCACCTTACTAACACCTCCTCTAGGTCTGGGTGCGGCCTTCTTCTTCCTTCCTTTGGCCCTAGCCTTGGACCCGGAAGAAGATGAACCGCCAACAAACATAGCGGGTGTTTCCCTTGCCTTCTGCAAGGTGCCCTCTGCACTCCTTAACATGTTCAGGAGTTCCGCAAGTTCAACTTCTTTTCCTTGAAGATTGAAGTTGAGGATAAACTGGGCGTAGGTGGGAGGAAGGGACTGGAGAACAAGGTCTGTATAGAGCTCATTATCCAAAGTCGTCCCAAGGTCCGCGAGCTCTTCAATATAGCCGATCATCTGTAGGACATGTTCACCTACCGATGACCCGACAGCCAACCTCGCTCGAAACAGTTTCTTAGAGGTCTCGTATCTTGCTATACGAGATTGCTCTCCATAAAGTTCCTTTGTATGGAGAAATATGCCATCTAGGGACATATCCTCGTGCCTCCTCTGATGTTCATTGTTCATCGAGGCAAGCACGATGCACTTGGCTCTCGCGCAATCTAAATCCCAGGTTTTGCGGATTTCCTTATCCGCATTGCTGGATTTGGGACCAAGGACAGCAGGTGCTGTAGCGGTGAGGACGTACCCCAGTTTGTCATAGGTCAAAGCCATCTTGACATTCCGCAGCCAATCTTTATAGTTTGGCCCCGTCAGTATATTTTTCTCTAAAAGTAACTTAAGTCCAGTCATTTTCAGGGTCGCTGCAATTAGGAGAGAGAGAAGAAAACTCTTTAGCATGATGCTCTTGCAAGTTTAGAGTGGTTTTTAGTTTATCTAAACTGGATGGCTTCCACTGTTTCTCGAATCCTTCCTCAAACCATAAAAGAAGAATTAGCCAAGACTATTCTCACCGTACAATACTTGCTTAACCGTTCAGCCAGGCCGGTGTCGATACTTCGAGGGAGGTTTTCCAACGCTTTCGCGAAGTTCCTTAATTAAATAACCTCTTTTCTCTGGGGGCGTAACCCCACTGACACTTTTCTGGACACCTACTAGGTTTATAGCATTGATCGTTAAGCGACGAATATCCTGATAAGTAGCATATACTCACAGTAGGATCGGGATCCAAATATCATCGTCTGATAATGCTGTAGGAATGCTACCAACATTCATCAAACTCAAAATGGTATGCATCTCTTTGCAAATTTCAGTTTCTTTAGAAATTCCCGATATAAGTTTTTACCCCATGCTCTTATGACCTTGGCGTTGGTCAAAATGTCATAAGTCACATGTCAAGTTCTACCCATCATTATCTTGTTAATTTGAACCCATCCGTATATATCCCTGACGTTGGCCAAATGATAATACGACTGTCCCAAACCAACTCATCTATCTATGCAACAAATGAATATCCAGCAGCTACCAAACACTATGCCATGACGTTGGCCAAAACTGCATAGCTTGAATACTACTGAATACCCAAATGAAATGACGGAGGGCTACGACTGGTTTTGGCGAAACCGTGAACGTAGTGAACTTGATATAATCGAAGGAACCTGATAGCTTTTAAAAGGAGTGGTTAAGACTCCGCATTTAAAAAATATCTGTTTTAAAAATAACCGAGTGGTTTCTTTTAAATTGTTCCAACGATTTAAACTTTGGTTTGTTTTACTTTGCATTATAGATAATGCGTCCCATCATTAACCTATCATTGCAGAAAACAACGAAAATATAACGTCCTCTTATGCCATCCGCATTCGCCACGGGGTCCCGTCATCACCCGTTAGGTTACTTAACTAACGACAGAGCGGGGGCTGGGCTAGCGCGGGTGTAAAACATAAGTGACGTCTAAATAGCTATAATAAATATAGATATTTTACATTCGTCTGACGCAATGATATTCATTCCAGAACACAGATAAACAATATTGGATTTGCAAGCAATCTGTATTTCTTTTGAGCCTGCAAGAAAAGACAGATTACACAGTTGTGATGAACAGCCGTTTACCCCACCCTCGACCCCTATGGGTACGGCAAACTACCCACCCGGCAGTCTGTGTACCCCACCTTGGGTCAGTCCTAGGAGCAAAAACAGTAAAATGAAATAATACAACGGTGGCTACGACCGCAACCTGGAAGTGCCCCGCGAAAATAATATTACAACAAATTACATTTACAACAAATGAATTAATCAATAACCCTTTGCTAACCCCGGCTATACACCACAACAGTCCAATACAGTTTATATGCACAAACAGATATAACCATTTCAGAAATGTGCAACCCCCTGCCAACCGACATACTAGCAGTTGGGGGAGGTTTACGAACACATTAAACAATCACAGATATAATCCAATACGCAAATACCGTATTTTTCGATCGAATAAACAACATCAATATTGCTCCAAAATCTGCTCTGTTAAACAGTAACCTGAGCAATAATTAAATATTCCAGAAAACCCCAAATGTCACAGGGGACCCACACAAGAAAGACGAGTCCATGACTCGGCCAAAGCGCCGAGGAAGGGCGGCGGATCCCACCGATCCGCCGCGCTTGCGCGGCCGAGTTGCCGATTCATGGGCTCGAATTTCTTGGGTGTTCTCCTGGACTTCTTTCTAGCTCTCTGAACACACCAGAAAAATTTTAGGACTTTATTTTAAGTTCGACAGAAACTAAACAGAATTAGGGTTTTCCGGCTTCGTTTTTTCGTTCGAAATTCGTACAAATTTGCGATTAAGTTATTTAGTGTTTAGCGAGGCTCTGATACCACTGTAAGTCGATGTAGTACACCCCAGTACTTATGGGGAGGCGGAATTAACAAAAACTTATCAAGTTTAAACAACGAACATCGACTAACCGCTTGAATCGAAGCTAAACTCTAAAAAACCGTATTCTATGAGTTTCTTTTCATAAGTGATTAGGGATTATACCTAATGAAACCGGTCCTTCTTCTTTACGTCCTCCTTTGTTCTCCTCGGCCTTCTCTAGGTAGTAGACGATCCACCCGAGAGCGAAACTCCAAGCTAAACCTCTAACTTGAGGTAACTAATCAACTTTGATTGCTAATCAAAGATGAGAGGATGATATAGAGTGAAAGTTATGGATTGTTTAGTCTAACTAATCCTTTGATCTCAACACATGAGGATTAAGGATTAGGGTTAGAAGATGAGAGCTTGAGGAGAGAGAATGTGTGATATAATAATGAGAGAAGAGAGAGAGTGTATCATAATATTATGAAGCATTCTTATTTTCTAAAAATCAATAAAGGAAATGAATAAGCATGCTTCACAAAATATCTTGTGATGATTCATTAGCATGAGTCATTAAGCAATAAATGTGCATTAATGAAGTGAATGAATCACCACTATGACTCACTCTCTCATCCAAAAGAAACCTCCTTAGTCACATCTTCTAGAAGCTTCTCGAGTAATTACGAGAACGCCCCTCCGATCCGTAAAAATACGGAAAAACTTTAGACTGTATAAATCCAATAACCGGATACCAGTAACTGGCTTAAACCAAAGCCGACTGGTAAAATCTGTCCGAAAGTCGTACGCGCGTAATCGCACGTATGCGTCCGAACCCTTTGTCGCAAAACCATGCAACCTCTATATCGTTTCGCCTGGAGTAGGAAACTCTCTGTGTGGGACTCTAGAGACTCGACTACTACGCTGGCAGTGGGTTTAACCACAGACCGCAAGCGGCACTAGCTGTACGTAACGGTCCCCAGGTAGTTGTCGATAAGAAGGCCGATGAGTAAACCCATCCGAACTCCTACTGAGTCTGATGTGACAATCTCCATACAGTCCGGTCCGTTCGTCCATGACTATCGCATATCGGGCCTAGGGGGGCGGCAAGCGTCAGTCCCCTAATAGCGGTATAAGTCGTGTCGGAGTGAAGCCCATTACACCCTGAGAAACTGCTGGAACCTACCAGCAAATCTCGCTTGCCCTGGCCAGGGACTTTGCGTAATGGCTCTCTGACACAGCACGATATCTACTCCCAATACCGGGAGGGACGAATCATGTCTAACCGCCACTGCCTCCAAGTGCTCGGGACTGCACCCAACTGCTACCTGTTTGCACGACTCCTTTGAGCCGTGGTAGGGCAGCAATCTAAGAACAGTGGGACACACTCGAGGCGAAGTAGCAGTGTCAAGTCTGCGGACTACGCTGTACTCATGTCACCTGGGAACTGTTCACTGACGACTGGTATCAAACCAACCAACAGTTCCCTGTGAGTCCTGTCCGGTGTACCCGTAACCTAACGAGCACCTGTATACTATCTCCAGTACGACGTACTGATGGCTGTGGGACAGACCATCTCCCCAACTGGGATGAGAAGCGTATACACTAGTCTACTCCGGAGTATCGATGCTCTGTCTCGATAATCCAACGACCAGGGACCTGAATAAGGATGTGCTTGTATACTACCCAGCCCCCACTAGTGTGACTGCCATCACAACGCTGGTAGACAAGCAAGATCCTAAGAGCTCTATCAATACGTATACTCACATATTAAGATAGAAAAACCAAGTAGCATACTACCATGTTTAGCAAGACTGTTATATACATGTGAATATCCCAAGCTTCCATTAAGTAATATACAAGCTAGTATGATACAGTAATGGCCTTCTAGGGCATAAACACTAACAATCTCCCACTTGCACTAGGGCCATGTACTGGCATATCGTAGACCAATGATCTCGAGTAGCCTCTCGAACTGAATCTGAGGAAGGGCCTTCGTGAATGGATCAACAATGTTCTCTTCTGAAGCAACTCTCCGAACCTCGATCTCCTGACGATCAATGATCTCCCTGATCAGGTGATACCGCCTCAAGATGTGTCTGGACTTCTGATGGGACCTTGGTTCCTTCGCTAAAGCTATAGCTCCGTTGTTGTCGCAATACAGAGGTATTGGATCAACTATGGTAGGAACCACCTGAAGTTCTGTTAGGAACTTCTTCATCCAGACTGCTTCTTTTGCGGCATCGCAAGCAGCTATATACTCCGCTTCCATCGTCGAGTCAGCAACGGTGTCCTGCTTGGAGCTCTTCCAGCACACCGCCCCTCCATTGAGGGTAAAGACATAACCCGACATGGACTTGGAATCGTCCTTATCACTCTGGAAGCCGGAATCAGCAAAGGCCTCTAACCTGAGGTCTTTTCCGCCGTAAACCAAGAACATCTCCTTAGTCCTCCTCAGGTACTTGAGAATGTTCTTTACTGCTATCCAGTGTTTCTCCCCTGGGTCTGACTGATACCGGCTTACCACGCTCAGTGCGTAAGCTACATCTGGTCTGGTACACAACATCGCATACATTATAGAGCCTACCGCAGAAGCGTAGGGTATAATAGACATGCGTTCCCTTTCCAAATCAGTCTTGGGAGACATCTCTTTGGAGAGGGTGATTCCGTGACAAGCCGGTAGATTACCGCGCTTAGAATCTTCCATACTGAATCTTTTCAGTACAGTGTCGATATACCTGGACTGCGAAAGTCCCAACATCCTCTTGGATCTATCACGATAGATCCGGATCCCCAGAATGTAAGAGGCATCACCCAGGTCTTTCATGGAGAACCTGTGCGACAAGAATCCTTTGACAGATTGTAGCATAGGAATGTCATTTCCTATCAATAGAATGTCATCCACGTACAAGACGAGGAATACGACACTTCTGGCCACAACTTTACTATATATGCACGGTTCATCTGGATTTTTGATAAAGTCATATTCTTTGACTGTCTCATCAAAACAGATGTTCCAACTCCGCGATGCCTGCTTTAGTCCATAAATAGACTTAAGCAGCTTGCATACTTTCCCGCTGCTCCCACTCTGATTGAAACCCTCTGGCTGATCCATATAGACGCTCTCTTCTAAATTACCATTCAGAAAAGCCGTCTTTACGTCCATCTGCCAGATTTCATAATCATGGAAGGCAGCAATAGCAAGAAGGACCCGAATGGATTTGAGCATAGCCACTGGAGAAAAAGTTTCGTCATAGTCCAAACCAGGTCTTTGACGAAAACCCTTTGCAACAAGTCTAGCCTTATAGGTTTCCACCTGTCCATCTACACCAATCTTTTTCTTGAAGATCCATTTGCATCCTATGGGTTTTACCCCATCTGGAGCAAAGTCCAAAGTCCATACTTTGTTGGTGTACATGGACTCCATTTCGGTCCGCATTGCATCTAGCCATCGTACCGAGTCGCCGCTCTGGATGGCCTGCTGGAAGTCAGTAGGTTCATCATCATCTATGATGCAATCCTCTCTATCCCCGTCAATGAGAAAACCGTAGTATCTCTCAGGCGGACGAGACGGCCTACTACTCCTGCGGAGGGGTGCGGGAATGTTCTGTTCTTCTTGAACCTCTGGTTCTACCAAAATTTCAGTAGCTGCTTGTGGTTCTGGAATTTCTTCCAGTTCTATTTCGCTCCCATTTGTATCCTTTTCTAAAACTTGTTGTTCTAAAAAATGGGCATTACGAGAAACAAAAACCTTTTGTTCCTCTGCGTAATAGAAGCAATATCCCTTGGAGTTCTTTGGATATCCTACAAGCTTACACAGTACTGATCGTGCCTCGAGCTTGTCCACATGCTGCTTTTTTACAAAAGCTGGACATCCCCAAATCCTTACATACTGAAGATAGGGTTTCTTCCCACTCCACATCTGATATGGTGTGGTAGGCACAGTTTTGGTTGGAACTCTGTTCAAAATATATGCCGCTGATTCTAGCGCATATCCCCAGAAAGATCGCGGTAACTCAGTATTACTCATCATGGATCGTACCATATCTAATAGGGTTCGATTCCGTCTCTCCGATACACCGTTGTGCTGTGGAGTGTATGGAGGAGTAAGCTGAGAGAGAATTCCTTTCTCTTTTAGGTAACCTAGGAACTCGGCACTTAAGTATTCTCCACCTCGATCAGATCTTAGTGTCTTAATACTTTTGCCTGTTTGGTTTTCCGCTTCACTCTTGAATTCCAGGAATTTCTCAAAGGCCTCTGATTTATGCTTCATTAAGAAAACATACCCATACCTAGAGAAATCATCTGTAAAAGTAATGAAGTAGGAATAACCACCTCTCGCATGTGTAGACATTGGACCGCATACATCGCTGTGTATGAGTCCTAAGAGCTCGCTCGCTCTTACTCCTTGTCCAGTGAATGGAGTCTTTGTCATCTTTCCTTTGAGACAAGATTGACAAGTGTCATAAGTTTGATATTCGAACGTGTCCAAATATCCTTCTCTATGCAACTTAGTCAACCTTCTCTCATTGATGTGACCCAGTCTACAATGCCATAAGAAAGCTTTATTTAAATCTGGAGACTTTCTTTTTAGTGTGTTCTGGACATTGAAAATTTGGAGTTGGTTTAACACATATATGCCGTTATTTAAAGTACCGGACCCAATCAAACCATGATTAAGGTGGATGTTGACAACATCTCTTACAAACGTGAAATCATAACCTTTATTTGATAACAAGGAAACTGATATGATATTACACGTTAAGCTGGGTACAAAATAACAGTTATGTAAAACCAAAATGTGTCCACTCGTCAATCCTAGGTGATAATCCCCGACGGACGCAGCTCCCACGCTAGCTCCGTTAGCAACCCTGAGGATCATATCACCTTCCTTCAGCACTCTACGGTTTCTCAGTGCCTGCAATGAATTGCAAATATGAGATCCTGACCCGGTATCCAATACCCAGGAAGTAGAGTTGATCGACAGACAATTCTCAATTACTAACACACCTGAAGTCGAAGCCACAGCTTGCTTCGGTTCCTGGTTCTTGGCGTTCCACGCCTTGCAATCCTTCTTCCAGTGCCCTTTCCTGTGACAATGGAAGCACTCATCCAGGCCAACTACCGGTGCTGTAAACTTTTTCTTTCCCTTCTTTCCCACCTTACTAACACCTCCTCTAGGTCTGGGTGCGGCCTTCTTCTTCCTTCCTTTGGCCCTAGCCTTGGACCCGGAAGAAGATGAACCGCCAACAAACATAGCGGGTGTTTCCCTTGCCTTCTGCAAGGTGCCCTCTGCACTCCTTAACATGTTCAGGAGTTCCGCAAGTTCAACTTCTTTTCCTTGAAGATTGAAGTTGAGGATAAACTGGGCGTAGGTGGGAGGAAGGGACTGGAGAACAAGGTCTGTATAGAGCTCATTATCCAAAGTCGTCCCAAGGTCCGCGAGCTCTTCAATATAGCCGATCATCTGTAGGACATGTTCACCTACCGATGACCCGACAGCCAACCTCGCTCGAAACAGTTTCTTAGAGGTCTCGTATCTTGCTATACGAGATTGCTCTCCATAAAGTTCCTTTGTATGGAGAAATATGCCATCTAGGGACATATCCTCGTGCCTCCTCTGATGTTCATTGTTCATCGAGGCAAGCACGATGCACTTGGCTCTCGCGCAATCTAAATCCCAGGTTTTGCGGATTTCCTTATCCGCATTGCTGGATTTGGGACCAAGGACAGCAGGTGCTGTAGCGGTGAGGACGTACCCCAGTTTGTCATAGGTCAAAGCCATCTTGACATTCCGCAGCCAATCTTTATAGTTTGGCCCCGTCAGTATATTTTTCTCTAAAAGTAACTTAAGTCCAGTCATTTTCAGGGTCGCTGCAATTAGGAGAGAGAGAAGAAAACTCTTTAGCATGATGCTCTTGCAAGTTTAGAGTGGTTTTTAGTTTATCTAAACTGGATGGCTCCCACTGTTTCTCGAATCCTTCCTCAAACCATAAAAGAAGAATTAGCCAAGACTATTCTCACCGTACAATACTTGCTTAACCGTTCAGCCAGGCCGGTGTCGATACTTCGAGGGAGGTTTTCCAACGCTTTCGCGAAGTTCCTTAATTAAATAACCTCTTTTCTCTGGGGGCGTAACCCCGCTGACACTTTTCTGGACACCTACTAGGTTTATAGCATTGATCGTTAAGCGACGAATATCCTGATAAGTAGCATATACTCACAGTAGGATCGGGATCCAAATATCATCGTCTGATAATGCTGTAGGAATGCTACCAACATTCATCAAACTCAAAATGGTATGCATCTCTTTGCAAATTTCAGTTTCTTTAGAAATTCCCGATATAAGTTTTTACCCCATGCTCTTATGACCTTGGCGTTGGTCAAAATGTCATAAGTCACATGTCAAGTTCTACCCATCATTATCTTGTTAATTTGAACCCATCCGTATATATCCCTGACGTTGGCCAAATGATAATACGACTGTCCCAAACCAACTCATCTATCTATGCAACAAATGAATATCCAGCAGCTACCAAACACTATGCCATGACGTTGGCCAAAACTGCATAGCTTGAATACTACTGAATACCCAAATGAAATGACGGAGGGCTACGACTGGTTTTGGCGAAACCGTGAACGTAGTGAACTTGATATAATCGAAGGAACCTGATAGCTTTTAAAAGGAGTGGTTAAGACTCCGCATTTAAAAAATATCTGTTTTAAAAATAACCGAGTGGTTTCTTTTAAATTGTTCCAACGATTTAAACTTTGGTTTGTTTTACTTTGCATTATAGATAATGCGTCCCATCATTAACCTATCATTGCAGAAAACAACGAAAATATAACGTCCTCTTATGCCATCCGCATTCGCCACGGGGTCCCGTCATCACCCGTTAGGTTACTTAACTAACGACAGAGCGGGGGCTGGGCTAGCGCGGGTGTAAAACATAAGTGACGTCTAAATAGCTATAATAAATATAGATATTTTACATTCGTCTGACGCAATGATATTCATTCCAGAACACAGATAAACAATATTGGATTTGCAAGCAATCTGTATTTCTTTTGAGCCTGCAAGAAAAGACAGATTACACAGTTGTGATGAACAGCCGTTTACCCTACCCTCGACCCCTACGGGTACGGCAAACTACCCACCCGGCAGTCTGTGTACCCCACCTTGGGTCAGTCCTAGGAGCAAAAACAGTAAAATGAAATAATACAACGGTGGCTACGACCGCAACCTGGAAGTGCCCCGCGAAAATAATATTACAACAAATTACATTTACAACAAATAAATTAATCAATAACCATTTGCTAACCCCGGCTATACACCACAACAGTCCAATACAGTTTATATGCACAAACAGATATAACCATTTCAGAAATGTGCAACCCCCTGCCAACCGACATACTAGCAGTTGGGGGAGGTTTACGAACACATTAAACAATCACAGATATAATCCAATACGCAAATACCGTATTTTTCGATCGAATAAACAACATCAATATTGCTCCAAAATCTGCTCTGTTAAACAGTAACCTGAGCAATAATTAAATATTCCAGAAAACCCCAAATGTCACAGGGGACCCACACAAGAAAGACGAGTCCATGACTCGGCCAAAGCGCCGCGGAAGGGCGGCGGATCCCACCGATCCGCCGCGCTTGCGCGGCCGAGTTGCCGATTCATGGGCTCGAATTTCTTGGGTGTTCTCCTGGACTTCTTTCTAGCTCTCTGAACACACCAGAAAAATTTTAGGACTTTATTTTAAGTTCGACAGAAACTAAACAGAATTAGGGTTTTCCGGCTTCGTTTTTTCGTTCGAAATTCGTACAAATTTGCGATTAAGTTATTTAGTGTTTAGCGAGGCTCTGATACCACTGTAAGTCGATGTAGTACACCCCAGTACTTATGGGGAGGCGGAATTAACAAAAACTTATCAAGTTTAAACAACGAACATCGACTAACCGCTTGAATCGAAGCTAAACTCTAAAAAACCGTATTCTATGAGTTTCTTTTCATAAGTGATTAGGGATTATACCTAATGAAACCGGTCCTTCTTCTTTACGTCCTCCTTTGTTCTCCTCGGCCTTCTCTAGGTAGTAGACGATCCACCCGAGAGCGAAACTCCAAGCTAAACCTCTAACTTGAGGTAACTAATCAACTTTGATTGCTAATCAAAGATGAGAGGATGATATAGAGTGAAGGTTATGGATTGTTTAGTCTAACTAATCCTTTGATCTCAACACATGAGGATTAAGGATTAGGGTTAGAAGATGAGAGCTTGAGGAGAGAGAATGTGTGATATAATAATGAGAGAAGAGAGAGAGTGTATCATAATATTATGAAGCATTCTTATTTTCTAAAAATCAATAAAGGAAATGAATAAGCATGCTTCACAAAATATCTTGTGATGATTCATTAGCATGAGTCATTAAGCAATAAATGTGCATTAATGAAGTGAATGAATCACCACTATGACTCACTCTCTCATCCAAAAGAAACCTCCTTAGTCACATCTTCTAGAAGCTTCTCGAGTAATTACGAGAACGCCCCTCCGATCCGTAAAAATACGGAAAAACTTTAGACTGTATAAATCCAATAACCGGGCCGACTGGTAAAATCTGTCCGAAAGTCGTACGCGCGTAATCGCATGTATGCGTCCGAACCCTTTGTCGCAAAACCATGCAACCTCTATATCGTTTCGCCTGGAGTAGGAAACTCTCTGTGTGGGACTCTAGAGACTCGACTACTACGCTGGCAGTGGGTTTAACCACAGACCGCAAGCGGCACTAGCTGTACGTAACGGTCCCCAGGTAGTTGTCGATAAGAAGGCCGATGAGTAAACCCATCCGAACTCCTACTGAGTCTGATGTGACAATCTCCATACAGTCCGGTCCGTTCGTCCATGACTATCGCATATCGGGCCTAGGGGGGCGGCAAGCGTCAGTCCCCTAATAGCGGTATAAGTCGTGTCGGAGTGAAGCCCATTACACCCTGAGAAACTGCTGGAACCTACCAGCAAATCTCGCTTGCCCTGGCCAGGGACTTTGCGTAATGGCTCTCTGACACAGCACGATATCTACTCCCAATACCGGGAGGGACGAATCCTGTCTAACCGCCACTGCCTCCAAGTGCTCGGGACTGCACCCAACTGCTACCTGTTTGCACGACTCCTTTGAGCCGTGGTAGGGCAGCAATCTAAGAACAGTGGGACACACTCGAGGCGAAGTAGCAGTGTCAAGTCTGCGGACTACGCTGTACTCATGTCACCTGGGAACTGTTCACTGACGACTGGTATCAAACCAACCAACAGTTCCCTGTGAGTCCTGTCCGGTGTACCCGTAACCTAACGAGCACCTGTATACTATCTTCAGTACGACGTACTGATGGCTGTGGGACAGACCATCTCCCCAACTGGGATGAGAAGCGTATACACTAGTCTACTCCGGAGTATCGATGCTCTGTCTCGATAATCCAACGACCAGGGACCTGAATAAGGATGTGCTTGTATACTACCCAGCCCCCACTAGTGTGACTGCCATCACAACGCTGGTAGACAAGCAAGATCCTAAGAGCTCTATCAATACGTATACTCACATATTAAGATAGAAAAACCAAGTAGCATACTACCATGTTTAGCAAGACTGTTATATACATGTGAATATCCCAAGCTTCCATTAAGTAATATACAAGCTAGTATGATACAGTAATGGCCTTCTAGGGCATAAACACTAACAGTTTCTCCCTACAAGGTCGAGGGGACCTTGTAAGTTTCCTTTAACGAGGTTGCGCCCTTTCGGGTTTTCACAAACACTCGCCGGTAGTCCTGTTGTTTTTACTCACGGAGCCCTTTCGGGTTTTCATCCGTGCCCATTTTGCTTACGGACATACCGTTTTTTTTATTCTTTTTATTTTCTTTCTCTCTCTTTTTTTTACGAGGTCGCGCCCTTTCGGGTTTTCACGAACACTCGTCGATAGCCCTGCTGTTTTTACTCACGGAGCCCTTTCGGGTTTTCATCCGTTCCCTTTTTGCTTATGGACATACCATTTTTTTTATTTTATTTTTATATTTTTTTTTATCTCGTCAGCCTAAAAGATGCTGCGGTAGTAGTTTAAAGACGTTTCGGTCTGCTATTAGTTTAAGGACATTTCGGTCCGTTGTTAGTTTAAGGATGTTTCGGTCCGGCATTGAGAAGGTCGACTACTTTTTATAAAGCTTGAGCTTAGGAAGATAGCGAGCGGACATAGTCGTCGTCATCTATCATTGACCTAGGCTGTGGCTCATTAAGCGTAGTATTTCTTTAGGAAGCGACCGTTTATCGGCCTGAAAGGCCTTTCACCATGCATGTCCATGAGTAGATAGGCCCCACCCTGGTAAAGTTTATCTATGATGTACGGGCATTCATAGTTTGGCTCGAATTTTCCCCGCTTGGTGCGATTGGGGATCATAAGCCTTTTGACCACTAGCACGAGTTTGCCTTGGCGGAATGTCCTTGGTCGGGTCAATCTTTCATATGAGCGCGTCATCTTTGCTTTATTGTTGGTGAGTGCTGCATGCTCCCACAACTCTTGTGGCGCGGCGGAAGCGATGAACAAAAATTTCTTAGCATGCAACACGCACTTCTCCGAAGGTCTTGTCTAAACCACAACTAGAGATCTAGAAATTTTAGGGATTCATACAAATAAACATCACATGCAATTGTAAAATTATTACTAAGAGGAAAGATTACAACCTTTGTAGATCTTCCTCGGTGACTCCTTGGCACTATGAGAGTTTGGTACGAATCGATGGTAGCCTCCCTTGTCCACGATGATCCACCCGAAGTCCCTTTACCCAAAGCTCCTTACCTTACTTGTTTCGCAAACGAAGTAGAGTAAACACCCTACACAAATCGGCTAGAGGTGTGTAGTATGATAATGTGGTTTATGTTCTTCAATTGAAATCCTTTCTTTTGTTAACTTCACTCTAGAGAGAAAATCAAGAGAGGAAGAAGAAAATAATGGTGGCTTGAATTGAGCTTTCTATCATATCACATATGATAACTAGTTTTCACACCCTTGTGTGTTTTTCATTGTGTGTTTTTGTACATTGTTTCATATCACATATGAAGCTATTTATAGTGTTGAGAAAGGAATAAACATCTTTATTCCACCTCCACTATAATTATGGTTGCAAAATTCTTTTCATAAAGAATTAAGCATGGGTGGAAATTCTTTTCATTAAGTTAAGTAAAGGATACCCACTAAAGAATAAAGGAGCATGTGTATGTTTTCTTTTCATTAACTTAAAATGAAAAGATATAAAGGAGCATGTGTATGTTTTCTTTTCATTAACTTAAAATGAAAAGATATAAAGGAGCATGTGAAGGTATTCTTTACATTAACTTAAAATGATAAATACAAATTAAAAGCTTCAATATAAGTCTTATATTGCCACCATTCTTGTATCAACAACCATGATACTATGTATGCATGCATGTGTTCATGCACATCATCATGTGCATGCATGCATGCATCCAAAAGGATTTACTTAAAGAATTTATCTAAATGTAATTAGTTAAATCAACACTTGATTTACCATACCGGTCATATCACATATGATCCGTCAAATAGAAAATGCCCGATTAATATACGTTATCACATATCCGTATTTAAGCGGGTCCCGCGCATATCTCATATGCACACCACATCGTTTTGCCTGAGCCAGGAAACTTCATTGTGGGACTCTAAGACTCGTCAATACGCCGGCAGTAGATGATGATCATATCAAACATCTACAAGCCGCAAGAGGTCAGCTAAACATAACGGCCACCCGGGTATTGAAGCGATCAGAAGAAAACCAGCGAAGCTGTAAAAACTCCCGTCGAGCCAACTGGCAACACTTACCGTACAGTCCGGTCTCTTCGTCAGATATGCTGCATATCAAGTCTAGGGATGGTATCGTCGACCCCAGTAACTCAATAAGTCATGCTGGTGTATGGCTCATAACAGATCGAGAAACTACTGATAACTCTTATCAGTAAATCTCAGCAGCCCTGGCCAGGGACTTCATGTTATAGCCAATCGAGCATAGCACAACATCAACCCCCAATATCGGGAGAGACGAAACCCCTCCTATCGCTCATTGCCTCCATGCGCCTCGGGACTGTACCCAAAGACCACCTGTTTGCACGACTCAGTAGAGCCGTGGTAGGGTGGAGATCAAAGTATAGTGGGAGGATACACAAGACTCTATGACGATCTCGGGTCTACAGACTAACCTGTACCAGTGTTCCTTGAGAACTGCTATCCGACGATAGATATAATACCACATAGGAGTTCTCGGCGAGTCCGTTCAGTGTACCCAGTCTCCACTGAGCACCCGCATACAATCTTTGGTGTCTCCTCACCAGATGGATATGGGATCATCCATCGCCCATCATATGGGACAAGAATAGTATACGCTAGTCTACTCTGGAATATCGATGCCCTGTCTCGATATACCCTCGACTAGGAACAGTTCAAGGATATGCTTATAGACTACATGTGCCCCACTAGTATGATCCGCATCATAATCACATTAGTCAAGCAAATATCCCTTGGGCTTTATCAACATGTGTAAATGATAAAATCTACATGTACAGATAAAGTAAACCAGATAGCGTACTATCATTTTGAGCAAGAAATTCATCTATCTCCATAGATAATGTGTCCAAGTTTCCACTATCCATATAATGGCCTTTAGGGCATACAAATTACTAACAATCTCCCACTTGCACAAAGGCCAGTTATTGGCGTATCTCATACCCAACATTTCAAACAGTCGCTCATGCTGAGGCTGTGGAAGTGCCTTGGTGAATGGATCCGCTGTGTTATCCTTTGTATCTACTCTCCGAATCTCGATCTCCTGGCGATCCACTATCTCCCGGATCAGATGATATCTCCTTAGGATGTGTCTAGATTTCTGATGGGACCTTGGTTCTTTTGCTAATGCTATAGCTCCATTATTAGCACAATACAATGGTATTGGATCAACAATGGTTGGAACTACTCCTAGTTCCGCAATGAACTTCTTCATCCAGACGGCTTCCTTAGCAGCATCACTTGCAGCAATATACTCAGCTTCCATCGTGGAGTCTGCAACGGTGTCCTGTTTGGAACTCTTCCAACTAACCGCTCCTCCATTTAGGGTAAAAACAAACCCTGAGATTAATTTACTGTCATCCTTGTCACTTTGGAAGCTTGAATCGGTAAATGCCTCCATCTGGAGATCCCCATTACCATACACCAAGAACAATTCTTTAGTCCTTCGCAAGTACTTAAGAATGTTCTTCACTGATATCCAATGTTTCTCCCCTGGGTTGGATTGATACCTGCTTACTACAGCCAGTGCATAAGCTACATCAGGGCGTGTACACAACATCGCATACATTATAGATCCCACGGCTGAAGCGTAGGGTATAACGCTCATGCGAGCTCTCTCTTCATCAGTCTTCGGACAGAAGTCCTTAGAGAGAGTGATTCCATGACTAGCAGGCAAGGCACCACACTTTGAATCTTCCATACTAAACCTCTTTAGAATGGTGTCTATGTACTTTGATTGGGACAATCCCAATAACCTCTTGGATCTATCTCTATAGATCCTAATACCCAAAATGCGCGAGGCATCACCCAGGTCCTTCATGGAGAACCTTTGTGATAAGAATAGTTTGACCGATTGTAGCATAGGAACATCATTTCCTATCAGGAGAATGTCATCAACGTACAATACGAGGAATGTGACAGTACTCCCTACAATCTTCTTATAAATACATGGTTCATCTTCATTTCTGACAAAATCAAACTCTTTGATAGTATCATCAAAGCAGATGTTCCAGCTCCTTGAGGCCTGCTTTAATCCATAAATGGATTTAAGCAATCTACATGCTTTCCCGCTGCTCCCACTATCAATGAAACCCTCTGGCTGATCCATAAAAACACATTCTTCTAAATCACCATTTAGAAATGCTGTTTTTACGTCCATCTGCCAGATTTCATAATCATAGTGAGCAGCAATAGCAAGTAGGATCCTAATGGATTTAAGCATTGCTACCGGAGAGAAAGTTTCATCATAGTCCAAGCCTGGTCTTTGACAAAAACCTTTCGCTACAAGCCTTGCTTTATAGGTCTCCACCTGTCCATCTACACCAATCTTTCTCTTAAAGATCCATTTGCACCCAACGGGTTTTATCCCAGGAGGTGCAACGTCCAAAGTCCATACTTTGTTGGTGTACATTGACTCCATTTCGGATCTCATTGCTTCCAGCCATTTCACTGAGTCACTACTCATGATAGCTTGCTGAAAACTAGTAGGGTCATCATCATCCATGATGCAATCTTCTCTATCACCATCTATGAGAAACCCATAGTATCTCTCTGGTGGGTGAGAAGTTCTACTAGACCTTCTGAGCGGCTGAGGTTCTTGAAGTTCTACTGCAACATCAGTTTCAACCAATTCCTCTTGAGTAATTTGTGTCTCTAGAACCTCTTCTAGTTCTACCATATTGCCACTAGTATTTTCCGTAAAGAACTCATTTTCCAAAAATGTGGCATGCTGAGCAACAAACACCTTTTGTTCCTCTTTGTGGTAGAATAGATATCCATACGAATGTTTTGGATACCCCACAAACTTACACATGACCGATCGTGTCTCGAGTTTGTCTGGATTCTGCTTTTTAACAAAAGCCGGACAACCCCAAATCCTAAACCTTTTAAGAGATGGTCTCTTTCCATTCCACATCTCATATGGAGTGGTAGACACGGTCTTGGTTGGCACCCTGTTCAATAGATACATTGCTGTCTCCAATGCATGTCCCCAAAAGGAAAGCGGTAACTCAGCATCACACATCATGGATCGTACCATATCCAATAGGGTACGATTCCTCCGTTCTGACACACCATTGTGCTGCGGTGTGTAAGGAGGAGTGAGCTGAGAGAGAATCCCATTCTCTTTTAAGAAGTCTAGAAACTCTGTACTTAAATACTCTCCACCTCGATCCGACCGAAGTTTCTTGATGCTCAAGCCTGTTTGCTTCTCTACTTCAAGTTTATATTCCTTGAATTTCTCAAAAGCTTCGGATTTGTGCTTTATCAAAAACACGTGTCCGAATCTTGAGAAATCATCAGTAAAAGTGATGAAGTATGAAAAACCACCTCTTGCAAGTGTAGACATTGGTCCGCATACATCACTATGTATGAGGCCTAAGAGTTCACCAGCTCTCTCTCCGTGTCCACTAAATGGAGTTTTGGTCATTTTACCTTTGATACAAGACTGGCAAGTCGCATAAGATTTATATTCAAACGGATTTAAATATCCATCTTTATGTAGCTTGTTTAGTCTTGTTTCATTAATATGACCAAGTCTACAATGCCAAAGAAAAGCTTCATTTATATCTGAAAACATTCTTTTACTAGTATGTTGTATATTGAAAACTGTGTGTTGGTTCAGGATGTAAATACCGTTATTTAGTGTACCGTGCCCAATCAACTCTTGATTCAGGTTAATGTTCATAACATTATTTTGCAACATAAAATGATATCCTTTATTGTCCAACAAAGAAACGGATACAATGTTACACAGCATACTTGGTACAAAATAACACGGGTTCAAAACCAAAATACATCCTGAAGGCAACCCTAGATGATACTCTCCCACGGATACAGCATGTATATTGGAACCATTTCCAACCCGCAGAGTATGATCTCCAACCTTTAAAACTCTACTATTTCTCAATCCCTGCATACAATTGCAGATGTGAGAACCAGAACCGGTATCCAATACCCAGGATGCAGAGTTTAAAGAAAAACAGTTTTCAGTTACAAAAATACCTGAAGTGGAAACATCAGCATGCTTCTTCTTCTTGAGATCAGCAAGGTATGCAGCACAGTTCCGTTTCCAGTGTCCTGACTTTTTACAGTAAAAACATTCTCCTTTTCCACTTCCCACAGTCCCGACTTTGTCTTTCCCCTTTGCCTTTCTAACTCCACCTGTCTGTTTGATGGACTTCTTCTTTTTCTTTCCCTTGGCCTTAGCTTTTGGGAATGAAGACGAAGATGGCCCAGCAAACAGAGCGGGAGTCCTTGCCGTTTTCAATGTGTTCTCTGCACTTCTCAACATATTGAGAAGTTCAGGCAATGATTTCTCCAAACCATTCATATTGAAATTTACTATGAACGGAGCAAAAGCAGGGGGGAGAGACTGTAGAACAATATCCGTATACTGCTCATTATCCATGGTCCATCCCAGTCCCTCAAGTTCTTCAATAAGACCAATCATTTTCAAAACATGGTCTCCAACTGATGCACCAGCGGCCATTCGCATCTGAAACAGCTTTCTAGATGCCTCGTATTTTAAAGTACGCGATTGCTCTTCATACAACTCCTTTGTGTGAAGAAAGATGGATTGTACATCCATATTCTCGTGTTGCTTCTGATGGACACTGTCCATAGAAGCGAGCGCGAGGCACTTAGCCGTGTTGCAGTCATTTTCCCAAGTTTTACGGATCTCCCTATCCGCGAAAGATGATTCAGGTCCTGGGACTGGTGGGGCTTCAGTATTGAGGACATATGATACCTTATCATATGAAAGTGCAATGTTCAAGTTCCTCAACCATTCTTTATAATTTGGTCCTGTCAGTTTATTTTTCTCAAGTAGAAGCTTAAGTCCTGACATCTGTAATTGACATTTGGAGAGAGAAAATGATATACTTAGCGAATTGCTCTTTCAAAGAATTAGATTGGTTATTGTTTTATCTAATCGATGTCTCCCACTGCTTTTATCAAATTTTCTTTCAAAACCTAAAAAGAAAACTAGCCAGAAATAATTTTCCTGGAAGTAACACTTACTCATAGTGAGATCGAGATCCAACTATCATATAGATGGTATGCAATCTCATTGCAAATTTCAACTCTTGAAATTCCCGATATAGTTTTTACCCCTAGTCACTTATGACCTTGGCTATGGTCAACATATCATAAGTACTAGTCAAATTCTACCCGTCATTTCGTGATTAATTAGACCCACCCATATGACCCTTGACTATGATCAACATAATCACATGAATGTCCTAACTAATCGCATCATATGCTTTATAGGAATTCATCACTTAGCTACCGTACACTACGCCTCGGCTATGGTCGACATACGTAGCACGAATACTAAGTACTCTGCTTCCTAAAATGACAGAGGGTTGCGGATGGTTTTTAAGAAAACCTTTAACGCTTTGAACTTGATGTCGTTGTAGAATCAAGTGGGAAGGAGTGGTTTAAGCTCCAGTTTAAAATATCGAACGGTTTTGTAGTATCTTTCTAATTTTGCTAAAGAGGTCACTCCCGGTAAAGGGATCTCGGCTCTTTCCTTATCGAATAAGGTGCTGGATATGTAAATACCACGATGCAAAGCAACAATAGATCAACTATAAAACCAAATCGAGTTCTTTGTAACATTTTCCAGTTTCGCTAAAGGGGTCACTCCCGGTGAAGGGATCTCGGCCCTTTCCTCATCGAATGAGGTGCAGGATATTCAACAATACCACTATGCAAAACAAAAACCAGAGTTACCCTTTTTCAAAAAGTTTGATTCTACAACATCTTTAGGTTTCTTTTCTTTTAACATTAATCATATTAATGTGGTCCCATCATTTACGTTTCCTATCTTTTATGTTTCCTAAACATCACAGAAAAGAAACGCAAAATAGAACGTACGCTTATGCCATCCGCATTTGCCACTGGGCCCCGTCATGCACCGTTAGGTTACTTAACTAACGGCAGAGCGGGGGCTGGACTAGCGCGGGTGCAAAACATAAGCAACGTTTAATATATATATATCTCATATATAAATATAGCCATTTCAGATCACAGATGAATGCATTGGATATACTAGGAATTCCGTGTTTCATTTAAGCCCTTAATGAAAAACGGGTTCCACGGTTGTGATGAAAAGCCAAAACCACACCAAGACCCCTACGGGTGCGGCAAACTACCCGCCAAATTCCCGAAGTGTTGGAGAATGTCGGACTGCAAGTTACAGTCGTTTCATTTTAAGTGTTTGCTGCTGGAATTTCAGTTTCTGAACTGATTGTCCAGTTCGTAACACAGTTTTCACCCTGTTGTGTTCAAAATTAGGCGACGCTACAGTTGAACAAAATCTAGGTTTATCAGTTAGGTTTCCAACGCATCCTACGGATCAATAATATCTATTGGGTACTGGAAGTTATGCACTGAAAACCACAGGGGTATACGTTCTGTCCCTGTCAGGGACTGCAATACGTTCTGTTGATTTAAATTACAGTTTAAATAGTAAACGACATTAGAAACGAATGAAACCACTTTCATTGGTTAGCTAACAGATTTATCTTCACTGTGATATATAGTTCCGCATAATATCATTTTCATACAGAAGATAGGAAGCATTGCAAAACGAGAATTGACAGCCAGAACTGTTCTGGACAGCCGCACTCCGAACCAGTTTTTGTCATCTAATTGTGGTTTAGTTCGGCTCTGATACCATGTTGGTGAGTGCTGCATGCTCCCACAACTCTTGTGGCGCGGCGGAAGCGATGAACAAAAATTTCTTAGCATGCAACACGCACTTCTCCGAAGATCTTGTCTAAACCACAACTAGAGATCTAGAAATTTTAGGGATTCATACAAATAAACATCACATGCAATTGTAAAATTATTACTAAGAGGAAAGATTACAACCTTTGTAGATCTTCCTCGGTGACTCCTTGGCACTATGAGAGTTTGGTACGGATCGATGGTAGCCTCCCTTGTCCACGATGATCCACCCGAAGTCCCTTTACCCAAAGCTCCTTACCTTACTTGTTTCGCAAACGAAGTAGAGTAAACACCCTACACAAATCGGCTAGAGGTGTGTAGTATGATAATGTGGTTTATGTTCTTCAATTGAAATCCTTTCTTTTGTTAACTTCACTCTAGAGAGAAAATCAAGAGAGGAAGAAGAAAATAATGGTGGCTTGAATTGAGCTTTCTATCATATCACATATGATAACTAGTTTTCACACCCTTGTGTGTTTTTCATTGTGTGTTTTTGTACATTGTTTCATATCACATATGAAGCTATTTATAGTGTTGAGAAAGGAATAAACATCTTTATTCCACCTCCACTATAATTATGGTTGCAAAATTCTTTTCATAAAGAATTAAGCATGGGTGGAAATTCTTTTCATTAAGTTAAGTAAAGGATACCCACTAAAGAATAAAGGAGCATGTGTATGTTTTCTTTTCATTAACTTAAAATGAAAAGATATAAAGGAGCATGTGTATGTTTTCTTTTCATTAACTTAAAATGAAAAGATATAAAGGAGCATGTGAAGGTATTCTTTACATTAACTTAAAATGATAAATACAAATTAAAAGCTTCAATATAAGTCTTATATTGCCACCATTCTTGTATCAACAACCATGATACTATGTATGCATGCATGTGTTCATGCACATCATCATGTGCATGCATGCATGCATCCAAAAGGATTTACTTAAAGAATTTATCTAAATGTAATTAGTTAAATCAACACTTGATTTACCATACCGGTCATATCACATATGATCCGTCAAATAGAAAATGCCCGATTAATATACGTTATCACATATCCGTATTTAAGCAGGTCCCGCGCATATCTCATATGCACACCACATCGTTTTGCCTGAGCCAGGAAACTTCATTGTGGGACTCTAAGACTCGTCAATACGCCGGCAGTAGATGATGATCATATCAAACATCTACAAGCCGCAAGAGGTCAGCTAAACATAACGGCCACCCGGGTATTGAAGCGATCAGAAGAAAACCAGCGAAGCTGTAAAAACTCCCGTCGAGCCAACTGGCAACACTTACCGTACAGTCCGGTCTCTTCGTCAGATATGCTGCATATCAAGTCTAGGGATGGTATCGTCGACCCCAGTAACTCAATAAGTCATGCTGGTGTATGGCTCATAACAGATCGAGAAACTACTGATAACTCTTATCAGTAAATCTCAGCAGCCCTGGCCAGGGACTTCATGTTATAGCCAATCGAGCATAGCACAACATCAACCCCCAATATCGGGAGAGACGAAACCCCTCCTATCGCTCATTGCCTCCATGCGCCTCGGGACTGTACCCAAAGACCACCTGTTTGCACGACTCAGTAGAGCCGTGGTAGGGTGGAGATCAAAGTATAGTGGGAGGATACACAAGACTCTATGACGATCTCGGGTCTACAGACTAACCTGTACCAGTGTTCCTTGAGAACTGCTATCCGACGATAGATATAATACCACATAGGAGTTCTCGGCGAGTCCGTTCAGTGTACCCAGTCTCCACTGAGCACCCGCATACAATCTTTGGTGTCTCCTCACCAGATGGATATGGGATCATCCATCGCCCATCATATGGGACAAGAATAGTATACGCTAGTCTACTCTGGAATATCGATGCCCTGTCTCGATATACCCTCGACTAGGAACAGTTCAAGGATATGCTTATAGACTACATGTGCCCCACTAGTATGATCCGCATCATAATCACATTAGTCAAGCAAATATCCCTTGGGCTTTATCAACATGTGTAAATGATAAAATCTACATGTACAGATAAAGTAAACCAGATAGCGTACTATCATTTTGAGCAAGAAATTCATCTATCTCCATAGATAATGTGTCCAAGTTTCCACTATCCATATAATGGCCTTTAGGGCATACAAATTACTAACAATTATAAGCTTCCAGATTTTGCTGTGCTATGAGCCGGGTTTCATCAAGGGCGTCAAGCTCCTTAAGCCGAAGGTGAGCATTTTCTTCGTCCGTCAGCTCGTAGTGGACTGCCACTCGTAGAGAGGGTAACTCTATCTCGAGGGGGAGTACTGCTTCCGTCCTAAATACCAACGCGTATGGCGTTGTGTTTGTGGCCGTCTTAAATGTAGTTCGATACGCCCAAAGAGCTTCTTGCAGTCTTTCATGCCAGTCTTTCTTATTTCGTGACACCGTTTTCTTCATGATCTTCGTCAAGGTCTTGTTGAAGGCCTCAACTAGACCGTTAGCTCGCGAATTATAAATTGAGGAATATCTCCAGTCTATATTATGCTGTTGCGTAAAGCGACTGATCTTGTGGCTTCTGTAGGCTGGCCCGTTATCGGAGATGATTCGCCTTGGCGTTCCAAACCGATATATGACATGCGTCTTGAAGAAGTGGAGGATATTTTCCGTCTTCACCTCTCTTAACGGTACTGCCTCTGCCCATTTGGAGAAGTAGTCAGTCGTTGCCAGGATGAAACGATGTCCCCTAGACGATGCTGGTTCAATGGGGCCAACTATATCAGTTCCCCACATTTCGAATGGCCAGCTAGCCACTGTCGGGTGTAGCGGATTTGGATGCTGATGGATGAAGTCCCCATGAATTTGGCATGAGTGGCATTGCTTCGCGTATTCGAGGCAGTCCTGAATCATCGTGGGCCAATAGTAGCCCATCCGTTTGATCTTCAACTTCATCTTTGGGCCTGCTTGGTGAGAACCGCAGAGTCCGTCGTGAACTTCCTGGATGACCCTTTTCGCTTCGTCAGGTCCTAAGCATCTCAGACATAGAGAATCAAATGACCTCTTGTACAGAGTATCGTTGACGAAGGCGAAAGACAGAGCTCGTTTCATGAGCTGATGTCTTGCGGACGCTTCTTCAGGCATTCGGTGGGACTTGAAGTAATCTATGAAGACTTCTCTCCAATTCTCAGCCTTCTCATGGTCTTTTATTTGTAGAGTCGTCTGTTCAGTCGCTCCCTTTTCTTCGTATGATTCCGGAGGTATTTCCGTTGGGGAGAGCACCCGACGGCTTTGTACCACGATTCTTACATCATCGAGGTTTTTGTCAGCCAGCTCTTTAGCAAGTTTAGCCAACGCATCTGCTTTGCTGTTGTCCGCACGCGGTATGTTCTCCAAAGTATAGGAGGGAATTTGGATCAACAGTTGTTGCACTTTTTCGCCGTACTTTACCAATTCTGGCTTGCATGTTTGGTAGTCGCCGTTTACTTGACTAACGACCAGTTGAGAATCCCCGTATATGAGGAGGTCTTCAATTCCCATGTCAATGGCGATCTCGAGGCCTGCTATCAGAGCTTCGTATTCAGCTTCGTTGTTTGTCCTCGGCTCCGTCAGGGAGAACGCATAGCGCATTATCCCTCCTTGTGGAGTTATAAAGATGAGTCATATCCCCGATTTAATTATAGGGGTACTTTGTTTGCGCTTCTTCACGGAAGATGCTCCGTCGAAATAAAGCTCCCATCGGGTATTATCACTGCCGATCGCATCAAACGCATGTTCGTCTGGAAGATCGCAATTCAGAGGAGAATCGGTGGGTATGGGATGCTCAGCGAGGAAGTCGGCGATGGCCTGGCCCTTCATTGCCTTGAGAGGTTGATACGTTATCGAAAACTCCATCAAGAGTAGGGCCCATTTAGCGAGTCGTCCCGTCAATATGGCCTTTGACATCAAGTATTTAAGGGGGTCCACCTTTGAAATGAGACGGACCTCATGCGCCAACGCATAGTGCCTGAGCTTTGTTATCGCGAAGATCAACGCCAGGCAGTGTTTTTCAATGAGGGAGTAGTTGCTTTCCGCCCCCTGTAGAACTCAACTTAAGTAGTAGAGTGCTCTCTCTTTCCCTTGATCGTTTTCTTGTGCCCATAATGCGCCTAAAGAACCTTCGAGGGAAGTTGTGTAAAGAATAAGGGGCTTTCCTTTGACCGGAGCAGCCAACACCGGCGGGTTCTGCAGGTATTGCTTGATCTCGTCTAGTGCGCTTTGGCATTTTTGGTCCCAGACGAACGGGGTCCCCTTCTTCATCAGGTGGCTGTAGGGACGACACTTGCCTGAAAGATTGGCTATAAATCGCCGTATGTATGCGAGCTTCTCTTGGAGAGATCGCAACTGTTTGAGAGTTCTCGGCGGAGGCATTTCCATGATCGCTTTGATCTTTGACGGATCTATTTCAATACCTCGGTGTCGAACAATGAATCCCAGGAATTTTCCTGAGGAAACTCTGAATGCACACTTGAGCGGGTTCATTTTCAAGTTGTATTATCGAAGGCGTTGAAATACAGTCTTCAAATGCTCGAGATGTTCCTCGTATGATTTGCTTTTAACCACGAGATCGTCGATATAGCATTCGACGATTTCGTGTATAAGGTTATCGAAGATCTTCGTCATGGCCCTTTGGTAGGTGGCACTGGCGTTCTTTAGACCAAAGGGCATCACCTTGTAACAGAATATACCCAGAGGAGTCCTGAAGGCGGTGTGCTTCTGATCTTCGGGATGCATCTTTATCTGGTTATACCCCGATGAGCCGTCCATGAAGGAGAAAACCTCATGAGTGGACATATTGTCTATCATCAGTTCGGTGACTGGCACTGGGAAATCGTCCTTCGGGTAGCCTTTATTGAGATCCCGGAAGTCCACGCATATGCGCACTGTCCCATTTTTCTTCATCACCGGGACGATGTTGGCGATCCATTCAGGGTATTGAACTTCCTGGATGAAGCCAGAGTCGATCAGCTTTTTAACTACAGCATTGATACTCATTTCAAGCTCGAGCCGCATTCTTCTCGGAGCCTGTTTGACTGGCTTGATGTCCGGGGATATCGCCAATCTGTGTACAGCAATTTCTGGATCTAGTCCCGGCATTTCAGAATAGTTCCACGCGAAGCAATCTCTATGCTGTAGAAGCACGTCCTTTAACACAGTTACCCTTTCTTCAGATAGTAGCTCGCTGATGAATGTCGGTCGCGGGTCATTTGTCGTCCCCAACTCAATCTTCTTGAGGTTATCTGCAGTGGTATGGATTTCATCTTCCAGCTCTTTTGGCGCTGGCGAGAATCTGAGATTATCTCGTCGCTGCTGTTTTCGAAGCACCAAAGGAGCTCATTTATGTCTTCGGGCTCTTCTTTTAATATTGTAATCGTATGACGGGTGCGAATTCGCTTCCAATCCCAATGTGGAACTGGTTCCTCTTTCGTGGCCTTGGGCTCATGCTTTTGTGGTGGCGTTACTCTCCAGTTGTCAGATAGAGCGAACTTGCCGAGCTGGTACTGATCTTCAACCCAATTTTTAAAGGTGAAGCAATCTTTGATAGGGTGTCCTATCACTCGGTGATAGGTGCAATAATTTGGGTCAGAGACTTCACCTGCTTGTTCGGGGTGTTTGGACTCCGGTAGTGTAAGCATCTGATGTTTTAGAGCGAGGTCAAGTATCTTCTTCGTTTTGTCCCGAGGAAACGAGTACGCTCGACCCATTTTCTTCATAAGGGTAGATCAATAGCGCTCGACTCCCGTTTGCGTGGCTTCTTAGCCTTGCTTTGTTGTTGTTGAGCGCCTTTTTGACCTTTTGACTTATTTCTGCTTTTGCGCTGAGCCTTCTTTATAATAGGTTGATAGGGAGCAGCCTTTTCATCTTTCACGGCTCGTTGGAGAAGGCGTTGCGTTCTGGTTTTCTCGTAGATGACCATTTCGCGGTTATGGTCGTCTCGGACCTTTTGACCCGCTTCTCTTATAAGCTTGTCCATTTGTTCTTCAAACGATGGACTGGGTTCCTTTGCATCTGGCACTTTTATTGGCCCAGGATTAGCATCCTCCCATTGAGCATCCGCTTCTTCATCGAAGTCATACATGACATAGCAGCTGTTTAGTAGCTCCCGTTTCTTTGACCGGATGTATCCAAGCCCGATTGTCTCCATTTTTCCATTAGGCAGTTTGTGTTGAGTCCCAGGAACGTCCCAGACTTTGTCATAGAACTTGGCTTTTCGAACGGTCTGCTTGAAGGATATCCCCTGGCGTTTCAGCAGCTTTTTCAAACCTTTCATATAATATCTGGGAAGACGGATAGGCTGAAGCCTGTTGAGCGTAGGATCTGCACCATGCTAGATTTCCTTTTCCACCTTGGTTTCTTCAGAGCGGTAGAACAGAATTGCTTTCTCGCTTTCTCGCCTGGGAGGGATATAGAACGTTTGCAGCTCTTCTACATTATAAATATCAAGCGCATCCAGTTCTTTATGGTGTTTAAGCGGCACCATGGCGACTTGTAGACTTTGTTCTTCGTCAGCGGACGTTCGTATTGAAGGTCGAGCAGAGAATACAGCATGGATCTCATCCTCTGAGTCGCTACCAAAGACCAACGTAGGAGCGGACGATCCTGGCTTATTGCGTTGGGGTGGACCCGAATAAACTATCTCCTCTTCCTCCTCAGTATCACTGCCGAAGATAGGGATGGTAGCGTTAGTTTTATTCTCTGGCTTGTGACACTTCTCTGTGTCCTCGAAATCCGGTAAGAAGTATTTGGCGTCTTCATATTTGCGGACCTCGTTCACGGAGAACGGGTTCATTTCTCCGGTCACGGTATACTCGAAACCATCCTTAAAATACTTCATACACTGATGTTGTGTAGAAGGGATGATGTTGTACTCGTGTAACCATGGTCGGCCGAGCAAAGCGTTGTAGCATGTCTTGGCGTCTATGACGTGGAACTTAATGTCCGTGACGAGTAGCCCGAAGCGTAGCGTCAGTATCACAGACCCAAGAGTTCTTGACGACTGGGAGTCGAACCCGGAGATGGTGATTTTGTCACGAGCAAGGTGCTGGACGCTCATGCAGATTTCTTTTAACACCCGCACATTGAGAAGATTAACGGATGATCCATTGTCGATCAGGATTTTGCCTATCTTAATATAGTATCCTGAGACATAGAGAGGGCGATTGTGTTTGCACGTCCCAAGTAGAAGGTCTTCATCGCCAAAAGTCACATCGGCCGTGTGTACTTCCTCCAATTCATCCTTCATCTTTTCCTCGGCCATGCATGCTTGGAATTGTTCTGGGTCTTGGAGCGCCTTAATCAACGAATCTCTCGCCTACTTTGATAGCAAAAGGGCGTCGAGAATGCTGAGCTGTGAGGGTAGCTTCCTCAGATGTGCTAATACGTTGTAATCCACCTTATTCTTCTTCGGCGGGTTGTTGGCGCTTAGCTCTTCCAGAACTTGGTCATCTAAGACGATATCTTCAGAGACCTTTTCTTTCCCTTTCTCTTTTCTGTTCAAGGGTCTGAGGTTCTTTTCAGGCAGCGTTCGGTTCCGCAGCCGGATGCTTTCGCAGACCTTCGCTCTTCTTCTTTTCCCGAAGCGGACTCTTTAAAGAGAGGGGCAAGTTCTAGCTCTTCATCAGAATCACTCCCGAATGTAGGCACTTGTGACCCGCCGGTGTTAACCACGCGACAATTGCCGGTAGTTCTTTTAATCCTTTCGGTCGTATTTCTTTGCTCCCGATGAGTTTTACGCTTTTTCCGTTTAAAGTGTTGTCGATGAGCCACATACCCTTGCCACCATTTATCGAAAGCTTTGCACTCTTGAGTAGGGTGCGAAACCTTCCGATGATATAAACAATAAGACGGGTGCATTTTCGCTTCACCAGTAATTTCTCCTTCAGAGGATGGTAGCTTCATGCCCATTGATATGGCCTTAGCAAACTTTTTCCTCGTCTTGAATTGGCTTTTGTCAGCGGTGGAGGCATTTTGCTCCAGCGGGATCATCTCAGCTCTTTTATCAAGTCGCTGGCGCTTGGCCCTTTCAAATATAGCCGTCTCGCGTTCTCGATCAGCTTTACTTTTCAATCGAGCTTCGTTAAGGAACGCGTCAATCATTTCAACTGATGGCTCCAGAATTTTTGATTCGGTGTCTGCCCCCAGCGTCTTAGTGCCAGGAGTCTCCTCATTGTTCGCGATCGAATGGGAAATCATATGACAGCTCGCCATATATTCCTCGGATTCATCTGATGAACTTTCTCCCTCATCTCCTTCTTGAAAGACGTGATTGAGGAACTCTTGGAGTGTAATGGGAGTCCGTGCCTTTTAATTGTATTCATCCAGCGCGTCAATTTGCTTTTGCAAGTCCGTGCGCTTGTCGCCAGGCTTCACGGGCTTCTTGGATTTCTTCTTCTTCTTTTTCGAAGATTTTGACAGCTGGTTGCGAGTGTTTAAGCCACCGCCATCAGTCTTTGGAGTTGTACGCAGTTTCAACATCCCTTCAATGACCTGCGGTTCTAACGGGTTCTTCCACTTGATTGCTGGACATGCCTGAAGATCGTTTAGCATTCTCTTTGTCTTGGCTGATAATACAACCTCCCAAGGAGCTTCTTCAATGACGGAGCATGTTGCCCCCGGCGTATTCGTCCCCTTAGAGGTGTGGGGCTGCGAGGGATTCACCTTCCATTTGTCAGATAACGCGAACTTACCCTGTCGGTACTGGTTTTCAAGCCAATTCTTGAAAACGTAGCAATCTTCGATCGGATGGCCTAGTACTCGATGATAAGGACAGTAGTTGGGCTCGTTGACGTCACTTGGTTGCAATAGACGTTTTGGATCAGGCAGATTTATGAGTCTGTTGCGCAACGCCAGCTCGAATAACCTTCTCGTTTTATCGCGAGAAAAGAAATAAGGACGTCCCATCCTATCCTCAAGGGGTACGTACGGGCGCATATTATTTTGACGAGCCACTGGCTTCGGGTCGCTCGGTTGTTGTTGAGCATTAGCGACGACGATCGCTTTTCCCTTCCCTTTGTCATTTCGGGAGTCCGGCCTTGGAAGAGGAGGTTTATGGCCCATCTGATCCATCTGTGCTAGTTTGTCGATCAAGGCCTGGAAGGTAGTCGGCTTGAAAAACATCATAAACTGTGAGATGGTTGCTTGTGGATCGAGGGTTCCCACAAACATACCAACGGCAGGAGCTTCTTCAATGCGTCGCTTACACTTGGACCATAAATTCCGCCATCGTATAGCGTACTGAACCCACGTCTCACCGGGTTTTACCTTGGCGTTAATCAGTGCCGTCATCGGGGTACGCTCACTGGCACTTGCAAAACGCTGAGTGAACAGCAGCTCCATCTCCGTGAAGGTTTTAATAAAGTCATTTGGGAGTTCAGAATACCACTCGAACGCCGTATCTGATAAGCTTCCAACAAACTGGCGAAGCAACCGCTTGTCGTCACCGCCGGTGTTGCCGCAGAGCGCCCTGAACTAGGCAACATGCTGATGAGGATTGCCCGTCCCCTTGTAGACATGGAACTTAGGAATTGTATAAACTGGCGGGTACTTAATCTAATCGTACCAACCCGGATATGGCCGCCCCGTCTTTACGATCTGACCGGCTGCTTCAGTAGCCTGATGCACCCGTATTTGCTGGGCGATGTATTCATCCAAATCAGCTTTTGATATGGTATCCTCTTTAGCTGCGGATAGAGCCGGTGGAGGATTCGATGTCTCTCCCCTATCGTCTTCAAGAATGATCGGGGGATCCCCAGCAGGTGGATCTTGTTGAATCATCATACCCACCATATCCTGGAACAGGAGGGCCATTTTCTTTATGTTGGTTGCATGTTCCGCAGCCTCTTTATCTTTCTTCTCTAGCACGCGCCGAAGGAATTCGGCGTCCGTTTCTTGTTCTTGACGTTCTTCTGAGGATGTTTCCGGGGTTTCTTTTGGCCCTGTAAGTGCGGCCATAGCGTTCATCATCTCCTGGAGCTTCTGTTGCTGCTCCTGAGCCTTGGTCACTGACCGTGTAAGTGGTCTATGACCCGTGGATGTACGGCTGTCTTATTTTCCCGATGCCATGTAAACCGTATGAACTGTTATGCCCCCTGACTTGGGGCGTTTAGGTTCACCATTTTTAACTTTTGCCACTGATGCGGGGGTTTTCTCCGGCCTCCTTCTTTTGTGGGCCGTTGAGGTTGAAGGAATTATTGAAGGGGGCACCCTAGCAGCTGCTGTTTAATAGGACAGTCTTTTTCTTTCTGCACCTTCATCTTCTTTCGTTGACGGGAGTGATCCGTGTCGATCACGGAGTCTTGAACCCTCCTCCAAACTTTATAAATTGTTGAGGACAGCTGTTGAGGGGGCCGTTCTTGCTTCATTTCTGGAACTCTCTCCGCAGGTGGAGGAGATCTCTTCAGTGTAGTGGTTGGAGAGTTCTTCCGTACCCTCCTCAGCAATTCAAAGCTGTTCCTAGTTGGAACAGCAGCGTTGACTTCCACCACTGGAGTCGGTGGAGTTAGCCCTGAGGGGGAGTTGCCCCCTTCCTTCCTCACTCGTTGCCAATGGCGACGTCGAGCACGACGAGCCGTTGGGACTGGCTTAGAGATAGAGATAGCTTCTTTCTGCCCCCTGTCTGAATGAGGCACCGCCGGTGTTAACCTTTTAAAAACTGAGGTTGTTCCTTGCGGGGTAATATCCAATCTGTCAAAGACAGATCTTCGTGTAGGGGCAGGAACGGGAATCGTCAGTCTTGAAAAGACTGACTCTTTGACGGGAGAAGCCGCCTTAACGTCTTCGGGAGCAGCGGCCGTTGCCCTCCTTGGGACAGCCATTTTAGAGTTCCTGGGCTTCTTAGCGGGGCCTTCATAGTTTTGATCCAGCCTCACAAAGACAGAGGCTGTTGGCCTGGTGGTGGGCGACCCGTTGACAGGGGTCGTGGTAGCAGTGAGTCGGTCGAAGACCGACTTCTTGTTCACCTCCGGTGCAGGTATCGGCATAGAGAAGCTTGTCGGTGGGATCATGGTCCCGAAGAATAAGCCAGTGGTGGCTTGGGTCACCTGGTCTACTGGCAGAGTGAGGAAAGAGGCCGCTTGGGGCCCATATGCTACATCTCTAGGTGAGGTGGAGCGTCCGTTGCAGTGGTACTTCGCGCAGTTGGTGCAGTTAGAATCCATGGATGCTTGAGTTCTGCGCTAGACAAAAGACCAAATCTCAGCAACTTGAAATCCGAAGGCAACCATTTAACAAACCGCGATTGGTTCGCGAGGACGACACACGAAGTGTGGAGTGGAAAGAGGAAAATGTCCCACCGGGCGTGCCAGAATCTGTTCCCCTCCGAATGGCGGCGTACAGGACCGCGATGTCCTGGCGCTGAGATTCGGGACAGATGCTATTTGGTTTTATCCGTCCACCTCTCCGAAGATGCCAAGTTGATTTATGGCACTGTGTATCGGAGGTTTAGACGGATGCGGCCGATGTAGCAAACTTCGTCAGATTCCCCCTCAGGGTGAGGGGTTTTTGATTGTGGGGACGCTCTTCCCTGCAGGCGCAAGCCCCCACAGTTAATTACGCTACCGCATCGTGGTAACAACTTTCTCCTTCTCCAGAATTTCACTTCGTGTCGTGGGTGTTTGTTTTGTTCGTGGTTGCCCGTGGATTGTATACGGAGACCGAGTAATGCCGTCGCCCGTAGGACGTGGATTAGTCCAAATCCGTATTTACTTAGATTTGGGTTTGGTGTTTTTAGTTTAAGGATGCATTAGTCGCGTTGCGGCTGAGATCAACTTAAACGTTCGTTAAGGATACGATAGTCCTGATTGAGACTAAGATCAACTTAACGTGATAATCCATTTAATATCTGGCCATCGGGACTCGTCACCTCTCTAACGTCGTTGAAGGATTCCAACGGCAGATGTCAGAGAAGTTCAGAGATGTACCCTCGAACCAGAGTTGATTGGGAGTTTTATAATCTATTTGAATGTTTAAGGATACGTTAGCCGTGTTTGGGGCTAAGATCGACTTAAACGGCATCATTTAGATCCGGTAAAAGAGCATTTGGAGGCTCTATTATTCCAGTTTAGGGACGTGGTGGTCCATGTTCCAGTTTAAGGACATGGCGGTCTATATTCCAGTTTAAAGACGTGGTGGTCCGTATTCCAGTTTAGGGACGTGGTGGTTCGACATTAGTTTAGGGACGTTTCGGTCAAATATTAGTTTAAGGACGTCTCGGTCCGATATTAGTTTAGGGACGTCTCGGTCCGACATTAGTTTAAGGACGTCTCGGTCCGATATTAGTTTAAGGACGTCTCGGTCCGATATTAGTTTAAGGACGTTTCGGTCCGATATTAGTTTAAGGACGTCTCGATCCGACATTAGTTTAAGAACGTCTCGGTCCAATATTGAAGGGTGTGGTCATCGGGACCCGTCACCTCTCTGACGACGTTGAGTGATTACAACGACGTGTGTCAGAGGAGTTCGGAGATGTACCTTTGAACCGGATATAAATTGATTTAAGAGAGAGCTATGCTCAGTCAATTTAATTTGAGGACTTACGGCCAGAATTGGGCTAAGTCCCATTGAGAATATTCAAGATTTTTCTTGATCTTTGGCCTATTAGGCCTATGCTAGGGCTTTGCCCATATTTAATAATGCACTGCATTTTATTCTGGCCTGCTAGGCCTTTTTGATTTGGGCTTTGTCCCTTTATTTATGATGCAGAGCATCAGTTTTGGTTTGGGCTCTGCCTCCCCCCCCTTTTTTTAAATAATGCATTGCCTTTTATTAGGCCTGTTAGGCCTTCTTTAATTGGGCTTAGCCCTTTTATAAGCAATACAGTGCATTTGTCTGGTATTTTGCGCCAAGTAATGAGCGCAAACTCATATGGTGATGACACGTGTCATGCTCTGGTGAGCGCAAGCGCAACAGCGCAGTGCGCTGCGTTAGTGCGTTGCGCTGTTGCGCTGCTGACACGTGGCGCGCTCTGGTGAGCGCATTGCGCTGTGCTAGTACGTTACGCTGTTGCGCTGCTGACACGTAACGCGCTCTGGTGAGCGCAAGCGCAACAGCGCAGTGCGCTCCGCTAGTGCGTTGCGCTGCTGACATGTGGCGCTCTCTGGTGAGCGCGCTAACAAAGGAGCGCAACAGAGCAATTTTTCAAGTGCAAAGCACTATTTGATTTCTTTATCTAATTTAGATCAAAGAAAAATATGTTTTTTCTTGTTTTTCTTATCTCAGAGAACCAAACGTTCATGAAAAGTGCAAAGCACTATTTTATTTTTATTAAAGATCATTGATCTTGTTTTTAGATCTATGATCTGTTCATAAGAGAACTTTCTCTTTTTCTAAAGGTTTTTACCTTTTTTATTCTTGGGGAGTTTCTCAAAGTTCTCTCTCTCCTTTTTTTTTAGAAAAATGTTGATCATTTTGAATTGAGACCTAGGGTCCTTTTTATAGTACCCATAAATTAGTTAAATTTGTTAAAGAGATGTTTCTCTGAGTGATTTGGGGAATTTTCCCCACCGTTGGATCTTTGATCCAAGGGCTTCTGCTTTGCAGAAGAAAATCTTCTTGTTTTAACAAGAACAGAAAAAATTTCTTAGAAATTTAATTTTGTTTGGCGCAGATGCCCCAGCTCGTGACACGTGTCGTGCAGCGCACAGCGCAGCGCAACTGCGCTAGCGTGTCTGCGCTGACACGTGTCGCGCAGCACACAGCGCAACTGCGCTAGCGCGTCTGCGCTGACACGTGTCGCGCAGCGCAACTGCGCTAGCGCGTCTGCGCTGACACGTGTCGCGCAGCGCAGCGCATCTGCGCTGACACGTGTCGCGCAGCGCAACTGCGCTAGCGCATCTGTGCTGACACGTATCGCGCAGCGCAGTGCTTGCGCAGCTGAAGCATTGCTTCATTAAAATAGAGGTTTGCTCTGATTGGGCACGCCTTCTTGGACGCTGCGCTGACGTATCAGCGCCGGACACGTGGCGCGTTGCGCCCGGGATTTGAAGCGTTGCTTCAAAATTTGAATTTTGAATTTTCAGCAGAGCTTTGCTCTGATTGGGGGAAACAAGGTCCCTAGTCGTAGGACTATCGAGACAGGGCATCGATACTCCGGAGTAGACTAGCGTATGCGCTTATCGTCCCAACATGGGAGACGGTTTGTCTCACAGCCGTCAGTACATCGTACTTGAGATATACGGGTGCTCGTTAGGTTACGAGTATACTGGACAGGACTCGTCGGGAACTGTTGGTTGGTATTATACCTATCGTCAGTTATCAGTTCCTAGGTGACATGAGTACAGCTTAGTCCGCTGACTTGACACTGTCACTTCGCCTCGAATGTGTTCCCACTGAACTTTGATTACTACCCTACCACGGTTCAAAGGAGTCGTGGAAACAGGTAGTAGTTGGGTGCAGTCCTGAAGCACTTGGAGGCAGTGATGGTTAGATAGGATTTGTCTCTCCCGGTATTGGGGGTTGACATCGCGCTGTGTCCAGGAGAGCCATTACACAAGTAGTCCCTGGCCAGGGCAAGCGAGATATACTGGTAGGTTTCCAGTGTTATCTCAGGGTGTTCTGGGTTACACTCCAACACGACTTGTACCTCTATTAGGAGACTGACGTTTACCTCCCCCCTAGGCCTGCCATGCAATGTATCAGATGAACAGACCGGACTGTACGGAGACTGTCACATACAGGCTCAGTAGGAGTTCAGATGGAGTCACCTCGTCAGTCTTCTTATCGGCATCTACCTGGGGACCGTTACGTACAGCTAGTGCCGCTTGCGGTCTGTGGTTAAACCCACTGCCAGCGTAGTGTCGAGTCTTTAGAGTCCCACACAGAGAGTTATTCGCCTTTAGGTAAAATGAGTAGAGGTCGCATGGTTTTGCGACAGGGTTCGTTCACATCCGCGCACTTGTGCAGGTTTGCTGTCCGGACAGCTTATACTAGCGGGCTTTGGTTTAAGCCAGATCCTAGTATATGATTTGGGATTGGTTTTATCTCATTGTATTCGTGTTCCTCGGATCACGAATACGGGTGCGTATGCATAGTTGACTGAGGCAGAGGGAGAGGAATTTGATTGGGTTAATGACCATTGTCATTTTCTTAACTCTAATGCTTATGTGTGTATTATGAATAATTGATATTAGTTATATATAATTGTGCATGGTTAGGGTTGTTGACCTTTTGACCATACTTGACTTGTTGACCTAGGTTGACACTTTGACCATCATCATTCAATATAAAAGATGCTCTTTGATCCTTGCAATTTGCATTAAATATGAAATGATAATGGTCATGTCTTGATTAACCATGAAAATTATCTAGCTAATTATCTAATTTCATAATTCACCCATATTAGAGAGAATGGTTCATTATTTTCACTCATTCTATCATATTGATTCTCTCTCCTCCTCTTCCTCTCTCTCAAGCTCTCCCCTCTCATGTGTTGAGAAACACTTGAGCTTGAGATAAACGTCTCCAAAGTAATCTCTACTCTCATCTAAGGTTCTAGGATTAGCACTTCTAGCACCTTAGTTACTTCTAACTTGAAGTTGAAGCCAAAGGTTGAGGCTCTCGGGTGGATCCTTCTTCGACTAGAGAAGGCGACAAGGTGATCCCTTTCTTCCACTGCAAAGAGCAAGGAGAGAAGGACATAAAGCCCAAGGTATAACCTTTCTTCCATGTAGCTAAATCTAGTTAACTTGTAGTTAGTTTTTGTTTAGCAAAGATCCTCCTTTAGTTAGTCCATGTTGCCTAGTTCGATAAAAATCCGATTTTTATTCCGTTTTCCGCCTCCCCGCAAGTACCGGGGTGGGCAACGTGGACTTACAGTGGTATCAGAGCCTAACTAAACAAAAACAAAAACTAAATTTGTATTTGGGGTGCCTATGTATTGAACATCTACTAATCGCTATACGTCGATTAGTGGGGGTTATACATATCTGTGATCTGTGTTTGTTGATGGTATGTGTATATGAATGCGTTGGATTGTCGCGGGTGAATAGCCGGGGGGTTTTGTGAGACGAGAGTTTTCTTTTCTTTCAATTCATGTAATATGTAAATTGATGTAATATTATTTGTATGGCCGCACAACCGGGTCGGGGTTGTGGCCGCACAACCGGGTCGGGGTTGTAGCCGTCATTGTATAATTCTTTTTACTGTTTTTGCTCCTAGGATAGACCCATGGAGGGGGAGCATAAACTACCGGGTATCTCGAAGTGCCGAGTGGCCTACTCACGGTGTTGAGGGAGGTTGCTTCGCTTCGGGTACTTGGCGGGTAGTTTGCCGCACCCGTAGGGGTCTTGGGTGGGGTATTGGCTATTCACCGGGACCGTGTAATCCGCTTTTCGTTGCAGGCTGGAACAAATTGCGGATTCCTAGTATATCCAATGTATTCATCTGTGATCTGTAATGTCTATCATTAATATATATCTATATACTATAACTATTTAGGCGTTGCTTATGTTTTACAGCCGCGCTAGCCCAGCCCCCGCTCTGTCGTTAGTTAAGTAACCTAACGGGTGATGACGGGGCCCCGTGGCGAATGCGAATGGCATAAGCGTACGTCATATTTTGGTTGTTTTCTGCAATGGTAGGATTAAATGATGGGACACATTAAAAGAACTAATGCAAGAAAATAAACCAAGTAAAAGTCGATTGGAACACTTTGAAAACCACTCGGTTCTTTTCAAAACTTAACTTTTAAACGCGGAGCTTGAACCACTCCTTTTAAAAGCTATCTCGTTCCATCGATTATATCAAGTTCACTACGTTCACGGTTTCGCCAAAACCATTCGTAGCCCTCCATCATTTCAGTTAAATATTCGGTAGTATTCAAGCTATGTATTTTGACCTCACGGCAAGGCATAGTGATTGGTAGCTGCCGGATATTTATCTATTGCATAGATAGAATGTGTTGGTTTGAGACAGTCGTACTGCCATTTTGGCCTACGTCAAGGGTAGGTACGGGTGGGTTCAAATTAACCGGGATAATGATGGGAAGAACTTGACATGTGACTTATGACATTTTGACCTCACGCCAAGGTCATAAGAGTATTGGGCAAAAATCCACATCGGGAGTTTCATAAGTACTGAAACTTGCTAGCGCTGCATACCATTTGGAGTGTGATGATTCTGGTAGGATTCCTTCGGTTTTATCACGCGATGATATTCGGATCCCGATCCTACTGTGAGTATATGCTACTCCTCGGGAAAACTCTCGCTTAACGATCAATGCTATAAACCTAGTAGGTGTCTAGAAAGGTGTTAGCGGGGCTACGCCCACAGGGAAAAGAGCTTACTTAATTAAGGAACTTCGCGAAAGCGTTGGAAAACCTCCCTCGAAGTACCGACACTGGCTTGGCTGAACGGTTAAGCAAGTATTGTACGGTGAGATTGATCCCGACTAATTCTTCCTTTATGGTTTGAGGAGGGATTCGAGAGACAGTGGGAGCCATCCTGTTTAGACAAACTAAAAACCACTCTAAACTTGCAAGAGCATCATGCTAAAGTGTTTCTTTTCTCTCTCCTAATTGCAGCGACCATTCAACATGACCGTACTTAAGTTATTACTAGATAAAAACATACTGACATGGCCAAACAACAAAGATTGGCTCAGGAATGTCAAGATGGCAATCACTTACGACAAGTTGGGGTATGTCCTTACCACCAAAGCTCCCCCTGTCCTAGGTCCCACCTCCAGCATCGCGGATGTAGAAATCCGTAAGACATGGGAGATCGATTGCACGAAGGCCAAATGCCTCGTGCTTGCCTCGATGGACAACGAACATCAGAGGAGGCATGAGAATATGGACCTAGAGTCCATATTTCTCCATACAAAAGAACTGTATGGAGAGAAGTCTCGTATCGCCAGATACGAAGTGTCGAAGAAGCTATTTTCGGCAAGATTGGCCGTCGGATCATCGGTAGCGGAACACGTGCTTAAGATGATTGGCTACATAGAGGAGCTCGCGGACCTTGGGACCACGTTGGAGAATGAACTCTACACTGATTTGATTCTCCAGTCCCTTCCTTCCACTTACGCCCAGTTTATCCTTAACTTCAACATGCAAGGAAAGGAGGTTAAACTTTCCGAACTTCTGAACATGTTGAGGGGTGCTGAGGGCACCCTACAGAAAGGTAGGGAGACATCCACTTTGTTTGTAGGAGGATCTTCCTCTTCTAGGTCCAGGGCGAAAGCCAAGGGAAAGAAGAAGAAAACCCCCGCCAAACCAAGGGGCGGTGTCTGTAAAGTGGATACGAAGGGAAAGGGAAAGGCAACAAAGGTAGCGGGAAAGCTGGTGGGAAAGGAAGAATGCTTCTACTGTCACAAAAGTGGACACTGGAAACAGGATTGCAAGGCTTGGAAGGACAGAACCCAGGATCTAAAGCGAGTTGCGGCTTCAGCTTCAGGTGTGTATGTTATTGAAAACTGTCTATCAATAAACTCTACATCCTGGGTATTGGATACCGGATCAGGATCTCATATCTGTAATTCTATGCAGGCGTTGAGAAAGCATAGAGTTTTGAAGGCAGGTGATATGACCCTCAGAGTTGCAAACGGAGCTAGCATGGATGCTGAGGCCGTGGGGGGCTATCACCTAGGATTGTCAGATGGACACTTTTTGGTTTTGCGTAGTTGTTATTTTATACCAAATGCAACATGTAATATCATTTCTGTATCTTTATTATCTAAAGAAGGTTATGAATTTGCATTTGTAAGTAATGTAGTGAACATTCGCCTTAATCAAGTTTTGATTGGGTCAGGTACATTAAACAACGGTATATACGTATTAAACTAACCACAGATTTTCAATGTCCAGAATATACACAAAAGAAAGTCTCCTGAAATCAATCAGGCTTTCTTATGGCATTGTAGACTCGGTCACATTAATGAGAGAAGGTTGACGAAGTTACATACAGAAGGATATTTGGATCCGTTCGAATATCAATCGTATGCAACTTGTCAATCCTGTCTCAAAGGAAAGATGACAAAGACTCCGTTCACTGGACACGGAGTAAGAGCGAGCGAGCTCTTGGGACTCGTACACAGCGACGTGTACGGTCCAATGTCTACACATGCGCGAAGCGGTTATTCTTACTTCATTACTTTTACGGATGATTTTTCAAGGTTCGGACATGTCTTCTTAATGAAGTATAAATCTGAAGCCTTTGAAAAGTTCCAGGAATACAAGAATGGAGTAGAAAAACAGACAGGCAAAAGTATCAAGGCACTGAGATCTGATCGAGGTGGTGAATACTTGAGTGCCGAATTCCTGGATTACATAAAAGAGAATGGAATTCTCTCTTAGCTTACTCCTCCATACACTCCGCAACATAACGGTGTATCGGAGAGACGGGACCGAACCCTATTGGATATGGTACGGTCCATGATGAGTAACGCTGAGTTACCGCGATCATTCTAGGGATATGCGCTAGAATCAGCTGCATACCTTTTGAACCGAGTTTCCACTAAGACTGTGCCTACCACACCATATGAGTTATGGAGTGGGAAGAAACCCTATCTTCAATACCTGAAGATTTGGGGATGTCCAGCTTATGTCAAAAAGCAGCATGCGGATAAACTAGAGGCACGCTCAGTACTGTGCAAGTTTGTGGGATACCCAAAAAACTCCACGGGGTATCTTTTCTATTACGCGGAGGAACAAAAGGTCCTTGTTTCTCGTAATGCCCACTTTCTGGAACATCAGTTCTTAGAAAAGGAAATAAGTGGGAGCGCTATAGAATTGGAAGAAATTCCAGAACCACAAGCTATTACTGAAAGCTTAGTAGAACCAGAGGGTTCGAAAGATCAGGACATTCCCACGCCACTCCGCAGGAGTAGTAGGCAGTCTCATCCGCCCAAGAGATACTATAGTTTTCTCATAGACGGGGATAGAAAGGATTGCATCATAGATTGTGATGAGCCTATTAGCTTCCAGCAAGACATTCAGAGAGTTGACTCGATAAAATGGCTGGATGCAATGCGGACCGAAATGGAGTCCATGTACACCAACAAAATATGGACGTTGGACATTGCTCCAGATGGGGTAAAACCCGTAGGATGCAAGTGGATCTTCAAAAGGAAGATTGGTGTAGATGGACAGGTCGAGACCTATAAAGCTAGACTTGTTGCAAAGGGTTTTCGTCAAAGACCTGGTTTGGACTATGACGAAACCTTTTCTCCAGTGGCTATGCTGAAATCTATTCGGATCCTTCTTGCCATTGCTGCCTTCCACGATTATGAAATTTGGCAGATGGACGTAAAGACTGCTTTTCTAAATGGACATTTAGAGGAGTGTGTCTATATGGACCAGCCAGAGGGTTTCATTCAGAGTGGGAGCAGCGGAAAGGTGTGCAAGTTGCTTAAGTCCATTTATGGACTAAAGCAGGCATCGCGGAGTTGGAACATCTGTTTTGATGAGACGGTCAAGGAATTTGGCTTTATCAAAAATCCAGATGAACCATGCATCTATTGTAGATTTGTAGCAAGAACTGTAGTATTCCTCGTTTTATACGTGGATGACATTCTCTTAATAGGAAATGGCATTCCTATGCTACAATCTGTCAAGGGGTTCTTGTCACACAGGTTCTCCAAGAAAGACCTGGGTGATGCCTCATACATTCTGAGGATCCGGATCTACCGTGACAGATCCAAGAGGATTTTAGGACTCTCACAATCCAGGTACATCGACACCATACTGAAAAGATTCAGTATGGAAGATTCCAAGCGCAGTAATCTACCGGCTTGTCACAGGATCACCCTCTCCAAAGAGATGTCTCCCAAGACTGATTTGGAGAGGGATCGCATGTCTATTATACCCTACGCTTCTGCGGTAGGCTCTATAATGTATGTGATGTTGTGTACCAGACCAGATGTGGCTTATGCACTGAGTGTGGTAACCAGGTATCAGTCAAACCCTGGGGAGAAACATTGGATAGCGGTAAAGAACATTCTCATGTACCTGAGAAGGACTAAGGAGATGTTCTTGGTGTATGGCGAAAAAGACCTCCAGATTGAGGCCTTTGCTGACTCCAGCTTCCAGAGTGACAAGGATGATTCCAAGTCCATGTCGGGTTTTGTCTTTACCCTCAATGGAGGGGCGGTGTGTTGGAAGAGCTCCAAATAGGAAACCGTTGCTGACTCGACTATGGAAGCGGAATACATCGCTGCATCTGATGCCGCAAAAGAAGCTGTCTGGATGAGGAAGTTCTTGAAAGAACTTCAGGTGGCTCCGTCCATTGTTGATCCAATACCTCTGTATTGCGACAACAACGGGGCTATAGTTTTAGCGAAGGAACCTAGGTCCCATCAGAAATCCAGACACATCTTGAGGCGGTATCACCTGATCAGGGAGATCGTGGATCGCCAGGAGATCGAGGTTCGGAGGGTTGCTTCAGAAGATAACACTGCAGATCCATTCACGAAGGCCTTACCCCAGACTCAGTTCGAGCGGCTGATCGAGATGATAGGTCTTCGATACGCCAGTACATGGCCTTAGTGCAAGTGGGAGATTGTTAGTGTATATGCCCTAGAGGCCATTACTGTATCATACTAGTATGTATATTACTTGATGGAAGCTTGGGATATTCACATTTGTATATACAATCTTGCTCGAAATAGTAGTATGCTGCTTGGTTTGTCTCTACTTCAATATGTGCATCTGTTTCTTTTAGCATATCGCTTATATACATATTAGTAGAACCCTTAGGATCTTTGCTTGATTACCAGCGTTGTGATGGCGCTCACACTCGTGGGGGCTGGGTAATCCATAAGCACATCCTTATACAGGTCCCTAGTCGTAGGACTATCGAGACAGGGTATCGATACTCCGGAGTAGACTAGCGTTTGTGCTTCTCATCCCAGCGTGGGAGGCGGTCTGTCCCACAGCCGTCAGTACGTCGTACTTGAGATAGTATGCGGGTGCTCGTTAGGTTACGAGTACACTGGACAGGACTCATCGGGAACTGTTGGTTGGTATTATACCTATCGTCAGTTATCAGTTCCCAGGTGACATGAGTACAGTTTAGTCCGCTGACTTGACACTGTCACTTCACCTCGAGTGTGTTCCCACTGTACTTTTATTACTACCCTACCACGGCTCAAAGGAGTCGTGCAAATAGGTAGTAGTTGGGTGCAGTCCCGAAGCACTTGGAGGCAGTGACGGTTAGACAGGATTCATCTCTTCCGGTATTGGGGTTGACATCGCGCTGTGTCCAGGAGAGCCATTACACAAGTAGTCCCTGGCCGGGGCAAGCGAGATATACTGGTAGGTTTCAGTGTTATCTCAGGATGTTCTAGGCTACACTCCGACACGACTTATACCGCTATTAGGGGACTGACGTTTATCGCCCCCCTAGGCCCGCCATGCGATGTATCAGACGAACAGACTGGACTGTACGGAGACTGTCACATACAGGCTCAGTAGGAGTTCAGATAGGGTCACCTCGTCAGTCTTCTTATCGGCATCTACCTGAGGACCGTTACGTACAGCTAGTGCCGCTTGCGGTCTATGGTTAAACCCACTGCCAGCGTAGTGTCGAGTCTTTAGAGTCCTACACAGAGAGTTATTCGCCTTTAGGCAAAATGAGTAGAGGTCGCATGGTTTTGCGACAGGGTTCGTTCACATCCGCGCACTTGTGCACGTTTGCTGTACGGACAGTTTATACTAGCGGGCTTTGGTTTAAGCCAGATCCTAGTATATGATTTGGGATTGGTTTTATCTCATTGTATTCGTGTTCCTCGGATCACGAATACGGGTGCGTATGCACAGTTGACTGAGACAGAGGGAGAGGACTTTGATTAGGGTTAATGACCATTGTCATTTTCTTAACACTAATGCTTATGTGTGTATTATGAATAGTTGATATTAGTTATATATAATTGTCCATGGTTAGGGTTGTTGACCTTTTGACCATACTTGACTTGTTGACCTAGGTTGACATTTTGACCATCATCATTCCATATAAAAGATGCTCTTTGATCCTTGCAATTTGCATTAAATATGAAATGATAATGGTCATGTCTTGATTAACTATGACAATTATCTAGCTAATTATCTAATTTCATAATTCACCCATATTAGAGAGAATGGTTCATTATTTTCTCTCATTCTATCATATTGATTCTCTCTCCTCCTCTTCCTCTCTCTCAAGCTCTCCCCTCTCATGTGTTGAGAAACACTTGAGCTTGAGATAAATCTCTCCAAAGTAATCTCTACTCTCATCTAAGGTTCTAGGATTAGCATTTCTAGTACCTTAGTTACTTCTAACTTGAAGTTGAAGCCAAAGGTTGAGGCTCTCGGGTGGATCCTTCTTCGACTAGAGAAGGCGACAAGGTGATCTCTTTCTTCCACTCTAAGGAGCAAGGAGAGAAAGACATAAAGCCCAATGTATAACGTTTCTTCCATGTAGCTAAATCCAGTTAGCTTGTAGTTAGTTTTTGTTTAGCAAAGATCTTCCTTTAGTTAGTCCATGTTGCCTAGTTCAATAAAAATCCGATTTTTATTCCGTTTTCCGCCTCCCCGCAAGCACCGGGGTGGGCAACGTGGACTTACTGAAGCGTTGCTACAGTTATTTAAAATTTAAATTTTCAAAGTAGAGTTTTGCTCTGATTGGGGGAATCAGAAGCGTTGCTTCATTTCCCGCCTTGAAATTTGAACAGAGCTTTGCTCTGATTGGGGTAAACAAATGCCCCTCACCGTTGCGCTTACATGGCCCCAAACGTGAGCGCAACAGTGACAGAATTCCAACCGTCGCGGCAACTTTTTGGAAGTTGAAAGGGCATTTGATGCCTATAAATAGGACCTTTGGTCCTCAACAGATGATTATCATCTTCAAGAATTTTACTTTCAGAATCTCAGAGCCCTGCTCTTTATTTTTAGGAACTCCAAGAGTTAAACTCTTAAAACTTTAGGTAAAATATTTTAAATTAAATTAAATTAAATTAATTTTAATTAACAGAGCCTTGCTCTCAATAAATCCCTGATCTAAAGGAAACCCATTAGGGATTTCACTTAGCAGAGCTTTGCTCTATAGGTCTAAAAGGATCTAAAGAGAACCCTATTAGGGTTCCATTAATAGAGCTCTGCTCTCTAAAAGATTTTCCTTGGATTTTCTTAATTAATGGAGCTTTGCTCCTTCCAAATCATATAGAAGAACTCTTAAGAGTTCTTCATGGATCTTGGAAATTAAAGATGGTATTTTATATTATTATTATTATATCATCTTTTCAGAGCAAAGCTCTCAATGTTCTTAGGGGATTTTCTTCAAATTCTTCTCATAACTGATTTTGATAGGTGTCACTCCTGTCTGCAAAGCATTGCTCTCGAGGAGTTTAACTCCCTGTCTCTTTTTATTGCTAATCTTCCCGTGATGTTTTCTTCAGGCATTATGGCTGTTCATCTATACAGTCTGCACGAATTCATCACCTACGAGGATATCCGCGTACAGGGCCGTCATCAAAACCACGAGTTTACAGACGCCCAGTGTGCGAAGGTTATAGGTCGCTTGAACGCACGCGTTGGTTGGCTGCTCCCTCGCCGTTCTGCTCTCTTGAAATTCGTGCTGGGAGCAATTTGGAGAGCACTCCCGGGGTTCCATGAGGCCATACCGCTTAATGTGTTGGATGATGCCAAAGACAAGGTGCATTCAGTGTACCTGTCGGGGCTGATCTCGAAGAAACGGCGGGATAGCCTGATCGACATTCTGCATCAAATTTTTCAGCAGACGACGAAATCACAGCTTATCGTAGGATGGGGGGCCTTGCCGAAGATCTTAACACACGTGAGCGCGAGAGGCTGCGCACTAGAATAATCAGAAAGGCCAGAAAAACTCTAGATGTCCTTACTTTTGAATTCCTTAATCCGTGCCCCGGATCTGAGGTTATACCATTGTAATCATTCGAATAATGTTTTTGCTTATTTCTTTATGATTGTAAGAACCCTTTGTAATAGGAATGGAAAATTTCTCATTTCAGTTTGTCATATTTCTCGTTCTGAGTCTTTTGCACATGCATGAATGAGTGTGTCTCGAACGCTTGATCAAACGCCAATCGGATGCTCTTTCTGTCGCTTTCTTCTTTCTTTTATTATCAGTATGCTTCCTTAGTAAACATGGTTGACGGATGATAGAGCGAGCATCCTGTATTGGCTTCTTCAAGAGGCAGTGATGGCTTAGGCGCAGGTTCAGATCCGCTGCCTAAGAATTTTCAATTCTATGAGCCATGAGGGTCTCATAGAGACTTTTCTCCCTACGGATCGAGAGGATCTCGTAGGTGTATTTTCTCCTCAGGAATCGTGAGGATTCCTTAGTGTGTTTTCTCTTATAAGTCGTAAGGATCCTATAAGAGAATTTTTCCCTCTTACGAGTCGAGAGGACCCGTAAGCGGTTGTTTCCCTCCTTGTCGAGATTCGAGTTTGGAGAGTGTGACCCGTGAATAGTATGAAAGAGTCCGTTTTGGACCAACTTGCAGGGCCACAATGCTTAGGAAACAGGTTTTTTAATCCCCACTACCTAAGACTTTACCTCACGAGTCGAAATGAATCGAGCATTTCTCGCAAGGATGTCCTAACGTCACAGTTAACCTCTGCTCTTTACGACAGAAGTCCGTTAGGGTCTGTGGTACTTAGGGATTTGGCCGTCGTACCGTCGCGTTGGCTGATATATTCCTTGATATGCAATCTTGCTGTTCGAGTAGCCTTGCGATTGTCATGTCTCTGATCCCTTTGGGGGCTGGACAAGACGTCTTCAAGTAATCTTCCAGGTAGTATTACCGTCGAAATAGCAAGCGTAGGGATATTCCATGTCACTTTTTACTTGAGGTTAGGCTCATTTTGGAGAGCCCCGATGAGTCATAACCACTCCGCGCTGGTGTGGGATGATCTCCGATAGTCTTTCAGGCTTTATATGACTTGCCGTCAAGACCCTGAAGGTAGGAATTTGGCCTTTGCTTCGTTTGCTGGCATTGCGTCCTCTATATCGAGACGAATGTCGCGGTTGTCTCTAGGTTGTTGGTGAACCGTCGAGGTTTGGAACTAGGGACTTTGCCGTGGCTCCGCTGTTTGATAATATTGCATCTGCTATGTTGAGAAGAACGTCGAGATGGTGACCATTCCGTACTGGTGTGAGATGATCTCCGGTTGTCTTTCAGGCTTTATATGACTTGCCGTTAAGACCTTGAAGCTAGGAATTTGGTTTTTGCTTCGTTTGCTGGCATTGCGTCCTCTATATCGAGACGAATGTCGCGGCTGTCTCTAGGTTGTTGGTGAACCGTCGAGGTTTGGAACTAGGAACTTTGTCGTGGCTCCGCTGTTTGATGATGTTGCGTCCACTGTGTTGAGACGAACGTCGAGGTGGTGACCATTCCGCACTGGTGTGAGATGATCTCCGGTTGTCTTTCAGGCTTTATATGACTTGCCGTTAAGACCTTGAAGCTAGGAATTTGGCCTTCGCTTCGTTTACTGGCATTGCGTCCTTTATATCGAGACGAATGTCGCGGTTGTCTCTAGGTTGTTGGTGAACCGTCGAGGTTTGGAACTAGGGACTTTGTCGTGGCTCCGCTTGGTGATGTAGCATCTATGTCCTGCTGGAATGAGGAGGCACACCGTTGTTGGTCTCTAGGCTGTAGATGTGGCCATTGAGATTTGGAACTGGGGATTTTGCCATGGTTTCGTTTTGTTGCGACTCTGAGGTCGGTTGTTGACGTCACGTCTGTATTTGGTTGGAGTGAGGAGAAACGCCGTTGGTGATCTCTAAGTTGTTGATATCGACGTCGAGACCCTGAAATTAGGGATCTTCCTTTGCTTCGTTTGTTGACATTGTGTCTGCGATATTGCGACAAATGTCGAGGTTGTCTCTAACTTGTCTATGAACCGTCGAGGTTAGGCTTCGCCTTCTGATGGAGCCTGGTGGGGAAGTATGGTCCCCTCTTTGTTTGTGCCCCTGGATTGTATACAGGGATTGATATGATCTCACCTGTAGGGCAAAAGTTTCATTCATTTTTTTTATTATTTTATTTCCGTGGTGCTCTATCATTTCAGCTTTTATATCGCGAAGGTTGCGATTGCCCAATCATTTCGGCTATTTTTCGCGGTGCCCAATCATTTCGGCTATTTATTTTATTTTTACTCGTTGCTTTTTATTGCGAGTTGCCCAATCATTTCGGCTATTTTGCATGCATACATTTTTACTTGCTGATTTTTATTGCAAGTTGCCCCATCATTTCGGCTATTTCGTATGCATGCGCGGCTTGCTGGCTTTTCGCCATAAGCATGGAATTAGACACCGATTTCGGCAGCAGCACCGCTACAACTGGGATATTGCCGGGAGCGAATCATCATTTGCCTCTGTCGATGTCGAACAAAGGTGACTTAGCGAACAGGGTTAGGGTCCTGTCGACTAAGACTTTTGACTTTATGAGCCGTAAGGGTCTCACAAAGTTATTTCTCCCTACAAGTCGTGAGGATCTTGTAGGTGTATTTTCTCCTTAGGAATCGTGAGGATTCCTAAGTGCATGTTCCTCTGTAAGTCGTAAGGATCCTACAAGAGGGTTTTCTCCTTGTAAATCGAGAGGACTTACAAGGGTTGTTCATCATGCGAACATATCCCTAGTCACGGGTGGGACTTCGTTAGGGAAATGTTTATTCGCGTCCGTGAATTGTATACAAGGGTCAGTACTGAGCCACTTGTAGGGCCATATCGAAGGTTGTGGGAGTTTGCTTAAGAACAGGTTCAGGTTTCTGTAACTTAAGACTTTCAAATCTTATGAGCCGTGAGGGTCCCATAAGAGAGTTCTCCTTACGAGTCGTGAGGATCTCGCAAGTGTAATTTCTCCTTAGGAATCGTGAGGATCCCTAAGTGTGTTGCTTCCCTGTGAGTCGTAAGGATCTCACGCGGGTGGTTTCTCCTTACAAGGTCGAGAGGACCCTACAAGTGTCTTTTAACGAGATTGCGCCCTTTCGGGTTTTCACGAACGCTCGCCGGTAGTCCCTGCTGTTTTTACTCACGGAGCCCTTTCGGGTTTTCATCCGTGCCCATTTTGCTTATGGACATACCGTCTTCTTTTTTTATTCTTTTTATTTATTTTTCTAACGAGGTTGCGCCCTTCCGGGTTTTCACAAACACTCGCTGGTAGCCCTGCTGTTTTTACTCACGGAGCCCTTTCGGGTTTTCATCCGTGCCTGTTTTGCTTATGGGCATACCGTCTTTATTATTATTTATTTTTTTAATTATTTTTTTATCTCGTCAGCCTGAGGATGCTGCGGTAGTAGTTTAAAGACGTTTCGGTCGTTTGCAAGTTTTAGGACATTGCGGTCCATCATTAGCTTAAGGACGTTTCGATCCGTTGTCGCCGTATTTGAGGCGAATCTCTAGTTTACTGAATTTTCGGTCTATGGGGCTTTCCCTACGAATGAGCATGATGCCCCCGGCATGTCCATCTTTCTCTGAGCATGCGGTTGTGGTGGGCTCACCTTCCAGTTTTCGGAGATGATGAACTTGCCCTGTTGGTATTGATCTTCGATCGATCCTTTAAAGACGAAGCAATCCTCGATCGGGTGACATACCGCTTGTTGGTAAGGGCAATAATTGGGATCGTTGACATCGCCTGGCTGCAACGGACGTTTCGGACTCGGCAGACTGATGAGTCTGTCGCGCACTGCCAGCTCGAACAATCTCCTTGTTTTATCTTGAGGAAATGAGTAAGGACGCCCTGGCCTCTCCTCGAGGGATATACGTGGACGCATATTGTTTTGACAAACAACCGGTCTAGGGCCACTCGATTGTTATTGAGTGTTAGCGACGAAGGTCATTTTTCCCTTTCCTTTATCCTTTTTGTTCGCTCCGTTGTTTGTGGGTCCGAGATTCTCTCCGGATATCGTGCAATTGAGTGGCTGAATGTTCTCGCAACTCCTTAATCTTTCAGAGATGCACTCCTTGAAGAGAGGGCCGAGGGCTACTTTTTCGTCGGAATTGCTCCCGAAGGTGAGAACTCGTGATCCCCCGGGATCATCCCTATGACAATTGCCGGCAACTCTTTTATGCTTATCTGTCGTATTTTTTTGCTGTCTACGAGCTTCCCGCTTTGTTCTGCTGACGTAATGCCTATGAGCGATATACCCTTGCCACCAACACTTAAAGGAGTCGCAGTTTTCAGTAGGGTGTGCGATCTTCTGATGATATAGGCAATAATTAGGATACATCTCTACTCCACCGAGAGTGTTTTCTTCAGAGGGTGGTAGCTTCATTCCCATTGATATGGCTTTAGCAAACCTTTTCCTCGTCTTGAATTTGTTTTTATCGGTAGCGGATGTCTTTTGATTTGACGGGAGTGCCTCGACTCTTTCGTCTAGTCGTCATCGTTTGGCTTCTTCTAATATGGCCATCTCACGCTCCTGATTGGCTTTACTTTTCAGACGAACCTCATTCAGGAAGGTATCGATAATCTCGTCTGGCGGCCATAGAAGTTCTGTTTCAGAACCCGCCCTCGGGTTCTCGGTGCAAGGAACCTCTTTATCATCCACCAATGAGTGAGAGATCACATGACAAGTTGCCCCCGGTGCGTCCGTCTTCTTGGGAGTGTGCGGTTGTGGTGGGTTTATCTTCCACTTTTCAGACAGCGCAAACTTGCCTTGTAGGTATTGGTCTTCAATCCAGTTTTTGAAGACGTAACAATTCTCAATCGGATGACCTAATACTCGGTGGTAAGGACAGTAATTGGGATCATTGACGTCATTTGGCTGCAACGGGTGTCTTAGATCTGGCAGATTGATGGGCCTGTTGCGCAGAGCCAGTTCGAATAGTCTTCTCATTTTATTTTGAGGAAACGAGTAAGGACGTCCTAGCTTCTCCTGGAGGGATACGCGTGGACGCATATTGTTTTGACGGACAACCGGCTTTAAGTTGCTTGGCTGTTGTTGAGCATTGGTGACGACGATCGCTTTTCCTTTCCCCTTCTCATTTCGAGAGTCCGGTTTTGGAGGAGACGGTATATGGCCTATCTGGTCCATTTGGGCTAATTTGTCGATCAAGGCCTGGAAGGTGGTCGGCCTGAAGAACGTCATGAATTGCGAGATGGCCGCTTGCGGATCAAGAGTGCCCACGAACATGCCTACCGCAGGTGCCTCTTCTATGCATTGTTCGCATTTCGACCATAGGTTCCGCCATCGTGTTGCGTATTGGACCCACGTTTCGCCTGGCCTTATCCTGGCATTAATCAGTGCTGTTATCGGGGTGCGTTCATCGTCTTCAACAATGATTGGAGGGTCATCAGCTGGAGGGTCCGGCTGTAACATCATCCCTACCATATCTTGGAAGAGGAGCGCCATTTGTTTTATGTTAGCCGCTTATTCTGTGGCTTCTTTGTCCTTCTTTTCGAGGACTCTGCGTAAAAAATCAGCATCAGTCTCCTGTTCGTGACGTTGTTCTGATGACGCCTCCGAACTTTCTTTTGGCCCAGTAAGTGCAGCCATTGCAGTCATCATTTCCTGAAGCTTCTGTTGTTGCTCCTGGGCTTTTGTCACGGATCGAGTGAGCGGCCGGTGACCCATCGAAGCACGGCTTTCCTCCTTTCCGGAAGCCATATAAACAGTATGCACCATCATGCCCCCAGACTTGGGGTGTTTGTGTTCAGCGCTTTTACGGTTCGCCGTGTTCACAGGGGCTTTTTGCGGCCTCCTTTTCTTTTGAGTGATTGACGTTGAGGGAGTCGTTGCAGTGGGCACCCAGCCAGCTGTTGTTTTTTCCGGCTTGACAGAGTAGTCCTTCTCCTGCTGAACCTTCATCTTTTTCTGTCGGCGGAGATAGTCTTGATCGACCACTGACTCTTGGACACGTCACCAAACTTTGTAAATTTCAGAGGATAGCCGTTGAGGAGGTTGCTCTGGCTTCTTTTCTGTATCATTCTCCACAGGTGAAGGAGTTCTCTTCAGCAATGCAGTAGGAGAGTTTCTGCACACTTTGTTGAGCAGTTCAAAATTATTCTCAGTTAGAACAGCAGCCTCGATCTCCACCGTTAGAGCTGGTGGAGTAAATCCAGAGGGGGGGTTGCCTCCAGCCTTCCTTACTCGGTGCCAGTGGCGACGTCGAGCGTGTCGTACGGATGGAGTTGGTTTAGCCGTAGGGGTGACCTCCTCATGCCCCCTGTATTGGTCAAAATTTGCTGGTATCAGCCTCTCAAAGACCGACGTCCGTTGAATGGGGACGGCCAACCTATCAAAAGCAGACTTCCGAGTAGGGGAAGCAACGTTGGTGATTTCGCCTAGAATGGGAGTAGGGATGGCTATCCGCTTCTGGATAACGCTTTCTGGGATTGCAGGCTTCTCCATGGGCCCGTTGGAGCTCTGACCTAGCCTGTTAAAAACCGAGGCAGTGGAGTTGGGCGACCCATTGAGAGGGGCCGCAGTAGTGGTAAGTCGATCAAAGACTGACTTCTTCGGGGCTTCTTGCAACGTCATCGGGGCATCGAAGCTCATCGGTGGGAGCATGGTCCCGAAGAATAGTCCGGTGGTGGCTTGAGTCACCTGCTCCACTGCCATCTTGAAAAGGGAGGCCGCCTGAGGCCCGTAAGTCACTCCTCCAGTAGGGACGGAGCGAGAGTTGCAGTTGCAGGTAGTGCAATTTGAAGCCATTGATCTTCTGTTTTCTGCACGGAGCAAGACACCAAATCTAAGTACCTTGAATCCACAGGCAACCACAGCAAACCGCGATTTGTTCGCGAACACGACACACAAAGTATGGAGTGGAAAGAGAAAAAGGTCCCACCGGGCGTGCCAGAATCTGTTCCCCTCCGAATGATGGCCGAGACTGAACGTCTTGCCTGAGATTCGGGGCAGATGCTATTTGGTTTTATCCGTCCACCTCTCCGAAGATGCCAAGTTGATTTATGGCACCGTGTATCGGAGGTTTAGACGGATGCGGCCGATGTAGCAGACTTCGTCAGATTCCCTCGCGCTTGAGGGGTTTTTGATTGTGGGGACGCTCTTCCCTGCAGGCGCAAGCCCCTGTAGTTAATTACGCTACCGCATCGCGGTAACAACTTTCTCCTTCTCCAGAATTTCACTTCGTGTCGTGTGTGTTTGTTTTATTTGTGGTTGCCCGTGGATTGTATACGGAGACTAATTTATATCGTCGCCCGTAGGGCGTGGATTAGTCCAAATACGTATTTTCTTAGATTTGGGGTTTTGGTTTGAGAATACGTTAGCCGTATTTGAGGCTAAGAACAACTCAAACATTCGTTAAGGATGCTTTAGTCTATTATGAGACTAAGATCGACTTAACGGGATCGTTTAGATCCGACAAAAGAGCATTCGGACTCTATTGTTCCAGTTTAGGGACATAGTGGTCCATTGCATGTATGGTCGTCGGGACTCGTCACCTCTCTGACGACGTTGAAGGATTACAATGACAGGTGTCAGAGAAGTTCAGAGATGTACCCTAGGACCAAAGTTGATTGGGGGATTTATAGTCCAATTTGGGACTGAAGTCTGTTTGAAGGTTTAAGAATACGTTAGCCATATTTGAGGCTAAGATCAACTTAAACGGGATCATTTAGATCCGACAAAAGAGCATTTGGGAGCTCTATTGTTCCAGTTTAGGGACGTAGTGGTCCATCGCCAGTTTAGGGATTGCCAGTTTAGGGACGTGGTGGTCCATTGCCAGTTTAGGGACGTGGTGGTCCATCGCATGTATGACCGTCGGGACCCATCACCTCTCTGACGACGTTGAAGGATTACAACGACAGATGTCAAAGGAGTTCAGAGATGTACCCTTGAACCGGATGTAAATTGATTTGAGAGAGCAGTCATGCCCAGTTCAATTTAATTTTAGGACTTACGGGCAGAATTGGGCTAAGTCCAGTTGAAAATGTTCAACATTTTCATTTGTCTTTGGCCTATTAGGCCTATGCAAGGGCTTTGCCCATGTTTAATAATGCACTGCATTTTATTTTGGCCTGTAAGGCCTATTTGATTTGGGCTCTGTCCCTTTATTTTTATGATGCAGAGCATCTGTTTGGTCTGACAGACTTTTGTTTGGGCTCTACCCTTTTTTTTAAAATAATACATGGCATTTTATTAGGCCTGTTAGGCTTTTTTTAATTGGGCTCAGCCCTTCTTTTCAATAATGCGGTGCATTAATTATCTGACAGTGGCCATGTGGCCTGTCAGGCGCTTTGCGCCAATTAATGAGCGCAAGCGCATGTGGAGGTGACACGTGTGACGCTCTGGTGAGCGCAAGCGCAGTGCGTTGCGCTGTTGCGCTGCTGACACGTGGCGCGCTCTGATGAGTTACGCCAATTTCAGAGAGCAATGCTCTATTTTAAAAGCGCATAGCGCAAGTTGTTCTGGAGCTGACACGTGGCGCTCTCTGGTGGCTTGCGCCAACTCATGAGCGCAACGGTGCAGATTTACAAGTGCAGGGCACTGTTTTGTATTTTGATCAGATTTAGATCAAAGAAAACAAGTTTTTTCTTGTTTTCCAAAGAGGTTTTACCTCAAATATCAAGAACCAGTGGTTCATCAAAAGGCAATGCCTTTATTTTTATTATATTTTTTTTATTGAAGATCTTTGATCTTGTTCTTAGATCAATGATCTTTTTAGAAGAAACTCTTCTTTTTATTCAAAGGGGTTTACCTTTTTCTCTTTCTGAATTCTTCTCAAACTTTTTTTAAGAGCTATGTGAATTCGCTCTCTGTTTTTCTGTGTGTTGATGTCTGTTTTAGACTTGGGGTCTAGGGGCCTTTATATAGTGTCAATTAGTTTGTTAAATTAGTTAAAGAGATCACTCTCTGAGTGATTTAGGGATTTTTCCCCTCCGTTAGATCTTTGATCTAAGGGCTCCTGTTTTACAGAAGACAATCTTCTTGTTTTAACAAGATCAGAAAGATCTCTCGGAATTTTAATTCTGTTTGGCGCAAACGCACCTGCGCTTGACACGTGTCGCGCAGCGCAGCTGCGCTGACACGTGTCGCGCAGCGCAGAGTGCAAGTCAGCTGAAGCGTTGCTTCCTTTATAAAGCCTTGCTCTGATTGAGTGCGCTGTCTTGGGCGCTGCGCTCCTTGCGCTGTCGTGTCTGATTTTGACACGTGGCGCTCTGCACGCAGCGCAAGGAATTTGAAGCGTTGCTTCAGTTATTTAAAATTTAAATTTTCAAAGTAGAGTTTTGCTTTGATTGGGGGAATCAGAAGCGTTGCTTCATTTCCCGCCTTGGAATTTGAACAGAGCTTTGCTCTGATTGGGGTAAACACATGGATACACAAATATCGATCAGGGTTACATCATGACTATGTAGGATGCACAATATAAAGCATGGGGTTTCAATATAACAACAATATGTAATCATGTGATATGGTATGCGAATAGTTATAGAATTATGGTATGGATGCACAAATATCAATTAGAGTTACTTTTATAGTTCCAATACTAATTAGGATACACTTTATTAAATATGGGGTGTTACTACAATAATAATATGAATTAATGTGATCTATAAATGCAGTTATATATATTTTAAATGATATGGATGCAAACGGGTATCCGGAAACAGTAAACTTTTAGTATGGATGTACAATGTGATAAACGGGTAACATTTACTCATATGGATGCATAATAATATACCTAACATGTAGCAAGATGAATTAGCATACGACTAGATATGTAAATGGTGATATAATAATATTAATATGGATAACATATTCAAACCGATTGATAACTATATAAGTGGTATTGATTTACCATGCACAAGAAAGTTCCGTTCAGAAATTCAGTGTTACCCTGATTAGTAAAATAGCTTAAAAATAACAAACGTTCTCCAAAAGGGACGTGTATTATACCAAAACAAAGATAATTCAATAAGGTTTTCATTTTTATAAGTTGAAGTATCTCAGGTTGTTCCTACAAAAAGTTATGAACATTCGAAATTGAAAGTTTGCTGCTGGAATTTCCCTAGACAGCAGTTTAGAGATATTTTCATTTGCATTTTACGTTATTTAAACAATTTATTTTGCAAGTAAATATTTCGTAGAGTTATAGTATTCTGAGTTAGCTTCGTAATGAACTAAAGAACGTATACTGATGATTTTTCTATGATTTATAATGAATTTTATAAGGTAAGGTGTATAGTAAATTTCAGATTTGTCGTATCCGCTTTGCAACGACGTTTCAAGTGAAAACTATAATATTTTCAAACTATATTTTATATAATATTATAAAATGCAGATTATAAGCTAATTAAAGATAATAATAAGAAATATTACGACGATATAAATTTTATAGATATAATTATAGCATGTTGCAAGTTGTAAACTTGCCTCGATCGAATCGCGCGACGGATACGCACGGCACGTCCGACGTCGGTAAATCGTCGCAACGCACAGGCGGCATGCGGAACAGGTCCAGGCAAGGTACGTTAACTGGATCACTTAGATCGTTAGCTACGAGCACGGCTCCGGCGGTGATCGCCGGAATCAAGAAACAAGATCAAGAAAAGAAAGAAGGAAGAAGAAGAAGAGATTGTGTATTAAATAAGAAAAGAAAAAAATAAATAAATAATATATATAAAAATATATATATATGCAGAGCTGAGAAAGAAAGAGAGAAAGGGGTTGTTATTAAGCTTTAAATTTTAATTTAAAAAGATTTTGTAACTTATAAATATTTTAAACTGTTAAATTTTAATAAAGATATTAGATGAAATAAAATTGGATTTTCTGGTAAATACAAATTTAGTCCATAATACGCCGGGGTCGGGTCTAAAATTCGGTTTCAAAAAATATATATATCGACCAAAACTCAAATTGGATGTCCGGGTAACAAAAATGCATACCCCCAAGAACGGATGCACACACGTGCACGTAGCCAATAAACAGGTCCGTTTCACTGAACGGGACGAGAACAAGGTACGCGGATGCTACGACAGGGTCGGGTATCATACAGGCCATGCTAGATATTTTTAAAATATTTTAATTGACTTTAAATGTTATATTAAAAAAATGCAGATGCCAGATAAAATGCCAGTATGCAGTAAAAAATGAAAATGCACGAATCCATGTAACAGGTCAGGATAAATCATAAACATGAATCAAGAGAGGTTTCAAGCAAGCGGGTCGGGTAAAATGCAAATACAAATGTCAAAATACTATCCGCACCCAAAACACAGTAAACCAAGAAACTACCATAAATAAAGAAATATATGAACTATAATTAGTATAAATATACTAGGGTGTTACACTTACCTGGCTACAAAAGAGATAAAGAGATAGTAGAGAATTGATCCTGCGATTTGTCTTCTGAAAGTTTAGGAGCGGTCTAGTGACTTGACCTAGGTAACCTTAGATTTAAGGTTGATTGTGCATTTTTTTTATCTGTCTAAGTCCGACTTTTTCAAAAAAAAAAACCCTTTCTTTTTACGTAATTCTCACAAACGTTGTCACTTGCGGTAAACCCGCTTAGTGCATGCTCGGTTGTATACGGGATTCTGGTGACCGTCTTGTCCATGTTTCTTCTATCAACTTCGAAGTCGGTACTTCTTCATTTTCTTTTTTCTCTCCATCCACAACATCGACCGAGATGGACGGTTCTCCATCAAATTTTAAAAACATCACTCTGTCACCACCCGCAGGTGCGCAGAATCCACCGTGCATCTCTCTCCAAGAAAAATACTATCCTATACGTGGTCCTCTTTCTACTTGTCTTTCTATTCCACCAGCCAATGGGGATAATTTTGAAATCAAACCCCACTTTATCAACCTTTTGCCTAAATTTCACGGGCTTGAGTCTGAAGACGCATACGTTTTTATCACCAAATTTGAAAACGTATGTGCTATGATGGACATTTCACAACTTTCTATGGATGCTATGCGTTTACATTTTCTCCCGTTTACTTTGTGCGATTTAGCCGAAAAATAGCTTTATAACACAACCGGACACTCTATTTCCAATTGGGATGAAGTCGTTATAGCATTTCTTAAGAAATTTTATCCCAATCATAAAACCGTCCGTGTTCGAAGCGAAATCAGTCAGTTTACCCAGCTTCCCAATGAACCATTTTGGAAATGCTTTGAACGGTTTAAGGATCTGCTTGTCCAATGTTCTCATCACGGAATCCATAAATGGGATATATGCCGAATTATGAGGGCATTACTCCAGCAACAAAGCAGATGCTTGAAACCATGTGTCAATGTAATTTCATATCCAAAAACGATAGTGAAGGCTGGAAATTTCTGGAAGATCTTGTTGAACATACTTTGCAATGGGAAAGCGTTAGACCACCATCATCTAAGGAAGGTATCCATTAGCTCGATATTTCCATAGCAGTAAAAGCCGAAATGACAACGATGCAAAAGAAACTCGAAGGTATGGAAAACAAATTTTTATTAGCCTCCCTAAATCAGGTGACGCTCCCTAAAACCGTGTGTGGATGATGTTCCGATCCATCACATCTGATGGAAGAATGTCTTTTGAATTCTCCGTTTCAAGGTCAAGAACATACTAATGCTGCTTTTCGGCGGCGACTTCGAGCGGCAGGAGCTAGCTGCAGGCGCCGTAAGCGACGTCGATTCTAGAAGCACGGTGCGTGGAACCGAGTGAGGAGGCTCGAGGAGGCGTGGCGTGGCTTCGATCAGGAACCGATCGTCAAGGGCTTCGATCGTCGAGGACGAGAGCGGCGGGAGAAAATTGGGGGGAAATGTGGGGTGGGGTGTTTGAGGTTTTGGTGGTTTAATGCCTGTGGGTTGTGGGGCCCGCCTCATGTTTGATTTGATAATGTTTTGATGTGTTACCCAATCGTTTGAAACCGTTACTCAAATACGGTAACAGATTTAACCGTTATCATTTCCCCATTACCGAAGCCCATATTTGTAGTAGTGAAAACGAAAGCTGCTTTGTATTTAAGCTGTTTTAAGATGCTACGTAGCGAATAGATTAAGCTATGTTATATGGCGCAAAATACCGAGCCACGTAGTTAACTATTTTAAACATTGGACGAGAAGTTAAGAAAGAAAGCCTGAGGGTATTAACTCTCATACAATATGAAACTACTTTATTATCAAACTTAACTTCATTTCAACTTCGCACTTCGGAGGACAACTTAACATCCATTTCAAACATTGCACTTCAGACACTAAATTTAACATCCTGAATGATGGCCGCTTAACATTGACCGTGTTTGTTGGGGGCAAATAGCGATATTTATGGGCCTTCTTATGACATTCAATCATAGCTAGCTAATGCAAACAGATACATGCAACGAAAATAATAAGATCGATACATACAGACAATTGATTTTACAGCTTTGGCAATTCGACAAATTAAGAAGACACCGTAACGAAATGTATGAATAAAAAGTGTCATTCTATCCCTTCCCCAGATCCCAATTCAAGCCTAGCTATTATGGTGAGATACCACAACCATTGTTTTCACTGCGGATTAGAAAAAAAAAAGGTTTTATAAGATGATGAGCTACGATTAATATACATCTAATCTAAATGTCTCCGACATACCATATATATCCTAATCTTCCTACCAATAACGATAACATAAGGTGTATATGAGAAGGCAATGAGGCGTCTGGCCTCACCCATTACGGATGGGGCATGGAGGGTTTAATTGCAAAATACCTCCTGGGTCCCACCCTCAATGGGTGAAGCTACTGCATGACAGGGCCTGCAGAGTTACTGCATGTCCCGGCCCGATTGCTCCTATGAGATTTTTTTTTATATGTTCAGCACTTCTTGCTAGCCATCCAAAATATCCAACCCTGGCTTTTAGGTTATTATCTTGAATTTGCATTGATGGGAGGAAAAAAAGGGACATCATAAATTTTTTATGGTAATATAAAGAAAAAATATTCCATAAGCCCTCTGATCATGTGTCTTGCAGAGAGAGAGGGGGGGGGGGGGGGGGGGGGGGAGAGCATGCCATGAGTGATATGATTGCCCTCTCTCTCCTTATTAGCTAGCTATTAGGGCCTTTGTTGGAAGGAAAGCCTTGGGATTGAAGGCACGAATTTCAATCATGGCAGAGGAGGTATAATCATCTCCCTGTTATTGCAAAGAAGTGAGAAAAAGCTATAGGCTTCATACAAACAGAGAAGAAGAAATTAAGAAAGAGAAAGAGAAAAAGGGGGAAAAACAAAACAAAAAAGATTGAGAGAGAGAGAGAGAGAGAGAGAGAGCTTTTGATGGATGCTTCATTTTTTCACCAGCCTTTAGCTTCACTTCAAAAGCATATGGTTTGAGTGGATGAAGATTTTGCAAGAAAGAGGAAAGTGAGTTGAAAAAAGTAGTGTTAGCTTAAAAGAAGACCCATGGGCATACTTGACAAATGTTTATTTTGAGCATTAGAGAGTTTTGAGATTCCTCTTCTCTCTCTCTCTCTCTCTCTCTCTCTCTCTCATCTCTTGGGACTATCAATTATCATCAAGCAACCTTTCTTCCTTCTTTTTAAAAAGATAATTATATCATGATGGAGTCTTCCAATTTAAATCTAGATCTCCACCACCAAGATGACTTCCATGGCTCCTCGTCTTCCTCTTTAGCTCTTCCATCTCTCCAAGATCTCATACAGTAAGTACCAAAAATATTAATTAGCTTGTACAAATTTTCTTCTTTGCAGCAGAGAAAGTCCAAATTATCTTTGTCTTATTCTTTGTAATTTGTTAAGATTATTCTCATGACAAATTCCTAGGATTTGGATTTTCTTTCCATGGGTTGTCTTCTTATGACATGTATTGTGTCATTGAAGATCCTGTGTAGGGTTTTTAATTTGTAACCCTAGAATTGTCAAAATATATATTAGGTGTTTGTTATATATTTCTCTCTCATCACTTCATATTTATGACAAGAACTCCTGCATGCAAAAAAAAAAGGTTATGCCACCACTAATTATGAGATTTTCTATCTTGTATCATGCAGGAATAGTGAGTTCTCTAATGGAATGCTCTCAAGCTCAAGAGATCACTTCATGATGCAAGAACTAGGGTTTCAGTGGGGTCCAACTAGCAATCTCCAAGACTACAACTTGATGCCTTCTCATGTGAAGCATGAATTCAACCAAATAAATGGGTTTGTTCAACCAAGCTTTGAGCCAATGAACTTGGGTGTTAATAATATTGGGAGAAGCTTGAGCATGGTGTTGCCAAGTGCTAATATCTTAAGTTCTTCAAGCATGCATCCTTTGTATCCATCAAGTTCTTTAGGGATGGACCTCCAAGCTCTAGATCTCTTGGCGGCTTCAGCTAGATTTGGAAAGCCAATGTCTCAACCTTCACTACTCAATAATATGGCATTGTTGAGAGAAGATTTAGCTTATGGTACTCTTGGCCAGTTGCAAGAACAAACTGATCATGTAGCAGCAGCCTCCAGTGCTAGCCATTGTAAGGTGAGTATATTCTCGATCACTACTTAATTTGCTGCCCTATATAATATTACTAGTATTATGAGTTTGACCAGCTATAAATACCACTGTGCTAGTATTTGAGCTTGAATATTATCAAATTAAAAATTAATATAGAATATAGAATAGTTATTCTAAACGAGGATGGATTTGTTAACGAGGTTATTAGCCCCCGATAGAGCGGAATCTGCAATACCCCCTATAATTATTGAATCAAGTACACCGAGCAACCCAAGGAGATTTCTCATAAATCTTTCTAGATTTCACAAACTTCAGTTGTCACTCTCTCAGTACAATGATTTCTCTCTATTAAATTTGGCTACAAAGAATACATATGAGAGGTCTGGAAAACCTTATTCTTATTGAAAACATGAGATAAATCTTATTTTACTAAATATAGATTCATCCAGATCTGCTGACGGCAGACGTCTGACCCATACTTGGACAAACGTCTGCCTACACTCTGTAGATGATCTTCATTTCTCAAGGGCAGACGTTTGTTCCACACATAACCAGACGTCTGCCTACGTTCTGGATTAGGCTTCGTAACTTCTGCAAACGTCTGCCTCGCTGGCCTTTAGATGTCCGCCTTTGTTTTGGTATTCTGACATACTCTTCTGTGCACATTCAGACGTCTGTCTCTTCCTTCATGACATCTGACCTCAATTATTTCTTCATAATTTCAACATTTAAATAGTCTAAAACAAAATTTCATATGATTTGAAGATCTTTTTGTGCAATCTATAGGTTACATATGCCTAATGCATGAAAATATGGCAGTTTATATATTTAGGCTAATGTGTCGATCACTTTGCCAAATCTTTATATCATCGGCTTTAATTTATCTAATTTTAGAATATTTATTTAGATAACATATACAATTAAATCTAGGTAAAGTTCAAATTTTGATGCTAGCTGTAACATGCATTTTTTCCCTGGATAAAATGTAAGTCTCAAATTTAATAAGCCTTAGAACTAATTAGGAAAAGACTTAATTGCACGAAGGTATCATGAACTTTCATCTTTTTTGTGTTTGATAACAAGAACTTCAATAATTAGAGATAACTACCTACCAATTCCGGTTGCAACTTAATACCATTTTACTGGTTATCAATTGCAAAAAATATGAAAGTTCTATTGTGTATCCATGGTACATGTATCTATCTCTAATTATTGAAGTTCATGTATCAATTGCAAAAAACATGAAAGTTCATGGATACATTTTTGCAATTTATTAGCCTTAGGAAAAAGATGGTGGCAATTTGGGCAATGCAACAAGAATATCTAACTCGAAATGGAAATAGTGATGAAGACGATGGGGGTAATGCAACTGGTAATTGATTTTTTTTATTTATTTTATTTATTTATTAATCTTTTGTTTTTGCGCGCTTTGACAAGTACGATGTGTGTATATATATGATCATGCACTCGTGCTCAAGCCTGCTTATTATTGTTATTAATATCTAGAATCTTTATTAATACTATTTAAAAGATTTAAGAATAATTAAGACATGCATAAATAATTATAGATATTACTTGTAGGGTGATTAGGTTAATTTGTTAAGCTCTTATTTAATGATTTAAAAATAAGGAATAAAAGGAAGCTTTACTAATTATGCATGCTACATTACCGACAGTTGGAAAAGATGATAATGCCAAATAACAAGGAATATGATTAGTTATATATATTATATATCAATATTCCCTTGTGTTAATTTGAAAATGTAGGATGCTTTCCCTTTCAATCTCTGCACAAAGTAAAGATCTATGATATGATATTGTTATATCTTTTGCATTCAACAAAAGACTACCAAAGGGAACTCATAAAGCAAACTTTTCAGCTTTAGGAGCGACATGATTTCTCTCTCAGCTTTCTTTTTCAGAGGCAGATAAAACAGAAAGAAAAAAGAGAGAGATGCCATGTACATCAACAGCACTTAACAAATTTATCCTTTTTGTGTTTTTCTCAATTTGAAGGTCTCACATTCAGCAAGTAGAGTTACAGAAGCAAGGAGAAGCAACAGTTTAGACTGCGGAACTCCGCAACCGACAACAAAGAAACCTCGGTTTGAGTCGCCTTCTTCTTTTACTCCCTTCAAGGTACAAATATATATACAAACATATTCTCGTGTGTGTGTGTGTGTGTAAGGGATATTAATTTTAGAAATTTTCAATATTGAAAAAATATAAATATATAAGAAATGTAGATTAATCTTTTCCACTGCTTTGCGATCTTTTTCTAATCCAAACATGCATGCTAAGAATATGTTAAATACATATGTAAAAGAATTGATATATACATATGTATGTCCGTATCCTAGCTTATAATTATAAAATTAATTGTTGAAGTTAATTTAAGGATAGTATAAATATTAATTATTTTCTTGGTTAATTTATTTTTAATTAAATAGGTGAGGAAGGAGAAGCTTGGAGATAGGATTGCAGCTTTGCAGCAATTGGTGGCGCCTTTCGGAAAGGTTTGTGTACACTATAGATATATATTGCAGTTTACTTCACACACACACGCGGCTTTATTTAAGTAAATAAATGTGCAGGTTCAATCATTTTTCCTTCAGTAAACATGGATCAAAATGTTGGGAGGGGAAGTCGATCCACGGAACAGTGCTTGCGACAAAACCCAAATCACGCAAAAATACAATCACACAATTAAACGACGAAAGACAATATAAATTAAAATGCAGGAATAAGAAAGCAATCAATCACAAACAAGATAGATTTGTTAACGAGGTTCACCCACCGTATGGCTAGTCCCCGGCAGAGCGGAATCTGCAAACGTCTACTATACTTGAATCAAGTTTACAAGCAAGAACAACCCTAGGAGATTTCTCTCAAATCTCTCTATACAAATCTCTCTTGGCCTTTGCCTCTTGTGATGATACTTGTGATGGATACAAGTGATGGCTACAAAATGCCTCTCATAAGATGTGCTTTTATAGCACCCAGGACAATGTTGCTATCTAACACCTAACAATGTCATGGATGTCAAAGGTAGCACCTACCAAAGTCACCACCTTTCATTGTCATCACCTAACAATGTCATGGATGTCAAAAGTAGTACCTACCAAAGTCACCACCTATCATTGTCATCACCTAACAATGTCATGGATGTCAAAAGTAGCACCTACCAAAGTCACCACCTATCATTGTCATCACCTAACAATGTCATGGATGTCAAAAGTAGCACCTACCAAAGTCACCACCTATCATTGTCATCACCTAACAATGTCATAGATGTCAAAAGGTGGCACCTAACCATAGACTTTAATTTGCATCAATTTTCAACAAACTCCACCTTGATGCAAATTCATCACAATCTCGACATTGTCCCACTTGGAGTAATTTTTGGCTTGATTCTCAGCACTAGTAAACTTCACACGATTCCGCTGCTGCTCTCTCCTCATTAAATTTTCATGGAGAGATTCACCAATCTGCAACAGAGATTCAGCTTATCTCTGTCTACTATTTTGGTGAACATATCCGCCGGATTCTTTTCTCCCGTGATCTTCTGCAGTGTCAACTCACCATCTTCTAACGCCATGCGTATGAAGTGGTACCGCACCTTGATATGCTTCGTCCGAGAATGATATGCTGCATTCTTTGCCAAATGTATTGCACTTTGGCTGTCGCTCCACAAGGTATTGAAGTCTTGCTTCTTACTCAACTCTTCGAGTAACCCTTGTAGCCATATCATCTCTTTGCTGGCTTCCGTGATTGCCACGTACTCAGCCTCCGTAGTTGACAATGCTACCACTTTTTGCAGTTGAGATATCCAACTTACCGATGTTCCCCCAACTGTAAATACGTATCCCGTTGTGCTCTTCCCACTATCTCGATCACCCGAGTAGTCCGCATCAACGTAACCTTGCACCTTTAGAGAGTCGCCCCCGAAACATAAGCAGTGACTAGACGTACCCTTAAGATACCTCAAAATCCACTTCACCGCATTCCAATGCTCCTTCCCCGGGTTTTGCATATACCGGCTCACAACTCCCACTGCATGTGCAATATCTGGTCTCGTACTCACCATTGCATACATTAAACTCCCCACCGCAGAAGCATAAGGCACTCTTGCCATCTCGTCTTTCTGCTCTTGAGTTGTAGGACAAAACTCCTTCATGAGTTTGAAATGTTTTGCTAAAGGCATACTCACTGGTTTTGACTTGTCCATGTTGAACCGCTTCAAAACCTTCTCGATATAGTCGCTTTGCGATAACCACAGCTTCCGCTGCTTCCTATCTCGAACGATCTTCATGCCCAAAATTTGTTTGGCCGCTCCCAAATCTTTCATGGAAAACTTTTCAGCCATCATCTTCTTCAGACTTTGAATTTTCTCGAAATTTGGACCCGCTACCAACATATCATCTACATAGAGTGATAAAATGATATAGTCTCCATCCTCAAAAGTCTGAATATAGACACAGTGATCTGACTCACCACGCAAAAATCCCGTCTCTAGCATGAACTGATCGAATTTGAGATACCACTGCCTTGGAGCTTGCTTAAGGCCGTACAAGCTCTTTCGCAGTTTACACACCATAGATTCTTTTCCCTTCACCTCGTATCCCGGTGGCTGCATCATATAGATCTCCTCCACCAAATCTCCATGAAGGAATGCAGTCTTCACATCAAGCTGCTCTAAGTGCAGATCCTCCACCGCCACAATACTAAGGATCACCCGAATTGATGTCATTTTCACCACAGGGGAAAATATTTCTTGATAGTCAATTCCTTGCTTCTGTGCATATCCCTTGACTACCAAGCGAGCCTTGTACCGCTTCACACCATCGGCCTCATCTTTTATCCGGTACACCCATCTATTCAGCAACACTTTTCGACCCTTGGGTAGCTTCACTAGGTCCCACGTGCGGTTCTTCTTCAAAGAATCCATCTCCTCGTCCATAGCTCGCTCCCACTGCTTACTAGCACCGTCTTGCGTCGCCTCTTCAAGGGATTCAGGCTCCCCCGAATCCGTGTACAAAATGAAGTCGGTGACAAGTCTTTCAGGTAGTCTCCTTTCTCTCGTAGATCTCCTCAAAACTGGTACATCTGGTTGCTGAACATGGTGGCCATCATGTTCTTGCACCTGATCCTGCACTGCAGCTTCCTCCACGTTTTGATACCCACTTGAAGACACCTGATTGTTCTTTTGAGTTCCGTCTAACTCCACGAACTCAGATACAACACCATCTTTGGCTTGCTTTTCTTCTCTATATAAGTGTTGCTCATCAAAGACAACGTTCCGGCTTCGTATTACTTTCTTACTTGTGTAATCCCACAGCCGATATCCGAACTCGTCTCCACCATACCCGATGAAAGCACACTTCTTAGATTTGGAGTCAAGCTTACTCCTTTCTGCCTTATCAATCAAAGAATACGCGATACAGCCAAATACTTTAAGGTGCGAATAATTGACCGGTTTACCCGACCAAATTTCTTCTGGAATGCCTCCATCAAGCGCACTCGCCGGGCTTCTGTTGATCAGATATACAGCAACATCGACCGCTGCTGCCCATAAGAATTTTGGCAGATTCGCATCCAAGGTCATGCTTCGCACTCGCTCTAGGATCGTTCTGTTCATCCTTTCAGTGATACCATTTTGTTGTGGTGTCCCAGGTACCGTCTTCAACCAACGAATACCCTTTTGCGAGCAAAACTCCTCGAACTCTTGGGTGCAGTATTCCCCGCCATTATCGGACTTTAGGCATTTAACCTTCATCCCCGTTTGGTTCTGCACCTGCGCAATCCAGTGTTTGAAGATGCCAAACACATCGGACTTTTTCTTCATCGCGTACACCCATGTCTTCCGACTTGTATCATCGATGAACGTCACAAAGTACCGATTTCCGCCATAAGACTCCACCGAGGCCGGACCCCACACGTCCGTATGCACCATCTCCAGTTTCTTGGTCTTTTTCGCTACGCCTCCAATTTGAAAACTGAGCGTGTTTTGTTTCCCACAAACGCAGCTCTCGCAAAACCCCAACTCCACCTTTTTCAGCCCCGAAAGAACCCCCTTAGCTTGAAGAATTTTCATGTTCTTCTCGCTGAGGTGCCCCAATCTTTTATGCCACAACGAAGTCTCCGAATCTTTCTCCGAACTGGCCGTCAATGCAGCCGAGCCTCCGCTGCTCCCATTGAATGAGTACAACGAACCGCTCAGCTTGTCCCTTGCGACCACCAACGATCCTTTGGAAATCTTCCATTTAGAATTCCCAAACGTTGTAATAAACCCTTCGTTGTCTAGCTGACTTGTGGAAATCAAGCTTTTCTTCAAATCAGGAATATGACGAGCATTCTTCAATTTGATTTGACCACCTCCTGACGGTTGCAAGATGATCGTCCCTTTTCCAACGATCTTACACGATTCACCGTTTCCCACCGTCACATGTTCAAGATCGCCCTGAACATACTCGCTAAAGTGGTGTCTGCCCGAAGTGCAATGAAAAGAAGCCCCTGAATCTAGGAACCAAGTATCCGCCTTTGTATTATCGTTCGCCGATAGACAAAGACCTTGTTCCCCTTGTTCTTGTGTAAATACCACATTCGCTTCCTTTTCATCCGTCTTCTCATCTGAGCCTTTCTTCGGAAGCCTGCATTCACTTCTTCTGTGGCCATTCTTTCCGCAATTCCAACAGGCGCCTTGGATTTTTCCTTGAGATTTACCTCGGCTTTTAGACTTGCCCTTTTTCCACTTCCCCCTTTCTATTGTTCTGCCACGATTCTCCACCGAAAGTGCAGAAGTTCCAGAACTCCCACTCACGGACTTTCTTCGCATCTCATCGTTTAATATGCAGCTTACCGCATCATTAAACGTGAGAATCCCCGAGATAGAGTTGCTAACCGTCATTACTAGGTTCTCCCAACTCTCTGGCAACGAACATAGGAACAGTAGGGCTCGAATCTCGTCTTCAAAGATGATTGAAACGGATTCAAGTTGGCTTGTCACGCTGTTGAATTCGTTCAGGTGCTCTATCACCGAACCATTCTCCATCATCTTCATGTTGAAAAGCTTCTTCATCAAAAATATTTTATTTGATGTCGATGGCTTCTCATACAACTTCGCTAACGTCGTCATTAGCGCCTTAGTTGTTTTCTCCTTTGAGATATTAAAGGCCACCTGCGGAGTCAACGACAATCTGATCGTCGCTAAGGCTTTCCTATCCAAAAGGTTCCACTCCTCATCGGTCATCTTCTCGGGCTTTTCTCCTAGTAACGGAAGATATAGATCCTTTTGGTATAGACAGTCTTCTAACTGCATGCGCCACCAACCGAAATTGTGACCATTGAATTTCTCGATTCTTATCTTATCCTCTGCCATCTTTCGTCTGTATCGCAGCAAACTCGACTTTCTCCTAGATCTGAACCAACGCCTTCAAAACTATAATCTAAGAAAGTGGGGAAGAGGACACAAGCGTCGTTACCCACCGTTACCTAGATTATAGAATCGAAGAACCCTAGGTTCTCTTAACCTCGCTCTGATACCAGTTGTTGGGAGGGGAAGTCGATCCACGGAACAGTGCTTGCGACAAAACCCAAATCACGCAAAAATACAATCACGCAATTAAACGACGAAAGACAATATAAATTAAAATGCAGGAATAAGAAAGCAATCAATCACAAACAAGATAGATTTGTTAACGAGGTTCACCCACCGTATGGCTAGTCCCCGGCAGAGCGGAATCTGCAAACGTCTACTATACTTGAATCAAGTTTACAAGCAAGAACAACCCTAGGAGATTTCTCTCAAATCTCTCTATACAAATCTCTCTTGGCCTTTGCCTCTTGTGATGATACTTGTGATGGATACAAGTGATGGCTACAAAATGCCTCTCATAAGATGTGCTTTTATAGCACCCAGGACAATGTCGCTATCTAACAAAGTCACCACCTTTCATTGTCATCACCTAACAATGTCATGGATGTCAAAAGTAGTACCTACCAAAGTCACCACCTATCATTGTCATCACCTAACAATGTCATGGATGTCAAAAGTAGCACCTACCAAAGTCACCACCTATCATTGTCATCACCTAACAATGTCATGGATGTCAAAAGTAGCACCTACCAAAGTCACCACCTATCATTGTCATCACCTAACAATGTCATAGATGTCAAAAGGTGGCACCTAACCATAGACTTTAATTTGCATCAATTTTCAACACAAAATGTATCGTCAATGTCTGACGAGATAAAGGACTTGACGAATATACATACAATTATTCTCGTCTATATCTGATCAGTTCTTGAATTTTTGATATTCTTTTGTTAGACATTTCTTTGTTATTTCCGCCAAAATAATGCTTCTAATGTAGTTATTCCACTGGTCTACGGTCAACTTTTCATTTGAAAAAAACTTTAATTCAAAATATATGCTAATTATAAATCCAAATATTTTAATTCAAATTATCTTCTTATGATAAATCCCAATGATATATAAAACATGAGTGCTATAGCTAGCTTAAAATTTCCACATAGTCTTTCATACGTATCTAATGCTAGCTAGCTTGTTTATATATGTAGACTGATACAGCATCTGTGCTGATGGAAGCTATTGGATACATCAAATTTCTCCAAGACCAAGTTGAGGTAATTTTTACATATTAATATTCATGCAACAAATGCGTGTTAGCCAAAGTCCTTGTATATATAGTTGAATACGTGATTGAACTAATTTTATTTTATACATTAATTGTGTGCTGTTCTTTCGTGCCATGATCGATCATACTTATTAGCCAAGTTAGAGTAAAGAATTTGCTTATATAGGTTACAAACTCTTGTCAATCGATTATATATATGTAGATTAATTATTCTTTTTTAATTAATGGAGAAGATCATACCCAGTTTTTCTCTTAATTTGCGATTGACGAGGTTGTTATCCTTGGTTAAGATTTTGATTTAGTCATCTATTCATTCAAAAAAAAATCCTTAAAAAAAGTTAGCGATAAGATGATTACTCCTCGCATTTTCTAAACTCAAATTAATTAATTAAGTACTCTTTTATCAAAAATCTTTGCAGATTCCTCAATAAAAAATGAAATATTGATATTTTTTGTGTTTCCTAATTTCATGCAGACACTAAGTGTGCCTTACATGAGGTCTTCCAACAATAACAAAACAAGGGCAGCTCAAGAGGTATGTTTGTACTAAATTAACAAAAGTATATATTAAACATATGCAGCATATATGTATGCATGGTATAAAAATTGCATGTTGTTTTGCCACTTGCGCGCATAGCACATTTTTTATTGTCATCACATATTCTATAGCATGCACAGTTTCCACTCTAGAGCAAAAAAGGTTCATTATATTGTGATAATACTGTGATGATAGTTAAAATTTAATTAATAGAAATATGTTTATTCCGTGTATGCTTATGCATTGGTTTAAATATGTCAATATGGTAAATTTAAAGGGAGCTAGGTGGCAATCATATCTAGGCAAGTTGACATGTTGCAAATTTTTGTGTATGTTTAAAGGGAATATGAGGTTGTGGTCGTTCATGGTTAATTGGCTGTGAACGACAGACACCGTCCCCTATGGACCTTCTAGTTACAACTTAAACAGAGGGATCTATGCGTTGTGACTGTTGTTCATAGCCAACTAGCTATGAAACGCCCGTTAACCCCATGTTTAATGCTAGCTTTTTTATTTGTCATTTTCGCTGGGTAGAATCTTGTGGCTCCATAAGAGAAGTCTCAAAAGAAATATATATATATATATATATAGATATATAGATAGAGAGAGAGAGAGAGAGAGGTGTGATCCATTGCAAACCGGTCCGCGTTTTTAAAAGACGGGAACTCCCGATCTACGACATATTTTAACGATCCGATCCGTTCAAGTTGATCACCCTACCCTCAAATATATGTATATGAAAATTCAAAAGATTTAAGGACCTCTAACCTATGCATTGGATGGAGTTTATGTTGCATTATCGAAAAACGTCAATTTTTGCATCCATCGATACATGTTAGAGGTCTCTGTATCCTTTGAATTTTCATGCACACATATTTAAGGGTAGGATGATCAATTTGAACGGATCGAATCGTTAGAAAATGTTGTAGATCAAGAGTTTCCGTTTTTAAAAAACAAGGACCGGCGCGTGCGTATTGTGACATTAATTAATAGTTTCTAAATTAATTTGTTTTTGGAAATTATAGGTACCAAGTGAAGAGACAGATGAAGCTAAGCCAGATCTAAGGAGTAGAGGGCTTTGCCTTGTGCCCTTGTCATGCATGTCCTATGTCACAAATGAAAATGGAGGAGTTTGGTCCCCTAATTCTAATTATAGGGGAGGTTCTTGAAACATACTGTTACATATATGTAGCAAGTAGAATGAATTATAATTAATGCATGCATGGTTCTTAAAAAAGAAATTAGAAATCATGTCATTGATGGATCTTAAATAGATTCATTAATTCTCTCCCTCGATGTTTTCTTGATCCTCCTTTTGTTGATTGGTTGTTGTGAGATATAACGAGCTTAAATATTTCCCCCAAAGGGAAATGTTATAGTATTATCATGTGATGGAGCAACCTTGATCAACTTAAGAAGAAGTTCTAAGATGGAACAAGTTTGCTCCACTAGGCTATTGTAAAACTCTATGCTTAATGGACTAATTATATCTTGTATCGCTTCGAAAATTTAACAAGCCTCGTGTCCTTGTTTATGCTCATATGTACACATTTTGCATGTACTTGTGGCTGCGATTAATCAAATAGTGATACAATACGATACGGTTTGTGCTGTAGTTTGAAAGGAAAGAAATTCTGAGAGGAAATACTAGTGTAGGTATTGATGCATATATATAGATTAAATGGAAATACATATGGTTGTGGGGCCATGGGGAAGGATGTTGGAAGCCCAATAACGATATAGGTTCTTTAATTGTTTTGAAATCCATTTTTGGTTAAGATTGTCGATAAACATGAATATAAAAAGAACATGACCGGATATCAATATCCATATGTACTTGGATCAACATTTGTATCTCTATTCTGATCAGATGTGATTTGTGATTTCCGTGCTCTCAAATTATCAAATTTGGAAAGTGATTAGAATGGGCAAGCCCTAGAAAAAAAATTTGTTCTCCTTATCTTTATCTTTTGCCACGTGTCGGACGGTTCCTTAATCCAAGATATTTTATTATTTAGATTTGGGTTAGGCGGACCTTCCTTTATCATGAAAACAGCATTATCGGTTATAGCCAGTCACACAACATAAGAATTTATTTAAAAGGCGAAAATACCCTTTACATGACGGCTAATTATTCCGAAAAGATTCAATCATTAAATATCGCACGCGGACTGATCATGCTGACCTATCAGGAGCATGTCCGGTCAATAAACAACAGATTTCAACTTGCAAAACTTTTATTATTTGATTCGTCAAGATACCCTGAAAAAATGTCCAAATTCAGTTGGAGTCGACCTCACTAATCTCACAATCATCAACAACAATTATAGATTTCAATAGTATTTTATTTTTTGGAGGGTTTTCTGATTTTGGCCACCGACTTTTAGTATTTTCAAAATATACATCAAATGCTTAGCATTTTTAAAAACAATACAAACTTGGTAAAAGTTATCTAAAAAGACATGTTAAGCTCCTGTAGCTTTACATCCATCCAAAATTAACCTACAATCAATTATAGCCATTAGGATGAGAAAAAACAAAAGTGCCCTTGTAATGGATGTTTTTGGTTGTTTAAAGGATTTACCGGTTTTCTTCTCCTCCTCCTTTTTCTTCTCCTTCTTCTTCTTTTCTCTCTCACACACACACATAAACACTGCCAAGAATTCTCTCCGCTCTTTCTTCCATTTATACTCTTATACTCCCTCTCTCTCTCCTCTCGTCCTCTCTCTCTCCCATTCTCTCTCTGTCTTCCCTCTCTGCTCTCTATCTGCTCTCTCATTTCTTTCTTTATTCAATATCTACATCACTTTGGCAATGAAAATTTCTTATTTGAAAATGAATGAATCTTGTGATTGAGTCGTGATGGAGGTCCTTTTCAGGTCTCCGTCAGATGTTGTCTTCCGTTGATCTCCCGGTGGATTTTGATGGTTATCTTCTGTTGCATGTGGGTCTCAATGGGTTTAGTGGAAGAGCTGGTATGAGGAGTTTGGTGCCGAGTACCTACAAAGAAGTCCCGGGATGGTTTGGTACCACCAAGGACCCTCCGACGATCAAGTTAGTGATGAGATCCGAGCAGAGTAACGGCATAAAAGAGTAAAGAATGGCTTACTTGACCCCTCTGTGATGGGGGTTTATATAGCGGTGGTGGCACGCAGCAGCAGACGCGAGAATCTCGCCGGCAGTTACGCTCCCGACGTCACACCCGCGTAGAGAGCGGATCACCCATTAATGGGGATCGTGATGGCGTGGAACGTGGGATGTTGCTGGCATAGAATCTGCGCATGGCGAGATTCGCGGAGCGGCGGTTACACATGTGAGTGGTGGAGTTGGTCAGAGGGCCGAGGAAGACGGCCTCGACCGGGAGCTCGGGGACGAGCGAGGAGGCCGAGGAGTCTTGGTCCTGTGGCAGCTCGGGGAGAGCTGGGGGGCCAAGGAGGCTAAGTTGCAGAGGCCCCGAGGAGGGCCAGCTGGTGCTTGCAGGTCGGGCACAGGGTGGCCTGGTCGGCCCCTATGGGCCTTTTCTTCTGAGTCCTAGAACACGTCATCTGCCACGTGTCCTGATCTTGGAGGTCGTCAATATTGAGCATCATCATTAGCTCCCCCACTCTTGTCCCGACCAGCTAGCGGGTCGGGTCAAGAGTGGACTGCCAAGTCTCCCGAGGTGAACCCCTTTCTAGGGCTTTGTCGGGACGAGCTCTCGGGCCGTCGGTTGTCTTTTCCGCTAGCGAATCAAGGCGAGATCTCTGCATTTAAAGAAGATGTGTCGATTCGTGCACTCTGCAACTGAAGCGACGGTTCACGTGTCAAGCGTCGATTGGCTGACGCGACGTATGCAGGCCTGTGGCGTCTGATGGGACGCGGTCCAGCGCAGGATTGACACGTGGAGCGATCGGAGCCGCTGGGCGTGAGGAACCGTTTCGGCGGGAGATGACGGGCACCGTTGGATAAGGCCGTATGCAGCAATAAACAGGGGTGGGGTCCGCCCTAAGGCCTTTACTCCTTCATATTCCCCTCTCTTAAGTCTTGGTTGCTCGGCGTTCGTCTCCTTTCTCCCGCTTTCGGCCCCTGAAGACTCTCTTCTCCAAGGTTAGATGTCTTCCTTTATAGAATCAGTAGACGTTGTAGGAGTAGGTTCTACGGTCCCTTTAGCTGTGTCTGAGTCTCTTCGGGGAGCAGGGGTTGGATCCTCTCCCCGGGATCGTGAGGTGGGGGACGCCTCCAGAGAAGAGGCGGCAGATGTGGCCCCTGGCTCCTCGTGCTTGGTGAGGCACGAGGACGAGCTCGCCAATGCTCGGGCTCGCTTCCACATCCCCTCGCGCTACACGCTCCGACTGGCCAAGGAGGGAGAGAGGGCAGATCAAGTACGGGTAGGGAAATCGCCATGTATTTGGAAGCTTTTTGGGGCGAAATGCGCCTGCCCTTCTCTCCTGAGGTCGTCGCTGCACTGAACTTCTTCGGTTTGGCCCCCGGCCAGTTAGTGCCGAACTCCTGGAGGATCCTCCTCGGGTTCTTGATCCGCCTGAAGTTACAGGTCGTTCCCTTCAGCCTTTCCCTTCTCGATTCTTCTCTCGTCTTCAAGAGTCACCCTGGTGGTCGAGCGGGCGACCCGAGATGGGTTTATGTCACGCCCCGCTTCCCGGTATACGGCGAAGGGGACGCGACGAGGCTCGCTACGTATATACTCAGAAGTACATACGCTAAGCGTATCTAAACAATAAATACACAAGAGACAAGATATAAAAGGAACGACAACTTTTATTTATTAACATTCTTTTTGTACAATGCATGAAAAGGAAATACAACTGAAAGAAAATGATGCCTAAATAGTGGCATAACAGGAAATGAAAAAAAATATATAAAGGAAAAGTGTACAATGAAACTAAAGTGCAGGGTCTTCGGCAAACTGCTCCAACTCTTCTTGAGATGGCTCGTCTCCGCTGGGTCCAAACTATCTGATGACATTCAAAGAAGAAAAAAATAAAATGTCGTTAGCGAACAAGTCGCTCGGTAAGTCCCAAAAATAAGGGAGAAATGGACAGAGAGTAAGAGAGAGAGTGACTTTTAATGTTGTATTATAATATTGTAATGTTGTATTAACGCTGTTGTTTGTATTCTGGTACAGAAGATGCTAGTGTATACGAGGGGAGTCCCACTTACATCGGGGACCTTGGTAACCTATAGTACAAGGCTCCGTCGATAATACCACGGAACAACGGCATGGATGTAATTACGTCTTAAGTGACCACCTCGTGCCACGTTTAACATATTCCGTACCAGTCTACCCCTTAAACCCCAAAATGTCTTGTTTGTATTGTTATCTTGTAAATTGTATTGATTGTAAGATTGATTGACTGACCGAAACCATAATATCAGTAAGCGGCTGTAACCATAGAGTCATGTAAATGGAATAACTGAGAATCATGTAAAAGGAATAGGTATATCCATGGTTCGGTTCGGTCAAGATGTATAGATTGATATTGGATTCATGAATTCATGAGTTCATATTGAAGTGGAAACTTGTAGATTATAAATTGACTTGAATCATATTCAAGTCAGATTAATCAGACTCAAACCCGAGTCAGACAATCAGAAATGTGAATCGAAGTTTTATAATTGCTAAGGTCCTTAGGATAATTTATAAAACTTGAGAGGGTTTTATGTAAAAATACTTTTATATATTTTTCCAAAATACACCTCAAGTATTTATTGTTCGTCTTTAGAGTTGTACTGAGGGTGGATTTTATGTTGTGACATTTCTAGTGAAAATATCCTAGTTTTATAAATAAGAGTATTTATCTGTAATATTGATTTATTTGAAGTTCATGGTATTTTAGTGTAAAATTTATTATTGTGATTTTTAGAAAAAAGGTGGAATATTTATATTATAATAAAATAGATATTTAAATGATAAATATACATATATTTATACAAAAATAATTTTAATAAATATTTTATATTCCAAATATCTCATTTTCTTAAGATGTCGTATTTTAAACCTTTCGAAACCGAATGCTCCTTGCGGAGGTCTGAATCTCGCACTACTAGCCCGAGGGTGCACGATAAACCGCACGATCCCGAACCGGTTCCCCAAAGATGGGTTGTAGCGGCGCTTTGCAAAGATTGTAAAATACTAATACTTTAGAAAACGGTTTTATATAGTAAAAGGTATTTATTTGAAAAGTGAAATTTTCCGTATTTTGAAATGTGTAACTAGCCAATTTCTAAATGGTCAGTTTGAAAAGTGTAATTTTCCGTATTTTAGATTCTAGGATTTTCTAAGCAACTAGCTTATTTCTAAATGGTCTAAACGATAAGTCGTTAGAAACCTCAAATCGCCTCTTCACCGCCAATTGCGGCCAGGTAAGTGTCAGGTGAGTGGGAGGCTCTCCACTACAAATAGTGGCCCTAATTAAGTAACCACTCGCCTTAGACACACTTGCCTATGTTCCCCCAATCAGAGCAAGGCTCTGTTTGAATTTTAAAAATTCAAATTTTTGAAGCAACGCTTCAAATTCCGTGCGTTGCGCGCAATGCGCCACATGTCAGAAGTTGATACGGTAACGCAACGCCCGAGGCAGTGTGTCCAATCAGAGCAAGGCTCTCTTAAAAAAACAAAAAGTAAAAAGATGCAACGTTCAGTTGCGCAAGCGCTGCGCTGCGCGACACGTGTCTGCGCAGTTGCGCAAGCGCTGTCGCGCAAGCGCTGCGCTGCGCGACAAGTGTCTGCGCAGCTGCGCAAGCGCTGCGCTGCGCGACACGTGTCACGCGCTGGGGAGTTGCGCAAAAACAGAATGAAGATTTAAGAAAATCTTTTCTGTTCTTGTTGAAACAAGAAGATTTTCTCCTGTAAAATAGGGGCCTTTGGATCAAAGATCCAACTGCGCGACACGTGTCTGTGCAGTTGCGCAAACGCAACTGCGCAAGCGCTGCTGCGCAAGCGCTGCGCTGCGCGACACGTGTCACGCGCTGGGGAGTTGCGCAAAAACAGAATGAAGATTTAAGGAAATCTTTTCTGTTCTTGTTGAAACAAGAAGATTTTCTCCTGTAAAACAGGGGCCTTTGGATCAAAGATCCAACTGCGCGACACGTGTCTGCGCAGTTGCGCAAGCGCTGCTGCGCAAGCGCTGCGCTGCGCGACACGTGTCTGCGCAGTTGCGCAAGCGCTGTCGCGCAAGCGCTGCGCTGCTGCTCAAGCGCTGCGCTGCACGACACGTGTCTGCGCAGCTGCGCAAGCGCTGCGTTGCTCGACACGTGTCACGCGCTGGGGAGTTGCGCAAAAACAGAATGAAGATTTAAGGAAATCTTTTCTGTTCTTGTTGAAATAAGAAGATTTTCTCCTGTAAAACAGGGGCCTTTGGATCAAAGATCCAACGGTGGGGAAAATTCCTCAAAATCACTCAGAAAAAGATCTCTTTAACAAATTTAACTAATTTATGGGCACTATAAAAAGGACCCCAGACCTCAATTCAAGATCATCAACATCTTGATAAAAAAAAGAGAAAAGAACTCTTGAGAACTCCTGAAGAATACCAAAAAAAGGTAAAAACCTTTAAAAGAAGAGAAAATTCTCTTATGAACAGATCATTGATCTAAGAACAAGATCATGGATCTTCAACAATAAATAAATAAATAAAATAAAATAAAAATAGTGCCTTGCACTTGTTATGAACCTTTGGTTCTCTGAAATAAGGAAAAACAAGTAAAGAAAAAACTTGTTTTTTCTTTGATCTAAATTTAGATCAAGAGATTAAAAAGTGATTTGCACTTCTGTTCTTGAATCTAAAAGATTCTCAGTGCTTTGCACAAATGCAATGCATTACTTGAAGGGCCAGGCCCAAGTCAAAAAGACCTAACAGGCCAAAATAAATTGCAAAGCAATAAAAGGGCAGAGCCCAAATGAAATTGATGCTCTGCATCATTTATAAAGGGCAGAACCCAAAACAAAATTGATGCTCTGCATCCTTTCTGGGCAAGGCCCAAATAAAAATAAAAAGAAATGCTATGCAAAAGCAGATAAAACGTTGGACATTCTCAACTGGACTTAGCCCAATTTTGGGCATAAGTCCTTAAATTAAATTGACTGAGCAAAATTGCTCTACTAAATCAATTTACAATCGGTTCGAGGGTACATCTCTGAACTCCTCCGACACCTATCATTGTAATCCTTCAACGACGTCGGAGAGGTGACGGGTCCCGACGACCACATATCGGTATAGACTGCGGGGTCCTTAAACTCGTGGACCGAGACGTCCTTAAACTAATATCGGACCGAGACGTCCTTAAACTAATAGTGGACCGAGACGTCCCTAAACTAATATTGGACCGAGATGTCCCTAAACTAATATCGGACCACCACGTCCCTAAACTGGCGATGGACCGAAATGTCCTTAAACTAATATTGGACCACCACGTCCCTAAACTGGAACATGGACCGAAACGTCATTAAACTAATAGTGGACCACCACGTCCCTAAACTGGCGATGGACCACCACGTCCCCAAACTGAAACATGGACAACTACGTCTCTAAACTAGAACAATAGAGCCAATTGCTCTTCTGTCGGATCTAAACGATCCCGTTCAAGTCGATCTTAGTCCAAAACAGGACTAACGTATCCTTGACGAACGTTTAAGTTGATCTTAGTCGCAACGCGACTAATGCATTCTTAAACTAAAAACACCAAACCCAAATCTAAATAAATACGGATTTAGACTAATCCACGTCCTACGGGCGACGGCATTACTCAGTCTCCGTATACAATCCACGGGCAACCACAAACAAAACAAACACACATGACACGAAGTGAAATTCTGGAGAAGGAGAAAGTGGTTACCGCGATGCGGTAGCGTAATTAACTGCAGGGGCTTGCGCCTGCAGGGAAGAGCGTCCCCACAATCAAAAACCCCTCAATCGAGGGGGAATCTGACGAAGTCTGCTACATCGGCCGCATTCATCTAAACCTCCGATACACGGTGCCATAAATCAACTTGGCATCTTCGGAGAGGTAGAAGGATAAAACCAAATAGCATCTGCCCCGAATCTCAGGCACAGACGTCCTAACGTCTCGGCCGCCATTCGGAGGGGAACAGATTCTGGCACGCCCGGTGGGACCTCTTCCTCTTTCCACTCCACACTTCGTGTGTCGTCTTCGCGAACCAATCGCGGTTTGTTAAATGGTTGCCTTTGGATTTCAAGTTTACTAAGATTTGGTCTCTCATTTGGTGCAGAAGAGAAATCAAGCATCGATGGCCTCAACCTGTTCGAAGTGCTCCAATTGCGGTTGCAGCCCGCGTCCAGCCTCAACTGGGGGCATAACCTACGGGCCCCAAGCGGCCTCTTTGTTCACCATGCCAGTGGAACAGGTAACTCAAGCCACCACTGGGCTCTTCTTCGGGACCATGCTCCCGCCAACGAGCTTTAGCACTCCTGTGCCCGGACAAGAAGCTCCTAAGAAGTCGGTCTTCGATCGACTTTCAATTACTGCGGCCCCTGTCAACAGGTCGCACAATGCCAAACCAACGGCTTCTGTTTTCACTAGGCTGGATCAGAACTCTAAAGTGGCTATCCCAAGGAGGACAACGGCCGCTGCTCCAGAAGTCGTTAAGGCGACTTCTCCCATCAAAGAGTCAGTCTTTGCAAGACTGACGATTCCCACTCTTGCCCCTGCTGGTCAAAAGACATCAGTCTTCGACAGGATGATATCGGCAATCGCCCCGCACTCAAACGGGGGGCAAAAAGAAACTATCTCAATCTCTGAGCCAATCCCAACGGCTCGCCGTGCTCGACGTCGCCATTCGCAACGAGTGAGAAAGACAGGGGGCAACTCCCCCTCAGGGATAACTCCACCTGCTCCAATGGTGGAAGTCAACGCTGTTGTTCCAACTGGGAACAGCTTTGAACTACTGAGGAGGGTGCGTAAGAACTCTCCAATCGCTACCTTGAAAAGATCTCCTCCACCCGCGGAGAGAGTTATGGAAATGAAGCAAGAACAGCCCCCTCAACGGCTATCTGCGAAAGTTTATAAAGTTTGGCGGAGGGTTCAAAACTCTGTGATTGATCCAGACCAATTTCGTCGCCAGAAAAAAGCGAAAGTGGAAAAGGACAAGGACCGCCCCATTAAACAGCAGGGGACAGCAGTTGCTAGGATGCCCACTTCAACGGCTCCTTTAACCCTAACGACCCACAAAAGAAGAAGGCCAGAGAAAGCTCCCGCGTCAGCGGCAAAAATTAAAGATGGTGAACCTAAACGCCCCAAGTCAGGGGGCATAACAGTTCATACGGTTTACATGGCATCGGGAAAAGAAGACAGCCGTGCATCCACGGGTCATAGACCGCTTACACGGTCAGTGACCAAGGCTCAGGAGCAACAACAAAAGCTCCAGGAGATGATGAACGCTATGGCTGCACTTACAGGGCCAAAAGAAAACCCTGAGACGTCCTCCGATGAGCGTCAGGAACAGGAGACTGACGCCGAGTTCCTTCGCCGAATATCGGATAAGAAGGACAAAGAGGCTGCCGAAAAAGCAGCCAACATACAGCGTATGAGCCTCCTCTTCCAAGATATGATAGGGATGATGATACAACAAGATCCTCCGGCTGAAGAGCCCCCGATCGTCCTTGGAGATGATAGGGGAGAGACATCAAATCCTCAGCCCGCTCTACCAACGGCTAGAGAGGATACAATCTCTAAAACTGATCTGGACGAATACATAGCCCAACAAATACGGGTTCACCATGCGACGGAAGCAGCCGGCCAGGTCGTAAAAACGGGGTGGCCATATCCGAGCTAGTACGACCAAATCAAGTACCCGCCGGGTTACACAATCCCCAAGTTCCATGTCTACAAGGGGACTGGCAATCCTCACCAGCATGTTGCCCAATTCAGGGCGCTCTGCGGCAACACCGGCGGTGATGACAAGCTTTTGCTTCGCCAGTTCGTTGGAAGTTTATCAGATACAGCGTTCGAGTGGTACTCTGAGCTCCCTAATGACTCTATTAAGACCTTCGCGGAGATGGAGCTGCTGTTTACTCAACGTTTTGCGAGTGCCAGTGAACGTACCCCGATGACGGCACTGATTAATGCCAGGGTAAAGCCGGGCGAGACATGGGTCCAATACGCTATACGGTGGCGTAATTTATGGTCAAAGTGTGAGCAGCGCATTGAAGAAGCTCCCGCAGTGGGTATGTTTGTAGGAACCCTCGATCCACAAGCAACCATCTCGCAATTTATGATGTTCTTCAAGCCGACTACCTTCCAGGCTTTGATTGACAAGCTAGCGCAGATGGATCAGATGGGCCATAAACCCCCTCTTTCAAAGCCGGACTCCCGAAATGACAAAAGGAAGGGAAAAGCGACGTTGTCACTAATGCTCAACAACAACCGAGCGACTCGAAGCCGGTTGCCCGTCCAAATAACATGCGCCCGTACGTACCCCTTGAGGATAGGATGGGACGTCCTTATTCGTTTTCCCGTGATAAAACGAGAAGGTTATTTGAGCTGGCGTTACGCAACAGACTCATAAACCTGCCAGATCCAAAACGTCCGTTGCAACCAAATGACGTCAACGATCCTAACTACTGCCCTTACCATCGAGTACTAGGCCATCCGATCGAAGATTGCTACGTTTTCAAGAATTGGCTTGAAAACCAGTACCGACAGGGCAAATTTGCGTTATCTGACAAATGGAAGGTGAATCCCCCGCAACCCCACACCTCTAAAGGGACGAATACGCCGGGGGCAACATGCTCCGTCGTTGAGGAAGCTCCTTGGCAGGTTGTATTGTCAGCTAAAACGAAGAAGATGCTTAATGATCTTCAGGCATGCCCGGCAATCAAATGGAATAACCCATTGGAGCCGCAAATTGTTGAAGGAATGCTAAAGTCTCGCCCGACTCAAAAGATTGATGGAAGTGGCCCGAACATTCATAACCAGCCGTTAAAATCTTCAAAGAAGAAGAAGAGGTCGAAGAAGCCCGTAAAGCCTAACGACAAGCGCACGGACTTGCAAAAACAAATAGACGCGCTGGAGGAATACAATCAGAAGGCGCGAACCCCCATTACATTCCAAGAGTTCCTCAGCCATGTCTTTCGAGAGGAAGATGAGGGAGGTAGTTCGTCGGATGAATCCGAGGAATATGTGGCAAGCTGCCATATAATTTCCCATTCGTTCATAAACGATGAAGAGACTCCTCGTGCTGAAGAGCTGGGGGCAGATCCTGAACTAAAAATTCCGGAGTCGTCGGATGAGATGATCGACGCGTTCCTCAATGAAGCGTTCTTAAAAAGCAAAGCTGATCAGGAGCGCGAAACGGTTATATTCGAAAGGGCCAAACGCCAGCGTCTTGACAAAAAAATTGAGATACTCCCGCTGGGGCAAAGTGCACCCACCGCGGATAAAACCAAATTCAAGATAAGGAAGAGGTTTGTTAAAGCCGTCTCCATGGGCATGAAGCTTCCATCCTCCGAGGGAAGAGTTACTGGTGAAATGGAAAGCCACCCCTCCTATTGCTCATATCATCGGAAGGTGTCGCACCTCACTGAAGAGTGCAAAGTTTTCGACAGATGGTGGCAAGGATATGTTTCTCACCGGCAACAGTTTAAGTGGGAAAAGCGCAAGACTCGCCGAGAGCAGAACGGAACGATCAAAGGGCTTAACAGAGCTACCGGTGATTGTTGCATGATTGACGCCGGAGGATCACAAGTGCCCACATTCGGGAGCGATTATGATGAGGAGCTAGAGCTAGGCCCCCTATTTAAAGAATCCACTTCGGGAAAAGAAGGACCGATGGTTTGCGAGAATATCCAGCTACGCAATCGGACGCTACCTAAAAAGAATCTCGGACCTTTAAACAAGAAAGACAAAGGGAAAGAGAAGGTCTCCGAAGACATCGCCTTGGATGACCGAGTTGCGGAAGAGTTAACCGCCAAGAACCCACCGAAGAGAAATAAGATGGATTACAATGTCTTGGCGCATCTGAGAAAGCTACCATCACAACTCAGCATTCTTGATGCCCTGTTACTATCAAAAGAGGCGAGAGATTCTTTGATTAAGGCGCTGCAAGATCCGGACCAGTTTCAAGCCTTCCTAGCCGAAGAAAAGATGAAGGATGAACTAGAAGAGGTGCACACGGCCGGCGTTGCTTTTGGTGATGAAGACCTCCTCCTAGGGACGTGCGAACACAATCGTCCCCATTATGTCTCAGGATACTGCCATGACATAAAGATAGGTAAAATCTTGGTCGATAACGGATCATCTGTTAATCTACTCAATGTGCAGGTGTTAAAGGAAATTTGTATGAGTGTCCAACACCTTGCCCGAGACAAGATCATTATCTCCGGGTTCGACTCCCAATCATCAAAAACTCTTGGATCTGTGATATTGACGTTACGCTTCGGGTTGCTCGTCACAGATATTAAATTCCATGTCATAGATGCCAAGACATGCTACAATACTCTGCTCGGTCGACCATGGCTACACGAGTACAATATCATCCCTTCTACACAGCATCAGTGTATGAAATATTGTAGGGATGGTCTCGAGTACACTGTGGCAGGAGAATTGAATCCGTTTTCCGTGAATGAAGTTCGCAAGTATGAAGATGCCAAATACTTCTTGCCGAGTTTCGAAGACACGGAAAGGTGTCATAAGCCGGAGAACAAAACTAACGCAACCATCCCTGTCTTCGGCAGTGATACCGAGGAAGAAGAGGATATAATTTATTCGGGTCCGCCCCCATACACCAAGCCGGGACCATCCGCTCCTTCATTTCTCTTCGGTAGTGATTCGGAGGATGAAGTTCATGCTGTATTCCCTGCTCGGCTTTCAATACGAGCTTCTGCTGATGAAAAGCGGAGTCTGCAGATAGCCATGGTACCGCTTGAACATTATAAAGAACTGGATGCGCTCGACACCGACAGCGTGGAAGAATTGCAGACATTTTATATCCCTCCCGAACGAAAAGGCGAGAAGGCAATCCTATTCTACCGTTCTGAAGAAAACAAGGTGGAAAAAGAGATTTGGCATGGTGCGGATCCAACGCTGGACAGATTTCAGCCCATCCGTCTACCCAGATATTATACAGAGGGCTTGAAGAGGCTGTTGAAACGCCAAAGAATACCCTTCCAACAGACCGTTAGAAAAGCCAAATTCTATGACAAGGTCTGGAACGTTCCCGGGACTCAACACAAACTGCCTAACGGGAGAATGGAAACGAAAGGGCTCGGATACATCTGGTCAAGGAAACGAGGGCTACTAAACAGTTGTTACGTCATGCATGACTTCGATGAAGAAGCGGATGCTCAATGGGAAGACGCTGATCCCAAACCAGTGAAAGTTCCAGATGCAAAGGAACACGGTCCATTGTTCGAAGACCAAATGGACAAACTTATAAGGGAAGCGGGTCAAAAAGTCCGAGATGATCACAATCGTGAAATGGCAATCTATGAGAAAGCCAAAACGCAGCGCCTCCTTCAACAGGCAGTAAAAGACGAAAATGCTGCCCCTTGTCAACCTGTTATAAAAAGGGCTCGATGCGGAGGCAAAAACAAACCGAAAGGCCAAAAAGGCGCTCAACAACAACAAAGCAGGGCTAAGAAGCCACGCAAACGGGAGTAGAGCATTATTGATCTATCCCTCATGAAGAAAATGGGTCGAGCGTACTCGTTTCCTCGGGAAAAGACGAAGAAGATACTTGATCTTGCCCTAAAGCATCAAATGCTTACATTGCCGGAGTCTAAACACCCCGAGCAAGCGAGCGAAGTCTCACACCCGGACTATTGCTCGTACCATCGGGTAATAGGTCATCCTCTTGAAGATTGCTTTACCTTCAAGAATTGGGTCGAAGATCAGTACCAGCTTGGTAAATTTGCTCTGTCCGACAACTGGAGGGTAGCGCCACCACAAAAGCACGAGCCCAAGGCCATGAAAGAAAAACCAGTTCCACATTGGGACTGGAAGCGAATTCGTACTTGTCACGTGATAACAATACTAAAAGAAGGATCCGAAAACGTGGACAGCCTTCCCTGGTGCCTCGAAAATAGCGATGATGAGGTAATCTCAGAATTTCCCCCAGCTCCGAAAGAACTGGAGGATGGAATACATACCACTGCAGATAACCTCAAGAAAATTGAGTTGGGGACGGTAAACGATCCGCGACCGACATTTGTCAGCGAGCCGTTGTCTGAAGAGAAGGTGGCTGCGTTAAAGGACGTCCTTGTACAACATAAAGATTGCTTCGCATGGAACTATTCCGAGATGCCAGGACTTGATCCAGAAGTTGATGTACATAGATTGGCGATATCCCCGGGTGTCAAGCCAGTTAAACAAGCGCCGAGAAGAATGCGGCTTGAGCTCGAGATGAGCATCAACGCTGAAGTCAAAAAGCTGATAGACTCTGGCTTTATCCAGGAGGTTCAATACCCTGAATGGATTGCTAATATCATCCCAGTGATGAAGAAAAATGGAACGGTGCGCATATGCATGGACTTTCGGGATCTCAACAAAGCCTGCCCGAAGGATGATTTCCCAGTACCAGTTACCGAACTGATGATAGACAATACGTCCACACATGAGATTTTCTCCTTCATGGACGGCTCATCAGGGTGTAATCAAATAAAAATGCATCCTGAAGACCAGAAACATACTGCTTTCCGGACTCCTTTGGGGATATTCTGTTACAAGGTAATGCCTTTCAGTCTAAAGAACGCCGGTGCCACCTATCAGAGGGCTATGACGAAGATTTTCGACGACCTTATACACGAAATCGTCGAATGCTATATCGACGACCTCGTTGTTAAAAGCAAATCATACGAGGAATATCTCGAGCATCTAAAGACTATATTTCGACGCCTTCGACAATACAATTTGAAGATGAACCCTCTTAAGTGTGCATTCGGGGTTTCCTCGGGCAAATTCCTGGGGTTCATCGTTCGACATCGAGGTATCGAAATAGATCCGTCCAAAATCAGGGCGATTATGGAAATGCCTTCGCCAAGAACCCTTAAGCAACTGCGATCTCTCCAAGGAAAGCTCGCATACATTCGGCGGTTTATAGCTAATCTTTCAGGAAAGTGCCGTCCTTACAGCCACCTGATGAAGAAGGGAACCCCATTCGTTTGGGATCACAAATGCCAAGACGCACTGGACGAGATTAAGCAGTACCTGCAAAACCCTCCAGTGTTGACTGCCCCGATTAAAGGGAAACCTCTTATCCTTTATACAACTGCCCTCGAAGGTTCTTTAGGCGCATTATGAGCGCAGGAGAATGACCAGGGAAAAGAAAGAGCACTCTACTACTTAAGTCGAGTTCTACTAGGGGCAGAAAGCAACTACTCCCCCATCGATAAACACTGCCTGGCGTTAATCTTCGCAATAACAAAGCTTAGACATTACGCATTAGCACATGAAGTCCGTCTTATTTCAAAGGTGGACCCTCTCAAATACCTAATGTCAAAGGCCATATTGACGGGACGACTCGCTAAATGGGCTTTGCTCTTGATGGAGTTCTCAATAACCTATCAGCCTCTCAAAGCAGTAAAGGGCCAGGCCATCGCCGACTTCCTCGCTGAACACCCTATACCTGCAGATTCTCCTTTGAATTGCGATCTGCCAGATGAACATGCGTTTGACGCAATCGACAGTGGTGATACCCGATGGGAGCTTTATTTCGATGGAGCATCTTCCATGAAAAAGCACAAACAAAGTACGCCAATGATCAAATCGGGGGTGGGACTTATCTTCGTGACCCCACAAGGAGGAATAATGCGCTTCGCTTTCTCCTTAACAGAGCCGAGAACGAATAATGAAGCTGAATATGAAGCTTTGATAGCAGGTCTCGAGATCGCCATTGACATGGAATTGAAAGCCTCCTCATATATGGGGACTCCCAGCTAGTCGTTAGTCAAGTGAACGGCGATTACCAAACATGCAAACCGGAATTGGTAAAATACGGTGAAAAGGTGCAACAACTGCTGACCCAAATTCCCTCCTATACTTTGGAGAACATACCGCGTGCGGAAAACAGCAAAGCGGACGTGTTGGCCAAACTTGCTAAAGAAATGGCTGACGAGAACCTCGATGATGTTAGAATCATGGTACAAAGTCGTCGGGTGCTCGCCCCCGCAGAAATACCTCCGGAATCACCCGAAGAGAAGGGAGTGACTGAACAAGCGACCTTACAAATAAAAGACCATGAGAAGGTTGAGGATTGGAGGGAAGTCTTTATAGACTACTTCAAGTCCTACCAAATGCCCGAAGATGCGTCCGCAAGACATCAGCTCATGAAACGAGCTCTGTCTTTCGCCTTCGTCAATGATACTTTATACAAGAGGTCATTCGATTCTCTGTGGCTGAGATGCTTAGGACCGGACGAAGCGGAAAGAGTCGTTCAGGATGTTCATGATGGAATCTGCGGTTCTCACCAAGCAGGCCCAAAGATGAAGTTGAAGATCAAACGGATGGGCTACTACTGGCCCACGATGATTCAAGATTGTCTCGAATATGCGAAGCGATGCCACTCATGCCAAATTCATGGGGACTTCATCCATCAGCATCCAAATCCATTACATCCAACGGTGGCTAGCTGGCCGTTCGAAATGTGGGGAACTGACATAGTCGGGCCCATCGAACCAGCATCGTCTAGGGGACATCATTTCATCCTGGCGACGACTGACTACTTCTCCAAATGGGCAGAAGCAGTACCTTTGAGAGAAGTGAAGACGGAGAATATCCTCCATTTCTTCAAAACGCACGTCATATATCGGTTTGGAACTCCGAAGCGGATCATCTCCGATAACGGGCCAGCCTACCGAAGTCATAAAATCAGCCGCTTCGCGCAGCAGCATAACATAGACTGGAGATATTCCTCAGTCTATAATCCACGAGCTAACGGTCTCGTCAAGGCCTTCAACAAGACCTTGATGAAAATTATAAAGAAAACGGTGTCCCGAAATAAGAAAAACTGGCATGAGAGACTGCAAGAAGCTCTTTGGGCGTATCGAACCACGTTCAAGACAGCCACAAACACAACGCCATACGCATTGGTGTTCGGTATGGAAGAAGTACTCCCCCTCGAGATAGAATTACCCTCTCTGCGAGTGGCAGTTCACTACGAGCTGACGGATGAAGAAAATGCTCGCCTCCGGTTTGAAGAGCTTGACGCTCTTGATGAAACCCGATTCATAGTGCAACAAAATCTGGAAGCTTATAAAGCAAAGATGACGCGCTCATATGAGAAACTGACCCGACCGAGGACATTCCGCCAAGGCGAACTCGTGCTAGTGGTCAAAAGGCCTATGATCCCCAATCGCGCCAAGCGGGGAAAATTCGAGCCAAACTATGAAGGCCCGTACATCATAGATAAAGTTTACCAGGGTGGGGCCTACCTACTTATGGATATGCATGGTGAAAGGCCTTTCAGGCCAATAAATGGTCGCTTTCTAAAGAAATACTACGCTTAATGAGTCACGGCCTAGGTCAATGATAGATGACGACGACTATGTCCTCTCGCTATCTTCCTAAGCTCGAACTTTATAAGCATGTAGCCGGTCTTCTCAATGTCGGACCGAAATGTCCTTAAACTAATAGCAGACCGAAACGTCTTTAAACTACTACTGCAGCATCCTTAGGCTGACAAAAAAAAACATATAAAAATAAAAAGAATAATAAAAAAAGGTATGTCCATAAGCAAAAAGGGGCACGGATGAAAACCCGAAAGGGCTCCGTGAGTAAAAAAAAAAGCAGGGCTACTGGCGAGTGTTCGTGAAAACCCGAAAGGGCACAACCTCGTAAAAAAAAGAGAGAGAAAAAGAAAATAAAAAGAATAAAAAAAAAGGTATGTCCATAAGCAAAATGGGCACGGATGAAAACCCGAGAGGGCTCCGTGAGTAAAAACAGCAGGGCTACCGGCGAGTGTTTGTGAAGACCTGAAAAGTCGCAACCTCGTTAAGAAACACTTATAGGGTTCTCTCGACCCTGTAAGGAGAAACCACCCGCGTGAGATCCTTACGACTCACGAGGGAACAACACACTTAGGGATCCCCACGATTCCTAAGGAGAAAATACACTTGCGAGATCCTCATGACTCGTAAGAAGAACTCTCTTATGGGACCCTCACGGCTCGTAAGATTTGAAAGTCTTAAGTTACAGAGACCTAAACCTGTGCTTAAGCAACCCCCACAACTTTCGACATTGCCCTACAAGTGGTCCAATATTGACCCTTGTATACAATCCACGGGCGCGAATAAATATTTCCCTAACTAAGTCCCATCCGAGACTAGGGATATATTTGTATGGTGAACAACCCTTGTAAATCCTCTCGACTTACAAGGAGAAAACCCTCCTGTAGGATCCTTACGACTTACAGAGGAACAATACACTTAGGAACCCTCACGATTCTTAAGGAGAAAATACACCTATAAGATCCTCACGACTTGTAGGGAGAAATAGCTTTGTGAGACCCTTATGGCTCATAAAGTCAAAAGCCTTAGTCAACAGGACCCTAACCCTGGTCGCTAAGCCTCCTTTGTTCGACAACGACAGAGGCAAATGATGATTCGCTCCTGGCAATATCCCAGTTGTAGCGGTGCTGATGGCGAAATCGATGTCCAATTTCGGGTTTACGGTGAAAAGCCAGTAGGCCGCACATGCATACGAAATAGCCGAAATAATGGGGCAACTTGCAATAAAAAAAAGCAGCAAGTAAAATGTATGCATGCGAAATAGCCAAAATGATGAGGCAACTCGCAATAAAAAACAGCGAGTAAAGATAAAATAAATAGCCGAAATGATTGGGCACCGCGAAGAATAGCCGAAATGATTGGGCAATCGCGACCTTCGCGATATAAAAGCTGAAATGATAGAGCATCGCGGGAATAAAAAAAATGATGATAAAACTTTGGCCATACAGTTAAGATCACATTGATCCCTGTATACAATCCAAGGGCGTAAACAAAGAGGGAACCATATTTTCCCAACAGAATCCGTCAGAAGACAAAGCCAAACCTCGACGGTTCATTCCAACTCCGAAGAAAACAGTGTCTTCGGCAAACTCCTCGACTCACGGATACAAACACTCCTTGACGAGAGCCTCCTGATCCGCGTCGACCTGCAAAGCCACCAGTGCCTCCGTGGGAAATCCTCGACTCGTTTCAAACCCCAAGGAAACAAATAATCCTTAGCGCCTGGGAAACAAATAATCCCTAGCAAACTCCTCGACTCACGGATACAAACACTCCTTGACGAGAGCCTTCTGATTCGCGTCGACTCGCAGAGCCACCAGTGCCTCCGTGGGAAGCCTCGACTCGTTTCAAACTCCAAGGAAACAAATAATCCTTGGCGCCTGGGAAACAAATAATCCCTAGCAAACTCCTCGACTCACGGATACAAACACTCCTTGACGAGAGCCTTCTGATTCGCGTCGACTCCCAGAGCCACCAGTGCCTCCGTGGGAATTCTCGACTCGTTTTAAACCCCAAGGAAACAAATAATCCTTGGCGCTTGGGAAACAAATAATCCCTAGCAAACTCCTCGACTCACGGATACAAACACTCCTTGATGAGAGCCTTCTGATTCGCGTCGACTCGCAGAGCCACCAGAGCCTCCGCGGGAACCCTCAACTCGTTTCAAACCCCAAGGAAACAAATAATCCTTGGCGCTCGGGAAACAAATAATCCCTAGCAAATTCCTCGACTCACGGATACAAACACTCCGTGACGAGAGCCTCCTAACCCACGTCAACTCGCAGAGCCACCACTGTCTCCGCGGGAGAATTCCCGGTTCGTCCCAACTTGCAAGATGAAGTCTCGGGCAGCAAAGATTGAAAAACTTGCTTCCTGAACAATGGGGCCCTGCAAGTCAATCCAAAATGGTCTCTTGCATACTATTCAAGGGTCTCACTCTCCGAAGTCGATTTTCGACAAGGAGGGAAACAACCGCTTACGAATCCTCTCGACTCGTAAGAGGGAAAATTCTCTTATAGGATCCTTACGACTTATAAGAGAAAACCACACTTAGGAATCCTCACGATTCCTAAGGAGAAAATCCACCTATGAGATCCTCTCGATCCGTAGGGAGAAAAGTCTCTATGATACCCTCACGGCTCATAGAATTGAAAAGTCTTAGGCGGCAGATCTGAACCTGCGGCCTAAGCCATCGCTATTTCTTAAGGAAGCCAAGACGCGTGCTCTATTATCCGTCGATCATGTTTATTAAGATAGCAGACCGATAATAAGAGAAAGAAGAAAGCTACAGAAGGAACATTCGATTTACATTTGATCAAGCGTTCGAGACATACTTGTTCATGCATGGGCAGAAAACTCAGGACGAAAAATAAGACAAGCTGAAATAAAAAGTTTCCATTCATGTTGCCAAAAATTCTTACAATCATGAAAAGCAATAAAAGAAAAATATTATTACAATGGAATAACTTCAGATCCGGGGCACAGATTGAGGAATTCAAAAGTAAGGATGTCCAAAGTTCTACTGGCCTTTCTAATTATTCTTATGCGCAGCCTCTCGCGTTCCTCTGTGTCGATATCCTCGGCAAGTGCTTCCGGCCTTCGATAAGCAGCAACTATCGTCGTCTGTTGAAAGATTTGATGTAGGATGTCAATGAGGTTGTTTCGCCGTTTCTTTGAAATCAGCCCCGTCAGGTACACTGAATGCACCTTGTTTTCGGCATCATCCAGCGCATTGAGCGGTAAGGCCTCATGAAGACCTGGAAGTGCTCTCCATATTGCCCCCAGCATAACTTTCAAAAGAGCCGAACGATGAGGTAGCAGCCAACCACCGCTTGCGTTCAGGCGATCCATAACTTCTGCACATTGAGCGTCTGTAAACTCCTGGTTTTGTTCACGACCCTGTGCGCGGATATCGTCGTAGGTGATGAACTCGTGCAAACTGTATAGATGCACCGCCATTATGCCTGGAGGAAATACTACAGGAAGATTAGCGATAAAAAAAAATAATAATATACATAGAGGGCTAAGCTTTTCCTAAAGTTCTTCTGGTTAGGATTAATTAGAGTTAATTTAATCTAAGAATCGATTTTACCTGAAGTTTTTCTAAGAACGTTGGAAAGGAGAGCAAAGCTCTGGAGTTCTAGAAGGCAAGAGCAAAGCTCTGAAGTTTTTTTAAAATAAAAATCTGAAAGATGATAAGCATCTGTGGGGGACCAAAGGTCCTATTTATAGGCATCAAGCGCCTCTTCTACTTCCAAAAGTTGTCACGACGGTTCAAATTCCGAGGCGGGAGATGAAGCAACGCTTCATCTTCCCCCAATCAGAGCAAAGCTCTGCTTTGAAAGCTAATAAATGAAGCGACGCTTCGGATTATCTGCACTGCGCCGTGCGCTGCACGATACGTGTCAGCGCAGATGCGCTACACAGTTGCGCTGCGCTTCGCGCTGCGCGACACGTGTCAACGCAGATGCGCTACCGCAGTTGCGCTGTGTCGTGCGCTGCGTGACACGTGTCATGCTCTGGAGCATTTGCGCCAAACAGAATTAAAGTTCTAAAGAAATCTTTTCTATTCTTGTTAAAACAAGAAGATTCTTCCGTAAAACAGAAGCCCTTGGATCAAAAGATCCAACGGTGGGAGAAATTCCCCAAATCACTCAGAGAGAGATTTCTTTAACAAATTTAGCTTGCTTCTCAATTTGCAAGATGAAACCTCAGGCGGTGGGGATTGAAAACTTGCTTCCTAAAAAAGGGGACCCTACAAGTCGATCTAAGAAGATCTCTTGCATACTATTCACGGGTCTCACTCTCCAAAGTCGAGTTTCGACAAGGAGGGAAACAACCACTTACGGGTCCTCTCGACTCATAAGAGGGGAAAATTCTCTTGTAGGATCCTTACGACTTATAAGAGAAAACCACACTTAGGAATCCTCATGATTCCTAAGGAGAAAACCCACCTACGAGATCCTCTCGATCCGTAGGGAGAAAAGTCTCTATGAGACCCTCACGGCTCATAGAGTTAAAAAGTCTTAGGCGGCAGATCTGAACCTGCGGCCTAAGCCATCGCTATCTCTCGGAGAAGTTAAGTTATCCGCCAATCAAGTTCATCGAAAACATCATAATGAAAAGGGAGAAAGCAAAGAAATAGTACCAGACATTGCAAGAAGGAATGTGTGTCTTTATTCATAAATTCAATCAAAATACAAGGCGGATCGTATAAAGAACAGAGAATGTGTATACACTATATACAAATTACAAGTGTGTAAATGATACAAAATATTCAGGGAGAAGGAAGTTTCTTGAACAGCTCTATCAATTGCTCACGTACTTCCTTCCACGCCTTCTCCTGATCAGCTGCCACCGCCAGTTCGGCCTCTACTTGAGCCCGCTGCTGCGTGAAGGATGCGAGTTGTTCCCCAACGACCTGCTGAGCTGCTTCTTGGCCTCGGGCATCACGCTCAGCGGCATCAAGCTTCCGCTTCAGTGCTAGCCCATTAGAGATACGCTCCAGAAGGCCTTCAAAGACGGCTTTCACTTCAGCAGCATTCGTCCTAACTTCAGCGCGCAGACGAGCGGTTGCGCTTGAAGATTCCCAACGCTCCTTCAACAGTAAAGCTGCTTCCTGCTCCAAATGGCGGAGATAAGAAGCGCTTTGCTCGAGCCAAGCTGTCCGTTGGGTGCTCATGGCCAAAACTTCAGGAGAAGGGCGCGTCGACTCCAACCGATGCAGGCAGGCCTCAATCTCTCTACAGTGGTTAACCCAAGACTCGACGAAGCCTTCGTTGTGAAAGTTCACGAGCGCCGCGAACATCGGGTTAACCTCCATAGCGAAATCTACGGCAGAAGGGAGAGCGTCCATGTTAAGCTCTTCGATATACCCGCTCAGCATGCCCAAACTCATCACGGCACCCTTTGAAGATGGACGTTTCAAGAAAGGACCTGCCGGTGAAAGGACACGAGACTCAAAAGGGACCGGAGCCGGAACAATAGCTGCAAAACGAAACATGGTTAAACAATGATTCAAGAGATGTTGAATGGTCATAAAAAAAAAGGGGGGGGAAATATACTATACCAGCTGTGACAGACGGCAAAGCCGGAAGGGCCGGTGGCAGGGCAGGCCTTGTGTCCCCTCCTTCGATTCGTGGCACTACAATCAGGAAGAGGAAAATTCAGAAGTAATCCTATTGCTAAAAAAAGGGGGGGAAAGAAAGACATCAAAATAACACTCACCGGCACCACTAGAGGGAGAAGCGAGTCCGGATGGGAAGGAGAAGTGTGGGAGCAACACTTGGTATAGATGATCAAAGAGCACTCCTGAAAAGGCATAGTGGTATAACGTTAGTACAAAAGCTACACGTTTAAAAGATTAATTCATGAGTCGTAAATCCATACCTTCCAACATCCGCGATGGAACAAGGGAAGGCGGGAAGGTGACCACCGCCAAAGCAGTAGTTGACGGTGCTCCTTCGAGCAATGGAGCGTCGGCACTGGCCGCACCTGCGTTAAAAACAAAGACAAACTTGTTAGAAAAGATCGCAAGATATATAAAAAGAAGAACGATGGTAACTCGAAATTTACCCGACGAGCTGCCAGCCGAAACTGAGGCAATCCCCTCCTCCATTGACATGAGGCCACTGCCCGTAGCCTCATCACCCGACTCAATGGGAACCGTTGTTATGCTCGCAAGCCCTGGAGACGGCAGGGGACCATACGCGGGGAGGGCTATGATTGGAGTATTGCCAGATTCCTGGGAAAGAGCGGTTAGCTCCTCCTCAGGAATCGTGGCCGCCTCACCCGATACTCCCTCGGGTTCTGCGGTCACGGTTGTCTCGTTCATCATCACCGCGAGGTCTCCAGCCTCAAGCGCCTCGCCCTCTACTACCTTCGGCTCGGTTAAGACGATCATCTCATCTGCCGCCAGTTCAGGTCTGGCATCAATGACCCACTCGGCAGCAGATCCCCCAACCTCTGTTTTAGGCCCCGTGACCCCAACGACGTTGCTCACTGTCAGCTCGGGTTCGGCAAGCACCGCTTCCTCCGCTTCCCTGGTTCGACGGTATCCCCCTCCCCCTCGGTCGTACTTGGCCCTGCAAGATGGGACGCATGAGAACTAATGGCTTTATAATTCTCATAACAAGGTCCTGAAAGAAATGCTACCTGAAGAGGATTTATCATTTACACTTCGGACCGTGCGCGCCACTTACCTATGAGCAGTAGAAAGGGCGACAGGGGCCTCTTCAGAAGGAGTATCAGTTTGAGGGATGGTGCTAGGGCCCGCTCCTGTGGCCAAAGCAGCTCTGCGCGCCTTCGCTTCGCGTCTCAACCGCTTCCTCTCCTCACGAGCTGTTGAGACGGATGCCACTAGGGCTTCTTTGATTGAGGTGTATTCGTCCGTGAAAAGGGATGCCTCCAGATTTTTCAGGGCATCCCTCGTCATTTTGTCAAGCCGAGGCTCTTGCAGCAGCCCCGACGAGACTGGGACTTCAGTAAAAGGCTTGGGGAGGATCCCCGCATCCACTGATGTAGCCTCTGCGAAGAGACAAAAGAAGGTTAGGTAACCATCAGAAAAGATAACAAACTTTTCTTATAAAAGAGAAAGGGGGTAAGGCATACCAACGCCTGCTAGAGCACGTTTCTCCTCCTCCTCTTGGAAGGTTTTCAAAGAGGCAGCAATGGCCTCTTCAGTAGAGACACCTGTTGAGAATGGGGCAAATATTAGTTAAAGATAATAATAAAAAGTGCAATAAAACGACGAAGAAAGCGGCTGATGGTTACCTGACTCAGCGAGTTTACTTAACCTCGCTTCGAGCCTCGCCGATCGCTCCGAAGCTGCGATGGCTGCAGCTAAATTGGTGTCTGCAGGGTCTACCAAGAAGCCCTCGTTGCTGCCATATTCACTTATGCCTTCGTTGGGAGGAGCCGCAGGCTCTAAGCTAAGGATCGCATCAAGGGAAAGGGTGGACTTTTTCTTCTTCTGTCCGCCGGCTTTAGATCCACCCGGAATAGATTTGCGCTTGGCAGTTACTTTAGGGCGGCGGGTCCCAATATCTGCTCCTACACCGGACTCTGGCGATACTACATTAGCCGCCTTCGTGGGAGCACGGGGCGCCGGTGGTGCATCCACCGTAGCGGGCAGTGGCAATCCACGCGGGGGGCTCAACACGCGTGGTCGATCGACTCCAGCATCTTTTAGCGGAGGGATGACCGGGATCCTTGGCTGCAAGGGGGCCTTGCGATCGCCGCCAGGAGGCGCACCCCTACGGTCAACCAGCATACGCTTCTCCGTTAAGATAATTGGGCCCATCGCGTGCGCATACCAGGCCACATATGAATTGAGCATCTTAGGGGCACAGCTGGGTTCACTGATGAAGAAATAGGAACATGTGTTAAGCCGTATAAAATGATGCATCGCATTCTTTATCCCCTCTTGGCCGACCACAGGCGTTTCCAAGAAAGCTTCCATCGGGATCCCTTGGTTGTAGCTCGATTGCCGGGCAAATCGGTGTGGGTTATATCTCATAAACAGGGCTGTCTCATTCTGCCTAAACACTAGATAGCCCGGCCGAATGGAGTAGAGGTGGAGGATTTCCCAAGCTTTCAATACAGAAGCCCCATCTTTGAAGTCGTCACGCAGGGGCACCACTGACTTGGTGGTCTCTGAGCCTATGGTTATGACCTTATCCACAAAGGAAATCTTCGCTCCGACCAGATGTGGACGAAGGAGCAGCCCTCTAGACTCCCGCGGGGGTGGAACCACAATTGAAGCCCCGACCAACCGCATGACTCTCGGTAGTCTGTATTTCTCAAAGAACGGAGGAGTCTTGTGGGCACCAAACACCTCTCGCACATGCATCTCCATCCAAGAAGTGAAGTAGTGCATCGGGAAGTTAGCAGGCTGTACCCCAGGCTCACTGGCGTCCGCTGCTACGCTAAGTCCATGGTAAAGGTAAGCCAGCCCGGCGATTCCTACCGATAACTGCAAACCAGCCACCATCCGATGCGCTGCGTAAAAGACAGAGGGCCGCATGAGGCGTGGGTGCATGGGGAGTGCAAAGTTGCATAGCCACAAGCCCAAGAACCCAATAAAAAAGGTTTTCTCATCCATGCCTGGGACGACAATTTCCGAGAAAGCAGCGATGGTAGCGTTGGGGAGATAGAAATCCTTCTGGTCATTTTTCGATACGGGTCGGCGGTCCAAGCCGAAACCAAAAGGGTCATCAAGCTGAGCGAACTTCTCGCTCTTCTCTGATAAGAACTCCGGGCGAATGAAGCGAGCAATAAAATCTGCGAAACTGACGCCCCGGTTGCCCGATTCCAGATGGAGTTCTTCATAGATCTCCAATACCTTCACCAAGCCCGGATACTGATGCTGAATGGCGTTCTCCGGAGTTAAGTCAAACACCAGCGGCTTGGTGGCAAAGATGTATTCGTCAAGAGGAAGCAGCTCCTCGTAGTGCTCCCCCCTCATTGGTAGACCCGAAACTTCAGCGAACTCCTCTAAGGAGATGGAGACTCTGTCATCAAGAAGGTGTGGGTGGGGATATTCCATTGTTCAATAAAGGCCTTGATCCACCACGTTGGAGGAGAGGGATACTCGAAAAGCGAAACGTAGATGGCCGAATATAAACCGATCTTCGTTAGATGAGTCATTTTCGCCGATAAGATGTACCGGGCCCATTGCAAATATCCTGCGGGCGGTCGCGGGATCAGTCCAATATTGTAGGCCTGTCCCCAAGGGCGTGCTTCACCCTGACAGATTCGCCTCCCCAGAATGTCTATCGCCGGCGGCGGCTGCACGGGGATGGCACTGATTGCAGACTGAAGGAGGTCATCAGAATTCCAATTTTTAACCTCCACGGCATACTTCACCGGGGGTTCGTTCGCATAAGGGATCGTAACTATGGGCTCAGAAGGCGAGGCGAAACTGAAGCTGCGACGGCCTTGGATGATCTAGCTGTACCACCTTCCCCACAGGTGGAGCTTTTTGCACTCAGGGTCATGATCTTTAATGAGAGCGAACGCCACCCGGTCCACTGGCGAGTGGGGGAACCCTCCTTCCGAACGAACAAAGGGGAAAGACAAGTCGTCAGATATGTTTCCTGTAGAAAGACAAAAATAACCGTTAGTGTTCTGACACTTGGCATTTTAAAATCTTACTCCACACTGTGATACAGTGGGTAGGGGACCAAAGGGGCACCCACAAAATCTGGATGACGGTACATCATTTAATAAGACAACCCCATCATTAGATGAGACTATCAATTAATGAAAATGTCCCCAAGAGAATATCCTCATTGATGGGAAATCCCTAGAGACAAGGAGAAAATATTCTCTTTTAGAGCAAAACTCTGTCACAGAATGACATTTGTCAAACTCTGGTCTCAGGAGAACAAGATTCCTTAAAAGAACATAGCTCTGTGGTAATAATGGAAAGATCCATCAATTTTTTTTACTTAGAATTAGAATTTTGGAATCTTGAAAAATCCATGAAAACTTATAAAAAAAGTTTTTTATTTTTCAAATCTAAAAAGATCTACAGTGGATCCAAGAGCAAAGCTCTGTTCATGGGTTAAAACCCATGGACCAGATCTTTGTAAATCTGTAAGTTTTTTAGAGCAAGGCTCTGTTGATGAAACCCCAAAGGGGTTTTCTTTAGATCAAAGATCTATAAGAGCAAGGCTCTGTTAATTAAATCTAATTTAATTTAAATTAAATTTTTTACCTAGAGTAATTCAAAGTTCTGAACTTTGAAGTTCTTGGGAAGAAACAAGAGTAAGGCTCTGAAAGTTCTTAAGCAAGAGCAAGGCTCTGAGAATCAAAGTTCTTGAAATGATAAAGACTTACCAAGAACCAAGGGTCCTATTTATAGGCGCCTGCGCCTCTTCAGATCACCCATTGATCCAACGGCCAGGATCGTGCCACCGCTGCACTCACGTGCGCGCCACGTGAGCGCAACGGTGGGGGGGCATTTGTTCCCCCAATCAGAGCAAGGCTCTGTTTGAATTTTAAAAATTCAAATTTTTGAAGCAACGCTTCAAATTCCGTGCGTTGCGTGCAATGCACCACGTGTCAGAAGTTGATACGTCAACGCAACGCCCGAGGCAGTGTGTCCAACCAGAGCAAGGCTCTCTTAAAAAAACAAAAAGTAAAAAGATGCAACGTTCAGTTGCGCAAGCGCTGCACTGCGCGATACGTGTCTGCGCAGTTGCGCAAACGCAACTACGCAAGCACAGTTGCGCAAGCGCTGCGCTGCGCGACACGTGTCTGCGCAGCTGCGCAAGCGCTGCCGCGCAAGCGCTGCGCTGCGCGACACGTGTCTGCGCAAGCGCAGCTGCGCAAGCGCTGTGCTGCGCGACACGTGTTTGCGCAGCTGCGCAAGCACAGATGCGCAAGCGCTGCGTTGCGCGACACGTGTCACGCGCTGGGGAGTTGCGCAAAAACAGAATGAACATTTAAGGAAATCTTTTCTGTTCTTGTTGAAACAAAAAGATTTTCTCCTGTAAAACAAGGGCCTTTGGATCAAAGATCCAACGGTGGGGAAAATTCCCCAAAATCACTCAGAAAAAGATCTCTTTAACAAATTTAACTAATTTATGGGCACTATAAAAAGGACCCCAGACCTCAATTCAAGATCTTCAACATCTTGCTAAAAAAAAAAGAGAAGAGAACTCTTGAGAACTCCTGAAGAATACAAAAAAAGGTAAAAACCTTTAAAAGAAGTGAAAATTCTCTTATGAACAGATCATTGATCTAAGAACAAGATCATGGATCTTCAACAATAAATAAATAAATAAATAAAATAAAATAAAATAAATAAATAGTGCCTTGCACTTGTTATGAACATTTGGTTCTCTGAAATAAGGAAAAACAAGAAAAGAAAAAACTTGTTTTTTCTTTGATCTAAATTTAGATCAAGAGATTAAAAAGTGCTTTGCACTTCTGTTCTTGAATCTAAAAGATTTTCAGTGCTTTGCACAAATGCAATGCATTACTTGAAGGGCCAGGCCCAAGTCAAAAAGACCTAACAGGCCAAAATAAATTGCAAAGCAATAAAAGGGCAGAGCCCAAATGAAATTGATGCTCTGCATCATTTATAAAGGGCAGAGCCCAAAACAAAATTGATGCTCTGCATCCTTTCTGGGCAAGGCCCAAATAAAAATAAAAATAAATGCTATGCAAAAGCAGATAAAACGTTGGACATTCTCAACTAGACTTAGCCCAATTTTGGCCATAAGTCCTTAAATTAAATTGACTGAGCAAAATTGCTCTACTAAATCAATTTACAATCGGTTCGAGGGTGCATCTCTAAACTCCTCCGACACCTATCGTTGTAATCCTTCAACGACGTCGAAGAAGTGACGGGTCCCGACGACCACATATCGGTATGGACTGCGGGGTCCTTAAACTCGTGGACCGAGACGTCCTTAAACTAATATCGGACCGAGACGTCCTTAAACTAATATTGGACCGAAACGTCCTTAAACTAATAGTGGACCGAGACGTCCCTAAACTAATATCGGACCACCACGTCCCTAAATTGGCGATGGACCGAAACGTCCTTAAACTAATATTGGACCACCACGTCCCTAAACTGGAACATGGACCGAAACGTCATTAAACTAATAGTGGACCACCACGTCCCTAAACTGGCGATGGACCACCACGTCCCCAAACTGGAACATGGACCACTACGTCTCTAAACTAGAACAATAGAGCCAATTGCTCTTCTGTCGGATCTAAACGATCCCGTTCAAGTCGATCTTAGTCCAAAACAGGACTAACGTATCTTTGACGAACGTTTAAGTTGATCTTAGCCGCAACGCGACTAATGCATCCTTAAACTAAAAACACCAAACCCAAATCTAAATAAATACGGATTTGGACTAATCCACGTCCTACGGACGACGGCATTACTCAGTCTCCGTATACAATCCACGGGCAACCACAAACAAAACAAACACACATGACACGAAGTGAAATTCTGGAGAAGGAGAAAGTGGTTACCGCGATGCGGTAGCGTAATTAACTGCAGGGGCTTGCGCCTGCAGGGAAGAGCGTCCCTACAATCAAAAACCCCTCAATCGAGGGGGAATCTGACGAAGTCTGCTACATCGGCCGCATCCGTCTAAACCTCCGATACACGGTGCCATAAATCAACTTGGCATCTTCGGAGAGGTAGACGGATAAAACCAAATAGCATCTGCCCCGAATCTCAGGCACAGACGTCCTAACGTCTCGGTCGCCATTCAGAGGGGAACAGCCTAGACACCACAAAGTCAGGTTTAGATAAACGATCGATATCCACAACTTATCGTGTTTTTCCTAATAAGAGATATTTATTTAAAAGTGTATCAGATCTAAAACTTTTAAGAATGGTTTTTATTAAGAATATGGTATTTTAATGAAAGTTTCGTTTTATCGTATTCTAAGTTTTGATGATATCATTTTGGGGTTGTATTTGCGTGTATGTGGAGGTAGGTCATTATCTCGTGCTCTACTTTAAATGTATAACAAAGTTAAGGGTTAAATGTGAAATAGAAACATGATGGTATTAAAATGAAAAAGATACGATAAATTGAAAAGGTTATCATTTCATGTGAGAAAACTTGTTCAAATTGATTTTTAAAAGTTTAATAATCAAGATAAAGATGTTTAGACATGAATGTATTGGTTAGAAATGAAATTTTATAGAAAACCGAATCGGAAATCGGATTTGTTCCGATTCCGTCGGGTTTCGTAATTTCGTATTTAAAAGGAATAGAAAGAAGGATAGAAAGGGACTTACGGGTTTCGATCTATACTAAGAAGTGTAGGGGAACTAAAGAAGTTGCCGAGGCGTTACTTCGTCGCCGGAATTCCCGCTGGAATCTCGTCGGAGGTTCGCCGCGAACTTGTTTTCAAAGAACACACTTCTTGGAAAACTTTTGAGAGTGTGGCTCAAGATTTTGGGGGTGAGAGGGTAGTGTGTAAGGTTGGTATTTATAGGGTTAGCCTAGGGTTAGGGTAGATGAAAAGTTAAAAATAAAAATGTGATAAAATGTAATAAAAATGTATTAAAAGTGGAGTAATTGGGATTTTTAAAGAGCTCTGGAAGTAGTCTGAAATTGAAATTTTTCAGGTGCATAGGGAATATGAAAAGACATAACTTTCGTGTTGTGGCCGTCGCCGGAATCGGCCGACTCGGGAGTGACTTGGCCGTGACTCGGTCGGAGCACTGAGTCGGCCGAGTCGAGGTCGAGTTGGCCGAGTCCCGGTCGATTCTAGCGGCTAGAATCCCCCCCGACAGTTCATCTAACTCCTGCAAGTGTTATATGTTTGGGTGTAGTGGGGTTTTTGTGAGATATGCAAGTGTAAACTCTTGGTATTCTAAAGGTTTTTAAAAAAATCAATATTAAAAATAATGTGGGGTATGAGATTTGAACTCTGGTGGCTTGGTTCAGCAATGCAAGGTATTACCAATGAGCTACAAGCTCCTTCTTGTAATTATGGAGTTATTTAATTACTTAAAATGATAGCAGCAATAGTAAATACTCCAAGTATACATTAAATTTAAAGTAATTTCTTGTATACTAAAAATGAAGTTATTACATTCTTGTAACTTGTAATTAAAAACAAAATAATTACTTATATCTTGTGCTTAGGCTAAAATACCCCTTTATGGATTTTGAAAAAAAAAATTTAAATTTTGTGTAGAAAAGTGTATAGGAAAATTAGGGTTGTTACATTTTACCCTCCTTATAAAAATTTCGTCCTCGAAATTTGTAAAAGGAAAGTGTAACAGTTTGGTGACAGAACTAAAGATTGTAAAGAAGTTTTGGTCAAAGTTGTGAGAGAGTTACTTGGGTTACCTTGGTTCACGGTTTCAGGTTCTATGGCTGCTAAGGTGAAAACCTGTCGTCGTGGCACGTTCCTCCTAGCTGGAGGCATATTCCCCTGTACTCGAGGCATATTTCTCAGTGCCTGATGGAATTGGCGATTTGGCTGAGCAGGAAATCCATGTGGAGATGGTGCTGGGAGTGTAGGACGAATTGCAGGAGTCTGGATAGCTGGCTACTGCGGGTAGTTGATGGGTGGGTGTGCTGGGTTGCGTCTATAAGAGCAGTTTCCAATTCCGTGATTGGACGCGCCACAAACCAAGCATAGGCCTTTTCCGCGCCTACAGTCCTTCCACAAGTGCCCTTCTCTCTTGCAATAAAAGCAAAAATCAGGTCTTAAACGATCCTTGGCTTTTTCCAGTCTTCTGAGTTCGACAGCTGGCCTTGAAGAGGCCCTCCTGCCATTTAAGTGGCAGGTGTTTCATTCCTGCAGACTGAGGTCTGCCCCTTGCCTTTATCACTGCCTCATAACTGCGAGCAGCTTCCAGAGCATCTTCATGAGTTGGAAATTTCCCTGTGGCTAGTGCAGCCTGGATTTCCGTTTCCAAACCTTGTTGAAATCGACGGGCTCTGATCTCATCCGTCGGTATCATGTGTGCCGCAAATCTATTATGGTCTTGTGTTAGTTGTGTAGTATGTGATATCAAAAATTTGAAATACTGTGACATATCTTACCGACTGAGCATGGTGAATTCAGCGTCATACTCATCTACTGACTTGTCCCACATCGAACCTTGTTGTAGATGAATGAACTGTTGTTCCATGGCAAACCTGGCAGTTACAGGGAAGTACTTCGTGTCGAATTTCTCGCAAAAATTCTTCCATTCAATAGGTTGTACAAGACGGCTTTCTTCTACTTCCACCAGTTGCGAGCATTGTCCGTGAGCTGTAGTTTCGCCACACGGACCCAAGCTATGTCTGGCACTTGTGCTGCCACCAGATCATCCTCGATACTTTAAGCCCATTTTTCAGCTTCCAGTGGGCTCCCCTTTTCTGAGAACTGCTTCGGATGTAAAGCCCTGAATTGCTTTACCCCCGGAGCGTCAGTCTCGGGACGGTTCAGGAGTTGTTGCTGTCCCTCGAGAAGGTTGCGGATTGCCTCAAGCAGCACTGTTTGCTCGGTAGGTGGCGCATGAACAGCAGGTGTGAGGGATAGTGCTGGAGGTGTGTTGTTGACGTTGGTGCTGGTGTTGTTCGGGGAATCCATAACCCTGAAGAAAAATTTGGGTTAGGACAGATTCAAGTACATGAAATGATAAGATTCAAGGAATATGAAATTGCAAGATTCAAGAAATATGAATTGTAAAGAATGTTTTAGTTGCTGGTTCTTGTGTTATATTGCTTAGGTTGTTCACGGAAAACAGAACTGCATGATAGGCTTTCAAACAGCTCTGACCTGCATGGGCCACCAACAAAACTTGTCATGCCCCGCTTCCCGGTATACGGCGAAGGGGACGCGACGAGGCCCGCTACGTATATACTCAGAAGTATATACGCTAAGCGTATCTAAGCAATAAATACACAAGAGACAAGATATAAAAGGAACATCAACTTTTATTTATTAACATTCTTTTATACAATGCATGAAAAGGAAATACAACTGAAAGAAAATGATGCCTAAACAGTGGCATAACAGGAAATGAAAAAAATACAGAAAGGAAAAGTGTACAACGAAACTAAAGTGTAAGGTCTTCGGCAAACTGCTCCAACTCTTCTTGAAATGGCTCGATCTCCGCCGGGTCCAAACTACCTGACGACATTCAAAGAAGAAAGAAATAGAATGTCGTCAGCGAACAAGTCGCTCGGTAAGTCCCAAAGATAAGGGAGAAATGGACAAAGAGTAAGAGAGAGTAACTTTTAATATTGTATTATAATATTGTAATGTTGTATTAACGCTGTTGTTTGTATCCTGGTACAGAAGATGCCAATGTATACGAGGGGAGTCCCACTTACACCGGGGACCTTGGTAACCTGTAGTACAAGGCTCCGTCGATAATACCACGGAACAACGGCATGGATGTAATTACGTCTTAAGTGACCACCTCATGCCACCTTTAACATATTCCGTACCAATCTACCCCTTAAACCCCGCGATATCTTGTTTGTATTGTTATCTTGTAAATTGTATTGATTGTAAGATTGATTGACTGACCGAAACCATGATATCAGTAAGCGGTTGTAACCATAGAGTCATGTAAATGGAATAACTGAGAATCATGTAAAAAAAAATAGGTATATCCATGGTTCGGTTCGGTCAAGATATATAGATTGATATTGGATTCATGAATTCATATTGAAGTGGAAACTTGTAGATTATAGATTGACTTGAATCATATTCAAGTCAGATTAATCAGACTCAAACCCGAGTCAGACAATTAGAAATGTGAATAGAAGTTTTATAATTGCCATGGTCCTGAGGGTAATTTATAAAACTTGAGGGGGGTTTATGTAAAAATACTTTTATATACTTTTCCAAAATACACCTCAAGTATTTATTGTTCGTATTTAGAGTTGTACCGAGGGTGGATTTTATGTTGTGACATTTCTAGTGAAAATATCCTAGTTTTATAAATAAGGGTATTTATCTGTAATATTGATTTATTTGAAGTTCATGGTATTTTAGTGTAAAATTTATTATTGTGATTTTTAGAAAAAAGGTGGAATATTTATATTATAATAAAATAGATATTTAAATGATAAATATACATATATTTATTGTGATTTTTAGAAAAAAGGTGGAATATTTATATTATAATAAAATAGATATTTAAATGATAAATATACATATATTTATACAAAAATAATTTTAATAAATATTTTATATTCCAAAAATCTCATTTTCTTAAGATGTCGTATTTTCAACCTTTCGAGACCGAATACTCCTTGCGGAGGTCTGATTCTCGCACTACCTCGAGGGTGCACGATAAACCGTACGATCCCGAACGGGTTCCCCAAAGATGGGTTGTAGCGGCGCTTTGCAAAGATTGTAAAATACTAATCCTTTAGAAAACGGTTTTATATAGTAAAAGGTATTTATTCGAAAAGTGTAATTTTCCGTATTTTAGATTGTAGGGTTTCCTAAACCAATTAGCCTATTTCTAAATGGTCTAAACGGCAAGTCGTTAGAAGCCTCAAATCGCCTCTTCACCGCCAATTGCGGCCAAGTAAGTGTCAGGTGAGTGGGAGGCTCTCCACTACAAGTAGTGACCCTAATTAAGTAACCACTCGCCTTAGACACACTTGCCTAGACACCACAAAGTCAGATTTAGATAAACGATCAATACCCACAACTTATCGTGTTTTTCCTAATAAGAGGTATTTATTTAAAAGTGTATCAAATCTAAAACTTTTAAGAATGGTTTTTATTTAGAATATAGTATTTTAATGAAAGTTTCGTTTTATCGTATTCTAAGTTTTGATGATATCGTTTTAGGGTTGTATTTGCGTGTGTGTGGAGGTAGGTCATTATCTCGTGCTCTACTTTAAATGTATAGCAAAGTTAAGGGTTAAATGTGAAATAGAAACATGATGGTATTAAAGTGAAAAAAATACGATAAATTGAAAAGGTTATCATTTCATGTGAGAAAACTTGTTCAAATTGATTTTTAAAAGTTTAATAGTCAAGATAAAGATGTTTAGATATGAATGTATTGGTTAGAAATGAAATTTTATAGAAAACCGAATCGGAAATCGGATTTGTTCCGATTCCGTCGGGTTTCGTAATTTCGTATTTTAAAGGAATGGAAAGAAGGATAGAAAGGGACTTACGGGTTTCGATCTATACTAAGAATTGTAAGGGAACTAAAGAAGTTGCCGAGGCATTGCTTCGTCGCCGGTTTTCTAAAAACGTCGCCGGAATTCCCGCCGGAATCTCATCAGAGCTTCGCCGCGAACTTGTTTTCAAAGCACACACTTCTTGGAAAACTTTTGAGAGGGTGGCTCAAGATTTTGGGGGTGAGAGGGTAGTATGTAGGGTTGGTATTTATAGGGTTAGGGTAGATGAAAAGTTAAAAATAAAAATGTGATAAAATGTAATAAAAAATGTATTAAAAGTGGAGTAATTGGGGGTTTTAAAGAGCTCTGGAAATGGTCTGAAGCTGAAATTTTGCAGGTGCATAGGGACACAACTTTCATGTTGTGGCCGTCGCCGGAATCGGCCGACTCGGGGGTGACTCGGCCGTGACTCGGTCGGAGCACTGAGTCGACCGAGTCGAGGCCGAGTTGGCCGAGTCCGGCGGCCAGGATTCCCCCCCGATGGTTCATCTAACTCCTGCAAGTGTTACATGTTTGGGTGTAGTGGGGTTTTTGTGAGATATGCACGTGTAAACTCTTGGTATTCTAAAGGTTTTAAAAAAAATCAATATTAAAAATAATGTGGGGTATGAGATTTGAACTCTGGTGGCTTGGTTCAGCAGTGCAAGGTATTACCAATGAGCTACAAGCTCCTTCTTGTAATTATGGAGTTATTTAATTACTTAAAATGATAGCAGCAATAGTAAATACTCCAAGTATACATTAAATTTAAAGTAATTTATTGTACACTAAAAATGGAGTTATTACATTCTTATAACTTGTAATTAAAAACAAAATAATTACTTATATCTTGTACTCAGGCTAAAATACCCCTTTATGGATTTTGAAAAATAAAATTTAAAATTTTGTGTAGAAAAGTGTATAGGAAAATTAGGGTTGTTACAGTTTATCTTACTTTCAGGAAGCGGCCGGGGTGCGCTGCCAGGACCGGGGTCGTGGCCTTGCCCTCTTCTATTCATGATTGGAAAAGGAAAATTTTCTTCGTTTCCCCTCCGGAGGGCGAGGACTGGCCCGTGCCTACCAAGTGGTCGAGGGAGAAATGTTTGCCGGGGAATCAATCTGATGGCCCCGCCGCGGTGAGGGAGGCATCGTGAGAGCCCATCCCCCATCCTGACGTGCTGCTGTCCGAGAGGGTTCTGAGCAGGGCCGGGCTCAGCCCCGTTGAGTTCGTCGGTAAGTTAGGTTAGCTTTTTGGCTTATGTTTTGCTCGTGTCGCTGATTTGTTTGGTATTTATTTCGTGCAGGATTCATGGACTTCGTTTCGCTCAAAGCCTCCATGCGCCAGCCGAGGCAGGCTACGAAGGCTGGGGGCACCAGTTCTTCTAGCGCGAAGCCCGCCCCGGCTCCTACTACTCCGGTGGCGGTGTCCTGCGAGCGCTCGGGGGCAGATCTCGCCCCGGTCTCAGCAGAGTATAGGGCCGGAAGCGAGCCCTGATTCAGGAAGACCCGGCCTCGGAAGAGGAGATCGGCTCTCCCTTGGAGCCGCTCAAAAGGAGCTCCCGGAGGCCCTCCCGGGGCCGGTCATCGCCGACCATGGTGGAAGAAGGGGGCCTCTGGTTCGCAGTGCCATCGGGGCTGTCCGTTGCGGATAGCCTCCTGCATGAAATAGAGACCTCGGCCAAGGGTAGAGTTCCAGGGGGGACCTTCAGGGCTCAGCTGGCGTCCATCGCCTAATAGTCCGTGCAGGTAAGTTTTTTGGTTCATTGTGAGATTCCGTGCCTCCTTCACCTTTCTGATCTTTTCCGTGTCTCCCAGGTTCTTCAGCACGTAGCCCGCGCCCTGCACATGGAAGCCGAGGTGGTAGCCCCGGTGCTGGAGGCTGCGGGTCGACTCGCCTCGCTGCAAGAGATCTCCAGGCAGGAGCTGGAGGCAATGTCGGCGAAGGTCGCCGCCTTGGAAGGCGAGGTGGGGGCCAAGAAACGGGAGGTAACCCAGCACCGCGAGGCCGCCGTGATTGCCGAGGTCAAGCTCGAGGATGCTCAGGTGCTCGCCGGCAACCTGAAGAGGACGGTGAAGACCCTTCGAAAGGAGCTGGGGGCGGCGGCCAAGGCGGCCAAGTCGGCTGAATCGAGGGCGGTGGAGGGCTATAAGAAGTCGAGGGACTTCTATGACGACTTGGCCGTAGCCACGACCTATATTTGGCACGACGCCCTCGATGCCGTTAAGGCCCAGATGACGGAGTTCGCCGACGCAGATCTCCGGGCCGAGTTCCCCCTCATTGACGCCGATGAGCAGGGGGAAGAAGTTCCTGGCGAGGAAGCCGCCGAGGACCCCGCGTGTCACGTGGTGGAGGTCGAGGACCTCGAGGTCGTACATGACCCCGACGTATAGAGCCCACGTTTTCCTTCTTTTATATTGTTTTTTGAATTTTGTAAGGCTGGGGAGCCCCAAAAAATACCCTTTGTAAAGATTTTGTCTTTGGTAGTAATAAAATTTTTCTTTGGCTCTGTTCCCCTCCGAATGGATGGCCGAGACGTTAGGACGTCTTGCCTGAGATTCGGGGCAGATGCTAATTGGTTTTATCCGTCTACCTCTCCGAAGATGCCAAGTTGATTTATGGCACCGTGTATCGAAGGTTTAGACGGATGCGGCCGATGTAGCAGACTTTGTCAGATTCCCCCTCGCTTAAGGGGTTTTTGATTGTGGGGATGCTCTTCCCTGCAGGCGCAAGCCCCTGCAATTAATTACGCTACCGCACCGCGGTAGACACTTTCTCCTTCTCCAGAATTTCACTTCGTGTCGTGGGTGTTTGTTTTGTTTATGGTTGCCCGTGGATTGTATACGGAGACTAAGTTATGTCGTCGTCCGTAGGACGTGGATTAGTCCAAATCCGTATTTACTTAGATTTGGGTTTGGTGTTTTTAGTTTAAGGATGCATTAGTCACGTTGCGGCTAAGATCAACTCAAACGTTCGTCAAGGATACGTTAGTCCTGTTTTGGACTAAGATCAACTTGAACGGGATCGTTTAGATCCGGCAAAAGAGAAATTGGCTCTATTGTTCCAGTTTAGGGACATAGTGGTCCATCTCCAGGTTAGGGACATGGTGGTCCAATGCCAGTTTAAGGACGTGGTGGTCCAATATTAGTTTAAGGACGTCTCGGTCCAATATTAGTTTAAGGACATCTCGGTCCATCATTAGTTTAAGGACGTCTCGGTCCACGAGTTTAGGGACCCCACAGTCTATATTCATGTGTGGTCGTTGGGACCCATCACCCCTCTGACGTCGTTGAGGAATTATAACGATAGGTGTCAAAGGAGTTCGGAGATGTACCCTCGAACCGGTTGTAAATTGATTTAATTGAGCGATCTCGCTCTGTCAATTTAATTTGAGAACTTACGGCCAAAATTGGGCTAAGTCCAGTTAAAGATGGTCAACATGTTATTTGCTTTTGCGTTGCATTTTTGTTTGGGCTCTACCCATGAAAGATGCAGAGCATCAATTTGTTTTGGGCTCTGCCCATTTAGGAATGATACAGAGTATCAGTTTAAACTGGGCCCTGCCCTTTTATTGCTTTGCAATTTATTTAGGCCTCTTAGGTCTTTTTGATTTGGGCCTGGCCCTTCAAGAAATGCATTGCATTTATTCAGGTGCTCTGCGCCAATTAGGGAGCGCAAGCGCTTGTGGTGACGACACGTGTCACGCAAGCGCGGTGCGCTGCGCCAATGCGCTGCGCATGCGCTGCTGACACGTGGCGCGCTCAGATGAGTTGCGCCAATTCTAGAGAGCAAGGCTCTATTTCAAAAGCGCATAGCGCAGACGGTTCAGATGCTGACACGTGGCGTTCTCTGGTGGCTTGCGCTAATCCAGGAGCGCAACAGCGCAGTTTGCAAGTGCAAAGCACTATAATTTAAAAATCTCTTTAGAACCAATGGTTCATGACAAAGTGCAAAGCACTGTTTGATTTCTTGATCTAATTTAGATCAAAGAAAACAAGTTTTTTCTTGTTTTTCTTTTTATTTCAAGAACCAAAGGTTCATAAAAGTGCAAAGCACCATTTTCTTTATTATTATTATTATTATTTTTTGTATTTTCTTGTTTTTAGAGAACCAGTGGTTTATAAGAAGTGCAAAGCACTGTTTATTATATGAAGATCATTGATCTGGTTTTTTAGATCAATGATCTATTAGAAGAAAGTTCTTCTCTTTTTGTGAAGGTTTTTACCTTTTTCTTGAAAACTTTTCTCAGAGTTCTCTCTGTTTGAAGCTCCTGATCTTTTCAAGAAAATATTCATTCCTTTGAATTGAAGTCTGGGGTTCTTTTTATAGTGCCCATAAATTAGTTAAATTTGTTAAAGAGATCTTTCTGAGTGATTTGGGGAATTTTCCCCACCGTTGGATCTTTGATCCAAGGGCTTCTGTTTTACAGAAGAAAATATTCTTGTTTTAACAAGAACAGAAAGATTTCTTAGAAATTTAATTCTGTTTGGCGCAGATGCCACAGCGCGCGACACGTGTCGCGCAGCGCAAAGCGCAGCGCATCTGCACTGACACGTGTCGCGCAGCGCAGTGCTTGCGCAACTGAAGCGTCGCTTCAATTAACCTTTAAAACAGAGCTTTGCTCTAATTGGGTGCGCTGCCTTGGGCGCTGCGCTGACGTATCAACTGTAGACACGTGGCGCGTCGCGCGCAGCGCAAAAGATCTGAAGCGTTGCTTCATTTATTAAAGTTTAAATTTTCAAAGCAAAGCTTTGTTTCTGATTGGGGGAAGATGAAGCGTTGCTTCATCTCCCGCCTCGGAATTTGAACCGAGCTTTGCTCCGATCGGGGTAAACAAATGCCCCCCCACCGCTGCGCTTACGTAGCCTCCAAACGCAAGCGCAACGGTGGCAGAATCCCAACCATCGCGGCAGCTTTTGGAAGTTGAAGAGGCACTTGATGCCTATAAATAGGACCTTTTGGTCTCCCACAGATGCTTATCTTTCATAGATTTTTTTTTTTACTTTCAGAACTCAGAGCCTTGCTCTCTTGTTTAGCCACTTTTTGAAAGTTCAAACTTTTCAGAACTCAGAGAATTTTAGGTAAAAATATTAATTTTGATTAAATTAAATCAGCTTTAAGAGCCTTGCTCCCAATAGATCCCTGATCTAAAGAAGACCCATTTAGGGTTTCACTTAGCAGAGCCTTGCTCTAAAGGGGTCTCAAGAGAATTAAAGGGAACCCTATTAGGGTTCCATTAATAGAGCTCTGCTCTCCAAAAGGTTTCCCTTGGATTTTCTTAATTAATGGAGCTTTGCTCCTTCCAAATCGTATAGAAGAACTCTTAAGAGTTCTTCATGGCATTTGATACTGTTATTATTATTGTTATTATATCATTTTTCTCAGAGCAGAGCTCTCAATGTTCTTAAGGAATTTTCCTTAAATTCTCCTCATAACTGGTTTTTGACAGGCGTCACTCCTGTCTATAGAGCATTGCTCTCGAGGAGTTTTAACTCCCTATACAATTTCCTCATTGCTAATCTTCCAGTGTTGCTTCCTTCAGGCATTATGGCGGTGCATCTATACAGTCTGCACGAGTTCATTACCTACGAGGATATTCGTGCACAGGGCTGTCAACAAAACCAAGAGTTTACAGACGCCCAATATGCAGAGGTCATGGGTCGTCTGAATGCAAACGGTGTTGGCTGCTACCTCGTCGTTCGGCTCTTTTGAAAGTCGTGCTGGGAGCAATATGGAGAGCACTTCCGGGTCTTCACGAGGCCTTACCGCTCAATACGCTGGATGATACCGAAGATAAGGTGCATTCAGTGTTCCCGACGGGGCTGATTTCGAAGAGATGGCAGGACAGCCTCATTGACATCCTACATCAAATCTTCCAGTAGACGACGATAGTTGCTGCTTATCGAAGGCCGGAAGGGCTTGCCGAGGATCTCGACACAGAGGAGCGCGAGAGGCTGCGCATAAGAATAATTAGAAAGGCCAGAAGAACTCTGGATGGTCTTACTTTTGAATTCCTCAATCCGTGCCCCGGATCTGAGGTTATACCGTTGTAATAATTTGGATAATGTCTCTTATTCATTGCTCTTATGATTGTAAGAATTTTTAGCAATATGAATGGAAACCCCCCTTTTTTATTTTAGCTTGTCTTATTTCTCGTCCTGAATCTTCCGCCCATGCATAAATGAGTGCGTCTTAAACGCTTAAACAAACGTAAATCGGATGCTCTTTCTGTCATTTTCCTCTTTCTTTTATTGTTAGCAGGCTATTTTAATAATCGTGGTTGACGGCTAATAGAGCACGCATCTTAACTTTCTTAAGAATCAGTGATGGCTTAGACCGCAGGTTTAGATCTGCTGCCTAAGACTTTTCAACTCTATAAGCCGTGAGGGTCTCATAGAGATTCTTCTCCCTACAGATCGAGAGGATCTCGTAGGTGGGTTTTTCTCCTTAGGAATCGTGAGGATTCCTAAGTGTGGTTTTCTCTTATAAGTCATAAGGATCCTACAAGAGAATTTTTCTCTCTTATGAGTCGAGAGGACCCGTAAGCGGTTGTTTCCCTCCTTGTCGACACTCGACTTTGGAGAGTGAGACCCGTGAATAGTATGCAAGAGACCGTTTTAGATCGACTTGTAGGGTCTCATTGTTCAGGAAGCAAGTTTTTCAATCCCTGCTGCCTGAGGCTTCATATTGCAAGTTGAGACGAATCGGGAATTTTCCAGCGGAGACATTGGTTTCTCTGCAGGCCGACGCGAATCAGGAGGCTCTCATCAAGGAGTGTTTGTATCCGTGAGTCGAGGAGTTTGCTAGGGATTATTTGTTTCCCAAGCACCAAGGATTGTTTGTTTCCTTAGGGTTTGAAACGAGTCGGGGATTTCCCACTGAGGCACTGGTGGCTCTGCGAGTCGACGCGGATCAGGAGGCTCTCGTCAAGGAGTGTTTGTATCCGTGAGTCGAGGAGTATGCTAGGGATTATTTGTTTCCCAAGTGCCAAGGATTATTTGTTTTCTTGAGGTTTGAAACGAGTCGAGGATTTCCCACGGAGGCACTGGTGGCTCTGCGAGTCGACGCGGATCAGGAGGCTCTCGTCAAGGAGTGTTTGTATCCGTGAGTCGAGGAGTTTGCTAAGGATTATTTGTTTCCCAAGCGCCAAGAATTATTTGTTTCCTTGGGGTTTGAAACGAGTCGAGGATTTCCCACGGAGGCACTGGTGGCTCTGCGAGTCGACGCGGATCAGGAGGCTCTCATCAAGGAGTGTTTGTATCCGTGAGTCGAGGAGTTTGCTAGGGATTATTTGTTTCCTAAGCGCCAAGGATTATTTGTTTCCTTGAGGTTTGAAACGAGTCGAGGATTTCCCACGGAGGCACTGGTGGCTATGCGAGTCGACGCGGATCAGGAGGCTCTCGTCAAGGAGTGTTTGTATCCGTGAGTCGAAGAGTTTGCTAGGGATTATTTGTTTCCCAAGCGCCAAGGATTATTTGTTTCCTTGGGGTTTGAAACGAGTCGAGGATTTCCCACGAAGGCACTGGTGGCTCTGCGAGTCGACGCGGATCAGGAGGCTCTCGTCAAGGAGTGTTTGTATCCATGAGTCGAGGAGTTTGCCAGGGATTATTTGTTTCCCAAGCGCCAAGGATTATTTGTTTCCTTGGGGTTTGAAACGAATCAAGGATTTCCCACGGAGGCGCTGGTGGCTCTGCGAGTCGACGCGGATCAGGAGGCTCTCGTCAAGGAGTGTTTGTATCCGTGAGTCGAGGAGTTTGCTAGGGATTATTTGTTTCCCAAGCGCCAAGGATTATTTGTTTCTTTGGGGTTTGAAACGAGTCGAGGATTTCTCATGGAGGCACTGGTGGCTTTGCGAGTCGACGAGGATCAGGAGGCTCTCGTCAAGGAGTGTTTGTATCCGTGAGTCGAGGAGTTTGCTAAGGATTATTTGTTTCCCAAGCGCCAAGGATTATTTGTTTCCTTGGGGTTTGAAACGAGTCGAGGTTTTCCCACGGAGGCACTGGTGGCTCTGCGAGTCGACGCGGATCAGGAGGCTCTCGTCAAGGAGTGTTTGTATCCGTGAGTTGAGGAGTTGGCTGAAGACACTGGTTTCTTTGGTTGGAATGAACCGTTGAGGTTTGGCTTCGTTTTCTGGCGGAGTCTGTTGGGAAAGTATGGTTCTCTCTTGGTTTACGCCCTTGGATTGTATACAGGGATCGATGTGATCTTGACTGTAGGGCCAAAGTTTTTTTTTATCGTCATTTTTTTGTTTTATTTCCGTGATGCTCTATCATTTCAGCTTTTATATCGCGAAGGTCGCGATTGCCCAATCATTTCGGCTATTTTTCGCGGTGCCCAATCATTTCGGCTATTTATTTTATCTTTACTCGCTGCTTTTTTATTGCGAGTTGCCCCATCATTTCGGCTATTTATTTTATCTTTACTCGCTGCTTTTTATTGCGAGTTGCCCCATCATTTCGGCTATTTCGCATGCATACATTTTACTTGCTGTTTTTTTTTATTGCAAGTTGCCCCATCATTTCGGCTATTTTGTATGCATGTGCGGCCTACTAGCTTTTCACCGTAAACCTAAAATTGGACACCGATTTCGGCATCAGCACTGCTACAACTGGGATATTGCCAGGAGCGAATCATCATTTGCCTCTGTCGTTGTCGAACAAAAGAGGCTTAGCGACCAGGGTTAAGGTCCTGTCGACTAAGGCTTTTGACTTCATAAGCCGTAAGGGTCTCACAAAGGTATTTCTTCCTACAAGTGGTGAGGATCTTGTAGAGGTATTTTCTCCTTAGGAATCGTGAGGGTTCCTAAGTGTTTTGTTCCTCTGTAAGTCGTAAGGATCATACAGGAGGGTTTTCTCCTTGTAAGTCGAGAGGATTTACAAGGGTTGTTCACCATGCAAACATATTCCTAGTCTCGGATGGGACTGGGTTAGGGAAATGTTTATTCGCGCCCGTGGATTGTATACAAGGGCCAGTATTGAGCCGCTTGTAGGGCAATGTCGAAAATTGCGGGGATTGCTTAAGCACAGTTTTAGGCCTCTGTAACTTAAGACTTTCAAATCTTACGAGCCGTGAAGGTCCCATAAGAGAGTTCTCCTTACGAGTCGTGAGGATCTCGCAAGTGTATTTTCTCCTTAGGAATCGTGGGGATCCCTAAGTGTGTTGTTCCTTTATGAGTGGTAAAGATCTCACGCGGGTGATTTCTCCTTACAGGGTCGAGAGGACCCTATAAGTGTCTTTTAACGAGGTTGCGCCCTTTCGGGTTTTCACAAACACTCGCCGGTAGTCCTGCTGTTTTTACTCACGGAGCCCTTTCGGGTTTTCATCCGTGCCCATTTCGCTTATGGACATACCATTTTTTATTCTTTTTATTTTCTTTTTCTTCTTTTTCTTCTTCTTTTTTTTACGAGGTCGCGCCCTTTCGGGTTTTCACGAACACTCACCGGTAGCCCTGCTGTTTTTACTCACGGAGCCCTTTCGGGTTTTCATCCGTGCCCTTTTCGCTTATGGACATACCGTTGTTTTTTTTATTATTATATATTTTTTATTTATATTTTTTTATTCATCTCATCAGCCTAAGGATGCTATGGTAGTAGTTTAAGGACGTTTCGGTCCGCTATTAGTTTAAGGACATTTCGGTCCGACATTAGTTTAAGGACGTTTCGGTCCAACATGGAGAAGACTGGCTACATGCTTATAAAGTTCGAGCTTAGGAAGATAGCGAGAGGACATAGTCGTCGTCATCTATCATTGACCTAGGCCGTGACCCATTAAGTGTAGTATTTCTTTAGGAAGCGACCATTTATTAGCCTGAAAGGTCTTTCACCGTGCATATCCATAAGCAGATAGGCCCCACCCCGTCAGACCTTATCTATGATGTACGGGCCTTCATAGTTTGGCTCGAATTTTTCCCGCTTGGCGCGATTGGGGATCATGGGCCTTTTGACCACTAGTACGAGTTCGCCTTGGCGAAATGTCCTCGGTCGGGTCAGTCTTTCATATGAGCGCGTCATCTTCGCTTTGTAAGCTTCCAGATTTTGTTGCGCTATGAGCCGGGTTTCTTCAAGGGCGTCAAGCTCCTCAAGCCGAAGGTTAGCATTTTCTTCGTTCGTCAGCTTGTAGTGAATTGCCACTTGCAGAGAGGGTAACTCTATCTCGAGGGGGAGTACTGCTTCCGTACCGAATACCAACGCGTATGGCGCTGTGTTCGTGGCTATCTTAAACGTAGTTCGATACGCCCAAAGAGCCTCTTGCAGTCTCTCATGCCAGTCTTTCTTACTTCAGGACACCGTTTTCTTTATAATCTTCGTCAAGGTCTTGTTGAAGGCCTCGGCGAGACCGTTAGCTCGCGAATTATAGACTGAGGAATATCTCCAGTCTATATTATGCTGCTGCGCGAAGCGGCTGATTTTATGACTTCGGTAGGTTGGCCCGTTATCGGAGATGATCCGTCTCGGAGTTCCAAACCGATATATGACGTGTGTTTTGAAGAAATGGAGGATATTCTCCGTCTTCACTTCTCTCAACGGTACTGCTTCTGCCCATTTGGAGAAGTAGTCAGTCGTCGCCAGGATGAAACAATGTCCCCTAGACGATGCTGGTTCGATGGGGCCGACTATGTCAGTTCCCCACATTTTGAACGGCCAGCTAGCCACCGTTGGATGTAATGGATTTGGATGCTGATGGATGAAGTCCCCATGAATTTGGCATGAGTGACATTGCTTCGCATATTCGAGGCAGTCCTGAATCATCGTGGGCCAGTAGTAGCCCATCCATTTGATATTCAACTTCATCTTTGGGCCTGCTTGGTGAGAACCGCAGATTCCGTCATGAACTTCCTGAACGACTCTTTCCGCTTCGTCCGGTCCTAAGCATCTCAGCCACAGAGAATCGAATGACCTCTTGTATAGAGTATCATTGACGAAGGCAAAAGACAGAGCTCGTTTCATGAGCTGATATCTTGCGGACGCATCTTCGGGCATTCGGTGGGACTTGAAGTAGTCTATAAAGACTTCCCTCCAATCCTCAACCTTCTCATGGTCTTTTATTTGTAAGGCCGTTTGTTCAGTTGCTCTCTTCTCTTCGGATGATTCCGGAGGTATTTCTGCTGGGGCGAGCACCCGACGACTTTGTACCGTGATTCTAACATCATCGAGGTTCTCGTCAGCCATTTCTTTAGCAAGTTTGGCCAACGCGTCCGCTTTGCTGTTTTCTGTGCGCGGTATGCTTTCCAAAGTGTAGGAGGGAATTTGGGTCAACAGTTGTTGCACCCTTTCACCGTACTTCACCAACTCCGGTTTGCACGTTTGGTAGTCACCGTTTATTTGACTAACGACTAGCTGGGAGTCCCCATATATGAGGAGGTTTTCTATTCCCATGTCGATGGCGATCTCGAGGCCTGCTATCAAAGCTTCATATTCGGCTTCATTATTCATCCTGGGCTCTGTTAAGGAGAAAGCGAAGCGCATTATTCCTCCTTGTGGGGTCACGAAGATAAGGCCTACTCCCGATTTGATTATGGGGGTACTTTGTTTGCGCTTTTTCATAGATGATGCTCCATCGAAGTAAAGCTCCCATCGGGTATTACCACTGTCGATCGCGTCAAACGCATGTTCATCTGGCAAATCGCAATTCAGAGGAGAATCAGCGGGTATCGGGTGTTCAGCGAGAAAGTCGGCGATGGCCTGGCCTTTCACTGCTTTGAAAGGCTGATAGGTTATTGAGAACTCCATCAAGAGCAAAGCCCATTTAGCGAGTCGACCTGTCAATATGGCTTTCAACATCAAATATTTAAGGGGGTCCACTTTCGATATGAAACGGACTTCATGTGCCAACGCATAGTGCCTGAGCTTTGTTATCGCAAAGATCAACGCCATGCAATGCTTTTCAATAGGAGAGTAATTGCTTTCTGCCCCCATCAGAACTCGACTTAAATAGTGTTGGAGATAGTGCCCTCAGAGTCAATTATTGGATCACAGGCACGTGATTGCAATGATTGAGGGAGGACCTATCCCGGTAGAACAGTCTTACTCGAGATGATAGTTTGCTATCTGGTTTACCTTTATCATCGTGTACTGCTTTAGGTGACCTGACATGTCGCTATTGCACGTTGATAGAGCCCCTAGGATTCTTGCTTGACTGCCAGTAGTATGAGGGCGATCATATAAGTGAGAGCTGGAGTCTATAAGCACATCCTTAAAAGGTCCCTAGTCGTAGGAGTTTCGAGACAGGGCATCGATTCTCCAGAGTAGACTAGTGTATACAGTCGAGACCCCGACGAGGGGCGGTGGCCGGTCTCACAAGCCACTGGTGTCAGTTGGTTCACCTAAGATGTATACAGATGCTCATTGGGTTATGAGTACACCGGACAGGACTCGCCGGGAACATGCTAGTTGGTCTTATACCTGACGTCAGATAGCAGTTCCCAGGTGACATGTGTACAGGTTAGTTCATCGACCTGGGGATCGTCATTTGTCTCGTGTGAGTTCCCACTGTACTTTGATTACTACCCTACCACGGCTCAAAGGAGTCGTGCAAACAGGTTTTAGTTGGGTACAGTCCCGAGCCACATGGAGGCAGTGAGCGGATCTTCGGGGGTTTCGTCTCTCCCGGTATTGGGGGTGAGGTCGCGCTGTGTCTAGGAGAGCCATTACACAAAGACCTTGGCCAAGGCAGGAGATTTACTGGTAGGTATTCCAGTAGTATCTCAGGGTGTTCTGGGCTACACTCCGACACGACTTGTACCGCTTTTGGGGGTCTGACTTTTACCAACCCCCTAGGCCCGCCATGCGATGCTCATAGACGAACGGACCGGACTGTACGGATATTGTCACTGACAGGCTCAGTTGGGTGTCGGGGTGAGCTTCCTCATCGACGTCCCTTTTGGTCAATTGCTGGTAGCCCGTCACGTATTGGCTTATACCTCTGACGTGCTAGTGGTTAAATCCACAGCCATAGTATTGACGAGTCTTTAGAGTCCACCACACCTTCAGTTACTCAAGCTTTCGGGCGAAACGCTGTAGAGGCCGTATGGAGATATGGCAGGGTCCGATCAGATACGTGCGGTATTGCACGGATCAGGATCGGACGGTTTGTACTAGTGGCCGTATGGTAATATGGCAGGGTTCGATCTGATACGTGCGGTATTGCACGGATCAGGATCGAACGGATGTTACTAGCCGGCTTTGGTTTAAGCCGGTCCTAGTCTAGTACAGTGTAGATTTTGTCTCATTGCATTTGTATCCGGTCGGAATACAAATGCGGGTGTGTATGCACAGTATAAGGGTTATCCTGTAATTTATTACGGGACCAGTTTTCTGGAGTTGCCAGTTTGTATTCCGTTCCGGCCGGTTTTCCTTTGTTCTTTCCCGGCCGGACTTTTCTGATGGAGGGGATAATTTGCAGTTTTGCAAATTACTTTTGTGGAGGGGTTTCATGCATTATGATAGCATCTTTTCTTTTTCCTTCATAATGGTTAGCATCTTTGCTTTATGAGATTTGAAATGGATTTGAGGTTGATTTGAGATTTAGTGATGATTATGTTCTTGGATGTGGTCACCTCTTTTCTTTTCCTACACTCACCTCCCTCTTGATATGATATTGTTTTTCCTCCACCATATTCTACACTTAAGGTAAGAAGGTATTCATGGTTGAAAAAGAAAGAGAAGAAGAAAAGAAAAGAGAGAAAGAAAAAAAGATGAGAGCTTCACCATGAGAGTTTCATTCTTGATCTTCTTTCCATGCTAGAAAAATGCAAGCACCACTTTTCTAGTCTTGATTCCTCCATCATCTTCAATGGCAACCAACCCCAATGTGAGACATACATTCTACATTACATTCCCTATAGTATATCTTGAGCATGTCGAGTAGCCGGCTTCATGCGCGAGTTGCCTCGGTATTGAGGTGGGAGCCCGTAAAAGTACCCGGCTTCGTGGTGCCCTTTCCGACGAGGAGGAGACGGACGGAGATCCCGCGAGGAGATCGGAGTGGAGATGAAGACCGGAGGACTTGGATCGTCGGTATATCTCTTCCCCTTCTCTTTGTAGTTAGCTAGATTTAGTTTAATGGCCCGATCCGGTTTTAGTGCGCGGTGGTGCCGTTTTGCCAAGTCCGCAAAAAAAATTAAAGTTTATCACCGTTTCCGCGTTTGGCCGTCGGATTGACGGCCGGGGCGCCGCCGTGCACTTACAGTGGTATCAGAGCCTCGCCATTAACATAGTCTAGCTTTGTGTAATGTGTTTATCAGTTCCGATCGACCGAAATTCCCGAAAACGCATTTTTCATGCACATCAGTTTCTGTCGAATTTTTTTTAAGTGCAAAAATTTTTCAGGTTGTCTCAGAGTGATGTGCAGGGAAATAGAAGCATACTGTAAAAATTTGGTAACATGATCACACTGTTCCGCCGCGGAAGGGCGGCCAAACCCCTGCTTTGGCCGCTCTTCCGCCGCAATGTTTACTGTTCACCCCCCCAAATTTTTGCAGTATGTTCCTGAGTGAGAAATGTGGTTTCTGGGATATTAAAATTGGGCCCAGTGTTTCTGTGAGTGCTACAGTTTTGATTTGGGGCCCACTTGTTATTTTTTGGTCAATCGGAAAATTTTAAACACATTTTTCACAGTATTTACATTATATCTGCGACCGTGAATGTCACTCGATCGGTAAATCCGGTCTAACTGCTATAGCCCGGTTAGACGGATTTGCGAACGTGACTTTCACGTTGATGTTCTATGTTTATGCTGTGATGTTGCGGATCGGTCGTGGGGATAGCCTGGATGCAATGCTAGTACTGTGCTGTTGTATTATGTACATTTGATATTGCGGGGCGAGCGTCCGACATGTGGACTGCCGTCACTGCCTGTTTGTATTATTCTTTTGGGGCACGACCTGGTTGCGGTCGATGTACCCGGTGTATGTATATTTTACATTCTGTACTAGGATTACCCCGCGGTGGGGTGCACGGATAGCCGGGTTCTGGAGGGCAACAAGCCCGCATCTCATGGCATTGGGACGGAGGGGGCTTCACTCTGGGATTGGTGGGCTATTCGTCGCACTCGTAGGGGGTACAGGTTGACCCAGGAGGGGTGCCCAAGTTGCCGGATTCCGTGGAGTGCTGGGTGGTCCATTCACGGAGCTGAAGGGGGCTGCCTCGCTTCAGGTTTTGGCGGGTAACTTGCCGCGCCCGTAGGGGTCTAGGATTTCATTGCACAGGCTATCCACACGACCAGGGGAACGTCGGGTTTCAGTAGTAGCTCTGTGAAACCCGGGGATCCCAGATATCTGTATTGTTTCTGTGATGCTGTTCATTCTCTGTGATGTTGCATTTCTTTCACGCCTTGAGCGAAATATAATATATTGGTATATATATTAGTAGATGTTGTATATGTTTTACATCCGCGCTAGTCCAGTCCCCGCTCTGTCGTTAGTTAGCTAACCTAACGGGTAATGACGGGACCCAGTGGCGAATGCGGATGGCATATACGTACGTCAGTATATTTTCGTTCTTTGTGGTGTGATTAATTGATGGGACTGCGTTGATTCGGATCAATGCAAGATAAACAAACCTAATCTGATGTTGTTGGAACACTTTTCAAAAAGCTGTTATTGCAAGGACGTTCACTTTTGTTTTGCATCGTGATATTCAGTTGGAATATCCTGCTCCTCAGTCGACGAGGCAAGGGCCGAGATCCCTTCACCGGGAGTGACCCCTTGGACAGAAGTTTGCGTCAGGGTATTGACTTCACTATAGCCGATTACTTTTGCTTTGCATCGTGGTATTCATTTGGGATATCCTGCACCCCATTCTACGGGGAAAGAGCCGAGATCCCTTCACCGGGAGTGACCTCTTTAGCAACGGTTTTCGTCACTATATTTTTAAAAGCTATCCGTTCCTTCGACGATATCAAGTTCTTTACGTTAAAGGTTTTCGCCAGAAACCATTCGTAGCCCTCCGTCGTTTCATATGGGTAGTCAATAGTATTCAAGCTGTGTTTGTTGGCCAAAGTCAAGGCACAGTGTTTGGTAGCTGTTGGTTATTCATATGCAGCATAGATAGATGCGTTGGTTTGGAACAGTCGTATAGCCTTGTTGGCCAAAGTCAAGGGCTTGTGCGGGTGGATTCGAATCAACCTGGAGAATGACGGGTAGAACTTGACATGTGACTTATGATTTGTTGGCCAAAGTCAAGGTCATAAGAGCATGGGGCAGAAATCACATCGGGAGTTTCAAAAGTACTGAAACTTGCCAGATATGCGCATACCTTCTGGAGTGTGATGACGTGAGTGGATTCCGTCACGTTATCATGCGATGAGAGTTGGATCCCGATTCCCACTGATGAGTTAGTTTACTCCTCGGGTGACCCCGACTAATTCTACTTTCAGGTTTGGAGGAGAATTTGAGGTACAGTGGGAGGTTTCCAGATTAGATAAATTGGTAACCATTCTGATCTAGGATAGAGTGCACGCTGAGTGTTTCTTTTCTCTCTCTCTGGCAGCGACCATTGACCCGGCCCTAAGACTATGACTCAGTGACCAAGTTGACCGAACCTTCTTGACACTGGCTTTTGGATTGTCAGAGTTGCAGACCTCATTGCCACTCCTGCTTTTACTCTTTTCTCCAGGACACCCCGTATTACTACGAACGTCCACTTCCATTGGACAAAACCATCGTATGGTTAGATACGAACTCGAAGGAATTCGAGGATGGTTTCCGGTTCTGGAGAAAACGGATAGGATTATTCAGTTGTCTTTTCTTTTCACCCTCTCTCAGGTTGCGAGTACTCCTTAGTTTAGGAGTAGTACACCTATTATGCAAATTGGATAGTCTTCTTCCAAACCATAGGCTGGTGCCGACCGGTAGGGAATGAAGAAAACCAGTTAGCCTAAAACGGTGTACAGAAGGTATTAAGTTCAAACAAAGCAAGGGATTAGTAAGAGGGCAAAGTAAATTGCGACTGCTATTCACGACCAAACCAAGTATTTCTTCGCCAATCCTAAATCACCTTTGTATTTCTCCAGGACACCCCGTATCACTACGAAGATCCCATTTTATTGGATAATCCATCGTATGGTTATATACGAACTCGAAAGGAACTTGTTCCAGTTCGGGGATGGATCCTGGTTCAGGAGAAATAGGAATAAAGTACATTCAGGTGTCTTTTATCTTCACCTTCTCTCGCGTTGCGAGTGCTCCTAGGTTTAGGACAGTACACCCTTTATGCTTTTTGGATAGTGTTCTTCCAAACCATAGGCTGGTGCCGAATGGTAGGGAAGGAAGAAAACCATTTGGCCTAAAGGGGTGTACAGAAGGTAATGACTAAAGACTTATGAAGGGATTTGGAGAGGTGGCAAAGAATTATATGGTTATAGTTGTGAATCTGGATAATGGTAGAGGCATTACTGGGAATACCAGGATACCCCATCGAAACATTTCAATGTTTCAGTCTCACTGTGTAATGTTAAAAGAAAACTGATTTCCCGATTAGATACTTACTCCAGGGTATGTATTTACCAGGTTTGATTCTCATATCTGTATGGTTTTACAGATGATGAGTGGGAGTAAGTTATTGGGAATTGGGTGATCATCCTCATTATATCGGGATTCGTTGGAATCAGTGATATTTGAGGAAATCACCTGGGCTGTTTGCCGGTCGCAAATATTTGGTTTTGAATATCCGTTGATGTGCACCAATTTCAAATTGATATATCTGTACGTCTATTTTCATAGAGTGAGATATACCTTTTGATATTATGTCGATGACATTTACCTATATCAGTGGATGGTTAGGTAAGGAGCATTAAACAGCGGTGTAATTCTTCTTAACCATAAGTACAGTTTTCAACCTACAACACACAGTGAAAGAGTTGTTAGACTCAGCGGACTTATACAGAGTATTGTATGTTGTCCAGTGTCCATTAGGACAGAGGGGTTGGTCCTCATACTATATTCTGTTTACTTTTGACTTCTCTGGTTCTTAGACATGTGTTTCGTAGAAACACAGGGTCTAAGTTTTGAGGAGTTATAGGTATTTGAATAGAGTAGAGAACCAGGTGTAGCAAGTATCGGGATTCTTCACAGTGATCGAAGATGCAGATACTTGTGTATGGTATTCAGTTGATAGTAATTACTTCTCTTTCGGGTTACTTATAAATGGAAGCATTCCTAAGTTGAGTAACGCTGATTGGCCTCCTTCCATTTAGTTGACATACGCTGGAGACAGCTGCATGATTTGAATCTGGTTCAATTAAATCAGTGCCTCTGTTTCTATATTGGATATAGAACAGTTCATATCTTAACGATGTTAAGGTACGGGGAGTTGTCCGGCTTATGATTAAAACCAGACTCTGGATGACTCAATGCACGTTTCTGTAATGGCTGTTTGTGGGTTGACCCAGGCTATGACGAGGGTTGATTTTCTACCATCTGGATGAACAATAGCAATATTGTTCTAGACTCGCCACAGTTTTGATTAAAAAATGGATTTTTTCAGAAAACAGTAGTGGGAGTATGGTAGAACTGGAAGTGATTCCAGAACCACAAACGATTACTGAAGATTTGATAAGGAACCTAAAGATTCAATCTGGATTGACATTCCATTGGCCACTCCGCAGTTTTGGTGGGTAACTTCAGGCACCCGAGAGGTACTACGGTAGCCTCAAGGACGGTGACAGGGAAGTTCTTGTTTACCCACACTTGCCATTGTTGTTGTTCCAGGCTGCGAGACCCGGCAGGAGGATGAGTATAGCGTCGTTCTAAACTTGCTTTGGAAGTGCACGTCTATATGACTCTACCAGAGGGTTGTCGTAGTCAGTAGGAGCAGCGGAAGCATTGGTGGACATCAGGCTTTTGTCTATTTATAGACTAAAGCAGATATAGCGGAGATAGATCATCTATTTCTGATGTGACAGTCATAGGTTTGACGTCATCAGAATAGGGGATGGATCTGTTGAGAAGGTAGTAGGAGGTGATATTCCTTTACTACGATCGGTTATACTTTGGTCGTCACACAGTGTTTTCTCCACAAAGGACTTGGATATTATATCAGACATACTGGTTACTAGATCTATGGTTTTAGATCTAGATTTGGGTGGTTTCCTAATCAGGGTACTTAGACAGCATTCTAAGAGTATTTAGAATGGACGACTCCTGGCACGGTAGTATACCTGCAGGTGATGGAGTCACCCTCTCTGAAGGTGTCTTACAGACTAAAGGGGAGAGGGATGTGCATGATTGGCAGATCACTTGCTTAGGCAATTGAGTCAATCATGAGATGTCAAGTACCACACCAGATGTTGTTCTTGCACTAGATGCAATAAGTTGATATTGATCCAATCCTGGAGAAACAGTCGGAAGCAGTTTTGGAACATAAGTGGCTGTTCTAGGGATATGATAACGACAGCCTCATTCGAGAGACAGTTATCATTCCAGGCTTCCAAGGTGACCTGGACGACAAGGAGGTCGTCAGAGTTATAGTTTTCCTTCTGACGAGGGGCAGTATTTTGGACAGGTGATCCAAGGCAATACTGAGGGAGGCATGGCGCAGGATACTGATTAAATTCAGTTGACGATACAGTCGAAGAAGTTTGGATTTGGAGTTCACTTATGAGCTAGGTCCCATCAGACATCCAGACATTCTAAGACAGGTATTGCTCATTTCGGGAGATGGCTTTCTCCGCGAACTTGAGATATAGAGAGACATAGAAGGAAACACCAGGGCGGATCCACTCACTGAGGCTATTCCTCGAACGCAATAGTTTCGCAAACAAGCTTTGTAAGACTGACAAGTAGAGGAGTTGGGTGTTCGGTATCACACGGGCTGTGAGTATGCGACATCGCAATAATTAGCTTTGAGTGCAAGTGGGAGATTGTTGGAGATAGTGCCCTCAGAGTCAATTATTGGATCACAGGCACGTGATTGCAATGATTGAGGGAGGACCTATCCCGGTAGAACAGTCTTACTCGAGATGATAGTTTGCTATCTGGTTTACCTTTATCATCGTGTACTGCTTTAGGTGACCTGACATGTCGCTATTGCACGTTGATAGAGCCCCTAGGATTCTTGCTTGACTGCCAGTAGTATGAGGGCGATCATATAAGTGAGAGCTGGAGTCTATAAGCACATCCTTAAAAGGTCCCTAGTCGTAGGAGTTTCGAGACAGGGCATCGATTCTCCAGAGTAGACTAGTGTATACAGTCGAGACCCCGACGAGGGGCGGTGGCCGGTCTCACAAGCCACTGGTGTCAGTTGGTTCACCTAAGATGTATACAGGTGCTCATTGGGTTATGAGTACACCGGACAGGACTCGCCGGGAACATGCTAGTTGGTCTTATACCTGACGTCAGATAGCAGTTCCCAGGTGACATGTGTACAGGTTAGTTCATCGACCTGGGGATCGTCATTTGTCTCGTGTGAGTTCCCACTGTACTTTGATTACTACCCTACCACGGCTCAAAGGAGTCGTGCAAACAGGTTTTAGTTGGGTACAGTCCCGAGCCACATGGAGGCAGTGAGCGGATCTTCGGGGGTTTCGTCTCTCCCGGTATTGGGGGTGAGGTCGCGCTGTGTCTAGGAGAGCCATTACACAAAGACCTTGGCCAAGGCAGGAGATTTACTGGTAGGTATTCCAGTATATCTCAGGGTGTTCTGGGCTACACTCCGACACGACTTGTACCGCTTTTGGGGGTCTGACTTTTACCAACCCCCTAGGCCCGCCATGCGATGCTCATAGACGAACGGACCGGACTGTACGGATATTGTCACTGACAGGCTCAGTTGGGTGTCGGGGTGAGCTTCCTCATCGACGTCCCTTTTGGTCAATTGCTGGTAGCCCGTCACGTATTGGCTTATACCTCTGACGTGCTAGTGGTTAAATCCACAGCCATAGTATTGACGAGTCTTTAGAGTCCACCACACCTTCAGTTACTCAAGCTTTCGGGCGAAACGCTGTAGAGGCCGTATGGAGATATGGCAGGGTCCGATCAGATACGTGCGGTATTGCACGGATCAGGATCGGATGGTTTGTACTAGTGGCCGTATGGTAATATGGCAGGGTTCGATCTGATACGTGCGGTATTGCACGGATCAGGATCGAACGGATGTTACTAGCCGGCTTTGGTTTAAGCCGGTCCTAGTCTAGTACAGTGTAGATTTTGTCTCATTGCATTTGTATCCGGTCGGAATACAAATGCGGGTGTGTATGCACAGTATAAGGGTTATCCTGTAATTTATTACGGGACCAGTTTTCTGGAGTTGCCAGTTTGTATTCCGTTCCGGCCGGTTTTCCTTTGTTCTTTCCCGGCCGGACTTTTCTGATGGAGAGGGTAATTTGCAGTTTTGCAAATTACTTTTGTGGAGGGGTTTCATGCATTATGATAGCATCTTTTCTTTTTCCTTCATAATGGTTAGCATCTTTGCTTTATGAGATTTGAAATGGATTTGAGGTTGATTTGAGATTTAGTGATGATTATGTTCTTGGATGTGGTCACCTCTTTTCTTTTCCTACACTCACCTCCCTCTTGATATGATATTGTTTTTCCTCCACCATATTCTACACTTAAGGTAAGAAGGTATTCATGGTTGAAAAAAAAAGAGAAGAAGAAAAGAAAAGAGAGAAAGAAAAAAAGATGAGAGCTTCACCATGAGAGTTTCATTCTTGATCTTCTTTCCATGCTAGAAAAATGCAAGCACCACTTTTCTAGTCTTGATTCCTCCATCATCTTCAATGGCAACCAACCCCAATGTGAGACATACATTCTACATTACATTCCCTATAGTATATCTTGAGCATGTCGAGTAGCCGGCTTCATGCGCGAGTTGCCTCGGTATTGAGGTGGGAGCCCGTAAAAGTACCCGGCTTCGTGGTGCCCTTTCCGACGAGGAGAAGACGGACGGAGATCCCGCGAGGAGATCGGAGTGGAGATGAAGACCGGAGGACTTGGATCGTCGGTATATCTCTTCCCCTTCTCTTTGTAGTTAGCTAGATTTAGTTTAATGGCCCGATCCGGTTTTAGTGCGCGGTGGTGCCGTTTTGCCAAGTCCGCAAAAAAAAATTAAAGTTTATCACCGTTTCCGCGTTTGGCCGTCGGATTGACGGCCGGGGCACCGCCGTGCACTTACAGAGTAGAGCGCTCTTTCTTTTCCCTGGTCATTCTCTTGCGCCTATAATGCGCCTAAAGAACCTTAGAGGGCGGTTGTATAGAGAATGAGGGGCTTTCCTTTAACCAGAGCAGCCAACACTGGAGGGTTCTGCAGGTACTGCTTAATCTCGTCCAGTGCGCCTTGGCATTTGTGATCCCAGATGTATGGAGTTCCTTTCTTCATCGGCTGACTGTAGGGACGGCACTTTCCTGAAAGATTGGCTATAAACCGCCGAATATATGCGAGCTTTCCTTGGAGAGACCGCAGCTGTTTAAGAGTTCTCGGCGGAGGCATTTCCATAATCGCCTTAATCTTGGACGGGTCTATTTTGATGCCTCGGTGTCGAACGATGAATCCTAGGAATTTGCCTGAGGAAACTCCAAATGCACACTTGAGCGGGTTCATCTTCAAGTTGTATTGCCGAAGGCGTTGAAATACAGTCTTCAGATGTTCGAGATGTTCCTCGTATGATTTGCTTTTAACAACGAGGTCGTCGATATAGCATTCGACGATTTCGTGTATAAGGTCATCGAAGATCTTTGTCATGACCCTTTGGTAGGTGGCACCGGCGTTCTTTAAACCGAAGGGCATTACCTTGTAACAGAATATCCCCAAAGGAGTCCAGAAAGCCGTATGTTTCTGGTCTTCAGTATGCATTTTTATTTGATTATACCCTGATGAGCCGTCCATGAAGGAGAAAATCTCATGCGTGGACGTATTGTCTATCATCAGTTTGGTGACTGGTACTGGGAAATCATCTTTCGGGCAGGCTTTGTTGAGATCCTGAAAGTCCACGCATATGCGCACCGTCCCATTTTTCTTCATCTCTGGGACGATATTAGCAATCCATTCAGGGTATTGAACCTCCTGGACAAAGCCAGAGTCTATCAGCTTTTTGACTTCAGCGTTGATGCTCATCTCGAGCTCGAGCTGCATTCTTCTCGGCGCTTGTTTGACTGGCTTGATGTCCGGGGATATCGCCAATTTATGTACAGCAACTTCTGGATCTAGTCCCAGCATCTCGGAATAGTTCCATACGAAGCAATCTTTATGCTGTACAAGGACGTCTTTTAACGCAGCCACCCTTTCTTCAGAGAGTAGCTCGCTGACAAATGTCGGTCGCGGATCGTTTACCATCCCCAACTCAATTTTCTTGAGATTAACTGCAGTGGTATGTATTCCATCCTTAAGTTCTTTCGGAGCTGGGGGAAATTCTGAGATCACCTCATCATTGCTGTTTTCGAGGCACCAGGGGAGGCCGTCCATGTTCTCGGATTCTTCTCTTAGTATTGTTATCATGTGACAGGTGCGAATCCGCTTCCTATCCCAATGTGGAACTGGTTTTTCTTTCGTGGCCTTGGGCTCGTGCTTTTGTGGTGGCGCTACCCTCCAGTTGTCGGACAGAGCGAATTTGCCAAGCTGATACTGATCTTCGACCCAATTCTTGAATGTGAAGCAATTTTCAAGAGGATGACCTATTACTCGATGGTAAGAGCAATAGTCCGGGTGTGAGACTTCGCCCGCTTGTTCGGGGTGTTTAGACTCCGGCAATGTAAGCATTTGATGTTTCAGAGCAAGATCGAGTATCTTCTTCGTCTTGTCCCGAGAGAACGAGTACGCTCGACCCATTTTCTTCATGAGGGATAGATCAATAACGCTCGACTCCCATTTTCGTGGCTTCTTAGCCCTGCTTTGTTGTTGTTGAGCGCCTTTTTGGCCTTTCGACTTGTTTCTACCTCCGCGTCGAGCCCTTTTTATAATAGGTTGACAAGGAGCGGCATTTTCGTCTTTTACGGCCTGTTGAAGGAGGCGTTGCGTTTTGGCTTTCTCATAGATCGCCATTTTACGATTGTGATCATCTCAGACTTTTTGACCAGCTTCCCTTATAAGCTTATCCATTTGTTCTTCGAACGACGGACTGGGCACTTTTCATCAGGAACTTTTACTGGTTCAGGATTAGCGTCCTCCCATTGAGCATCTGCTTCTTCATCAAAATTATGCACGACGTAACAGTCGCAGAGCAGCTCTCGTTTCCTGGAGCGAATCTATCCGAGCCCGATCGTCTCCATCCTCCCATTAGGTAGCTTGTGCTGAGTTCCAGGGACGTTCCAAACCCTGTCATAGAATTTGGCCTTCCTAACGGTCTGTTTGAAGGGTATCCCTTGGCGCTTGAACAACCATTTTAAGCCTTCTGTATAATATCTGGGTAGACGAATGGGTTGAACCCTGTCCAGCGTTGGATCTGCTCCGTGCCAGATTTCTTTCTCCACTTTGTTTTCTTCAAAGCGGTAGAATAGGATTGCCTTCTCGCCTTTTCGTCCGGGAGGGATATAAAATGTCTGCAATTCCTCTACACTGTCGGTGTCGAGTGTGTCCTGTTCTTTATAATGTTTAGGCGGCACCATGGCTACTTGCAGACTTTGCTCTTTATCAGCAGAAGCTCGTATTGAAGGTCGAGCAGGGAATACAGCATGGACTTCATCCTCCGAATCGCTACCAAATGTCAACGTAGGAGCGGATGGTCCTGGCTTGGTATATTGGGGCGGACCCGAATAAATTATATCCTCTTCCTCCTCGGTATCACTGCCGAAGACAGGGATGGTTGCGTTAGTTTTGTTCTCCGGCTTGTGACACCTTTCCGTGTCTTCGAAACTCGGCAAGAAGTATTTGGCATCTTCATACTTGCGAACTTCATTCACGGAAAATGGATTCAATTCTCCTGCCACAGTGTACACGAGACCATCCCTGCAATATTTCATACACTGATGTTGTGTAGAAGGGATGATATTGTACTCATGTAACCACGGTCGGCCGAGCAGAGCATTGTAGCATGTCTTGGCGTCTATGAAATGGAATTTAATATCTGTGACGAGCAACCCAAAGCGCAGCGTCAATATCATAGATCCAAGAGTTTTTGATGATTGGGAGTCGAACCCGGAGATGGTGATCTTGTCTCGGGCGAGGTGTTGGACACTTATGCAAATTTCCTTTAACACCCGTACATTGAGTAGATTAACAGACGATCCGTTATCGACCAAGATTTTACCTATCTTTATGTCATGGCAGTATCCTGAGACATAAAGGGGACGATTGTGTTCGCACATCCCGAGGAGAAGGTCTTCATCGCCAAAAGTAACGTCGGCCGTGTGCACCTCTTCCAATTCATCCTTCATCTTTTCTTCGGCCAGGAAGGCTTGGAACTGGTCCGGATCTTGTAGCGCCTTAATCAAAGAATCCCTCGCCTCTTTTGATAGTAACAGGGCATCAAGAATGCTGAGTTGTGAGGGTAGCTTTCTCAGATGCGCCAAGACGTTGTAATCTACCTTACTTCTCTTCGGCGGGTTCTTGGCGGTTAACTCTTCCGCAACTCGGTCATCCAAGACGATGTCTTCGGAGACCTTCTCTTTCCCTTTGTCTTTCTTAAAAAAAGGTCCGAGATTCTTTTCAGGTAGCGTCCGATTGCGTAGCTGGATATTCTCGCAAACCTTCGGTCCTTCTTCTTTTCCCGAAGTGGATTCTTTAAAGAGGGGGCCAAGCTCTAGCTCCTCATCAGAATCGCTCCCGAATGTGGGCACTTGTGATCCTCCGGCGTCAACCATGCAACAATCACCGGTAGTTCTGTTAAGCCCTTTGATCGTTCTGCTTTGTTTTCGGCGAGTCTTGCGCTTTTCCCGCTTAATCTGCTGCCGGTGAGCAACATATCCTTGCCACCATCTATCGAAAGCTTTGCACTCTTCAGTGGGATGCGACACCTTCCGATGGTATAAGCAATAGGAGGGGTGGTTTTCCATTTCCCCAGTAACGCTTTCCTCAGAGGATGGTAGCTTTATACCCATTGACACGGCTTTAGCAAACCTCTTCCTTATCTTGAATTTGCTTTTATCCGCGGTGGGTGCACTTTGCCCCAGCGGGAGTATCTCAATTCTTTCGTCAAGGCGCTGGCGTTTGGCCCTTTCGAATATAACCGCTTCGCGCTCCCGATCAGCTTTGCTTTTTAAGAATGCTTTATTGAGGAACGCGTCAATCATTTCATCCGACGGCTCCGGAATTTTTAGTTCAGGATCTGCCCCCAGCTTTTCAGCATGAGGAGTCTCCTCATCGTTTATGAATGAATGGGAAATCACATGGCAGCTTGCCACATATTCCTCGAATTCATCCGACGAACTACCTCCCTCATCTTCCTCTCGAAAGACATGGCTGAGGAACTCTTGGAATGTAATGGGGGTTCGTGCCTTCTGATTGTATTCCTTCAGCGCGTCAATTTGTTTTTGCAAGTCCGTGCGCTTGTCGTTAGGCTTCACCGGCTTCTTCGACTTCTTCTTCTTCTTTGAAGATTTCGACGGCTGGTTATGAATGTTTAGGCCACTTCCATCAATCTTTTGAGTCGGACGAGGCTTCAGCATTCCTTCAATGATCTGCGGCCCCAATGGGTCCTTCCACTTGATCGCAGGGCACGTTTGAAGATCATTTAGCATCCTCTTCGTTTTTGCTGATAATACCACTTCCCAAGGATCTTCTTCAACGACGGAGCATGTTGCCCCCGGCGTATTCATCCCTTTAGAGGTGTGGAGCTGCGGGGGATTCACCTTCCATTTGTCAGATAACGCAAATTTGCCCTGTCGGTACTGGTTTTCAAGCCAATTTTTGAAAACGTAGCAATCTTCGATCGGATGGCCTAGTACTCGATGATAAGGACAGTAGTTGGGCTCGTTGACGTCATTTGGTTACAACGGACGTTTTGGATCTGGCAGGTTTATGAGTCTGTTGCGTAACGCCAGCTCGAATAACCTTCTCGTTTTATCGCGAGGAAACGAGTAAGGACGCCCTAGTCTCTCCTCAAGTTCTACGTACGGACGCGTATTACTTTGACGCACAACCGGCTTCGCATTGTTCGGTTGTTGTTGGGCATTAGCGACAACGATCGCTTTTCCCTTCCCTTTGTCATTTCGGGAGTCCAGCTTTGGGAGAGTGGGTTTATGGCCCATCTGGTCCATCTGCGCTAGTTTGTCAATCAAAGCCTGGAAGGTAGTCGGCTTGAAGAACATCATAAATTGCGAGATGGTTGCTTGTGGATCGAGGGTTCCCACAAACATACCCACTGCGGGAGCTTCTTCAATGCGCTGCTCGCACTTCGACCATAAATTCCGCCATCGTATAGCGTACTGAACCCATGTCTCGCCGGGTTTTACCCTGGCATTAATCAGTGCCGTCATCGGGGTACGTTCACTGGCACTTGCAAAACGTTGAGTAAACAGCAGCTCCATCTCCGCGAAGGTTTTAATAGAGTCGTTCGGGAGCTCAGAGTACCATTCGAACGCCGTATCTGATAAGCTTCCAACAAACTGGCGAAGCAACAGCTTGTCGTCACCGCCTGTGTTGCCGCAGAGGGCCCCGAACTGGGCAACATGTTGGTGAGGATTGCCCATCCCCTTGTAGACGTGGAACTTGGGAATTGTGTAACCTGGTGGGTATTTGATTTGATCGTACCAACCTGGATATGGCCGCCCTATTTTTACGACCTGGCCGGCTGCCTCAGCCGCATGATGAACCCGTATTTGCTGGGCTATGTACTCGTCCAAATCAGTTTTAGAGATTGTATCCTCTTTAGCCGTCGACAGAGCTGGCGGAGGATTTGATGTCTCTCCCCTATCATCTCCGAGGACGATCGGGGGCTCTTCGGCCGGAGGATCTTGTTGTATCATCATTCCTATCATGTCTTGGAAGAGGAGGCCCATACGCTGTATGTTGGCTGCTTGTTCGGCAGCCTCTTTGTCCTTCTTCTCCAATATTCGGCGAAGGAACTCGGCGTCAGTCTCTTGTTCCTGGCATTCATCTGAAGAAGTTTCAGGGCTTTCTTTTGGCCCTGTAAGTACAGCCATAGCGTTCATCATCTCTTGGAGCTTCTGTTGCTGCTCCTAAGCCTTGGTCACTGACCGTGTAAGCGGTCTATGACCCATTGATGCACGGCTGTGTTCTTTTCCCGATGCCATGTAAACCGTATGAACTGTTATGCCCCCTGACTTGGGGCGTTTAGGTTCACCATGTTTAACTTTTGCTGCTGACGCGGGAATTTTCTCCGGCCTCCTTCTTTTGTGGGCCGTTGAGGTTGAAGGGGCCGTTGACGTTGGCATCCTAGCGACTGTTGTCCCCTGTCGCTTAATGGGGCGGTCCTTTTCCTTTTCTACCTTCGCCTTTTTCTGGCGACGAAAGTGGTCTGGGTCAATCACAGAGTCTTGAACCCTCCGCCAAACTTTATAAATTTTTGAAGACAGCCGTTGGGGAGCTGTCCTTGCTTTGTTTCCGGAACTCTCTCCATAAGTGGAGGAGATCTTTTCAGTGTAGCGGTTGGAGAGTTCTTTCTCACCCTCCTCAGCAACTCAAAGCTGTTCCCAGTTGGAACAGCAGCGTTGACCTCCACCATTGGAGCAGGTGGAGTTAGCCCTGAGGGGGAGTTGCCCCCTGCCTTCCTCACTCGTTGCCAATGGCGACGTCGAGCACGACGAGCCATTGGGACTGGCTCGGAAATTAAGATAGTTTCTTTTTCCCCCCTGTTTAAGTGTGGGGCGATTGCCGGTGTCAGCCTATTGAAGACTGATGTCTTCTGACCAGCAGGAGCAGGAGTGGGAATAGCCAGTCTTGCAAAGACTGACTCTTTGACGGGAGAAGCCGTCTTAACGACTTCCGGAGCAGCGGCCGTTGCCCTCTTTGGGACAGTCACTTTAGAGTTCCTGGGCTTCTTAGCGGGCTCGTAGGCGTTTCAGTCCAATCTGGAGAAGACCGAGGCACTGGTATTGGGCGACCCGTTGAGAGGGGCCGCAATAATTGAAAGTCGATCAAAGACCGACTTCTTATGAGCTTCTTGTACGGGCACGGGGGTGCTAAAGCTTGTTGGCGGAAGCATAGTTCCAAAAAACAACCCCGTGGTGGCTTGAGTAATCGGCTCCACGGGCATGGTGAACAAAGAAGCTGCTTGGGGCCCGTAGGTTATGCCCCCAGTTGAGGCCGGACGCGAGCTGCAGCTGCAGTTGGAGCACATCGAACAAGTTGAGGCCATTGGTGCTTGATTTCTCTTCTGCACCAAGCAAGAGACCAAATCTTAGTAACTTGAAATTCAAAGGCAACCATTTAACAAACCGCGATTGGTTCGCGAAGACGACACACGAAGTGTGGAGTAGAAAGAGGAAAAGGTCCCACCGGGCATGCCAGAATCTGTTCCCCTCCGAATGGACGGCCGAGACGTTAGGACGTCTTGCCTGAGATTCGGGGCAGATGCTAATTGGTTTTATCCGTCTACCTCTCCGAAGATGCCAAGTTGATTTATGGCACCGTGTATCGAAGGTTTAGACGGATGCGGCCAATGTAGCAGACTTTGTCAGATTCCCCCTCGCTTGAGGGGTTTTTGATTGTGGGGACGCTTTTCCCTGCAGGCGCAAGCCCCTGCAGTTAATTACGCTACCGCATCGCGGTAGCCACTTTCTCCTTCTCCAGAATTTCACTTCGTGTCGTGGGTGTTTGTTTTCTTTGTGGTTGCCCGTGGATTGTATACGGAGACTAAGTTATGTCGTCGCCCGTAGGACGTGGATTAGTCCAAATCCGTATTTACTTAGATTTGGGTTTGGTGTTTTTAGTTTAAGGATGCATTGATCGCGTTGCGGCTAAGATCAACTCAAACGTCCGTCAAGGATACGTTAGTCCTGTTTTGGACTAAGATCAACTTGAACGGGATCGTTTAGATCCGGCAAAAGAGCAATTGGATCTATTGTTCCAGTTTAGGGACATAGTGGTCCATCTCCAGTTTAGGGACATGGTGGTCCAATGCCAGTTTAAGGACATGGTGGTCCAATATTAGTTTAGGGACGTCTCGGTCCAATATTAGTTTAGGGACGTCTCGGTCCAATATTAGTTTAGGGACGTCTCGGTCCAATATTAGTTTAAGGACGTCTCGGTCCACGAGTTTAGGGACCCCGCAGTCCATATTCATGTCTGGTCGTTGGGACCCGTCATCCCTCTTACGTCGTTGAGGAATTACAACGATAGGTGTCAAAGGAGTTCGGAGATGTACCCTCGAACCGGTTGTAAATTGATTTAATTGAGCGATCTCGCTCTGCCAATTTAATTTGAGGACTTACGGCCAAAATTGGGCTAAGTCCAGTTAAAGATGGTCAACATGTTATTTGCTTTTGCGTTGCATTTTTATTTGGGCTCTACCCATGAAAGATGCAGAGCATCAATTTGTTTTGGGCTCTGCCCATTTAGGAATGATACAGAGTATCAGTTTAAACTGGGCCTTGCCCTTTTATTGCTTTGCAATTTATTTAGGCCTCTTAGGTCTTTTTGATTTGGGCCTGGCCCTTCAAGAAATGCATTGCATTTATTCAGGTGCTCTGCGCCAATTAGGGAGCGCAAGTGCTTGTGGTGACGACATGTGTCACGCAAGCGCGGTGCGCTGCGCCAATGCGCTGCGCATGCGCTGCTGACACGTGGCGCGCTCAGATGAGTTGCGCCAATTCTAGAGAGCAAGGCTCTATTTCAAAAGCGCATAGCGCAGACGGTTCAGATGCTGACACGTGGCGTTCTCTGGTGGCTTGCGCTAATCCAGGAGCGCAACAGCGCAGTTTGCAATTGCAAAGCACTATAATTTAAAAATCTCTTTGGAACCAATGGTTCATGACAAAGTGCAAAGCACTGTTTGATTTCTTGATCTAATTTAGATCAAAGAAAACAAGTTTTTTCTTGTTTTTCTTTTTATTTCAAGAACCAAAGGTTCATAAAAGTGCAAAGCACTATTTTCTTTATTATTATTATTATTATTATTGTATTTTCTTGTTTTTAGAGAACCAGTGGTTCATAAGAAGTGCAAAGCACTGTTTATTATATGAAGATCATTGATCTGGTTTTTTAGATCAATGATCTATTAGAAGAAAGTTCTTCTCTTTTTGTGAAGGTTTTTACCTTTTTCTTGAAAAATTTTCTCAGACTTCTCTCTGTTTGAAGCTCCTGATCTTTTCAAGAAAATGTTCATACCTTTGAATTGAGGTCTGGGGTCCTTTTTATAGTGCCCATAAATTAGTTAAATTTGTTAAAGAGATCTTTCTGAGTGATTTGGGGAATTTTTCCCACCGTTGGATCTTTGATCCAAGGGCTTCTATTTTACAGAAGAAAATCTTCTTGTTTTAACAAGAACAGAAAGATTTCTTAGAAATTTAATTCTGATTTGCGCAGATGCCCCAGCGTGCGACACGTGTCGCGCAGCGCAAAGCGCAGCGCATCTGCGCTGACACGTGTCGCGCAGAGCAAAGCGCAGCGCATCTGTGCTAGCGCATCTGCGCTGACACGCGTCGCGCAGCGCAGTGCTTGCGCAACTGAAGCGTCGCTTCAATAACCTTTAAAACAGAGCTTTGCTCTAATTGGGTGCGCTGCCTTGGGCGTTGCGCTGACGTATCAACTGCAGACACGTGGCGCGTCGCGCGCGGCACAAAAGATCTGAAGCGTTGCTTCATTTATTAAAGTTTAAATTTTCAAAGCAAAACTTTGTTTCTGATTGGGGGAGGATGAAGCGTTGCTTCATCTCCTGCCTCGGAATTTGAACCGAGCTTTGCTCCGATCGGGGTAAACAGGCTCCATCGAATTGCGCTTTACCATCTGTTTGTGAAGAATGCTCGTAAGATATCTCTGCTTGTACCGTTGTGTTTTCCACTTAGGTTGGCCATCTGTCTGGCGATTTGTCGTCGAGTTAACCTCAATCACTAGCCAACGAGAATGCCAAGCGCTACCGAGGAGGTATCCCCATGGGACTCGGAGTAGAGAGGAGATCCTTTAGACTTGGATAGACCTGACGCCCCTCACTGGGGTCTCGGATTCTCCGGGGGCCACATGGCATCTTTGACTTCGAGCATCGACCACCAGTCGGGGGTGACTGGGTAGGGTAGCTGCTCAGTTACCTCTTGCAAGGGCTTTCTAATCCCTGGCATTGTGGTAGGGGAGCTACCCGCCAGGGATGACCGAGCAGGGTAACTGCTCGGTCGCCCCTTGTGAGGGCCTCGATCCTTAGCGTTGGGGGGTGCTGTAAGAAGCCCACTAAGGATGACCGGGCAGGGAAGCTGCGCGGCCGTCTCATGGCAAGGGCTTCGATCCCTGTCGGTTGTGGCAAGAAATTACCAGCTGGGGACAGCCGAGCAAGGACTCGACTGCCTCTGGGGGGGCTTTGGCCCTTAACGCTGGAGGGGCTGTAAGAAGCCCATTAAGGATGATCGGGCAGTGGGGCTGTGCGATTGCATCTTAGCGAGGGCTTTAACCTCTGGCGTCGGGGGTAGACAACTACCAGCCTGGGATGGACGAGTGGGGTAGCCGCTCTGGTGCTCTTGCAAGGGCTTTCTGATCCTTGGCATCGTGGGTAGAGAGCTACCAGCCGGAGTTGGCCGAGCAGGGTAGCTGCTCAGTTTCCTCTTGCGAGGGCTTTGATCTTTCAGGACGGGGACCGAGCAGGGTTACTGCCCAGTGCCTCTTGGTGAGGACTTTGATCCCTGTCGGTTGTGGTATGTAACACCCGAGCCCAATAATACTATTTCTGTTACTGGTTGAGTGTTATACATTGCTCATTTCAATTATCTTGCTTGTTTGGTTCTTGTTGCAAAATTTTTACCGGCTAAGTCATTTTTGCCTATAACAAATTTTAACATCTAAAATGAAATTAAAAATATCCATATTGGCCTACTCGTCACCATTAGTCGCGTGGTAGCGTCCGCGCGTCGAGATTTCATCCCGTTCGGTGAAACGGGCGAGTTTGGACGGCTACGCGCGCGTGCAAGTGTTCGACTTGGGGGCATGCATTTTAATCATAAGACATCTCATTTTAAAATTTGGAACTCGCTTAAAATCCTATTATTTGAATTTCAAATATTTGGGCGCAACCCGGGCGCGATTTGGAAATGTTTCATTTAGCGCCAAAATACCCATTTAATTAAATAATCTAAAACTATATAATATATATATATTCTGTTAAATATACTAACGATTTCAATCTTTTAAATCTTTATTTTGTTTTCCTTTTCATCTCTCAGGCAATCACGAGGCTCCATCCCTCATGGGCCCGTCTCTCTCCCCCTCTCTCTGTCTATTCATCTCTCCTCTATCTCTCTCTCTCTCTTCCTCGAATCTCTGTCTCTCTCTCTCCGTCTAATCTCTCTCTCTCTATCCCTATATATATATATATATATTCTTTACGCAACCGTCTTCTTCTCCTTTCCATCGCGAGAACCCCATCGAACCCTAGCCTCGTCGTAACCCTAGCCAGCCGTGTCCCCGTCGCCGACGCCACCACCACCATCACCCTTGCCTCCGCAGCCTCGACCGCACCTCCTTCCTCCCTTCTCCCTCCTTCCATCGCCTGCAACCCAGCGCCGTGGCCGCTTGCACCGTCGCTGTCGCCGCCGCCGCCGCCACTTGTCACCGTCGACGCCAGCATCCTCCTCTTCGCCTCTCTTCCCGACCTCGACACCACTCTCCTCCTCCCGGTGCACCCCTGACCTGCAGCGACCCCGGCTACCCTGCGACTTCCTGTACTGCCTGGATCGTCGCCGGCGATTCCTGCGCCGCCCCTGGCCGTCGTCGACGAGCCCCAACCACCTCTAGGCACCTGTAGGTATGCCCCTCCATCTTTCCCTTCCCTTTTATCTTCCTCAAGGTTTAAACGAGCCGCTGAAATTTTACAGATCGCCGGAGACGTCGTACTCGCCGCCGTCGATCTCGCCCTCGTCGCAAAAACCCTCTGGACCGGTGAGTTTTTCCCCCATCACCTTCTTCTCTGGTCCTTTACTTAATTCCAAGTCTCTACCCGCTTGAAACCCTTGTTTTTACTGTTTTGTGCTCGCCGGAATCCGGTCGTGCCGACGACTTGACCCGACTTTCCAGCAAGGTACTCCGGTCCGTGTGGTCCCGCTGTTCGTTGGTTGGACTCGATCCGTGACCCGTGCGTCCGTCGCGTGTTTTCCGCCGACGTTACGATCGTTTTTCCCGGTTCGCGAAACCGTCGAGGCAAGTATTACTTGCTACATGCTATGTTATACTAATTAAGTATGCTTGACTCATAAAACCTGCAAAGATTAACTAGTGTTGATACTTTTCTCATTTGGATGAAATATGATATATATCATGATGCTGCAACCTAAACCGTATTTGGCCACTGCAACCCTAATAACAAAATTACCAGTTAATCATTTTGCTATTTAAAGGACGATAGCCGTACACATATAGCTTCATTACTTTCTGTTATTGATATTGCACTACCTTGTGATTATTGCACCCCAAGGGTGCTCGAACCTGTTAATATGATAATACAACTGCACCATATTAATGCACCATTGTGATTAAACGAACTGATATTGTTGTTTACTTTATTTCCTGCTGTTATTCCTTATTCGATTATATACCTGTTGTGAGCACACCCTCGATTGCGTCACATATTGACCTGACCTTGATACACATGACATATATACATACCAATGCACCGGACATGGTACCCTTTTACTACCAACTCAACCTGTTGTACCATGACCCGACCTGTTACCTGATCTCATGCCTAATGCCAACAAACCTGACTTGGGGTCCTCATGGACCATTCCTGTTGTCTATCCAGACAAACCTGCTTTTACCTGATCCTGTGTTGGCATTAGTTCGTGATTACTGAATACCTGACCTGACATACATAACTTGGGGGTATGGGGAAATCAAAGGTGAAACCGACTTGTAACTCAACAGTTCGATACCTGTTCTGATCAGTCTTACGGGCTTGGCCAGTCCGGGAGTGATGATGCTGACATCACTCGTCCATCCTGCTACCTATTACTGCCTAGCGGCACGTCTCGGATTCAGCCCCGAGGGTCTTGACCGTGGTCCCGGGCATGCACGGGATACTATTGAGTTACATCGACGAGTCATCAATTGATTTCAAAGACTTTAGAATAGAAAACCTGATAGAACGGTTTAGTTACCCACTGCACATTACCCTGCACTGTTGTTTCATATTATTGCTTTATTCATGTTTATCCCTGTATTGCTTATTACCATGTTCATATTATATTACTGGTTGACATGACACGCTGACGTCTGGGTTTTGCATGGCCCAGATTCTTTACCACTGTCGCTGTCCGAGCAGGAGTACTTCAGCCAGCAGGCTGAGTTGTGAGTTCTGTAGTGGTTAGTTTATTTCCTGCATTTTTATTTCCAGATGTGAGCCCGCATTATGGGACACACTTTTCTGTTATTGTATTGGATCATTTGCTTCCGCATTTATTTATCATTGACTCTTGTTATTCTGGATTGTGGACATGTGTTAGATAGTTTTATCTTGTTCTTTATATCTCTACAGCCGTAATGTGACTGTGGATGGATACTTCCTACCCACAGGTAGCATGGTTGGCTATGTCACGTGCCCAATCTTGCGTACTCTGGGAAGCGGGGCGTGACATGGTAGGAAGCTACCAGCCGGGTATAGCCGAGCAAGGACTCGACTGCCTCTGGGAGGAATTTGGTCCTTAGCGCAGGAGAGGCTGTAGAAGCCTACCAAGGACCCTTGGCCGGGCAGGGTTTCCGCCCGGTACCACTTGGAGAGGGCTTTTGTCCTGAAGGATAGCCGAACAAGGAATCATCAGGCTCGACTGCCTCTGGGAGGGCTTTTTGATCCCCGGCATTGTGGCAGGGAAGTTGTCCGCTAGGGATAGCCGAGCGAGGAGCCCTCGGGCTCGACTGCCTCTGGGAGGGCTTTCTGATCCCTGGCGTTGCAGTAGGGAAGCTACCCGCCAGGGATGACCGAGCAGGGTAGCTGCTGGGTTGAATCTTGGTGAGGTTTAGCCTGATCGTCCAGCTGTAGGCATGAGGAATAGGAACGGTCGAGGCAACAGTGCGCGTAGCATGTGCATTGAATGTGGGGGGGGCGAAGTGCTAGGGGCGCGTCGCTTCGATTCCATCAGAGAAGGCTTGATGACCACCACGTGGCAGCGACCTTTTAGGTGAAAGCGGGCGACTGTTGAGCTGCGCAGTGGGCTATTTAAGGCTAAAGAAGTACTGGTCCTTCCATCCTTCATAAACAGGTCGTCGAAAATGCAAGACTTCCCGTTTATCATCCCCGACATCATCCACTTTGAAGACGTGTATCTTTACGACCGGAACTGTACCGAGTACACGGTGCAGCTGGTCTATGGGAGAATTGAGGACCATTTCGGCCAGCTGCTCCCCCAACGCTCCACCTTGCTGCAGCTGCTGATGTACTCCATCTAGAGGGCGTCGCCAGGGCTTTATAACCCCCTGTCCGAGCAGCTCTATGACGAGGACGTAGGCAAGCTGCAGTCTTTGAGGCACTTTGGGTATGATCTCCGCGAACCGGCTGGCTCGCTCAGAGGCGCTCGTCCGTGAATGCTACGAGCTGAGGCTTGGGATCGACGCGCGCGGGGGGAACCGGGGGCAGAGATTGGACCTCGCGAAGCCCCGGATAGCGGAGATCTTTGCCGAGTACCACGAGCAGTGCTCGCTGCACCCTTTTCCCCCACTGGGCTGGCCGTCCGCTGAAACGAGCATGATCTGACCGATGGTCAGGTCGGCAGGATGGCGATGCTGCTCTTGCTCGCGGTCGGCCTGCCGTTTGTCCCTCAAGTATGCGGCAAGGTGCCCAAACTGGATAAACTCTTCGACGTAGTCCCTCAGTTGCTTGCAATCCTCCGTGGTGTGGCCCAGTACCCGGTGGAAAGCGCGGTAGGGGCCTGGGGTTCACTTTGCAGCCTGGCGCGAGATCGGAGGGAACTTGAAGAACCCTTCGTTCTGGGCCTCCTCCAGCAATATTGCGAGGGAGACGTTGAGGAGGGTATACTCCTGGAACTTCGGGTGGTAGGACCGCTGACGCTCCAGCCTCTCCTCCCGAGCCCTCTTCTTATGGTCAGATCGTTCTGCTCGGGGGAGGTTAGCGTTCACCTCGGATTCCAGCTGAATCTCGTGCTCGGTCCACGCCTTGACCTCGGCCATGGTCTTAGGTTGCGCCAACGCGAATGAACATAACCATTCCTTGTGCCTCAGACCAGATCTAAGCGTCGTGATGGCGGTCTCGTCCCAATGCTCAGGCACCTCAAGAAGGGCGTTGTAGAAATGGGTAATGTAAGCCTTGAATGTTTCCTTGTCCCCACTCTTAACCGTGAAGAGGTAGTTGACCGTGTGCTTCTGTCGACGGTTCCGAACGAAATGGCCGAGGAACTGAGTAGCCAGCTCGTCGAAGGTCGAAATCGAGCGGGATTCGAGCCCCCGGAACCAGTCCTGACCTGCGCGGATAAGGGTGGCCAGGGAGGCCCTGCACTGGGCGGCATCGGAATGGTCCTGGAAGTTCATCCTTGCGGTGAAAGCGTCCAAATGGTCCTTCAGGTCGGTCTTCCCATCGAACAGAGAGACCTTTAGGGGCTTTTTGCGCGAGGAGACGTGGAGGGCGAGCAATTCCTCGGTGAACGGCTTTGTGACCGAGTCAGAGGCGTACTTAGCTCCGTCGCTCGAGAGGTGAGCCTCCCAGCGCATGCCCTCGATTTTCTTCTCGAGGGCGCCGAGCCGACCGTGGTATCCTAAGGAATCGGCGCCTTGGGATCCTTGGCCTCCGCTGCGTGTGACCTGCGTCTGGAGCGGCCCCGGTTCCTCTCGATGAGGTGTCTCAGATCCTTGGGCGAGGTGGCTCTCGTGCCGCCGAGGTGAACCACTTCTGTGCGGCCCCGCCGAGGGTGGTGGTGTCGACCATGCCTGTGGATAGGCGAGGTGACTGACATCTCCTCAGGGGGATAAGGGTCGCGTGGAGGCTCGAGGCGAGGCGTTCTGGCAGCGGATCTTGGTGTGGAGCCGTGGGGTGCCCAACGGGCCTCAGGGAGCACCGGCTCGAGAGATCGGTGGCCAGGAGTCGTTGCCTGCTGGTGGTCAGCCGTCCAGACAAGGGCAGAGCCTTCTGGAGGCGGTGGAGCAGCGATTTGGGGCCCAGGCCCGATTGTTTGGACGCGGACGAGGGCCTCCACGAGGGATTGTAGCCGATCTATCCGGCCTGCGAGGGCGTTGATGATGGTCATTGGAGGAAGCTCATCCCTGCCTTCGGTGAGTGGAAGGCGGCGGCTGGTACCGGGATCTTCAGGATGGTTACTTGCCATTGGGTGGAGATCGGAAGGCCAACTTTGTGTTTTGTGGAGTTTTTTCCCACAGGCGGCGCCAACTGATGGAGGTCCTTTTCAGGTCTCCGTCAGATGTTGTCTTTCGTTGATCTCCCGGTGGATTTTGATGGTTATCTTCTGTTGCGTGTGGGTCTCAATGGGTTTCGGTGGAAGAGGTGGTATGAGGAGTTTGGTGCCGAGTACCTGCAAAAAAGTCCCGGGATGGTTTGGTACCACCAAGGACCCTCCGACGATCAAGTTAGTGATGAGATCTGAGCAAAGTAATGGCTTAGAAGAGTAAAGAATGGCTTACTTGACCCCTCTGTGATGGGGGTTTATATAGCGGTGGTGGCACGCAGCAGCAGGCGCGAGAATCTCGCCGGCAGTTACGCTCCCGATGTCACGCCCGCATAGAGAGCGGATCGCCCATTAATAGGGATCGTGATGGCCTGGAACGTGGGATGTTGCTAGCGTAGAATCTGCACATGGCGAGATTCGCGAAGCGACGGTCACGCCTGTGAGTGGTGGAGTTGATCGGAGGACCGAGGAAGACGGCCTCGGTCGGGATCTCGGGGACGAGCGAGGAGGCCAAGGAGTCTTGGTCCTGTGGCAGTTCGGGGCGAGCTGAGGGGCCGAGGAGGCTAAGTTGCAGGGGGCCCCGAGAAGGGCCAGCTTGTGCTTGCAGGTCGGGCACAGGGTGGCCTGGTCGGCCTATACGGGCCCTTTCTTCTGAGTCCTGGGACATGTCATCTACCGCGTGTCCTGATCTTGGAAGTCGCCAATATTGAGCATCATCAAGTCGAATGATAGAGAGAAAATGGATAGTTCCAAGATTTCTACATTAGATGGTCGAAGTTTGAGGATCTCATGTATCGATTTTGGAGATTCTAGGGTTTAGGATTTAAAAAGAAGTTTGAAGATTTGATAGAGATGAGAGAGAAGTAGAATGAGGAGCTAAATGTTGTCATAATTTTCTTGACCCTATCCAATAGTTACATTAACTCACTCATATAACTCATCATAATAATTGCAATCAAACAAATGCATTCTTTTTAGATAACGGCGAAGAAGTTGGTTTTGTTTTTAAATTTTTTAAATATTCGGTGTGTATTTTGAAAATATCAAAAAGGTTGGTTGCCAAAATAATTTTTTAAAAAAACCTTTTTTTTAAGCTTGGCAACAATAATTATTCATGTTTAACCTCCTCAGCAGATGCGCTTTAGTTCATTGCACCCTTTAAAATAAGACCCGTTTTAGATGGCAGCTAAATTTGTAATATATAGCTCAAACTTCTAAAATCGCAATTTATTCTTCATTGCGTATCTAATTAATTGAACTTATTCAAATTGCACAAACTTTATATATATGTAGTTTCAATAATCAAGAAATCATTGTTATTCAACAAGTCATATTTGCGCGTACTAGTTTATCCAATCAATCACTAACTTAATAGAAATTTCATCATTGATATTCAATTTGGTGGCTAAAAGTGTTGATGGATTTTTTTTAAATGCCAGGTTTTTTGACCTGCAATACTATTGAGCACTGGATATCTATATTTTTTCTGAGTGATATAAATATTTGATATTATAATACAAACTCGAGATGGGTTTGCAATTTTGCTTTAATCCGATATAGATGCCTTTGGGACATTCTCTGGGGAAAAAAAAGAAAATCTTTCAACCCATTCTTATACGCGCATATGCTTCTCTGTATGGCTAAATTTTCAATCATATAATTCTGGAGAAAAATTGTCCTATAAGAGCTATGTGTTAGACTTGTTTAGAAAACTTATTAAATCTACATTATAATTGCATAAAAAACAGGGAATTTTTTCTTTATTTCCCATATACCGTTAAAAGTATTATATATATCCTATAAAGTAGTGCATTTATCTTATAAATTACTATATTTATGTTGAGATTGATATATGCCAAAATATTACATTTGGTCTAAAATTGTTAGGTCCTCCAGTGAAACTCCTATATTTATTAGCAATACTCCACATTTATCTTACCACTAGATGTAAAAGTTTAGGTAAAATGTAGTATTTCTAACTTGAATATGCTAGATTCAGAATGTCGTACTCCATGAGATAAATATAGAGTTTTATAAAATAAATATAGTATTTTATCTGAAGTGCGCTATTGGCATAGTAAATAAACAAGAATTTTATTTTATTTCAATTGTAGCCGTCCATATATTATACAACGGATGTTTGATAACCAGTTTTGACAAAAAAGCTTCAAATCCACGGCTTGGGCATGCTCCCCGTCCATAATCTAATGGTTCTCTCTCTCCTCCCCTCCATTCCACCGCTTTCTCGTCCTTGTATTTCTTAAAATATCTGTCTCTCTCCAAGATTTCTTTTTCTTATTATTATTCGGGTTTTTTTTATATAAAATACGGTATAAAAAAATTTAAATTATTAAAATAAAATTATTTTTTTAATTTATCAAAATAGGATGGTTTTGAACCCGGCCCCACCCTTGCATTTAGAGGGCGGGTTCCTCTCCTTTATAAAGTAGAGGGCGGGTTCTGGGAACCCGCTCCCTTTTTTAATTAAAAAAAATTAAAAACGGAAATTAAATAAATATGACTAAAAAAATAAACAATAATATTAATGTTGTCTTACAGCAATGGTATTAAGATGGGACGATAGGCAGCGTAATATTGCCTTACAGTAAATAGATGACCAAACAACCACCAACGCTATCGAAACATATCTACAATGGTATAAATATGTCACTATAAGATATTTTTCTGCTCCCCCTAATGAATTTCCAAATATCCAACGGTACAAGCCTAGAGCCCACGTGGAACGAGAAATGGTAAGTTAAATTCTTTAAATTATATTGGTTTTTAACATCCGGCAGTATGAGTCAATAATTATTTCTTATTTTTAATGTAACGACAGGCTCCTAGGTTGTATCATATACAATTAATGATGCATGATCCATATCCGACTGATGTTGGTCCAGATACTCAGGCTTTGTTTTCAAATGTAGACTCATATATTGGTGGTATATTCGGTTCATATAATATACTTCCACATTTATCGCTATCGCGAGATCAGCATCATAAGCAGGCATCAGAGCAGCAGCATGAGTCGGCACCAGAGCCGCAGCATAAGCCGGAACCAGAGCCGCAGTATCAGGGAGATCCAGAGCAGCGGGATCAGTGATTTGGAACACCATACTGTCAGCAGCAACACTGACATACTGAACAAGCGCAACAACCGGAGGAACAACAGTTTGGGGGACATGTTTTGCGCAACAACAGCAGTTTTGGGGGTCAGGTTTTGCACAACAGCAGTCTTGAGGGTAAGGTTTTGTGCAACAATAGCAGCCTTAGAGGTCAGGATTTGCGCAACCACGGGGGTTAGGTTTTGTGCAACAGCAACAGCATGAAACCGAGACAAGTTCTTCGCAACAACAGCCCAGTTGGGAGACAGATTTTTCGTCCTACATACAGTTGTTGGGAGACAACACATATCTGACACATGTCCCACATTTAGGATTTGCGGAATAACAGCCTGTCCAAGACGATACTGAAGACGAAGCAGAAGCCGAAGCAGAAGAGAAGACGCCGCCGCCGCCGTCATATACCCAAGAAACGGAAGGGTCGTACAGTCATTTCAAGAGGCATAGGCTTATGTCAAGTCTACTCAGATTGGGAAAAAGAAAGGGAAATGGAATGGGAAAGGGAAAGCGATAGTTCTATACTTTTACAAACAGATGATTTTTTTGTATTATAAATTTGACGGATTCATTTTGTTATTAGAGTGTTTACAATATTCATATTTAAACAACACTTATATTATTGTTTTATTTTTTTATTTGATATTTAATTTTCTGATTTTTATTAAATTTTCTTTTTTTTATAAAAGGGGCGCGTCCTAGGAACCTGCCCTCTCCTATATAGGGCAGGGGGCGGGTTTCCAGAACCCGCCCTCTAAATAAGAGGGTGGGTCCGGATTCGAAACCGTCCTATTTTGATAAATAAAAAAAATAATTTTATTTTAATAATTTTAATTTTATTATACCCTATTTCAAAAAAAAAACCTTATTATTCTAAACTCTTATTCTTATAATCTTTAGGTTTAATTTTGTTCGCATCCTTTGTCATTGGTCACAGTTCAAAAGAAACGGATAAGATATTGCTTGCTTAATTCCTCCTCAAATATTATAGCAGATCGAGCTCGTGATAGCGGCTTCAGGGGTGGAGATTCATTCTTTTTTATGCAATTTTCTTCCTTTCTTTTCTTTGAAAAAAAAAAACAAATATGATCCCACTTTGATCCCTGTTTGATTGCAGAAAAGTTCCACCTTTGTATCAAATTTTGTTCGCCCCATTAAGATTTTCATTTGATCGTAATTCCTGTGGCTGAGTTTTTTCTCTCTCACTGGATTATAGATAGTGTGGGTTGAAAGAAGTTTCGCTCGATGATTATATAGCTAAACAGATATGAGCTCATCAGGCAAGCGAAGAGGCCGGACAAATTGTTAAGACTGGACGACCCTATCCAGCCTGGTATGATCAAATCAAGTACCTGTCGGGATATAGGATCCCTAAATTCCATGTATATAAAGGGACGGGGAATCCACACCAGCACGCTGCTCAATTTAGGGCTCTGTGCGGCAACACCGGAGGTGACGACAAACTACTGCTTCGCCAATTCATTGGCAGCTTGTCGGAGACGACGTTTGAATGGTACTCCGAGCTCCCGAATGACTCCGTTAAGACATTTGCAGAAATGGAGTTACTGTTCACACAAAGATTCGCAAGCGCTAGCGAGCGCACCCCGATCACCGCGTTAATTAACGCCAGAGTGAAGCCAGGCGAAACATGGATGCAGTACGTGATACGGTGGCGGAATCTATGGTCGAAGTGCGAGCAGCGCATCGAAGAAGCGCCTGCGGTAGGCATGTTCGTGGGTACTCTTGATCCGCAGGCGACCATATCCCAGTTCATGATGTTCTTCAAGACAACTACTTTCCAAGCCTTGATTGACAACCTGGTCCAAATGGATCAGATGGGTCATACACCGTCTTCCTCGAAAATGGAGCCTCGAAATGAAAAGGGGAAGGGGAAAGCGACCTTCGTCGCCAATGCTCAACAGCAGCCGAGTGGTCCAAAACTAGCTGATCGTCAAAGTAATAGAAAGCGATTCCTCAACGAAAAGTTAAGTCGTCCTTACTCGTTTCCGTGGGAGAAAACAAAGAGACTGATAGAATTGGCGATACGCAACAGACTCATCAATCTGCCGGACCCGAGATGTCTATTACAGCCCGGTGATGCCAATAATCCTAATTATTGCACCTATCACCGAATAATAGGCCATCCAATTGAAAATTACTTCGTCTTCAAAGGCTGGATTGAGGACTAATACCAACAGGGCAAATTCGCGCTGTCTGGGAATTGGAAGGTGAGCCCGCCCCAGCCATACGCTTCTAAAAAGATGGATATGCCAGGGGCATCGTGCTCTTTTATAGAAGAAGCTCCATGGGAGGTTGCTCTTTCAGCCAAAACGAAAAGAATGTTGAAGGATCTCCAAACATGCCAGGCGATCAGGTGGAAAAATCCACTATAACCCTAGGTCATCGAGGGAATGCTGAAGCCGCACCTGACTCCAAGTATTGGTAGCGATAATCAAAATGGTCAGGCCCAGCCGTCAAAGTCTTCAAAAAAGAAGAAGAAGACCCAAAAGCCCGTGAAGTATGGTGACAAGCGCACAGACCTGCAAAAACATATTGACGTGTTGGTAGAATATAACAAAAAAAAAACAAATAGGATCCCACTTTGATCCCTGTTTGATTGCAGAAAAGTTCCACCTTTGTATCAAATTTTGTTCGCCCCATTAAGATTTTCATTTGATCGTAATTCCTGTGGCTGAGTTTTTTCTCTCTCTCACTGGATTATAGATAGTGTGTGTTGAAAGAAGAAAGTTTTTTTTTGGCATCCGTCCGTAAGCCCTGACCTAGCCCACAACACAGGCAAACACATCCCCACACATAAGCACACAACACATGCGGGGATCCACGATTTTGCCCCCAAAGCATTAATTTGTGACCATTTACCCTTCAGTGGTTCATGCGGTTCGAACTCCGCCCTCTTCCCAAGAGAGGAAGTGCCCGTACCAACTTAGCTATTGCTCATTGGTTTTGAATCCATCTTGTATGAGAAAAAGCACTTTTATATAAGATTATAATAGTATTTCCTAATACTAATCTAAGTAACTGAATCAGATGACAAATTAAGCCATCATCATGATAACTTTTTCCCCCTCCATCAATCTTGGGGTTCTGTATGAAGCAAGATTCTGTGAAAGACATGACAATGTTTCGTCTATTAAACCTAATATCAACTATGGACAAGAGAGTGCTTTTTATATGCTAAATGGCTCCTTGACATCCTCTAAATTCTTCTAACCTAATACGTTTATCCTTATTGATTCGATGAGATAAGGACTTGATTATCCGTCACATTTTCTTTAATTGCATCAGAGTACCTTCGAGACACCTGTTTATTTTAATTACCCACCACATTGTCTTTTTGAGGAACCAATTCTCACTACTACGATGTTGGTTATAGGGTACGAAGCGGCGTGAACGTTTTTTATCGTCTCCAATCAACTTTTGAAAGCGTCGACCCAAAAAAAACAAACCATGAGGACGTGTTTGGTTGCAAGAATTGCATTGGATTAGAGGGGACAAGACTTTGGAATGGGAACAAATCGATGTGGAATTTCAGGTTTTGTGTTTGGTTAAAAAAAATCATGCCACATAAGCAAAAGTTGAAATTCAAAGTTTGAGTTGTTATTTTTAGGATTTGAATGAAGTTGAGGGGGAAAATAGTAAATAATTGAATGCTTTATTAAACTAAATTCTTTTTTTATTTGTAGACCACTCATCAATTGACAAGTGTACTTTACCACCCTTTTTCTTTTCTTTAACTCCGTCCAAACAAACACTTGATTCTAAAACAATTGATACTCTAAAAGACAAGAGTTTATAATATTTTTTACAACCAAAGAAGAAAATTTGGATTCCTTAAAGACAACATTTTTAGGAATTTGGACTCAATATTTTGAAGTTTGGCTACCAAACAAGCCCTGAGTTCACCATCACCCGAAACCGGAGAAGCCCTCTTTTAGAGTTGTCAAACGAGCGTGTGGGTTGTTGCGGGTAGTGGGTTAAACGGGCAGGGCTAAAAATACCCGGATTTAAACGGGTGTTACATTTCATGCCCATGACCTGATCCACTATGGGCGATCGGGTATGCGGGTAACCCGTGGATTGATAAACGGTTAATCCATGCACGGGTTAATGGGTAACTTAGTATATTATAAATATTTTTTTCAATTTAAAGGGAAAAGCATTGTATATAGGTTTTTAGAGTTTAAACACATTAACAATCTTAACTAGAGATAATATAAATATTGAATTACACATTGTCAAAAAACATCATAAGAACATTCATAATAAATATTTTAAATAAAGTATTATTCTCATGTTTAGGAAAAATAATGAAAATTGTTTGATTTGTTTAATAAAGACCGGGTAAAACCCACGAACCCACGGGTTGGGTGAACCCGCTGGCGGGCGGGTAAACCCTATGAACTCGCGGGTCGGGTTGACCCAATGATACTTGTAAACGGACGGTCGGGTGTGGATAGTATTTTAACGGTTAGTAAAATTTTGACCCGTAACCTTGTTTTACTGGTCGACACGCGGGCTAAATGAGTAGTTATTGACACCTCTATTTTCTTCATTTCAGACCCCCAAACCTGTGACCCCCAAACCCGAAAACCCTAACCAACTCCCATTCTGTGACTTAAAGGAGGCTGGCTTCGCCATCTCTTTAGATTCTCTCTCCGGATCTCTCTTTCTACTTGATCTCTCTAGATCTAGTGGCTTTAAAGTAAGGATCCAAATTTGATCTATTTCCAACAAGAATTATCAATAAGGTATACAAAATTACTATTTATTGTGTTATTTTCTAAATTGTAAAAAAATTAGGTTAGTATTTGTGCTTATTGTATGCAATTTGTGATATTAACCCATAATCTGGTTTCAACTTGTGATATAAACCCTAAATTGTGTTTATGGTTATGTTTTGGGAATCGCTAAACCCTAAAATTCTGTGTTTAGGATTTGTAAATATGAACTTAGATTTTATTGTAAAGCCTTATGTTCCCCTCCGAACGGCGGCCGGGACGTTAGGACGTCCTGGGCCTGAGGTTCGGGACAGATGCTATTTGGTTTTATCCGTCTATCTCTCCGAAGATGCCAAGTTGATTTATGACACCGTGTATCGGAGGTTTAGACGGATGCGGCCGATGTAGCAGACTTCGTCAGATTCCCCCTCAGGGTGAGGGGTTTTTGATTGTGGGGACGCTCTTCCCTGCAGGCGCAAGACCCTGCAGTTAATTACGCTACCGCGTCGCGGTAACAACTTTCTCCTACTCCAGAATTTCACTTCGTGTCGTGTGTGTTTGTTTTGTTTGTGGTTGCCCGTGGATTGTATACGGAGACTGAGTAATGCCGTCGTCCGTAGGACGTGTTTTAGTCCAAATCCGTATTTAGTTAGATTTGGGTTTGGTGTTTTTAGTTTAAGGATGCATTAGTCGCGTTGCGGCTAAGATCAACTTAAACATTCGTCAAGGATACGTTAGTCCTGTTTTAGACTACGATCGACCTGACGTAGTGATTGATTTAATTATCTGGTTATCGGGACTCGTCACCTCTCTGACATCGTTGAGGGATTACAACGACAGGCGTCAGAGGAGTTCAGAGGTGTACCCTTGAACCAAAGTTGATTTGGAGTTTTATCGTTTATTTGAATATCTAAGGACACGTTAACCGTATTTGGGGTTAAGATCAACTTAGACGGGACCGTTTAGATCCAACAAAAGAGCGTTTGGGCCCTATTGTGCCAGTTTAGGGACGTGGCGGTCCATTGCCAGTTTTAGGGACGTGGTGGTCCATTATTAGTTTAGGGACGTTTCGGTCCGTCGCCAGTTTAAAGACGTAGTGGTCCATATTCCAGTTTAGGGACGTGGTGGTCCGTCGCCAGTTTAGGGACGTAGTGGTCCAAAATTAGTTTAGGGACGTTTCGGTCCGTCGCTAGTTTAAAGACGTAGTGGTCCATATTCCAGTTTAGGGACGTGGTGGTCCGTCGCCAGTTTAGGGACGTAGTGGTCCGAAATTAGTTTAGGGACGTTTAGGTCCGATATTAGTTTAGGGACGTTTCGGTCCGATATTAGATGAGTGGTCGTTGGGACCCGTCACCTCTTTGACGTCGTTGAGGAATTACAACGACAGGTGTCAAAGGAGTTCGGAGATGTACCCTCGGACCGGTCGTGACTTGGTTTACGAGAGGCATTTAATTTAAGGACTTACAGCCAGGATTGGGTTAAGTCCAATTTTTGTTTTAGGCTCTGCCCGATTAAAAGAATCAATCTAAACAGGGCTCTGCCCCTTTCATTATTTTGCAAATCTGATTTGGGCCAGGCCCTTTTAAATAATGAGTTACAAAAACTCAGGAATTTTCCAAACAGGGCCTTGCCCTTTTTATTTTTCTGCAATTGGGCTAGGCCCTTTTAAATAATGAGTTTCAGAAACTCAATAATTTTCTTGAGTTGGGCCAGGCCCTTTTAAATGATGATTTGCACTTGTGCAGAAATTCAAGAATTTTCTCGATTTGAGAACAAAAGTGCATAGCACTTTTGATCTAGATTTAGATCAAAGGAAAACAAGTAGAACTTGTTTTCCTTGATTTTACAGAACCAAGGGTTCATATCAAGTGCAAGGCACTATTTATTGTTCTTTGATTTTTCAGAACCAGGGGTTCATATCAAGTGCAAGGCACTATTTATTTTTTTATTATTCCCTTTTTTAATCTTCTGTTCTTCAGAAATTTTACCTTCTTTTTTGTTCTTGATTAATCTTCAAGAGCTCTTTTTTTCAGAAGTTTATCCTTCTCTCCTTGATGATTAATTCTCTGATTATCCGATTCCTCCTTTCTTGAATGAGGCTTGAGGTCTTATTTATAGTGCCCACAAATTTGTTGGATTTGTTAACAAAATCTTTCCTGAATAATTTTGGGAATTTTCCCACCATTGGATCTCTGATCCAAGGGTTCCTGTTTTACAGGAGAACAGAAAAGATTTACTTAAATTTTCATTCAGTTGCTGCGCAACTCACCAGCGCGTGACACGTGTCGCGCATCCGTGCGCTTGCGCAGTTGCGATTGCGCAACTGCGCAGACACGTGTCGCGCATCCGTGCGCTTGCGCAGTTGCGATTGCGCAACTGCGCAGACACGTGTCGCGCTGTCGTGCGCTTGCGCAGTTTAAGTCTTAATTATGTTTTCTGAAGAGCCTTGCTCTGATTGGACGCATCAACTTCCGCCAAGTGGCAAATTGCGCGCTGCGCACGGGAACCGAAGCGTTGCTTCGAATTTTGAATTTTCAAAATTTAAGTAGAGCCTTGCTCTGATTTGGGGAAGATGAAGCGTTGCTTCTTCTCCCGCCTTGGAACTCGAACAGAGCTTTGCTCTGATTGGGGTAAACAGATGCCCCCCCACCGCTGCGCTTACGTGGCCTTCAAACGCAAGCGCAACGGTGGCAGAATCCGATTCGTCGCGGCACCTTTTGGCAGCTGAAGAGGCGATTGATGCCTATAAATAGGACCTTTAGCCCTCAAAAATTCTTTACCACTTCAAGAATTTGAATTTTGGAGCCTTGCTCTTGCTTAAGAACTTCCAGAGCCTTGCTCTTGTGATTTCTCCAAGAACTTCCCAGTTCTAGTCTTAGGATCACTCTAGGCAAGATTAATTAAATTAAATTTAATTAACAGAGCCTTGCTCTTATAGATCTTTGATCTAAAGGAAAATCCTTTTGGGGTTCCACCAAATAGAGCTTTGCTCTCAGGAATTTGTTTCAGGGTTTCTCAACCCATGAACAGAAACCTGTATCTTCGGCAAAACATAGATCCCTTTGATCTGAAAGAACTTTCTTAAGAGTGTTTCATTGATCTTAGAGTTTGAAGATAACTTTTTATTCCTCAGCGTGTTATATTGTTTTACTTGATCGGTCTTCCTGATAATTCTGCTGATTCTCTTTCACAGGAACAATGAATGCCCGCATGTATGCTCTCAACGAGATCATCTCCTATGGAGACATCCGTCGACTTGGCCGCACTCAAAATCGGGAGTTCACAAACGAGGAGTGCGCCGAAATAATGAGTCGCTTTGACGCGTATAATGGCCCACTGCTTCCCCGGCGTTCCTCTCTCCTCAAGCTTATAGTGGGAGCCATCTGGGAGGCGCTTCCCCTCTTCTGTTCCGGCGTACCGCTTAGGGCGTTGGATGCTGCCGAGGACAAGGTGCACTCGGTGTACCTGTTGAATTTTATCTCAAAGAGACGACGAGACAGCCTTATCGATCTCCTGCATGAGGTCTTTCAACAGTCCGCCACACTCGCCGCTTATCGAAGGGTGGAAGACATCAGGGGGGACCCTGACGCTTGTGCTCGTGAAAGGAAGCATACCAGGATGGTCCGCGAGGCCTGGAAAGTCATAGATAGGGTAGCTTTCGAGTTCCTCAATCCATGCCCTGGGTTCGAGGTTATTCCGTTGTAACAAGATTTTTAATTTATCGCTTTTATGATTGTAAGAACTTTTGGGCGATATTAATGAAATTTTTTTTTTGTCTTTCTTATCCAGTCTTATCTCTTGCTCTGAATCTTTCACATGACTGAACGTGTCTCATATGCTCGATCAAGTGTGAATCCCTTTTTTTTTGTTGCTTTTCCTCTGTTGCAGCATGTCGTCACAATTAGCAGGTAGTGTAGTAAGCTTCTTGATTTCTTCGAGATATAGCGATGGCTTAGGCCGCAGGTTCAGATCTGCTGCCCGAGACTTTTCAACTCTATGAGCCGTGAGGATCTCACAGAGGCTTTTCTCCCTACGGATCGAGAGGATCTCACAGGTGGATTTTCTCCTTAGGAATCGTGAGGATTCCTAAGTGTGGTTTTCTCTTATAAGTCGTAAGGATCTTATAAGAGAATTTTCCCTCTTACGAATCGAAAGGATTCGTAAGTGGTTGTTTCCCTCCTCGTCGAAATTCGACTTCGGAGAGTGAGACCCGTGAATAGTATGCAAGAGACCGTTTTGGGCCAACTTGCAGGGTCCCAGTACTTAGGAAACAGACTTTTTTTATGCCCACTGCCTAAGGCTTTATCTTACGAGTCGAGACGCATCGAGAAAATCTCGCAAAGACATCAATTTCCTCATGAGTCGAAACGGATCGAGCAGATCTCGCAAGAACATCTTAACGTCGCATTTAACCTCTGCTCTTTACGACAGAAGCCCGTTAAGGTTGGTGGTACTTAGGGTTTTGGCCATCGCACCATCGCATAAGCTGATATAGTCCTCGATAGGCAATCGTGCTGTTCGAGTAGCCCTGCGACTGCCGTGTCTCTGATCCCTTCGGGGGCTGGACAAGACGTCTTCAAGCAATCCTCCTTGGCAGTTTGACCGTCAGAAGAGCAAGCGCTAGGAATTTGCCATGCCGCTTTTTATTTGAGGTTAGGCTTATTTTGGAGAGCCCCGATGAGTCATAACCACTCCGCGCTGGTGTGGGGATGATCTCCGATAGTCTTTCGGGCTTTATATGAGTTGCCGTTAAGACCCTGAAGCTAGGAATTTGGCCTTTGCTTCGTTTGCTGGCATTGCGTCTGCTGTATCGAGACGAATGTTGCGGTGGGAACTAGGGATTTTGCCGTGGCTCCGTTTGTTTGATGACGTTACGTCTGCTGTGTCGAGACGAACGTTGGGGTGACATCTCGTCTGCTGTATCGAGACGGACGTCGAAGTGGTGACCACTCCACACTGGTGCGAGATGATCTCCGATCGTCTTTCCGGTTTTATATGACTTGCCGTTAAGACCCTGAAGCTAGGAATTTAGCCTTCGCTTCGTTTGCTGGCATTGCGTCCTCTGTATCGAGACGAATGTCGTGGTTGTCTCTAAGTTGCTGGTGAACCGTGGAGGTTTGGAACTAGGGATTTTGCCGTGGCTCCGTTTGTTTGATGACGTTGCGTCTGCTGTGTCGAGACGAACGTTGGGGTGACATCTCGTCTGCTGTATCGAGACGGACGTCGAGGTTGTCTCTAGGTTGCTGGTGAACCGCCGAGGCTTGGAACTAGGGATTTTGCCGTGGCTCCATTCGTTTGATGACGTTGCGCCTGCTGTGTCGAGACGAACATCAAGGTGGTGACCACTCTGTGCTGATACGAGATGATCTCCGATTGTCTTTCCGGTTTTATATGAATTACCGTAAAGACGTTGAAGCTAGGAATGTGGCCTTCGCTTCATTTGCTTTATTATGTCTGAATCCCTGCTGGAGGAAAAACGCTGAGGTTGACATTTCGTCTACTGTATCGATACGAACGTCAAGGAGGTGACCACTTCATGTGAGATGGTCTCCGATTGTCTTTCCGGTTTTATGTAAGTTACCGTAAAGACGTTGAAGCTAGGAATGTGGCCTTCGCTTCATTTGCTTACACTGCGTCTAGTGTATTGAGACGAATGCTGAGGTGGAACTGGGATTTTGCCATCACTCCGCTTTGTTTTGACCGTGAGGTCTTTTGTTGACGTTGCATCTGCCTCCAGCTGGATTGCGGAGGAACGCTGTTGTTGACATTGCGTCTACTGTATCGAGACGAATGCTGAGGTGAAGCTGGGATTTTGCCATCGCTCCGCTTGATGGTGTAACATCTGTGTCCTGTTGGAATGAGGAGACACACCGTTGTTGGTCTCCAGGCTGTAGACGTGGCCATTGAGATTTGGAACTAGGGACTTTGTCATGGTTCCGTTTCGTTGCGATTCTGAGGTCAGTTGTTGACGTCATGTCTGCATCTAGTTGGAGTGAGGAGAAACGCCGTTGGTGATCTTTAAGTTGTCGATATTGACGTCGAGACCCTGAAGTTAGGGACCTTCCTTTGCTTCATTTGTTGACATCGTGTATGTAATATTGCGACAAATGTCGAGATGGTCTCTGGGCTGTCTATGAACCGTCGAGATTTGGCTTTGCTTTCTGATAGAGCCTGTTGGGAAGGTATTGTTCCCTTTTTATCTGTGCCCCTGGATTGTATACAGGGATCGATGTGATTTCACCTGTAGGGCAAAAAGTTTCATTCTTTCATTTTTTTTATTCTTTCCGCGATGCTTTATCATTTCAGCTTTTTATATCGCGAAAATCGCGATTGCCCAATCATTTCGGCTATTTTTCGCGATGCCCAATCATTTCAGCTGTTTACTTTATTTTTATTCGCTGCTCTTTATTGCGAGTTGCCCAATCGTTTCGGCTGTTTTGTATACATACATTTTTACTTGCTGGTTCTGTTTGCAAGTTGCCCCATCATTTCGGCTATTTCGTATGCATTTTTTTTTTTTGCGAGTAGGGAATTTGGGGTCTGATACCAATCTTGGCATCAGTATCGCTGCGACTGGAATATTGCCAGGAGCGAATCATCATTTGCCGTGAAAGGACTTGGAATTTGATACCGGTTTAGGCATCAGCATCGCTGCAACTGGGATATTGCCAGGAGCGAATCATCATTTGCCATGAAAGGACTTGGAATTTGATACCGATTTAGGCATCAGCATCGCTACAACTGGAATAATGCCAGGAGCGAATCATCATTTGCCTCTGTCGATGTCGAACAAAGATGGCTTAGTAAACAGGGTTAAGGGTCCTGTCGGCTAAGGCTTTTGACTTCATGGACCGTAAGGGTCTCACAAAGGTATTTCTCCCTACAAGTCGTGAGGATCTTGTAAGTGTGTTTTATCCTTGGGAATCGTGAGGATTCCTAAGTGTATGTTCTCTTATAAGTCGTAAGGATCTTACAAGAGCGTTATCCCCTTATGAGTCGAGAGGACTCACAAGGGTTGTTCACCGTGTGGACATATCCCCAGTCACGTATGGGACTTGGTTAGGGAAATGTTTATTCGCGCCCGCGGATTGTATACAAGGGCCAATATCGGACCACTTGTAGGGCAATATTGGAAGTTTGTGGGGGGTTTGCTTAAGCACAGGTTTAGGTCTCTGTAACTTAAGACTTTCAAGTCTTATGGGCCGTGGGGGTCCCATAAGAGAGTTCTCCTTACGAGTCGTGAGGATCTCGCAAGTGTATTTTCTCCTTAGGAATCGTGGGGATCCCCAAGTGTGTTGCTCCTTTGTGAGTCGTAAGGATCTCACGTAGGTGGTTTCTCCTTACAGGGTCGAGAGGATCCTATAAGTGTTTCTGTAACGAGGTTGCGCCCTTTCGGGTTTTCACAAACACTCGCCGGTAGCCCTGCTGTTTTTACTCACGGAGCCCTTTCGGGTTTTCATCCGTGCCCATTTTGCTTGTGGACATACCGTTTTTTTTATTCTCTTTTTTTTTCTTTTTTTCTTTTTTTTTCTTTTCTTTTTCTTTTTCTTCTTCCTTTTTTTTTAAACGAGGTCGCGCTCTTTCGGGTTTTCACGAACACCGCCGGTAGCCCTGCTGTTTTTACTCACGGAGCCCCTTCGGGTTTTCATCCGTGCCCATTTTGCTTGTGGACATACCGTTATTATTATTTTTTTATTTTTATTTTTATTTTTTAACGTCAACCTGAAGATGCTGCGGTTGGGCGTAGTTTAACGACGTTTCGGTCATTTGCAAGTTTTTAGGACATTGCGGTCCATCATTAGTTTAAGGACATCTCGGTCCGTTGTTAGTTTAAGGATGTTTCGGTCCGTTATCCAGTTTTAGGACGTAGTGGTCCGCTAGGCTTTCTCTATGAATGAGCATGATGCCCCCGGCGTGTCCATATTTTTCGGAGCATGCGGTTGTGGCGGGTTCACCTTCCAAATTTCGGACAACGCGAACTTGCCCTGTTGGTATTGGTCTTCAACCCAGTTTTTGAAGACGTAGCAGTCCTCGATCAGGTGACCTACTGTTTGGTGGTAAGGGCAATAATTAGGATTATTAACGTCGCCTGGCCACAACGGACGTTTTGGACTCGGCAGATTGATGAGTCTGTCACACACTGCCAGCTCGAACAGTCCCCTTGTTTTATCTTGCGGAAACGAGTAAGGACGTTTCAACTTTTCCTGGAGGGATTGCCGCTTGTTGCTTTGGCAAGCAACCGGTCTAGGGTCACCTGATTGTTGGTGAGTGCTGGCGACGAGGGCCTTTTTTCCTTTTCCTTTGTTCTTCTTGTTCGGTCCCTTGCTTATGGGGTCGGGATTTTTTCCGAGTAGCATGCGATTGCATGGCTGAACGTTCTCGCAGCTTCTCAATTCCTTTATTTTCGAAATAGATTCCCCGAGGGAAAAGTTGGGGATAGCTTCTTCGTCAGAGTCGCTTCCAAAGGTGATAATTTGTGATCCCTTGAAGTCGGCTATATGACAGTCGGCGGTGGCTCTTTTGCGCTCATCTATCGCATTTTTCCGATGTCCACAAGCTTCACACTTTGTCCTGTCGAAGTGTCGCTTTTGAGCGACATACCCTTGCCACCAACAGTTAAAGGATTCGCAGTCTTCGGTAGGATGTATGATCTTCTGATGATATAAACAGAAGTTAGGGTGCATCTCCACCTCAGAGAAAGGATTTTCTTCGGAGGGCGGTAGCTTCATTCCTACTGATAGAGCTTTGGCGAACCGTTTCCTCGTCTTGAATTTGTTTTTACCCGCAGGGTATGGCTTTTGATTTGACGGGAATACCTTGGTTCTTTCCAGTATGGACATTTCATGCTCTTGATTGGCTTTTGCTTTCAGACGAATTTCATTTAGGAAGGCATCGATCAACTTGTCTGACGGCCGCGGAATTTCTGTTTCAGGGTCCGCCGTTGATTTCTCAGCGCAAGGGTCATTCTCATCATCCGTCAGTGAATGAGAAATCACATGACAAGTCGCTACGTAGTCTTCGGATTCATTCGATAAGTTTTCTCCATCGTTTTCATCCTCGACGAAAGAACAAGTTGCCCCCGGCGTGTCCGTCTTCTTTGGAGAGTGCGGCTGTGGGGGGTTTACCTTCCAGCTTTCAGACAGCGTGAACTTGCCTTGCAGGTATTGATCCTCGATCCATCCCTTAAAGACGAAACAATCCTCAATCGGGTGACTTACCGTTTGGTGGCAAGGGCAATAATTGGGATTATTAAGGTCGCCTGGCTGCAACGGACGTTTTGGATTCGGCAGATTAATGAGTCTGTTGCGCACTGCAAGCTCGAACAGTCTTCTCGTTTTATTCTGAGGAAACGAGTAATGACGTCCTAGCCTCTCTTCGAGGGATGGGCGTGGACGCACGTTGTTTTGGCGAGCGACCGGCTTTGAGTTGCTCGACTGTTGCTGAGCGTTGGCGACGATGATCGCTTTTCCTTTCTCATTTCGGGGATCGGGTCTTGGAGGAGACGGTCTATGGCCCATCTGGTCCATTTGGGCTAATTTGTTGATCAAGGCCTGGAAGGTGGTCGGCCTGAAGAACATCATGAATTGCGAGATGGTCGCCTGCGGATCGAGAGTGCCCACAAACATGCCTACCGCAGGTGCCTCTTCTATGCGTTGTTCGCATTTCGACCATAGGTTTCGCCATCGTGTTGCGTATTGGACCCACGTTTCGCCGGGCCTTATCCTGGCATTTATCAGTGCTGTAATCGGGGTGCGTTCACTAGCACTTGCGAATCTTTGTGTAAACAGCAGTTCCATCTCTGCAAATGTTTTGACAGAGTCGTTAGGTAGCTCCGAATACCATTCAAAGGCTATTTCTGCTAAGCTGCCGACGAATTGACGTAGCAACAATTTGTCATCGCCTCCAGTATTGCCGCATAAGGCCCTGAATTGAGCGACATGCTGATGCGGATTCCCTGTCCCTTTATATACGTGGAATTTAGGGATCGTATATCCTGGCGGGTAACTGATTTGGTCATACCAGCTCGGATACGGTCGTCCGGTTCTAACAATTTGCCCAGCCGCTTCATTCGCCTGATGAACCCGGATCTGCTGGGCTATATATTCGTCTAGGTCAACTTTGGAGATTGCCTCCTCCTTGGCTGTTGATAGAGCCGGCGGAGGATTTGACGTTTCTCCCCTGTCGTCTTCAAGGACGATCGGAGGATCTTCAGCAGGAGGGTCTGGCTGTAACATCATCCCTACCATATCTTTGAAGAGGAGCGCCATCTGCTTTATGTTACCCGCCTGCTCTGCAGCTTCTTTGTCCCTCTTTTCGAGGACTCTGCGTAAAAAGTCAGCGTCAGTTTCTTGTTCTTGACGCTCATCCGAAGACCTTTCAGAGCTTTCTTTTGGCTCAGTGAGTGCAGCCATTGTAGTCATCATTTCCTGAAGCTTTTGTTGTTGCTCCTGGGCTTTCGTCACGGATCGGGTGAGCGGTCGGTGGCCCGTAGAAGTGCGGCTTTCCTCCTTTCCAGAAGCCATATAAACAGTATGCACCACCATGCCCCCAGACTTGGGGCGTTTGTGTTCGGTGTCTTTGCGATTTGCCGAAGACACAGGGGCTTTTTGCGGCCTCCTTTTTTGAGTGATTGGAGTTAAGGGAACCGTTGTAGTGGGCACCCGAGTAGCTTTTGCTTCTTGTGGTTTGACAGAGTAATCCTTCCCCTGCCGAACCTTCACTTTTTCTGTCGTCGGAGGCAGTCTCGATCGATCACCGACTCTTGGACCTGTCGCCAGACTTTGTAAATTTTAGAGGACAGTCGTTGAGGGGGCTGCTCTAACTTCTTCTCTGGAGTATTCTCCACAGGTGAAGGAGTTCGTTTCAACATCGCAGTAGGAGAGTTTCTGCGCACCTTGTTGAGCAGTTCAAAGCTGTTCTTGGTTGGAACAGCAGCATCGATCCTCACCATCAGAGTTGGAGGAGTAAGTCCAGAGGGGGAGTTGCCCCCAGCCTTCCTCACTCGGCGCCAGTAACGACGTCGGGCATGTCGTGCTGATGGAGTTGTTTCAGCTATAGGGGTGACCTCCTCATGCCCCCTGTGTTGGTCAGAATCTACTGGTACCAGCTTTTTAAAAATCGACGTCCGTTGAACGGGGACGGCCAACCTATCAAAAGCAAACTTCCGAGTAGGGGCAGCAACCTTGGTGATTTTGCCAGGAACGTGAGTTGGAATGGCTATCCGCTTCGGGATAACGCCTTCTGGTATGACAGGCTTCTTCATGAGCCTGTTAGAGCTCTGGCCCAGTCCGTTAAAAACTGAAGCAGTGGAGTTGGACGACCCGTTGAGAGGGGTCGCGGCAGTGGTAAGTCGATCAAAGACCGACTTCTTTGGGGCTTCTTGCAACATCATTGTGGCATTGAAGCTTAACGGTGGGAGCATGGTCCCGAAGAATAATCCAGTGGTGGCCTGAGTTACCTGCTCCACTGGAATCTTGAAAAGGGAGGCCGCTTGGGGCCCATAAGTCACTCTTCCAGCAAGGACCGAGCGAGAGTTGCAGTTGCAGGCAGTGCAGTTTGAAGCCATTGATCTTCTATTTTCTGCACGGAGCAAGACACCAAATCTTAGTACCTCGAATCCACAGGCAACCACAGTAAACCGCGATTCGTTCGCGAACACGACACACGAAGTGTGGAGTGGAAAGAGGAAAAGGTCCCACCGGGCGTGCCAGAATCTGTTCCCCTCCGAACGGCGGCCGGGACGTTAGGACGTCCTGGGCCTGAGGTTCGGGGCAGATGCTATTTGGTTTTATCCGTCTATCTCTCCGAAGATGCCAAGTTGATTTATGGCACCGTGTATCGGAGGTTTAGACGGATGCGGCCGATGTAGCAGACTTCGTCAGATTCCCCCTCAGGGTGAGGGGTTTTTGATTGTGGGGACGCTCTTCCCTGCAGGCGCAAGCCCCTGCAGTTAATTACGCTACCGCATCGCGGTAACAACTTTCTCCTACTCCAGAATTTCACTTCGTGTCGTGTGTGTTTGTTTTGTTTGTGGTTGCCCGTGGATTGTATACGGAGACTGAGTAATGCCGTCGCCCGTAGGACGTGTTTTAGTCCAAATCCGTATTTAGTTAGATTTGGGTTTGGTGTTTTTAGTTTAAGGATGCATTAGTCGCGTTGCGGCTAAGATCAACTTAAACATTCGTCAAGGATACGTTAGTCCTGTTTTAGACTACGATCGACCCGACGTAGTGATTGATTTAATTATCTGGTTATCGGGACTCGTCACCTCTCTGACATCGTTGAGGGATTACAACGACAGGCGTCAGAGGAGTTCAGAGGTGTACCCTTGAACCAAAGTTGATTTGGAGTTTTATCGTTTATTTGAATATCTAAGGACACGTTAACCGTATTTGGGGTTAAGATCAACTTAGACGGGACCGTTTAGATCCAACAAAAGAGCGTTTGGGCCCTATTGTGCCAGTTTAGGGACGTGGCGGTCCATTGCCAGTTTTAGGGACGTGGTGGTCCATTATTAGTTTAGGGACGTTTCGGTCCGTCGCCAGTTTAAAGACGTAGTGGTCCATATTCCAGTTTAGGGACGTGGTGGTCCGTCGCCAGTTTAGGGACGTAGTGGTCCAAAATTAGTTTAGGGACGTTTCGGTCCGTCGCTAGTTTAAAGACGTAGTGGTCCATATTCCAGTTTAGGGACGTGGTGGTCCGTCGCCAGTTTAGGGACGTAGTGGTCCGAAATTAGTTTAGGGACGTTTCGGTCCGATATTAGTTTAGGGACGTTTCGGTCCGATATTAGATGAGTGGTCGTTGGGACCCGTCACCTCTTTGACGTCGTTGAGGAATTACAACGACAGGTGTCAAAGGAGTTCGGAGATGTACCCTCGGACCGGTCGTGACTTGGTTTACGAGAGGCATTTAATTTAAGGACTTACAGCCAGGATTGGGTTAAGTCCAATTTTTGTTTTAGGCTCTGCCCGATTAAAAGAATCAATCTAAACAGGGCTCTGCCCCTTTCATTATTTTGCAAATCTGATTTGGACCAGGCCCTTTTAAATAATGAGTTACAAAAACTCAGGAATTTTCCAAACAGGGCCTTGCCCTTTTATTTTTCTGCAATTGGGCTAGGCCCTTTTAAATAATGAGTTTCAGAAACTCAATAATTTTCTTGAGTTGGGCCAGGCCCTTTTAAATGATGATTTGCACTTGTGCAGAAATTCAAGAATTTTCTCGATTTGAGAACAAAAGTGCATAGCACTTTTGATCTAGATTTAGATCAAAGGAAAACAAGTAGAACTTATTTTCCTTGATTTTACAGAACCAAGGGTTCATATCAAGTGCAAGGCACTATTTATTGTTCTTTGATTTTTCAGAACCAGGGGTTCATATCAAGTGCAAGGCACTATTTATTTTTTTATTATTCCCTTTTTTAATCTTCTGTTCTTCAGAAATTTTACCTTCTTTTTTGTTCTTGATTAATCTTCAAGAGCTCTTTTTTTCAGAAGTTTATCCTTCTCTCCTTGATGATTGATTCTCTGATTATCTGATTCCTCCTCTCTTGAATGAGGCTTGGGGTCTTATTTATAGTGCCCATAAATTTGTTGGATTTGTTAACAAAATCTTTCCTGAATAATTTTGGGAATTTTCCCACCATTGGATCTCTGATCCAAGGGTTCCTGTTTTACAGGAGAACAGAAAAGATTTACTTAAATTTTCATTCAGTTGCTGCGCAACTCACCAGCGCGTGACACGTGTCGCGCATCCGTGCGCTTGCGCAGTTGCGATTGCGCAACTGCGCAGACACGTGTCGCGCATCCGTGCGCTTGCGCAGTTGCGATTGCGCAACTGCGCAGACACGTGTCGCGCTGTCGTGCGCTTGCGCAGTTTAAGTCTTAATTATGTTTTCTGAAGAGCCTTGCTCTGATTGGACGCATCAACTTCCGCCAAGTGGCAAATTGCGTGCTGTGCACGGGAACCGAAGCGTTGCTTCGAATTTTGAATTTTCAAAATTTAAGTAGAGCCTTGCTCTGATTGGGGGAAGATGAAGCGTTGCTTCTTCTCCCGCCTTGGAACTCGAACAGAGCTTTGCTCTGATTGGGGTAAACACCTTACATGAAAACAATGTTTTAAAAACGGAAAAGAAAAGCAGCGATCGAGAGCCTCACTGTTTAAGCAGCAGCTTAGAGATAAGAAAATCGGTGTTTTCATCAATTTTCTTATTTCTTATCAATAATATTGATTCTATTTAGATTCTAACTATTTTTATGTTCCTTTTGTACTTACATATGCCGAAATTTAACACGAAATTCAACAAATTTACTTAGCTAATATATTATTCATTAAAAAATATGCTTAAACGATTCAACTCAAAATCGAAATTTCCTTAGACTTTAATGGCTAAGCTTTTCATTTTCCAGTATCAAGTATCATATCTCAAATCAGTACAAAAAAAACTCAAATCACAAAAAGATATCTAAAAGATTACGGCTCAAAGCTAAGTCGATTCGAAATTGAATTGGAATTTCAAGATCGAAATTTCGAAAACCACTTCGACATCAAATTGGAAAACCCTAGGATTGCTCAAAATTGATTCAAATCTTGATATTTTGAAGTTGATAAGTTTCGAAAGCCAAATTTTTATAAAAACCCAAATCTTGAAATTTAGCGAAGTCGAGCGCTCGAAATCCTTAGCCCCAGTCAACTCAAGCACGAAGGAGAGAAACTACATGAAAATATAGAAAAAGATGGGATTTTGTATTGGTATTTGTGTCATTCTCACTTTAATAACAGTATTTATATACCCATTATAACACTTAAAAGGTGTATACATGAATAAAAATAAGTTATGTAATATCTCCCGCTTCAGCGGGATAAAACGGAACGGCGAAACCTACTCTTGTGCTTTTCAAAACACTAATGAAACCCATAAAATTATATTAATCAATCAACTCCCAATGTATCTTTGTATCTTTTTTTCGATTCGTTGAGAGACGGCAATTTCTATTCCGGAATAACACCGAGCCGCGTGTAGTGTCGGCCTACAACACAAGTGTTAAGCAATCGAGAAGTTACAATGAAACAACAAAAAATATTCTAAATGGAATCGCCACCTACTTTTTCCAAAAAACGTAGGAAAAACAAGAAAGCCAGCGAAAACAAGTGAAGGGAGTAGAAATCCAGAGATTAAATGGGCAAGGAATTGCGATATCTCCGTGGAAACCCGACGTGAATCGGCTACCCAAGGCTATTGTTCACCGCCGAAAACAGAAACAAACGGGGATAGATCATCTTGCCTGAATTTGGGGGCAGTTGCTATTTGGGCTTCTCCATCCATCTCTCCGAAGATACCAAATTGATTTATGACACCATATATCGGAGGTTTGGATAGATGCAACAGTTGTAGCAGACTTTATCATATTCCTCCTCATTTGTGAGGAGTTTTTGATTGTGAGGACGCTCTTTCCTGCAAACGTAAAGCTCTGTAGTTAATTACGTTATCGCGTTGCGATAACTACTTTCTCTTACTCTAGTAGTTCACTTCGTATCGTGTGTATTTTTGTTTGTTTTGATTATCCGTGGATTGTATACGGAGACTAGTTTATGTCGTCGCCTGTAGAGTGCAGACTAGTTTAAATCCGTATATTTTTAGATTTGAACTTAAGTTTTTTCCTTTAGTTCAAAGAGATTTGGTTTTATTTAAGGACTGTTAATCTAGTTTGAGTTTAAGATCAACTTAAACATATGAGCATTTGGGCCCAATTTATTTTTAACTAAGGATACGTTAGTCTTATTTGAGACTGAGATCAAGTTAGCAAAATTTTAAGGATCATTTTTATTTCAAACCTAACAACAGAGCATTTGGGCTCAGCTGTAAGAAACTTTTCAGAGAGACTTAGCTAATTTGGGCTTAGTCCGCTCGGTCTTTTTTTGTTCAAAAATGCTAAGCACTTATTTGGGCTCTGTTTGTTCAGCCCCTTTTTTTTATGCAAAAGTGCTAAGCACTTGTTTGAAGCTCCGGCGCTCACATGGGTATCATGTGAAGCCTTTAGTTACGGGCGATGCCCAATCAGTGCTAAGCACTCAGTTATTTTGACCGAATATATGTATATATATATATATACACACACAGTGCTAAGCACCTTTTTTATATGGCGTCCACGTGAAGAGCACGTGCGGCGCTGGGCGCTGCCCAATTAGTGCTAAGCACTCTGCCGTTTTGGCTGTATATGAAGTGCTAAGCACTTTTTGTTCAGCGCGCATGTGTATTTCACGTGAGGCGCCGGCTTTCTGCTTTGGGCGTTCGCGTGTTTTTCACGTGAGGCGCTGGGTGCTGTTGGAAGGGCGTCCACGTGGGAAACACGTGAGGCGCTAAGCTTTTTTCATTTTTAGAGATTGAATCTCTGTTAGTGTCATTTTTGGCCATTAATGATCATCAAGATCTCCATTTTGAAGACCTTGGATCATTTTTTCTTCATTAGAGAACTAAGTTTTTCTTTTCTTTTCTTAAGAACTAAGTTCTTTATGTAGGGTTAAACGCTAATTTCGGAGGAATTAAATTCCCAGAACATATGTTCTTTTTCTTTTCTTTCTTTCTTTTTAACCTACTTCTTTTCTGAATCTTTAATTCTCAAGAACAAGATTTTCCTGATGAGAATTAAATTCTCAATTTGTGAGAATTAAATTCTCAATTTGTGAGAGACTTGTCTTGTGGATCTCTGATCCAGAAATAAAACTAAGTTTTTTGAGAAGGGTTAAACCCTTAGATAGGTAAAAAGAGATATTTTGATCTCTGTGTTTTCTTTACCTAGGGTTTTTGAGGAGGCAAGTCTTTTTCTCTGTTGTTTTCAAAGCTTTTTGTATTTTTCAGAAGTTTATGGGGGGTTTCCTCCATATGAGACTTGAAGTCTCGGGTCATTATATAGCAGAAGCAAGTTGTTAATTGGTTTTGAGAAAATATCTCATTGAGAGATTCCAATTGATTTAATTGGTCGCAAAATTGATTTGGGGAATTTTACCCACTGTTAGATTTTTTATCCAATGATTTTTGTTTCATAGAATATATCTTCAAGATTAGGGAAATATTTTCCCATATACAAAATTTTATTCTGTCAAACGGTGATTTTTAATCACCATTGGATTGTTAATTCAAGGGCTCTTTATTATACAGAGCACATCTTTTTTTGTTTAGAAAGATATAAGAAAATATTTTCCTATCTCATTGGATCTTTGATCCAACAATTTTCTGTTCATTTAGGAAGCTTAGGGGAATATTTTCCCTTAATAGAATTTTATTCTATTATTTAATGATTTGTCATCACTATTGGATTTTTGATCCAATGGCTCTGTTTAACAGAAAGTATCCCAATTTTTAGGGAAATATCCCCATGTAGAATTTCATTCTAGTTGATTTTACTTGGGCGCCGGCACTCACGTGTAGTGCACGTAGGCGCCCCTTAAGAATTTAATTTTTATTTATGATAGGTGCTCCTGTGCTTTGCATTTTGGTGCCTATGTGAGCTTCACGTGTGGCGCCACCATAGGATTTAATCCTAAGGCGCTGGCGCTGGCACCTTCGTAGGGGGTACGTGAGGCGCTGCCCCATTGATGAAGGTTTATTTTCATCTTCTTTCTCTGCTTTTCCTGAGTCAAACTTTCTTTTCCAATGCTTTCTTTTGTCAGAGCTTGGAAATAGTTCCACCATGCACAACATTTTCTCTGCCGAGATTTAAATGTCTCCCTTTATAATCTGAAGCAATGCTCATCTTCTCTCTCACTTTCAGAGAATTATTTTAACAGAGAATAGTCATGGCTTGTAATTGTCCACATGCTCATCGGCAGCCATGGGAAGTGCCTATTGAGGAAATTGTTCTTCGTTTTGTTGCACGCTTGAGGAATCCTGCTCTCACGAATGACCAATACGATATGGTGATGCACGAGCTCTTGACTCGTAGAGGATCTCCTCTCCCCATCGGCTCCGGATGATCTTCCTGTCCGTGCTCGATGACATTCCTCCTCATCCAGCAGAGATGATTCCGATGATGCTCGACGCAGCGGAGGACAAGATCGAGTACTTTCATGAGGCACATTTGATTACCCAGCCTCTGAGGGAGCGCTATGTTCAGCTGCTAAGCCAGATACGGGCTCAGCGGGCCATTATTTCTGCTTTTGCCAATGGGCACGACGCTAACCGATGGGTAGTGACTCCTCGCGAATATCGCCTCTTCGACATGATGGAGAAGGCTGAGAGGGTTTTATAAAACTTTATTCATAGTTTTGTAAACCCTTGTACTTTTGATCCCGTGTTTGGCGATCTCTTTCCTGTAGAATAAATGTTTATTTAAATGCATTTCTTTTATCGTTGACCACCGAGTGCTTCATTTTTAACACACGTTCTTCCTTTATACTGTTTAAATATACATGCAACCTACATATGCGCACGTGCACTTCACCCATAGGGATTTTTGCTAAGTGCAAACGCCACTGATGTGCTCGTGTCATGCACTAACCCTCCACACATGCATATGAATGAGCCTCCTTTCAACGTTATTACTCGTTCAAGTACACACATATATGTATACGAAACTTAGACTGGTGCAAACAACCATATCCTAATTGGGCATAATAATCGACATGAAATTGCATTAAAACTTGAAAGAAACACATCATAACACACTAAACTAACATTTATACATTCATTTCTAACAAGAAAGAGTCAAGAAATACAAGAAAAATGAGATTAACACCTTAAAAAATGAAACAGTGGACTTCTAACCGGAACAGTGATGTTTTCAAACCTGAAAACAAACTCCTTAGATCAGAATCTGGACATCGATGATAATCCGAGTTCAAATGCCGATATCTTCCTACTCTGAATTCCAAATGTGACAATTTATATCGTTGGAAAGCTTATCGAGTATGCTTTCCAACAAAACAAATTTCACTGGATTTGGAGGTCCACAGAGCGAGTTATGGGCAAAAGAACACCGTTAACACACTAAACAATGCATGTCGGTTTTTTCTGACGAGGTTTTTAAGGCTTTTTCGCATTTTTCGCTTGGACTGGAATTGAAATTGCTTTATAACAGAGGATCCTTGGATATGATCCCATCCTCTTGGCATTTTCAATAAGAATCCACAAAGAAGTAAACAAAATGAGAAGAAAATCGAATTACTACTCACCTTTTTATTTTATTTTTTGTTTTTTTAAGAGATTTCGATCTATGAAAAGAATTCTAGGATGAATCCTCCTCTCTTATCGTATAGATCTCAATCTCATGAGTAAAACAAGAAAATCAAGTAGAAAACACAAAAAAAGCCATTCTACTTGCATAAACAAAGAAATTATACTAAAAATGCATGAAAAGACATAAATATAAGAAGGGAATCTCGGATCCCCAATTTTTCAAAGTTGTTGTTTGAAGGATTGAAATTGAAGCTAGACAATCCAGAATTATTAAAATAGGGACTTTCTCTGGTCCATGATTTTTGGGATTTTTCTCAACCCTTTTTTGGATTTTTGAGGGTTTTTTAAGCTAATTTATGAGTTATTACAATAGAGAGATGAGAGAGGCTTGAGCTCTTGAGGATGAAGAGAAAGGGCAAGGAGAAGGAGCCTTTCTCTCATGAGAGAAGGCTTATTTATAGAAAAAGTGTGATTCGGATAAGAATAGAGAGTTGTGATTGATTCTAAATAATTGAATATTGAGTATTGTAGAGACCCCAATCCCAATTATTATCTTAATTTATTTCTATAATGAAATAATTAAGCATCAAGTAAACCATAATTGATGGGTTTATTTTAAAGTTTTAATTATATTGCAAGTGCACGATTGTCAATTGTAGCACTTGTGGGTTGATCCGGAAGATGACAATCTTAATTAAATTTAAAGAATTAGAAGAGATAACTTTTTATTGAGATAACTATACTAATAATTAAATTGTAGAAATTTAAAAGAAATAAAATTGCTAGAATTATAAAGATAATAAAGATGAGGAAAAATATCTTAGGTTTCGATTCCACCATATCTATTCATGATGAATTTAAATTATATGTTCTCTTAGTTTATTTCAAACCTAAAAACAAATATCTATCAACTACTAAAAGCATAGGGCATTCGTACATCACAATAAATTATCAGAACATATATTAAGCATAACCTATACGAACATCGAAAGATACCTTATCAAATAATAATGAAGAAAATAAGAATCTTTAAGATCATGTACTAATTAACTTAGAATTAATTTGATCTAAATTTTTCACTAGATAGATCTCATGGTTGTCAATCATGAGACTACTTAGTTTTATCAACTAGTCAATGTTATCCCTAAATTAACTAGATCAACTCCAAACAATAAGAATCTTCTTCACCATCCTTTTCCTAGATGAGATATTATGGTTTTCAATCATGAGCTCCATCTAGTTTATCGGTGATGTAAATACAAATGTTGATTTTTATTATTATGAAGTTGTCATGAAGATCATATAAAAAAAACTCGAACTTTTAAAACGTCGCCAATCTTAGATCTAGTTTCATCCAACCCTAGACTAAGAAATTAGCTATGCATAGAATTAAAAGAAAAGCAGTAATAAAAAGAAGTCATAATTAAAATAAAAGTAAAGAATAACTAACAACCTTAGATCTTGCTTTCAAACCTTAACTGCCAAAATACAAGAGGAGAAGATCTCTAGGAGAAGATGAAAAAAATCCTACCCCTCTGTAAACGATGAGTTTAAATATTCTTTTCATCGAATACAAGTAACCAACAATCAATAAATTAAATAACTTATCCACTCGAAAAGCCCTAACCCGTTTGGCTTTAGTGGGGCCGTGGTTCCGCTGGTGAGCCTAGCTAATTTGCGGTCAAACTTTTGATTTTGGGTCTTAAATTTTGGGACCGTGTTCTCATCGCTTTCCAACGAGTCTAAAATCATCCCAATCGGAGTTTCGGTCTTCAAGTTATAATCGTTTGAAGTTGACTCTGCTGTCGCGCCTAAATCTTGAATTGGGATTGGATCTTTTTTGGCTTTTAATTCATTGTAATTGTAACCCATGCGTTTATGTTCTCTTTTCTAACTTGTTTTATAGTGTTAATCACACGTAGTTGGTTTCTTTTCTTCTCTTTTTGCAATACCGTGATCTGCAAATATCATAAAAACACCTGCAACAACATTAAATGTGACAAAATAAAGCTAAGTATAAATATAAAATATCCACTAATATGCACCAATCAATATTAAAAGAAAAATGATGAAATTTGGTGAAATTGTGTTAAATGCATGTTGTGGTGTTCATCAGGCGCAATCTAAGTAAATAGTTTAATAGAGAGCATCCTATGCTGCATGTTTGTTAAATGCATGTTTGGTCATTAATTCGTGTTACCCAATTAATTAGCTAACTTAACAATCCTTTAAACGTATATTTTCAAACCTACAGCCAGCGGTGCCCAAATGACGTCAAATTTTGCGGGCTCTCTTGAAATGATGAAAGATGATTTTAGAAGATTTTTCAGGAATTTTCAGCAATATTTTGACTGATTTTCAGAAATGCCACACATATACTCGACGATATGCGACACGGAATGTAACACGGCCGAAAAACCTATCAAACAATGCCCAATTGCTTTGAAATTTTGCAAGAAGAACCATCTAAGTAAAATATGAGGACCCATTTGGCAATTTTACTCATGTGGACTCACCATATCATTTTAATAATAAAATAATAGACGAGCTTTAGTTAATCGGTTAAATGTTGTCATCTTTGTTGAAATTTTTATGGTGTCATAAAAATACCAAAATGATCTGGAGAGTTTGGCATCATTTAAATCAATGGATTGTGAGATAAAAAAATCGGACCGTAATGACGATTAGGACATGATTAAGGAAATTAACGGGTTACGGCTGAAATTACCCAATTGATATAACATGGTCAAATATGATTACATCGTGGAAATACTCATCAATTGGGTGAAAGTGGTTTTTTGGGCAATTTGTGAAAGTTAGAGGGGTTTAATGTAAATCTCAAAGAATTTGACATGTCAATTCGAATTTTATGCTTTGATAATTCAAGATAAATGATAAAAAAAAAAAACATGTACAAAAATTCTTGTGACGATTCCCGTAAAGAATTCATAAGATATGGATTTTTGGGCGTTCATGAAAAGAGTATTTTGGTCATTTTAAACAATTTTGAACCATACACTTAAGTTGCATCCATATACATTAAACACTTATTTTTATGCAAAAAATAAGATGGATGATGTGGCGCAAATGCAATGATATGATGGAAATGCAGTGTAATGACGCAGAGGTAAAACAGTAAATTCACAAATGTTTGCTTCGCTAGGGTGTCTAGACCACGGCTGCAAGAATACCTCCTTGAGCTTATTTCACATTTTCCTCTTCTTATATTTAATCTGTCTTACATTCATTAGATAAGTAATTCTACATTATAAAGCACATATTAGCCTTCATCGTCCTCTGTGCCGACAAATCTGTAATGGCCCTTGCTCTGAAATCACAGAAAAAAAGATGTGAAATTTTTTGGAACAAGGACCGATATATAAAAGTTTAAATGAAATTATACATGTGCTGATTCAAAGCAAGTCCGAACATGCACTTCTTGTTTGAGATCCCACCTTTTCTGTAGTGGGTGGGTATCAGTCATATTCCTCCCCCACCTCTCCCAAGTATGTGCCAAACGTGGTGGCATTGTTCCAACTAGTACACCTCTCTCATTCAATTGTTAATGTTGATTTGTTTTTGAAGATCTGTAAAAGGGGCATGCCTGGCTCTCAAATTTTCATTTCCCTCTTAATTTTCATTTGAATGCTTGTACTTTTTTTCCTTTGTGTCAGTGAAGGAGTCTTGAGTGACTACTCTGCAGGGACCAGTAAACTGCCGTCCTGCCGTCCATTTAAAAGCATGCTAGAGTCTCCTATACACTTATAAACCCTTCTTCAACAATGAAGGGCCGGCTTCTGACAAGTGGGTTTGGGGTTTTAGATGGAAGTGCAGGCTTATAATTAGAGCATGTCCTCTATACTCTGTGCAATGTGGGAGGAAAATTGTGTTTGCTTGATGCAGTTATAGTTCTTCCTCTGATGGTAATGGAAGCATGGCCGAGAACTTTAGTGAAAGCGATGGAGATTATGTGAATTCCAGTGTGATTGAAGCTGGTAAGATGTTTGTAGAGCGTTTTTCGTCACCCCATGGAGATTGATGCGCTCGTGTTTCGGGCTTGTACAGATTCCCCCTGCCTATTACAGGTAGGGGTTTATTGATCATGGGGATTCTAATCTCCAGCAGTCACGAACAAAGCCGCTGTTAATTACCTCTCGCTCTTGACACGAGAACACCTCCGATGAACGGGTCATATGTATCATGCGAACTCATTCAGGGTGTAAAGTTGTCTTTGAAATCAATTTTAGGCCTGTTTGAACATATCGAGGGCCATGATACGGGGTTCCGCTGTTCGGTCGGCGGGCTGGGAATCAAGAGGGCTAGCAGCCTCCTTGCGTGGCTCGGAGCAGTGCCCTGAAAAGGAATTTTTTTCCCAAAGGAATATTTTGAGTGTATCGGAAAGCTCTCGGGAAAGGAGAGAGATGGCCTCCTGAGTTCGGGAGGCCTCTCTGAAGACGAGAACCCTTTTTGAGGGGAGTCTCGAAAGTGGGGGACCCCTTTGAGGGATGGTCCCAAAAGCATGGGATCCCTTAAGGGATCCCGAAAGCGGAAGGACCCCTTTAGGGAGTCCCTAAAGCGGGGGACCCCGGGAGGGGTCCCGAAGGCGGGCCTCCATTGAAAGGGGTCCCAAAGGCAAGAACCCCTTTGAAGGGGGGGTTTCCAAAGCAAGGAGATCCTTTTGAGGGGGATCTCAAAGTTGAACACGGATGTGTCCCCATGTTCAGCGTTTTGATGGGGAACAAGGGCTGCGACCCATGTTCCCATAGATCTCGTGGGAGATCCGACGGGCTTTCACCGAGTTCATTTGTTCAAATATGTTTGCTCGAGGGGAAAGTTATGGGGTTTCATCCCGAGAGTCCTCTTTTGTTCTTCAAGTTTGATAAAGAAAGATAATCTTGGATCTCGAGTTCTTGAGATGGAGTTTTCCAAAAGAGGTGGGTTCTCTTTTGATAGGTTATATTCAGGAAGAAAGAAATGAACGAGATGAGAGACCCGAAAGCCTCTTGTGCTCTCACTTTGAGGAAGAAGATCAAGAAGAAAGAGACCTGCCAGTTTCTTGTTGGAGGTTCAAAACCCTAGTATTTTTGGGGAAGAGAAAAACTTATTATTTTATCATATGCTTGGGTTTAAATACCTTTACACATTTGCATATTAGCCCTTGGGCTTTACAAAATTGGTTTTTTGCCTATTTCTTCACATATTTACACATTAAATCTATTTATTACATCTTCTCTTTTTTCTTGGCATGGGGGCCGGCCTCATGCTTGTGCTTGGACCGGTCTTTGGCTTGGGCTTGGGCTCGTGCGTGGGCCCGGCTTGGATTCGGACTTGGGCTTGCTTACTTGGGCTTCGACCATTTGCTTGAGCTTGGGCATTTCGTTGATTTGGGATTCGGCGGTAGGGTGCGATTTTCGACCCCAACAATGTTCTACATACAATCTCTCTATCATATTAATTGTTTCCCCTCATACAATTGTTGCTTTCTTTTCCCCCTATTTTTGAACTTGACAACTTGAGAAATTAGAATGATCATTTACACTTCTCATGCAGCGGAGGTGATAAGTGGCTCAGATGGTTTCATGATAAAAATGCACAATGGCAGAAACTTAAGATGTGTCCACAACAATCCCCATGGTGAACCCTTGCCACACTATGCTCCTCATCCTGCTGTGTTGAAAGATGGTAGATGGAAGCGATCTTCTTCTTCCTATCCTAGTGTGTGTGTAAATTATATAAATTTGTAAATATTTTGATAGGTCATATGTTATTCTCAGTAATGGTTTCCCCCCCAGTGGAGATGCCAAGCATTTTGCTTATGGCTGCAGTTCGCCATGATCAAATTCTAAATTATTTTTGGCTCTTATATTTCTTTTGTGTAATTGTAAAAATATAAACAGATATATATTGTTGAAAGATTTATCCCAGCTTTTTCCATATTTGAGAAGCATCGTGACATTTTTATTTTCTTGCAGGCAAGGCCAACAATCTGTCTAGTTGTAAAAGAGATGATCGATAAGCTGGAATATGAGGTGAATCATTATGGATTTTGTCTGAATTACTTGCATTTTGCATATGCACATAATCTTCGACCATCAGATGCAATTTTTATGGCTGTGAGGTGCAAGGGGTGATCCCTATCTGTTTTACTATTGGTTACTTAATTATGATATAACCAGTGCATTGATAAAGTACTGGCAGTTACAAATGAAAGGATATTTATTGTTGGATTTTTTTTGGCACTGGTCCGTATGCTCTAACCTATGCACAACACACACAACACATCCACACACGCATCCGGGGGACCCATGAATTTGCCCCGAAAGCGTTATTTTGTCTCCACTTTCCTTCCTGGGGTTCGAACTCCGTACTCTCCCCAAGAGAGGTAGTGTCCATACCAACTAAACTATTGCTCATTGGCTGTTGGATGTTATTATGCATATACATGCAGGCTTATTGTTAGTGCATTTTGTATTCCTTGAACTTTGATATTTATGAAAGTGAAAATAGACAGCAGTGATGACTTTAAAATACCTTCTATGAGGTCATACCAAAAACATAGAAATTCTTTTCCTATCCATGAGGTAGAATCCACGTCATCTATAAGGACGCTTATTGTGTAAAAGGTGGGATGGATGGTGCAATTCCCTATATAGTGGATACCATTCCTATTTTCACTCAATGGGAATCCATGTATCCTACATGCAATCCACCATCAATATGTATTTCAAGAATCCGTTGCAATTTTTAAAAAATCGACAAAAATTCATGACATTGTAATAACTTAAGATCTCATATCATCGTTTGAGAATTCCAGAATTGCTAGAATTCTCTATTAGTGGAAGGGTTGCTATAAAACAAGCTCGTATTTTATTTTTGTCATCTTTTCTTAATAATGAAAAACAGTTTGAGAGACCCAAGTATTTCCGGATTTGATGGTTGTGTTATAAGAGACAACAACTAGGGAAAGAAGTAACCTTCTTTATTTTGTTTGAAAGATTTTCTTTTATTCCTACTAATCTAATTATCTTAATTTTTTAAAATTCTATGTAAGATCCCAGATTCCGGGAAACTCACATGCAACACAGTTCACATGAAGCATGCAAATTATAGCCAAATTCACCGTACTTCATGAGGAATCTAGGCATTTCATTTGAATCCAAACAGGTGCCCAGCAAACAGACTCCATCGCATATAGTGATTGGATGGGAGTTGTTGAACCAGCACAGTGGAAGCGAAGGCCCCTTTATCAGTAGGATTACTATTTGCAGAACTTGACATGCATGTGTGTGTGTGAAACAATGAAAAATATTCTTATTTCTGTGCGCTGTAGCATTTTGCGGCTTTTTGTTGCATTTTGCAGCCCCATTTAAGCTTTCACAAATAATTCTTTTTTCCATTCTACAGGAAACTCTATTTCCTAACAAACAAACAATACCCAGAGATACTTTTTTTTTCTTGTTGCGTAATTTTCTTATTCATCAGAAGGACAATTCTTGTTAGTTAAGGTTACGGTGCAAATAAACTTAGACATCGCCCTTTTATGATGATATAAGTTTTGGCCTTATTAGACCTCACTACTACAGGGACAGCTTCGGGGATAGTTCTTGTGGGGAACGGGCAGAACTGTCAATTCCCCAAAACAGCGGAGAACGGTCGTTACCCTTTCTAAATGTTAAATCGGTCCAAAACACGATAACACTTGCTGTATTAATTTGGCAATTATGTTTTACATGAAAATGAAATGGATGGGTATTCATGTTGGAGTTTCCTGTTGTTGGTTGGTGGTTGTTCAAGTAAGACACCGACAGGAGCAACTTCTTTTGGTGGTTGCAAATATTGTTTGGCGTGTTTGGAAAAAACGGAATTATAGAATTTTTAGGTTTCTATGTAGTTCTAAGGAGACGGTTCTTTGGGATGTTATATCCTACTTTTATATTAATTTTTTTTGATATTTAACTATTGTCTTATAATAATAGCCTTTATCTTGTTTTCTTTCTTTTTTTTTTTTGTTGTTGTAACTGTCTTCATTTTAAATATACTAAACATGCACATGGATGCTACCTACATCTGCACAGCTGGAGTGCCGATAAGAGACTTGGATGAGATATACGATACGATAGATCCATAGCAGGGATGGATTGACGTCGCCATTGTCTTGAGAAATATATAAATAATCTAGAAGCAAAGACAAGTGAGCAATGCAGACGTGAAGACTGGCAGAAACAGATTGAGACGAAAGCACCGTCGTGTAAGATATATTATTAATTAAAGACCGTGGTCATCCGTAGAAGGCAGCTGTGATTATCTGCCACCAACTGCAATAACTGATGGGAGCTGTAGAGCCAACTAAAGAAGATTCTAGAGGCTGATCAGCTCAGCTTAAAAGAAGGAGGCATGCAGTGGCAAATTAAAGATGAAGGCAAGCTATTCCTGAACCTTAATTAACTGACTGATTCCTAAAGATAGAACTCAGTTGAGAATTCTGAAAGGCTCAACTGGATAGCATTGCGCTCAAAGATTGTAAGGAATATCTTTAAGGTAGTAAGCTCTTGTTCCTTCTTCTTCGTTTTTTTAATTTATTTATCTCAGAAGCTTTTTAGAGCCTGCCCCTGTTTCCCCTTGGTATCCGAGCGGTGACAAAAGCATTTATCCGATAAAATGGAAATTTTAGATATAATTTATGAAGATATTAAGATAAGAAATCGAGATAACATCAACTCAGGAAAAATAGTTGAGACTAAAGATAAATTGTTCGTAATTAAAGATTGTGAACCTGGTTGGAATAAATGGAACGAAATAATTACATATAATCAAATCAAAAAGAAAGGAGACGTGCATCCACCGCTTGAATCAGACATTAAGATACTCAAAGAGTTACAAGAGATAAAAAAAACCTTGACAAAACAGACAAAGAAAAGATTAATGAGTTATCTAATAAGTAGTCTGATAAATTTCACGGAATTAAAGATAAGTTGCAAAAGATCAAGAATAATTCCGATTTTGAAAAGATAATGTATGAGATGAATTCCAAAATGGACCGGAATATAGCCATAGAAATTAAGATTTCTAGAGTCGAGGATAAAGGAGACGCCTTACTCTTCAAGATAACTTAGCAAGAATGCTACGATCGGAAAATTACCCATACAGGAAGCCAGGAGTTACATGCTATGAGCAGCAGACTCAAAGCAAAAAGAAGAAGAAGATAAATACGAAGAATATATCTTCTTCAAAAAGATGAAATCTAATCGAGCTAATTCAGCGTTACCTGAGAATGAAGATAAATGAATGGTGTCAAGAAGCTAGATTCCTTAAGAAAGCATATAAGCCTCAGAAGACGAATAGTTTCTGTTGCCCCAAGAATGCAGAACCACCATCACGATGGGGATGCATGGAGAAAAGATATACAAAAAGATTCCACCTATATCTAAAAGATACACTAATTTTAGAGACCGACGCATCAGATAGCTATTGGGTGCAGTACTACAACGCGCACGGCTTGAAGGTGAGAAGATGTGTAGATGCGTTTTAGGTATGTTTAGACCTGATGAGATAAATTATCATACTAATGAGAAGGAATTGTTAGCTATTAAAATCACTGTAAAGAAGTTTGAGATATATATCTCACTAACTAGTTTCTTGTGAGAACAGATAATACTACTGCAAAGGCATTCATCAAAAACAAAAAACAAGCTATCAGACTCGCTGGCAAATGAAGGATTGCTATGCTGGCAATCGTGATTTTCTGACTTTGATTTTGATATTGTTCGCCTTGCAGGAAAAGATAATTCTCTAGCTGACTCGCTCACTAGAGAGATAAACGAAGAGATACACGTCACCGGCAAGATAGAGACAATGTCTCAAAAACAAGATATACTCGACATTATCAACGATATCCGAGAGATAAAAGATGAGATAAATGCATCTTTATCTAAGTTTCAACACTAAGATTCTAAGTTCTATGCCCTTGCGGGCTCACAGGACCATTCAAAAGGTCTGCAGAGTGATAGTGTCGCTCTTAATAAAGATACTGCATACGCGAATACCAACGCGTCCTCAGATATAGGAAAGGGTATTGTTGAGGAAGAGGCCCTCACACAAAATACTAGCCTCAAACGCAGATGCCCTGCGAGCCAAGGTAGACCGCTTAAACCAGTCGCAGAGATAGTTGATCAAATCGAAAGACTAACCAACATGGTTCCAGATATGAGTTTGACCGGCATGAAAACTGAAGAAGATAATAAGGTAAATGAACTTTGTAAATCTTACAAGGATGCTTTCATGGCATACTATAGCTATTGTTGTAAGATAGACAAAGATGGATCTTGGTTTCGATCAATGAGCCAAGGCCTCTGCAATAAATGTTACATCCACCCTGATGCGCCCCCATCAGCGGTATCATCCTTGTTCCAACAAGGCCTGATCTATCTCCTTCACCCCAGTAAAGGACTCAAAGAGATATCTTATCTACCAGACTATGTCCGGAAAGCTACAACAAGTTACTGTAAGGCCATTGGCCATACAACAATATACATGAAGATACCATCTACGTGCCCCAGAATGGGATATAAAAGGCAACTATTACGCAGCAAAGCATATCATCCATTTGGGAATTGGAAGTCAACAATTCATTCCCAGAACAGAGATAAAAGAGTTACCTGAAGACTTTTCAAAAAAGATATATGCCAGAGATACGAGCCGAAGGACTCAAGCTACAGTATGAGTTTCTCAACACTCTAGACTATAACAGGAACCCGGTGTGAATGTATCCACCCGAAGATACAGATATACTCGTCATATCAAATGCTGGTAAAAGAACATTACCGGAGCATAAAAAGATAATTGATACGTGGATGAACGCGTACATAGAACCTACTGAATACCTACAGATAACTGAAGATACTGCTCAAGCATACTATCTCGAATTTAGTACTAAACATGCACATCGATGCTACTTCTGCACCGATGGAGTACGGATAAGAGACTTGGATAAGATACGCGATAGATCCATAGCAGAGACGAATTGTCACTGCCCATGTGCCGTATCGGCCTTGCCTTGATTGTTAAAGATGCCCACAGCTCGCTGTCTTCCGCTTGTGAATAATAGAAGACAGCTGTGATTATCTGCCTCCAACTGCAATAATCGAAGAAGCCGGCTAAAGAAGACTCGAGGCTCAGCTCAGCTATAAGTGGGAGGCAAGGACAAGAGATGGAGGCAAGCGATTCTTGAACCTTAACTGAGAGATTCTAGAGATAGAACTCAGTTGAGAATTCAAGAAGGCTTAAGCAGCAAGGGTATACTCGTAGAGGCCACCCTAAATTTTATGGCCTTCTAAGTCACTGTTTGTATTAGTAAGCAGCCTTAGTTTGTGAGTGATTGCTTGTAATCCTTTTGTAATATGTTACATATGCATAAATAAAAGAGCTCAAATTCCTTTTTAAAAGCGTGTTCTTGAACTGTATCATATTTCCTATAAGGTACAGGCTGAGGTAGGAATTGAATGAGCTCTGTGCTGTTAGAAATTAAACTTATTTTCGGTTACAAAGAATTGAAGAGACATCGGTTATAAAAGGAAGGGATACCAATTTATGAATAGGTTTAATGAAAGGATATGTAACGATTATTGTAATCAATTGGTATTATGAAGAGTCATAATGAAGGGGCATGTAAACTCCTATATAAGGAGATGTTTTGTAAAGTTTTTAAAAGTGTAAGGAAAATATAAGAATAGTTTATTGATACTTTCTCCATTCTCTATCCATTCTCTCCTCCAAACACATTCGGCTACATCGTAGACCGAACATAAAGTCGAGAATATCCTAACAAAGTGGTATCAGAGAGAGGTTCGAAGAAAATGTCGAAGACAACACTCTCGTACAACGCCCCATGCCTCACCAAAGATAACTATGAAAATTGAAGCATCAAAATGAAGACTGTTTTGGGAGCAGTAGGCGCTTGGGATGTGGTGGTCCGAGGCTATGATCAGCCTCAAGATGAAGCTGTACTGACGGCAGCTCAGAGAACGACCCACGAAAAATTATTCGAGAAAGATTGTACCGCAAGATACTTTATCGAGCAAGGTGTCGATGATTCGACTTTCGAGAAGATTTCGGCTGCCACTAATGCAAAGCAACAGTGGGAGATACTTGAGAAAACCTTCCAAGGAGTCGAGAAGGTTAAAAAGGTACGCTTACAATCACTAAGGAGGGAGTTTGAATTGTTAAAAATGGAGGAGAATGAATCGGTGACTGACTATAATGCCCGAATGCTTACGGTGGTCAACCAAATGAAGAGGAACGGAGAAAAAATGGAGGATGTAAGAGTGATAGAGAAAATTCTTCGGTCACTACCACCGAAGTTTGACTTCATTGTGTGTTCAATTGAAGAGTCAAAGAATCTTGAAGAAATGACGATAGATGAGTTGATGGGTTCACTAAAAGCCCACGAAGAACGGTTCGTGAAAAAGCAAGAACCGATTGAAAAATTACTACAAACACAAGTTAATTTGAAAGGTGATTCGGTTGAAAATGGTCAAAATGACCGAAATCGAGGAAATACACGCGGCCGAGGAAGAGGCCGTGGCCGAGGTCAATTCGGTCGAGGACAAGGTGGTCGAGGAGGTCAAAACAATGATGATAGAAACCAAAGCCAAAATTTTGGCCGAGGTCGAGGCCGAGGACGATCGACTGGTGGAAGAGGGAGACCGAATGTTCAATGCTATAATTGCAAGAAATTCGGTCACTACGCAGCAGACTGTTGGGGAAAAACAGTCGAGGAAAAATCAAACTTTGTGGAGAAAGAAGATTACAATGACGATGTACTTCTGCTGGCTTTTAAAGGTGACGAAGAAAGTGCCGACACTTGGTATCTCGATACTGGTGCAAGTAATCATATGTGTGGCAAGCGAAACATGTTCGTAGACTTGGACGAATCGGTGAGTGGCCAAGTCACATTCGGTGACTGTTCGAAGGTACCAGTAAAAGTCAAAGGTAAAATTTTAATTCGACTGAAAGATGGATCACAAAAATATATCGAAAATGTGTATTATGTGCCGAATATGAAAAACAACATCTTGAGTTTGGGACAACTCTTAGAAAAGAATTTCGATATTCATTTAAAGGATCGAACTCTTTTCTTAAGAGATAACCGAATGAAGTTGATAGCAAAAGTGCAGATGACGAAGAATCGGCTATTTTGTAACACCCGAGCCCAATAATACTATTTCTGAGACTGGTTGAGTGTTAGACATTGCTCATTTCAATTATCCTGCTTGTTTGGTGCTTTTTGCTAAATTTTAACCGGCTAAGTCATTTTGGCATATAACAAATTTTAACACCTAAAATGAAATTAAAAATATCCATGTTGGCCTACTCGTCGCCACTAGTCGCGTGGTAGCGTCCGCGTGTCGAGATTTCATCCCGTTGAGCGAAACGGGCAAGTTTGGACGGCTACGCGCGCGTACAAGTGTCCGACTTGGGGGCATGCATTTTAATCATTAAACACCTCTTTTCAAAATTTGGAACTCGCTTAAAATCCTATAATTTGAATTTGAAACATTTGGGCGCAACCCGGACGTGATTTGGAAATATTTCATTTAGCGCCGAAATGCCCATTTAATTAAATATATTATAAAACTAAAATCTATACTAAAACCCTATTCTGTTACTATTATATCCTTCTAAATCTCTATTAAATCTTTCAATTTAAATCTTGCTCACGCCTCAGCCAATCACGAGGGATTTTATCCCTCGTGGGCCCCATCTCTCCTCTCTCTCTCCTCTATCTCTCTCTCTCTACCCTTATATTATTACTGTTCCTCGTTCTCAAACCGTCGCGAGAACCCATTCCCTCACCTGCCTCGCACCTTCGCCTCTCGTCGCCGCCTCAGCGTCCTTGCCTCCACCACCGGCGACTACGCCCTTCGACCTCCTCCTTTCTTCATCCGCCTCTTCCCTTCACCACGACCCAAGGAAACCCTGAACTCTGCACCAACCGAGCCATCTTGCACACCGAGAAACCCTAACCCTAGCTTTCGACCTAGCCTCGCCGTCGTCCCCTCGTTCCCGACGACCTTGCCCCTTCGTCGCTTTCTTCTTCTCCTCTTCTCCTTATCTCCTTCCTTCTCTACAACTCAAACCCAATCACCCGACATAAGCCTAGTACCCACTACCTTGCTGTCGATCCTTGCTGGCGATCCCTCGCCGTCGGCCTCACCCCATCGCCACCACCTCTCTCCTCTCTCCTGCGCCAAGCTTCGACACAACCTTTCCCCTACACCCGAGACTCCCTCTGCGCAGAAACTGCAACCGTCACGCCGTGAAACCTCGCCGGAAAACCCTCGACAGACTATCATCGACTTCACCCCAGTGCCATCTCCTCTGAACCCAGAGCGCTTGACCACAGTGAGCCTCATCTCTCTCTCACCCTTCCCTTCTTCTCTTTCATTCATTCTTTCTTTTCTATTCTTTTCTTTAATTCTTGATTTCTGTAGTTCGCCGGAGCCGTGACGACGCCGACGATCCCGACGCCCCAGCAAGTGTGCCTGACCCGTGTGATCACCTTGTCCGTTGTTTGGATCCGTTCCGTGGCCCGTGCATCCGTCTCGTGTTTTCCGCCGACGTTGCATTCGTGTTTTCCGGTTTGCGAAACCGTCGAGGCAAGATTTCTTGCTACATGCTACGTTAAACTAATTAAATATTTGACTCATAAAACTTGCTATATTAACTAAGTATTGCTACTTGTCTCATTGGACGAAATGTGATATGCATTATAATACTGCCATCAAAATCGTACCTTGCCACCATAACCTTAATACAACTACCTGTTAATCATTTTGTTATTTAGAGGACGATAGTCGTACACTTATATCTTCATTACCTGCTGTTATTAATATTGCGCTACACTGTGATTGTTGCACCCCAAGGGTGCTCGAACCTGTTAATATAATACGACTGCACCATATTCATGTACCATTGTGATTAAATGACTATTATTGCTGTTTACTTTAAATTCTTGCTGCTGTTACTTATTCGATTGTATACCTGTTGAGAGCACATACTCGATTACATTACATATTGACCCGACCCTGCTACACCTGACATATACATACATACCGATGCACCGGACATGGTACCCTATACATACCGACTCATTCTGTTGTACCATGACATGACCTGTTACCTGATCTCATGCCTGATGCCAACAAACCTGACTTGGGGTCCTCATGGACCATTCCTGCTGTCTATCCAGACAGACCTGCTTTTACCTGATCCTGTGTTGGCATTAGTTCGTGATTACTGAATACCTGACCTGACCAACATAACTTGGGGGTATGGGGAAATCAAAGGTGAAACCGACTTGTAACTCAACAGTTCGATACCTGTTCTGATCAGTCTTACGGGCTTGGCCTGCCCCGGAGTGATGATGCTGACATCACTCGCCCATCCTGCTACCTATTACTGCCTAGCGGCACGTCTCGGATTCAGCCCCGAGAATCTTGACCGTGGTCCCGGGCACGCACGGGATACTATTGAGTTACATCGACGAGTCACCAATTTATTTCAAAGACTTTAGAGTAGAAACCTGATAGGACAGTTTAGTTACCACTGCACATTACCCTGCACTGTTATTTCATAGTACTGCTTTATTCATGTTCATCCCTGCATTGCTTATTACCATGTTTATATTATATTATCGGTTGACATGACGCGCTGACGTCTGGGTTTTGCATGGCCCAGATTCCTTACCACTGTCGACGACCGAGCAGGAGTACTTCAGCCAGCAGGCTGATCTGTGAGTTCCATAGTGTTTAGTTTATTTATTTCATTTCATTTCCAGATGTGAGCCCGCATGATGGGACGTACTGTTTATTTATTGTATTGGATCATTTGCTTCCGCACTTATTGTTTATTGACTCTTGTTATTATGAATTTGGACATGTGTTAGATTAGTTTATTTATCTTGTTCTTGATATCTCTACAACCGTAATGTGACTGTGGATGGATACTTCCTACCCACAGGTAGCATGGTTGGCTATGTTACGTGCCCAATCTTGCGTACTCTGGGAAGCGGGGCGTGACATGGTTCTTTTGGTATCAGAGCCATAGGTTAGTTGGGTTGATTCTTTTGTAGTTGGGTATTGTACCCGATACACGAATCAGAATACCCGTGATTAGGAAACATGTCCTGCCACCTTGACCGTTTTACCATCCTTGAATCATTCTTCCGGATCATGTCGACATGCAAACTTACTTTGCATTTGTCAACTCGAAAACCTAATTTCTTGTTATCTCTAGGACTTAGGCGACTTGGGTGGAGTTAAGTAATTGCGGCTATGATACCGCGGCATAGCTACAATGCGGTACTCTATTTAAGTATCTTAGAGTTCTAGCCTTGATCCACATTCAGAATCTATCATCATGCTAATGTTGGGTGTTTTGAGTTCAGGATTATGACAGGTAAGAAGTTGAAGACGTACCGGAGGCGTGTGAACGAAGCCGCCATGCTTGGAGAGATAAGAGGAATGCTGGAAATCAAAGAAACAGACCGAGCTGATCCAGCAGCAAGCGGACTTGTTTCAGGAAGGTTTGCAGATCGTTCAGCAGTCTGTGAATGAGGTTGGAACTAGACCAGTTGACCGAGTAGGGACTGTAGCAGATTTCAGACTTTTGGGTCCGTCTACTTTCACTGGTCTGGAGGAGCTGTTGCCAGCCGAGCAGTGGCTAGTGACACAGAGAATTTGCTGATTGCGACACAGATTCCAGAGGACAAAGGAGTTGATGTGGTGCGCATTCAGCTAGTGGATGACGCCCGAGAGTGATGGCTTGTGGAGGAGACCCGTTTGCCCAAGCCAATCAGTTGGGTGGATTTCTCTAAAAGTTTCTTGGAGAAGTTCTTTCCGCGGACTGCGCAGAGGAAAGGGAAGAGAAATTTATCGGACTAAAGCAGAATGGAGCAACCGTAGACGTGCATGCAGCAGTTGCGGTAAGGAAGCAGTTCTGTCAGGCCAGTCGAGTGTAGGGCTAGGCCGACAAACAGTGTTCTTGCGGCAATGGAAGTTGATAATAATGAAGAGCCGGCAGTTGTTCGCGACTTTATGGATGTATTTGAAGATATATCGGGCTTACCGCCGAAGCGAGATGTGGAGTTCGCGATTGACCTTATTCCTGGTGCAGCGCCAGTATCAAAATCTTATTATCCAATGGCACCAGTGGAATTGGAAGAAGTTAAGAAACAAGTTGGCGAATTACTTGAGAAGGGATGGATTCGAAGCAGCAACTCGCCTTGGGGAGCTCCGGTTCTTCTAGTAAAGAAGAAGGATGGCACGAGAAGGAAGTGCATCGATTATCGAGAATTGAACCGGGTGACTATTAAGGACAAGTACCCGATCCCTTGCATTGGAGAACTTTTGAGCAGCTTAGTGGCGCGAGAGTATTCTCGAAACTGGAATTGCGATCCGGATATCATCAGGTCTGAGTGAAAGCAGAATATATTTGCAAGACGACGTTTCGAACTCGGTATGGACATTACAAGTATCTAGTGATGCCCTTCGGAGTAACGAATGCGCCGGCAATATTCGTGGACTTGATGAACCGAATCTTTTCACCGATCTTGGACCAGTTTATTGTGGTATTCAAGGACGACATTCTGGTCTACTCGAGGAGTTTTGAGGAGCTTGCTGAGCATTTGAAGATCGCACTGCAGACGCTGAGACAGGAGAAATTGTATGCGAAGATGAGTAAGTGCGAATTCTGGCTGGAAGAAGTAAAGTTTCTGGGGCATGTTGTGTCGGGCGATGGAATCGCCGTCGATCCCGAAAAGATTGCAGCAGTTCGAGATTGGCCTATTCCAAGAAATGTGGCCGAGATTGGCCTATTCCAATAAGAAGTTTCCTTGGTTTGGCCGGGTACTACAGGAGATTCGTGGAGAACTTCGCTCGTTTGGCAGAGCCGTTAACCAAGCTTACGCGCAAGGAGGTACCGTTTGTTTGGACGGATGGATGTGCATTGGCCTTCGAGACGTTGAAGCAGAAGTTGATAACCGCCCCTATCCTGACCGTACCAGATAATTCAGGAGGACTGGTGATTCACAGCGACGCATCTGGAAAAGGATTGGGATGTGTTTTGATGCAGAATGGGAAGGTCGTAGCTTACGCATCAAGACAACTGAAGACTCATGAGAAGAATTATCCGACTCATGACTTGGAGCTTGCAGCCGTGATCTTCGCCTTGAAGATTTGGAGACACTACCTTTTGGGCGAGAGAGTCGAGGTCTTTACAGATCACGAGAGTTTGAAGTATGTGTTCACTCAGAAGGAGTTGAACATGAGGCAACGCAGATGGTTGGAGCTGATGGCCGACTACGACCTTGATCTTAAGTACCATTCGGGAAAAGTTAACGTCGTGCCGGATGCGCTAAGTCGGTTACCAGCGATTCAGGTATTGACCGCACAAAGGGAGATCATTGCGGATTTTCGGAGATTTGACTTGGAGGTTGTGCTACCTCATGCTATGGGACAGTTGACACAGTTGCAAGTGCAGTCGTCCTTAGTTGAGAAGATTAAAGCGGCACAATTGCAGGATCCTAGACTGCAAAAGTTTCGAGAGCAGGTTGAAGCCGGACTACGAACCGATTTACTGATCCACGAAGACGGTTCGTTGAGATATGGTAGCCGTGTGTGTGTGCCAAAAGGGGATGTGCGTGAAGAGCTTATGAAGGAGGCACACAGTTCAGCTTACTCTGTACATCCAGGAGGGACAAAGATGTACCGAGATATCCGACAGCACTTCTGGTGGGAAGGTATGAAACGGGAGATTGCTCGCTTCGTGGCTAAGTGCTTGGTGTGTCAGCAAGTCAAGAAAGAACACCAAAGGGTTGCTGGTTTGTTGCAACCACTTCCGATCCCTCAGTGGAAGTGGGAACATATAACCATGGATTTCGTGACGGCTTTACCGCGGAGTCCAAAGGGCAACAATGCAGTATGGGTGATTATCGATTGGTTGACCAAGGCAGCTCACTTTATTCCTTTTCGGGTTGGTCAATCGACAGAGACTTTGGCAGAGCGGTACATACAAGAGATTGTAAGATTGCATGGAGTACCGGTGAGCATCGTGTCCGATCGGGACACTCTGTTCTTGTCGCACTTCTGGAGGAGTTTACAAGAAAGTTTGGGGACTCGATTGAAGTTTAGCACAGCTTATCATCCTCAGACTGATGGGCAATCGGAGAGGACGATCCAGACCCTTGAAGATATGTTGAGGGCTTGCATGTTGGACTTCAAAGGTTCTTGGGAGGATTATCTACACCTGGTGGAGTTTTCGTACAACAATAGCTTCCAAGCGACTATTCAGATGGCTCCGTTTGAAGCGTTGTATGGTCGTAAGTGCCGTTCACCTGTTTGTTGGGATGATGTTGGTGAACGAAGGTTACTAGGACCAGATTTGGTGGTACAGACAGTCGAGAAGGTGAATACAATCAGGAAGCATATGAAGGCAGCTCAAGACAGACAGAAAAGTTGGGCTGACACGTCAAGAAGACCTCTAGAGTTCGCCGTGGGTGATTTGGTATTCTTGAAGATATCACCGACTAGAGGGGTGATTCGCTTTGGGAGTCGGGGAAAGCTTAGTCCTCGATTCGTTGGACCCTTCGAGATATTGGAGCGTGTTGGAGAGGTAGCGTACCGTTTGGCGTTACCACGGTCATTGGCAGGAGTGCACGAGGTGTTCCATGTATCTCAACTACGGAGGTATGTTCGAGATGAGACCCACGTCTTGGATCATTCGGAGTTGACCGTACGGTAGGACCTAACTTTTGAGGAGCGACCGGTTGAAATCAAGGATCGAAGAGAAAAGGTTCTTAAGAACAAGGTTATCCCTCTTGTGCTAGTTTCTTGGGGTAACCGATCGCATGGAGAATCCACTTGGGAGCGAGAAGACGAGATCCGGCAGAAGTTTCCTCACCTTTTTCGGTAGTTAACTATCTTGTATTCTTGGAATTTCGAGGACGAAATTCTTTTTGTAGTTGGGTATGATGTAACACCCGAGCCCAATAATACTATTTCTGAGACTGATTGAGTGTTAGACATTGCTCATTTCAATTATCCTGCTTGTTTGGTGCTTTTTGCTAAATTTTAACCGGCTAAGTCATTTTGGCATATAACAAATTTTAACACCTAAAATGAAATTAAAAATATCCATGTTGGCCTACTCGTCGCCACTAGTCGTGTGGTAGCGTCCGCGTGTTGAGATTTCATCCCGTTCGGCGAAACGGGCAAGTTTGGACGGCTACGCGCGCGTACAAGTGTCCGACTTGGGGGCATGCATTTTAATCATTAAACACCTCTTTTCAAAATTTGGAACTCGCTTAAAATCCTATAATTTGAATTTGAAACATTTGGGCGCAACCCGGGCGCGATTTGGAAATGTTTCATTTAGCGCCGAAATGCCCATTTAATTAAATATATTATAAAACTAAAATCTATACTAAAACCCTATTCTGTTACTATTATATCCTTCTAAATCTCTATTAAATCTTTCAATTTAAATCATGCTCACGCCTCAGCCAATCACGAGGGATTTTATCCCTCGTGAGCCCCATCTCTCCATCTCTCTCTCTCCTCTATCTCTCTCTCTCTACCCTTATATTATTACTGTTCCTCGTTCTCAAACCGTCGCGAGAACCCATTCCCTCACCTGCCTCGCACCTTCGCCTCTCGTCGCCGCCTCAGCGTCCTTGCCTCCACCACCGGCGACTACGCCCTTCGACCTCCTCCTTTCTTCATCCGCCTCTTCCCTTCACCACGACCCAAGGAAACCCTGAACTCTGCACCAACCGAGCCATCTTGCACACCGAGAAACCCTAACCCTAGCTTTCGACCTAGCCTCGCCGTCGTCCCCTCGTTCCCGACGACCTTGCCCCTTCGTCGCTTTCTTCTTCTCCTCTTCTCCTTATCTCCTTCCTTCTCTACAACTCAAACCCAATCACCCGACATAAGCCTAGTACCCACTACCTTGCTGTCGATCCTTGCCGGCGATCCCTCGCCGTCGGCCTCACCCCATCGCCACCACCTCTCTCCTCTCTCCTGCGCCAAGCTTCGACACAACCTTTCCCCTACACCCGAGACTCCCTCTGCGCAGAAACTGCAACCGTCACGCCGTGAAACCTCGCCGGAAAACCCTCGACAGACTATCATCGACTTCACCCCAGTGCCATCTCCTCTGAACCCAGAGCGCTTGACCACAGTGAGCCTCATCTCTCTCTCACCCTTCCCTTCTTCTCTTTCATTCTTTCTTTCTTTTCTTTTCTTTTCTTTAATTCTTGATTTCTGTAGTTCGCCGGAGCCGTGACGACGCCGACGATCCCGACGCCCCAGCAAGTGTTCCTGACCCGTGTGATCACCTTGTCCGTTGTTTGGATCCGTTCCGTGGCCCGTGCATTCGTGTTTTCCGGTTTGCGAAACCGTCGAGGCAAGATTTCTTGCTACATGCTACGTTAAACTAATTAAATATTTGACTCATAAAACTTGCTATATTAACTAAGTATTGCTACTTGTCTCATTGGACGAAATGTGATATGCATTATAATACTGCCATCAAAATCGTACCTTGCCACCATAACCTTAATACAACTACCTGTTAATCATTTTGTTATTTAGAGGACGATAGTCGTACACTTATATCTTCATTACCTGCTGTTATTAATATTGCGCTACACTGTGATTGTTGCACCCCAAGGGTGCTCGAACCTGTTAATATAATACGACTGCACCATATTCATGTACCATTGTGATTAAATGACTATTATTGCTGTTTACTTTAAATTCTTGCTGCTGTTACTTATTCGATTGTATACCTGTTGAGAGCACATACTCGATTACATTACATATTGACCCGACCCTGCTACACCTGACATATACATACATACCGATGCACCGGACATGGTACCCTATACATACCGACTCATTCTGTTGTACCATGACATGACCTGTTACCTGATCTCATGCCTGATGCCAACAAACCTGACTTGGGGTCCTCATGGACCATTCCTGCTGTCTATCCAGACAGACCTGCTTTTACCTGATCCTGTGTTGGCATTAGTTCGTGATTACTGAATACCTGACCTGACCAACATAACTTGGGGGTATGGGGAAATCAAAGGTGAAACCGACTTGTAACTCAACAGTTCGATACCTGTTCTGATCAGTCTTACGGGCTTGGCCTGCCCCGGAGTGATGATGCTGACATCACTCGCCCATCCTGCTACCTATTACTGCCTAGCGGCACGTCTCGGATTCAGCCCCGAGAATCTTGACCGTGGTCCCGGGCACGCACGGGATACTATTGACTTACATCGACGAGTCACCAATTGATTTCAAAGACTTTAGAGTAGAAACCTGATAGGACAGTTTAGTTACCACTGCACATTACCCTGCACTGTTATTTCATAGTACTGCTTTATTCATGTTCATCCCTGCATTGCTTATTACCATGTTTATATTATATTATCGGTTGACATGACGCGCTGACGTCTGGGTTTTGCATGGCCCAGATTCCTTACCACTGTCGACGACCGAGCAGGAGTACTTCAGCCAGCAGGCTGATCTGTGAGTTCCATAGTGTTTAGTTTATTTATTTCATTTCATTTCCAGATGTGAGCCCGCATTATGGGACGTACTGTTTATTTATTGTATTAGATCATTTGCTTCCGCACTTATTGTTTATTGACTCTTGTTATTATGGATTTGGACATATGTTAGATTAGTTTATTTATCTTGTTCTTGATATCTCTACAACCGTAATGTGACTGTGGATGGATACTTCCTACCCACAGGTAGCATGGTTGGCTATGTTACGTGCCCAATCTTACGTACTCTGGGAAGCGGGGCGTGACATATTTCTATTGGATATCAAATATGGTGAAGCAAAGTGTCTAAAATCATCGGTGAAAGATTCGGCTCGGTTATGGCATATGAGGTATGGACATCTCAATTTCGGCGGACTAAACTTGTTGGCAAGGAAGAACATGGTCAAAGGTTTGCCGATTATGAATGAACCGAAAGAGTTATGTGAAGGGTGTTTACTTGGTAAACATCACCGAGCAAGTTTTCCAAAAGAAGCCGAGTTTAAAGCCAAGGAGCCATTACAACTTGTCCACACCGATGTATGTGGACCAATTACTCCAAATTCATTTGGTGGAAAAAGGTACATTCTAACATTTATTGATGATTTCACAAGGAAAACATGGGTATATTTTCTAAAAAATAAATCGGAAGTTTTTGAAAATTTTAAAAGATTCAAAATGAATGTGGAAAAAGAAAGTGGGTTTTATTTGAAATCGGTCAGGTCAGACCGAGGTGGAGAATTCACTTCAAATGGGTTTGAAAATTTTTGCAAAGAAAATGGGATTCGGCATTTCTTAACGGCCTCCTATTCACCACAACAAAATGGAGTGGCCGAACGAAAAAATAGAACCATATTAGACATGGTGAGATGTATGTTGAGTAGTAAAAATATGCCGAAAGAATTTTGGGCAGAAGCGGTTGCATGTGCTGTGTACATTCTAAACCGATGCCCAACCCAGTGTCTACAAAATGTAACACCACAGAAGATGTGGCATGGTTATAAGCCGAATGTAAGTCACTTTAAAATTTTCGGGAGCATAGCATATGCTCATGTCCCCGAACAAAAGAGAGTAAAACTTGATGACCGAAGTTCTCGGTTGATTTTTATCGGTTATGATTTAAGAACCAAAGGCTACAAGCTGTTTGATCCAGTCAATAAGAAGGTCATTGTTAGCCGAGATGTCGAATTTGATGAAGAAAGCTCATGGAGTTGGAGCGATGAAGCCGAAAGCAGCAGACCGAATGAAGTACTCGGTCAAGAAGAAAAGAAAAGAAATGAAGTCGAAGTTGATGTTCCATCGCCTGCAACAACACCTCGGTTCAATTCGCCTCAAGTCGGTTCTCCACAAACCGAAGCGTCGTCAAGTTCAACTCCACCAAGAAATCCAAGGACGAGGACTATGACCGAGTTATATGAGGTAACCGAAATGCAAAATAATCTAACATTATTTTGTTTGTTTGCCGAATGCGAGCCAATGAATTTTGAAGAAGCGGTCAAAGACCGAAGGTGGAAAGAAGCAATGGACGAAGAAATCAGTGCTATTGAGAGAAATGGAACTTGGGAGATCACCGAACTTCCCAAAGGCAAGAAACCCATAGGAGTGAAATGGGTGTACAAGGAGAAAAAGAACGCTAAGGGAGAAATCGAGCGATTCAAGGCAAGGTTAGTGGTCAAAGGCTACAAACAACAAGCTGGCATTGATTATCATGAAGTTTTCTCACCAGTAGCGCGACTCGAGACAATTCGACTGATCATTGCTATGGCGGCTCAATTCAGTTGGAAGATTTATCAATTGGATGTTAAATCGGCATTCCTCAATGGATATCTTGAAGAAGAAGTCTACATCGAGCAACCACTTGGTTATGAGAAGAAAGGACATGAGTCGAAAGTACTGAAGCTAAAGAAGGCTTTATATGGCCTGAAGCAGGCACCGAGAGCATGGAATAGTCGAATCGACATATACTTCCAAGCACACGGTTTCATGAAGTGTCCTTATGAGCATGCATTATACATAAAGAAGTCCGAAAAAGGTGATATTTTTATAGTATGTTTATATGTGGATGATCTCATCTTCACAGGAAACAATCCACGTATGTTCGATGACTTCAAAAGCTCGATGGTTAAAGAATTTGAAATGACCAACATCGGTCAGATGGCATATTATTTGGGAATAGAGGTAAAGCAAAGACCGAATGAGATTTTCTTATCCCAAGAAGGATATGCTCTGTCGATTTTGAGAAAGTTCAATATGGAGCAAAGCAATTCGGTCAATACCCCAGTAGACTGCGGAACAAAATTATCAAAGTTCGATGAAGGGAGCAATGTGGACTCGACGCATTTTAAAAGCTTGGTAGGCAGTCTTCGGTATCTTACATGCACAAGACCGGATATTCTATATGGAGTCGGCTTGATCAGCCGATACATGGAAGAACCGAAATTGACACATTTATCAGCGGCGAAAAGGATATTGAGATATATCAAAGGTACACCAAATTTCGGTTTGTTCTATTCGAAATCTAACAATTTTGAATTATATGCATATACCGATAGCGATTGGGGAGGAGATATAGATGACCGGAAAAATACGACAGGGTACATTTTCTTCATCGGTGAATCAGCATTTACTTGGTGTTCCAAGAAGCAACCGATAGTGACATTATCAACTTGTGAAGCCGAATACGTTGCTATATCGGCTGGAGTTTGCCATGCTATATGGCTAAGAAATCTGCTGAAAGATCTAAAGGTTGAACATGAAGGACCTACGAAGATGTATATGGACAACCAATCTGCTATAGCACTGGCGAAGAATCCAGTGTTTCATGAACGAAGCAAGCACATTGATACTCGGTATCACTCTATCAGAGAACATGTGAGGAAGAAAGAGGTCGAACTCGTTCATGTCAAATCACAAGATCAACTGGCCGACATTTTTACAAAGCCCCTAAAATTTGAAGTGTTCGCAAAATTGCGAGGAAAGATCGGCATGGTAAAACAAGTTTAAGGGAGCATGTTAGAAATTAAACTTGTTTTCGGTTACAAAGAATTGAAGAGACATCGGTTATAAAAGGAAGGGATACCAATTCATGAATAGGTTTAATGAAAGGATATGTAACGGTTATTGTAATCAATTGGTATTATGAAGAGTCATAATGAAGGGGCATGTAAACTCCTATATAAGGAGATGTTTTGTAAAGTTTTTAAAAGTGCAAGGAAAATATAAGAATAGTTTATTGATACTTTCTCCATTCTCTACCCATTCTCTCCTCCAAACACATTCGGCTACATCGTAGACCGAACATAAAGTCGAGAAGATCCTAACATGTGCATGGTGCTACCAGTTGAAGGATCAGCCGAATCCGGAACGCGAGGAGTAAAAGTTTCGATCGTTCAGTAGGCCTTAGCTGCCAAAAGCCACTCCTTTCCAAGGTTGAAAGTGCCATCCGAAGACGATGACAGGGGTACGCTGAAAGGCTCATGTGGCACATGTTGGAGACACGATTGGATAGTGCTCAAAGATTGGAAGGAATATCGATAAGGTAATATGCTCTTGTTCACTGCTTTTTGAAGAAAGGTGGGTCTTTTTATCTCTGTCATATGCCTTATAATACTTGTGGGAAAGCAGTGCATCACTCAGCTAGAAACTATGTGAAAACTAATACCAAGTCAATATCAAGAAAACATATACAAGGAAGTTATAAAAAGAAAATAAAACTTTCCTAGGACGAACAAGATAACAAAGCCCTCAAAACCTGCCTTAGCTAACATCAAGGAATCCTTTCAGTTTTCTAGATCCCGCACGCTGTTTATATAAAAACTCCAAGATATTATAGACATCCTAGTTAAAAGGATAGTCAGAAGCATCCATTTTTTAAGCAAAACCGTAGATACAGCTATTGATGCTACCATCGACGTGTGTAATACAACAACAGATAGTTTCTGTTGTGAAGGTGTCTCGTATTTTGCTCAAGACTGCGAGGCCAAAGAGGAGACAGACGTCTGCCCACAGAGGACAGACGTCCGTCAATTAAGGTCCAGAGCCCAGATCAGGCACCGAATGTTTGCCACAGAGGGACATACGTCTGGCCTGAGCCTGAAAACTCGCGGTTAATCGGGCCAGACGTCCGCCACAGAGGGACAAACGACTGGCGGCACTTTTGACTTTCTGTCAAAACTGCATGACAGACGTCTGTCATGCAGTTTTTCACGAATTTTCAGTTCGAGATTTATCTCGAAATTTAGTTACTTGGTGGCGATTTTATAATTTCTGGGGTCTTTTTATAACTTAAATTGTATAAGCTATATATAGGATCTTAGGGTTATTATTTAGAGCTGATGTTTTTTATCATAAAGTTTTAAAGGAAGTCATCACTTCATAAGGGATTAAGATCATCGAATTAAGGTAAAATTGGAGAGTTTTAAATTATAAAGTAAAAGGAGTAAATGACATCTTCATAAGAGATCTAAGCTATCGAAGGTGAAGGAGGATTTATAGAAGAAGAGAAATCTCATTGGAGATCATAAGGAGAGAGTGTAATAATTTTATATAAGGTTTTCTTCTTCTTAAGTTCTAATAAAAGTTCTTTCATTTCCCCTCAAATCTCTTTTGTTATTTTTATTGTGGTTTGCATCTGATTTTCGTTTGTTATTCGTCTATAAGGTTTTCCGCTGCATTTTCGATAGGTCTTGCGGCAGCAGCAATTGGTATTAGAGCTATATTCCGTATTTTTGCGATTTAAATTTACGGCAGGTGGCGACGCTTGTGTCTTCTCCCTATCTTTTTAGATCGTAATTATATTGATAGTGGTTCATAGGGATCCAAGAGAAAGGTATTTTCTTTGAAATTAAGGATAACGAATAACAAAGTAAATAGCATAAAGTTTGAGCTGGAGAAATTTAATGGGAAACAGAACTTCTTTATGTGGCAGAGAAGGGTGAAGGCACTTCTAGTGAAGAAAGGGATGTTTAAGGTACTTAGCGGTAGTAAACCTACCGACATATGCTATGTGGACAGAATTAGATCAGAAGGCACAGTACATAATAGAACTTTGTTTACCAGATAACATATTGTATAATGTTATGAAGGAGACTTCTACGGCAAGTTTGTGGTTGAAGCTGGAGAGCTTGTACATAACGAAGTCGTTGTCAAACAAGTTATATTTGAAGAAACAACTATATGGTTTACATATGAAGGAAGAGATTCCGATTCAAGACCACCTAAACAACCTTCAATAAGATGATGAACAATCTTGTCACACCTTACCCCTAACACAGACGGTATTGTGCACACTGACCGAAACTGCATGGTTTTCTCCTTCGGAGCGAACCGGAATCGACCAGAGGCCACTTCCCAGGAGGTCACCCATCCTAGAACTTTCATGACTCGAGCATGCTTAACTACGGAGTTTTTAAGCTCCTGTAATGCCGGTTGCTTAACTATAAAGTTCATAAGCTCTTGTAGTGCCGGTTCACTTAAAATGGGCATTTGTATTGAAAAGTGGTATCATTCCATTTATAATACAAATCTGCCCTCTTTCGGAATGTATTCCGAAAATTCCCCATTGTTCTACAGTGGGTTCCACGGACTCAAGTGGTGACCCCCGTCCTTTGGCGTGGCATTTTGTTTCGCATAGCACTTTATTTCGTGAGCAAGGGCCAGGGCCGACATCCTCTCTACCTTCGTGATCCTGTATTTTCGTTTTTCTAATTTCGAGAACGAAATTTCGTATAAGGTGAGTGGTATATAACACCATAATCCGATCGTACGATTTTTCCTTTCTTTTTGGATGTGTTGGTTTTGTTATTATTATTATTATTATTACTATCATTACTATTATTATTTTATTATTTATTGGAGTTTAATATTTTACATTGATATTTAAACGAGTAGATTAAATATAGATAGCTATCTAGTTTGTTAGATAGATGATAATTAGCATTTAAGTTTAGTTTGCTTATATATTAATATCTTATTTTGTATTCGCATCTAATATACTTTCAAATACTAATTATGTAACCATAGTTATATTTTAGCATTATGGTTTAGCAAAAAGATATTTTTGTTTGTTTGATTTAAAATATGAGATTTAAACCTTTTAAATCTTTTAAATATATATATTTTTTCTTTCTCTCTCTTCTAACAAATTTTCCTAACATCTTCTGTGTGTACTTTCTTATACTATATAATCTTTAAACCTAATTAAAATATATATACATTTATCTGTAAGCCTAATTAATATTTTTATCCTAAACAACCAATTATAATATACATATAATCTTATATATATAAATATTTTCCCTCGCTAGAATTTCTGTCCTATCAATTTTCCCCATCTCAAATACTCAGCCGATCTCTCTCTCATCATCAGCTTATTTTTCTATCTCCAATCTATCTCTCCAAACTATCTAATCTCCCGGAATCCCTCTCACTCTCTCTCTATTTCTCTTCCCCTGTGTATATATAATACTACATCCATCTCTCTTCCATCCTATTATTTTTTTCTTCCTCCTCCTCCGTTTATTCACCAAGCTCCAAAAACGCTAGCTATCTGCAGCCCAAACTCCAAACCCATCCCCTCTATGACTGCCTCGACTACCTCGCTCCAAACCACACCGACCACCAACCCACGCCTCTGTCCTTCCTCACAGTAGCACCTTTCTCTACCGCCAACTTCACCTCGCCCTCGCCGAGATCACCTCGTTGGCGCTCCACCACTGAACCCGATAGTCTCCCTCTTCTCCCTCGCCTCCGATCTCCTTCTCCGGTGGTCGCCACCTACCATTGCAAGTTGCAACAACCTTAGCCAAGCATCAAAGCTTGGGTTTTTACACCGTATCTTCGTGTTTTCGTTTCCAAAGCAAGTATTTTTACTCTCTATTTTAGTTGATACAATATCGACAATTCTCTAAAATACTATTGCCTTGCTAACTTAATCATCACATGCATTTAATAATACAACCTATGATATCATTTATATTATTATCCATAATTATTACTGCGATATGTTGAACCTGCATTTAACTGCCATATTATTACTTGATTACTCCAGTGAATGCACATTAAAAATACTTGTGTGTGTATACATACAACTATTGATTATAGTATTATGAAACAATTGCTCTTAATATAGACACTTTGTAAATCGTGATGACACTCATCCTAGAACTATAACTACTTGTTGCATTCTTATACACTCTTTATTCTACTATTAATATGCTACCAATTTCTATTCAAATTATAATTTATATCTTATGCAGTTCTGTTATAATTACCATATAATAATAACTATACATGCATATTATTAATAGAGAATAATGAAGGAAAGGTGCCATATGAGGTAATTCACTCCTATGGCATCGAAAAATACACCATCCCTCATTTTAAAAGGTTTAAAAGTTCTATTGTCAGTAAACCGTTAATTTTGAACCCACTAAATCAACGGTGAAAAAGTTGTAGAATCACATGAAATTTGGTGTACCCACATCTTAGATGATAACGATGAAGATGGTGGGTGCCGATCGTCGGAAAAAATAAAAGAGGGTGTATTTTTCTTTCCTTCATTAACCTCTTATTAATAACTGTAGTAAATATTGCAAATGCAAATAATCTCTTTCATAAAATATCAAAACATATAACATGCTACCGTTTTTAACGTTTTAATACTCATTGTGAATGTAGACAAATACACAAACAACACTATAAGGTGTGTTACAAATCATATCATACACATTTTCACACAATTAATACCAATCATATTTACTTGCAATCTGCTGATATGCATATCCTTAGACGAACATTATCACATTCTACTATTTTCTGTGTGCATAACGTTTGCTTATACACTATACTGACCTTTATTATAATATCCTGAACCTGATATGAACCACTAAAATACCGAGACATACATGCATATATATATTGATTGATTCGGCACAAATTCATGACTCAGTGATTATTCGTTACTCAGTGTTTATAAATGATTCAAGCGATACAAGTGATTATAAGTGATTCAAGTGTATTCATGATTGGTGCTTACTAATGACACGTGCCAGAAAATCGTTAGTGACTAAACTTAGAAACACGGGGAATTAGGGAAATTGCGTGGAATTTGGATCCATATTTTGGAGGATTTAGTGTTGGAGTTGGCCAGTCGAACGTACAATTGTGCAAAGGGCTGTGTGCTGAACATCACCCACAGTGATAGTGAGCGTAGGATTTCGCCTAGCGGCAAGTTTGGGGTCAGCTTCGAGCACAGTGGGCTGTGGTACTGAATACATACGGGATATCCTCCAAGGTTCAAGAATACTTTCCACCGAATCAATTTCAAACTTACACAAGATTAATTAAGGTTCGTGTCAGTGACATCCGGGACTCACCTGACTTGTTATCCTTGTATCTTATCGTTATTGTATCTGTTATTATGCATAATACCTTTATTGATGTATCCATGATTATCTGTGCCACGGGCTTTCACTACACTCACATATTCATGCCATCTTTCACACACTAGTACAATTGAGTATTTGCGAGATGTTCTGACATCCATAAGACTTGCCATCTCAGATTTAAAGACCGATTCACAGGTAGGGCAAGATCAGAGTGACTGTCAGGAGTTTGCCGAAAATTAGTAGTAATTGTAGGTTTATTTTTATTTTATTTCGGTTGCTATTAGAATGTGCGCCCTCGCGGGATATTAGGAGTGATGTATCTTTATTTTGGATAATATATTTCGTTTATTCAGATCTTTTATCTTTCATGGATATTTTATTGGATCTATCGTCATCTTATAATTCCATTTTTTGATATTACTCGTTATTCTTGCAGCATGATGTTAGTATTATATTTTGGATATTATCGTACAGGTTTAGCTAGACAGCTTTCATATGACTATGGAAGAATCTTTCCTTATCGTAGATAGCATGTCTGGTTTTCGTTGCTCTCTGTATTTCGTATTTTGGGAAGCGGGGCGTGACAGATCTTTTATGCCATGAAGTCAAGGTAGAGGAGGAGGACCAAACGCTATTGCTCATATTTTCACTTCTAAATTCGTATGAACACTTGGTGATAACGATCTTTTATGGAAAGGAGACTCTCGAAATTCACGACCATCTAAACAGCTTCAATAAGATGGTGGGTGATCTTTTATACCATGAAGTCAAGTTAGAGGAGGACCAAGCGCTATTACTCATATCTTCACTTCCAAATTTATATGAATACTTGGTGACAACGATCCTTTATGGAAAGGAGACTCTTGAGATGGAGGAGCTTACAACAACTCTTTTAAACAATAAGATCATGAAGAAATCAAATCCATCGGAGGATTCATCGGGTTGTTCTCCGATAAAAAGGGAAGATCGAAAAATAGAGACGGGGGCAAGAGTATAAGGGGAAATCCAAATCATCCGGGAAAGAGAACGGACCATACTTCTTTTGCAAACGTCAGGGCATCTAAAAAAACGATGCCAAAAGTATAAGCAATGGTTGGAGAAGAAGGATAAATGTGCCAATTCAAAGGGTTCGGATCAAACCAGTGTTCAACCAAAGCAGAAGTCTGTGTGATGTACTCACCGTACACACCGGGAAGGAAAATTCTGATGGTTAGATAATTGATTCCGGATGTTCATACCACATGTGCTCGAAGAAGGAGCTGTTTAACACCTATAAAGAGTTCAATAGTAGCAGTGTTCTTATAGGGAACAATATAGCGTGCAAGGCCATTGGTATAGAGAACATCAAAATCCGCATGTTTGATGGGTGGTGCGAACGTTTATGAACGTGCGACGCGTTTCAGAACTAAAGAAGAACCTGATTTCTCTTGGAACATTAGATGATGCAGAATGTAAATTTGTTGTTCAAGATGGAGTATTAAAGGTTCTTAAGGGTGTCCTAGTGGTTATGAAGGGACAACGACTAAACAATTTATATCGTTCGGACGGCAGCACAGTGACTGGTGGTGCAGCAGCAGCTACGGAGAGACGGGTGGAGGATACCACAGAACTGTAGTATATGCGTCTTGGCCACATGACTGAGAAAGGGCTTCATGAGCTGCACAAAAAGATGTTGAAATGTGTTATCTCATGCAAGTTAGATTTATGCAAATTTTATATGATGGGGAAGCAACATAAGGTCGGCTTTAATCAAGCCGTGCACAAAACCGAAGGACTCCTCGATTACATTCACTCAGACGTATGGGGGTTATCGCCGGTTGCATCAAAGGGAGGTGTCATGTATTATGTCATTTTCATTGACGATTTCTCACGGAAGGTATGAGTTTACTTCCTCAAATACAAATCAGATATGTTTGTCAGTTTTAAGGAGTGGAAAGCAGCCTTGGAGAAGTAAAAGGGATGACCGACGAAGTATTTGCGGATAGATAATAGAAGTGAATACACCTTGAAGGAGTTTACGAGCTTCTGTAAAGAACATGGTATACAACGGCAATGCACTGTTCCAGGACATCCAGAGCAGAATGGGGTAGCGGAGCGCATGAATATGACACTACTAAAGAAAGCCAGACGTATGCAGCTGTAGTCCGATCGTATGGAGGTTTTCTGGGCAGAGGCGGTAAGTCATGCGTGCTATTTGGTCAATAGGTCTCTATCAACGGCCATAAATCTTCAGATTCCAGAAGAAGTATGGAGAGGAGAGGCAGTCGGTTACGATTTATTACGGGTGTTTGGATGCCATGCTTATTCGCTCGTAGATCGGAAGGATAGAACCAAGCTGGAATCAAAGTCTAAAAGTTGTGTTTTCTTGGAATTCAAACTTGGTATTAAAGGCTACAAGTTATGGGATCTCGAAAACAAATAGGCGTTCACTAGCCGAGATGTGATCTTCGATGAGAATTCCATATTGAAAGATATGGCTGGAGATAATAAAGTGGCGGATGGAGCATTAAGAGACAATGATTCGGTGAAGGTGGAGCTATCTGGCGCTCATAAGGTTACAGACACTGAAACACAATTACAGCCTATTGATGCGGAGGTGGACGGATAGATTTTGGAGACAGAAGGTGAAGACCAGCCCCAACATGACCCACAGACAATGACATTATTAAGGAGATCGATACGTACTCATAAAACACCAGTCACATACGGTTTCGAAGATATGGTTGCATTTGCTCTAGTCACTAAAAGCGGAGATCCTACCTTTTATCAGGAGGCCATTGGATAAGAGGATAGTGATCGATGGATTATGGCGATGACAGAGGAGATTGAATCACTTTGAAAGAATAATACGTGGAGATTGACAGAGCTACCGAAAGGCAAAAGGGCTATTGGCTGCAAGTGAGTATACAGAAAAAGGAAAACGAGCAATACAAGGCACATTTAGTTGTGAAGGGTTTTGCTCAGAAGAAGGGGGTTGACTACAACGGGATTTTTTTGCCGGTAGTCAAGTATATGTCTATTCGAGTGTTGTTGGCGATGGTAGCTATTCAAGATTTTGAATTGGAGCAAATGGACGTGAAAACGGTATTTCTGCATGGGGAGTTGGAAGAGACGATCTTCATGAAACAATCTGAAGGATTTATAAAGCCCGGTAATGTCACGACCCGCAATTCGGCCCGTAACCGGCACTTAAACTACGTAACGTCTACAGGCGTACGTAACTTAAGTAAGCCGAAAACCCAGAAATCTAAACCACCCAAAACTGGATCAACGGAAAAAAAAACATAATTTAAAAGTATTAGAAGTCGCCATTTAAAAATTTCTAACTCTAGTTTTCTTTCATAAAAATTTCGGCAGCACATCCTTTGTAAAACTGGCCCCGTAAACGGCTACAACACAGATAATAAAGAAAACATCCCAAGTGGGAGAAAAATCACGCCCATCGGCGGAGACAATCACCACAACAAGTATACGACGCCAAAGCGAAGAAATATCAAGAGAACGACTATATAAAGAAGTAAACATTTCCAAAATAACCTGCTTCTACGAGCACGGCTCCCAAAACCAAAATAATACAACACTGATCTCTCACAAGTCGTCTCTAAGTCATATACAACAAGGGTAGATGGAGAATACTAGATCCAACAAAAGATATACAATATACAACGGATAACCGCAAACCCACCTATAATGCAACGGCCTCACTGCCAAAGGTAGCGGTATCCACAAAAGTAGTGATGATAAGCTGCCCTGCCGCGACTACTCAGAGGGTAAGTCCTGCAAAACACTGTGGCACAACGGGGGTGAGTTGCCAACTCGTGAATAGTAATTAACATCATACAGTAATCGCAAGTATGCACTAACAGCAATGATCGATAACATGTGAACTGATAGCATGAGTATGACAATATGAATATGCAACTATCATGATATCCATATCAATTGAATACTGAGTGCGGAATAGTAAATAATCTCATGCACATATCATAAGCATGGAAAACACGGTGTAACTCAACAACACCCAAATCCCAAAATACTCAGATCGGCCCCTCAGATCCTGTACGCCTCATGAAACCTGAGTGTCAAACATCGACACTCAAAAACATCATGAAAACCAGTGCCTATCATCGACACATAAATACTGATATCCATACGTTCCTCGAAACCCGAGTATCCCACCTCGACACTTGTATTTCCACGTATCGGTTTTCCTGATATTCATACGTTCCTCGAAAACCAAGTATCCCACCTCGACACTTGTATTTCCCCGTATCGGTCTGTCAAACCCCATATATCTCTCGGAAAGTAAGTGCCCAAGATCGACACTTTAATTCCCCATATCGCATCTCAAATGCATAAATCCATAAAAGTAGCATATGCAACATAAAACATCAATATGAGCATATCACGGAACGATTCGCCAAATAATGCATCAAGTCATTTAATGTATCTCGCGGTTCCCAAAAATCCAATTCTAGAATACATATATATACAGCGTCCCATACCACTGATATATATGCAATACAAATCATGTAAATCCAAATCCAAAATACATATATATACGGCGTCCCATACCACCGATATATATGCAATACAAATTGATCATATAACAATAGCAAGGTATATGTGCGAACGAGAAATATAGCATGGCATACATATGAGCATGTAGGTATACAGGTGTGTTCTATGTAATATGCATTGTCGCACAAGTATAACTGTTTAATGTCGCTAACTAATAGCAAGGTATACAATAAGCATTTGTATTGTGCGTGTCATGGCAATTACCGACAGGGTGTGTGTAGCATATCATTGGTGCTCGTGCAACATGGACTGTCGATAATAGTGCAGTGTACAACATGTACAGTATCAAGCACAAGTAACTATATGCAACATGAATCATGCAATATCTCTATATAAGCAAATGATCATACGGCTAATATTATATCATATCTAGCCCCGACGCGTAGCGCCATACGGGCGATTCCCCGTAGATGTTAAATCTACTCACACTGTGGTCTCCAGCTATGAAGATCCGACCACCTGCTTCCCTTTATTCGCAGCGTCTGAAGTCCCCGCTTACGACGCTATAATATCACAAACACAAGAAATAAAGCGAACATCTCAGAAGCAATCACAATAACGTAAAACTACGTATTATAAAAAGCATCAACGCACTAAACCAACTCACGAGTGCACGCCTAATGCAAACACCCGAAACGATACCTAAACCCAAACTGAGTACGTCGCAGCACGACACACGACTCGTGTCGCAACACGTATCACGCGAACTCAAAACACACGATTATAGGTAATCGATCCCAGATTTTGCATACTGCATCTACTAAGTAAATCAACAGTACCAAACAACCCAAAACCATAGCAGACAACACCCACAGAAGACCCACCCCAAAACTCCCCAAGTCGGCCGGCGTCGCCGGCCCCCTCCTCAAGTCTCGCCGGCCCCGGCCGGTGGGATGGCCCCCGTCTCCTAGGTGGTGTCTCAGGTCAACCTGCACATCTCTCTAAAGTTGTTGAAACAGACACTAAATCTCCCAGGTCACAGCAGATACTAATATCTCTAAAAAGACACTAAAAAACCGATATCGCCTCAAACGATATAAACTACGTTCTACGCAGAAATTTACGATCAAAACCACACAAAAACTATAAATTACCAGTAAAGGGAATATACCTAACAACTTTGCTCTCAAGTTCCAAGCTTTTCCTATCTCCAAGTGATCAAGAACCAAGAAATCCCAAGCTTTTGGTATTTTTGTGATAGGTTTCAGAATTTTGAGGATTTTGTGAGTTTAGAATGATAAATTATGATGAATAATTGAGCAAGGGCAGTAGAGGGAGAAGGAATTTCGGCCAAGGGGTGAGGTGGAGGATTGGTGAGGGTTTCCTAGCCATTTCCTTCAATGAATGCAACATTAAAGCCTTGCACACATACACACACATGCATGCATCTACTCATCATCTCTTTTCTTTTCTTTTTCTTTTAATTCCTAACTTAAAACCTAGTCCACACATAATTCCCTAGGTGAAGTGAGAAGGATTTCCTAACTCAAGCTTTAAAAGAAAAGATCGCTTAAAGAAATTTTCCCAAAATTTGAATACCGCAATAAAATAATATTAAAAATTGGGAAAAACCAAATTGAACCAAAACATCCCATATACTCCCAAAGCTCGCGCACTAGCTTTATTTTAGCTAATCTAGGTGCTGGCAAGTCTATATGGGCGTTTGTTCACAGTCGGGTAAAAACGGAAAATACCGACAAACTTACCCTAAAACCGACGAAATCGCATAACGATTTCCAAAACGTTACAATCTCCCCCCCTTATAGAAATTCGGTCCCCGAATTACAATTTCATACTAAACGTACCTTCAAAAAGATGGGGGAATTTCTTCCGCATCTCGCTCTCGATCTCCCAAGTGATCTCCTCACCAGTCGGACTACGCCACAGAACCTTTACAGAAGGCAAGTCCCTAGACCGAAGTTTCTTCACCTGCCGATCCAAAATAACTATCGGCTGCTCGGTGAAAGAAAGATCACGCTCAAGCTGAACGGTCTCGTGCTGAATCATATGAGAAGGATCATGAAGGTATCTACGAAGCATCGACACATGAAAAACGGGGTGAACATCTGGAAAACTAGGCGGGAGCGCTAAACGATAAGCAACCGAACCCACTCGTTCGAGGATCTCGAAAGGACCTACAAATCTGGGACTGAGCTTCCCTCTCTTCCCAAATCGCATAACGCCCTTCATCGGAGAAATCTTCAGGAATACATGATCTTCCACTGCGAACTCAAGCCTGCGACGACGACGGTCGGCATAAGACTTCTGCCTGCACTGGGCTGCTCTCATCCTGTCCTGAATCAGCTGGATCTTCTCCGTAGTCTCCTGAACAAGCTGGGGTCCCAAAACTAAACTCTCACTAAGCTCGGTCCAACAGACTGGCGATCGACACTTCCGACCATATAAAGCCTCAAAAGGTGCCATCTGAATAGTCTCCTGAAAGCTGTTATTATAGGAGAACTCAATCAACGGCAAGTGACGATCCCAACTGCCCCCAAAATCAAGCACACATGCACGGAGCATATCCTCCAGAGTCTGAATAGTCCGCTCCGTCTGACCATCTGTCTGCGGATGAAAAGCGGTGCTAAAACTCAATCTGGTACCCAAAGCTTCCTGAAGCTTCTGCCATAGACGGCTAGTAAACTGGGTTCCTTTGTCGGATACTATGCATGTGGGAACACCGTGTAAACGCACAATCTCATCTATATAAAGCTGAGCGTACTGAGCATAGCCGAAAGTGGTCTTCACTGGAAGGAAGTGAGCCGCTTTCGTCAACCGGTCTACAATAACCCAAATGGAGTCATACCCTCTACTGGTCCTGGGTAGACCCACAATAAAGTCCATAGAAATCTGCTCCCATTTCCACTCCGGAATGGGTAAAGGCTGCAACTCTCCAGCCGGGTTCTGATGCTCAGCCTTGACTTGCTGACAAGTCAGGCACCTCGATACGAAGTCCGAAATATCGCGTCTCATCCCTTCCCACCAGTAGAAGTCTCTCAAGTCTCGGTACATCTTGGTGGAACCTGGATGAACGCTAAAGGCCGACTGATATGCCTGCTCTAGGATCTCGCGTCTCAACCCATCAACATCCGGTACACACAAGCGAGTCCCGCATCGTAGCACACCCTGGTCATCAATCATGAACTCTGAAACTGTACCCTGTCGAACAAGCTCAAGAATCTCAGACAAACGAGCATCACTGGGTTGCGCCTCACGAATACGATCAACAAGTAGTGGACGGGCGCGGACATGAGCAAACTGTCCCCCAGTGGAGGTGAACTCGAACTGCACTCTACTATCACACAAGAGCTGCCAATCTGCAGAAGACTGACACCGAACGGCGCTCAGCTGGGACAAGCTACCCACGGGCCTACGACTCAAAGCATCGGCTACCACATTTGCCCTGCCTGGGTGATAAAGGATCTCACAATCATAATCCTTCACTAGCTCCATCCATCGGCGCTGTCTCAGGTTCAGATCTCGCTGCTGGAAGATGTACTTCAGACTCTTGTGATCCGTGAAGATCTGACACGACTCCCCATACAAGTAGTGCCTCCAGATCTTCAACGCAAAGACTACCGCAGCCATCTCAAGATCGTGAGTGGGGTAATTCTGCTCGTGCTTCTTCAGCTGCCTAGAAGCATATGCAATCACCCTATCATGCTGCATCAAAACACAGCCGAGCCCCACTCGAGAAGCATCACAATACACAACGTAGCCTCCCGATCCAGAAGGTAAAGAAAGAACTGGTGCTGTCGTCAACCGAGTCTTCAACTGCTGAAAACTCTGCTCGCACGCATCAGTCCAGAGAAAAGGAACCCCCTTCCGGGTCAATCCAGTCAGCGGTGCAGCGATAATCGAAAAATCCTGCACAAAACGGCGATAATAACCAGCTAAGCCCAAAAAGCTGCGGACCTCAGTCACCGATACAGGTCTGGGCCAAAGCTGCACAGCCTCGATCTTCCTCGGGTCCACAAGAATCCCATCACCAGTCACCACATGACCCAGGAAGTCAACTCTATCAAGCCAAAATGCGCACTTTGAGAATTTAGCATACAGCTGGTGCTCTCTCAATATCTGCAAAGTAATCCCCAAGTGTTGCTCATGCTCCTCTCGACTCCTAGAGTAAACCAGTATGTCATCAATAAACACGATAATGAACTGGTCGAGGAACGGCCTGAAAATCCGGTTCATCAGATCCATGAACGCTGCTGGCGCATTGGTGAGTCCGAACGACATCACCAAAAACTCATAATGCCCATAGCGCGTACGAAAAGCAGTCTTCGGAATGTCATCATCCCGAACCCGCAACTGATGATAACCCGAACGCAAATCAATCTTCGAAAAATGTTTCGCACCCTGGAGCTGATCGAATAAATCGTCAATGCGGGGCAAAGGATACCTGTTCCGCACCGTAACACGGTTCAACTAACGATAATCCACACATAGCCTCAAACTGCCGTCTTTCTTCTTGACGAACAGAACAGGAGCTCCCCACGGCGAAACACTCGGACGCACAAGTCCCAAATCAAGCAACTCTTGCAACTGATCTTTAAGCTCTCTAAGCTCTGCCGGAGCCATCCGGTAAGGCGGTATAGAAATAGGCTCCGTGCCAGGAATCAGATCAATGCAAAACTCAATATCGCGCTCTGGCGGCAACCCAGGTAACTCATCGGGAAAAACATCGGGAAACTCTCGCACGGTAGAAACCTGGTCCAACAACTCCACTGTGGCTCCAGTATCATGAATGAACGCCAAGAATCCCCGACATCCCCTCCTCAAAAGCCGACTAGCGCACAAAACAGAAATCAAGCTGTGAGGGGCGGCTCTACGGTCCCCCTGCACAACTAACACTGACTCGCCGGGAAAACAAAATCTAACTGTCTTCTCGCGGCAGTCCACGGACGCATAGCAAGTAGCTAGCCAATCCATGCCCAACAAAACGTCGAAGTCCAACATCTCCAGAAGGATCAAGTCGACGGGCAGATCTCTGTCACCAATATGGACGACACAAGATCGAAACACATAACGCGCAACAAACGACTCTCCCACAGGAGTAGTCACGACCAGCGGCTGATCCAGCAAACACGACTCTCGGCCTAACCTCGGCACGAAGTGCGTAGAAACATACGAATGCGTGGATCCCGGATCAAAAAGAACATGCGCATCAAAAGAACAAACAGAAAGAGTACCTGAAACCACGGCATTGGACGCCTGAACGTCCTGGTGAGTCAAGGCAAAAACCCTAGCCTGACCTCTACCGGCTACTGGCTGTCCTCTGCCTCTGCCACCTCAACCTCTCGGTACAAAACCTCCGCGACCACGACCTCGCTGAACAGGAGTCTGACGCGGCGCAACTACTGGAATAAGAGGCAACGCTCTCTGAGGTGGAGAAGGTGGTAAGGTAACCTGCGGTACAGCTGGCTCGTTCACACGCGGCTCCGTACAATCTCGAACCCGATGACCCAAACTACCGCACCGGTAACATCCAGAAACAAACTGCCGATCATCCTGAGGGTAAGAACCATAAAGCCTACCTCGTCCCGAACCGCCACTATCAGAACGGAAAATGTCTCGACGTCTAAACGCCTGCCTCGCTGCCGAATCACCTATACGAACTCTCTTCGGTCCTGGAGCAACTGATGACTCCGCTAGACGCTCCTCTACCAAAAGAGCTGCATCCACCGCTGCCGCATACGTGTCACAATGCTGAATGCTGATGGCTAAGAATATCTGGGTAAGTAGGCCTCGAACAAACCTCTTCACCCTCATCTCCTCAGTCGCCACCAGGTATGGAGCATATATCGACAGCTCAGTAAACAATACATCATAATCCGACACCGTCATCCCCGGCGTCTGACGTAAAGACTCAAATCTGCGCGCTCGCGCATCCCTGACGCTCGGTGGAAGAAAACGAACAAGAAAAGACGCCACAAACTCAGCCCAGGTCATAGGAGCAAGACCAGCGGTTCTGCCCCTCTCCAACGACTCACACCACTTCTGAGCCATACCCTCCAGACGAAAACTGGCAAACTCTACCCATCTCTCGTCGGAACATCGGAGTGAGCGACAAATCCTGGCCATCCGGTCGATAAACGACTGCGGATCCTTGGTAACATCTGTGCCCGTAAACACCGGAGGTCTCAACCTCATGAAATCCGTCAACGACACAGCAATAACCTCCGGAGCTGCAACTGCGACTACCGGAACCGTAGGTACCATCGTGGCCTCCGCAGCGGGTGGAACAACTGCCTTCCCCTGCGCTCGGATGGTCTCTACCAAAGTCCCCACAATCTGGCGCAGATCCTGCATACCAGCTCCAATCATAGCAATATACTCCGGTACAACAGGCGTACCATCCTGGTCAGTCCTCGCCTCAGGCGAGTCAACTCTGACCTCGGCCCGCGCGGCCGCTCTCTGAGCCCTCGTAGTCTTCGGCGGCATATGGGCTGGAAATTGAAACAAGATTTGATAAGGAAACGGAAATCGAATCACAAGATGTATATCAATCACGGAAGGAACATCAATCAATAAGTCCTAAGGTCACTTAGGCGGAGTACCGTGTCGTAAGTATGCCGCGGAACATACACACGCTACGTCACTCTGCTTAAGCTACCTATTTCATCATACCAAGTTCATCCTAGACTCCGAAAGATAAAACCTAACGCTCTGATACCAACTATGTCACGACCCGCAATTCGGCCCGTAACCGGCACTTAAACTACGTAACGTCTACAGGCGTACGTAACTTAAGTAAGCCGAAAACCCAGAAATCTAAACCACCCAAAACTGGATCAACGGAAAAAAAACATAATTTAAAAGTATTAGAAGTCGCCATTTAAAAATTTCTAACTCTAGTTTTCTTTCATAAAAATTTCGGCAGCACCTCCTTTGTAAAACTGGCCCCGTAAACGGGTACAACACAGATAATAAATAAAATATCCCAAGTGGGAGAAAAATCACGCCCATCGGCGGAGACAATCACCACAACAAGTATACGACGCCAAAGCGAAGAAATATCAAGAGAACGACTATATAAAGAAGTAAACATTTCCAAAATAACCTGCTTCTACGAGCACAGCTCCCAAAACCAAAATAATACAACACTGATCTCTCACAAGTCGTCTCTAAGTCATATACAACAAGGGTAGATGGAGAATACTAGATCCAACAAAAGATATACAATATACAACGGATAACCGCAAACCCACCTATAATGCAATGGCCTCACTGCCAAAGGTAGCGGTATCCACAAAAGTAGTGATGATAAGCTGCCCTGCCGCGACTACTCAGAGGGTAAGTCCTGCAAAACACTGTGGCACAACGGGGGTGAGTTGCCAACTCGTGAATAGTAATTAACATCATACAGTAATCGCAAGTATGCACTAACAGCAATGATCGATAACATGTGAACTGATAGCATGAGTATGACAATACGAATATGCAACTATCATGATATCCATATCAATTGAATACTGAGTGCGGAATAGTAAATAATCTCATGCACATATCATAAGCATGGAAAACACGGTGTAACTCAACAACACCCAAATCCCAAAATACTCAGATCGGCCCTCAGATCGGCCCCTCAAATCCTGTACGCCTCATGAAACCTGAGTGTCAAACATCGACACTCAAAAACATCATGAAAACCAGTGCCTATCATCGACACATAAATACTGATATCCATACGTTCCTCGAAACCCGAGTATCCCACCTCGACACTTGTATTTCCACGTATCGGTTTTCCTGATATTCATACGTTCCTCGAAAACCAAGTATCCCATCTCGACACTTGTATTTCCCCGTATCGGTCTGTCAAACCCCATATATCTCTCGGAAAGTAAGTGCCCAAGATCGACACTTTAATTCCCCATATCGCATCTCAAATGCATAAATCCATAAAAGTAGCATATGCAACATAAAACATCAATATGAGCATATCACGGAACGATTCGCCAAATAATGCATCAAGTCATTTAATGTATCTCGCGGTTCCCAAAAATCCAATTCCAGAATACATATATATACAGCGTCCCATACCACTGATATATATGCAATACAAATCATGTAAATCCAAATCCAAAATACATATATATACGGCGTCCCATACCACCGATATATATGCAATACAAATTGATCATATAACAATAGCAAGGTATATGTGCGAACGAGAAATATAGCATGGCATACATATGAGCATGTAGGTATACAGGTATGTTCTATGTAATATGCATTGTCGCACAAGTATAACTGTTTAATGTCGCTAACTAATAGCAAGGTATACAATAAGCATTTGTATTGTGCGTGTCATGGCAATTACCGACAGGGTGTGTGTAGCATATCATTGGTGCTCGTGCAACATGGACTGTCGATAATAGTGCAGTGTACAACATGTACAGTATCAAGCACAAGTAACTATATGCAACATGAATCATGCAATATCTCTATATAAGCAAATGATCATACGGCTAATATTATATCATATCTAGCCCCGACGCGTAGCGCCATACGGGCGATTCCCCGTAGATGTTAAATCTACTCACACTGTGGTCTCCAGCTATGAAGATCCGACCACCTGCTTCCCTTTGTTCGCAGCGTCTGAAGTCCCCGCTTGCGACGCTATAATATCACAAACACAAGAAATAAAGCGAACATCTCAGAAGCAATCACAATAACGTAAAACTACGTATTATAAAACGCATCAACGCACTAAACCAACTCACGAGTGCACGCCTAGTGCAAACACCCGAAACGATACCTAAACCCAAACTGAGTACGTCGCAGCACGACACACGACTCGTGTCGCAACACGTATCACGCGAACTCAAAACACACGATTATAGGTAATCGATCCCAGATTTTGCATACTGCATCTACTAAGTAAATCAACAGTACCAAACAACCCAAAACCATAGCAGACAACACCCACAGAAGACCCACCCCAAAACTCCCCAAGTCGGCCGGCGTCGCCGGCCCCCTCCTCAAGTCTCGCCGGCCCCGGCCGGTGGGATGGCCCCCGTCTCCTAGGTGGTGTCTCAGGTCAACCTGCACATCTCTCTAAAGTTGTTGAAACAGACACTAAATCTCCCAGGTCACAGCAGATACTAATATCTCTAAAAAGACACTAAAAAACCGATATCGCCTCAAACGATATAAACTACGTTCTACGCAGAAATTTACGATCAAAACCACACAAAAACTATAAATTACCAGTAAAGGGAATATACCTAACAACTTTGCTCTCAAGTTCCAAGCTTTTCCTATCTCCAAGTGATCAAGAACCAAGAAATCCCAAGCTTTTGGTATTTTTGTGATAGGTTTCAGAATTTTGAGGATTTTGTGAGTTTAGAATGATAAATTATGATGAATAATTGAGCAAGGGCAGTAGAGGGAGAAGGAATTTCGGCCAAGGGGTGAGGTGGAGGATTGGTGAGGGTTTCCTAGCCATTTCCTTCAATGAATGCAACATTAAAGCCTTGCACACATACACACACATGCATGCATCTACTCATCATCTCTTTTCTTTTCTTTTTCTTTTAATTCCTAACTTAAAACCTAGTCCACACATAATTCCCTAGGTGAAGTGAGAAGGATTTCCTAACTCAAGCTTTAAAAGAAAAGATCGCTTAAAGAAATTTTCCCAAAATTTGAATACCGCAATAAAATAATATTAAAAATTGGGAAAAACCAAATTGAACCAAAACGTCCCATATACTCCCAAAGCTCGCGCACTAGCTTTATTTTAGCTAATCTAGGTGCTGGCAAGTCTATATGGGCGTTTGTTCACAGTCGGGTAAAAACGGAAAATACCGACAAACTTACCCTAAAACGGACGAAATCGCATAACGATTTCCAAAACGTTACAGGTAAGTAGGATCATGTATGTGAACTCATGCAGTCTTTATATGGGTTGAAGCAGTCTTCCAGGCAGTGATACAAGCACTTCTATTCGTTCATGAGGAAGACCAATTACTCTCGATGTGAGTATGACAGCTGCGTATACTCAAACCTGCTTAAGGACGATCATTGATATATCTACTCCTATATATCGATGACATGTTGATTGTGATTAAGAGTATAAGGGAACTAAAGGTTCTCAAAACTTCATTGAACTCAGAATTTGACATGAAAGACTTAGGTGAAGCGAAGAAGATTCTTGGGATGAAAATTATTCGAGACAGGAAGGCTGGAAAGCTGTGGCTATCCCAAGTCAGATATATAGAGAAGGTATTGGAGAGATTCAATATGAAAGACTCTAGATCGGTGAGTACCCCTATCGTCGGTCATTTCATGTTATCTTCGAAGGAGTGTCTAAAATCAGCGGAGAAGAAAAAGATGTCTCGAGTACCATATGCAAGTGTGATGGGTTCGCTGATATACGCTATGCTATGCACACGTTCAGACATATCATATACGGTAAGTTTGGTTAACCAGTACATGTCAAATCCAGAAAAGTTTCATTGGGAAGATGCAAAGTGGATACTTCGGTATCTAAAAGGAACTAAAAACCTCGGTTTATTATTTCACAGGTCAGAAGATAGATCGGGCCAGTTGCAAAGATACGTAGATACGAATTACGCTGGCGATTTGGATAAGAGATCTCTTACAGGCTATATATATACAGCTGCAGAATCTCCTATCGGTTGGAAGTCAACACTTCAGGATACTGTAGCGCTCTCAACAACGGAGGCGGAATACATGGCGGTAGTGGAAGCATCTAAGGAGGCCTGTGGTTAAAAGGCCTAGTTGGCGAGTTCGGGTTCGATAAAAAGATGGTTCTTTTGTTTTACGATAGTCAAAGAGTTATTTACTTGATGAAGAATCAAGTATACCATAGTCGAACTAAGCATATCAACTTGCGGTATCACAAGCTAAGGGAGTAGGCTGAAAAGGAGATCGACTTGATGAAAATCAATATTAAGGTGAATCCGGCGAACATGCTAACGAAGATCATTCCTGCAAAGAAGTTTAAGTTTGTCTTGACTTTTATTCAAGTACTTAAATGTGAGAAAGGACGATCTCGGTAGGAGGATCGTAACTCGGTTTTTCAGTTCTGGTTAAAATGATGACAACATCAGTTTCGCAATTCTGAAGAAAGATTGTGCCAACGGGGGGAAACGAAAGAACAACTAAAGCAACTCTAAAGGGATAAACGACAAAGGGTAACAAGTTTTCAAGATGGTTATAAAGAAATACGAACCAAGGTGTAGATTGTTGTGAAAGTGTCGTATTTTACTCAAGATTATGAAGCTAAAGAAGAGACAGACGTCTGCCCACAGGGGACTGACATATGTCAATTAAGGTCTAGAGCCTAAATCAGGCACCGAACGTCTGCCACAGAGGGACAAATGTCTAGATTGAGCCCTGGAAACTTGCGCTTAATCGGGCCAGACGTCCGCCACAGAGGAACAGACGTCTGACAGCACTTTTGACTTTCTGTCAAAGTTGCAGACAGACGTCTGCCCCAGAGGGACAGACGTCTGATCGGCGATTTCCGCGAATCTTCAATTCGAGATTTGTCTCGAAATTCAGTTATTTGGTGGCAGTTTTCTAATTTCTGGAATCTTATTATAACTTAAATTGTATAGGCTATTTATAGGATCTTAGGGTTGATATTTTTTATTATAAAGTTTTAAAGGGAGTCATCGTTTCATAAGGGATCAAGATCATCGAATTAAGATACACTTTGAGGAGTTTTAGATCATAAGGTAAAAGGAGTAAACGGCGTCTCCATAAGAGATCTAGGCTATCGAAGGTGAAGGAGAATTTGTAGAAAGAGAGATCTCGTTGGAGATTATAAAGAGAGCGTATAATAATTCTCCTAAGGTTTTCTTCTTCTCGAGTTCTAATAAAGGTTCTCTCTGTTTCCTTCTAAATCTCTTTTGTTATTTTTAGTACGGTTTGCATCTGGTTTTCATTTGTTATTCGTCTATAAGGTTTTCCGCTGCGTTGCTGATCGGTTTTGTGGCAGCAACAGTTTTTTCTTGGATATAGATCAGAGATATCTAAACAAAGATAATTGGGTTGAGTGACCACCTCGTTGGAAGTTCTTCGAACAAGGATGTATATATTTATCATCAGGACTGCTAATTGCAGAACTTGACAGGTATATATTTATTTTATTTGGCGTTAAGGATGAAGCTGTGCTTTCTCTTTTCCAAAAAAAAACAAAAAACGCTGGAAACTATTGTATGAGTTGCAACATTTTACGGTCTTTTGTTGCATTTTTTCTGCTCTATTTACACTTTCTAATTAACATTATTGCTAACCAACCATGCAATATAATTCATTTTTTCTTGCAGATTCTGCATGAAACTCTATATGTCCTAACAAACAAACAATGCCTAAAGATCCGTCTTATTCATGTTTGCTTAATCTTCTTCAGAAGAAGAAGGATAGGGTTATGGTGCAAATAGATTTGGTCATCACATATTAATCTGATGTAAGTTTTGGTCTTTAACAGGCCTGATGGCCAGCCGTACGTGTGTGGAAACCGAGGAGCTTGACTTGTGTCACAACATGCTAATTGCTGCTGATGAAGAACGACACAGAGATGCTGGTAGCCTGGTATTGAGTTTTTTGATCTTTTATTTTTAATGTCGGCCAACGAGAAAACGCATTCCTTTGCTTAAGAAACTAGAATAATGGTTTTTTTGAGATAATAGATGGGATAAATTAGCCACCCTTCATAAATAATGGGAGACCATGGCTCAATACCGGATCTCCACCACGGGCTACTCCAAGCCCTTCAAAGTAGAATAATGGTTTAAATCAAATATAGAGATGCTATGAACAATATAACTGTTTTTGAAACTTCAAGTCATATGATTCATGTGGAGATGTTTATTTTTTGGTGGCTTTTTCTGCCTTTCTTGTTGCCAATACATAGATAATACCTTTCTACATGTATATAGATAGATGTTTCATTCAACAGGAATAAAACAGAAATATCTCCTCTTTTCTGTTGATTATAACATTAGCAATTTGGCAATAAAGTTGGAATTCGCTGCATGAATTTCCTCCATGTACACTGATAAGAGCCGCGCACCTCTGCCAAATCAGCATGCGCGTCTTAACGTCATATTATGCTTAACTGAAGCATACTATAACTCCGTTCCACTATCTCATTTCTTATCTATGTTGTAGCCTATTGATGCTCATACATTTCAACAACATTCTCATCTTGGCGACATTCGACATTCATTTCTGAACCTGCTTCCTATTTAAATCTTTTCAATGTAATGTCTTTGCAGCCAAGGTTAGATTTCTCTAGCATTGCATTAAGGACCCTCTCATGACAATCTTGGGTGGCATGTGCTATTCATGTGCACAATTGAATTGCTATTGCTTCAGATGGACAAAGATGACATTTAATCTTTAAAAACCCTATTTGAATGCATATTTGACAATTTTAAGGGCTGGTTGCAAGAAAGGACAATCTGTTTGCTTTCTGCCCCCATAAGAAATTCATAAATCTGTGGTCATTTTTCGGTGCGCGACATGCTCCCTTAGATTTGACACGAGTCCAATCCAATGGAAACAGTTGCAACCCCACCCGCAGGTTTTGCATTATAATAGTCCCAGATAAAATAAATTACATGCCTAACTTATCTAGACAAAAATAGGGCTATGAGGGTTAAAAGTTCAGTAGTTTACAGCCCCGGTTCTTATTCACGGAATAAAGTGCCACACAGAATAAAGTGTCACGCCAAGTGTCATGTCAAGAGGGCGGGGGCCATCTTTCGAATCCGTGGGGGCCATCTCTTGAGTCCGTGGGACCCTGGGATGGGTGACCTCCTGGGAAGTGGTCCCTGATTGGTTCCGGTTCGTCCCAAAAGACAAAACCGTACGGCTTCGGTCAAGACGGACAATACTTTCTGTATTGGGTGTGGGGCGTGATACACAACCTTCCGGTGGGTCCTCCCTCACAACTTAGAGGGGGACCATCCTCTTGATTTACCCCTATTTGATGTGGTCGTTCATAGACATAGCCAACCGGTTGTGAACGACCGCAGTCATGTTGACCTTCTTTATCTGCTGGGTTCTATTGTCATCTTTTTTTTCTTTCTTTTTGCTTGCAGCACAATGGAGAGACAAAGCTCTCCAAACTATGGGCAAGGAGGAGCTGTTTGAAAGCCAAACAAACATCCCCACTTCTTTATGTGGTCTGTAAACATATATGATTATTTATGTTATTTCTTTTTTTTGTGTGTGTGCGTGTGTGCACGTGTCTCCAAGTGCGTAAATGTATGTCTCTGTATAAATAGCATGCTGTATCTCAGAATCTCGGATACTGTAATGAACTGTTTTAAGCCTTATTATATATCCAAGAAAACATGTTCATCGGTATTTCTATGTTCTTTGCTGTCTTTTTTGTCTTATCTATTCCTTATGAGAAAAAGGATAGAGGACAAGTGAAATTTGAATGTTTTGAATTGGAGTATAGCAGCATACATTTGTTGGCAATTTTGCAATATTTAAGGGCTTGTTTGTATAGTTAGGATTTAATTTGGGATTAGAATATTCCGGAATGCACTTGCATTCTTTATGGGTGAAAATGTAGCGGCTTTTCAACTTGAATAAATGTTTGGATAGTTTGGGATAAGAATATTCATTTTTTAATTTTTCACTCAGCCACAAAATCAAAACAGAGAAATTATGTCATGTCTGTCCCAACCCCAACACATTTCATCGCTTACACCGCTCTTCTCCAAAGGATTCGAAGAAGCCCCCAAAACGGATATGGCCTGAGACAACTGGTCAGGCTCGTCAGCAAGGATCCCCACAGAAATACTTAACATACACTCACCGACCAACAAATGTCAATATACAACCCATGCTCAGTCTGCACAATCTTGAACTAAAATTGGCCCTTGAATGTGCAAACTTTGACTAAAAAACAAAGGAATTCTAACAATAACAAAGACACCCTAAATTTCATAAGGATGAATCAAAACAACCTGCAGGATCGATCAACTCACCCGACCTTGACGGCGAGACCCAGAGCAGCACACATGCGAGGCTTGGGGTTGCATCGAACGTAGTAAGTGAGACCATTCTTGAGGGCGTCGCAGTCGACGCCGATAGGCTCCTGAGCGAGGACCTCTGTCACGTCCCGCTTCCCAGAAGACAGTAACAACACGTGACAACGACATATTTACTATGAGAAAGTCATTTCTCTTAATAAATACGTTAAGCGTATGTAAGTAATATAACAACGTGCAAGAATAACCAGAGTAATAAAAATAAACTTTTTTTTACATTCAAATTCAAGTACAACTAATCTGAAATAAAAGATACAATGACTGATAAGGTGCCTAAACAATGGCATACAGAAAGTAAGCATAGAAAAGGGAAACTATTAGTTAGGCTGGGTAGTGAGCTGGTCCAAGTCCTCGTAATTTGGTTCTATGATCCGGTCCTCCTGACGAACATTTTAAGAAAAAGAAACAGGGAGAAATGTCGTTAGCGAACTAGCGCTCGGTAAGTTTTCAAAAAAAGTAAATAAATGTGACCGAAGGTATGTAAAATGAATAGAAACCAAGTAAATATGAATAGATAAAGTTGTATATGAAAATATCTAAGCATATCATTTACATGTATAAGATAGCTATTCTAACGTGATTATTTATAGTTTGATAATGAAAGTTTTTGTGTATACGAAAGGAGTCTAAGATATCTCGTGGACTAGTAAGAGGAAGTACAAGGCCCCGTCAAAACCCACGGGACAACGGCACAAGAATTCAGGTTAGGTGTTTTTTAAAGTGATCTCTTGTGCCACGATATACGTTCCGTACTAAACTGTCATTTATCCCCGCGTATTGTAGTGTATAGTTCAAGTTTACAGGTCTTGGCTGAATTCATGAATATAAAGAGTACAAGTTTAGGTTCAAATTGAAATCAGGTATTCATGTCAAGTTCTTGGCAAGTTATATGCATTGCTCAGTCAGGTCAGGTCAAGTGTTCAAGTTGAAGTTTAGATATTCAAGTTCAAGTTGAAGTTCAAGTTCAAGATTAGGTTAGGGTTTGGATTCGAGTTCGAGTTCAAATCGAATTCGAGTTTGTATCCATGTTATAGTCATATCTTATTAATAGATTTAATCTTGTGAATTTCTTGAGTTTGGAAAATATCGACAACCGCTGCACATGTACGGCAGGATTTGTGTCTTTTTAAAAAACGATTGTCATTTGATAATTTCCACTATAAGGTTATGATCTATATTTAGGGAGAGACAAGTGGTGCATCATTGTTTTCGGCAACCTCGAAGCAATTGACAAGAGAAGATACCACTCAAACCAATTTGCGATCTAAATACGTAATTTAGACCAGTCTTTTGATTTTTAGGGTATTTTTTTTTATAAAAAACCATTTAAAAATGCTCGAGGGTTTTTAATTCGTCCTAAAATATCGAATATGTTTTTAAATAAAATAATTTGATTAAAATGTCAAGATTTTTGTATAAAAATGTATTTTATGTGGTATTTTAATAATAAAACTTAACTTTTAAAGTTTATGGTATTTTAATGAAAATACCACTTTTGGAAACTTGATGGTATTTTGGGCAACTTTAATGTTTCATTTAAAAATATAGTTTTTCACAATTTGTTTATATTGAAAATATGGATTTATGATTTATATAATTTTCTAACGATTTAATTTATTTTAAAAGTCGTATTTTATTTCTTTCGAGACCGAATTCTCTGTAAGGAATTCTGCATCTCGCTCTATTATCCTAAAAATGTGCGATAACCCGCACTATCTACAAACGGGTTCCTTAACGAAGGTTGTAGAGGCGTAATTGCAAAGGTTTTAAAATAGCGATTAAAAACGTATTTTTATAAAGCGAGGGTATTTTAATGAAAATTGTTTCTTTTAGATAAAATATGTAACCAAGATATCGTGCTATGAAACCATAGTGTATATGAGTAAGGTAGGTCGTTACCCCATTAATTTTCTATAGGTATATATATAGATAGAGATAAAAGGATGCATGCAAAGTTCATGGTAGTTTTGTGTAAAATTCGATATACGTTCTATTTAATAAGAAATTCTAAACATGTGCAAGTTAATTAGATGAACACTATTTTAAAGTTGTTGTTAAAGGTTTATTGTGATTTATTTAGCATGATAATGGTAGTAAAATATTTTAAAGAGATTGTGAAAAAAGCTAACCCGCTTTCTTATCGATATCGTTTTAAAGAAGAGTTTGAGATGAAAAGATAGAAAGGGTGTTAGTTGTATGTATGTCCTAGAGGTCATTATTGTACATGTGATGTATATTATATTGGATGTTTGGACATATATAGAAAGGACTTTCTTACTCGACATGATAGAATGCTATCTGGTTGCTCTTTATCTTAACATGTATACATGTCTCTTGATACTGTCTTTTGGTTACATGTTGGTAAAACCCTTAGGATGTGTACTTGACTACCCGGATTATGATGCAGATCATATTAGTGGGGCCATGGTAGTTCATAAGTTCATCCTTTATTGTTCCTAGTCATGGGTATTTCGAGACAGGGCATCGATATATTAGAGTAGACTAGCGTATACGCTTCTCGACCCATATGATGGGCGATGGATGATCCCATATCCATTGGTGTTTGACATCAGAGATGGTATACGGGTGCTCAGTGGAGACTGGGTACACTGGACGGACTCGTCGAGAACTCCTAGATGGTATTATACCTGACGTCAGATAGCAGTTCTCTGGTGACACTTGTACATGTTAGTCTGTAGACCCGAGATCGTCATAGAGTTGTGTGATTCCCACTGTGCTTTGATTTCCACCTTACCACGTTCAAGGGGACGTGCAAAACGGTGGTTTTTTGGTACAGTCCAGAGTCTTATGGAGGCAATGAGCGATAGGAGGGGTTTCGTCTTTCCCGGTATTGGGGGTTGATGTTGCGCTGTGCTCGATTGGCCATAACAAGGAAGTCCCTGGCCAGGGCTGATTTAGAGATTTACTGGTAAGTGTTATCAGTAGTTTCTCGACCCGTTATGAGCCTCATGTCGGCATGACTTATCGGTTATTGGGGTCTGACGTTTACCACCCTTAGACTGGATATGTGACATATCAAACGAGGAGACCGGACTGTACGGTAGTGTTACTGACAGGCATTACAGGAGCTAGAGCGGGCTTGCTTGTTGATCTTCTGATCGCTCAATACCCAGGTAGCCGTTATGTCCAGCTAGTACCGCTGACGGCTTGTGGGTGCTTGATGTGATCATCACCTACTGCCGGCGTATTGACGAGTCTTTAGAGTCCTACATAGAGGTTTTACTGGCTCAGGCAAAATGAAGTAGGAGCACATATGTAATATGTGCGGGACCGAGAATAATACGAGTATGTGATACCGTATTCTATTCTCGCGATATTTGTATCGGACGATTATATGTGATATAGCCGGGTTATCGAATCAAGTGTTGATTCGATAAGTTGGTACATTTAATATTAGTCGGTTATATGTGATATAGCCAGATTATTAAATCAAGAGTTGATTTGATAGTTTAGTGTATAATTATATATTTGATATACTAATTTACATTAACTAATATTAGCTCACTTAAGCATTTATTATTCTCACATGTGCACACTTAATATATATGTGATATATATTAATGGTGTTTTATTTTGTATCATGGTTGTTGATACACACTATATGGGTATATGAGACTTACACTATACTAATTATAATGTTGGGTTTTAAATATTTATAGTAAATCCAAATTAGTGCATAATTAGTCATATGCATGAAGCTTATGGAAGCTTGTGGATGCTTTGACTAAGTCCACTAGTTTTGTTTTACTTAAGATATTTATTAACCTAACCATTATAATTTAGCCATGGTTATATGTCTACATGAGTTAGTATATGATACAAACTCATCCATGGTTGTTTCTCTCATCTCATTAGTCCATTCTCATCTTTTGAGCTCTTCTTCTTCTTCCTTGAGCAAAAGCTTGCTAGGGTTTTAAAAAGAGAGAAAATATTGTGAGATAAATAAAAATAAAGTGAGCCCACTTCCTACTTCATCATCCTCTACTAGATTAGCACTTTAGTATAGGGTGTTAGCTTCACTAATCTCTCAATTAGTGAAGTAGTAGCTTGAGTTAGTGTCTCCTCGACGTAGATCATCTTCGGCCTCGAAGACTTCAAACAAGATCGTTCTTTTCACCTTGAGAAGCCATGCAAGAGTCCGGGCCTTGGATCGCAGCGAAGGGACTTCAACTCGTAGCTTTAGAAACGAAAGACCGGTCTACAAAGGTTGTATTCCGCAAACACTTAGATGTAAAGTAGTTTACTTTGTGTTTCGTATGATTCTCTAGTTATCGATTCTAGTTTAGGGTTCTTTAAAGCGACAAAATTTTGAAAATGGTATGGACGATGCCTCCCGAAACCTTGTCGTCGTTCATAGGAACCCTACAGTAGTATCAGAGCCTAGATGGATAATTAGACGGATTGTGTTAGATTACGAAACCGAAACAAACTCCAAAACTGGAAACACCAAATACGAGTTTCTATCGATTTTTAAATGACCCAGAAAAAATTTTCAAACAAGTGCAGAATGTTGTATGGGGCAATATAAGAACACAGAACAAAATTGGTCACCTTTAGCCGTTTTTTGGCCGAGCCCTAGGCCCCTTTTTCCGAGCAGGCCGGCTCCTATGGGTATTTTGGGTCCACTTTTTTTTTTTTGTGTTCTGGTCTTTGGGATTTGGTGTTTCAGGTGTTGTTTGATTTTGCTACTTTTTCATGTGATGATTAACTTGCTGCAATGGCAACTCGGAGTGTTTCGTAGTCATAATTCTAACTGTTTTCGGATTACTTTAGACGGTATTAAAAAGTTTGAACGGATATCAAATACCCACTTTTTTCCTTGCCGGAAAATTTTCCACGTATTGGATTTTTTCCGTAGTTAAAAAGCATTCAAACATCATGCAAGTTATGCGATGGACCCTCTAGAAGAACAAAACCTTAACTCGATTATATGACTGTCAGAACCGCCACTGAACCCTCGGGTTTGTGGTGGTTCAGCGGTGCCACATATGAGGTGTTGGTTGACCCTTCTACGGCTGGTCCATTGGTACTGTGGCATGTGCCGAATAATTTTAAACTACGCTCAAGTGCTGAGCTTTCTGGGTAATTATGGGTGTTTGTTGATTCGATCGGAATATTTAACATCGTCTAGTTTTTTCTGCGACCGTAAGTGTAATATGTGGTGTTTCGCCGGTTTCGCTGCTATATGTCAACGAAAATTGGGATACGCATATTTACTTACGTTGATGACATGTGATGTTATGTGTTGTTGTATATATTATATTGGATCGTCGTGTTTTGAATAGCCGGGGGTTTTATGTGAGATGAGAGTTTTTATTTTCATTCATGTAAAATTCAATGTATGTAATATTCTTTTATTGGGGAACTTCCGGATTGAGGAAGATGTCACCGTTTTTGTATATTATTTACTTTTCTGCATTAGGATAGACCCAAGGAGGGAAGCACAAGTAACTGGGTTCTAGAGTCCAGTGGGAGACCATCTCAAGGAGTCGAGTCCGGGTCTCCTAACTCTAGAATTGATAGGGTTGCTTGCCACTCTTATAGAGGTCTAGGGATGTGGGTTTGGCTATTCATCGCGACCGTAGAATACGTGTTTTATACAGGCTCAAAATAAAACACGGACCTCCTAGTATATCCAATATTTCATATGTTTCTTCTGCTACTTTGTGATGTGATCACTGTGGATTCTGAGACGAATGGATATACATTATATATGAGATATATAGTAGACGTTGCTTATGTTTTGCATCCGCGCTAGTCCCGTCCTGGTATGTCGTTAGTTAAGTAACCTAACGGTGTATAACGGGACATTGTGGCAAATGTGGATGACATAAGCATATGTTGTATTTTCGTTTCATTTTCTGTAATGCTTAGGAAGCTTAAATGATGGGGACTTTATTAATATGATTAATGAAAGTAAAAGAAACATAAAAGCTGTTGTAGAATCAAATTTTCAAAAAGGGTAGCTACAGTAATTGCTTTGTATAGTGATATATGTGATATATCCTTCACCTTATTCGATAAGGAAAGACCCGAGATCTCTTCACCGGGAGTGACCTCTTTAGCAATAACTGGCAGATGCTACAACACACGGTTTGTCTTTTGATTGCTTTTGGAGTATTTGCTTTGCATAGTGATATATGTGATATATCCTGCACCTTATTCGATAAGAAAAGAGTAGAGATCCCTTCACCAGGAGTGACCTCTTTAGAGAAACTGGTAAAAGCCTCAAAAGCACTCATTTTCAAAATCACTCGATTCTACAACGATATCAAGTTCATTATACAAGAGGTTTTCTGAAAAACCTGTCGTAGCCCTCCGTCATTTCAGATAAGCACTAGTTACTATTCGTGCTATGTTTGTTGGCCTTCGTTAAGGCGTAGTGTGCGGTAGCTGATTAGTACTTATCTGCTTATAGCATATGATGCAGACTGGATTAGAGTACTCGTACGACTTTGTTGGTCTTCGTCAAGGGTCGTGCGGGTGGGTTTAATTCAATCAAGAAATGTACGGGTTGAACTTGACTAACGGCCTATGGTTTGTTGGCCTTCGTCAAGGTCATAGGTTGCTAGGGGAAAAATATTATCGGGAATTTCAAATGTTGAAATTTGCAATGAGATTGCATACCTTCTATGAGATAGTTGGATCCCGATACCCACTGCGAGTAAGAGTTACTCCTGGTAGAGTTTTACACAGGACAATTAGCCAATCAGGTAGGTGTTTAGAAACGTGTCAACGGGGTTATGCCTCTAGGAAAATGAGGTTTATTTTAATTAGGTCCGTGCGAAAGCACGGGGAACCTCCCTCAAAGTACCGACACTGGCCTGGCTGAAAGATTGGCGAAATTGTAGGGTGTAATTAATCCCGGCTAGTCATTCCTTTTAGGGTTTGAAGGAAGATTTGATAAAAAAGTGGGAGCCATCCTGATTAGATAAAATAATAACCAATCTGATCTTGCAAGAGCATACGCTAAAGTGTTTTCTTCTCTCTCTCTCCGGGTAGCGACCATGTTACGTCTTAATCAAGATAATAATATGGATGTATTGACCGAACCCGCATGTTATACTGTGCTGGGGAATATTGGTTCCGTTCTTTCTTATAATTGTTATAAAACTGAACAGGGAATAGGGACATATCCGAATTCCCACGCCGCCCAAACGAAGAATAAGCATGTTGATGCATCTTCTTCGGGTGTGTTAGTTGTTGAGAACTGTTTCTCGGTTCACTCTACGTCCTGGGTATTAGATACCGGATCGGGATCCCACATATGTAACATATTACATGGGCTAAGGAAAGGTAGATAACTGGGAGTAGGTGATCATTCCGTAAGAGTAGGGAATGGGGCAAATGTTGCAGTCCAAGCAGTTGGCGAATATCACCTTGTATTACCAAATGGTAATACATTGATTCTGAACGAGTGTTATTACATTCCGACCCTGATATGCAATCTTATATCAGTTTCTTTACCGAGTAAAGAAGGATATAATTTTGTAGTACAGGATAATGTTATGAACATCTTCCTGAATCAAAAGTTGATTGGATTAGACTCGTTAAATAATGGTATATACATTCTAGATCAAACCACAGTTCTTAATGTACAAAACACACACAAGAGAAAGAGTTCAGAAATGAACGAATCCTTCTTGTGGTATTGTAGACTAGGTCATATCAATGCGACACGACTAGCTAAGTTGCATAAGGATGGATATTTGAATCCGTTCGAATTTTCATCTTATGACACTTTCCATTCATGTCTCAAAGGCAAGATGACCAAAACTCCGTTTACAGGACACGGAGAAAGAGTTAAGGAACTCTTGGGACTGATACATCGTGATGTATGCGGTCCCATGTCTATACATGCCAGGAATGGTTCTTCGTACTTCATTACATTCACTGACAATCTCTCAAGATACGGACATGTGTTCCTGGTGAAACACAAGTCTGAAGCTTTTGAGAAATTCAAGGAATAAAAATCCGAAGTTGAAAACCAAACGGGTAAAAGTATTAAAATCCTTCGATCTGATCGAGGAGGTGAATACTTAAGCACGGAATTCCTGGACTTTCTAAAAGAGAATGGGATTCTCTCTCAGCTTACTCCTCCGTATACACCACAGCACAACGGTGTATCGAAATGGAAGAATCACACCCTATTAGATATGGTACGCTCTATGATGAGCACTGCTGAGTTACCTATTTCCTTTTGGGGGTATGCACTTGAAATAGCCATACACCTATTGAATATGGTCCCTACCAAATCTGTGTCTACCACTCGATATGAGATATGGAATGGGAAGAGACCGTGTCTTAATTATATTAAAATATGGGGTTGTCCGGCTTATGTTAAAACGCAAAATCCGGATAAGCTCGAGGCAAGGTCAGTTTTGTGTAAGTTTGTTGGATATCTCAAAAATTCACGTGGGTATATCTTCTACCGTTCCGAGGAACAAAAAGTGTTTATTTCTCGCAACGCCACCTTTTTAGAAAAGGAATTTCTTGCAAAGGAAATTTGTGACAAGGAGGTAGAACTGGAAGAGGTTCCAGCAGCACAAACTACAACAGATGATTTGGTAGAACCAGATGATTCGATAGCTCCCAACAAATCTCAGCCTCTCCGCCGATCTAGTAGGGTTCCTCATCCACCTGAGAGATACTACGGTTTCTCATTGATGGTGGAAGCGAGGATTGTATCATTGAGGATGATGACCCAACTAGTTTCGAGCAGGCCATCACGAGTGGGGACTTAGTGAAGTGGCTGGATGCAATGCGGTCCGAGATGGAATCCATGTACGCCAACAAAGTATGGACTTTGGAAGATGCTCCTGAATGGGTAAAACCCATTGGGAGCAAGTGGATCTTCAAGAAAAAACTTGGTGTAGATGGGACAGTGGAGACTTTCAAAGCTAGACTTGTTGCAAAGGGTTTTCGTCAACAACCGCTTACGGGTCCTCTCGACTCGTAAGAGGGAAAATTCTCTTATAAGATCCTTACGACTTATAAGAGAAAACACACTTAGGAATCCTCATGATTCCTAAGGAGAAAATACACCTACGAGATCTTCTCGATCCGTAGGGAGAAAAGTCTTTGTGAGACCCTCACGGCTCATAAAGTTGAAAAGTCTTAGGCAGCAGATCTGAACCTGCCTCCTAAACCATCACTACCTCTTGAAGAAGCCAAGACAGGATGCTCGCTCTATCATCTGTCGACCATGTTTACTAAGATAACATGCTGTTAATAAAAGAAGGGAGAAAGCAGAGAAATGACACAAGACATTATGAAGAATGTATATCTTTTATTAATAAATTCGATTGAGTACAAGATACATTGTGTCAAAGAATAAAATAAACAAATACATTTTATTTACAATTACAAATGATACAAAATGTTCATGGAGAAGGAAGCGTCTTCAACAAATCCGCAAGCTGCTCTCGCACTTCCTTCAACGCCTCCTCCTGAGCGGCTGCCGCAACCAACTCTGCTTCCACCTGGGCCCGCTGCTGTATGTAAGATGAAAGTTGTTCTTCGACGGCTCGCTGAGCTGCTTCACGACCTTGGGCATCACGCTCAACGGCATCGATCTTCTGCTTCAATGTTAGCCCATCAGAAATACTTTGCAGAAGGGCCTCGAAGATATCCTTCACCCGGGCAGCGTTCGCGTCGACCTCGGCACGCAGTCGAGAAGACTCGATTGAGGTCTCTTGGCATTCCCTCCGCCTTAAAGCCGCTACTTGTTCCAGATGGCGGAAGTAAGAAGAGCTCTGCTCGATCCATGCCGCCCGTTGAGTACTTGTAGCCAAAACCTCGGGGGCAGGACCCAAAAGCTCCAGCTGATACAGGCAGGCCTCGATCTCCCTGCAGTGGTTAACCCAAGACTCGACGACGCCTTCATTATGAAAATTTACAAGCGTCGCCAGCATCGGATTAACCTCAGCAGCGAAATCTGCGGCAGACACAGGAGCTTCTGCGTCAAGCTCCTCGACGCATCCACTCAGCATACTCAAACTCATCGCAGCACCCTTTGAGGATGGACGTCTGGAGAATAGGCCTGCCGGCATCATAATGCGAGACTCGAAGGGGGCCGGAATCGGAACAACAGCTGAAAAACAAAATACAATCAAATGACGATTCAAGGAATATAAGAAAGTCATCAATGATGGAGTTTACTATACCAGCTACAGCAAGCGGCAAAGCCGGGAGGACCGGTGGCGCAACCGGTCTCTTATCTCCTCCTTCGATCTGTAGCACTCCAATCAGAGCAAGGAAGAATCAGAAACAAGTTCATTATTGGATAAAGAAAGGGCATTAATTGAAAACTATACTCACTAGCGCCACTGGAGGAAGCATGCTCCGATGGGAAGGAGAAGTGTGGGTGCAACACCTGGTAAAGGTGATCAAAAAGCACTCCTGCAAGGACGCAATAGTATAGCGTCAATACATGAATTATACGGCCGAGAGATAAGACTAATGAGTTACAAAGCCATACCTTCCAGCATTTGTGACGGTGCGAGAGAAGGTAGAGAGGTGGCCACCGTCAAGACAGTAACTGATGGCACTCCCTCGAGTAAAGGGACGTCAGCACTAGCCGCACCTGCGTAAGAAACAAGACAAACGCTGTCAGGAAGGATTGCAAAATAAAAAGAAGGACGGTAACCCAAAATTTACCTGATGAGTCACCAGCCGAAACGGCAGCGTCTCCCTCCTCCATTGACATGGGTCCACCTTCCGTTGCCTCATCGCCAGACTCTACAGGAGCCGTCGTCGTGCTTGCAAGGCCAGGAAACAGCGAAGGACCGTAGGCTGGGAGAGCAATGATCGGAGCGGTGCCCGACTCTTGAGAAAGAGCGGCCAGCTCATCCTCAGCAATCATGCCTGTCTCGCTCGCTACCCCCTCGGGCTCGGCGGTCGCAGCCGTCTCGTCCACCGCTGCCATGGGTTCATCGATCGCATCCGCTCCATCCGCCGCCGCCCCAGACTCGGCTGTAGCAGCCGTTCCATCTGCCGCTACCTCGGGCTCGGCATCGGCAACCTTCTCAGGCATAGTAAGCGTGACCTTCTCGTCAGCCACTAGCTCAGGCTCGGGGACTACGGCTGCACCGCCTACCGTCACCTCGGGAGCAGCTGTTACCTTCTCCACCTTCCCCTCAGGCTCGACGGTTTCCACCGCTCCTTCAGTTAGACTTGGCCTTGCAGGACAAGATGTATAAGAACCGATAGTTTTACAATTCTTACAACAAAAGCCTCGAAAAACAAATTACCTGAGGTAGATTGATCGTTGGCTTCCCGAGCTGCACGCGCCGCCTGTCTATGAGCAGTACACAAGGCGACCGGGGGCTCCTCGGAAGAAGTGGCAGCGGGAATAACGGCGCTTGGGCGCGCTCCCACGGCCAAAGCAGCGCTACGCTCCTTCGCTGCGCGCCTCAAGCGCTTCCTCTCCTCCCGGGCGGTCATGACAGACCTCTTGGAAGCTTCCTTCAACAAGGCGTCGTCGTCCGCATTCAGAGTTGCCTCTAGAGCCTTCAAGGCATCCATCATCGGCTTTTTGAGTTGGGTCTCTCGCGGCAGCCCCGAAGAGGCCGGGACTTCGGTAGCTGGCCCGGGGAGAGTCCCCGCATCGGCTTGCGCAGTAGATCCCACGGTCCCTGCAATAAGACAAAGAAAAGGTTAGATTGGCCATAACAAAGGAGAATGAATACTCAATGAGCCGAGACGTACCAACACCCGATAGAGTGCGTTTCGTCTCTTCCTCCTTGAAGGTTTTCAGGGAAGCAACGATGGCTTCTTCGGTAGAAATGCATGTTTAAAAAGGAAAAGCGTCAGTCAAAGACAATGATAAAAGTACGATGAAATGACGAAGAACACAACTAGTGATTACCTGATTGCGCGAGTTTAGCCAACCACGCTTCGAGCCTAGCCGATCGCTCAGAAGCCGCGATGGCGGCTGCCAAATCTGTGTCGGATGGCTCTACAAAGAAACCCTCGTTGCTTCTGTACTCACTTAGGCCTTCGGTAAGAGGAGCCTGAGGCTCTAAGCCGAGCACGGTATCAAGAGAAAGAACGGACTTCTTCTTCCTCTTCTGCGCGCGGACCCCGGTCGTCGCCAAAATCAGCTTACGCTTCGCATGCACCTTAGGACGGCGGGTCCCGATGTCCGAGCCCACACCGGACTCCGGCAAAACCACATTCACCGTCTCCACCGGAACACAGGTTGCTAGGGGCACGTCCACGGTATCACGAGGCAATCCGCGCGGAGGGCTCAGCACGCGCGGTGGCTCAGCTCCAGCATCTCTCAGCGGAGGAACGACAAGGATCCTTGGCCTCAGGGGAGCTTTGCGGTCGCTGCCAGGAAGCACACCCTTGCGGTCAACCAACATCAGCCTTTCTTCCTTAATAACGGTGCTCGTCGAATGCCAGTACCACGCCGTATATGTATTAAGGATCCGTAGGACGCAACTCGGCTCGCTGATGAAAAAGTGAGAGCCCGTATTCAGACGCATGAAGTGATGCAGCGCGCTCCGCATCCCTTCTTCAGTGGCAGCAGGTTCCAGCAAGAAAGCCTCCAACGGCACTCCTTGATTATAGCTCAGCTGCTGGGCAAAACGATGCGGGTTGTATCTCATGAAAAGCGCTGCATCATTTTGCCTAAACACCAGGAAACCCGGTCTGATAGAATATAAATGGAGGGTCTCCCGGGCTGTCAGAACTGAGGCCCCATCTTTGAAAGTATCTTGCAATGACCACACTGTGGTAGTAGACACCTTTCCGATGGTTAACACTTTGTCTTTGAAGGTCATCCTGTCTCCAACTGTGCGGGGACGAAGGAGCAAACCTCTGGCATACCGTGGCGACGGATTTACAATTGAGGCGCCGACCAATTGCATAATCCGAGGGAAGCTGCACCTGTCATAGAACGAAGGCCTTTTGTGCATACCAAAAATGCTAAGTGCATGTAGCTCAAGCCATGACATGAAGTAATGTATCAAAAAGATCACGTGCGGTACTCCAGGTTCATTAGCATCGCCGCTTGACTAAGGCCGTGATACAGGTGGGCTAAGCCGGCGACCCTGACGGCCGCTTTTACCCTAATGGTCATCCGGTGAGCTGGGTAAAAGACAGATGGCCTCATACGGCGAAGGTGCATCAGGAGCGCAAACCAGCTCAGCCATAGCCCAAGAAATCCTAAGAAGAATGCTTCCGCATCCATCCCAGGGACTGCAACCTCCGCAAAAGGGACAACCGGGGAGTTAGGAAGGAAGAAACCCTTCTGATCTACCTCCGTCGCTGGCAGGTTGTCCAAATCTAAACCGAAAAGGTCATCAAGCGTGGCAAACTTAGCAGCTTCCGCCGAGAGGACTTTCGGGTGAAGGAAGCGAGCGATGAAATCCTCGAAATTAACCCCGCGATTCCCAGATTCGAGAAAAGGTGCTCGTAGATTTTCAACACTTTGATCAGACTAGAAAACTGACGTTGAACAACATTCGCCGGAGTAAGGCCCATTATCACTAGCTTAGCACCGAAGACATATTCGTCCGTGGGAAGCAGCTCCTCATGATGCTCCTCTATGACCAGTAAGCCGGAAACTTCTATGAACTCCTCTAAAGAAATCGACACTTCCCGGTCCAGTGCGAGGAAAGTGGTTGTAGGGATATTCCACTGCTCCAAAAAAGCCTTAACCCACCAGGTAGGAAGCGTAGGATATTGGAAGAGAGAAACATAAACAGCGGTATACAACCCAAGCCTCATCAACTGCGACTTCTTCGCTGACAAAATATAGCGAGCCCATGGCAGATAACCGATCGGATGACGGGGGATCAGACCTATATTATATGGTTGCCCCCAGGGTCGCGCTTCGCCTTGACAAATACGGCGTCCCAAGATATCTAAAACCATGGGAGGCTGAACGGGAATTGAAGCTATAGCGGGATGAAGAAGGCCTTCTGAAGTCCAATCGACCATCTCCACGGCATACTTCACCGGGGGTGAGTTGGCGTAATGGATCGCCGTGATAGGCTCCGAAGGCACCGCGCATGAAAAGCTTTGTCGACCCCTGATAATCTGATTGTACCATGATCCCCAAAGGTGAAGATTCTTATGTTCCGGATCATGGTCTCTGATCAAAGCTAGGACCTCCCGGTCTACGGGTGCTCCAGGGAATCCTCCCTCCAAGTGAACGAATGGGAACGGGGTATTGAAAGACATGTTGCCTGCAAAAAGGGGGGGACGGAGATCAACTGTCAGTATTGTAATTTTTAATTTCTGACACTTGGAACTTTAAAATTTGTACCATACTGCAATGCAGTGGAAAGGGGACCTACAAAATCTAGATGACAATGCATCAGTTAATAAGACAGCCTCATCATTGGATAAGACTGTCAATTAATGAGGAAATCCTCAAAGAATATTCTCATTAAATGAGAGATCCCTTGAGACAAGGAGAAAATCTCCCTTTCAGAGCAAAGCTCTGTAACAGAGTGACACTTGTCAAACTCTGGTCACAAGGGAATAAAATTCCTTAAAAGAGCTTAGCTCTGTAATAATGATGGAAAAATCCATCAAAGGAAAAATTAATTTCTAAAAAAATTAATTAAAGTTTGAGATCTTAAAGATCCATGAAAAACTCTTAAGATTTCTTCATCAAAAGATCAAAAAGATCTATATTTTGTCCATGAGCAAAGCACTGTTCATGGGTTAAGAAACCCTGAAACAAGATCTCTTTAGATCTATGGATTCTTGAGAGTGAAGCTCTGTTTATGAAACCCCAAAGAGGTTTTCTTTAGATCAAAAGATCTATGAGAGTAAGGCTTTATTAATTAAAATTAATTTAATTAAGTTAAGTTAATTTTTACCTAAGATGTTTTTAGAGTTCTAACTCTGAAAATGAGAGCAAGGCTTTGAGGTTCTTGAAAACAAGAGCAAGTCTCTGAAAATAAAATTCTTGAAGATGATAATCATGTGCTAAGGACCAATGGTCCTATTTATAGGCGTTTAAGCGCCCTTTCAACTCCTGAGTTGATCCAACGGTCTGGATCTTGCCACCGCTGCACTCACGTGTGCGCCACGTGAGCACAACGGTGGGGGGCATTTGTTTGCCCCAATCAGAGAAAAACTCTATTTGAATTTCAAATTCAAAAATTGAAGCAACGCTTCAGATCTCTTGCGCTGCGCGCAGAACGCCACGTGTCAAAAACAGACACGCTATCGCAAGGGGCGCTGCGCCCAAGGCAGCGCACCCCAATCAGAACAAGGCTCTGTTTTAAAATTCAAATTTTAAATAAAGGAAGCAACGCTTCAGATAATTTGTGCTCTGCGCTGCATGACACGTGTCAGCGCAGTTGCGCTGCGCTAGCGCTGCGCGACACGTGTCAGCGCAGGTACGCTGCGCTCTGCGCTGCGCGACACGTGTCTAGCGCAGGTGCGCTTGCGCCAACTGTGTCAGCACTAAAACTTAAATAATAAATTATTTAATTAATCATAATTAAAATTCTAGAAAGATCTTTTTAATCTTATTAAAATAAGAAGATTATCTTCTGTAAAACAGAGGCCTTAGGATCAAAGATCCAACGGTGGGGAAATATCCCCAGATCAATCAGAGAAAGATCTCTGTAACAAATTCAACAAACCAATTGGCCCTATATAAAGGTCCCTAGACTCCAAGTCTCACACACACAGAGAAATAGAAAAAAGAGAGAACTCTGAAAGAATTTAGAAGATCATCTTCTTCAAGGTAAAAGAAAATTTCTTAGAAGAACAGAGATGAAAACATCTCACAAAAAAGAAGAATTTCTTCTAAAAAGATCAAAGATCTAAGAACAAGATCAAGATCTTCAATTAAAAGAAAAAAGATCAAAAAAAAGATCTAATCACAAAAATTAAAGAAGTAATTTACTTCATCCCTAGATCTTTTGATTTATATAAAGGCACAGCCTTTTGATGAACCATTGGTTCTTGAATCTTGAGGTAGAACCTCTTTAGAACTGAAAAGATTTCTTTGATCTAAATTTGATCAAGATGCGCTCTGCGCTATTGAACAGTGCCCTGCACTCTTAATTTGCACTGTTGCGCTCTTTGGACTGGCGCAAGTCCCCAGAGAGCGCCACGTGTCAATCTGCGCTTTGCGCTCCTAAAAACATAGCACTGCGCTCTTAGATTGGCGCACTGCACCAGAGCGCACCACGTGTCAGCAGCGCACTGGCGCAGCGCGTTGCGCTAACAGACTTGCGCTCACCAGAGCGTGACACATGTCACCTCCACATGCGCTGGCGCCTTGCGCTCTTTAATTGGCACAGAGCGCCTGACAGGCCACGTGGCGCACTGTCAGACCATTAAATGCTCTGCATTATTAAAAAGGGGGCAGAGCCCAATTAAAAGGTCTAACAGACCAAGAAAAATGCTATGGATTATTAAAAAAGGGCAGAGCCCAATTAAAAGGTCTAACATGCCTAATCTAAATGCCATGCATTTAAATAAAAAGCCCAATGCTATGCATTGTTTAAAAAGGGCAGAGCCCAAACAAAGGCCTAACAAGCTAAATATAAATAAAATGTTAGACATTTTTCTAACTGGACCTATCCCAATTCTGGCCATAAGTCCTCAACTTAAATTGAACCGAGCACAACTGCTCTCCCAAATCAATTTACACCCGGTTCAAGGGTACATCTCTGAACTCCTCTGATATTTATCGTTGTAATCCTTCAACGTCGTCAGAGAGGTGACGGGTTCCGACAACCATACATTGCTACGGACTGTGGGGTCCTTAAACTCATGGACCGAAATGTCCTTAAACTAATATTCATCCCCAAAATGGGAATGTTGGACCGAAATGTCCTTAAGCTAATATTCGTCCTCGAAATGGGAATGTTCGACCACCATGTCCCTAAACTGGTAATCGACCGCAATGTCACTAAACTAAACAATAGAGCCCAAATGCTCTCTTGTTGGATCTAAACGATCCCGTTAAGCCGATCTTAGTCTAAAATTAGACTAACGTATCCCTAACAAACGTTTAAGTTGATCTTAACCTCAAATATGGCTAACGTATCCTTAAACCAAAACCCCAAACCCAAATCTAAGAAAATACGGATTTGGACTAATCCACATCCTATGGGCGACCACACAAATTAATCTCCGTATACAATCCACGGGCAACCACAAACAAAACAAACACCCACGACACGAAGTGACCATCTGGAGAAGGAGAAAGTTGTTACCGCGATGCGGTAGCGTAATTAACTACAACGGCTTGCGCCTGCAGGGAAGAGCGTCCCCACAATAAAAAACCCCTCAAGCGAGGGGGAATCTGACGAAGTCTGCTACATCGGACGCATCCGTTTAAACCCTTCGATACACAGTGCCATAAATCAACTTAGCATCTTTGGAGAGGTGGACGGATAGCTCCAAGTAGCATCTTCCCCGAATCTTAGTGCCAAGACGCTCAGTCTTGCGCCGTCTTTTGGAGGGGAACACATCACATAAGGCCTTCAAAGATAACCTTCAACTGTGCAGCATTTGCATTAACCTAAGCATACAGTCGGGCAGATTCGCTCGAAGTCTCCCTGCACTCCTTACGTTTTAAAGCCGCCTCTTGTTCAAGATGACGGAAGTAGGGAGTGCTCTGCTCAACCCACGCAGCCCGCTGAGCATTCATAGCTAGGACCTCTGGAGCAGGACGTCCAACCTCGAGCTCACGCAGGCAGGCCTCGATCTCCCTGCAGCGATTAACCCAAGACTCGACGACGCCTTCATTATGAAAATTCACAAGCGTCGCCAGTATCGGATTAACCTCGGCAGCGAAATCTGCGGCAGATGTGGGAGCTTCTGCGTCAAGCTCCTCGATGCATCCGCTTAGCATGCTCAGACTCATCGCAACACCCTTTGAGGATGGACGTCTGGAGAATGGACCTACCGGCATCATGATGCGAGACTCGAAGGGGGCCGAAATCGAAATGACAGCTGAAAAACAAAACACAATCAAATAACAGTTCAAGAAATATAGAAAAGTCATCGATGACGGAATCTACTATACCAGCTGTAGCAGGTGGCAAAGCCGGGAGGGCCGGTAGCGCGACTGATCTTACATCTCCTCCTTCAATCTGTAGCACTGTAATCAGGACAAGGAAAAATCAGAAACAATTTCATTATTGGAAAAAGAAAGGGCATTAATTGAAAACTATACTCACCAGCGCCACTGGAGGAAGCAAGCTCCGACGGGAAGGAGAAGTGTGGGTGCAGCACCTGGTAAAGGTGATCAAAAAGCACTCCTGCAAGGACGCAATAGTATAACGTCAATACATGAATTATACGGCCGAGAGATAAGACTAATGGGTTACAAATCTATACCTTCCAGCATTTGCGACGGTGCGAGAGAAGGTAGAGAGGTGGCCACCGTTAAGGCAGTAACTGACGGCGCTCTCTCGAGTAAAGAGGCGTCAGCACTAGCCGCACCTGCGTTAGAAACAAGATAAGCCCTGTCAGGAAGGGTTGCAGAATAAAAAGAAGGAAAGTAACCCAAAATTTACCTGATGAGTCACCAGCCAAAACGGCGGCGTCTCCCTCCTCCATTGACATGGGTCCACCTCCCGTTGCCTCATCGCCAGACTCTACAGGAGCCGTCGTCGTGCTCGCAAGGTCAGGAGACGGCGAAGGACCGTAGACTGGGAGAGAAATGATCGGAGCTGTGCCAGACTCTTGAGAAAGAGCAGCCGGCTCGTCCTCGGCAATCATGCCTGTCTCACCCGCTACCCCCTCGGGCTCAACGGTCGCGGCCGTCTCGTCCACCGCTGCCGTAGGCTCGTCGGTCATAGCCGCCACATCCGTTGCTGCCCCAGGCTCGGTTGTAGCAGCCGTCTCATCTGCCGCTACCTCGCGCTCGGCAGTAGTGACCGTCTCAGGCATAGTAAGCGTGACTGTTTCATCAACCACTAGCTCAGGCCCGGCGACTACGGCTGCATCGTCTACCGTCGTCTCGGGATCAGCTGCTACCTTCTCCACTGTCCCCTCAGGCTCGACGGTTTCCGCCGCTCCTTTAGTTGGACTTGGCCCTGCAGGACAAGATGTATAAAAACCGATAGTTTTACAACTCTTGCAACAAAGTATCGAAAAACACACTACCTGAGGTGGATTGATCGTTAGACTCCCAAGCTGCACGCGACGCCCGTCTATGAGCAGTAGACAAGGCGACTGGGGATCCTCGGAAGGAGTAGCAGCAGGAGTAACGGCGCTTGGGCCTGCTCCGACATCCAAAGCAGCGCTATGCTCTTTCGCTGCGCGCCTCAAGCGCTTCCTCTCCTCCCGGGCCGTCACGACGGACCTTTTGGAAGCCTCCTTCAGCAAGGCGTCGTCGTCCGCGTTCAGAGTTGCCTCCAGAGCCTTCAAGGCATCCATCATCGGCTTTTTAAGTTGGGTCTCTCGCGGCGGCCCCAAAGAGGCCGGAACTTCGGTGGCTGGCCCGGGGAGAGTCCCCGCATCGGCTTGAGAAGTAGATCCCGCGGCCCCTGCAAAGAGACAAAGAAAAGGTTAGATTGTCCATAAAAAGGAGAATAAAGACTCAGTGAGCCGAGACGTATCAACGCCCGATAGAGTGCTTTTCATCTCTTCCTCCTGGAAAGTTTTGAGAGAAGCAGCGATGGCTTCTTCAGTAGAAATGCCTGTTTAAAAAGGAAAAGCGTTAGTCAAAGACAATGATAAAAGTACGATGAAATGAAGAAGAATGCAACTAGTGATTACCTGATTACGTGAGTTTAGCCAACCACGCTTCGAGCCTTGCCGATCGCTTAGAAGCCGCGATGGCGGCTGTCAGATCGGTGTCTTTTGGCTCTACGAAGAAACCCTCGTTGCTTCCGTACTCACTTAGGCCTTCGGTAAGAAGGGCCTGAGGCTCTAAGCCGAGAACAGCATCAAGAGAAAGAACAAACTTCTTCTTCCTCTTCTGAGCCCGGACCCCGGTCGCACCCAAAATCAACTTGCGCTTCGTGGGCACATTGGGACGGCGGGTCCCGATGTCCGAGCCCATGCCGGATTCAACCGAAACCACGTTCACCGTCTCCATGGGAACGCGGAGCGCTGAGGGCACGTCCATGGTATCATGGGGCATTTGTTTCGCCCAATCAGAGCAAAGCTCTGTTTGAATTCAAAATTCAAATTTTTGAAGCAGAGCTTCAAATCCCGCGCGCAGCGCCCAAGAAGGCGCGCCCAATCAGAGCAAAGCTCTGTTTAAAGGAAGCAACGCTTCAGCTGCGCTGCGCTCTGCGCTGCGTGACACGTGTCAGCGCAGATGCGCTAGCGCAGTTACGCTGCGTTCTGCGCTGTGCGACACGTGTCAGCGCAGATGCGCTAGCGCACTTGCGCTGCGCTCTGCGCTTCGCGACACGTGTCATGCGCTGGGGCATCTGCGCCAAACTGAATTAAGATTTTTATGAAATCTTTTCTGTTCTTTCCAGAACTAGAAGACTTTCTTCGGCCTTTGGATCAAAGATCCAACGGTGGGAAAACTCCCAAAAATCATTCAGGAAAGATCCCGTTAACAAATTCAACAAATTTATGGGGCACTATAAATAGGACCCCAGACCTCATTCAAAGGGATGAAGAATTTTCTCGAAAAATCAAGAAGTCTAAACAGAGAAAAACTCCGAGAAGAAAAAAGGTAAAGAACCTTTATAAGGTAGAAAAAGGCCTTCTAATAGATCATTGATCTAAAAATAAGATCAATGATCTTTTGATAAAAAAAAAAACAGTGCTTTGCACTTCTTGTGAACCTTCGGTTCTGTAAAAACAATAAAAATAATAGAATAATAAAAGAATAGTGCTTTGCACTTTTAAGAACCTCTGGTTCTTCGAATAAAGAAAAAATTTATTTTTTCTTGGATCTAATTTAGACGAAGAAATTAAACAGTGCTTTGCACTTCCCTTCTTGAATCTAAAAGATTCTTAGTGCTTTGCACTTCCAAGTTGCGCCGTTGCGCTCTTAACAGAGCGCCACGTGTCGGCTATAAAACCACTTGCGCTAAGCGCCCTTAAGATAGAGCTTTGCTCTCTGGAATTAGCGCAACTCGCTGAGAGCGCGCCACGTGTCTGCAGCGCAATAGCGCAGCGCAACAGCGCAACGCGCTGCGCTAGTGCGCTTGCACTCATGAGAGCACGACACGTGTCATCACCATATGGACTTGCGCTCATTGCTTAGCGCAAAGCGCAGATGCATTAAAAAGGGCCAAGCCCAATTAAGAGAAGGCCTAACAGGCTCAATAAAGCGCAAATGCATTATTTTAAGGGGCAGAGCCCAAATTAAAACAGATGCTTTGCATCATTTATAAATGGGCAGAGCCCAAACAGAATCTCCAGAATGCTATGCATTTTACAAGGGGCAGAGCCCAAATCAAAACAAATGCATTGCATCATTCATAAATGAGCAGAGCTCAGAATAAAGTGATGCTCTGCAGAGCCTAAATGCAATGCATTACTTAATAAAGATGTTGAACTGGACTTAGCCCAATCGTGGCCATAAGTCCTTAAATTAAATTGACTGAGCAAAATGGCTCTCCTAAATCAACTTACATCCGGTTCGAGGGTACATCTCCGAAATCCTTTGACATTTGTCGTTGTAATTCCTCAACGACGTCAAAGAGGTGACGGGTCCCATCGACCGCACATCGCTATGGACTGCGGGGTCCTTAAACTCGTGGACCGAGACGTCCTTAAACTAAGATCGGACCGAGATGTCCTTAAACTAATATTGGACCACCACGTCCCTAAACTGGAATATGGACCACCACGTCCCTAAACTGGAATACGGACCACCACGTCCCTAAACTGGAATATGGACCACCACGTCCCTAAACTGGAATATGGACCACTACGTCTTTAAACTGGCGACGGACCGAAACGTCCCTAAACTAATATTGGACCGAGACGTCCTTAAACTAAGATCGGACCGAGATGTCCTTAAACTAATATTGGACCACCACGTCCCTAAACTGGAATATGGACCACCACGTCCCTAAACTGGAATACGGACCACCACGTCTCTAAACTGGAATATGGACCACCACGTCCCTAAACTGGAATATGGACCACCACGTCCCTAAACTGGAATATGGACCACTACGTCTTTAAACTGGCGACGGACCGAAACGTCCCTAAACTAATATCGGACCGAGACGTCCTTAAACTAAGATCGGACCGAGACGTCCTTAAACTAAGATCGGACCACCACGTCCCTAAACTGGAATATGGACCACCACGTCCCTAAACTGGAATACGGACCACCACGTCTCTAAACTGGAATACGGACCACCACGTCCCAAAACTGGAATATGGACCACCACGTCCCTAAACTGGAATATGGACCACTACGTCTTTAAACTGGCGACGGACCGAAACGTCCCTAAACTAATGTCGGACCGAGACGTCCTTAAACTAAGATCGGACCGAGATGTCCTTAAACTAATATTGGACCACCACGTCCCTAAACTGGAATATGGACCACCACGTCCCTAAACTGGAATACGGACCACCACGTCCCTAAACTGGAATACGGACCACCACGTCCCTAAACTGGAATATGGACCACCACGTCCCTAAACTGGAATATGGACCACTACGTCTTTAAACTGGCGACGGACCGAAACATCCCTAAACCAATATTGGAACGAGACGTCCTTAAACTAAGATCGGACCGAGATGTCCTTAAACTAATATTGGACCACCACGTCCCTAAACTGGAATACGAACCACCACGTCTCTAAACTGGAATATGGACCACCACGTCCCTAAACTGGAATATGGACCACCACGTCCCTAAACTGGAATATGGACCACTACGTCTTTAAACTGGCGACGGACCGAAACGTCCCTAAACTAATATCGGACCGAGACGTCCTTAAACTAAGATCGGACCGAGATGTCCTTAAACTAATATTGGACCACCACGTCCCTAAACTGGAATACGGACCACCACGTCCCTAAACTGGAATACGGACCACCACGTCTCTAAACTGGAATATGGACCACCACGTCCCTAAACTGGAATATGGACCACCACGTCCCTAAACTGGAATATGGACCACTACGTCTTTAAACTGGCGACGGACCGAAACGTCCCTAAACTAATATCGGACCGAAACGTCCCCAAACTAATATCGGACCGAAACGTCCCTAAACTAATGTTGGACCACCACGTCCCTAAACTGGCGATGGACCACTACGTCCTTAAACTGGCAATGGACCGCCACGTCCCTAAACTGGCACAATAGGGCCCAAACGCTCTTTTGTTGGATCTAAACGGTCCCGTCTAAGTTGATCTTAACCCCAAATACGGTTAACGTGTCCTTAGATATTCAAATAAACGATAAAACTCCAAATCAACTTTGGTTCAAGGGTACATCTCTGAACTCCTCTGACGCCTGTCGTTGTAATCCCTCAACGACGTTAGAGAGGTGATGAGTCCCGACGGCCAGATAATGAAATCAATCACTACGTCAAGTCGATCTTAGTCCAAAACAGGGCTAACGTATCCTTGACGAACGTTTAAGTTGATCTTAGCCGCAACGTGACTAATGCATCCTTAAACTAAAAACACCAAACCCAAATCTAACTAAATACGGATTTGGACTAAAACACGTCCTACGGGTAACGGCATCACTCAGTCTCCGTATACAATCTACGGGCAATCACAAACAAAACAAACACACACGACACGAAGTGAAATTCTGGAGAAGGAGAAAGTTGTTACCGCGATGCGGTAGCGTAATTAACTGCAGGGGCTTGCGCCTGCAGGGAAGAGCGTCCCCACAATCAAAAACCCCTCACCCTGAGGGGGAATCTGACGAAGTCTGCTACATCGGCCGCATCCGTCTAAACCTCCGATACCAGGTGCCATAAATCAACTTGGCATCTTCGGAGAGGTGGACGGATAAAACCAAATAGCATCGGCCCCGAACCTCAGGCACAGGACGTCCTAACGTCCCGGCCGCCGTTCGGAGGGGTACAGATTCTGGCACGCCCGGTGGGACCTCTTCCTCTTTCCACTCCACACTTCGTGTGTCGTCTTCGCGAACCAATCGCGGTTTGTTAAATGATTGCCTTCGGATTTCAAGTTGCTAAGATTTGGTCTTTTGTTTGGTGCAGAACTCAAGCATTCAATGGCCACCAACTGCACCAACTGCTCGAAGTGCAACTGCAACGGACGCTCCACCTCACCTAGAGGTGTAGCATATGGGCCCCAGGCAGCTTCCTTCTTGACACTGCCGGTAGGCCAGTTGACTCAGGCCACCACCGGCTTGTTCTTCGGGACCATGGTCCCACCTACAAGCTTCTCGGCACCGATACCCACACTGGAAGCGAACAAGAAGTCGGTGTTCGACCGGCTCACTGCTACTCCGACCCCTGTCAGCGGGTCGCCTGCTACTGGACCAACAGCCTCCGTTTTCACCAGGCTGGGTCAGAACTATAAAGTGGCTGTCCCAAAGAGGGCAACGGCTGCTGCTTTGGAAGTCGTTAAAGCGGCTTCTCCTATCAGAGAGTCAGTCTTCACAAGATTGACGGTTCCTACTCCTCTCCCAGCTGGTCAGAAGGCATCAGTCTTCGATAGGCTGAGATCAACAGTTACCCCACGCTCAAACAGGGGGCAACAAGAAACCATCTCAATCTCCGAGCCAATCCCGGCGGCTCGTCGTGCGCGACGTCGCCATTGGCAGAGAGTAAGGAAAGCAGGGGGCAACTCCCCCTCAGGGCTAACCCCACCTGCTCCGACGGTGGAAGTCGATGCTGCTGTTCCAACTGAGAACAGCTTTGAAATGCTGAGGAAAGTGAGAAAGAACTCCCCGGTGGCTACGTTAAAAAGGTCTCCTCCACCCATGGAAAAAGCTCCTGAGATGAAACAGGAACAGCCTCCTCAACGGCTGTCAGCGAAAGTTTATAAAATTTGGCGGAGGGTTCAAGACTCCGTGATTGACTCAGGCCACTTCCGTCGCCAGAACAGGGCAAGGGTGGAAAAAGACAAAAACCGCCCCGCTAAACGGCAGGGGGCAACAAATGCTAGGATGCCCAATTCAACGGCTCCTTCAACCTCAAAGACCCATAAAAGGAAGAGGCCAGAAAAAGCTCCCATGACGCTGACAAAGTCTAAGAACGGTGAACCTAAGCGCCCCAAGTCAGGGGGCATCATAGTTCATACAGTCTATATGGCTTCGGGGAAAGAAGAAAGTCGTACTTCTATGGGTCACCGACCGCTTACCCGGTCAGTGACCAAGTCTCAGGAGCAGCAACAAAAGCTCCAGGAGATGATGACTACCATGGCTGCACTCACGGGGCCAAAAGAGAATCCTGAGACGTCCTTAGATGAACGTCAAGAAGAAGAGACCGACGCCGAGTTCCTTCGCCGAATGCTCGAAAAGAGAGACCAAGAGGCTGCTGAACAAGCAGCCAATATACAGCACATGGGCCTTCTCTTCCAGGATATGATAGGGATGATGATACAACCAGAATCCCCGACCGAAGAACCCCCGATCGTCCTTGGGGATGATAGGGGAGAAACATCAAACCCTCAGCCCGTTCTATCGACGGCTAAAGAAGACACAATCTCTAAAACAGATCTGGACGAATATATAGCCCAGCAGATAAAAGTTCATCACGCGGCCGAAGCAGCCGGCCACGTTGTAAAGACGGGGCGGCCATATCCGGGCTGGTATAACCAAATCAAGTACCTGCCAGGTTACACAATTCCAAAGTTTCATGTCTACAAAGGGACCGGCAATCCCCATCAACATGTTGCCCAATTCAGGGCGCTTTGTGGTAACACTGGCGGCGACGACAAGCTTCTGTTGCGCCAATTTGTTGGAAGTTTATCAGATACGGCTTTCGAGTGGTATTCCGAGCTCCCCAACGACTCCATTAAAACCTTCGCGGAGATGGAGCTGCTCTTCACCCAACGCTTTGCAAGCGCCAGCGAACGTACTCCGATGACGGCGCTGATTAACGCCAGGGTAAAGCCCGGCGAGACATGGGTCCAGTACGCTATACGGTGGCGTAATTTATGGTCTAAATGTGAACAGCGTATAGAAGAAGCCCCTGCGGTGGGAATGTTTGTTGGAACCCTTGATCCACAAGCAACCATTTCGCAGTTTATGATGTTCTTCAAGCCAACTTCTTTCCAGGCTTTGATCGACAAATTGGCGCAGATGGACCAAATGGGCCATAAACCCCCTCTCCCGAAGCCCGACTCTCGAAACGACAAAGGAAAGGGAAAAGCTATCATCGTCGCTAATGCCCAACAGCAACCGAACGACTCGAAGCCGGTTGCTCGTCCAAATAACACGCGCCCGTACGTACCCCTTGAGGACAGGATGGGACGTGCTTACTCCTTCCCCCGTGATAAAACAAGGAGGTTATTTGAGTTGGCATTGCGCAATAGGCTTATAAATCTGCCGGATCCAAAACGTCCGTCACAACCAAGTGACGTCAACGATCCTAATTACTGCCCTTATCATAGAGTGCTAGGACATCCGATCGAAGACTGTTATGTTTTCAAAAATTGGCTCGAGAACCAGTACCGTCAGGGCAAGTTTGCGCTGTCAGACAAATGGAAGGTGAATCCTCCGCAACCCCACACCTATAAGGGGACTAATACGCCGGGGGCAACATGCTCCGTCATTGAAGAAGCTCCCTGGGAGGTTGTATTATCAGCCAAAACGAGGAGAATGCTAAATGATCTGCAGACCTGTCCAGCGGTCAAGTGGAAGAACCCCTTGGAGCCGCAGGTTATTGAGGGGATGTTGAAACCACGTCCGACTCCGAAGGCCGATGGTGGTAGTTCAAGCATCCATAACCAGCCGTCAAAATCTTCGAAAAAGAAGAAGAAGAGATCTAAGAAGCCCGTGAAGCCTGGCGACAAGCGCACGGACTTACAGAAGCAGATCGACGCACTGGATGAGTACAACCAAAAGGCGCGGACTCCCATTACGCTCCAAGATTTCCTTGATCACGTCTTTCAAAAAGAAGATGAGGAAGAAACTTCATCGGATGAATCCGACGGATATGTGGCAAGCTGTCATATGATCTCTCACTCGACCTCGAACGATGAAGGGACTTCTGGTACCAAAACGCCGGGGGCAAATACTGAGTCAAGGGCTCCGTAATTATCAATAGAAATGATTGACGCGTTTCTTAGTGAAGCTCGATTGAAAAGTAAAGCTGATCAAGAACGCGAGACGGCGATATTCGAAACGGCCAAGCGCCAGCGACTTGAGGGAGGAGCTGAGATGATCCCACTGGAGCAAAATACCTCCACCGCTGACAAAAGCCAATTTAAGATAAAAAAGAAGTTCGCCAAGGCCATATCGATGGGCATGAAGCTACCACTCTCAGAAGAAAGAGTTACTAGCGTGGTAGAAATGCATCCCTCTTATTGCTTATATCATCAGAAGGTCTCACATTCTACCCAAGAGTGCAAAGCGTTCGATAAATGGTGGCAAGGATACGTCGCTAATCAACAACGCTTTAAACGGGAAAAGCGCAAGGTTCGTCGGGAGCAAAGAAACAAGACCAAAGTGCTTGAAAGAACTGCCGGCAACTGTCACATGGTTAACACTACCAGATCACAGGTGCCCACATTTGGGAGCGACTCTGATGAGGAACTAGAGATTGCCCCTCTCTTTAAAGAGTCAACTTCGGGAAAAGAAGAAGAACCGAAGTCTTGCGAAAATATACAGCTGCGGAATCGGACACTGCCTGAAAAGAACCTCGGACCCTCGAATAGAAAAGATAAAGGGAAAGAGAAGGTCTCTGAAGACATCACTTTGGATGACCAAGTCGCGGAAGAGTTAACCGCCAAAAATCCGCCAAAGAGGAGTAAGGTGGATTACAATGTTTTAGCGCATCTGAGGAAGCTACCCTCACAACTCAGCATCCTCGATGCCTTGTTACTATCAAAGGAGGCGAGGGACTCTTTGATTAAGGCGCTACAAGATCCGGACCAGTTCCAAGCCTTCTTGGCCGAAGAAAAGATGAAAGACGAATTGGAGGAAGTGCACACGGCCGACATTGCTTTCGGTGATGAAGACCTTCTCCTCGGGACGTGTGAACACAATCGCCCTCTTTATGTCTCAGGATACTGCCATGACATAAAGATAGGTAAAATCTTGGTCGATAACGGATCGTCCGTCAATTTACTCAATGTACGAGTGTTAAAGGAGATTTGCATGAGTGTCCAACACCTCGCCCGAGACAAGATCACTATCTCCGGTTTCGACTCTCAATCCTCAAAGACTCTCGGATCTGTGATATTGACGCTACGCTTCGGGTTGCTCGTCACAGACATCAAATTCCATGTTATAGATGCCAAGACGTGCTATAATGCTCTGCTCGGCCGACCATGGCTACACGAGTACAACATCATCCCTTCTACACAGCATCAGTGCATGAAGTATTCCAGGGATGGCCTCGAGTACACTGTGGCCGGAGAGTTGAATCCGTTTTCCGTGAACGAAGTTCGCAAGTATGAAGATGCCAAATCTTCTTGCCGAGTTTCGAAGACACGGAAAGGTGTCACAAACCGGAGAACAAAACTAATGCCACCATCCCTGTCTTCGGCAGTGACACCGAGGAGGAGGATATAATTTATTCAGGTCCATCCCAATCTACCAGGCCAGGACCAACCGTTCCTTCGTTGATCTTCGGTAGTGATTCAGAGGATGAAGTTCATGCTATATTCCCTGCTCGGCCTTCGATACGGATTTCCGCTGATGAAGAGCGAAGTCTACAGATAACCATGGTGCCACTTGAGCATTACAAAGAACTGGATACACTCGACACCAACAGCGTAGAAGAATTGCACACATTCTATATCCCTCCCGGACGAAGAGGCAAGAAGGCAATCTTATTCTACCGTTCTGAAGAAAACAAAGTAGAAAAAGAAGTTTGGCATGGCGCGGATCCCACGCTCGACAGGCTTCAGCCTATCCGTCTTCCCCGATATTATACCGAAGGTTTGAAGAAACTGCTAAAACGCCAGGGGATGTCCTTCACACAGACCGTTAGAAAAGCCAAATTCTATGACAAGGTCTGGAACATTCCCGGGACCCAATGCAAACTGCCTAACGGGAAAGTAGAAACCAGAGGGCTTGGGTACATCCGGCCAAAGAAGCGGGAGCTAGTAAACAGCTGTTATGCCATGTATGACTTCGACGAAGAGGCGGACGCTCAATGGGAGGACGCTAATCCTGAGCCAACAAAAGTTCCTGATGCAAAACCGCCCAGTCCATCGTCCGAAGACCAGATGAGCAAACTTATAAGGGATGCGAGTCAAAAAGCCCGAGATGATCACGATCATGAAATGGCAATCTATGAGAAAGCTAAGACACAGCGCCTCCTCCAACAGGCAGTAAAGAACGAAGATGCCGCTCCTTGTCAACCTGCTACAAAAAAGGTTCGACGCGAGAACAAAAACAAGTCGAAAGGCAAGAGAGGCGCTCGACAACTACAAAGCAGAGCTAAGAAGCCGCGCATCCGAAAATCGAGCGTTATTGACTTAGCCCTCGGGAAGAAAATGGGTCGAGCATACTCTTTTCCTCGGAACAAAACAAGGAAAATATTCGATCTCGCTCTAAAACATCAAATGCTTACGTTGCCAAAGTCTAAGCACCCTGAACAAGCAGGCGAAGTCTCCAACCCGAAGTATTGCTTTTACCATCGAGTAGTAGGGCATCCGCTTGAAGATTGCTTCACCTTTAAGAATTGGGTTGAGGACCAATACCAGCTTGGCAAATTCGCGTTGTCTGACAGTTGGAGGGTAGCGCCACCGCAAAAGCACGAACCCGAAAACACAAGGATAAAACCAACCCCACATTGGGATTGGCAGAAAATTTGCACCTGCCATGTGATAACAATATTAAAAGAAGGGTCCGAGGACATGAATAACCTCCCTTGGTGCTTTGAAAGCGGCAGCGATGAGGTAATCTCAGAATTTCCCCCAGCTCCGAAAGAACTGGAAGATGGAATCCATACCACTGCAGATAATCTCAAGAAAATTGAGTTGGGGACGGAAAATGACCCGCGACCGACATTCATCAGCGAACTGCTATCTGAAGAAAGGGTGGCTGCGTTAAAGGATGTGCTTCTACAGCACAAAGATTGCTTCGCGTGGAACTATTCCGAAATGCCGGGACTAGATCCAGAAATCGCTGTGCACAAATTGGCGATATCCCCGGACATCAAGCCAGTCAAACAAGCGCCGAGAAGAATGCGACTCGAGCTTGAGATGAGCATCAACGCCGAAGTCAAAAAGCTGATAGATTCAGGCTTCATCCAAGAAGTCCAATACCCTGAATGGATCGCCAACATTGTCCCAGTGATGAAGAAAAATGGGACAGTGCGCATATGCGTAGACTTCCGGGATCTCAATAAAGCCTGCCCAAAAGATGATTTCCCGGTGCCAGTCACCGAGCTGATGATAGACAACACATCCACTCATGAGGTTTTCTCCTTCATGGACGGCTCATCGGGGTATAATCAAATAAAAATGCACCCGGAAGATCAGAAGCACACAGCCTTCAGGACTCCTCTTGGTATATTCTGTTATAAAGTGATGCCTTTCGGTTTGAAGAACGCCGGTGCTACTTATCAGAGGGCCATGACGAAGATCTTCGACGACCTTATACACGAAATCGTCGAATGCTATATCGACGATCTCGTGGTCAAGAGCAAATCATACGAGGAACATCTCGAGCATCTGGAGACCGTATTTCAACGCCTTCGGCAATACAACTTGAAGATGAATCCTCTTAAATGTGCGTTCGGGGTTTCCTCGGGCAAATTCCTGGGATTCGTCGTTCGACACCGAGGTATTGAAATAGATCCGTCAAAGATCAAAGCGATCATGGAAATGCCTCCGCCGAGGACTCTCAAACAGCTGCGGTCTCTCCAAGGGAAACTTGCGTATATACGGCGATTTATAGCCAACCTTTCAGGAAAGTGCCGTCCTTACAGCCACCTGATGAAGAAGGGAACCCCATTCGTTTGGGACCAAAAATGCCAGGATGCACTGGACGAGATCAAGCAATACCTGCAGAACCCGCCGGTGTTGGCTGCTCCGGTAAAGGGGAAGCCTCTTATTCTTTATACAACCGCCCTCGAAGGTTCCTTAGGCGCATTATGGGCACAAGAGAACGATCAGGGGAAAGAAAGAGCGCTCTACTACTTAAGTCGAGTTCTGCTGGGGGCAGAAAGCAATTACTCTCCCATTGAAAAACACTGCCTGGCGTTGATCTTCGCAATAACAAAGCTTAGGCACTATGCGTTGGCGCACGAGGTCCGTCTGATTTCAAAAGTGGACCCCCTTAAATATTTAATGTCAAAAGCCATATTGACAGGACGACTCGCTAAATGGGCCCTGCTCTTGATGGAATTCTCGATAACATATCAACCTCTCAAGGCAGTGAAAGGCCAGGCCATCGCCGACTTCCTCGCTGAGCATCCGATACCCGCCGATTCTCCTCTGAATTGCGATCTTCCAGACGAACATGCGTTCGATGCGATCGACGGCGATAATATTCGATGGGAGCTTTATTTCGATGGAGCATCTTCCATGAAGAAACGCAAACAAAGTACCCCTATAATTAAATCAGGGGTAGGACTCATCTTTGTAACTCCACAAGGAGGAATAATGCGCTACGCCTTCTCCCTAACGGAGCCGAGAACAAACAATGAAGCCGAATACGAAGCTCTGATAGCAGGCCTCGAGATCGCCATTGACATGGGAATCGAAAATCTCCTCATATACGGTGATTCCCAACTGGTCGTTAGTCAAGTAAACGGCGATTACCAAACATGCAAACCGGAATTGGTAAAATACGGCGAAAAAGTGCAACAACTGCTAACCCAAATTCCCTCATATACTTTGGAGAGCATACCGCGCGCGGAAAACAGCAAAGCGGACGCACTAGCTAAACTTGCTAAAGAACTGGCTGACGAGAACCTCGATGACGTTAGAATCGTGGTACAAAGCCGTCGAGTGCTTGCCCCAGCAGAAATATCTCCGGAATCATCCGAAGAAAAAGGAGCGAACGAGGAGACAACCCTGCAAGTAAAAGATTGGGAAAATACCGAGGACTGGAGAGAAGTCTTCATAGATTACTTCAAGTTCCACCGAATACCTGAAGAGGCGTCCACAAGACATCAGCTCACGAAACGAGCTCTGTCTTTCGCCTTCGTCAATGATACTCTATACAAGAGGTCATTCGACTCTCTGTGGTTGAGATGCTTAGGACCTGACGAAGCGAGAAGGGTCGTCCAAGAAGTTCACGACGGACTCTGCGGTTCCCACCAAGCAGGCCCTAAGATGAAATTGAAGATAAAGCGGATGGGCTACTATTGGCCCACGGTGATTCAGGACTGCATCGAATATGCGAAGCAATGCCACTCATGCAAAATTCATGGGGACTTCATCCATCAGCATCCCAATCCACTGCATCCAACAATGGCTAGTTGGCCATTCGAAATGTGGGGAACTGACATAGTCGGTCCCATCGAACCAGCATCGTCAAAGGGACATCGTTTCATCTTGGCGACGACTGATTACTTTTCCAAATGGGCAGAGGCGGTTCCGTTGAGGGAAGTAAAGACGGAGAACATCCTCCATTTCTTCAAAACGCATGTCATCTACCGGTTTGGAACCCCGAGAAGAATCATCTCTGATAATGGGCCAGCCTATCGAAGTCATAAAATTAGCCGTTTCGCACAGCAGCACAATATAGACTGGAGATATTTCTCAGTTTATAACCCGCGAGCTAACGGTCTAGCTGAAGCCTTCAACAAGACCTTGACGAAGATCATAAAGAAAACAGTGTCACGAAATAAAAAAGATTGGCACGAAAGATTGCAAGAGGCTCTTTGGGCGTATCGGACTGCGTTCAAAACGGCCACAAACACAACGCCATACGCGTTGGTATTTGGGACGGAAGCAGTACTCCCTCTTGAGATAGAATTACCCTCTCTACGAGTGGCAGTCCACTACGAGCTGACAGACGAAGAAAATGCTCACCTTCGGTTTGAAGAGCTTGACGCCCTTGATGAAATCCGGCTTCTAGCACAACAAAATCTGGAAGCCTATAAAGCAAAGATGACGTGCTCGTATGAAAGATTGAGCCGCCCGAGGACATTCCACCAAGGCGAACTCGTGCTAGTGGTCAAAAGGCCCATGATTCCCAATCGCGCCAAGCGGGGAAAGTTTGAGCCAAACTATGAAGGACCGTACATCATTGATAAAGTCTACCAAGGTGGGGCCTATCTACTCATGGACATGCACGGTGAAAGGCCTTTCAGGCCAATAAACGGACGCTTCCTAAAGAAATACTACGCTTAATGAGCCACAGCCTAGGTCAATCATAGATGACGACGGCTATGTCCGCTCGCTATCTTCCTAAGCTCAGGCTTTATAAGTAGTAGCCAACCCTCTCAACGGTGGACCGAAATGTCCTTAAACTAATATCAGACCGAAACGTCTTTAAACTAATACTGCAGCATCCTTGGGCTGACGAGATGAATAAAAATAAATAAAAAAAAATAATAATAAAAATAAAAATAAAAAAAACGGTATGTCCATAAGCAAAATGGGCGCGGATGAAAACCCGAAAGGACTCCGTGAGTAAAAACAGCAGGACTACCGGCGAGTGTTTGTGAAAACCTGAAAGGGCGCAACCTCGTTAAGAACACTTATAGGGTCCTCTCGACCTTGTAAGGAGAAACCACCTGCGTGAGATCCTTACGACTCACAAAGGAGCAGCACACTTAGGAATCCCCACGATTCCTAAGGAGAAAATACGCTTACGAGATCCTCACGACTCGTAAGGAGAACTCTCTTATGGGACCCTCACGGCTCATAGGATTTGAAAGTCTTAAGTCACAGAGACCTAAACCTGTGCTTAAGCAAACCCCCGCAAACTTCCAATATTGCCCTACAAGTGGCTCAATACTGACCCTTGTATACAATCCACGGGCGCGAATAAACGTTTCCCTAACCAAGGTCCATCCATGACTGGGAATACGTTCGTAGGGTAAACAACCCTTATAAATCCCCTCGATTTATGAGGAGAAAACCTTCCTGTAGGATCCTTACGACTTACAGAAGAACAAAACACTTAGGAACCCTCACGGTTCCTAAGGAGAAAATACACCTACAAGATCCCCATGACTTGTAGGGAGAAATACCTTCACGAGACCCTTACAGCTCATGAAGTCAAAAGCCTTAGCCGACGGGGTCCTCACCCCGGTCGCTAAGCCTCCTTTGTTCAACAACGATAGAGGCAAATGATGATTCGCTCCTGGTAATATCCCAGTTGCAGCGATGCTGATGCCGAAATCGGTGTCCAATTTCAGGTTGACGGCGAAAGCCAGTAGACCGCTCATGCATACGAAATAGCCGAAATGATAGGGCAACTTGCAATAAAAAGCAGCAAGTAAAATGTATGCATGCAAAATAGCCGAAATGATCGGGCAACTCGTAATAAAGAGCAACGAGTAAAAAACAAAATAATGAAAAGCCGAAATGATTGGGCACCGCGAAAAATAGCCGAAATGTTTGGGCAATCGCGACCTTCGCGATATAAAAGCTGAAATGATAGAGCATCGCGGAAATAAAATAAAACAAAAAGAATAAGAAATGATAAAACTTCGGCCCTATAGTTAAGATCACATCGATCCCTGTATACAATCCAAGGGCGTAAACAAAGAAGAAACCTTACCTCCCCAGTGGATTCCGTCAAATGACGAAACCAAGCCTCAACGGTTCATTTCAACCGAAGAAGCCAGTGACTTCAACGAAAATCCCTCGACTCACGGATACAAACACTCCTTGACGAGAGCCTTCTGATCCGCGTCGACCCGCAGAGCCACCAGTGCCTCCGTAGGAACCCTCGACTCGTTTCAAACCCCAAGGACACAAATAATCCTTGGCGCTTGGGAAACAAATAATCCCGGCAAATCCCTCGACTCACGGATACAAACACTCCTTGACGAGAGCCTTCTGATCCGCGTCGACCCGCAGAGCCACCAGTGCCTCCGTAGGAACCCTCGACTCGTTTCAAACCCCAAGGACACAAATAATCCTTGGCGCTTGGGAAACAAATAATCCCGGCAAATCCCTCGACTCACGGATACAAACACTCCTTGACGAGAGCCTTCTGATCCGCGTCGACCCGCAGAGCCACCAGTGCCTCCCTAGGAACCCTCGACTCGTTTCAAACCCCAAGGACACAAATAATCCTTGGCGCTTGGGAAACAAATAATCCCTCGCAAAACTTCTCAACTCACGGATACAAACACTCCTTGACGAGAGCCTCCTGATCCGCGTCGACCCGCAGAGCCACCAGTGCCTCCGTAGGAAACCTCGACTCGTTTCAAACCCCAAGGACACAAATAGTCCTTGGCGCTTGGAAAACAAATAATCCCTCGCAAAACTTCTCAACTCACGGATACAAACACTCCGTGACGAGAGTTTCTTTGACTCACATCTCGGGCAGTAAGGATTCAAAAACTTGCTTCCTAAATAATGGGACCCTGCAAGTCAATCCTAAATGGTCTCTTGCATACTATTCACGGGTCTCACTCTCTGAAATCGATTCTCGACAAAGAGGGAAACAACCACTTACGAATTCTCTCGGCTCGCAAGAGGGAAAATTCTCTTATAGGATCCTTACGACTTAGAAGAGAAAAATACACTTAGGAATCCTCACGATTCCTAAGGAGAAAATTCACCTGCGAGATCCTCTCGATCCGTAGGGAGAAAAGTCTCTATGAGACCCTCACGGCTTATAGAGTTGAAAAGTCTTGGGCAGCAGATCTGAACCTGCGGCCTAAGCCATCGTTATTTCTTAAGAAGGTCGGGATACTCGTCCCAATTGTCCGTCAATTATGGTTATCAAGGTGGCGTACTGATTATAAAAAGAAAGAAAAAGCGAAGAAGTGACACAAGACATTACAAAAAAGTGTATCTCTTATTCATAAACTTGATCAAATACAGGATACATTATGTCAAAGGATAAAAAAAAACATATACATATACATTCTTTTATCTATAAGTATGACTGATACAAAAATGGATAGCTACTGAGGAGGAAGTGCCTTTAGTAAATTCACAAGCTGTTCTCGCACTCCCTTCAGCACTTCCTCTCGGGTGACAGCCGCGGCCACCTCCGCCTCCACCTGAGCCCGTTGTTGCAAGGAAGATGAAAGTTGCTCCTCTACCGCCTTCTGGGCTGCTTCCTGGCTGGCTGAAGCTCGCTCGACAACGTGAAGGTTATGCCTCAATGATAATCCTTCGGAGAGACATTGCAGGAGGCCCTCAAAGATAACCTTCAGCCGTACAGCGTTGGCCTCCACCCGAGCATGCAGTTGAGCAGACCTACTCGAAACATCATCACGCTCTTTGCGCCTTGAAATAACCTCTTGTTCGAGATGGCGGAAGTAAGAAGCGCTCTGCTCGATCCACGCAGTCCTTTGAGTATTGGCAGCCACAGTCTCAGGAGTGGGACGCAACGATTCCAATTGGAATAGGCAACCCTCGATCTCCTTACAATGGTTAACCCAAGATGCAATGGTGCTCTCGTTATGGAAGTTCACGAGTACTGCTAACATCGGGTTAACCACCAGAGCGAAGTCTGCGGCAGATGTAGGAGCTTCAACATCGAGTTCCTCGACATAATCACTTAACATGCGCAGACTATTTGCAGCGCCCTTTGAAGACAGACTCCTCAGATAAGGACCCGCCGGCATTGTGACGCGAGGTTCGAAGGATGCCGAAGCCAGAGCGGCAGCTGAAAGAGACGGGATGCGATCAGATAACAGTACAGAAAATAGAGAGAGGAAAAATTACCAATATGATGGTCTTTGTACCAGTTAAGACAGGTGGCAAGGTCGGAAGGGCTGGTGGCACAGCTGAGCTTTTATCCCCTTCTTCAATCTGTAGCACTGCAGTTGAGATGAGAAAAAGAGTTTAGAGACAATTCCATCAATAAAAAAAAGGGGGAAAAGAGAAAGAGGAAAAATGCTGACAGAAATTATACTTACCGACGCCACCAGGGGAAGAAGCAAGCTCAGATGGGAAGGAGAAATATGGGAGCAACATCTGATGAACATGATCAAAAAGCGCTCCTGAGAACACAACAGGATGACTTTAGTACGCGAATTAAATATCTAGAAAACAAGATTAATAAAGTGTAAGCATATACCTTCCAACATCTTCGAGGGTATGAGAGAAGGTTGAGAGGTGACCACCGCCAAAGCGGTCATCGAAGGCGTTCCCTCGAGCGGTGGGGCATCGGCACTAGCTGCACCTGCATCACGAAAAGGCGGACTTGTCAGAAATGGTTGTAAAGTAAAGAAAAGCAGCCATTTAGGGTTTACCTGAGGAGCTCCCAGCTGAAATGGAGGCGACTCCCTCCTCTATCGACATGAGACCACCACCTGTAGCCTCATCGCCCGACTCGATGGGGACCGTTGTCGTGCTCGCGAGACCTGGAGACGGTGGAGGGCCATAGAGGGGGAGGGCAATAACTGGAGTATTGCCAGATTCCAGAGAAGGAGCGTTTGGTTCGTCCTCGGGAATCATGGCCACCTCACCCACTACTTTCTCAGGTTCAATAATGGCGGTCGTATCGTCCGCCATCGCCAGGGGATCGCCGACCTTGAGCGCTTCACTCGCCACCACCCTGGACTCAGCTATAATGATCATATCATCTGCCCCCGCTTCAGGTTCGGCATCAATGACCTTCTCAGTGATAGGCCCCTCGACCTCCACTCCAGGCTCCATGGCCTCAACAACATTACCTACTGACGGCTCGAGTTCGGCAGGCATCGCCCCCTCCGTTCCCCTCGGGTCAACGGTTTCCGCCTCTCCCTCGATCAGACCTGGCCCTGCAAAGATAAGAGATATAAGGACCAATGACATTAAAATCCTTATAACAAAAACTCTGAGAGAAATATTACCTGAGACAGATTTGTCGTTTGCACTCCGAACTGCTCGCGCCACCTCTCTACGGGCGGTAGATAGGGTGACAGGGGCCTCTTCGGAGGGAGTATCAGCTCGAGGGGCGGTGCTGGGTCCCGCTCCCATGGCCAAGGCAGCCCTGCGCGCCTTCGCCTCGCGCCTCAACCGCTTTCTCTCCTCCCGAGCGGTCATGAGGGACCTCTGTGACGCCTCCCTCAAGGCATCATCATCTTCATTCAGGAAAGCCTCCAGAGCCTTTAAGGCATCTCTCATCGGCTTTTCAAGATGAGCCCCCTGCGGTGTCCCAGAGGGAACATGAACATCGGCCGCTGGTAGAACATCTGCGTCGCTAGGAGGGAGCGGCATTGAGGTCCCTGCAATTAAAATGGAAAGGTTAGATCGACCATAACGCAAGAAAAATGAAAAATTCGATGAAGTCGAAACTTACTAAGGCCGACAGATGCCCTGGCACGTTCCTCCTCCTGAAAGGTCTTCAGAGAAGCGGCAATGGCTTCTTCATCAGTGACGCCTGTTAAAAGAAAAGAAAGAAAAGCGTTAGTCAAAAATAATGAAACAAGGAAGGAAATACGTTACAGTAAAGAAAGAGTGACTAGTAGTTACCTGATTGCACAAGCTTGGCCAGCCACGCGTCACGCTTCACCAGCCATGCTGAAGCTCTGAGAGCAGCTTCCAAGTCTGTATCGTCCGGCGGCGGCATCACTAATCCCGCGTTAGTCCCATATTCGAGCAGACCCTCGGAATAAGGAGCGTGGGGTTCCTGGCCGAACGCAATGTCCGCGGCAAAGAGCGATTTCTTTTTCTTTTTCCCTCCAACCCTACGCTCACGAGGAAGCGACTTACGCTTGGCAGCCGCTTTGGGACGACGGGTCCCGATGTCCGCACCCGCGCCAGATTCCGGCGAAGATACGACCACTGTTTCCACCTGAACGCGGGGTGCAGGAGATGCATCCGCGATATCGGGGGGCGGTAATTCATGCGGAGGACTTTGCGCGCGTGACGGTCTACTTCCAGCATCTTTTAAGGGAGCGACTATTGGAGTCCTCGGCACCAGAGGAGCGCTGCGATCGCTACCTGGAGGTGCACCCTTACGGTCGATCAGCAACCGTCTTTCCTCTTTTATGACCGCTCCCGTCGAATGACTATACCATTCGGTGTATACCCTAAGGAGACGAGGAGCACAAGACGGCTCACTGATAAAGAAGTGAGAGCCCGTGTTTAGACGCATGAAGTGATGCAGCGCCCTCTCTATCCCTTCTTCGTTTGCGATAGGCTCCGATAAAAAGGCCTCCAGCGGTACCCCTTGGTTATAACTCAGCTGCTGAGCGAAACGATGCGGGTTGTATCTCATGAAGATCGCTCCCCCGTCTTGCCTAAACACCAAAAAGCCCGGTCTGATAGAGTATAAGTGAAGGGTCTCCCGGGCCGTTAAAATCGAAGCGCCGTCCTTGAAAATGTCTTGCAATGGCCGCACTGCAGTAGCAGACGTTTTTCCAATGGTCAGCACCTTGTCGATAAAAGACACACCGGCTCCAACGGTGTGGGAACGAAGGAGTAAACTCCTGGCATCTCGCGGCGATGGATTTACGATTGATGCGCCAATCAACTGTAAAAGACGAGGAAAAATGCACCTTTCGTAGAATGAGGGCCTTTTATGCATGCCGAAAACACCCGCTGTATGTAGTTCGAGCCACGACATGAAGTAGTGCATTGGGAAAACCACATGCAACGCCCCAGGCTCATTAGCATCTGCCGCTCGGCTAAGGCCGTGATATAAATGTGCCAAGCCGGCGATCCCAACGGCCACCTTTACCCCGATAACCATTCGGTGGGCCGGGTAAAAAACAGAGGGCCGCATGCGGTGAGAATGCATTGGAAGTGCAAACCAACTCAACCAAAGCCCAAGAAATCCCAAAAAGAAGGCCTCCTCGTCCATCTCGGGGGCCGCAACTTCTGCAAAAGACATGGTTGAAGAGTTGGGAAGAATAAAGTCCTTCTGATCTATGTCTCTCGCTGGCAGGTTATCCAAACCTAAGCCGAAAGGATCCTCAAGGTAGGCAAACTTGGCAGTCTTAGCCAAAAGGACGTTTGGATGAAGGAACCGAGCAATAAAATCCTCAAAATTAACTCCACGGCTCCCATGCTCAACGAAAAGGGCCTCATAGATGTTCAACACCTTGATCAGACTTGGAAACTGATGTTGAACAGCGTTCTCCGGCGTGAGCTCACTTACCATCGGCTTAGCCCCATAGATGTACTCATCCGGCGGGAGCAATTCCTCATAATGCTCCCCCATAGCCGGTAGGCCAGACACCTCCGTAAACTCTTCCAGCGAAATGGACACTTCCCGATCCATGGCAAGGAAAGTGTGAGTAGGAATGTTCCACTGCTCTAGGAAGGCCTTGAACCACCAAGTAGGAAGCGTAGGATACTGAAAGAGAGAGACGTAGACTGCGGTGTACAGTCCTAGTCTTATCAACTGCGACTTCCTCGTCGACAGGATATACCGGGCCCACGGCAGATAGCCAACCGGGTGGCGGGGGATCAGACCAATGTTATATGATTGTCCCCAAGGTCTCGCCTCGCCCTAACAGATACGGCGTCCTAGGATGTCCAAAACCATCGGACGCTGGACCGGGATGGCATCTATGGCCGGATGAAGAAAACCCTTCGATGTCCAATCTGTCATCTCCGCGGCATACTGCACCGGGGGTGGACTGGCGTAGTGAATCGCCGTTATGGGCTCTGACGGCACCGCACATGTAAAGCTGCGCCGACCCATAATAATTTGATTGTACCACGACCCCCAAAGGTGGAGACTCTTATACTCCGGGTCGTGCGCCTTGATCATAGCCAGAACCTCACGATCCAAAGGCGCCTCTGGAAACCCCTCCTCTGAACGGACAAACGGGAATGAAGTGTCTTCAGACATGATCGCTGCAAAAAGAACAATCTAGCCGTTAGTGTTGTAATCCCAACGTTTGGCGTCTAAAAAAAATGCATTAATTAAATTAAATTAAAATTAACTAATTACACCATACAGCAGTGCAGTGAGTAGGGGACCAAAGAGGGACCCACAAAATCTGGATGACAATACGTCAGTTAAGGGGGACAAAATCATCATTGGATGAGATTGTCAGTTAGCCCCTGGGGGGAACATTCCCATAATAAAAAAGGGGAAGAATCCCTAGGGACAAGGAGAAAATCTCCTCTTTCAGAGCAAAGCCCTGTCACAGAGTGACACTTGTCAAACTCTGGAAAATAAGTTTCCTTAAAAGAGCATAGCTCTATGGTAGTAATGGAAAAGTCCATCAGAAAATGTTTACACCTAAAAGAATTAAGAAATTTGGAATCCTGAGAAGCCCATGAAAAACTCATAAAAAATTTTCTCATTTTTCAGATCTAAAAGATCTACAGATGATTCAAAGAGCAAAGCTCTGTTCATGGATTAGAACCCATGAACAAGATCTCTGCAGATCTATAAGTTTTTGAGAGCAAAGCTCTGTTTATGAAACCCCAATGGGGATCTCTTTAAGATCAAAAAAGATCTGTAAGAGCAAAGCTCTTTGGTTAAGGTTAATTTAAATTAATTTGATTTAAATTAATGTTACCTAAAGTTTCTAACTTCAGAAATGAGCAAAGCTCTAAAACTCTCAAGCAAGAGCAAAGCTCTGGAAATTAAAATTCTGAAGATGGTAAAAATTTTCTGAGGGTCAAACGCCCTATTTATAAGGCGCTTGCGCCTCTTCAAATTCCCCCTTGATCCAACGGTCAGGAGGGTTGCCACCGCTGCACTCACGTGTGCGCCACGTGAGCGCAACAGTGGGGGGGCATTTGTTTCGCCCAATCAGAGCAAAGCTCTGTTTGAATTCAAAATTCAAATTTTTGAAGCAGAGCTTCAAATCCCGCGCGCAGCGCCCAAGAAGGCGCGCCCAATCAGAGCAAAGCTCTGTTTAAAGGAAGCAAAGCTTCAGCTGCGCTGCGCTCTGCGCTGCGTGACACGTGTCAGCGCAGATGCGCTAGTGCAGTTGCGCTGCGCTCTGCGCTGCGCGACACGCGTCAGCGCAGATGCGCTAACGCAGTTGCGCTGCGCTCTGCGCTGCGCGACACGTGTCAGCGCAGATGCGCTAGCGCACTTGCGCTGCGCTCTGCGCTGCGCGACACGTGTCATGCGCTGGGGCATCTGCGCCAAACTGAATTAAGATTTTTATGAAATCTTTTCTGTTCTTTCCAGAACTAGAAGACTTTCTTCGGCCTTTGGATCAAAGATCCAACGGTGGGAAAACTCCCAAAAATCATTCAGGAAAGATCCCGTTAACAAATTCAACAAATTTATGGGGCACTATAAATAGGACCCCAGACCTCATTCAAAGGGATGAAGAATTTTCTCGAAAAATCAAGAAGTCTAAACAGAGAAAAACTCCGAAAAGAAAAAAGGTAAAGAACCTTTATAAGGTAGAAAAAGGCCTTCTAATAGATCATTGATCTAAAAATAAGATCAATGATCTTTTGATAAAAAAAAAACAGTGCTTTGCACTTCTTGTGAACCTTCGGTTCTGTAAAAACAATAAAAATAATAGAATAATAAAAGAATAGTGCTTTGCACTTTTAAGAACCTCTGGTTCTTCGAATAAAGAAAAAATTTATTTTTTCTTAGATCTAATTTAGACGAAGAAATTAAACAGTGCTTTGCACTTCCCTTCTTGAATCTAAAAGATTCTTAGTGCTTTGCACTTCCAAGTTGCACCGTTGCGCTCTTAACAGAGCGCCACGTGTCGGCTATAAAACCACTTGCGCTAAGCGCCCTTAAGATAGAGCTTTGCTCTCTGGAATTAGCGCAACTCGCTGAGAGCGCGCCACGTGTCTGCAGCGCAATAGCGCAGCGCAACAGCGCAACGCGCTGCGCTAGTGCGCTTGCACTCATGAGAGCACGACACGTGTCATCACCATATGGACTTGCGCTCATTGCTTAGCGCAAAGCGCAGATGCATTAAAAAGGGCCAAGCCCAATTAAGAGAAGGCCTAACAGGCTCAATAAAGCGCAAATGCATTATTTTAAGGGGCAGAGCCCAAATTAAAACAGATGCTTTGCATCATTTATAAATGGGCAGAGCCCAAACAGAATCTCCAGAATGCTATGCATTTTACAAGGGGCAGAGCCCAAATCAAAACAAATGCATTGCATCATTCATAAATGAGCAGAGCTCAGAATAAAGTGATGCTCTGCAGAGCCTAAATGCAATGCATTACTTAATAAAGATGTTGAACTGGACTTAGCCCAATCGTGGCCATAAGTCCTTAAATTAAATTGACTGAGCAAAATGGCTCTCCTAAATCAACTTACATCCGGTTCGAGGGTACATCTCCGAACTCCTTTGACATTTGTCGTTGTAATTCCTCAACGACGTCAAAGAGGTGACGGGTCCCATCGACCGCACATCGCTATGGACTGCGGGGTCCTTAAACTCGTCGACCGAGACGTCCTTAAACTAAGATCGGACCGAGATGTCCTTAAACTAATATTGGACCACCACGTCCCTAAACTGGAATATGGACCACCACGTCCCTAAACTGGAATACGGACCACCACGTCTCTAAACTGGAATATGGAACACCACGTCCCTAAACTGGAATATGGACCACCACGTCCCTAAACTGGAATATCGACCACTACGTCTTTAAACTGGCGACGGACCGAAACGTCCCTAAACTAATATTGGACCGAGACGTCCTTAAACTAAGATCGGACCGAGATGTCCTTAAACTAATATTGGACCACCACGTCCCTAAACTGGAATATGGACCACCACGTCCCTAAACTGGAATACGGACCACCACGTCTCTAAACTGGAATATGGACCACCACGTCCCTAAACTGGAATATGGACCACTACGTCTTTAAACTGGCGACGGACCGAAACGTCCCTAAACTAATATCGGACCGAGACGTCCTTAAACTAAGATCGGACCGAGATGTCCTTAAACTAATATTGGACCACCACGTCCCTAAACTGGAATATGAACCACCACGTCCCTAAACTGGAATACGGACCACCACGTCTCTAAACTGGAATATGGACCACCACGTCCCTAAACTGGAATATGGACCACCATGTCCCTAAACTGGAATATGGACCACTACGTCTTTAAACTGGCGACGGACCGAAACGTCCCTAAACTAATATCGGACCGAGACGTCCTTAAACTAAGATCGGACCGAGATGTCCTTAAACTAATATTGGACCACCACGTCCCTAAACTGGAATATGGACCACCACGTCCCTAAACTGGAATACGGACCACCACGTCTCTAAACTGGAATATGGACCACCACGTCCCTAAACTGGAATATGGACCACCACGTCCCTAAACTGGAATATGGACCACCACGTCTTTAAACTGGCGACGGACCGAAACGTCCCTAAACTAATATTGGACCGAGACGTCCTTAAACTAAGATCGGACCGAGATGTCCTTAAACTAATATTGGACCACCACGTCCCTAAACTGGAATACAGACCACCACGTCCCTAAACTGGAATACGGACCACCACGTCTCTAAACTGGAATATGGACCACCACGTCCCTAAACTGGAATATGGACCACTACGTCTTTAAACTGGCGACGGACCGAAACGTCCCTAAACTAATATCGGACCGAGACGTCCTTAAACTAAGATCGGACCGAGATGTCCTTAAACTAATATTGGACCACCACGTCCCTAAACTGGAATATGGACCACCACGTCCCTAAACTGGAATACGGACCACCACGTCCCTAAACTGGCGACGGACCGAAACGTCCCTATACTAATATCGGACCGAAACGTCCCCAAACTAATATCGGACCGAAACGTCCCTAAACTAATGTTGGACCACCACGTCCCTAAACTGGCGATGGACCACTACGTCCTTAAACTGGCAATGGACCGCCACGTCCCTAAACTGGCACAATAGGGCCCAAACGCTCTTTTGTTGGATCTAAACGGTCCCGTCTAAGTTGATCTTAACCCCAAATACGGTTAACGTGTCCTTAGATATTCAAATAAACGATAAAACTCCAAATCAACTTTGGTTCAAGGGTACATCTCTGAACTCCTCTGACGCCTGTCGTTGTAATCCCTCAACGACGTTAGAGAGGTGATGAGTCCCGACGGCCAGATAATGAAATCAATCACTACGTCAAGTCGATCTTAGTCCAAAACAGGGCTAACGTATCCTTGACGAACGTTTAAGTTGATCTTAGCCGCAACGCGACTAATGCATCCTTAAACTAAAAACACCAAACCCAAATCTAACTAAATACGGATTTGGACTAAAACACGTCCTACGGGTGACGGCATCACTCAGTCTCCGTATACAATCCACGGGCAATCACAAACAAAACAAACACACACGACACGAAGTGAAATTCTGGAGAAGGAGAAAGTTGTTACCGTGATGCGGTAGCGTAATTAACTGCAGGGGCTTGCGCCTGCAGGGAAGAGCGTCCCCACAATCAAAAACCCCTCACCCTGAGGGGGAATCTGACGAAGTCTGCTACATCGGCCGCATCCGTCTAAACCTCCGATACCAGGTGCCATAAATCAACTTGGCATCTTCGGAGAGGTGGACGGATAAAACCAAATAGCATCAGCCCCGAACCTCAGGCACAGGACGTCCTAACGTCCCGGCCACCGTTCGGAGGGGTACAGGGGCAACCCGCGCGGGGGGCTCAGCACACGTGGAGGCTCAGCTCCAGCATCTCTTAGTGGAGGAACGACAGGGGTCCTTTCCCTTAGGGGGACTTTACGATCGCTGCCAGGGGGCACACCCTTACGGTCAACCAGCAACCGCTTCTCTTCCCGGATAACAGCACCCATCGCGTGCTGATACCAAGCCGCGAACACGTTGAGGGCCCTTGGAACGCAACTTGGCTCGCTAATGAAGAAGTGGGAGCCCGTGTTCAGCTGCATAAAATGGTATAGTGCACTCCGTATTCCCTCCCTGGTGGCCGCATGCTCTCCCAAAAACGTCTCCAGTGGGACCCCCTGGTTATAGCTTAGTTGTTATGCGAACCGATGGGGGTTGTGCCTCATATAAAGCACCATATCATTCTGCCTAAACACCAGGAAACCCAGCCGGATGGAGTATAAGTGAAGAATCTCCCGGGCTTTCAATATGGAGGCCCCGTCCTTGAAACCATCACGCAGCGCCAACACCGCCTTGGAGGTCTCCGGGCCGATGGTCATGACTTTATCCGTGAAAGAAATGCTCGCTCCGACCGTACGCGGATGAAGAAGCAACCCCCTAGCCTCCCGCGGAGGCGGATTCATAATAGAGGCGCCAATCAGCCGCATAACCCTCGGGAGTCTACACTTCTCATAAAACGAGGGGCTCTTATGATTGTCAAATACCCCGAGCACATGCATTTCCATCCAAGAAGTGAAGTAGTGTATCGGGAAATTGGCGGGTTGCACCCTAGGTTCATTCGTGTCCGCCGCCACGCTGAGTCCATGGTACAAGTGGGCCAATTCGGCGATTCCGATCGACAACTGTATACTAGCCACCATCCGATGCGCTGGCTAGAAGATAGACGGCCTCATGTAACGCGGGTGCATGGGGAGCGCGAACCAGCATAGCCATAACCCCAGAAACCCGAGGAAGAAGGTCTCCTCGTCGATGCCCGGGGCGGCGATTTCCGATAAGGGCATGATCGCAGCGTCGGGAAGATAAAAACCCTTTTGATTGTCTTCCAATGCTGGTCGACGATCTAAGCCAAAGCCGAAAGGGTCGTCGAGCTTGGCGAACTTTTCGCTCCGCTGCGATAGAATCTCCGGTCGAAGAAAGCGGGCGATGAAATCTGCAAAACTAACTCCCCGGCCTCCCGATTCCAAGTAGAGCCATTCATACATATTCAGAACCTTCACCGGGATCGGAAACTGGTGCTGAATAGCATTCTCCGGCGTTAGGCCCATTACCAGCGGCTTGGTGGTGAAGACATATTCGTCAGGAGGAAGTAACTCTGATGCTCCCCCCTCACCGGCAAACCCGAAATCTCAGCAAATTCTTCCAGGGGGATGGAGACTTCCCTGTCCGACAAAAGAAAGGTATGGGTGAGGATGTTCCATTGTTCTATGAAGGCCTTAACCCACCACGTCGGAGGAGCAGGGTACTCGAACAATGAGGCATAGACTGCGGGGTACAGACCAATCTTCATCAAATGCGTCCTCTTCGCTGATAAGATGTACCTGGCCCACTGCAAGTACCCGGCCGGTTGTCGAGGGGTCAGTCTGATGTTATAAGGTTGTCCCCAAGGGCGCGACTCACCTGGCATATGCGCCGCCCCAGAATGTCCACGGCTGCCGGCGGCTGCACGGGGATGGCAGCAATCGAAGGCTGAAGAAGATCCTCCGAGTTCCAATTTACGACCTCCACGGCATAGTTCACCGGAGGTGCATCTGCATACGGGATCGATGGGATCGGCTCTGACGGTGTCACACAAGAGAAGCTTCGGCGATCCTTGATGATCTCGCTGTACCACGTACCCCACAGGTGAAGGTTTTATACTCGAGGTCGTGATCCTTGATGAGAGCAAGAACCTCCCGGTCCACCGGCGCCTCAGGGAATCCTCCTTCTAAGCGAAAGAATGGGAATGAAAGATCAGCAGACATGGTGCCTGCAAGAAAAAGCGAAACTCAGTTATCAGCATTATAAGTTAATTTTTTTTTAAAAAAAATCAACGCTTGGTACTTTCAAATTTATACCACACTGCAATGCAGTAGAGGGGGGACCAAAAGGGGACCCACAAAATCCAGATGACAATGCATCAGTTAATAAGACAGCTTCATCATTGGATGCAACTGTCAATTAATGGAGATCCTCAAAAGAATATTCTCATTAAATGAGAAATCCCTTGAGACAAGGAGAAAATCTCCCTTTTTAGAGCAAAGCTCTGTCACAGAGTGACACTTGTCAAACTCTGGTCACAAGGGAATAAAATTCCTTAAAGAGCCTAGCTCTGTAATAATGTTAGAAAAATCCATCAAAGAAAAAAAAATTAATTTCTAAAAAAATTAAAGTTTAGGATCTTAAAAGATCCATGAAAAACTCTTAAGAGTCCATCATCAGAAGATCAAAAGATCTAAGTTTTGTCAATGAGCAAAGCTCTGTTCATGGGTTAAGGAACCCTGAAACAAATCCTTGAGAGCAAAGCTCTGTTTATGAAACCCCAAAAGGGTTTTCTTTAGATCAAAAGATCTATGAGAGCAAGGCTCTATTAGTTAAAGTTGATTTAATTAAGTTTAAATTTTTACCTAAAATTTTTACCTCTCCGAAGATGCCAAGTTGATTTATGACACCGTGTATCGGAGGTTTAGACGGATGCGGCCGATATAGCAGATTTCGTCAGATTCCCCCTCGCTGGAGAGGTTTTTGATTGTGGGGACGCTCTTCCCTGCAGGCGCAAGCCCCTGCAGTTAATTACGCTACCGCATCGCGGTAGTCACTTTCTCCTTCTCCAGAATTTCACTTCGTGTCGTGTGTGTTTCTTTTGTATGTAGTTGCCCGTGGATTGTATACGGAGACTGAGTAATGCCGTCGCCCGTAGGACGTGGATTAGTCCAAATCCGTATTTACTTAGATTTGGGTTTGGTGTTTTTAGTTTAAGGATACGTTAGCCGTATTGAGGCTAAGATCAACTTAAACGTTCGTTAAGGATACGTTAGTCCTGTTTGAGGCTAAGATCAACTTAACGTGGTGATCCATTTATTATATGGCCGTCAGGACTCGTCACCTCTCTGACGTCGTTGAAGAATTACAACGATAGGTGTCAGAGGAGTTCAGAGATGTACCCTTGAACCAAAGTTGATTTGGAGTTTTATAGTCCATTTGAATGTTTAAGGATATGTTAACCGTGTTTGGGGCTAAGATCAACTTAAACGGGACCGTTTAGATCCGGCAAAAGAGCATTTGGAGGCTCTATTGTTCCAGTTTAGGGACGTGGTGGTCCATCATTAGTTTAGGGACGTTTCGGTCTATCGCCAGTTTAGGGACGTGGTGGTCCATCATTAGTTTAAAGACATTTCGGTCCGATATTAGTTTAAGTACGTCTCGGTCCAATATTAGTTTAGGGATGTCTCGGTCCGATATTAGTTTAAGGACGTCTTGGTCCACGAGTTTAGGGACCCCGCAGTCCATTTCGATGTGTGGTCGTTGGGACCCGTCACCTCTCTGACGTCGTTGAAGGATTACAACGATAGGTGTCAGAGAAGTTCGAAGATGTACCCTCGAACCGGAGGTAAATTGATTTAAGAGAGCAATCTTGCCCAGTCAATTTAATTTGAGGACTTACGGCCAAAATTGGGCTAAGTCCAGTTGGAAATGTTCAACATTTTATTTGCTTTTGATTTGCATCTCTTTTTATTTTTATTTGGGCTCTACCCATAAAAGATGCAAAGCATCAATTTATCTTGGGCTTTGCTCATTTATGAATGATGCAGGGCACCAATTTTATTTGGGCTCTGCCCTTTTATGAATGATGCAGGGAATCAATTTAACTTGGACTCTGCCCTTTTATTGCTTTGCAATTTATTTAGGCCTATTAGGTTTTTTGATTTGGGCCTGTCCCTTTAAGAAATGCATTGCATTTGTCAGACGCTTTGCGCCAATTAGAGAGCGCAAGCGCTTGTAGTGTTGACGCGTGTCGTGCAGGCGCAGTGCGCTGCGCTAGTGCGCTATGCTGCTGACACGTGGCGCACTCTGGTGAGTTGCGCCAATTACAGAGAGCAAAACTCTATCTTAAAGCGCATAGCGCAAGTAGTTCAGATGTTGACACGTGGCGCTTTCCCAAGAGTGCAACAGCGCAATTTGGAAGTGCAAAGCACTAAGAATCTTTTAGATTCAAGAACAAAAGTGCAAAGCAATATTTGATTTCTTGATCTATTTAGATCAAAGAAAAATAAGTTTTTCTTGTCTTTCTTATCTCAGAGAACCAAAGGTTCATAAAAAAGTGCAAAGCACTATTTTATTTTTTTGTTTTTATTAAAGATCATTGATCTTGTTTTTAGATCTATGATCTGTTCATAAGATAACTTTCCCTTTTCTCTAAAGGCTTTTTACCTTTATTGTTCTTGAGGAGTTCTTCAGAGTTCTCTCTCTTTTTTTTCTGAAAATGTCGATGCCTTTGAATTGAGGCTTAGGGTTCTTTTTATAGTGCCCATAAATTAGTTAATTTTGTTAAAGAGATCTTTCTCTGAGTGATTTGGGGAATTTTACCCACCGTTGGATCTTTGATCCAAGGGCTTCTGTTTTACAGAAGAAAATCTTCTTCTTTTAACAATAACAGAAAGATTTCTTTAAAATCTTTATTCTGTTTGGCGCAAATTCCCCAACGCGTGACACGTGTCATGCAGCGCACAGAGTAGCGCAACTGCGCTAGCACCTCTGCGCTGACACGTGTCGCGCTGCGCACAGCTCATCTGCGCTGACACGTATCGCGCAGCGCACAGCGCAACTGCGCTGACACGTATCGCGCAGCGCAGTACTTGCGCAACTGAAGCGTTGCTTCATTTAATTTTGTTTAAAACAGAGCTTTGCTCTGATTGGGTGCGCTGCCTTGGGCGCTGCGCTGATGCGTCTGCGCCAGACACATGGCGCGTTGCGCCCGGGATTTGAAGCGTTGCTTCAAAATTTTGAATTTTGAATTTCAACAGAGCTTTGCTCTGATTGGGGGAAACAAATGCCCCCCACCATTGCGCTCACGTGGCACGCACGTGAGTGCAGCGGTGACAAACTCCTGATCGTTGGATCAAGGGGTGAGCTGAAGGGGCGCAAGCGCCTTATAAATAGGACTCTTGGCCCTTAGAAAAATCTTCACCCTCTTCAAGATTTTAATTACCAGAGTTTTGCTCTTGCTTGAGAATTTCAGAGCTTTACTCATTTCCAAAGTTAGAAACTTTAGGTAAAATTAATTTAAATCAAACTAACTTAAATTAACCTTAACCAAAGAGCTTTGCTCTTACAGATCTTTTGATCTAAAGGAATCCCCATTGGGGTTTCACCAACAGATCTTTGCTCTCATGAATCCATAGATCTGGAGAGATCTTGTTCATGGGTTTTGACCCATGAGCAGAGCTTTGCTCATGGATCCAAAATAGATCTTTTTGAAAAAGTGAAGAACTTCTAAGGGTCTTCAGAATGTTTTAATTTCTTTAGGAGTTTTAAATAAATTTTCCCATCATCACCACAGAGCTAGACTCTTTTAAGGAATCTTATTTTCCTGAGACCAAAGTTTTACAAGTGTCACTCTATGACAGAGCTTTGCTCTGAGAGAGGAGATTCTCTCCTTGTCCCTAGGGATTTTCTACTGATGATAATATTCCCTTGGGGATCTTTTCTCTAACTGATAGTCTCACCCAATAATGAGGCTGTCTTATTAAAAGAGGCATTTTCATCCAGATTTTGTGGGTCCCCATTTGGTTCCCTACCCACTGCACTGCAGTGTGATTAATTTTAATCTAATTAATTTTTAAATTCATTTAATTGAAGATTTTTTTTAAAACGCCAAGCGTTGGGATTGTAGCACTGACGGCTTTTTTGTTCTTTTGTAGCGATCATGTCTTTCGACACTTCATTCCCGTTCGTCCGCTCGGAGGAAGGGTTTCCTGAAGCGCCCTTGGACCGTGAGGTCCTGGCCATGATCAAAGACCACGACCCGGAGTATAAGAGTCTCCACCTCTGGGGGTCGTGGTATAATCAGATCATCATGGGTCGACGGAGCTTTACATGTGCAGTGCCGTCCGAGCCCATCACGGCGATTCACTATGCTACCCCACCCTCGGTGCAGTATGCCGTGGAGATGGTGGATTGGACATCGAAGGGATTTCTACATCCCGCCATAGATGCGATTCCGGTTCAGCGTCCCATGGTTTTGGATATACTAGGACGCTGTATCTGTCAAGGTGAAACGCGACCCTGGGGGCAATCATATAACCTTGGTCTGATTCCCCGCCACCCGATCGGCTATCTGCCGTGGGCCCGGTACATCCTATCGACGAAGAAGTCGCAGTTGATAAGATTAGGACTGTACACCGCGGTCTACGTCTCTCTCTTCCAGTATTCCACGCTTCCCACCTGGTGGTTCAAGGCTTTCCTGAAGCAGTAGAATATTCCTACCCACACTTTCCTTGCCATGGATCGGGAAGTGTCCATCTCTTTGGAGGAGTTCACAGAGGTATCCGGCTTACCAGTCATGGGGGAACACTATGAAAAGCTGCTCCCGACAGATGAGTACGTCTTCGGTGCTAAGCCGGTGGTAAGGGGGATCACGCCGGAAAACGCTGTTCAACACCAATTCCCAAGCCTGATCAAGGTGTTGAACATATACGAGTCTCTTTTTATCGAGCATGGGAGTCGAGGAGTTAATTTTGAGGATTTCATCGCTCGTTTCCTTCGCCCAAGTGTCCTCTCATCAGAAGCTGCCAAGTTTGCTACCCTGGATGACCCTTTCGGTCTAGTTTTGGATAACCTGCCGGCGAAGGAGACATATCAAAAGGGTTTTTTTCCTTCCGGACTTCCCGACTATATCTTTTGCAGAAATTGCGGCCCTCGGGATGGACGAGGAGGCCTTTTTCTTAGGATTTCTCGGATTGTGGCTGAGTTGGTTTGCGATCCCAATGCACTCTCATCGTATGCGGCCCTCTGTCTTTTATCCAGCCCACCGAATGGCCATCGGGGTAAAGGTGGCTGTGGGGATCGCCGGCTTGGCGCACTTATATCATGGCCTCAGTCGAGCAGCGGATGCTAATGAGCTCGGGGTACTGCACGTAGTCTTCCCGATGCACTACTTTGCATCGTGGCTCGAGCTACACACGGCGGGTGTCTTCGGCATGCATAAAAGGCCCTCGTTCTTTGACAAGTGCGGTTTTCCTCGCATTATACAGCTGATCGGCGCATCAATTGTAACCCCATCACCGCGGAATGCCAGGGGTTTACTCCTTCGCCCTCATACCGTTGGAGCCGGGATGTCCTTTGTCGATAAGGTATTGACCATTGGAAAGACGTCTACAACTGCGATGTGGCCATTACAAGATGTCTTTAAGGATGGAGCCTCAGTTTTGACGGCCCGGGAGACCTTTCACTTATATTCCATTAGATCGGGCTTCCTAGTTTTTAGGCAGAATGGTATGGCAATTTTTATGAGGTACAACCCGCATCGTTTTGCCCAACAACTGGGCTACGATCAAGGGGTCCCCTTGGAAGCCTTCTTGCTGGAACCCGCTGCCACTGAAGAAGGGATGGAGAACGCGCTGCATCATTTCATGCGCCTGAATACAGGCTCTCATTTTTTTATCAGTGCGCCGGCTTGCGCTCCGCGACTCCTCAATGTGTCCAAAGACTGGTACAATCATGCAACGGGAGCAGTTATAAAGGAGGAGAGGTGATTGCTGGTCGATCGTAAGGGTGTGCCTCCAGGTACCGACCGCAACGCTCCTTTGGTTCCTAGGACTCCAGTAGTTGCTCCTCTAAAAGAGGTTAGAACCGGGCCACCGCGTGCGCAAAGTCCTCCACGTGGATTGCCGCTCCCTGATATCACAGATGCACCTCCAGCACCCTGTGCTCCAGTGGAGACAGTGGTTGTATCCTCGCCGGAGTCTGGCATGGGTGCGGACATCGGGACCCGCCGTCCCAAGGTGGCCGCTAAATGTAAATCGATCCCGCGTGCACCTAGGGTTGGCGGGCAGAAGAAAAAGAAGTCGCTCTTTGCCGCAGACATTGCGTTCGGTTAGGAACCCCATGCTCCCTACAGTGAGGGCCTGAGTGAGTATGGGACCAATGAGGGATTAGTCATGCCACCGGATGACACTGATCTGGCGGCTGCCATCGCAGCTTCAAAGCGATTGACAAGGCGTAACGCATAGCTGGCTAAGCTTGCGGAATCAGGTAAACACTAGTCGTATTTTCTATTGCACCATATCTTTATTATTGCTTTTGACTAATATTTTCCCTTCTTTTCTCCCAACAGGCATCACCACTGAAGAAGCCATTGCTGCTTCCCTCAAGACTTTCCAAGAGGAAGAACGCCTTAGAGTGTCTCTAGGACTTAGTAAGTTTCAATTCATCATGTTTTCATTTTCTTTGTATTATGGTCGGTCTAACCTCTCCCTTTTTATCGCAGGGACCTCAATGCCGTTCCCGCCAAGCAACGCGGATGTCCTAACAGCTGCTGATGTTTCTGCTTCCTCAGGGTTACCGCGGGAAGTCCGTCTTGAAGAGCCAATGAGAGATGGCTTAAAGGCTCTGGAGGCGTCTCTGAACGATGACGACGACGCCTTAATGAAGGAAGCGTTACAGAGGTCCATCGCGACAGCCCGGGAGGAAAGAAAGCGGCTGAGGCGTGAGGCGAAGGCGCGCAGGGCTGCCTTGGTTATGGAAGCGGGCCCCAGCACTGCCCCTCATGCTGATACTCCATCCGAAGAGGCCCCGTTCGCCCTGTCTACATCTCATAGACAGGCGATCCGCGCCAATAGAGAAGCTAACGACAAGTCTACCTCAGGTAATACTTCTTTCAGAATTTCGTCATAAGACTCATAAAGCTGTCGGTTCTTACATATTTTATCTTGCAGGGCCAAGTCCGACCGAGGGGGAGGCGGAGACTGTTGAACCTGAGGGGCCAGAAGAGGCGGGACCTGCCGAACCCGAGCTGACGGTGGGCAACGTTACTGGGGCTGCGGAGCCTGAGCTGGATGTTGAGGGATTTGCAGCCGAGAAGGTCATTGATGCCGAGCCTGAAGTGGCGGCAGATGAAATGATCATCGTAACTGAACCCAGGGTAGTGGCGGACGAGGCGCTTGAGGCCGGCGACCTCGTGGTGACGGCGGATGAGCCGATGGAGATCGTGGAGCCCGAAGAAGTAGCGGGTGAGATGAGCACGACTCTCGGGAAGGAGTCAGCCGCTCTCTCCCAAGAGTCTGGTAATGCTCCGATTATTGCCCTCCCCGCTTACGATCTTCCGCCGTCTCCCGGTCGCGCGAGCACGGCGACGGTCCCCATCGAGTCGGGTGATGAGGCCACGGGCAGTGGCCTCATGTCGATGGAGGAGGGAGTCGCCTCCGTTTCAGCTGGGAGTTCATCAGGTAAGTCCTAAGTGCTGTCTTTCTTTACTTTGCGATCCCTTCTGACAAGTTTACCTTTTTCGTAACGCAGGTGCAGCCAGTGCTGATGCCCCACTACTCGAGGGAGCGCCCTCAACGACTGCCTTGGCGGTGGTCACCTCTCAACCCTCTCTCATACCGTCGAAGATGTTAGAAGGTATGGGTTTTCAATTTATTAATCTTATCTTCCAAACGCATAATTTGTGTACTAAAGTCGCACAGTTATGTCTTTTCAGGAGTGCTCTTTGATCATCTATATCAAGTGTTGCTCCCACACTTCTCCTTCCCATCTGAACTCGCTTCTTCCTCTGGTGGTGCTGGCGAGCATGATTTCCATTGATATCTTTCTTCTTTTTTTTATTGTTGGAGTTACTTCTAAACCCTTTTTTTTATCTCGACTGCAGTGCTACAGATTGAAGGAGGGGATAAAAGATCGGCTGCGCCACCGACCCTTCCGGCCCTGCCACCTATCTCAGCTGGTACGGTGACTATCACATCGATAACTCTCCCCTTTTTATTTCTTGCACTGTTATCTGATCACATCTTGTTTCTTTTCAGCTGTCGTTCCGGCCTCGGCGCCTTTCGAGCCTCGCATTACAATGCCGGCGGGTCCTTATCTGAGAAGTTCGTCTTCAAAAGGCGCCGCGAATAGTCTGCGCATGTTGAGTGACTACGTCGAGGAACTCGACGTTGAAACTCCTACATCTGCCGCAGACTTCGCTACGGTGGTTAACCCGATGCTGGCAATACTCGTGAATTTTCATGATGAGGGCATCATCGCATCTTAGGTTAACCATTGCAGGGAGATCGAGGCCCGCCTGCATCAGTTGGATTCGCTGCGTCCCTCTCCCGAGACCTTGGCCGCCAGCAATCAAAGAGCGGCGTAGATCGAGCAAAGCACTTCTTACTTTTGCCATCTCGAACAAGAAGTCATTTCAAGGCGTAAGGAGTGCGGTGAGACTTCGAGCAAGTCTGCCCAACTGCATGCTCGGGTGGAGGCCAATGCTGCACGGCTGAAGGTTGTCTTTGAGGCCCTTCTGCAATGTCTTTCCGAAGGGTTATCATTAAGGCAACAGCTTGACGTTGTCGAGCGAGATGCACCCGGCCAGGAAGAGCCCAGAAGGCGGCGGAGGAGCAACTTTCATCCTTCTTGCATCCGCGAGCCAAAATGGAAGCAGAAGTGGCCGCGGCAGCCACCCATGAAGAGGCGCTAAAGGAAGTGCAAGAGCAGCTCGTGAATTTACTAAAGACACTTCCTCCTCATTAGCTATCCCTCTTTGTATCGTTTGTACTTGTAGATAAAAAAAAATGTATATATGTATTTTTTATTCTTTAGCACAATGTATCATGTACTCAATCAAGTTTATGAATAAAAGATACACATTTTCTGTAATATCTTGTGTCATTTCTCTGCCTTTTCTTTCCTTTATTATCAGCATGCTACCTTAGTAAAACGTGGTCAACAGATAATAGAGCACGCATCTTGACTTTCTTAAAAAAAATAGCGATGGCTTAGACCGTAGGTTCAAATCTGTTGTCTAAGACTTTTCAACTCTATGAGCTATGAGGGTCTCGTAGAGATTTTTCTCCCTACGGATCGAGAGGATCTTGTAGGTAGGTTTTTCTCCTTAGGAGTCGTGAGGATTCCTAAGTGTGTTTTCTCTTATAGGTCGTAAGGATCCTGTAAGAAAATTTTTCCCTCTTACGAGTCGAGAGGACTCGTAAGCGGTTGTTTCCCTCCTTGTCGAAACTTGACTTCGGAGAGTGAGACCCGTGGATAGTATGCAAGAGACCGTTCAGATCGACTTGCAGGGTCCCATTGTTCAGGAAGCAAGTTTTTTAGTCCCTGCTGCCTGAGGCTTTATCTTGTAAGTTGAGACGAATCGGGAGTTTTCCCGCGGAGACGCTGGTTTCTCTGCGAGTCGACACAGATCAGGAGGCTCTCGTCAAGGAGTGTTTGTACCCGTGAGTCGAGAAATTTTCTAAGAATTATTTGTTTCCCTAGCGCCAAGGATTATTTGTTTCCTTGGGGTTTGAAACGAGTCGAGAATTTCCCACGGAGGCACCGGTTGCTCTGCGAGTCGACGCGGATCAGGAGGCTCTCGTCAAGGAGTGTTTGTATCCGTGAGTCGAGATGTTTGCTAAGGATTATTTGTTTCCCTGGCGCCAAGGATTATTTGTTTCCTTGGGGTTTGAAACGAGTCGAGAATTTCCCACGGAGGCACTGGTTGCTCTGCGAGTCGACGCGGATCAGGAGGCTCTCGTCAAGGAGTGTTTGTATCCGTGAGTCGAGGAATTTGCTAAGGATTATTTGTTTCCCTAGCGCCAATGATTATTTGTTTCCTTAGGGTTTGAAACGAGTCGAGAATTTCCCACGGAGGCACTGGTTGCTCTGCGAGTCGACGCGGATCAGAAGGCTCTCGTCAATGAGTGTTTGTATCCGTGAGTCGAAGAATTTGCTAAGGATTATTGTTTCCCTAGCGCCAAGGATTATTTGTTTCCTTGGGGTTTGAAACGAGTCGAGAATTTCCCATGGAGGCACCGGTTGCTCTGCGAGTCGACGCGGATCAGGAGGCTCTCGTCAAGGAGTGTTTGTATCCGTGAGTCGAGGAATTTGCTAAGGATTATTTGTTTCCCTAGCGCCAAGGATTATTTGTTTCCTTGGGGTTTGAAACGAGTCGAGAATTTCCTACGGAGGCACTGGTTGCTCTGCGAGTCGACGCGGATCAGGAGGCTCTCGTCAAGGAGTGTTTGTATCCATGAGTCGAGGAATTTGGTAAGGATTATTTGTTTCCCTAGCGCCAAGGATTATTTGTTTCCTTGAGGTTTGAAACGAGTCGAGAATTTCCCACGGAGGCACTGGTTGCTTTGCGAGTCGACGCGGATCAGGAGGCTCTCGTCAAGGAGTGTTTGTATCCGTGAGTCGAGATGTTTGCTAAGGATTATTTGTTTCCCTAGCGCCAAGGATTATTTGTTTCCTTGGGGTTTGAAACGAGTCGAGAATTTCCCACGGAGGCACTGGTTGCTCTGCGAGTCGACGCGAATCGGGAGGCTCTCGTCAAGGATTGTTTGTTTCCCTGAGTTGAGGTATCTGCTGAAGACACTGGTTTCTTCGAAGTTGGACTGAACCGTCGAAATTTGGCTTTGTCTTCTGGCGGAGCCTGTTGGGAAAGTATGGTTCCCTCTTTGTTTACGCCCTTGGATTGTATACAGGGATCGATGTGATCTTAACTGTAGGGCCAAAGTTTTATCATCATTTTTTTTGTTTTATCTCCGCGATGCTCTATCATTTCAGCTTTTATATCGCGAAGGTCGCGATTGCCCAATCATTTCGGCTATTTTTCGCGGTGCCCAATCATTTCGGCTATTTATTTTATTCTTACTCGCTGCTTTTTATTACGAGTTGCCCAATCATTTCGGCTATTTTGCATGCACACATTTTTACTTGCTGCTTTTTATTGCAAGTTGCCCTATCATTTCGGCTATTTCGTATGCATGTGCGGCCTATTGGCTTTTCGCCGTAAACCTGAAATTAGACGTCGATTTCGGCATCAGCACCGCTACAACTGGGATATTGCCAGGAGCGAATCATCATTTGCCTCCGTCGGTATCGAACAAAGGTGGCTTAGCGAACAGGGTTAAGGTCCCGCCGACTAAGGCTTTTGACTTCATGAGCCGTAAGGGTCTCACAAAGGTATTTCTTCCTACAAGTCGTGAGGATCTTGTAGGTGTATTTTCTCCTTAGGAATCGTGAGGATTCCTAAGTGTTCGTTTCCTCTGTAAGTAGTAAGGATCCTATAGGAGGGTTTTCTCCTCATAAATCGAGAGGATTTACAAGGGTTATTCACCATGCGAACATATCCCCAGTCACAAATAAGACTTGGTTAGGGAAATGCTTATTCGAGCCCGTGGATTGTATACAAGGGTCAGTATTGAACCACTTGTAGGGCAATATCGGAAGTTGTGGGGATTTCTTAAGCACAGGTTTAGGTCTCTGTAACTTAAGACTTTCAACTCTTGTGAGCCGTGAGGGTCTCATAAGAGAGTTCTCCTTACGAGTCGTGAGGATCTCGCAAGTGTATTTTCTCCTTAGGAATCGTGGGGATCCCTAAGTGTGTTGCTCCCTTGTGAGTCGTAAGGATCTCACGCGGATGGTTTCTCCTTACAAGGTCGAGAGGACCCTATAAGTGTCCTTTAACGAGGTTGCGCCCTTTCAGGTTTTCACAAACACTCGCCGGTAGCCCTGCCGTTTTTACTCACGGAGCCCTTTCGGGTTTTCATCCATGCCCTTTTTGCTTATGGACATACCGTTTTGTTTTTTTTTATCTTTATATATTTTTTACGAGGTCGCGCCCTTTCGGGTTTTCACGAACACTCGCCGGTAGCCCTGCTGTTTTTACTCACGGAGCCCTTTCGGGTTTTCATCCATGCCCTTTTTGCTTATGGACATACCGTTTTTTTTTATATCTTGTCAGCCTAAAAGATGCTGCGGTAGTAGTTTAAAGACGTTTCGGTCTGCTATTAGTTTAAGGACATTTCGGTCCGACTTTGAGAAGGCTGGCTACTGCTGATAGAGTTTGAGCCTAAGCATAGTATTTCTTTAGGAAGCGACCGTTTATTGACCTGAAAGGCCTTTCACCGTGCATGTCCATGAGTAGATAGGCCCCACCCTGGTAGACCTTATCTATGATGTATGGGCCTTCATAGTTTGGTTCGAATTTTCCTCGCTTAGCGCGATTGGGAATCATAGGCCTTTTGACCATTAGCACAAGTTCGCCTTGGCGGAATGTCCTCGGTCGGGCCAATCTTTCATATGAGTGCGTCATCTTTGCTTTATAAGCTTCCAGATTTTGTTGTGCTGTGAGCCGGGCTTCATCAAGGGCGTCAAGCTCCTCAAGCCGAAGGTGAGCGTTTTCTTCGTCCGTCAGCTCGTTGTGGACTGCCACTCGTAGAGAGGGTAATTCTATCTCGAGAGGGAGTACTGCTTCTGTACCGAATACCAACGCATATGGCGTTGCGTTCGTGGCCGTTTTAAACGTAGTTCGATACGCCCAGAGAGCTTATTGCAGTCTTTCGTGCCAGTCTTTCTTATTTCGTGACACCGTTTTCTTCATGATCTTCGTCAAGGTCTTGTTGAAGACCTCAGCTAGACCGTTAGCTCGCGGATTATAAACTGAGGAATATCTCCAGTCTATATTATGCTGTTGCGTGAAGCGACTGATTTTGTGGCTTCTATAGGCTAGCCCGTTATCCTAGATGATTCGTCTTGGCGTTCTAAACCGATATATGACATGCGTCTTGAAGAAATGGAGGATATTCTCTGTCTTTACTTCCCTCAGCGGTACCGCTTCTGCCCACTTAGAGAAGTATTCAGTCGTCGCTAGGATGAAACGATGTCCTCTAGACGATGCTGGTTCGATGGGGCCGACTATATCAGTCCCCCACATTTCGAATGGCCAGCTAGCCACCATTGGATGTAGTGGATTCGGATGCTGATGGATGAAGTCCCCATGAATTTGGCATGAGTGGCATTGCTTCGCATGTTCGAGGCAGTCCTGGATCATCGTGGGCCAGTAGTAGCCCATCCGTTTGATCTTCAACTTCATCTTTGGGCCCGCTTGGTGAGAACCGCAGATTCCGTCATGAACTTCCTGGACGACTCTTTTCGCTTCGTCAGGCCCCAGACATCTCAACCACAGGGAATCAAATGACCTCTTGTATAGAATATCATTGACGAAGGCGAAAGACAGAGCTCGTTTTATGAGCTGATGTCTTGTGGACGCTTCTTCAGGCGTTCAGTGGGACTTAAAGTAGTCTATGAAGACTTCCCTCCAATCCTCGGCCTTTTCCCGGTCTTTTATTTGCAGAGCCATTTGCTCAGTCGCTCTCTTTTCTTCGGATGATTCCGGAGGTATTTCCGCTGGGGCAAGCACCCGAGGGCTTTGTACCACGATTCTTATGTCATCGAGGCTTTTATTAGCCAGTTCTTTGGCAAGCTTAGCTAACGCGTCCGCTTTGCTATTTTCTGCGCGTGGTATGCTTTCCAAAGTATAGGCGGGAATTTGGGTCAACAGTTGTTGCACCTTTTCGCCGTACTTCACCAACTCTGGTTTGCACGTTTGGTAGTCGCCATTTACTTGACTGATCACCAGCCGGGAGTCTCCATATATAAGGAGGTCTTTAATTCCCATGTCGATAGCGATCTCGAGGCCTGCTATCAAACCTTCGTATTCGGCTTCATTATTCGTCCTCGGCTCTGTTAAGGAGAAGGCGAAGCGCATAATCCCTCCTTGTGGAGTTACGAAGATGAGGCCTACTCCCGATTTGATTATAGGGGTACTTTGTAGGCGCTTTTTCATGGAAGATGCTCCGTCAAAATAAAGCTCCCATCGGGTGTCGTTCCCATCGATAGCATCAAACGCATGTTCGTCTGGAAGATCGCAATTTAAAGGAGAATCAGCGGGTATCGGATGCTCAGCAAGGAAGTCGGCGATAGCCTGACCTTTGACCGCCTTGAGGGGTTGATACGTTATCGAGAACTCCATTAAGAGCAGAGCCCATTTAGCGAGTCGACCTGTCAGTATAGCCTTCGACATCAAATATTTAAGAGGGTCGACCTTCGAAATGAGACGGACCTCATGCGCCAATACATAGTGCCTGAGCTTTGTTATCGCGAAGATCAACACCAGGCAGTGTTTTTCAATGGGAGAGTAGTTGCTTTCTGCCCCCAGAAGAACTCGACTCAAGTAATAGAGAGCTCTTTCTTTTCCTTGGTCATTCTCTTGCGCCCATAATGTGCCTAAGGAACCTTCGAGGGCGGCTGTATAAAGAATGAGAGGTTTTCCCTTAACCGGAGCAGCCAACACTGGTGGGTTTTGCAGGTACTGTTTAATTTCGTCCAGCGCGCCCTGGCATTTTTGATCCCAGACGAATGGAGTTCCCTTCTTCATGAGGTGACTGTAAGGGCGGCACTTGCCAGAGAGGTTGGCTATAAATCGCCGAATATATGCGAGCTTTCCTTGGAGAGACCGCAACTGTTTGAGAGTCCTTGGCGGAGGCATTTCCATGATCGCTTTGATCTTGGACGGATCTATTTCGATACCCCGGTGTCGGACAATGAATCCCAGGAATTTGCCTGAGGAAACTCCGAATGCACACTTGAGAGGGTTCATCTTCAAGTTGTATTGTCGAAGGCGTTGAAATACAGTCTTTAGATGCTCGAGATGTTCCTCGTATGATTTGCTCTTAACCATGAGGTCGTCGATATAGCATTCGACGATTTCATGTATAAGTTCATCGAAGATCTTCGGCATGGCCCTTTGGTAAGTGGCACCGGCGTTCTTTAACCCGAAGGGCATCACTTTATAACAAAATATTCCCAAAGGGGTCCGGAAAGCGGTATGCTTCTGGTCTTCAGGATGCATCTTTATCTGATTATACCCTGATGAGCCGTCCATGAAGGAGAAAACCTCATGAGTGGACGTATTGTCTATCATCAATTCGGTGACTGGCACCGGGAAATCATCCTTCGGGCAGGCTTTGTTAAGATCCCGAAAGTCCATGCATATGCGCACTGTCCCATTTTTCTTCATCACCGGGACGATGTTGGCGATCCATTTAGGGTATTGAACTTCCTGGATAAAACCAGATTCGATTAGCTTGTTGACCTCGGCGTTGATGCTCATCTCAAGCTCGAGCCGCATTCTTCTTGGCGCCTGTTTAACCGGCTTGACATCTGGGGATATCGCCAATTTGTGCACAGCAACTTCTGGATCTAGTCCCGGCATTTCGGAATAGTTCCATGCGAAGAAATCTTTATACTATACAAGGACGTCTTTTAACGCAGCTACCTTTTCTTCGGATAACATCTCGCTGACAAATATCGGTCGCGGGTCATTTAGCGTCCCCAACTAGATTTTCTTGAGGTTATCCGCGGTAGTATGTATTCCATCTTCCATTTCTTTCGGAGCTGGCGGAAATTCTGAAATCACCCTATCGTTGTTTTCGAAGCACCAGGGAAGGCTGTCCATGTTCTCGGGCTCTTCTTTTAATATCGTTATCATGTGACAGGTGCGAATCCGCTTCCAATCCCAGTGTGGAGTTGGTTCTGTTCTTGTGGCTTTGGGTTCATGTTTTTGTGGCGGTGTTACCCTCCAGTTATCAGACAGAGCGAACTTGCCAAGCTGATACTGATCTTCGACCCAATTCTTGAAGGTGAAGCAGTCTTCGATAGGATGCCCTATTACTTGATGGTAAGAGCATTAATTTGGGTCAGAGGCTTCGCCTGCTTGTTCGGGGTGCTTGGACTCCGGCAGTGTAAGCATCTGATGTTTTAGAGCAAGCTCAAGTATCTTCTTCGTCTTGTCCTGAGGAAATGAGTACGCTCGACTCATTTTCTTCATGAGGGATATGTTAATAACGCTCGACTCCCGCTCGCATGGCTTCTTAGCCCCGCTTTGTTGCTGTTGAGCGCCTTTTTGGCCTTTCGACTTGTTTCTTCTTCTGCGTCGAGCCTTCTTCATAACAGGTTGACACGGAGTGATGTTCATATCAGATTTTTGCATTTTCATACCGCCCAATTTTTATCACATTGCATATCGGTAGGTACTCTTGAGCCGTGTTTGCTAGTCAAATGCAGGATACAGGTTCTCGGCTCTAAACGGTGAAATTCATGGAAAAACATGACAAAACCTGGGTTCCTGCCAACCACAGATAAAACACGGATCTCCGCTCTTTATCCGTCTGTTGCTACACACCAGTTTAAGAGACAAAATAGCAAATCGATGTCGTTTTCATGCACAAGGCTCAATGGCAACACAAGATCCAAGAAATCTACACGGAGCTCAAGGAAATCATGACAAAAAGATCCACATCAAATCACCTTTTGCTCAACAAAATTCTGGAAAAATCGTGAGGAAAATATGAGAAAAGATATATACCAGACTCATGGACACAGCAAACCAGGGAACTCTACAAAAATTGGTCACCTAACTCCACTAAAGGGCCGCGGTTCCGCGGAATAAGCTGGCTTAGGCCGCGGAACCACGGTCGTATAGTGGCGGCAGTTGACCAATTTTTTAGGGTGTTTTTGTCTTTCCATTTTAGTTCTGAATGTTGCCCTAGGTTTTCATTTTCCAGCCTATAAATACCCCAGAACCTTGTGAAGAAAAAGGGTACATAATCTTGTATTTTTCTAGGTTTAGAATACTTGTTTCTTCTTCTTCTTCTCATCTCTTCTCCATTGAAAATCTTGTAGTGAGCTTTTGTGAGTGAAGAATGATGAATAAAGAAGAACCGTTTACTTATCATGCTTGTCTTGTTCTTTAGTTAACTTGTTAATTGTTGTAATTTTCATTTGTTAACTTAGTTGTTTTTATTTCTTGTTGTTTCTTTCTTCTCTCTTTTTCTTTATCCTTAAAACAACGATGATGCTTACGCTTGATCCTTACCAAGGTGAGGTCGCAAATAGCTAGTTGTTATCTTCTAATCTCTTTCTTTCTATCTTTCTCTTTTGTTTTGTTTCCTTTTCATTATGATGTGTGAATAGTTTTATACTTGTTAGGGTAGGATAAGGGAAGTTTGAGAGAAGGAAATCTCTCTCACTCTTTCCTTGCCCAACATCTTAAAATCAACTCCCGTTAATTGAACCACAATCCGCTCCTTACGGCACCCTATCCTACATGATAGTGGTGATTCCATAGTGAGACCGGTTGTGGTTGAATTAACCAGAGGTTATGGCTAAGAGCCAAGAATGGACGGACAAGCACCAAAAGGAAGAACTTAAGCGTTGGAAAGCCTAGCTTATACTCGCAAGTTCCTTCCTAGTCGTGCTAATCCCCGTTGTTGCCGATTACCGTAACACCGATATTAAGAGTGGCAACGAAAGAAGTGAGCGACTCCTAACTCAAACTAGCCTAATCCTAACCCTAACAAGCTCTCTTTACATATCATTTTAACACCTAATTTATCACAACAAAATCTGGAAAACTGGACTTAACTCGTTAAAGCACATAGAAAAAGATTCCTATCTCCCTGCGGACGACCCGTACTCAACCGGCTAGCTACAAGCGAAACCGTCTTGATTGCGGTAATTAACTAAACTTGAACACGCAGAATCCCTAACAATCAAATGGCGCCGTTGCCGGGGAGACGGTAGTTTATTTCTTTGTGTAATTTCGGGTTAACTTGTGAATATAACCAAAAAAAATATACTTTGTAAAAAAATCATCTTGTTATTTTTGATTAGTTTTTGTGCAAGTGTGCAGGATAATACGGAGTTCGAGTTCAGTGCCAAAGACGTGGGAAGATAGACCCACATTTCGCGGCTACACCGCGACGGATCAAAACGAAGCAAACGGTCTACTGTAAAAAAATCTGGAGCAGAAACAGTAAGAAAGTCAAAATTCAGCACATCCAGACAAGCAGAGGACACCCAACAGAACCCACCCAACAAAACTGAAGCCCCAATTCCACAAGATAGCCGCGGAACCACGGCATTAGAGCCCTATTGCCGCGGAACCGCGGCCATTTGGTGGCCTCAGGGTTCCAAATTCCCTGTAAGTCTCTCTCTCCTCTCCCCCACTCCTCTGGACTCCAATAAACTGTGTTTTCTGCAGCATTCTTTACGCAAACACTTCTCCCCCTTCCAATAAACTTTTTTTGTGCAGGATTCTTTGCGCCGCGCTAAAAATAAAAATTGTTTGCAGTTGATTTGTTATCGCTTTGCATTCATTAATACGGACTTAAGGGGCTTGAAACCAATTCAGATTGGGTGGGGATTTCATCACCCTTCCCAGGACCCCAAAAATCATAAAAAGCATATGCATTGACCATTGTTAAAATTAAAAAATACTAGACTCAGCCCTAAGGACTTCGCGCTCAATAGGAAGAGGACTAGTTACAGGCATCGGCCGTTTATCCTATCTGACTTTTGCGGTGCCTAGGCAAGTGTGACGAAGGAAAGTGGTTATTTAATTAAGGAACTTCGCGAAAGCGTTGGACAACCTCCCACTTACCTGGCACTTATCTGGCCGCATTAGACGGAGAAGAGGCGGTTTGAGGTCTTTTTTCTAGCCCTCTGGAACAGTTAGGAGCAGGTCTAGTTGAACTAGGTGACCCTAGGTTTAGGTGAGATTGTGCATATCTTATTTGTGATTACTTAAAGCCGTAAGTCCGTACATATTTCTATAAAGATTTTTCTATAAAAAAAAGGAAAAAAAGGGAAAAAAAGGAAAAAATCAAAAACTTTTATAAAAACTTGGCCTTTGTCGCCAAATCCATTTCTCACCCACCACCCATCATTTTTCTCCATTGACGTTTACTTACCCTCACCTTCTCCGCTTTGATTATACTAAACTCGTTTAGTGTATGTCCGCTTGGACTCGGGATACTAGCGCACGTCTGGTCCACGTTACGTTAGTCGCTACCGACTACGCGATCGACTCAGACGTCGAAACTCCGTCCACTCCTCTTTCACCCCTTCCATTGCCGGCCAACTCCGACGTTGACCGGAATTCTGTTCATACATCTTCACCTTCACCTTCACCAACCTCTTCTTCCGCGATGTCAGGATTTAATCCGAAAATCTCTTTGACTACCCCTGGATTGGCTCCACCTCCTATGGAGACCAATAACCCACCACCACCGCCTGTTGTAGCGCCGCAGCGAATCGCGCTCCAGGATCGTTTCTATCCCACCCGTTCTGCACTTCCCACCTGCCTTTCTCTTCCACCGGCCAATGGGGACAACTTTGAAATTAAGCCCCACTTCATCAACGTGCTTCCACGATTTCATGGGCTTGAATCTGAAGATGCCTATATCTTCATCAATAAATTTCAAAACGTCTGTGCCATGATGAAAACCACCCAGCTGTCGGACGATGCTATACATCTACGGGTCATTCCGTTCACTTTATGCGATCTTGCTGAAAAATGGCTGTATAGCACCGCTTCCCACTCAATCACCAGCTGGGACGAGTTTGTTAAAGCGTTTCTAAAAAAATTCTATCCGAATCATAAAACCGCAAGGATCCGCAATGAAATCAACCAATTCTCTCAGCTTCCTTCCGAACCCTTCTGGAAGTGCTTTGACCGGTACAAAGACCTTCTTGTTCAGTGTCCTCACCACGGTATAGAGAAATGGCAACTTTGTCAAACCTTATACGAGGGCCTGAACCCAGCAACGAAGCAGTTGTTGGAAACCATCTGTCAGGGCCACTTCCTATCGAAATCTGACGAGGAAGCGTGGCAGTTCTTTGACGACCTTGCGGAGCAAACGCTATAATGGGAGAGCACCAGACCGACTTCTTCTTCTTCTACCTCCACTTCTACCGGTCAGTCTAGGGTAGGAATTCACCAACTTGATGTCTCTATTGCGATGAAAGCTGAAATGGCTGCAATAACAAGAAAGCTTGAAGCGATAGAGAGCAAATTTTCTTCTCCTGCTCCTGCCCCTGTTCTCCCCCTTCATACCATTTGCGCTTGTTGTTCCGATCCTTCTCACTTAACCGAAGAGTGTCCTTACAATCCACCATCGCAAGGACAGGATCAGGTTAATGCTGCATTCCAGCAAAGACCGAGGAATGATCCATACTCTTCCACCTACAATCCCGGTTAGAGGAACCACCCCAATTTCGCCTGGAATCAGAATCAGAATCAATTCCAAGGCAACAATTTCCAAAGGGCCCCTCCGCCGTAACAACAAGCGCAACAACAAACTCAGTATCAGCAGCCCTTCCAACCCCAACCTTTTCAAAACCAGACGAACAACTTTGCACCCAACAATTCTTTTCCACCAAACAACTTTGTTCCGTCAAACAACGATAAGGTTTCCTCGCTCGAACGAAGTCTGGAGGCGTTCGTTAAACAATCGACTCAGTCCACCGCCAACATCCAGTCTTCCATTCAGTCCTTAGTGCAACACACTGCCGCTCACGGGCAAAGCATCAAAACCATCGAGGCCCAGATTGCACAGCTGAATGCGGCCTTAAGCGAGCGAGAGAAGGGGAAGCTCCCATCCCAGCCACTCCCAAATCCCGGTCACCCATATAATGCACATGTTGCTCTTGAACAACAGAACCATAATGTGAGTGCCGTGACTACACTGAGATCGGGAAGGACGCTGCAAAACAACATTGGCACACGGATCAACGATGACACCCCGGCCGCTTCTTCTTCTTCTTCTTCTTCTGCTTCTTCGTCTTCTGAGCCTATTCTCCGTTCTTCACAAGGCTCTCCTTCCTCTTCTTCTGCTCTGAACGGACCCACTTCTCACTCCACGAAAACACCTGTTCTAGGATCCGTTCCAACTCCACAATCTCCTCCTCCAGCATTAGACTCAACCAATTTTAAAAATGTTCCATTTCCAAACAGGTTGAGGTCTAATAAACAAAATCCTCAAATGGAGAAGATTCTGGAGTTATTTAAGCAGGTTAACATTAACATTCCTCTTTTAGATGTTGTCCAACAAGTCCCGCCCTACGCGAAAATCTTAAAGGACTTGTGCACGAAAAAGAGAAAGTCTCAGGTACCCAAGAAAGTTTTCTTTGCTAGTGCTGTGAGTGATGCCCTTACCCAATCTTTACCACAAAAACGGAAGGACCCTGGCTGTCCTACGATTTCTATTACTATTGGGGATAAGAACATCAACCACGCACTATTAGATCTTGGTGCCAGTGTTAACCTGCTTCTGTACTCAGTATACGAGCAATTAGGCATCGGAGAGCTGAAACCCACGCACTGCACTCTCCAAATGGCCGACCGATCGATCACCCATCCTAGGGGTGAGCTAGAGGATGTGTTAATAAAAGTCGGGGACTTCATATTCCCCGTTGACTTCATTGTATTAGACACACAGCCTATAGCTAACCCTCGGAATCAAATTCCGGTGATACTCGGTCCCCCATTCCTTGCAACCTCAAATGCTGTGATCAATTGTCGCAATGGTTCGATGAACCTCTCTTTTGGAAACATGACGATTGAACTCAACATTTTTAGGTTGGGGAATCAGCCCGCCGAACATAATGCTCATATATTGGACGTCTGCTCGATCCAGGAGATCACCCCAGAAGAATGTGAATTCGAGGTGTTTCTATTTGATCACGATAATCTTGACGCCACTAGTGCGTTTCTCTTCGAACTTGCTGCTGTTTCTGCGCCCGACAACGACTACGAGTGTTTCACGTTCTCGAACGATCTTAGCCGCGCACAACCCGAGCTTGAATCTTTTGAATTTCCGGATGAGTTACCTGAACCATCCAACTCGGTCGCCTACACTCGTTTCGAGACCTTTTCACCAATCTTACCTTCAATCGTTTCACCTCCAACGCTCGAACTCAAGCCTTTGCCGTCTCACCTTAAGTACGCTTACTTAGGAGAGAATGAGACCCTCCCTATCATCATCTCGGCTTCTCTAGCTCCAGAGCAAGAGAACGACCTTCTTGCGGTCTTGCACAGCAACAGGCAAGCTTTTGGCTGGTCCATAGCGGACATCAAGGGGATTAGTCCCCTACTCGTTGAGCATCACATTCATATGATGGATGATGCCAAACCAGCCCGGGATCCACAAAGACGTCTCAATCCAGTCATGAAAGAGGCTGTGAAGGAGATCGTAAAATGTCTAGATAGTGGTATCATTTACCCTATCTCTGATAGCCAGTGGGTTAGCCCCATTCATGTTGTCCCCAAGAAATCGGGCATCACGGTCATCACTAACGAGCCGAACGAGTTAATCCCTACTCGCACCCAAACTGGGTGGCGAGTGTGCATTGATTACAGAAAACTCAACGCCGCAATGCAGAAAGACCACTTTCTGCTACCTTTCATTGACCAGATGCTTGAACGATTGGCCGGACACGAGTACTACTGCTTTCTTGATGGCTACTCCGGCTATAATCAGATTCCCATCGCCAAAAAAGACCAGAACAAGACCACATTCACTTGTCCTTTCGGCACGTTTGCATATCGTCGCATGCCCTTTGGGTTATGCAATGCGCCCGCTACCTTCCAGCGGTGTATGATAGGAATCTTCTCAGACATGGTGGAAAAATTTCTGGAGATTTTCATAGATGATTTCTCCATCTTCGGCGATTCCTTCAATGAGTGTTTGCTGCATCTTGACGCTGTCCTTACCCGATGTAAGGACAAGAATCTCACTTTGAATTGGGAGAAATGCCACTTCATGGTGCGCGAAGGTATTGTCTTAGGACATATCATCTCGCAAAATGGCATAGAGGTTGACAAAGCAAAGATTGAGGTCATTTCCAATCTACCTCCTCCCCGATGCGTCAGAGATATCCGAGCCTTCCTTGGCCATGCCGGTTTCTATAGACGGTTCATCAAGGACTTTAGTAAGATTGCTAGACCCTTGACTCTTTTGCTGGCCAAGGACACGCCATTCGACTTCAACTCGAGCTGTGTGACTGCATTCGAGTCATTGAAAAGCTCACTCACTTCTGCTCCCGTTCTTTCTTCACCTGACTGGACGCACCCATTTGAGATTATGTGCGATGCATCCGACTTTGCCATTGGTGCTGTCCTTGGACAACACATCAACAAGATGTCGCACGTAATCTATTATGCGAGCCGAACCCTGAACGACGCCCAACTCAACTATACAACAACCGAGAAGGAATTCTTAGCTGTTGTATTTGATTTAGAAAACTTCAGGCCCTACCTCATCGGCTCTCCAGTCATTGTCTACACAGACCATTCTGCTCTGCGCCATCTTTTTGCGAAGAAAGATGCAAAATCTCGGTTAATACGTTGGATCCTCTTGCTTCAAGAGTTTGACCTTGTCATTAAGGACAAACGAGAATGTGAAAACGTAGTTGCCGACCATCTCTCATGACTTCCTTCTTTGCCTTCGCTTCCAATTCCGATCAATGACGTTTTCCCGGATGAACAGCTCTTGACAGTATCTTGCGAACCCTGGTTCGCAGATATTGTGAACTATTTGGCCACGGGATTACTACCGACTGAATGGTCAAGTCAGGACAGACTTCGCTTCTTATCCCAAGTAAAACACTTTTACTGGGACGAACCCTATCTGTTCAAGTACTGTCCCGACCAGATTATTCGTCAGTGTGTCCCTGACGAGGAATTCAAGAGTGTGCTGTCATTTTGCCACGATCAAGCGTGTGGCGGGCATTTTGGCCCCAGAAAGACAGCTGAGAAGATCTTGCAATGTGGTTTCTAATGGCCACAACTCTTCAAAGACGCTCATGACTATTGCAAGACTTGCTCCCGGTGCCAACACTTGGGTCGGATATCCTGGAGGAACGAGATGCCGCTCCAACCGATCTTGGTTGTGGAGATTTTCGATGTTTGGGGGATAGATTTCATGGGGCCGTTTCCCAGCTCTTTTGGGAACTTGTACATCCTTCTCGCTGTTGATTACGTCTCTAAATGGGTCGAGGTTGTGCCCAGCCGGACTAACGACAACAAGATTGTCGTTAGGTTCCTTAAAGAAAATATTTTCTCCCGGTTTGGGCACCCCCGAGCGATCATTACCAACAATGGAAGTCATTTCTGCAAAAAAACTTTCGAGGCCTTGATGCGGAAGTATTCCATTAATCATAAGCTCTCTACTCCCTACCACCCCCAAACCTGCGGGAAGGCCGAAGTTTCAAATCGGCAAATCAATCAGATACTGGAGAAGACGATTTCCAAGAACCGTAAGGATTGGTCACTGAAACTCACTGATGCCCTTTGGGCATTTCGAACCGCTTATAAGACCGACCTTGGCATGTCTCCCTATCAGCTTGTGTACGGAAAAGCCTGCCACCTACCTGTCGAAATAGAGCATCGCGCATTTTGGGCGATAAAGGAGCTGAATCTGTCTCTCGAGGATGCGGGCAGCCATCGGAAGCTGCAGTTGAACGAATTAAGCGAGCTTAGGGATGAGGCTTACGATAATGCGGTTGTCGTTAAGAACCGAATGAAGGTGTTTCACGATAAACACCTTTTGCGCAAAACCTTCGTACCTGGTCAGCAGGTACTGCTTTACGACACCCGACTTCACTTCCATCTAGGAAAGCTCAGATCTCGCTGGAAAGGGCCGTATTTTGTGAGGAATGTATATCCACAGGGCGCTGTAGATTTGGAAAATCCAAAGGACGGTTCATTTTTCAAAGTGAACGGACACCGACTCAAACCGTACCTTAGCGCCGAACCAACAGAGAAGCTCCTGGTCTTACAGGAGCCGGTTTACCCTGCCTAATCTTTCTCTGTCTACCTCCAAACTTCGGTTATCCAGCCAAGAACAGTGGACACTGTTCCAAATAAGTTTGGGGGTCTGTATAAACCATTTTGTATATATTTTTGGATATTCTTTTTCTTTTCTTTAAAAACAAAATAAAAAAAAATTGTGTATCGCTAACCGACAATTTTGACCCTTCAAATGATCTCTTCATGCAATGACAGTGAGGACACTGTCCAGTTTAAGTTTGGGGGTACGCTCGGTACGCATTTCTTACCTTCGCATTCATATGTATATTTTGCATCTGCATATTAAAATCCATAAAATTCATAAAAATCTGAAAATTTTCAAAAAACATAAAAACTTTTCTGTCAAGTTAGCTAGTGGGAGGACTCTGATTCAACATTTCGACGGTTTTGTTTGATAAAATAAGAATAACTAAATCTTATGTTTAGATTTTGAAAACCTGAAAGATAACTCTCCTTTGAAGATAACTATAGCTGATATACGTCTTTACATCACACTACACGTGTCATGAGTTTTTGGAAATTATATGACAAGTCTTTTATGTTTAAAAACTTTTAAACAGATAAATGATTTTCTGAGGATCAAATAGATTTGTTCTGAAATAAGTAGTGTCAAGAATAGTTTATGAAGTAAAGCGAACATGAAGGAATGTTATTGATGCCGTAATTGGAACTAAGTCTGAAAAATAACCCATCTGGAATTTGATTGGAATGATTACACACCAAACCCACTAAACACGTCATTTATCCAAAAAAATAACTGAACTGCCGGTTATATCTCCGTTCGTATTAAATCATCTGATTTTCATGCCAAACTGTCTTTTGTTTTTTGACCCAGGTAACCTGAGTAATTAAGTCCGCTGGGGTATTTCTACACCTAATGCCCTAAAACCAACCGGTTTAGGAGCATTGGCCCAAAGCTCGCTAAGAAGCCTAGAAAGTCCAGATTAAAACAAAGTCAAGCAAGTGTTCTCTCCAAGTTAAAATTCCTAACGGTTCTTTGTGTGAGAATAATCTTGATAAAAGACAGGCTTTTATAAAAAATTTAGCGGAGATATGAAGGTTTTATTCTATGATAAAGACTATTGCACGTTCACAGAGGTGTGTATGAAATGAAAACAAGAAAAAGGTGGAGTGAAAAATAAGACCTAGTTTCCTGTTAAGGAAGATAGAAATTCTAAAATTGAAACTTTACTGGGAAACGAAACTTGAAAAATGCTTAACTCTTTATAAAACTTATGTGATCCTTTCAAAATTTTTATCTGAGCTTTATTGACATGATAACGTAATTCGATCCTTCTGGAAACTAAACGACACTATTTGCACTGCACGTAAAGACATATAAAATCTGTAGTTAAATAAGAAGCGAGGTGTGAAAAATAAAGGTTCGATAGTCTAGACTTAGGATAATAGAATTGTTATTTTCTGAAACAAAACTTTAGGGTTTGAATCTTAGTTATTTTACAAAACTAGCTTGACCGGATTTTGTGGGTAGTATCCGCTGAAAACCCTCAGGAGACAGCACTACTCCTACTAGGGACACCTAGAGGTTTAACGGCTTGTTGCACATGCTCAGTGCAATCGCGTTCCCTGCGAAAGTGAGGTTAGGAAAATTTTTGTGAATAAATTGGTTTTGCTCGGGACGAGCAAATGATAAGTTTGGGGGTATTTGTTCATATCAGATTTTTGCATTTTCATACCGCCCAATTTTTATCACATTGCATATCGGTAGGTACTCTTGAGCCGTGTTTGCTAGTCAAATACAGGATACAGGTTCTCGGCTCTAAACGGTGAAATTCATGGAAAAACACGACAAAACCCGGGTTCCTGCCAACCACAGATAAAACACGGATCTCCGCTCTTTATCCGTCTGTTGCCACACACCAGTTTAAGAGAAAAAATGGCAAATCGATGTCGTTTTCATGCAAAAGGCTCAATGGCAACATAAGATCCAAGAAATCTACACGGAGCTCGAGGAAATCATGACAAAAAGATCCACATCAAATCACCTTTTGCTCAACAGAAATTCTGGAAAAATCGTGAGGAAAATATGAGAAAAGATATATACCAGACTCATGGGCACAGCAAACCAGGGAACTCTACAAAAATTGGTCATCTAACTCTACTAAAGGGCTACAGTTCCGCGGCATAAGCTGGCTTAGGCCGCGGAACCGCGGCCGTATAGTGGCGGCAGTTGACCAATTTTTTAGGGTGTTTTTGTCTTTCCATTTTAGTTCTGAATGTTGCCCTAGGTTTTCATTTTCCAGCCTATAAATACCCCAGAAACCTTGTGAAGAAAAGGGTGCATAATCTTGTATTTTTCTAGGTTTAGAATACTTGTTTCTTCTTCCTCTTCTCATCTCTTCTTCATTGAAAATCTTGTAGTGAGCTTTTGTGAGTGAAGAATGATGAATAAAGAAGAACCGTTTACTTATCATGCTTGTCTTGTTCTTTAGTTAACTTGTTAATTGTTGTAATTTTCATTTGTTAACTTAGTTGTTGTTATTTCTTGTTGTTTCTTTCTTCTCTCTTTTTCTTTATTCTTAAAACAACGATGATGCTTACGCTTGATCCTTGCCAAGGTGAGGTCGTAAATAGTTAGTTGTTATCTTCTAATCTCTTTCTTTCTATCTTTCTCTTTTGTTTTGTTTCCTTTTCATTAGGATAAGGGAAGCTTGAGAGAAGTAAATCTCTCTCACTCTTTCCTTGCCCAACATCTTAAAATCAACTCCCGTTAATTGAACCACAATCCGCTCCTTACGGCACCCTATCCTACATGATAGTGGTGATTCCGTAGTGAGACCGGTTGTGGTTGAATTAACCGGAGGTTATGGCTAAGAGCCAAGAACGGACGGACAAGCACCAAAAGGAAGAACTTAAACGTTGGAAAGCCTAGCTTATACTCGCAAGTTCCTTCCTAGTCGTGCTAATCCCCGTTGTTGCCGATTACCGTAACACCGATATTAAGAGTGGCAACGAAAAAAATGAGCGACTCCTAACTTAAACTAGCCTAATCCTAACCCTAACAAGCTCTCTTTATATATCATTTTAACACCTAATTAATCACAACAAAATCTGGAAAACTGGACTTAACTGGTTAAAGCACATAGAAAAAGATTCCCATCTCCCTGCGGACGACCCGTACTCAACCGGCTAGCTACAAGCGAAACCGTCTTGATTGCGGTAATTAACTAAACTTGAACACGCAGAATCCCTAACAATCAAGTGACACTTTCATTTTTGACGGCCTGTTGAAGGAGGTGTTGCGTTCTGGCTCTTTCGTAGATGGCCATTTCGCGATTGTGATCATCTCGGACCTTTTGACCAGCTTCCCTTATAAGCCTGTCCATTTGTTCTTCAAACGACGGACCGGGCACTTTTGCATCAGGAACTTTTACTGGTTTAGGATTAGTGTCCTCCCGTTGCGCATCTACTTCTTCATTGAAGTCGTGCACGACGTAACAGTCGCGGAGCAGTTCTCGTTTCTTGGGGCGAATGTATCCGAGCCCGATCGTTTCAATCCTCCCATTAGGCAGCTTGCGTTGAGTCCCAGGAACGTTCCAAACCCTGTCATAGAATTTGGCCTTTCTAACGGTCTGTTTGAAGGGTATCCCTGGCGCTTCAACAGCTTCTTCAAGCCTTCTGTATAATATCTGGGTAGACGGATGGGTTGAAGTCTGTCCGGCGTAGGATCTGCCCCGTGCCAGATTTCTTTCTCCGCTTTGTTTTCTTCAGAGCGGTAGAATAGAATTGCCTTTTCGCCTTCTCGCCTGGGAGGGATATAGAACGTTTGCAGCTCTTCTACATTGTAAATATCGAGTGCATCCAGTTCTTTATGGTGTTTAAGCGGTACCATAGCGACTTGTAGACTTTGCTCTCCGTCAGCGGAAGCCCGTATTGAAGGTCGAGCAGAGAATACAGCATGGACCTCATCCTCCGAATCACTACCAAAAATCAACGCAGGAGCGGATGGTCCCGGTTTGGTGTATTGGGGAGGACCCGAATAAACTATCTCCTCTTCCTCCTCGGTATCACTGCCGAAGGCAGGGATGGTAGCGTTAGTTTTATTCTCCGGCTTGCGACACCTTTCCGTGTCTTCAAAATCCGGCAAGAAGTATTTGGTATCTTCGTATTTGCGGACCTCGTTCACAGAGAACGGGTTCAGTTCTCCCGTCACGGTATACTCGAAACCATCCTTAAAATACTTCATACACTGATGTTGTGTAGAAGGGATGATGTTGTACTCGTGTAACCATGGTCGGCCGAGCAAAGCGTTGTAGCATGTCTTGGCGTCTATGACGTGGAACTTAATGTCCGTGACGAGTAGCCCGAAGCGTAGCGTCAGTATCACAGACCCAAGAGTTCTTGATGACTGGGAGTCGAACCCGGAGATGGTGATCTTGTCACGAGCAAGGTGCTGGACGCTCATGCAGATTTCTTTTAAGACCCGTACATTGAGGAGATTAACGGAGGATCCATTGTCGATCAGGATTTTGCCTATCTTTATATCGTGACAGTATCCTGAGACATAGAGGGGGCGATTGTGCTCGCACATCCCAAGGAGAAGGTCCTCGTCGCCGAAAGTGACATCGGCCGTGTGCACTTCCTCCAATTCATCATTCATCTTTTCCTCGGCCAGGCATGCTTGGAATTGTTTCGGATCTTGGAGTGCCTTAATTAACGAATCTCTCGCCTCCTTTGATAGCAAAAGAGCGTCAAGAATGCTGAGCTGTGAGGGTAGCTTCCTCAGATGAGCTAAGACGTTGTAATCCACCTTATTCTTCTTCGGCGGGTCCTTGGCGCTTAGCTCTTCCACCACTTGGTCATCTAAGATGATATCTTCAGAGACCTTTTCTTTCCCTTTATCTTTTTTGTTTAAGGGTCCGAGGTTCTTTTCAGGCAGCGTCCGATTCCGCAGCCGGATATTTTCGCAGACCTTCGGCTCTTCTTCTTTTTCCGAAGTGGATTCTTTAAAGAGAGGGGCAAGTTCCAGCTCCTCATCAGAATCGCTCCCGAATGTAGGCACCTGTGATCCCCCGGCGTTAACCATGCGACAATCACCGGTAATTCTGTTAAACCCTTCGGTCATATCCTTCCGCTCCTGACGAGTTTTACGCTTCTCCCGCTTAAAATGTTGTCGATGAGCAACATATCCTTGCCACCATCTATCGAAAGCTTTGCACTCTTCAGTGGGGTGCGAAATCTTTTGATGATATAAGCAATAGGAGGGGTGCATTTTTAGTTCACCAGTAATTTTTCCTTCGGAGGATGGTAGCTTCATGCCCATTGATATGGCCTTAGCAAACCTTTTCCTCATCTTGAATTGGCTTTTATCCGCAGTGGGTGTACTTTGCTCCAGCGGGATCATCTCAGCTCTTTCATCAAGTAACAGCGTTTGGCCCTTTCAAATATGGCCTTCTCGCGTTCTTGATCAGTTTTACTTTTCAACTGAGCTTCATTAAGGAATGCGTCAATTACTTCATCTGATGGCACCGGAATTTTTGATTCGGTATCTGCCTCCAGCGTTTCAGTACAGGAAGTCTCCTCATCGTTCATGAGCGAATGAGAAATCACATGACAGCTCGCCACGTATTCTTCAGATTCATCAGATGAACTTTCTCCCTCATCTTCCTCTTGAAAGACGTGATTGAGGAACTCTTGGAATGTAATGGGAGTCCGTGCCTTCTAGTTGTATTCCTCCAGCGCGTCGATTTTTTTTTGCAAGCCCGTGCGCTTGTCACCAGGCCTCACGGGCTTCTTTAAGTTCTTCTTCTTCTTCGAAGATTTTGACGACTGGTTGCGAGTGCTTGAACCACCACCATCGGTCTTTGGAGTTGGACGTGGTTTCAACATCGCTTCAATGACCTGCGGTTCCAACGGGTTCTTCCACTTGATTGCTGGACATATCTGAAGGTCGTTTAGCATCCTCTTTGTCTTGGATGATAATACAACCTCCCAAGGAGTTTCTTCAACGACGAAGCATGTTGCCCCCGGCGTACTCGTCCCTTTAGAGGTGTGGGGCTGTGGGGGATTCACCTTCCATTTGTCAAATAACGCGAATTTGCCCTGTCGGTACTGGTTTTCAAGCCAATTTTTGAAAACGTAGCAATCCTCGATCGGATGACCCAGTACTCGATGATAAGGACAGTAGTTAGGCTCGTTGACGTCACTTGGTTGTAACGGGCGTTTTGGATCCGGCAGATTTATGAGTCGGTTGCGCAGCGCCAGTTCGAATAACCTCCTCGTTTTATCGCGGGGAAAGGAGTAAGAACGTCCTAGCCTCTCCTCAAGGGCTAAGTACGGACGCACATTATTTTGACGAGCAACCGGCTTCGAGTCGCTCGGTTGTTGTTGAGCATTAGCGACAAGATCGCTTTTCCCTTCCCCTTGTCATTTCGGGGGTCCGGCTATGGAAGAGGGGGTTTATGGCCCATCTGATCCATTTGCGCTAGCTTGTCAATCAAGGCCTGGAAGGTAGTCGGCTTGAAAAACATCATAAATTGTGAAATGGTTGCTTGCGGATCAAGGGTGCCCACAAACATACCCACTGTGGGAGCTTCTTCAATGCGCTGCTCGCACTTTGACCATAAATTACGCCACCGTATAGCATATTGGACCCATGTCTCGCCTGGCTTTACCCTGGTGTTAATCAGTGCCGTCATCGGGGTACGTTCACTGGCGCTTGCAAAACGCTGAGTAAACAGCAGCTCCATCTCCGCAAAGGTTTTAATAGAGTCGTTCGGGAACTCAGAGCACCACTCGAACGCCGTATCTGATAGGCTTCCAACAAACTGGCGAAGCAACAGCTTGTCGTCACCGCCGGTGTTGCCGCAGAGTGCCCTGAACTGGGCAACGTGCTGGTGAGGATTGCATGTCCCCTTGTAGACATGGAACTTGGGAATTGTGTAACCCGGCGGGTACTTGATTTGATCGTACCAACTTGGATATGGCCGCCCCGTTTTTACGACCTGACCCGCTGCTTCCGTCGCTTGATGGACCCGGATCTGCTGAGCTATGTATTCGTCCAGATCGGCTTTGGAGATTGTCTCTTCTTTAGCTGCTGACAGAGCTGGCGGAGGATTCGACGTCTCTCCCCTATCATCTTCAAGGATGATCGGGGGATCTTCAACAGGTGGATCTTGTTGAATCATCATACCCACCATATCCTGGAATAGGAGGGCCATTTTCTTTATGTTGGCTGCCTGTTCCGCAGCTTCTTTATCCTTCTTCTCCAGTACGCGACGAAGGAATTCAGCGTCAGTTTCTTGTTCTTGACGCTCGTCCGAGGACGTTTCAGGGGTTTCTTTTGGCCCTGTAAGTGCGGCCATAGCGTTCATCATCTCTTGGAGCTTCTGCTGCTGCTCCTGAGCCTTGGTCACTGACCTCGTGTGCGGTCTATGACCTGTTGATATGCGGCTGTCCTCTTTACTAGACGCCATACAGACGGTATGAACTACAATACCCCCAGACCTAGGGCGTTTGGGTTCACCTCCTTTGGTATTTACTGCAGGTGTAGGGACTTTCTCTGGCCTCCTTCTTTTATGGGCCGTAGAAGTTGAAGGGGCCGTTGCTTTGGGCACCCAAGCGGTTGTCACCTTTCGTTGCTTGACCGGGGGATTTTCTTCTTGCCGACCTTTCGACTTCTTCTGTTGGCGGGAGAAGTTAGGATCAATGACAGATTCTCGGACTCATCGCCATGTCTTATAGATCCTGGAGGACAGCGATTGAAGAGGCTGCTCCGGCTTCTCTGCTTCCACGGCGGTTTCTACCGGCGGAGGAGATCTTTTAAGGACCGTAGTTAGCGAGTTTCTGCGTACCCTATTCAACAGCTCAAAGCTGTTCCCGATTGGAACAGCAGCGTTAACTTCCACCGTCGGAGTTGGCGGAGTCATCCCAGAAGGGGAGTTGCCCCCGGCCCTCCTTATCCGGCGCCAGTGGCGTCGTCGGGCGCGACGAGTCGTCGGTATTGGCTCAGAGACAGAAACAGCTTCTTCTTGCCCCCTGTTTAGGTGTGGGGTGGTTGTCGGTGTCAGCCTATTGAAGACTAATGTCTTTGAGCAGCAAGAGTAGGAGTGGGAGTTGGGACGGTCAATCTTGTAAAGACCGATCTCTTAGCAGGAGAAGCCGCCTTGATGACTTCAAGAGCAGGTTTGGGTACTCCTTTTGGAATAACCTTTTCTGAGACTGCACGCTTCATTGCGGGTCCGCGAGAGTTTTGGTCCAATCTGGAGAAGACCGAGGCACTGGTGTTGGGCGACCCGTTGAGAGGGGTCGTAGTAACTGAAAGTCGATCGAAGATCGACTTCTTAGGAGCATCTTGTACGGGCACAAGGGTGCTGAAGTTTGTTGGCGGAAGCATAGTTCCGAAAAACAGCCCCGTGGTGGCTTGAGTAATCTGCTCTACGGGCATGGTGAACAGAGAGGCCGCTTGGGGCCCGTAAGTTATGCCCCAAGTTGAGGCCGGACGCGAGCTGCAGTTGCAGTTGGAGCACTTCGAATAAGTTGAGGCCATCGATGCCTGATTCCTCTTCTGCACCAAGCGAGAGACCAAATCTTAGTAAACTTGAAATCCAAAGGCAACCGTTAACAAACCGCGATTGGTTCGCGAAGACGACACACGAGGTGTGGAGTGGAAAGAGGAAAAGGTCCCACCGGGCGTGCCAGAATCTGTTCCCCTCCGAACGGCGGCGGAGAAGACGTGAGGACGTCTTGCCTGAGATTCGGGGTAGATGCTATATGGTTTTATCCGTTTACCTCTCCGAAGATGCCAAGTCGATTTATGACACCGTGTATCGGAGGTTTAGACGGATGCGGCCGATGTAGCAGACTTCGTCAAATTCCCCCTCGCTAGAGAGGTTTTTTATTGTGGGGACGCTCTTCCCTGCAGGCGCAAGCCCCTGCAGTTAATTACGCTACGGCATCGCGGTAGCCACTTTCTCCTTCTCCAAAATTTCACTTCGTGTCGTGTGTGTTTGTTTTGTTTGTGGTTGCCCGTGGATTGTATACGGAGACTGGGTAATGCCATCGCCCGTAGGACGTGGATTAGTCCAAATCCGTATTTACTTAGATTTGGGTTTGGTGTTTTTAGTTTAAGGATACGTTAGCCGTATTGAGGCTAAGATCAACTTAAACGTTCGTTAAGGATACGTTAGTCCTGTTTGAGACTAAGATCAACTTAACGTGGTGATCCATTTATTATATGGCCGTCAGGACTCGTCACCTCTCTGACGTCGTTGAAGAATTACAACGATAGGTGTCAGAGGAGTTCAGAGATGTACCCTTGAACCAAAGTTGATTTAGAGTTTTATAGTCCATTTGAATGTTTAAGGATATGTTAGCCGTGTTTGGGGCTAAGATCAACTTAAACGGGACAGTTTAGATCCGACAAAAGAGCATTTGGAAGCTCTATTGTTCCAGTTTAGGGACGTGGCGGTCCATGTTCCAGTTTAGGGACGTAGTGGTCCATCATTAGTTTAGGGAAGTTTCGGTCCATCGCCAGTTTAGGGACGTGGTGGTCCATCATTAGTTTAAGGACGTTTCGGTCCGATATTAGTTTAAGAACGTTTCGGTCCGATATTAGTTTAGGGACGTCTCGGTCCAATATTAGTTTAAGGACGTCTCGGTCCGATATTAGTTTAAGGACGTGTAACACCCGAGCCCAATACTACTATTTCTGTGACTGGTTGATTGTTAGATATTACTCATTTCATTTATCTTGCTTGTTTGGGTCTTACTGTAAAATTTTAACTGGCTAAGTCATTTCTGCATATAACAAATTTTAGCACCTAAAGTAAAATTAAAAATATCTATCTTGGCCTACTCATCACCCCTAACCGCGTGGTAGCGTCCGTGCGTCGAGTTCTCATCCCGTTCGGTGAAACGGGCGAGTTTGGACGGCTACGCGTGCGTGCAGGTGTCCGACTTGGGGGTATGCTTTTTAATCATAAAACATTTCATTTTAAAATTTGGAACCCGCTTAAAATCCTATTATTTGAATTTCGAATTTTTGGACCCAACCCGGACGCGATTTGGAAATGTTTCATTTAGCGCCAAAATTCCAAATTATTAAAATAATCGAAACTATAATATACTCATAAATCTTACTGTTAACTTAAATAATTAAAAATCTTTTAAATATTTTTGTTAACCCACGAATCCTCCTCAGCCAATCAGGCTTTCCTTCTCCGTGGGCCCCTCCACTATTCCCCTCTCTTTCTCTCTCTCCCTCTAACGTCTCTCTCTCTCTACTTTCCCTAGCTCGCTCTCTCTCTAACCCTCTCTCTCTCCCCTATATATATATATATATATATATATATATATATATATATATATATATATATATATTCCTCCTCTCCCTCATAATTTCCAGAACCCATCGCGAGAAACCCAACCCGACCTAGCCCTAGCCGCCTCCACCGTCGCCACCGCAGCTCCGACGCCGGCGCCGGCGCCATCGTTGCCCTCGCCTCCGCCTCCTCGTGCCAACCTCGACATCCCTCCTTCTCCCTGTGTGCTCGGCACCGCAACAGGGACCCCGCAGCAACCCCCGGTGCCTTCTCTGTTTGGCCGGAAACATCGTCAGCGACTCTCGTCGTCGTCACCCACGCCACCGTCGGCACCTCCTCTTCTCCTGCGCGCACCAGACCCGACCACTTCCTCACCCTCTCCACTTTCTCTCCTTTCCATACCCGCAGCCCTAACCCATCGCCTGCCACATCCTCGCCGGCGCCCCACCGCCGTCGACCCCATCACTGTCGCGACCTCTGCAACCCTGTAAGCCTTCTACTCCTTTCCTCCTTCCTTTTCTATGGTCCCTTTGCATTCTCGTTTGCATAACTTGATGTTTCACAGTTCTCTTTCTCACCGGAATCCGGCGATACCGACGACGTGATCCGACGTTCCAGCGAGGTACCCTGGTCCGCGTGGTCCCATTGTTCGTTGTTTGGGTTCAATCCGTGAACCGTGCGTCCGTCGCGAGTTTCCCCGCCGACGTTACGTTCCGTTTTTCCCGGTTCACGACCCGTCAAGGCAAGTATCACTTGCTACATGCTATACTATACAATTATATATGTTTTGACTCATTAAACCTGCAAAACTTAACTCGGTATGGTTATGTCCTCATTTGGTTGCAATATGGCATATATCATTTTACAGTTAACATGGAAATTACAATTTGCTACTATTAACCTACGAACCAAGTTTACCTGTTAATCACATTTTACCGTTTAATAGATTGTAGCACTTTCCCATGTGGTTCTATTACATTCAGATATTCGTATTCAAAGGCTTGATATAACTGTATTGCATCATCATTTAAACTGTTGCACCGCTAAGGGTGCTCAAAACCTGTTAATATAATAAAACGGCTGCATTATATTAATGCACTATTGTGATTGAATGAACTGCTTATTGATGTTTAATTTATTGCTTATTTCCTGCTGTTAATCCCCTGTTCGATTATATATTTGTTGTGAGCACACCCACGATATTATTACATCTTGACTTGACTTTGTTACACATGATATATATTGATACACCTGACATGGTACCGTTTACTGTTGACTCGACCTGATGTACCATGACCTGACCTGTTACCTGATCTCGTGCCTAATGCCAACAAACCCGACATGTAGTCCTCATGGACCATTCCTATTGTCTATCCAGACGAAACCTGCTGTTACCTGATCCTGTGCTGGCATTAGTTCTTGATTACTGAATACCTGACCTGACACATATAACTTGGGGGTATGGGGAAATCAAAAGTGTAAACTAAAGTGTAACTTAAAGGTGTATTACTTGATCTGTGGTCCCGGGGGGTAACGGGACAGAGCCATTCGTGACTCTTACATCTTCCTGATCCGTGGTCCCGGGGGGCAACGGGACAGAACCACTATTGGTTCCCATATTCCTGATCCGTGGTCCCGGGGGGTAACGGGACATATCCTTTGAGTTACATGGAGGATTACCTAATTTGATTTCAAAGACTTTAGAATAGAAAACCTGATAGAACAGTTTAGTTACCCACTGCACACTACCCTGCACTGCTTGTTTCATACTATTGCTTTATTCATGTTTATTTCTGCATTGCTTATTACACTGTTTAGATTATATTATTGGTTGACATGACGCGCTGACGTCTGGGTTTTGCATGGCCCGGATTCTTTACCACTGTCGCTGACCGAGCAGGAGTACTTCAACCAGCAGGCTGATTTGTGAGTTCTGTAGTGGTTAGTTTTATTTCCTGCATTCTTATTTCCATATGTGAGCCCGCATTATGGGACATACTTTTCTGTTATTGTATTGGATCATTTGCTTCCGCACTTATTTATCATTGACTCTTGTTATTCTGGATTGTGGACATGTGTTAGATAGTTTTATCTTGTTCTTGATATCTCTACAGCCGTAATGTGACTGTGGATGGATACTTCCTACCCACAGGTAGCATGGTTGGCTATGTCACGTGCCCAATCTAGCGTACTCTGGGAAGCGGGGCGTGACATGGTTCTTTTGGTATCAGAGCCATGGTTAGTTGGGTCGATTCTTTTGTAGTTGGGTATTGTACCCAATACACGAATCAGAATACCCGTGTTTAGGAAACATGTCCTACCACCTTGACCGTTTTACCATTCTTGAATCACATTCTTCCTGATTATAACGACGTGCAAACTTACTTTGCATGTCGACTCGAAAACCTGATTTCTTGTTATCCCTAGGACTTAGGCGACTTGGGTGGAGTTAAGTAATTGTGGCTATGATACCGCGGTATAGTTACAATGCGGTACTCTATTTAAGTATCTTGGAGTTCTAGCCTTGATCTATATACTGAATCTATCATCATGCTAATGTTGGGTGTTTTTGATTTCAGGAATATGACAAAGAAGAATTTCAAGACATATCAGAGGCGCGTGGACGAAGCCGCCATGTTGGGAGTAATACGAGGAATGCTGGAAAATCAGAAGAGGCATACTGAGCTGATCCAGCAGCAAGCAGATTCGTTTCAGGAAGGTTTGCAGGACATTCGGCAGTCTGTAAACAACGCTGGAGCTAAACCAGTTGACCGGGTAGGGGCTGTGGCAAATTTCAGACGTTTGGGTCCGACTACATTCACTGGTTTGGAGGAGTCGTTGCCGGCCGAGCAGTGGCTGGTCGACATGGAGAATTTGCTGATTACGGCACAAATCCCAGAGGACAAAAGAGTTGATGTGGTGCGCATTCAGCTAGTGGATTACGCTCGAGAGTGGTGGCTTGTGGAAGAGACCCGCTTGCCCAAGTTGATCAGTTGGGCGGAGTTTTCTAAGAGTTTCCTGGAGAAATTCTTCCCGCGGACTGCACGGGAGGAAATGGAAGAGAAATTTATTGGGCTGAGGCAAAATGGAGCACCCGTGGACATGCATGCAGCGGAGTAGACGAGACTCAGCCGTTTCGCTGGACCTTTAGTCGCCAACGAGACAGACAGGGCACGAAGGTTCATGCGCGGCATGGATGTGGACATCCAGAGGCAGATTGTCTCCCTGGGTTTGACCACTTTCTCACAGGTTCTTACGGCAGCTCGGGAACAGCAGAGTTTATCTGGGATAAAAGGGAGCTTGCAGCAGACAGCAGCTGCGGCAAGGAAGCCCGCATTTGTACCTAACAGAGCTCATGGTCGCAGAGGTATTCCAGTGGGCCGTCGAGGTGTAGCACCCATGAAGAAGCCTGTGATCGTTGATCGAAGAAAGAGCATGATTTGTGACTACTGTCGTTTACCTGGGCACATGCAGAAGGATTGTCGAAGGAAGCTGGGACTTTGTTTGGTTTGTGGAGCGGCTGATCACGCAGTTGGTGCCTGTCCGTCGAAGCTTCGTACAAGGGATGATTTTCAGAAGCCTCCGCAGAGACCGTTCTAAGGGCAGAAACAGCTGACTCAAGGACCTAATCAGGCTCGAGCTTTCACCTTGACAACTGAGGAAGCTAAGGCATCAGGAGAAGTGGTTTCAGGTATTCTACTCGTTCATGGTTTTCCCGCAGTGGCATTATTTGATTCTGGTGCATCCCATTGTTTTATGTCATCCAAGTTTATAACTACACACTCGATTGCCTGCACGACCCTGTCTAGTTTCTGGGACATACACACTGGGAACGGGACAGAACCACTATTGGTTCCCATATTCCTGATCCGTGGTCCCGGGGGGTGACGGGACATATCCTTTGAGTTACATGGAGGATTACCCAATTTGATTTCAAAGACTTTAGAATAGAAAACCTGATAGAACAGTTTAGTTACCCACTGCACACTACCCTGCACTGCTTGTTTCATACTATTGCTTTATTCATGTTTATTTCTGCATTGCCTATTACACTGTTTAGATTATATTATTGGTTGACATGACGCGCTGACGTCTGGGTTTTGCATGGCCCGGATTCTTTACCACTGTCGCTGACCGAGCAGGAGTACTTCAGCCAGCAGGCTGATTTGTGAGTTCTGTAGTGGTTAGTTTTATTTCCTGCATTCTTATTTCCAGATGTGAGCCCGCATTATGGGACATACTTTTCTGTTATTGTATTGGATCATTTGCTTCCGTACTTATTTATCATTGACTCTTATTATTCTGGATTGTGGACATGTGTTAGATAGTTTTATCTTGTTCTTGATATCTCTACAGCCGTAATGTGACTGTGGATGGATACTTCCTACCCACAGGTAGCATGGTTGGCTATGTCACGTGCCCAATCTAGCGTACTCTGGGAAGCGGGGCATGACAGGACGTCTCGGTCCACGAGTTTAGGGACCCCGCAGTCCATATCGATGTGTGGTCGTTGGGACCCGTCACCTCTCTGACGTCGTTGAAGGATTACAGCGATAGGTGTCAGAGAAGTTCGGAGATGTACCCTCGAACCAGAGGTAAATTGATTTAAGAGAGCAATCTTGCTCAGTCAATTTAATTTGAGGACTTACGGCCAAAATTGGGCTAAGTCCAGTTGGAAATGTTCAACATTTTATTTGCTTTTGATTTGCATCTCTTTTTATTTTTATTTGGGCTCTACCCATAAAGGATGCAAAGCATAAATTTATCTTGGGCTTTGCTCATTTATGAATGATGTAGGGCACCAATTTTATTTGGGCTCTGCCCTTTTATGAATGATGCAGGGCATCAATTTAAATTGGACTCTGTCCTTTTATTGCTTTGCAATTTATTTAAGCCTATTAGGTCTTTTTGATTTGGGCCTGGCCCTTTAAGAAATGCATTGCATTTGTCAGGCGCTTTGCGCCAATTAAAGAGCGCAAGCGCTTGTAGTGTTGACACGTGTCGCGCAGGCGCAGTGCGCTGCGCTAGTGCGTTGCGCTAGTGCGCTGCGCTGCCGACACGTGGCACACTCTGGTGGGTTGCGCCAATTACAGAGAGCAAAGTGTTTCGCCCAATCAGAGCAAAGCTCTGTTTGAATTCAAAATTCAAATTTTGAAGCAACGCTTCAAGTCTCGGGCGCAACGCGCCGCGTGTCTGGCGCTAATACATCAGCGCAACGCCCAAGAAGGCGCGCCCAATCAGAGCAGAGCTCTATTTGTCTGAAGCAACGCTTCAGTTGCGCTGCGCTCTGCGCTGCGCGACACGTGTCAGCGCAGATGCGCTAGCGCAGTTGCTGCGCGACATGTGTCACGCGTTGGGGCATCTGCGCCAAACTGAATTAAGATTTTAAGAAATCTTTTCTGTTCTTGTTAAAACAAGAAGATTTTCTTCTGCAAAGCAGAAGCCCTTGGATTAAAGATCCAACGGTGGGGAAAATTTCCCAGATCACTCAGAGAATGATCTCTTTAACAAATTTAACTAATTTGTGAGCACTATAAAAAGGACCCTAAGCCTCAATTCAAAGGCATGAACATTTTTTTCTTGAAAACTCAAGAACTTTAAACAGAGAGAACTCTGAGAAGATTTCAAGAAAAAGGTAAAGAACTTTCATGAATTAGAAGAAATTCCTTCTAATAGATCATTGATCTAAAAACAAGATCAATGATCTCTACATAATAAACAGTGCTTTGCACTTCTTGTGAACCTCCGGTTCTTTAAAAACAATAAAAAAAAATAATAATAGTGCTTTGCACTTTTATGAACCTCTGGTTCTTCAAACAAAGAAAAACTTTTTTTTCTTTAATCTAATTTAGATCAAGAAATTAAACAGTGCTTTGCACTTCCCTTCTTGAATCTAAAAGATTCTTAGTGCTTTGCACTTCCAAACTGCGCCGTTGCGCTCTTAAGAGAGCGCCACGTGTCGGCTATAGAACCACTTACGCTAAGCGCCCTTAAGATAGAGCTTTGCTCTCTGGAATTAGCGTAACTCGCTGAGAGCGCGCCACGTGTCGCCAGCGCTACAGCGCAGCGCAACAGCGCAGCGCACTGCGCTAGTGCGCTTGCGCTCGCCAGAGCATGACACGTGTCTTCACCACAAGCGCTTGCGCTCAGTAATAGACGCAAAGCGTCTGACAAATGCAAGGCATTTCACTTCCTGAAGGGCCAGGCCCAATTAAAAGGCTTAACAGGCCTAATAAATAAAATGTTGTGCATTGTTTGAAAGGGCAGTGCCCAACTGAAAGGTCCACTGGACCAAAACAAATGATCCGCATCATAATAAAAAGGGCAGAGCCCAGTCAAAATAGGCATAAATGACCTGAAGCAATGCAATGCATTATTTAAGTGGGGGCAAAGCCCTAGCACAGGTCTAATAGACCAAAAATAAATAAGGGTGTTGAACATTTTCAACTGGATTAGCCCAATTTTGGCCGTAAGTCCTTAAATTAAATCGGTTGAGCAAAGATTGCTCTCTTAAATCAATTTACATCCGGTTTGAGGGTACATCTCCGAACTCCTTTGACATCCGTCGTTGTAATTCCTCAACGACGTCAAAGAGGTGACGGGTCCCAACAACCACACATCGATATGGACTGCGGGGTCCTTAAACTCGTGGACCGAAATGTCCATAAACTAATATTGGACCGAAATGTCCTTAAACTAATATTGGACCGAAATGTCTATAAACTAATGACGGACCGAAACGTCCTTAAACTAATATTGGACTGCGGGGTCCTTAAACTCGTGGACCGAAACGTCCCTAAACTAATATCGGACCGAAACGTCCCTAAACTAATATTGGACCGAAATGTCCAGAAACTAATATCGGACCGAAACGTCCTTAAACTAATATCGGACCGAAATGTCCCTAAACTAATATTGGACCACCGCGTCCCTAAACTGGCACAATAGAGCCCAAATGCTCTTTTGTCGGACCTAAACGGTCCCGTTAAGTTGATCTTAGTCTCAAACTGGACTAACGTATCCTTAACAAACGTTTGAGTCGATCTTAGCCTCAAAAATGGCTAACGTATCCTCCAAACAGACTTTAGTCCCAAATTGGACTATGAATCTCCCAAACTGGAACAATAGAGCCTCCAAACGCTCTTTTGTCGGATCTAAACGGTCCCGTTTAAGTTGATCTTAGCCCCAAACATGGCTAACATATCCTTAAACATTCAAATGGATTATAAAACTCCCAATTAACTCTGGTTCGAGGGTACATCTCCGAACTCCTCTGATACATGTCGTTGTAATCCTTCAACGACGTCAGAGAGGTGACGAGTCCCGATGGCCATACATTAAGTTAATCACTACGTTAAGTGGATCTTAGTCTAAAACAGGACTAACGTATCCTTAACGAACGTTTAAGTTGATCTTAGCTGCAACGCGACTAATGCATCCTTAAACTAAAAACACCAAACCCAAATCTAAGTAAATACGGATTTGGACTAATCCACGTCCTACGGGCGACGGCATTACTCAGTCTCCGTATACAATCCACGGGCAACCACAAATAAAACGAACACATACGACACGAAGTGAAATTCTGGAGAAGGAGAAAGTTGTTACCGCGACGCGGTAGCGTAATTAACTGCAGGGGCTTGCGCCTGCAGGGAAGAGCGTCCCCACAATCAAAAACCCCTCACCCTGAGGGGGAATCTGACAAAGTATGCTACATCGGCCGCATCCGTCTAAACCTCTGATACACGGTGCCATAAATCAACTTGGCATCTTCGGAGAGATAGACGGATAAAACTAAATAGCATCTGCCCCGAACCTCAGGCACGAACGCGAAGTCCGGGCCGCCGTTCGGAGGGGAACGGATTCTGGCACGCCCGGTGGGACCTTTTCCTCTTTCCACTCTACACTTCGTGTGTCGTTTTCGCGAACCAATCGCGGTTTGTTAAATGGTTGCCTTCGGATTTCAAGTTGCTAAGATTTGGCCTTTTGTCTGGCGCAGAACTCAAGCATCCATGGATTCTAACTGCACCAAATGCGCGAAGTACCACTGCAACGGACGCTCCACCTCACCGAGAGGTGTAACATATGGGCCCCAAGCGGCCTCTTTCCTCGCTCTGCTGGTTGAACAGGTGACCCAGGCCACCACTGGCCTGTTTTTCGGGACCATGGTCCCACCTACAAGCTTCTCTATGCCGATATCCGCACCGGAAGCGAACAAGAAGTCGGTGTTCGACCGGCTCACTGCTACCACGAGCCCTGTCAACGGGTCGCCCGCTACTAAACCGACAGCCTCCGTTTTCACCAGGCTAGGTCAGAACTATAAAGTGGCCGTCCCAAAGAGGGCAACGGCCGCTGCTTTGGAAGTCGTTAAAGCGGCTTCTCCCATCAGAGAGTCGGTCTTCACAAGATTGACGGTTCCCACTCCTTCCCCAGCTGGTCAAAAGGCATCAGTCTTCGATAGGCTGACATCGGCAGTTACCCCACACTCAAACAGGGGGCAACGAGAAACCATCTCGATTTCCAAGCCAGTCCCAACGGCTCGTCGTGCGCGACGTCACCATTGGCAACGAGTAAGGAAAGCAGGGGACAACTCCCCCTCAGGGCTAACCCCACCTGCTCCAGTGGTGGAGGTCAACGCTGCTGTTCCAACTGGGAACAGCTTTGAATTGCTGAGAAAGGTGAGAAAGAACTCTCCAATTGCTACATTGAAAAGATCTCCTCCGCCTATGGAAAAAGCTCCGGAGACAAAGCAGGAACAGCCCCCTCAACGGCTGTCGTCAAAAATTTATAAAGTTTGGCGGAGGCTTCAAGACTCCGTGATTGACCCAGACCACTTTCATCGCCAGAAAAAGGCAAAGGTGGAAAAGGACAAAAACCGCCCCATTAAACAGCAGGGGGCAACAAATGCTAGGATGCCCACTTCAACTGCTCCTTCAACTTCAATGGTCCACAAAGAAAAAGGCCAGAGAAAGCTCCCGTGACACTGACAAAGTTCAAAAGCGGTGAACCTAAACGCCCCAAGTCAGGGGGCATAACAGTTCATACGGTTTATATGGCTTCGGGAAAGGAAGAAAGTCGTACTAATACGGGTCAGCGACCGCTTACCCGATCAGTGACCAAGGCTCAGGAGCAGCAACAAAAGCTCCAGGAGATGATGACTACAATGGCTGCACTCACGGAGCCAAAAGAGAACCCTGAGACGTCCTTAGATGAACGCCAAGAGGAAGAGACCGACGCCGAGTTCCTCCGCCGAGTACTGGAAAAGAGAGACAAAGAGGCTGCTGAACAAGCAGCCAATATACAGCGTATGGGCCTCCTCTTCCAGGACATGATAGGGATGATGATACAACAAGATCCCCCGACTGAAGAACCCCCGATTGTCCTTGGGTATGATAGGGGAGAGACATCAAACCCTCAGCCCGTTCTATCAACGGCTAGAGAGGATACAATCTCTAAAACTGATCTGGACGAATATATAGCCCAGCAAATAAAGGTTCATCATGCGGCCGAAGCAGCCGGCCATGTCATAAAAACGGGGCGACCATATCCGGGCTGGTACGACCAAATCAAGTACCCGCCGGGTTACACAATTCCCAAGTTCCATGTCTACAAGGGGACCGGCAATCCCCATCAGCATGTTGCCCAATTCAGGGCGCTTTGCGGTAACACCGGTGGTGATGACAAGCTTTTGCTCCGCCAGTTCGTTGGAAGCCTATCAAATACGGCGTTCGAATGGTATTCTGAGCTCCCCAACGACTCTATTAAAACCTTTGCGGAGATGGAGCTACTCTTTACCCAACGTTTTGCAAGTGCCAGTGAGCGTACCCCGATGACGGCACTGATTAATGCCAGGGTAAAACCCGGCGAGACATGGGTTCAGTACGCTATACGGTGGCGTAATCTATGGTCGAAGTGCGAACAGCGCATAGAAGAAGCTCCAGCGGCGGGAATATTTGTTGGAACCCTTGATCCATAGGCAACCATCTCGCAGTTCATGATGTTCTTCAAGCCGACTACCTTCCAGGCTTTGATCGACAAACTAGCGCAGATGGACCAGGTGGGCCATAAACCCCCTCTCCCGAAGCCGACTCCCGAAACGACAAGGGAAAGGGAAAAGCGATCATTGTCGCTAATGCCCAACAACAACCGAGCGACTCGAAGCCGGTTGCTCGTCCAAACAATACGCGCCCATACGTACCCCTTGAGGACAGGATGGGACGTCCTTACTCCTTTCCCCGCGATAAAACAAGGAGGCTATTCGAGCTGGCGTTGCGCAACAGACTCATAAGTTTGCCAGATCCAAAATGCCCGTTGCAACCGAACGACGTCAACGAGCCCAACTACTGCCCTTACCATCGAGTGCTAGGCCATCCCATCGAGGATTGCTACGTTTTCAAAAATTGGCTTGAAAACCAGTACCGACAGGGCAAGTTCGCGTTATCTGACAAATGGAAGGTGAATCCTCCGCAGCCCCACACCACTAAGGGGACAAATACGCCAGGGGCAACATGCTCCGTCATTGAAGAAGCTCCTTGGGAGGTTGTATTATCAGCCAAAACGAGGAGAATGCTAAATGATCTTCAGACCTATCCAGCGGTCAAGTGGAAGAACCCCTTGGAACCGCAGGTTATTGAGGGGATGTTGAAGCCACGTCCGACTCCGAGGACCGATGGTGGTAATTCAAGTGTTCATAATCAGCCGTCAAAATCTTTGAAAAAGAAGAAGAAGAAATCTAAGAAGCCCGTGAAGCCTGGCGACAAGCGCACGGACTTACAAAAGAAAATCGACGCGCTGGATGAATACAACCAAAAGGCGCGGACTCCCATTACGCTCCAAGATTTCCTTGATCACGTCTTTCAAAAAGAAGATGGGGGAGAAAGTTCATCGGATGAATCCGAGGAATATGTGGCGAGCTGTCATATGATCTTCCATTCGACCACGAACGATGAAGGGACTTCTGGCACTAAAACGCTGGGGGCAAATACTGAGTCAAGGGTTCCGGAGTTATCAATCGAAATGATTGACGCGTTTCTTAGTGAAGCTCGATTGAAAAGTAAAGCTGATCGAGAACGCGAGACGGCTATATTCGAAAGGGCCAAGTGTCAGCGACTTGAGGGAGGAGCTGAAATGATCCCGCTGGAGCAAAATGCCTCCACCGCTGACAAAAGCCAATTCAAGATAAAAAAGAGGTTTGCTAAGGCCATATCAATGGGTATGAAGCTACCATCCTCTGAAGAAAAAATGACTGGTGTGGTAGAAATGCACCCCTCTTATTGCTTATATCATCAGAAGGTCTCGCATCCCACTCAAGAGTGCAAGGCTTTCGATAGATGGTGGCAAGGATACGTCGCTAATCAACAACGCTTTAAACGGGAAAGGCGTAAAATTCGTCGGGAGCAAAGAAACACGACCAAAGAGCTTGAAAGAACTGTCAGCAATTGTCACATGGTTAACACTGCAGGGTCACAAGTGCCTACATTTGGGAGCGATTCCGATGAGGAGCTAGAGCTTGGCCCCCTCTTCAAAGAACCCACTCCGGGAAAAGAAGAAGAACCGAAGGCTTGCGAAAATATACAGCTACGCAATCGAACATTACCCGAAAAGAATCTCGGACCCTTAAACAAGAAAGACAAAGGGAAAGAGAAGGTCTCTGAAGACATCGCTTTGGATGACCAAGTTGCGGAAGAGTTAACCGCCAAGAACCCGCCGAAGAGGAGTAAAGTGGATTACAATGTCTTGGCGCATCTGAGAAAGCTACCCTCACAACTCAGCATTCTCGATGCCCTATTACTATCAAAAGAGGCGAGGGATTCTTTGATTAAGGCCCTACAAGATCCGGACCAATTCCAAGCTTTCCTGGCCGAACAAAAGATGAAGGATGAATTGGAAGAGGTGCACACGGCCGACGTTGCTTTCGGCGATGAAGACCTTCTCCTTGGGACGTGCGAACACAATCGTCCCCTTTATGTCTCAGGATACTGCCATGACATAAAGATAGGCAAAATCCTGGTCGATAACGAATCATCTGTCAATCTACTTAATGTGCGGGTGTTAAAAGGAATTTGCATGAGCATCCAACACCTCGCCCGGGACAAGATCACTATCTCCGGTTTCGACTCCCAATCCTCAAAGACTCTTGGATCTGTGATATTGACGCTACGCTTCGGGTTGCTCGTCACAGACATCAAATTCCATGTTATAGACGCCAAGACGTGCTACAATGCTCTGCTCGGCCGACCATGGCTACACGAGTACAATATCATCCCTTCTACACAGCATCAGTGCATGAAATATTCTAGAGATGGCCTCGAGTACACTGTGGCGGGAGAGTTGAATCCATTTTCCGTGAATGAGGTTCGTAAGTATGAAGATGCCAAATACTTCTTACCGAGTTTCGAAGACACGGAAAGGTGCCACAAACCGGAGAACAAAACTAACGCAACCATCCCTGTCTTCGGCAGTGACACCGAGGAGGAGGAGGATATAATTTATTCAGGTCCATCCCAATCCACCAGGCCAGGACCATCCATTCCTTCATTGATCTTCGGCAGTGATTCAGAGGATGAAGTTCATGCTGTATTCCCTGCTCGGCCTTCAATATGGGTTTCCGCTGATGAAGAGCGAAGTCTGCAGATAACCATGGTGCCGCTTGAACATTACAAAGAACTGGATTCACTCGACACCAACAGCGTAGAAGAATTGCAGACATTCTATATCCCTCCCGGACGAAAAGGAGAGAAGGCAATCCTATTCTACCGTTCTGAAGAAAACAAGGTGGAAAAAGAAATTTGGCATGGCGCGGATCCCACGCTCGACATGCTTCATCCTATCCGTCTTCCCAGATATTATACTGAAGGTTTGAAGAAACTGCTGAAACGCCAGGGGATATCCTTCACACAGACCGTTAGAAAGGCCAAATTCTATGACAAGGTCTGGAACGTTCCCGGGACTCAATGCAAACTGCCTAACGGGAGAATAGAAACAAAAGGGCTTGGGTACATCCGGTCAAAGAAACGGGAGCTAGTAAACAGCTGTTATGTCATGTATGACTCCGATGAAGAGGCGGACGCTCAATGGGAGGACGCTAATCCTGAACCAGCAAAAGTTCCTGATACAAAACCGCCCAGTCCATCGTTTGAAGACCAGATGAGCAAACTTATAAGGGATGCGAGTCAAAAAGCCCGAGATGATCACAATCGTGAAATGGCAATCTATGAGAAAGCCAAGACACAGCGCCTCCTTCAACAGGCAGTAAAGAACGAAGATGCTGCCCCATGTCAACCTGATACAAAAAGGGCTCGACGCGGAGGCAGAAATGAGTCAAAGGGCGGAAAAGGCGCTCAACAACCACAAAGCAGAGCTAAGAAACCACGTATCCGAGAATCGAGCGTTATTGACTTAGCCCTCAGGAAGAAAATGGGTTGAGCATACTCATTTCCTCGGAACAAAACAAGGAAGATATTCGATCTCGCTCTAAAACATCAAATGCTTACGTTGCCAGAGTCCAAGCACCCCGAGCACGCAGGCGAGGTGTTCAACCTAAATTATTGCTTTTACCATCGAGCAATGGGACACCCTCTTGAAGATTGCTTCACCTTCAAGAATTGGGTTGAAGATCAGTATCAGCTAGGCAAATTCGCGTTTTCTGACAACTGGAGGGTAGCGCCACCACAGAAGCACGAGCCCGAAGCCGCGAAAGAAAAACCAGTTCCACATTGGGATTGGCAGAAAATTCGCACCTGTCGTATGATAACGATATTGAAAGAAGAGTCCGAGAACCTGGACAGCCTCCCTTGGTGCCTCGAAAACAGCAGTGATGAGGTAATCTCAGAATTTCCCCCAGCACCGAAAGAGCTGGAAGATGGAATACATACCACCGCAGATAATCTCAGGAAAATCGAGTTGGGGACGGTAAACGATCCGCGACCGACATTCGTCAGCGAGCTGCTGTCTGAAGAGAGGGTGGCTGCATTAAAAGACGTCCTTGTGCAGCATAAAGATTGCTTTGCATGGAACTATTCCGAGATGCCAGGACTAGATCCAGGGGTCGCTGTACATAGACTAGCAATATCCCCAAACGTCAAACCAGTCAAACAGGCGCCGAGAAGAATGCGACTCGAGCTTGAGATGAGCATAAATACCGAAGTCAAAAAGTTAATCGACTCCGGCTTCATCCAGGAAGTTCAGTACCCTGAATGGATCGCCAACATCGTCCCAGTGATGAAGAAAAATGGGACAGTGCGCGTATGCGTAGACTTCCGGGATCTTAATAAAGCTTGCCCGAAGGATGATTTCCCAGTGCCAGTCACTGAACTGATGATAGACAATACATCCACTCATGAGATTTTCTCCTTCATGGACGGCTCATCGGGGTATAACCAGATAAAAATGCATCCAGAAGACCAGAAGCACACAGCCTTCAGGACTCCTCTTGGTATATTTTGTTATAAAGTAATGCCCTTCGGTTTGAAAAACGCCGGTGCTACTTATCAGAGGGCCATGACAAAGATCTTCGACGACCTTATACACGAAATCGTCGAATGCTATATCGACGATCTTGTGGTTAAAAGCAAGTCATACGAAGAGCATCTCGAGCATTTGAAGACCGTATTTCAACGCCTTCGGCAATACAATTTGAAGATGAATCCTTTAAAATGTGCGTTCGGGGTTTCCTCGGGCAAATTCCTAGGATTTATCGTTCGACACCGAGGTATTGAAATAGATCCATCAAAGATTAAAGCGATCATGGAAATACCTCCGCCGAGGACTCTCAAACAGCTGCGGTCTCTCCAAGGGAAACTCGCATACATACGGCGATTTATAGCCAACCTTTCAGGAAAGTGTCGTCCTTATAGTCACCTGATGAAGAAGGGAACCCCATTCGTTTGGGATCAAAGATGCCAAGGCGCACTGGACGAGATCAAGCAATACCTGCAGAACCCGCCGGTGTTGGCTGCTCCGGTTAAGGGGAAGCCTCTCATTCTTTATACAACCGCCCTCGAAGGTTCCTTAGGCGCATTATGGGCACAAGAGAATGATCAAGGGAAAGAAAGAGCACTCTACTACTTAAGTCGAGTTCTGCTGGGGGCAGAAAGCAACTACTCTCCCATTGAAAAACACTGCCTGGCGTTGATCTTCGCAATAACAAAGCTTAGGCACTATGCGTTGGCGCACGAAGTCCGTCTTATTTCAAAAGTGGACCCTTTCAAATATCTAATGTCAAAAGCCATATTGACAGGGCGACTCGCTAAATGGGCCCTGCTCTTGATGGAATTTTCGATAACATATCAAACTCTCAGGGTAGTAAAAGGCCAGGCCATCGCCGACTTCCTTGCTGAGCATCCCATACCTGCCGATTCTCTTTTAAATTGCGATTTGCCAGACAGACATGCGTTTGACGCAATCGACAGTGGTGATACCCGTTGGGAGCTTTATTTCGATGGAGCATCTTCCATGAAAAAGCACAAACAAAGTACGCCAATGATCAAATCGGGGGTAGGACTCATCTTTGTGACTCCACAAGGAGGAATAATGCGCTTCGCCTTCTCCTTAACAGAGCCGAGAACGAATAATAAAGCTGAATATGAAGCTTTGATAGCAGGCCTCGAGATCGCCATTGACATGGGAATTGAAAGCCTCCTCATATATGGGGACTCCCAGCTAGTCGTCAGTCAAGTGAACGGCGATTACCAAACATGCAAACCGGAATTGGTAAAATACGGTGAAAAAGTGCAACAACTGCTAACCCAAATTCCCTCCTATACTTTAGAGAGCATACCGCGTGCGGAAAACAGCAAAGCGGACGCACTAGCCAAACTTGCTAAAGAACTGGCTGATGAGAACCTCGATGACGTTAGAATCGTGGTACAAAGCCGTCGAGTGCTAACCCCAGCAGAAGTATCTCCAGAATCATCTGAAGAAAAAGGAGCGAACAAGGAGACGACCCTGCAAATAAAAGATTGGGAAAATACCGAGGACTGGAGAGAAGTCTTCATGGATTACTTCAAGTTCCACCGAATGCCTGAAGAAGCGTCCATAAGACATCAGCTCATGAAACGAGCTCTGTCTTTCGCCTTTGTCAACGATACCCTGTACAAGAGGTCATTTGATTCTTTGTGGCTGAGATGCTTAGGACCTGACGAAGCGAAAAGAGTCATCCAGGAAGTTCACGACGGACTCTGCGGTTCTCATCAAGCAGGCCCTAAGATGAAGTTGAAAATAAAACGGATGGGCTACTATTGGCCCACGATGATGCAAGACTGCCTCGAATATGCGAAGCAATGTCACTCATGCCAAATTCATGGGGATTTCATCCATCAGCATCCCAATCCACTACATCCAACGGTGGCTAGCTGGCCATTCGAAATGTGGGGAACTGACATAGTCGGCCCCATCGAACCAGCATCGTCCAAGGGACATCGCTTCATCTTGGCGACGACTGATTACTTCTCCAAATGGGCAGAGGCAGTACCGTTGAGGGAAGTGAAGACGGAGAACATCCTCCATTTCTTCAAAACGCATGTCATATATCGATTTGGAACTCCGCGACGGATCATCTCCGATAACGGGCCAGCCTACAGAAGCCACAAGATCAGTCGCTTTGCGCAACAGCATAATATAGACTGGAGATATTCCTCGGTTTATAATCCGCGAGCTAACGGTCTAGCTGAGGCCTTCAACAAGACCTTGACGAAGATTATAAAGAAAACGGTGTCCCGAAACAAGAGGGACTGGCATGAGAGGTTGCAAGAGGCTCTTTGGGCGTATCGAACTACATTTAAAACGGCCACAAACACAACGCCGTACGCGTTGGTATTTGGGACGGAAGCAGTACTCCCTCTCGAGATAGAATTACCCTCTCTACGAGTGGCAGTCCACTACGAGCTGACAGACGAAGAAAATGCTCACCTTCGGTTTGAAGAGCTTGACGCCCTTGATGAAATCCGGCTTCTAGCACAACAAAATCTGGAAGCTTATAAAGCAAAGATGACGCGCTCATACGAAAGATTGACCCGACCAAGGACATTTCGTCAAGGCGAACTCGTGCTAGTGGTCAAAAGGCCTATGATCCCCAATCGCGCCAAGCGGGGAAAATTCGAGCCAAACTATGAAGGCTCGTACATCATAGATAAAGTTTACCAAGGTGGGGCCTATCAACTCATGGACATGCACGGTGAAAGGCCTTTCAGGCCGATAAACGGTCGCTTCCTAAAGAGATACTACGCTTAATAAGCCACAGCCTAGGCCAATGGTAGACAACGACGACTATGTCCGCTCGCTATCTTCCTAAGCTCAAGCTCTATCAGCAAATAATGGACCGAAATGTCCTTAAACTAATAGCAGACAGAAACGTCTTTAAACTAATACCGCAGCATCCTTAGGCTGACGAGATATAAAAAAAAATATATAAAAATAAAATAAAATAAACGGTATGTCCATAAGCAAAAAGGGCACGGATGAAAACCCGAAAGGGCTCCGTGAGTAATAACAGCAGGGCTGCCGGCGAGTGTTCGTGAAAACCCGAAAGGGCGCGACCACGGGTAAAAAAAAAGAGAAAAATAAAATTAAAAAAAACGGTATGTCCATAAGCAAAGTGGGCATGGATGAAAACCCGAAAGGGCTCCGTGAGTAAAAACAGCAGGACTACTGGCGAATGTTTGTGAAAACCCGAAAGGGCGCAACTTCGTTAAAGAACCCTTATAGAGTCCTCTCGACCTTGTAAGGAAAAAACCACCTGCGTGAGATCCTTACGACTCACAAAGGAGCAACACACTTAGGGATCCCCACGATTCCTAAGGAGAAAATACACTTGCAAGATCCTCACGACTCGTAAGGAGAACTCTCTTATGGGACCCTCACGGCTCATAGGATTTGAAAGTCTTAAGTCACAGAGACCTAAACCTGTGCTTAAGCAAACCCCCACAAACTTCCAATATTGCCCTACAAGTGGTTCAATATTGACCCTTGTATACAATCCACGGGCGCGAATAAACATTTCCCTAACTAAGTCCCATCTGAAGCTAGGGATATGTTTGCATGGTAAACAACCCTTGTAAATCCTCTCGACTTACAAGGAGAAAGCCCTCCTGTAGGATCCTTACGACTTACAGAGAAACAAACACTTAGGGATCCTCACGACTCCTAAGGAGAAAATACACCTACAAGATCCCCACGACTTGTAGGAAGAAATACCTTCACGAGACCCTTACGGCTCATGAAGTCAAAAGCCTTAGCCGACAGGATCCTAACCCTGGTCGCTAAGCCTCCTTTGTTCGACAACGACAGAGGCAAATGATGATTCGCTCCTGGTAATATCCCAGTTGCAGCGGTGCTGATGCCGAAATCGGTGTCCAATTTCAGGTTTACGGCGAAAGCCAGTAGGCCGCTCATGCATACGAAATAGCCGAAATGATAGGGCAACTTGCAATAAAAAGCAGCAAGTAAAATGTATGCATGCAAAATAGCCGAAATGATTGGGCAACTCGTAATAAAAAGCAACGAGTAAAAATAAAAAAACAAATAGCCGAAATGATTGGGCACCGTGAAAAATAGCCGAAAAGATTGGGCAATCGCGATTTTCGCGATATAAAAGCTGAAATGATAGAGCATCGCGAAAATAAAATAAAATAAAAAGAAGAAATGATAAACTTTGGCCCTACGGTTAAGATCACATCGATCCCTGTATACAATCCAAGGGCGTAAACAGAGAATGAACCATACTTTCCTGGCGGATTCCGTCAGAAGACGAACCCCAAATCTCACCGGTTCATTTCAACCGAAGAAGCCAGTGACTTCAGCAAAATTCCTCGACTCACGGATACAAACACTCCTTGACGAGAGCCTTCTGATCCGCATCGACCCGCAGAGCCACCAGTGCCTCCGTAGGAATCCTCGACTCGTTTCAAACCCCAAGGAAACAAATAATCCTTGGCGCTTGGGAAACAAATAATCCCTGGAAAAATTCCTCGACTCACGGATACAAACACTCCTTGACGAGAGCCTTCTGATCCGCGTCGACCCGCAGAGCCACCAGTGCCTTCGTAGGAATCCTCGACTCGTTTCAAACCCCAAGGAAACAAATAATCCTTGGTGCTTGGGAAACAAATAATCCCTGGCAAAATTCCTCGACTCACGGATACAAACACTCCTTGACGAGAGCCTTCTGATCCGCATCGATCCGCAGAGCCACCAGTGCCTCCGTAGGAATCCTCGACTCGTTTCAAACCCCAAGGAAACAAATAATCCTTGGTGCTTGGGAAACAAATAATCCCAGCAAACTCCTCGACTCACGGATACAAACACTCCTTGACGAGAGCTTCCTGATCCGCGTCGACCCGCAGAGCTACCAGAGCCCCCGTGGGAACCCTCGACTCGTTTCAAACCCCAAGGAAACAAATAATCCTTGGCGCTTGGGAAACAAATAATCCCAGCAAACTCCTCGACTCACGGATACAAACACTCCTTGACGAGAGCTTCCTGATCCGCGTCGACCCGCAGAGCTACCAGAGCCCCCGTGGGAACCCTCGACTCGTTTCAAACCCCAAGGAAACAAATAATCCTTGGCGCTTGGGAAACAAATAATCCCAGCAAACTCCTCGACTCACGGATACAAACACTCCTTGACGAGAGCTTCCTGATCCGCGTCGACCCGCAGAGCTACCAGAGCCCCCGTGGGAACCCTCGACTCGTTTCAAACCCCAAGGAAACAAATAATCCTTGGCGCTTGGGAAACAAATAATCCCTAGCAAACTCCTCGACTCACGGATACAAACACTCCGTGACGAGAGCTTCCTAACTCATGTCAACTGTTCCGCTACAACTGCAAACAGATCCCCGATTCGTCTCAATTTGTGAGAAGAGGTCTCAGACAGCAAGGATTGACAAGCTTGCTTTTTGAGCAATGGGGCCCTGCAAGTCAATCCAAACCGGTCTCTTGCATACTATTCACGGGTCTCACTCTCCGAAGTCGAATTTCGACGAAGAGGGAAACAACCACTTACGAATCCTCTCGACTCGTAAGAGGGAAAATTCGCTTATAGGATCCTTACGACTTAGAAGAGAAAACCACACTTAGGAATCCTCTCGATTCCTAAGGAGAAAATCCACTTATGAGATCCTCTCGATCCGTAGGGAGAAAAGCTTCTATGAGACCCTCACGGCTCATAGAATTGAAAAGTCTTAGGCGGCAGATCTGAACCTGCGGCCTAAGCCATCGCTATTTCCTAAGGAAGTCGGAATACTCGTTTTAGACATCCATCAACCATGATTATTAAGACAGCCTGTTGACAATAAAAAAAAAAGAAGATGGCAGAAAGAATATCTGATCTACATTTGATTGGGAGTATGTATCGCATTCAGTTATGCACAAGTAGAAGACTCAAGACAAGGAATAAGACAAGCCGAAATAAAAAAAGGGAAGGGTTTCCATTCATACCGCTAAGAATTTTTACAAACATAAGAATAATGAATAAGAAACATTATTCAAATTATTACAACGGTATAACCTCAGATCCGGGGCACGGATTGAGGAAATCAAAAGTAAGGCCATCCAGAGTTCTTCTGGCCTTTCTAATTATTCTTACGCGCAGTCTTTCGCGCTCCTCTGTGTCAATATCATCGGCAAGCCACCCTGGCCTTCGATAAGCGGCAATGATCGTCGTCTGCTGGAAGACTTGGTGTAGGATGTCGACGAGGCTGTTCCGCCGTTTCTTTGAGATCAGCCCTGTCAGGTGCACCGAATGCACCTTGTCTTCAGCATCATCCAGTGCGTTAAGCGGGAAGGCCTCATGAAGATCCGGAAGTGCTCTCCATATGGCTCCCAACACGACTTTCAAAAGGGCCGAACGACGAGGCAACAGCCAACCACCGCTTACGTTCAGACGACCCATGACTTCTGCACATTCAGCGTCCGTAAACTCCTGGTTTTGTTGACGACCCTGAGCACGGATATCGTCGTAAGTAATGAACTCGTGCAAACTGTATAGGTGCACCGCCGCCATTATACCTGGAGGAAATATTACACGAAGATCAGCAATAGAAAAGCGATAACGTACATAGAGGACTAAATTCCTGAGAAGCAAGACTATGTTCAAGGATGAAATCCCCCAAACGAAAGCTCTGCTGGTTAATCGATTCTACCTAAAGAAGTTTTTTCTAAAAAACTTTAAAAAAAGGGGGAAACAAAGCAACGGAGTTCTTAAAGGCAAGGGGAAAGCTCCGAAGTCTTCGAAGATGGAAATCTGGAAGATGATAAGTATTTGGAGGGGACTAAAGGTCCTATTTATAGGCATCAAATGCCTCCTCGACTTCCAAAAAGTCATCACGGCGGTTCACCCTAATCGGAGCGAACTTTTGTTCAAATCCCGAGGCGGGAGACGAAGCAACGCTTCGTCTTCTCCCAGTCAGAGCAAAGCTCTGTCTTAAAAATTAATTCAATGAAGCAACGCTTCAGATTGTTTGCGCTGCGCAACGGGCCACGTGTCGGACGCAGACGCATTAGCGCAACGCCCAAAGCAGCGCACCCAATCAGAGCGAGGCTCCTTTTCAAAATTAAAGGAAGCAACGCTTCAGCTGCGCTGCGCCGTGCGCTACACAACACAGCGCAGAGGCGCTAACACAGTTGCACTGCACCGTGCGCTGTGTGACACGTGTCATACCCTAAAGCATTTGCGCTAAACAAAATTAAAAATTCTGGAGAAATCGTTCCTACTCTTTTTAAAACAAAAAGATTTTCTTTTGAAGCCCTTGGATCAAAGATCCGACGGTGAGGGGAAATTCCCCCAGATCATTCAGAAAAGGATTTCTCTAGTAAATCGAATCTGCTTCTCAATTTGCAAGATGACGCCTCAGGCGGCAGAGGTGGGAAAACTTACTTCCTGAGCGATGAGGCCCTGCAAGTCAATCCAAACAGGTCTCTTGCATACTATTCACGGGTCTCACTCTCCGAAGTCGAATTTCGACGAAGAGGGAAACAACCACTTACGAATCCTCTCGACTCGTAGGAGGGAAAATTCTCTTATAAGAGCCTTACGACTTATAAGAGAAAACCACACTTAGGAATCCTCACGATTCCTAAGGAGAAAATCCACCTGCAGGATCCTCTCGATCCGTAGGGAGAAAAGTCTCTATGAGACCCTTACGGCTTATAGAGTTGAAAAGTCTTAGGCAGCAGATCTGAACCTGCGGCCTAAGCCATCGTTATTTCTTAAGAAGGTCGGGATACTCTTCCTAATCATCCGTCAATCATGGTTACTAAGGTGGCATGCTGATAATAAAAGAAAGAAAAGACGGAGAAATGACACAAGACATTACAAAAATGTGCATCTTTTATTCATAAATATTGATTGAGTTTAGGATACATCGTACTAAAGAATACAAGATATACATATATGTTACAAATACCAACGATACAAGGAAAATTACTGAGAAGGAAGCGTCTTGCACAGATCCAGCAATTGCTCGCACACTTCCTTCCATGCCTTTTCCCGATTGGCCACCACTGCCAACTCCGCCTCCACTTGGGCCCGTTGCTGTGCGACGGATGCAAGCTGATCCCTGACGGCCTGATGAGCAGCCTCACGGCCTGCAATGTCACGCTCGGCAATATCGAGTGCCCGCTTCAGTCTTAGCCCATTTGAGATGCGCTCCAGAAGACCCTCGAAGATGGCCTTTACCTCAGTGGCGTTCGTCTCAACTTCAGCACGCAAGCGAGCAGTGTTGCTTGAAGATTCTTGGCACTCCTTCAGCCTCAAAACCACTTCTTGTTCCAGATGACGGAAATGAGAAGCACTTTGCTCGAGCCATGCTCCCCGTTGAGTGCTCGAGGTCAAAGTCTCAGGGGACAGGCGCATTGACTCTAGCTGATGAAGGCGAGCCTCGATCTCCCGACAATAGTTAACCCAAGAGGTGACAGTACCCTCGTCATGGAAAGTAGCAAATATCGCCAACATCGGGTTAACCGTCGTGGCGAAATCCTTAGCAGATACTGGAGCCTCGATGTCGAGCTCCTCGATGTAGTCGCTCAACATGCGCAAACTATTCGCGGCACCTTTTGAGGACGGGCGTCGCTGGGAAGGGCCGCCCAGTATTGTAATGCGAGACTCAAAAGGTACCGAGACTGGAACGACGGCTGGAAAAAGACGAAAGGCGATTAGATAATGATTCAATAGATATGAAGGAAGTCATTGATAAGATGGTTTACTATACCAGTGGAGACAGGTGGCAAGGCCGGAAGGGCTGGTGGTGCAACCGATCTTTCTGCTCCCCCTTCGATTTGCAACGCTGCAGTCAGAACAAGAGAGAGTTGGAAATAATTCTACCGCTAAAAAGACAAAGCTACCAATCGGGAACAGTACTCACCAGCGCCACCAGACGGGGAGGCGAATTCAGATGGGAAGGAGAAGTGTGGGAGCAACACTTGATAGAGATGATCAAAAAGCACTCCTGAAAGATACAACAGTGTGACTTCAGTACATAAACTGTATATCTGAAAGATAGGATTAATAAGTTATAAACCCATACCTTCCAACATCTTCGAAGGAATAAGAGAGGGTTGAGAGGTGACCACCGCCAAGGCAGTCGTTGAAGGCGCTCCTTCAAGCAGTGGGGCATCAGCAATAGCTGCACCTGCATTACGAAAAACTGAACTTGTCAGAAAAGATTGTAAAGTTAAGAAAGGCAGTCACTTGGGGTTTACCTGAGGAGCTCCCGGCTGAAACGGAGGCGACTCCCTCCTCTACCGACATGAGACCACCGCCCGTGGCCTCGTCACCCGACTCGATGGGGACCGTCGTCGTGCTAGCAAGACCTAGGGACGGCGGAGGGCCATAGACGGGAAGGGCTATGATTGGAGTATTGCCAAATTCCAGAGAGGGAGCGGTTGGCTCGTCCTCGGGAATCATGGCCACCTCACCCACTACTCTCTCAGGTTCAATAGCTGTGGTTGTATCGTCTATCGTCACCAAGGGACCGCAGACCTCGAGCGCCTCAGCCGCCACCACCCTGGACTCAGTTATAATCATCATATCATCTGCCACTGCTTCAGGTTCGGCATCAATGACCTTCTCGGCGGCAGGCCCCTCAACCTCCACCTCAGGCTCCAAAGCCATAACGACGTTGCCCACCGTCGGCTCGAGTTCGGCAAGTACCGCTTCCTTTATTTCTTTGGGATCAACGGTTTCCGCATCCCCCTTAATCGGACTCGGCCCTGCAAGATGAGGAATATAAGGACCAATGACATTAAAAACCCTTATAATAGGAACTCTGAGAGAAATATTACCTGAAGCGGATTTACCGTTTGCGCTCCGAACTGCTCGCGCCACCTCCCTGCGGGCAGTGGATAGGGCAACAGGGGCCTCTTCGAAGGGAGTATCAGCTCGAGGGGCGGTGCTGGGGCCCGCTCCTATAGCCAAGGCAGCCCTGCGCGCCTTCGCCTCACGCCTCAACCGCTTTCTCTCCTCCCGAGAGGTTATGAGGGACCTCTGTGACGCCTCCTTCAAGGCATCATCATCTTCATTCAGGGATGCTTCCAGAGCCTTTAAGGTATCTCTCATCGGCTCTTCAAGACGAACCTCCTGTGGTGGCCCAAAGGAAGCAGGAATATCGGCGGCTGGCGGAACATTTGTGTCGCTTGGTGGGAACGGCATTGAGGTTTCTGCAATAAAAAGAAAGAAGGTCAGATCGACCATAACACGAGGGAAATGGAAACTTGACGAATTAAAACTTATTAAGGCCCATAGATGCTCTAAGACGTTCCTCCTCTTGAAAAGTCTTCAAAGAAGCGGCAATGGCTTCTTCATCAGTGATACCTGTTGAAAGAAAGGAGAGAAAGGCGTTAATCAAGGGCGATGAGGAAGATATGTTGTAATAAGGAAAATGTGACTAGTAGTTACCTGACTGCGCAAGCTTAGCTAACCACGCGTCACGCCTCGCCAACCCTGCCGAAGCTCTGAGAGCAGCCTCCAAGTCTGTATCGTCCGGCGGCGGCATCACCAACCCTGCGTTAGTCCCATATTCGAGCAGACCTTCAGTATAAGGAGCGTGGGGTTCCTGGCCGAACACGACGTCCGCAGCGAAGAGCGACTTCTTTTTCTTTTGCTTTCCAGCCCTAGGCTCACGGGGAAGCGACTTACGCTTGGCAGCCGCTTTAGGACGACGGGTCCCGATGTCCGCACCCACGCTAGACTCCGGCGAGGGTACAACCACTGTTTCCGCCTGAGCGCGGGGTGCAGGAGGTGCATCCGCGATATCAGGGAGCGGCAATTCACGTGGAGGACTTTGCGCACGTGATGGTCTGCCCCCGGCATCTTTTAAAGGAGCGACTACTGGGGTCCTAGGAACCAAAGGAGCGTTGCGATCGGTACCTGGAGGCGCGCCCTTACGATCGACCAACAGTCGCCTTTCCTCCTTTATAACTGCTCCTGTTGCATGATTGTACCAGTCTTTGTACACATTGAGGAGCCTCGGAGCGTAAGCCGGCGCATTGATAAAAAAATGAGAGCTCGTATTCACACGCATGAAATGGTGCAATGCGTTCTCCATCCCCTCTTCAGTGGCAGCGGGTTCCAGCAAGAAGGCTTCCAAGGGGACCCCTTGATCGTAGCCCAGTTGTTGAGCAAAACGATGTGGGTTATACCTCATAAAAATTGCCACACCATTCTGCCTAAAAACTAAGAAACCCGGTCTAATGGAATATAAGTGGAGGGTCTCCCGAGCCGTTAAAACTGAAGCTTCATCCTTAAAGATATCTTGTAATGGCCGCGTCACAGTGGTAGACACCTTTCCAACGGTCAATACCTTATCGACAAAGGGCATCCCGGCTTCGACGGTATGAGGGCGAAGGAGTAAGCCCCTGGCGTTCCGTGGTGATGGGTTTACAATTGATGCGCCGATCAGCTGTATAATGCGAGGAAAACCGCACTTGTCAAAGAACGAGGGCCTTTTATGCATCCTGAAAACACCCGCTGTGTGTAACTCGAGCCACGATGCGAAGTAATGCATCGGGAAGACCACATGCAGCACCCCGGGCTCGCTAGCATCCGCTGCTCGACTGAGGCCATGGTATAAGTGTGCCAAGCCGGCGATCCCAACAGCCACCTTCACCCCGATGACCATCCGGTGTGCTGGATAAAAGACAGAGGGCCGCATCCGATGAGAGTGCATTGGGATAGCGAACCAACTCAACCATAACCCGAGAAACCCTAAGAAAAAGGCCTCCTCATCCATCCCAGGGGCTGCTACTTCTGCAAGAGACATGGTTGGAAAGTTAGGAAGAAAAAAATCCTTTTGGCCTATTTCATTCGCCGGCAGGTTATCCAAACCTAAACCGAAAGGGTCCTCAAGGGTGGCAAACTTGGCAGTGGCCGCAGAGAGGGCGTTCGGGTGAAGAAACCGAGCAATGAAATCCTTAAAATTAACTCCTCGACTCCCATGTTCGACGAAGTGAGACTCATATATGTTCAACACTTTAATCAAGCTTGGGAACTGGTGTTGAACAGCAGTATCCGGCGTGACCCCCTTTACCATCGGCCTAGCACCGAAGACGTACACGTCTGTTAGGAGCAGCTCCTCATAATGTTCCCCCATCACCGGTAAACCGGATACCTCCGCAAATTCCTCCAGGGAGATTGACACTTCCCGATCCATGGCAAGGAAAGTGTGGGTTGGAATATTCCATTGCTCCAAGAAAGCTTTAAACCACCAGGTGGGAAGCGTGGGATACTGGAAGAGAGAGACATAGACCGCGGTGTACAGTCCTAATCTTATCAACTGTGACTTCTTTGTCGACAGGATATACCGGGCCCACGGTAGATAGCCAATCGGGTGGCGAGGAATCAGACCAAGGTTATACGATTGCCCCCAAGGTCGCGCTTCACCTTGACAGATACGACGTCCTAGGATGTCCAAAACCATAAGACGCTGAACCGGTATCGCATCTATAGCGGGATGTAGAAAGCCTTTCGATGTCCAGTCCGCCAACTCCACGGCATACTGCACCCAGGGTGGGGTAGCATAATGAATCGCCGTGATGTGCTCGGACGGCACCGCGCATGTGAAGCTGCGTCGACCCATAATGATCTGATTGTACCATGACCCCCAAAGGTGGAGACTCTTGTACTCCGGGTCGTATGCCTTGATCATGGCCAGGACCTCACGGTCCAAAGGCGCCTCTGGAAATCCCTCCTCCGAGCGGAAGAACGGGAATGAAGTGTCTTCAGACATGATCGCTGCAAAAGAGCAATGTAGCCGTTAGTGTTGTAATCCCAACGTTTGGCATTGAAAGAAGAAAATGCATTAATTAAATTAAAATCAAAATTAATTAATTACACCGCACCACAGTGCAGTGAGTAGGAGACCAAAGAGGGACCCACAAAATCTAAATGACAATACGTCAATTAATAAGACAAACTCATCATTGGATGAGATTGTCAGTTGATCCCTGGGGGGAACATTCCCATAAAAAAAGGGGGGAAAGAATCCCTAAAGACAAGGAGAAAATCTCCTCTTTCAGAGCAAAGCTCTGTCACAGAATGACACTTGTCAAATTCTGGTCTCAAAAGAATAAAATTCCTTAAAAAAGAGCTTAGCTTTATAATATTCCATCAAAAAGAAAGTTTTTGAAAAGAAATTTAAAATTAAAATTTCTGGAATCCTGAAAAAAGATTCATGAAAGCTTATAGAAAAATTCTTCATTTTTCAGATCTAAAAGATCTACATTTGATTCAAGAGCAAAGCTCTGTTCATGGGTTAGAACCCATGAACAAGATCTCTGTAGATCTATGGAGCAAAGCTCTGTTGATGAAACCCCAAAAGGAATTTCTTTAGATCAAAAGATCTATGAGAGCAAAGCTCTGTTGGTTAAAATTGATTTAAATTAATTTAACTTAATTTTAAATTAATTATTACCTAAAGTTTTCTAAACTTTGGGAAATGAGAGCAAAGCTCTAGAGTTCTGAAAGCAAGAGCAAAGCTCTGAAATTCTTAAGCAAGAGCAGAGCTCTGAAAATCTAAATCTAGAAAATGGTGGAGAGTTTTCTAAGGGCCAGAGGCCCTATTTATAAGGCGCTTGCGCCTCTTGAGCTCACCCCCTTGATCTAACGGTCAGGGGGGTTGCCACCACTGCACTCACGTGTGCGCCACGTGAGCGCAACGGTGGGGGGGCATTTGTTTCGCCCAATCAGAGCAAAGCTCTGTTTGAATTCAAAATTCAAATTTTGAAGCAACGCTTCAAGTCTCGGGCGCAACGCGCCGCGTGTCTGGCGCTAATACGTCAGCGCAACGCCCAAGAAGGCGCGCCCAATCAGAGCAGAGCTCTATTTTTCTGAAGCAACGCTTCAGTTGCGCTGCGCTCTGCGCTGCGCGACACGTGTCAGCACAGATGCGCTAGCGCAGTTGCGCTGCGCTCTGCGCTGCGCGACACGTGTCAGCGCAGTTGCGCTGCGCTCTGCGCTGCGCGACACGTGTCAGCGCAGATGCGCTAGCGCAGTTGCGCTGCGCTGCGCGACACGTGTCACGCGCTGGGGCATCTGCGCCAAACTGAATTAAGATTTTAAGAAATCTTTTCTGTTCTTGTTAAAACAAGAAGATTTTCTTCTGCAAAGCAGAAGCCCTTGGATTAAAGATCCAACGGTGGGGAAAATTCCCCAGATCACTCAGAGAATGATCTCTTTAACAAATTTAACTAATTTGTGAGCACTATAAAAAGGACCCTAAGCCTCAATTCAAAGGCATGAACATTTTTTTCTTGAAAACTCAAGAACTTTAAACAGAGAGAACTCTGAGAAGATTTCAAGAAAAAGGTAAAGAACCTTCATGAATTAGAAGAAAATCCTTCTAATAGATCATTGATCTAAAAACAAGATCAATGATCTCTACATAATAAACAGTGCTTTGCACTTCTTGTGAACCTCCGGTTCTTTAAAAACAATATAAAAAAAATAATAGTGCTTTGCACTTTTATGAACCTCTGGTTCTTCAAACAAAGAAAAACTTTTTTTTCTTTAATCTAATTTAGATCAAGAAATTAAACAGTGCTTTGCACTTCCCTTCTTGAATCTAAAAGATTCTTAATGCTTTGCACTTCCAAACTGCGCCGTTGCGCTCTTAAAAGAGCGCCACGTGTCGGCTATAGAACCACTTGAGCTAAGCGCCCTTAAGATAGAGCTTTGCTCTCTGGAATTAGCGTAACTCGCTGAGAGAGCGCCACGTGTCGCCAGCGCAACAGCGCAGCGCACTGCGCTAGTGCGCTTGCGCTCGCCAGAGCATGACACGTGTCTTCACCACAAGCGCTTGCGCTCAGTAATAGATGCAAAGCGTCTGACAAATGCAAGGCATTTCACTTCCTGAAGGGCCAGGCCCAATTAAAAGGCTTAACAGGCCTAATAATTAAAATGCTGTGCATTGTTTGAAAGGGCAGTGCCCAACTGAAAGGTCTAATGGACCAAAAAAAATGATCTGCATCATAATAAAAAGGGCAGAGCCCAGTCAAAATAGGCATAAATGACCTGAAGTAATGCAATGCATTATTTAAGTGGGGGCAAAGCCCTAGCACAGGTCTAATAGACCAAAAATAAATAAGGGTGTTGAACATTTTCAACTGGACTTAGCCCAATTTTGGCCGTAGGTCCTTAAATTAAATCGGTTGAGCAAACATTGCTCTCTTAAATCAATTTACATCCGGTTCGAGGGTACATCTCCGAACTCCTTTGACATCCGTCGTTGTAATTCCTCAACGACGTCAAAGAGGTGACGGGTCCCAACGACCACACATCGATATGGACTGCGGGGTCCTTAAACTCGTGGACCGAAATGTCCATAAACTAATATTGGACCGAAACGTCCTTAAACTAATATTGGACCGAAATGTCCATAAACTAATGACGGACGGAAACGTCCTTAAACTAATATTGGACTGCGGGGTCCTTAAACTCGTGGACCGAAACGTCCCTAAACTAATATCGGACCGAAACGTCCCTAAACTAATATTGGACCGAAATGTCCATAAACTAATATCGGACCGAAACGTCCTTAAACTAATATCGGACCGAAACGTCCCTAAACTAATATTGGACCACCACGTCCCTAAACTGGCACAATAGAGCCCAAATGCTCTTTTGTCGGACCTAAACGGTCCCGTTAAGTTGATCTTAGTCTCAAACTGGACTAACGTATCCTTAACAAACGTTTGAGTCGATCTTAGCCTCAAAAATGACTAACGTATCCTCCAAACAGACTTTAGTCCCAAATTGGACTATGAATCTCCCAAACTGGAACAATAGAGCCTCCAAACGCTCTTTTGTCGGATCTAAACGGTCCCGTTTAAGTTGATCTTAGCCCCAAACATGGCTAACGTATCCTTAAACATTCAAATGGATTATAAAACTCCCAATTAACTCTGGTTCGAGGGTACATCTCCGAACTCCTCTGATACATGTCGTTGTAATCCTTCAACGACGTCAGAGAGGTGACGAGTCCCGATGGCCATACATTAAGTTAATCACTACGTTAAGTGGATCTTAGTCTAAAACAGGACTAACATATTCTTAACGAACGTTTAAGTTGATCTTAGCCGCAACGCGACTAATGCATCCTTAAACTAAAAACACCAAACACAAATCTAAGTAAATACGGGTTTGGACTAATCCACGTCCTACGGGCGATGGCATTACTCAGTCTCCGTATACAATCCACGGGCAACCACAAATAAAACGAACACACACGACACGAAGTGAAATTCTGGAGAAGGAGAAAGTTGTTACCGCGACGCGGTAGCGTAATTAACTGCAGGGGCTTGCGCCTGCAGGGAAGAGCGTCCCCACAATCAAAAACCCCTCACCCTGAGGGGGAATCTGACAAAGTCTGCTACATCGGCCGCATCCGTCTAAACCTCTGATACACGGTGCCATAAATCAACTTGGCATCTTCGGAGAGATAGACGGATAAAACCAAATAGCATCTGCCCCGAACCTCAGGCACGGACGCGAAGTCCGGGCCGCCGTTCGGAGGGGAACACAAAGCTATATCTTAAAGCGCATAGTGCAAGTAGTTCAGATGTTTACACGTGGCGCTTTTCCAAGAGCGCAACAGCGCAATTTGGAAGTGCAAAGCACTAAGAATCTTTTAAATTCAAGAACAGAAGTGCAAAGCACTATTTGATTTCTTGATCTAATTTAGATCAAAGAAAAATAAGTTTTTCTTGTCTTTCTTATCTCAGAGAACCAAAGGTTCATAAAAAAGTGCAAAGCACTATTTTATTTTTTTGTTTTTATTAAAGATCATTGATCTTGTTTTTAGATCTATGATCTGTTCATAAGAGAACTTTCCCTTTTCTCTAAAGGCTTTTTACCTTTATTGTTCTTGAGGAGTTCTTCAGAGTTCTCTCTCTTTTTTTCTTCTGAAAATGTCGATGCCTTTGAATTGAGGCTTAGGGTCCTTTTTATAGTGCCCATAAATTAGTTAATTTTGTTAAAGAGATCTTTCTCTGAGTGATTTGGGGAATTTTCCCCACCGTTGGATTTTTGATCCAAGGGCTTCTGTTTTACAGAAGAAAATCTTCTTGTTTTAACAAGAACAGAAAGATTTCTTTAAAATCTTTATTCTGTTTGGCACAAATGCCCCAGTGCATGACACGTGTCATGCAGCGCACAGAGTAGCGCAACTGCGCTAGCGCCTCTGCGCTGACACGTGTCGCGCAGCGCACCTGCGCTAGCGCATCTGTGCTGACACATGTCGCGCAGCGCACTGCGCTATCGCATCTGCGCTATCGCATCTGTGCTGATACGTGTCGCGCAGCGCAACTGCGCTAGCGCATCTGCGCTGACACGTGTCGCGCAGCGCAGTGCTTGCGCAACTGAAGCGTTGCTTCATTTAATTTTGTTTAAAACAAAGCTTTGCTCTGATTGGGTGCGCTGATGCGTCTGCGCCAAACACGTGGCGCATTGCGTCCGGAATTTGAAGCGTTGCTTCAAAATTTTTGAATTTTGAATTTCAACATAGCTTTGCTCTGATTGGGGGAAACAGCGCTCAAGCACCTCTTCAACTCCTGAATCGATCCAATGGATCAGATGTTGCCACTGCTGCACTCACGTGTGCGCCACGTGAGCGCAACGGTGGGGGGCATTTGTTTCCCCCAATCAGAGTAAAGCTCTTTTTGAATTTCAAAATTCAAAAGATGAAGCAACGCTTCAGATCTCTTGCGTTGCGCGCAGAACGCCACATGTCAAAAGCAGACACGCCAGCGCAAGGGGCGCTGCGCCCAAGGCAGCACACCCCAATCAGAGCAAGGTTCTGCTTTAAAAATTCAAATTTTAAATAAAGGAAGCAACGCTTCAGATAACTTGCGCTCTGCGCTGCGCGCCACGTGTGAAACAATGGTGCACTAGCGCAGTTGCGCTGCGCTCTGCGCCGCGCGACACGTGTCAAGCGCAGGTGCGCTTGCGCCAACTGCGCCAACACTAAAATTTAAATAATAAATTATTTAATTAATCAGAATTAAAATTCTAGAATGATCTTTCCAGTCTTATTAAAATAAGAAGATTATCTTCTGTAAAACAGAGGCCTTAGGATCAAAGATCCAACGGTGGGGAAATATCCCTGGATCAATCAGAGAAAGATCTTTGTAACAAACTCAATAAACCAATTGGCCCTATATAAAGGCCCCTAGACTCTAAGTCTCAGAGATACACATATACAGAAAGAGAAAAAGGAGAGAACTCTGGAAAAAAATTTGAAAAGGCAAGCCTTTGAAGAAAGAAGATCATCTTCTTCAAGGTAAAGAATTAAATTCTTGGAAGAATAGAGAGAAAAACACCTCACCAAAAGAAGAATTCCTTCTAAAAAGATCAAAGATCTAAGAACAAGATCAAGATCTTCACTACAAAAAAATAAAAAAGATCCAATCACAGAAAATTAAAGAAGTAATCTACTTCATTTCTAGATCTTTTGATCTATATAAAGGCACAGCCTTTTGATGAACCGTTGGTTCTTGAATCTTGAGGTAGAACCTCTTTAGAACTAAAAAGATTCTTTTCTTTGATCCAAAATTGATCAAGATGCGCTCTGCGCTATTGGACAGTGCCCTGCACTCTTAATCTGTGACTTTGAGCTCCTTGGACTGGCGCAAGTCACCAGAGAGCGCCACGTGTCAATCTGCGCCTTGCGCTCCTAAAACAGAGCACTGCGCTCTTGAAATGGCGCACTGCACCAGAGCGCGGCATGTGTCAGCAGCGCACTAGCGCAGCGCACTGCGCTAACAGACTTGCGCTCAGCAGAGCGTGACACGTGTCACCTCCATATGCGCTGGCGCCTTGCGCTTTTTAATTGACGCAGAGCGCCTGACAGGCCACGTGGCGCACTGTCAGATCATTAAATGCTCTGCATTATTAGGAAAGGGCAGAGCCCAATTAAAAGGTCTATCAGACCGATTTAAATGTTATACATTATTAAAAAGGGCAGAGCCCAAATGAAGGCCTAACAGGCCAAATATAAATGCTATGCATTTAATTACAGAGCCCAATACTATGCATTTAATTACAAGGGTCAAGCCCAAATAAAGGCTCAACAGCCAGAATAGTAATATGTTCAACTCATATCAACTGAGCCCATATGCTCGTAAACCTTCAAACAGACTTTAGTCCCAAACTGGACTATAGATCTCCAAACCATCATTGGTTCGAGGGTACATCTCTGAACTCCTCTGATATTTGTCATTGTAATCCTTCAACGTCTTCAGAGAGGTGACGGGTCCCGACGGCCATACATTCCATGGACCACCATGTCCATAAACTAGCAATCGACCGCAATGTCTCTAAACTAAACAATAGAGCCCCTAAATGCTCTCTTGTTGGATCTAAACAATCTCGTTAAGTTGATCTTAGTCTGGAAATTAGACTAAGGTATCCTTAACAAACGTTTAAGTTGATCTTAGTCCAAAATGAGACTAACGTATCCTTAAACCAAAACCTCAAATCCAAATCTAAGAAAATACGGATTTGGACTAATCCACCTCCTACGGGCGACGACAAAAATTAGTCTCCGTATACAATCCAAGGGCAACCACAAACAAAACAAACACCCACGACACGAAGTGACCAGCTGGAGAAGGAGAAAGTTGTTACCGCGATGCGGTAGCGTAATTAACTGCAGGGGCTTGCGCCTGCAGGGAAGAACGTCCCCACAATCAAAAACCCCTCAAGCGAGGGGGAATCTGACAAAGTCTACTACATCGGACGCATCCGTTTAAACCTTCGATACACGGTGCTATAAATCAACTTGGCATCTTCGGAGAGGTGGACGGATAGCATATATTAGCATCTACCCCGAATCTTAGGCAAGACGTTCTGTCGCGACGACTTTAGGAGGGGAACACACGTGTATCGAACGCGTGGAGGAGGCGAATCGACGGGGCCGCGTCTTTTCGATTTCGCTAAGAAAGTCTTGAGGTTTGCCGTGTGGCGGTACAGTTGTGGGTGAAACGGGCAACTGTTGGATTCTCAAGGGCGCAACAGGTTATAAAGCGGAGAGAGCATTGATCACTCCTTTCTTCACACCCGAAACGTAAGAATGGAGGACTTCCCTTTCACCATCCCCGAGATCATAAACTTCGAGGACATGTACCTCTACGATCAGTACCGTACTGAGGATATGGTGTTGTTCCCGCCAAAAATTTCTGCGCAAAAGAGTCCAAGGTATCAAATGGCAGCGATATGCTTAAGGAAATGCGAACCAGTATCTTCCGGGCTGTTTTTTGACAAACTCTTGAATGAGAAACAGATAAATTCTGATGGTATCGAAAGCGGCTCGAAAAACCCTTCGATTTGATATATTATAGGCCTCGTAATTCATCCGAGATCAAAAGTTATGAGGAATTACGTGTCCACACGTGATGGACTTTTAAGAACCCGCTGGAGGAGTTAAAAAATATAATAAAAACTCAGAAAAGACCCCAATGGGGAAGCACGTGCTCACACGTGACCATGGGTCACGTGCAGACACGTGATGGGCTTTTAAGGCCTTAAAATAATGAATAGAATTAAATTCTAAAATCTGTTTCCTGATTAAAAATCAGGAATCACGTGCTCACACGTGACCAATGGTCACGTGTTGACACGTGATGGTTAAAACTGAAGTGTAAACAAACAGCTGAAGGAAATACCTCAATGAGGTGTCACGTGCTCACACGTGACCAATGGTCACGTGTTGACATGTGATGGTTACAACTGAAGCGTAAGTAAACACTGAGAAAAGGACTCAATTGGGGGTCACGTGGCAACACGTGACTAGCTGTAAAAGCCTTGCTGTTCAACAGAATTAAATTCTGAAAAAAGATCATTTAAATCTTTCGAAATAGAATTAAAATTCTAAAAGCCTCTAAATCTTTCCAAATGGAAAAGGATTATGGGGACCGTTGGATTAAAGATCCAAGGGTGATTAAAAATCACCAATTTATGGAAAAATCTTGGACAAGTAAAGATTTCCCTGAAAATCTCACCAGAATAACAAATAGAATATCTTTTGGATTTAAAATCCACGGTGAATAAAATTCACTGAATGATCTAAAGGCCCAGATTAATGATAAATATAAATCAAATCTCTTAACAATCAAATCAAATCTTTCAATGAGAGATTTGCTAAACAAATTGATTCTTTTCCTTCTCCTATAAATAGGAGCCAAGAAGAGAAGAGAATGGAACCTTGGGGAGAGAAGAAACAGAGGGAGGAGAATTTAATTCTCAAGAGAGAAAAAAAAGAGAGGAGAATTTAATTATCTGCAAAAGAAAAACCCTAGGTAAGAAAAGAGAGGCTTAAAAAGAGAATTTAATTCTCAAAAGAGTTTAACTCTTATATAAAGAAAAGAACTTAGTTCTTTCTCTGGTGGAGGATCTGCAAAGTGCACATCTCCCCATGAATTGAGAATTTAATTCTCATTGGGTTGAGATCCTGCCATGCAGATCCAAAACATAGAGGAGGAATTAAGTTTTGAGAATTCAATGGTCACAAAATTATAGGAATTTAATTCCTTTGGGATAAAATTAGGGTTTTACCCTAAATAAGAATTTAATTCTTTCACAATAGGAATTTAATTCCTCCAAAACAAAAATTAGGGTTTTACCCTAAATAAGAATTTAATTCTTAAAAATAAGGAGACTTAAAAGATCTTGGTGCATGAAAAGACTAAGGTCACGTGCCCCACGTGACCCCTGAACAGATCCCCCAAAATGAGAAGAGGAAAGCTTTGAAGCAATGCCTCACGTGTTACCACGTGACCCCTAATAAATAAATCAGGGCATGATTATACATCACGTGCCCACACGTGATGGCTATGAAAATTAAAAGTGTTTAACACTTGTTTGCAGAACAAAATAAAGGGGATCTGGCCCCACTTTTTGATGTCATCACGTGCTCCCACGTGACTCCCAAAACGCAGAAAGAAAAAGCAAAGGAAATGAAAGCTTTGAGCGCTCTCACGTGTTATCACGTGACCCCTCAGCAAATGCTTTAACAATTGGTGCACAGATCCCCATCACGTGCCAACACGTGATGCTCTAAAATAAAAATGAAAGTGTTTAACACTTAATGGCAAAACAAAAGAAAAGAAGCCTTGGGCGCTCTCACGTGTCCCCACGTGACCCCTCAGCAAGTGCTGTAATATTCGATGCATAAACCCCCATCACGTGCCAACACGTGATACTCTAAAATAAAGATAAAAAGTGTTTAACACTTATTCGCAGATTTGAGGATAAACCAAAAGGAGATCTGGCTGCACATTTAGGGTGCTCTCACGTGTCACCATGTGACCCCAAATGAGCATTCTAATAGACCAGAGCGGGGGCCTTCATCACGTGCTCATACGTGATGGCCGCCAGAATTAAAAGAGTTAAACACTGATTTGCAGAATAAAATAAAGGGAATCAGGGCGCTCTCACGTGTCCACACGTGACCCATCTCTCCTTAGTGTTTAACACTAATCTGAAGACTTTGTCCTCAGTGTTTAACACTGATTTTCTTCGTGTTTAACACTAATTTGGAAAACTCTATTGGTAGCGTTTAACACTGATTTGCTTAGTGTTTAACACTAATTTGAAAACTCCGTTCCCAGTGTTTAACACTGATTATCTTTTAGTGTTTAACACTAACTTGCTAATATTATTCCCAGTGTTCAACACTGTTGGTCTTTAGTGTTTAACACTAGCTTTAGCCCAATTGGCTAAGTTTCTAGAGGCAAAGCCTCTCCTTCAATGGACCAACAGAGGGCCAATATTTCAAACATAATTGAACTTAGCCCAAACTGGCCATAAGTCCTCAAATCATCTTGAACTGAGCACATCTGCTCTTTCAACCAACTCATTGGTTCAAGGGTACATCTCTGAACTCCTCTGATATTTGTCGTTGTAATCCTTCAACGTCTTCAGAGAGGTGACGGGTCCCGACAACCATACATCAACACGGACTGTCGGATCCTTAAACTCATGGACTTATGCGTCTTTAAACTAAGATACGGACTGTGGGGTCCTTAAACCTGCGGACTTATGCGTCCTTAAACTAACGGACTAATTCATCCTTAAACACACCCATATGGACTGTGGGGTCCTTAAACCCATGGACTTATGCGTCCTTAAACTACCGATGGACCGAAACGTCCTTAAACTAACGATGGACCACCACGTCCCTGAACTGGCGATGGACCACCACGTTCCTAAACTGGCGATGGACCACCACGTCCCTAAACTGGCAATGGACCACTATATCCCTAAACTGGAACAATAGAGCCCAAATGCTCTTTCGTCGGATCTAAACGATCCCGTTAAGTCGATCTTAGTCCCAAACTGAACTAACGTATCCTTAACAACCGTTTAAGTTGATCTTAGCCTCAAATATGGCTAACGCATCCTTAAACCTTCAAACAAACTTTAGTCCCAAATTGGACTCTAGATCCCGCAATCAATTTTGGCTCAAGGGTACATCTCTGAACTCCTCTGACATCTGTCGTTGTAATCCTTCAACGCCGTCAGAGAGGTGATGGGTACCGACGGCCATACATGTAATGGACCCCTATGTCCCTAAACTGGAACAATAGAGCCAATTGCTCTTTTGTCGGATCTAAACGATCCCGTTAAGTTGATCTTAGTCTCAAACTGGACTAACGTATCCTTAACAAACGTTTGAGTTGATCTTAGCCTCAAATATGGCTAACGTATCCTCAAACCAAAACCCCAAAACCAAATCTAAGAAAATACGGATTTGGACTAATCCACGTCCTACGGGCGACGACATAAATTAATCTCCGTATACAATCCACGGGCAACCAAAAACATAATAAACTCCCACGACACGAAGTGACCATCTGGAGAAGGAGAAAGTTGTTACCGCGATGCGGTAGCGTAATTAACTGCAGGGGCTTGCGCCTGCAGGGAAGAGCGTCCCCACAATCAAAAACCCCTCAAATGAGGGGGAATCTGACGAAGTCTGCTACATCGGCCGCATCCGTTTAAACCTTCAATATATGGTGCCATAAATCAACTTGGCATCTTCGGAGAGGTGAACGGATAGCACCAATTAGCATCTGTCCCGAATCTCAGTGCCAAGACATCGCAGTCTTGTGCGCCGTCTTTCGGAGGGGAACAGGTGCAGTTGGTGATAGGCCACATCGAGGATCATTTTGGCCGATTGCTCCCCCGACGCTCCCCCCTACTTCAGCTGTTAATGTACTCCATCTAGAAGGCGTCGCCGGCGCTCTACAACCCCTTGTCCAAACAGCTGAAAGACGAGTCCGTCGGCAAGCTAAGGTCCCTGAGGCGCTTCGGCCTGATCTCTGCGAGTCGGCTAAACTGCTCGGAGGCGCTCGTCCTTGAGTGCTACCAATTGAGGCTCGATGCCGATGCTAGTGGGGGGCATCGAAGGAAGTGGTTAGATGCTCGAGGGCTCGATTGGCGGAAATATCGTCAGAGTACCACGAGCAGTGTTCTCTGCATCCCATTCCCCCGCTATTGTAAATTTTTCTTCTTCTTCTTCTTTTGATGTACGGCTGAGGAGCCCACAGTACCTTTTGAATGAATAAGATTCTTTTTCTTTTCTGCAATGCTTTATTGATCCCTTTTATTATATGAGCGAAAAGATCTCAAGAAAGGTGTACATTGCTTTGGAAAGAAAATACATGCTAGTAGATATTCTTATTCGTGCATCTTAAGCCCCTCGGATGTCTGTTAGCATCTATGCCCGGCATAGGGTACCGAGCTTCGTTGATGCCAGACGTATCCTCCGCTGACACGACCATGATTTGGCCGATGGTCAGCTCGGCGGGAGGGGGACGCTGCTCCTGCTCGCGGTCAGCTTGCCGCTTATCCCTCAAGTATGTTGCGAGGTGCCCCGAACGGATGAGCTCCTTAATGTAGTCACAGAGCTGCTTGCAGCTCTCCGTGGAGTAGCCTAGCGACCTGTGGAAACCGCAGTAAGGGCACCGGGTTTGTTTTGAGGCCATTCGCGAGATCGGGGGAAGCTTGAAGAATCCCTCGCCCTTGGCCTCCTCTAGTAGCACTGTTTGGGAGACGTTGAGCGGGGTGTATTCCTGAAACTTCAGGAGATAGGGCTTTACCTGCTCAGGTCCCCTTCTCTCTCCCCTTACCCTTTTCTTCTGGTCGGCTTGCTCTGCCCGGGGGAGATTTGCATTCACCTCGGATTCGAGCTGGATCTCGCGCTCGGTCCAGGCTTTTACCTCGGCCATGGTCTTAGGTTGCGCTAATGCAAAAGAGCGTAACCACTCCTTATGCCTAAGACCAGACCTAAATGTTGTGATGATGGTTTTGTCTCGGTGCTCTGGGACCTCGAGAAGGGCGTTGTAGAAGCGAGCGACGTATGCTTTGAACGTCTCCTTATCCCCGCTCTTGATCATGAAGAGATGGTCGACTGTGTGTTTTTGTCGCCTGTTCCTAACGAAGTGGCCGAGGAATTGGGTGGCCAGCTCATCGAAAGTTAAGATCGAGCGAGGTTCGAACCCTCGGAACCAGTCTCGTCCGGAGCGGATGAGAGTGGTCGGGAAGGCTCAGCACTGGGCGGCATCGGAGTTATCTTGGAAGCTCATTCCCACGGTGAACGCATCCAAATGGTCCTTCGGATCAGATTTACCGTCGAAGAGAGAGACCTTTGGAGGCTTGTTGCGGGAGGAGACGTGGATGGCGAGCAGCTCCTCGGTGAATGTCTTTGTGAGCGAGTCAGCGGCGTATTTAGCCCCGTCGCTCAAGCGGTGACCTTCCCGATGCATACCCTCGATCTTCTTCTCGAGGGCGTCGAGTCGGCCGTGGTATCCCGACGATTCAGCACATTCTGATCCCCGACCTCTGCTGTTGGAGACCTGCGTCGGGGTGCGGCCCCGGTTCCTCTCAATGAGGTTCCTCGGATCCCCCGGCTAGGTGTTCTTCGAGCCGCCGTGGCGAGCCCTGTCCGCGTGACCCCGTCGAGGGAAGGGTGCTAGTCATGCCTGGGAACAGGCGAGCTGACCGACATCTCTTCGGGAGGGAAAGGGTCGCGAAGAAGCTCAGGGTGAGGTGCTCTGGCGACGGACCTCGGTGTTGAAATGTGGGGCACCCAGCGAGTCGCAGAAGGTATTAGCCCGGGAGATCTGCGGCCATGGGAGGTAGCCAGGCGGTGGTCGGCAGTGCCGACGCGTGCGGAGCCTTCTTTCCCCTTGTAGGGGTCCCGGTCTCGAGACGGAGGAGCGGCGACCAGGGGAACTTGCCCTACCGTTTGGACACGGATGAGCGCCTCCATGACAGATGCGGGTCGATCTATCCGGCCGATAAGGAAGTTGATGGCATTTAGCGGAGGAGGTTCTTCTGCGCCTCTGTTGAGGGGGAGGCGGCGGCTGGTGCTGGGGTCATCATGATGATCGCTCGCCGTTAGATTAAGATTGGAAGATGAACTTTTTTTTGTGGAATCAATGTTTCCCACAGACGGCGCCAGCTGACGCGGGGCGGATCCGCGCGTCAAGATGTTACCTTCTGTTGGTCTGCTGATGGCGGTGATGGACGGCTGATATTGGATCTGGAGACTGGCTCCTGAAGCGTATGGATCTCAATGGGTTTGAGTTTGTTTGCGTCGAGCTACCTGCAAGGAAGTCCCGGGATGGTTGTACCACCGAGGACCCTCCGACTGTCAAGTTAGAGAGGAAATCCGAGCAGAGTAACAACTTAGTGGAGTAAAAATGGCTTACTTGGACCGTCTGAAGAAGGGGTTTATATAGCGGCGGCAGCAGGCCGGGCAGGCGCGAGAACCACGCCGGCCGTTACGCTCCTGACGTCACGCCCGCGTGATGAGCGGGATCTCCCATTAATAGCGAGACAAGCTCGTTAATGGGTGATCGTGATGGCGTGGAACGTACCGGCGAATATCTCGCGCATAGCGAGATTCGCGGGATGACGGTTGCGCCTGTGAGCGGTGTCGTTGGTCGGTCGATGAGACCGAGAAAAATAACTTCGGCGGGAGAGCTCGCGGATGAGCGAGAGAGCCGAGGTATCTTGGTTCCATGGTAGCCCAGAGACGAGCTGTGGGGCCGAGGAGGCCAATTGTGCTCGGGGCTCGGAGGTGATCCAGCGCTTGTTTGTGGGACGGGCACATGAGTTGTCTGGTCGGCCACTATAAGTCCTTTCTTGTGAGCTTTGGGACACGCCATCTGCCACGTGTCATGATCTGGGAGATCACCAATATCGAGCATCATCACGGGATCTCCAATTTAGTGCTTCCAAAAGGGGGCACGAGGGTCCGGTGCGGTTCATCGCTTTAAATTTTTTTATCTAATATGTATGTAGGAATATCCGATATTAACCCATATCGCCGCGATATTGTAGGATATCTATAATACCCAATCCTTTTGCACACCAATATCCATATTTTTATAAAATGCTACTTACAAAATTTAATTATTTATATTTATAATTATTTTGTTTTATATTTAAAACCCTAACCCTAATTTATCTAAACCCTTCTATTTTATCCCTTTTTATTTTTCCACCCCACTCCTTATCTCATCTCGTTTTCTATTTAATTATTTCCCCAAGCTCATCCTAAAACAAACATTTTAATTAAATAAATCCCCGTTCCCATCTATGAATTTTTCCTACATTTCCCAAGTCCCCGAATTTTATCCCATTTTTCCTGTATTATTATTTTGTGTGAAGATTAGTTGCTTGGGTTGTTGTATTTGTTTTTCTAAACCAATTAAAATTAGTCCAAAACCAAAACAAAATACTTATACTAAAACCCAGCCCAAAACAAATAATAAAATCCTTAACTCTTCAGCCCACACTCCTCAGCCAACCCAACAGAGAAAACAAATAAATGAAATATTTTCCCCCCAAGCCGGCCCAGCCCAGTTGCCCGCGCCCACAACCCAACAAACCCGACCCGACCCGCTCTCTTTCTTCTCCCCCCCCCCAAATCTTTTCCCGCTCGTTTTTTTACTGCGCTCCCCCATGTCGTCTCACCCACGCCCGCGTCGTCGCCCACGTTCCCACGACCGCGCGCCCTCGAGCTCCTCAACCCCTCATCCCCCTCTCTCCTCTCTCCCTCCTCACTCTCGACCTCTCAAACTCCTCCTCTTCTCTCTCTCTCCAAAGAAAACCCACTGCCATCACCCCTCACCCTGCGCGCCTCTTCGCCGCCAACGAGCTCCCTATTGCCCCGTCCTTCCTCCCTCACTCTTCTCTCCACAGCTCGAGCTCTACTCGCCACTCCCCACACCACCGACCACCTCCACTGCACATCCCTCGTCGAGCCCAACTCCACCAAACTCCATCACCGACCTCGACGCCGAAGAGCTCCCCACCGCCCCTGAACCGCCTCGTCGACCCGAGCACCATTGCCATCACCTCCTCCAACCACCGAGCCCCCCTTTCTCTCTCTCTCGCAACATCTCTCACAGCGCCCCTCTCGTTCGCATCACCTGAGCCCTCTTCTCCGGCGCCCCTGGACCTCCGCAGCCCCTCCTAGCCCTCCTCGGTGCACCGTCGATCATCCCCTGCGGACCCATCACCTTCACCGCAGCACCAAAGCTAGACCAAGTTTCAAATCGAGCCCCGACATTTCGTAGAACGCTTACATCCGACACAGTTCCCATTCCTCTGACCATCGGCGTCGTCATCAAACCGTGGCCCTGGTCCCCTGAAGCCATCATCGTCAACAACACGCCATCCGTCGCAACGCCAGCGCACGCCCGTCGCACCCACCGAGACATCGAGTTCAAGAGCCCAAGCTCGAGCCGAGACCGCGAACTCTAGCCGCGCTGTTCCTGCCGTGCGTCGCCAGAGCATCTCCAGGTAAGTACCCTACTTGCTACATGCTAGATTACTGTTATAATTCAAACTACTACTAATTTCATGTTTTACGATTCGTGAGAACCTATATGACACAAGTGCTTGATGCAAAACCCGAACGAAAACCTTACTTTAAACCGAAGGAACTTGTTCTGGCCCGTGTGTCAATGAACATTGTGGTGAAATCTTACTGGAAAATATGATCGTTACTGGCTTGAACGATCACTCCCAATTACACCCGTTAAAACTGAATATTTCCCGCGTCTGAAACTTGTTAAAATCATAATTAATTGTGTACATATTGAAATGATTCGTTCGAGGTCTCAAATCGAAGATGACTCGACGACCTAGAACCATATATAAGTTTTTAATTGTTTCTATACTGAAAATATGGCGAGAACTGGCTCGGAGGGCCGCTCTGGACTGCAGTCCAGAGCAGCTCTAGCTGTTGATTTCTATCTCGTAATGCTTACTACTTTGCTACCTAAACTTGTGTATTGTGGAACCCTATACTTTATTGAAGGTGAAACTGTTAGCTAAATAACGCAAGTGATTTTGCCCCTTTTTATCGTCGTTTACTATTTAAACTGCAATTTAAAAGAACAAGACGTATAGCAGTCCCAAACAGAACCAGAACTGATACCCTAGTGTTGAACAGTGAATAGCTTCTGACGTAAAGACGCGATTGAGAATCCGTCTAGTGCGTTGGAAATATTATTGAAAACCTTAAATTTCATTCAACTGTAGAGTCGCTAAATTCTGATTCCAACTGGGATTAAAATGCGTTACGAAACGGACTTCCGATTCTGAAACCGGATTTCCAGCAGTGAACGCTTAAAATGAAATGGCCATATCTAGTGATCCTGAAACCCGATTAACATGAAACCAATTTTGATGGATAGATAATTAAACATAATACTTATCCCCTGTTCATTGTTTCACTAAATTTCGCATGTATGAATTATGATAAATTATACAAATGGTAGGACACCGAGTGATGACATCTTAATCATGCCTGAATTATCGTATTTCTCATCACATCATATATATGTCGTTGCATTGGTAACCTAGTGATCATGTGCATTACCCGATGTTAGGTTTTAGTGTTTGATTGTGGCAAGTACGTTAGTGTTTAAGTATGAATGAATAAGTGAAAGTGACACGTACTTGTACACAATCAGTGGACCCTATTGATTTATTACATTGTCGACGTCTGTGGGACGTGTTTAAGTGTGACTATAATTGGTATGGGACAATTATGGAAGCACTTGTATGGGTGTCACAGATAAGACACCAAACACTGTCCATTTATCTTGGGTATCAGTCGGGACATGCTTGATGGGGATCATGTCTCTAGTTCTCGCGCAGACTTGTCATGGACCGACCGGTATTTGAGTTTATGGTTGGCGTTTGATGTAGATCACGGGGTGTGGGGTAGTTTGAGTGTGAGTTCAACAGAATCTCAGGAGTCCCATGCTGGCACATATGGAGATATATAGGGATATCATTGATTATTAGCGAGCGACTCGGGCCCGTGTTCCCTTGCCCTTGGGTCCTACCCTTGGGTGGGGGATACTCACAAGTGGTTGACTCTCACACTTGAACTGACGATAGGCTTAGTGACATGTACAGTGAGACTTAGAGACTGATAGGGATAGTGACATTGACATGCATTGCCTACTGATTCAATACACGTGGCATACTATATACTGCTTTACTGTTCACCTGCTCTATTAGACACCCGCACTGGCTACTTCATGTTCACGTCTTTACTCTCTTGATTTACTGTTACATATTCATTATTATTATACGAGTTACCATTTGTGTGTGTGTGTATATATATATATATATATATATATATATATATATATATATATATATATATATCGTGTCGCTCTGACGACCTGGGTATGCATGCTCAGAGTGAGAAGTGGATCTAGCCTGGACCTGAATTACCTTGAGGACATCGTGGACATCTTAACCAGCGACTCAGAGCTATACTTCATTGATCTCCACCCGGTTAGTTCTTTTGATTTAGTTACTACATTTCTCATTACCTGTGCTTTGTTTACTGATTACCACGTAAAGCTAGAAGCCGAAGTGTGACTACGGCAGGATTCTTCCTTGTCCGCAGGAGCATGGCTGGCCTTGTCAACCCCTGTATTCCGTATTTTGGGAAGTGGGACGTGACATGGTTTTGTTGGTATCAGAGCCAGGTTTTGCTTCGATCTGGATTTGCAGTTTCCGTATAGTGCTTGGCAATCTAAGACATCCTTCGGTCTAGATTGTAAATTTGTTATTCTAAATATCGATTCACATAGAGTATGTTGCTATACATATTGATCTACCCGCTAAAGTTTTGGGTGACTTAGTAGAGTTACGTGGTTGTAATTATGAACTGCAGCATAACTACAATACTGTACTCTATTGGGTAATTTGGAGTTCTACATTTGTTTTCCGTTCGATTAAGTTTCACCTCACCCGATATTCGTGTTTCATTGTCTATTCTATATCTTGTTCTGATTTTTCCCCTGTATCTTATGCCGGCCTAAAAATGTTGTTTCAGGATCATGTCTTCCAACGACTCTTCCTCTATCTCCACTCCTCAGAATCAGACCGTAGAGATTCTGAATGCACTGCAAAGTCTGAAGGAGGCCCAGGAGCGAACAAACGACCTGTTAGCTGAAGGATTAAGAAGGCAGATGACTCCGGCACCAGCGGAAGCCTCCAATAGTAAAGTGATCCCTATTAGACAAGGAAAAGAGGTGAAGATAAAGCGCCCACTTGTTCCCCGGCAGCGGAAGCAGCGGAAGACTCAACGTTGTGGATGCTGCAAGAAGCCAGAACACCTTCAGAGAGATTGTCTCCGCGCCAAAGGGCAATGCCTGATTTGCGGATCCAGCGAACATCTTATCAATGGTTGCCCTAAAAGGAAGAAGATACAAGGAGGAGATTCTTCCACACTCTCCACTCCGGCTAAGTGATGGTTATTTCATAGTTCGAGCTTCGAGGATAGTGCGGACCCCGCGCAGGATTCAACTTGCGAGACGAGAATGCAGCAGTCCAGAAATCAAAGAAGAATTATCACGTTTTCTGCTTTTAATAAAAATGTTGTCACTCTTTTGTAAATATTTCTTTTCGTTTGAAATCTTGTATCCGTCGAACTTTTAGCTGAATGCAATAAAACTCTGAGTTGTGATGTATGTATCGTTCTCTTGCTTCTCACTTTATCTATACTATTCATTGCATCAGCATTTTTAAATTTTAATTTTTCAGTCCTTGCCTGCAGCATATCTTCCGTGTGCTACTGTATCCTTGGTTATCTTCTTGATGTGTCCCACTGTCTAATTATGACTCTTTCTTCTCAGGCCATGGCCCACCCTGGAGCAGTGTCGCCTCTAGATGAGGACACACGGTCGTGCGTTTCCTTGGACTGCATGCTGGTAAGTTCGGATGACGAGATCAACGGTCCACAGGTGATTTTCGGAAACAGCGATTCCGAGGGCGAGAGATTCGCAGCCCCAGTTGACATGATCAGCGACTCGGACGACGAAGAAGAGGACCTCGAAGAAGACCCATTAGAGGAAGATTCCGAGGAGGACCCGATAGAAGAAAATCCAGGAGAGGAAAACCTTGGGAAGAATCCAGTGGAAGAAAATCCTATGGAAGAGGATCCAGAAGAAGAGAATCACATGGAACCAGACCTCGATGAAGAAGCTCCAGCCGAGGAAGAAGGACCAGAAGGACAAGACCTCGCGGCAGAAGAACCTCCAGTGCCGATCCCTGCGAAGCGCTATGGAAACGGACGCCCCTATCTGAGCGCATGAGCCTACCGGAACCTGCTGAACTCCCATAACCGCGACTAACATGACCCAGTTTTTGCCTCCTCTGGTCAAATAAATATATGTATAGTTTAAGGCCATCTTTTACTTTTCGAGAATGCCTTGTTTTGAATTTTCTGGAATGATAATAAAATTTCTGAGTTCGCTAATCTATCGAATTTTTTTTGGTTCGCATGATGCATTGACTGTCCTCCCTCCCCTATACATTTCTTTCCCTCCTGAGGTTCATTACTGTTCACCCTTACACCCTGTGCTGACCCGATCCCAGTCTCTTCGACCTTCAGTTTAAAGTGTCACACTCCGACCTTTTGAGTGAGCCATGCTCCATCGTAATCCCTACCCTGGCTAGCCCATATACATCTTTGTGCTATCTCCTATTACCCTAACTATATTTAGAGACATCGTTATTCAAAAATTTAGTTTTCATTATCTGGTAATTATCGAAAAGTGTGTGTTATTAACTATTTCCGTTTTATGCATTTCAAGTACTTTACTATTCTTCCCATTTTCGATGGTGCAACCATAAATTACACATATTATTTTGTGCTATGTTTCTTATTTTCACCATGTGAGTTTTCTAAGTCGTCTTGAAATTGTTTGATCGATACATGTGTTCTAAAATACCTTGGCCTATTGGAAAACCCTTCACTATTGTTTGTTATTGCTATTTTATTTTCTGATATTGTGCATATAGTTTGTCATTATAGACGGTCATGCCTTGTGTTTACTTAAGCCCATTCTTTTCGTTGCGTTATTTCTCATACTTAAATAGACCTTAGACTTTTATCTAGCTGCTTTTAAATAAATCGCTATATGTTAGTACTCGAGTTGGTGGCCTTTTGCATATATTTAGGACTTCGATTTTATCTAGCATACCTCGAATGTTATTGTTCGTTATTACTATTTTTATTCTCTTGTAATATAGTTTGCCCTTATATTTTGACTTTACCTTATCTTTATTTGGACCTTCGATTTTCCTTTCTTTTTAACTGCATTAAGTAAACCACTATATGTGAGTGTTCGAGGTCATAGCTTTTCGCATGTTATTTTTATAGCTTATCGCTTGTTTTAAATTTCGAGGACGAAATTTTCGTAAGGGTGGTATGATGTAATACCCAGTCCTTTTGCACACCAATATCCGTATATTTATAAAATGCTACTTACAAAATTTAATTATTTATATTTATAATTATTTTGTTTTATATTTAAAACCCTAACCCTAATTTATCTAAATCCTTCTATTTTATCCCTTTTTATTTTTCCACCCCACTCCTTATCTCATCTCGTTTTCCATTTAATTATTTCCCCAAGCTCAGCCCAAAACAAACATTTTAATTAAATAAATCCCCGTTCCTATCTATGAATTTTTCCTACATTTCCCAAGTCCCCGAATGTTATCCCATTTTTCCCGTATTATTATTTTGTGTGAAGATTAGTTGCTTGGGTTGTTGTATTTGTTTTTCTAAACCAATTAAAATCAGTCCAAAACCAAAACAAAATACTTATACTAAAACCCAGCCCAAAACAAATAATAAAATCCTTAACTCCTCAGCCCACACTCCTCAGCCAGCCCAACAGAGAAAACAAATAAATGATTTATTGTCCCCCCTAAGCCGGCCCAGCCCAGCTGCCCACGCCCACAACCCAACAAACCCGACCCGACCCGCTCTCTTTCTTCTCCCCCCCCCCACAAATCTTTTCCCGCCTTTTTTTTACTGCGCTCCCCCACGTCGCCTCACCCATGCCCGCGTCGTCGCCCACGTTCCCACGACCGCGCGCCCTTGGGCTCCTCAACCCCTCCCTCCTCTCTCCCTCCTCACTCTCGACCTCTCAAACTCCTCATCTTCTCTCTCTCCAAAGAAAACCCACTGCCATCATCCCTCGCCCTGCGCGCCTCCTCGCCGCCGACGAGCTCCCTATTGCCTTGTCCTTCCTCCCTCACTCTTCTATCCAGAGCTCGAGTCCCACTCGCCACTCCCCACACCACCGACCACCTCCACTGCACATCCCTCGCCGAGCCCAACTCCACCAAACTCCATCACCGACCTTGACGCCGACGAGCTCCCCACTGCCCCTGAACCGTCTCGTCGACCCGAGCACCACTGCCATCACCTCCTCCAACCACCGAGCCCCCCTCTCTCGCAACATCTCTCACAGCGCCCCTCTCGCTCGCATCACCTGAGCCCTCTTCTCCGGCGCCCCTGGACCTCCGCAGCCCCTCTTAGCCTTCCTCGGTGCACCGTCAATCACCCCCTGCGGACCCATCACCTTCACCGCAGCACCAAAGCTAGCCCAAGTTTCAAATCGAGCCCCGACATTTCGTCGAACGCTTACATCCGACACAGTTCCCGTTCCTCTGACCACCGGCGTCGTCATCAAACCATAGCCCTGGTCCCCTGAAGCCATCATCGTCAACAACACGCCATCCGTCGCAACGCCAGCGCACGCCCGTCGCACCCACCGAGACATCGAATTCAAGAGCCCAAGCTCGAGCCGAGACCGCGAACCCTAGCCGCGCCGTTCGCTGCGTGTTCGTGACGTTGCCGCTGCCGTGCGTCGCCAGAGCATCTCCAGGCAAGTACCATACTTGCTACATGCTAGATTACTGTTATAATTCAAACTACTACCAATTCCATGTTTTACGATTCGTGAGAACCTATATGACACATATGCTTGATGCAAAACCCGAATGAAAACCTTACTTTAAACTGACGGAACTTGTTTGGATACGCTGGCCCGTGTGGCAATGAACATTGTGGTGAAATCTTACTGGAAAATATGATCGTTACTGGCTTGAACGATCACCCCCAATTACACCCGTTAAAACTGAATATTTCCCGCGTCTGAAACTTGTTAAAATCATAATTAATTGTGTACGTATTGAAATGATGTGTTCGAGGGCTCAAATCGAAACCGACTCGACGACCTGGAACTATATATAAGTTTTTAATTGTTTCTATACTGAAAATATGGCGAGAACTGGCTCGGAGAGCGGCACTGGACTGCAGTCCAGAGCAGCTCTAGCTGTTGATTTCTATCTCGTAATGCTTACTACTTTGCTACCTGAACTTGTGTATTGCGGAACCCTATACTTTATTGAAGGTGAAACTGTTAGATAAATAATGCAAGTGATTTCTCCCATTTTTATCGTCGTTTATTATTTAAACTGCAATTTAAAAGAACAAGACGTATAGCAGTCCCAAACAGAACCATAACTGATACCCTAGTGTTGAACAGTGCATAGCTTCTGACGTAAAGACGCGATTGAGAATCTGTCTGGTGAGTTGGAAATCTTATTGAAAACCCTAAATTTCATTCAACTGTCGCATTGCTAAATTCTGATTCCAACTGGGATTAAAATGCGTTACGAAACGGACTTCCGATTCTGAAACCGGATTTCCAGCAGTGAACGCTTACAATAAAATGGCCATATCTAGTGATCCTGAAACCCGATTAATATGAAACCAATTTTGATGGATAGATAATTAAACATACTACTTATCCCCTGTTCATTGTTTCACTAAATTTCTCATGTATGAATTATGATAAATTATGCAAGTGGTAGAACACCGAGTGATGACATCTTAATCATGCCTGAATTATCATATTTCTCATCACATCATATATATGTCATTGTATTGGTAACCTAGTGATCATGTGCATTACCTGGTGTTAGGTTTTAATGTTTGATTGTGGCAAGTACGTTAGTGTTTAAGCATGAATGGATAAGTGAAAGTGACACGTACTTGTACACAATCAGTGGACCCTATTGATTTATTGTATTGTCGACATCTGTGGGACGTGTATAAGTGTGACTATAATTGGTATGGGACAATTATGGAAGCACTTGTATGGCTGCCACAGGTAAGACACCAAACACTGTCCATTTATCTTGGGTATCAGTCGGGACATGCTTGATGGGGATCCTGTCTCCAGTTCTCGTGCAGACTTGTCATGGACCGATCGGTATTTGAGTTTATGGTTGGCGTTTGATATAGATCACGGGGTGTGGGGTAGTTTGAGTGTGAGTTCAACAGAATCTCGGGAGTCCCATATCAGCACATATGGAGATATATGGAGTTATATAGGGATATCACTGATTATTAGCGAGCGACTCGAGCCCGTGTTCCCTTGCCCTTAGGTCCTACCCTTAGGCGGGGGATACTCACGAGTGGTTGACTCTCACATTTGGATTGACGATAGGCTTAGTGACCTGTACAGTGAGGCTTGGAGACTGATAGGGATAGTGACATTGACATACATTGCTTACTGATTCAACACACGTGACATACTATTTACTGCTTTACTGTTCACATGGTCTATTAGACACCCGCATTGGCTATTTCATGTTCACGTCTTTACTGTCTTGATTTACTGTTACATATTCATTATTATTGTACGAGTTACCATTTGTGTGTGTGTGTGTGTGTGTATTGCTATCGTGTCGCTCTGACGATCTGAGTATGCATGCTCAGAGTGAGAAGTGGATCTAGTCTGGACCTGAATACCTCGAGGACATCGCGGACATCTTGACCAGCGACTCAGAGCTATACTTCATTGATCTCCATCCGGTCAGTTCTTTTGATTTAGTTACTGCATTTCTCATTACCCGTGCATTGTTTACTGATTACCACGTAAAGCTAGAAGCCGAAGTGTGACTACGGCAGGATACTTTCTTGACCGTAGGAGCATAGCTAGGCTTGTCAACCCCCGTATTCCGTATTTTGGGAAGCGGGGTGTGACAATATCCGCGATACGATACTAACAACACTGATGCTAATCCAAATCCTCTGTTATACTGGAATTCTGATATCTGATCCAACGAACCAAGAATTTGTGTGTAACAGTGTTCACTAGCAACCGGTTATAATAAGCGGATATTGGCGCACATATAAATATTTATCTTAGAATTGGGGCTACCAAGTGGGACCCACATGCGTAATTGCTGCATAACAAAACGGAATGAAAATATATCCGTTAGAGAAAAATCCAAAGCAGCCCAATGGGCCCGCTCCTTCCGAAATCCGCGGCGCCACGTGACAAGCATTCCAATCGTGGGGCCCAACCAGCTCAAGTGCTCTCTCCTCTCTCTCTTGCGAACGCAAAAGCAGCGAGAGCTACGAAGATAACGAAATCCCCCGATATTTTCGCAATCGAATCGCCGATACTTTTCTCACACTCCTCTCTCTGTTTCTCTCTCTTCGTCGGCGAGGTATTCGATCTGATCGCAATCTGTTGATTTTAGGGTTTTCTTTCCCTTTTATTTTCTAGGGTTTCTAACATGAGTGCATGTTGATTTTTTACAGATCTGCGATTGGTTTTCATGCTACATTGATTGGATCGAGATCGAACGATAATGTCTGGACCGCTTGATCGATTCGCTCGGCCTTGTAAGTTTCTAAATCTAAAATCTTTTTGCCAATTTTCTTTAATTGAAAAGAGAGTCAGGGTTTTGTCTGCTTTTGTGCCTTAGTTTAATTTTTTTTCTCTTTTCGTTTTGACAATTTATTTGATTTTATTTCAATTGTGAAGAAAACTAGGGTTTTAAATAAAAGAGTTTGTTACATGTTTAGATAGAATGCTTAATTGAAGGAAATTTGTATATAAAAAAACTAGAAGACATCATTGCTTTATGTTTCAGAATGTTGGATGATTATGAAAACACATGTTCGCAAGAATGTTGATATGGATACGTTTAGGGATATCATAAAAAGTTGTTGCATGGATCTAAGAAGCTAGACGACATGTGCAATGAAAGCCGATAACTTATGGATGTCGATTTACTAGTTAATATTTATTCTGTTAATTAGAATTTACATGCACCAGAGTTAATGTTATAATTGAAACATCTTCCACATTCGCATTTCATAAACTATATGTTGGGTAGTGAGATGCTGAATCATTTTATGGGTTATAGGCTTTGAGGGTTCCTCTGGTCATGATGAACGTAAGGAGCGTAAGTCGGATTTCGATAATTCAGATGATGAAAGGAGGACAAGGATTGGATCCTTGAAGAAGAAGGCAATAAACGCGTCAAGTAGATTCAAGCATTCTTTGAAGAAAAAGAAGAGAAAGAGTGGCAATCGGGTGTGTTCTGTTTCAATTGAAGACATAAGGGATATTGAAGATCTACAAGCGGTTGATGCACTTCGCCAATCATTGATTCTGGACGAGTTGCTACCTGCAAAGCATGATGATTATCATATGATGTTGAGGTAAGCTATAATCTTTCTCATCAATTGCTTATTTAAGATCCCCTTTAGGCTTTTATTTTTTTATTTTTTATGTTGGCATGTAAATACTTGAAGGTCCCTGAGTGTGCTTCTGCTCAATGATACCGGGACTACAATATTCATCTAAAAATATAATCATATGAGTTGGCTGACTTTTTACATTAAAAGTTCTCCTCTTGCCAATGCTAGTTTCTCTTTTGATGCGCTTTGTGAACCAGAAGAATTGAGGGTTATATTCATGATCATAAGGCTATTTCATTATTTTAAAGTTTCAGATACATATAAATGGTAGCCTATGCTATTTACTTCGCATCAAAAATAAACTTACTGAAAGTAGTAGGTTCATTGCAAATATTTCAAACTTTGGAGTTTCTTGTGACTTTATTACCTTATCTATATGCTTAGTAAGGTCAAAATCAACGACATATAGCTTTTGCGGATAGATTGTTCCGTTTTCAAGCACAGTTTAATACATTAACTTGATTTTCTTCACCAGAATCCCATAACCTTATTTCTTAAAACTTTATGGTTTTTGTTCATTTCTTGTTCGATTGTTTGTAAAAGTACCTGCTACAGTAGAAACCTGCTTTTCAGCCATTCTTCCTATTTCAACCTTTCCCACCAATTTCTGTTGAAGCCAAAGGTCTAAGCTAACCGAAGAAAATTAAAGAGTATGGTTCTGGTAGACGGAACAAGAAAAGTTGTTTGTTTCTTCCATTTTTCTAGACGGTGCTTTAATTTTTCACACAAACCCCACATGTTGTTTGCTGTAACTTTTCTTCTGTGCAATCAAATTTCTTGCTAAAATGGAACGCTTCCCACTTTTCTATATCTGATGTATTACTTTTGTATAAATTTCAGATTTTTGAAAGCGAGGAAATTTGATATTGAGAAAGCAAAGCACATGTGGGCTGAAATGCTTCAATGGAGAAAGGAGTATGGCGCTGACACTATTACAGAGGTGATAATAATAACTTGAGCTGCTTCTTTCAATAAATAATAATAACTTGAGCTTCAATTTATCTAAAAAATAGGAGTTCGCTTACTGCCGACAGTAATTGTCATGTCATAAGATGTGGGGATATTGTAAAACTGTGGAGACTGCACCATTTTTTCCGTTAACTTTTTAGCTTGCCAAATAAATCTATGGTTGGTACTTATCTCGAACGTAATTATTTTTATGAACCACACAAAATAATTCTTCATTTACTAACTATGCATTAGGAAATTTAGTACAGATTAGCCTCACAATCATCCAATACCATTGAACTACCATGTACCCCATGATACAATGATAAATTTTGTGATGTATTCGACATCAGATGGAAGTGATTATAGGTCATGGTCTGAGGCTTGCAGCCTGAGGGGCACAGAAGCAACTTGTAAACATAAAAATAAAATTCGTTCAGGTAATATCATTATGGAAAAAGTGAAGACTTGATTGTTTTAATTGGTGCATGGCTCAGGCAAACAATGTCTGGAGGTCCATCTCAACTTGTCAACTTGTATTAATTGATAGCCATGTATCGAGATCTTTCATCGAGTAAGAGCAGAGGCATTAAAATCCTTTTCTTAGAAGAATTGGGATGAGTTGTGTGGTGCATCTCTAAGGATGGATTGATGAGGGCTGGCATAGTCTTATGATCAGTTGCCAAGCTGATGTATTCTCACGATGGTTGGAAGAATATTCGTTTGATCAGGGAAGGCTCTAGATAAAGAGGATAGCCATAAGTTGTTCCAACTTGATTTTTAACTTTTGCTTCTTAACCCATATTTTTAGACGGGATTTATATCCTTACAAAATTCCCACTGAATAGTTATTATATACCAAACTCTACCTATAGGATGTTCCAGGTTTAGGATGCTGACCAGTGTTCAACTAATCAAGCTTGCTTGGATGGGTTTGTGACGCAGCAGAAGTACTACATCTGGTTGGGTGTCAACATGTTTGCATAGTGTAACACAGTTGTAATATAAATTTGAAGTTGGTATGAAATCAGATCGTTAGTATTGGTATCTGATTCTATATCATTCTTTGTTTACTTCTGTACAAGATAATCTACAGTATAGGAATTGATATAGCTACAGTCTTACAACTCCATAGTTCAAGGGAAAAAATTGTCTGACAAATTACAACCGTCAACATTTTTCTAAATCCTGAATTCAGCATGCTTTATTGGAAAGGAATTTATTTTAGGATCTAGGAGCAATATGAGGTAGGAGGAAATGTCAGAGAAACTATATTTATGAATTTCTGATTTGAAATGGAAGTGGGAAAATTTGACAGTGGTAAAGTACACTTCTGAACCATGTGAACTGATTTTAAGAGCCAAAATACAGGCTCCTCTATGGGTAAGAGCCCGATGGAGCAGAGTGTTGTACAAAATGCACGTTGACTAGATCTATGCCTATATCAATTGAGTCCCTTTTGAACCTCAGTTTTGAGGATGAAAGCGCACCATTATAATTTGTTGTTTCATCAAACCGGTCTAAGAACGTGGACAGCTGTTTACATGCTTAATTGTGCATCACAAGGAACATTGCGAGCAGGGGTGCAGGCCTGCTATACCTTAGTAGTATTTGGATTCCATCTTCCATCACATGTTTTCAATTATATATCTTTGAGACCTATATGTCAGCGAATTTGATTTCTTAGTTTTTGAAATCCGTTTAGACTGCTGCTTCAATGATCCTGTTGAAAGCTGCTCCTACAATGGGCTACTATGGGAGCAAACCTTCCCTTAGAGTTATAGACCCATTGTTGCCTCTTCCTTAGCATTTCATTATAACTTTGTGATTGCATCACTTCTGTCTGAATAGTGTCTAACATGACACTATTGTTTGTCAGGATTTTGAGTACGATGAGTTAGATGAAGTACTGCAGTTTTATCCTCATGGTTATCATGGTGTGGATAAAGATGGGAGACCTGTTTACATTGAAAGGCTGGGAAAAGTTGAACCCAGCAAACTCATGCAAGTGACAACTATGGATCGTTATGTAAGGTATCATGTGAAAGAGTTTGAAAGGAGCTTCTTGATTAAGTTTCCAGCTTGCTCAATTGCTGCAAAGAAGCACATTGATTCAAGTACAACTATTCTGGATGTACAAGGCGTGGTATGTTCTGTTGATTCATATACTCGGGCATGAAGTTTGCTGTGAAATTTGAATTGACCTTATTTTGCGATTGTTTTAACAGGGAATGAAAAACTTTGGCAAGACAGCACGAGAATTAATTGCGACGTTACAGAAAATCGATGGGGATAATTATCCAGAGGTATTATTCAATCTGAATCTATAGTCTCTAGTAGTTTCTTGATGTTGAGCTAGGATTATAATTATAAGTGACTGTCACTTTGGTTGTCACACAATCTTTTTATAATATTTCTGCAGACCCTACACCGGATGTTCATCATCAATGCTGGCCCCGGTTTTAGACTGATATGGAACTCCGCCAAATCTTTTCTCGATCCCAAAACTACTTCCAAAATACATGTAATGGATGCTACTCTTTCAACCTTCCTTTTGGTATCTAGGTCTTAAAGCCATTTCATAATATATTTGTTTGTTTGAATTGTCTTTCAGGTTCTTGGGAGCAAGTACCAGAGCAAGCTGTTTGAAATAATTGACCCTAGGTCAGGTTTTTTATTGGTGTGATGCAAGATTTAATGATTACCTACAAAGTTCTGTCCTAACTTTTGCTCTATCTTGGTTTCTCAGTGAGTTGCCTGAATTTCTTGGTGGTACTTGCACCTGTGCTGAGCTGGGTGGATGTCTCAAGTCAGAAAAAGGACCATGGAAAGATCCTAACATACTGAAGGTTTTTATTTATCATCTTATTTCACCAATATTTCACTTATTGTAGTTCACAATTACAATTGCTTTTATTGGTATCCAGATGGTCCTTAGCGGTGAAGCACAATATGGAAGGCAAATAGTTACTATTTCCAATGGCGAGAAAAAGATAATTGCATATGCCAAACCACAATACCCAGAGGTAAGACTTGTTTCTTTCCAATTATTCTTTCGCATGAAATTGTTTCAGTTTTTATAGGAAGTCAAATTAATTTTGTTTTTGGAAACTTGAAACAGATTAAAGGAAGTGATACGTCCACGGGTGAGTCTGGTTCGGAAGCCGATGATGCTACTTCCTCAAACATGTTAAGGAGCAAAGTTTCCAATTCTCGGTTGGCCCCCGTTCATGAAGAGGTATGCAAATTTCTTTCAACAGATATAATGGGTACAAGGCAAGTTGGTTGCATCATGGTTTATTTTAAAAAGAGTGTCATTTTTTAAAATTAAATATAAGATAAATAGATCATGTTTTTTCTGAAAGCATATTCTAAAGGCTTATCCACATTTAGAGTTTTTGTGATGTCTGGTTATGCTCTTTGGTGAAGATCATGGAAAACTTAATAACTGCTGTTTATCTGTTTGTTCAGGCAAAGATTGTCAGAAAGATTAGCTCTGGCTTTCCACAAGCTGATGAACATATTCCCGTAGTAGACAAAGTTGTTGATGTAGCTTGGAAGAGAGAAGCTTCTTCTCAAAGAGGTCCTTCATTCAAAGGTACAAACCTTTAATTTTTTCCAGTTTACGAGACATTATGCTTTCTTTTATTTTTCAGAGAAGCAACTAAATTCATTTGGAAGTCTCAGTTGATCAGTCTATTGCTTAGAAAATTCTTTCCGATCCCTATTTTCATTGCATTCAATTTCTTTTAGTTTCACCGCTGATTTACTGAGGTCATCCTGCCACCCACCTTTTGCAAATTATTATAGGCCATTATTTATCTCAATGCCTTTGTACTGAAAAATATAGAATTATATAGATTTCTGTTTCTTGATATTGGCATATCTGCGTTGTTTCGATTATCTTTAAATCATCATGCTAACCGCATCAGCTACAAAGTCTATAATATATCTGGCAGCGTTGCCAGTTTCTTGATTTCCGATTTATTCTGGATATGTTATTGATTTGTTTATTTGCAGTAGATCATGTAATTAAAATATGATGGGCCCATTTACATCATACTCAGTGTGCTGCTATTTTTGAGCTGACATATTAGCTTCATAAACTACAAAGGAAAACTAGTTCAGTTATATTTATGTGGTCTTTCACCTGTTTGTTCCCCAGGTTTATTGGCAGCCACTTAATGTCTCTAATTTTGTTTCTTGGGTTACTGAATAGCCATGTTACATAGCCTGTTTTCCTTATACCAGGGTCATTTCCTTCTTCAGATGCCAACAAGTCTCCTTCAGGTGTATGTGCTCAAGCACTCACTTTGCTTATGGCCTTCATTATGACACTCTTCACAGTGTTCCGGTCAGTTACTAGCTTCACGATGAAGAAGCTACCAGGCAAAACTCGGCTAGAACTCCAATATTCAACCTTTTCTTTAGATTCGGCACCAAAGGAGGAGTTTTGTGAGGCATCATCAGTTCCTGGATTCTCAGAAGCTGACCTCCTTTCATCTGTACTAAAGAGGTTAGGGGAGCTGGAAGAAAAGGTTGACATACTTCAAGCAAAGCCATCAGAGATGCCAACCGAGAAGGAGGAGTTGCTTAATGCTGCTGTTCGCCGTGTTGATGCATTAGAAGCTGAGCTTATTACAACCAAAAGGGTAAGCTTCTTACTTGTAAGCCTATATCTGTCAAGATGCTCATGCCGAGGGACACTAATAATGTTAGTATATTTTCTTATTAGTAACAAATATACATGTACACACGCCCTTCATTGGTTCACTTCCTGGACGACACACATGCATATAGGACATTAATAATCTTAGTGTAGGCAGTTTTTTCTTATTTATGACAAATATACATGTACACGGCATTCATTGGTTCACTTCCTGAACACGCGCGCACACATATATGGGTATATGTGCTAATAGTATCGTTTGGTTGCTGAGACGACAACATTTCTTTAACTCTTAACAATTCTTTCTATATAAAGAGTATACATTTATTTGATAGGAGGATCAAATTTCAGTAAGAGTGTATGGGATGTTGCCCTTGAGTGGTACTTTAGGTAATTCCACTGACAACATAGGTCTCATTTTGTTACATGTGTCAGTGTCACTATAGAGACACCGACACACAGCCCCCCCCCCCAAATTTTTTTTTCTTTTGTTATGCTTGGGCCACTTCAACATGTCTGTATCCTAACTTAAGACAGCAGCCCTGCTCCCCCCCCCCCTACCCACACAACCCTCTCCCTCTCCCTCTCCCTCTCCCTCCTCTCTGCCTGCGCAAGCCCACACAAGAGAAGGGTCGGTATACGTATAATGACACTTCCAAGGCAACACTCTATAGGATGTTCCTTATTATCGAAATTGACGGAACATAATTAATTAAATAATGGATTTCCCTTATGTCATTTCAGTTTTGATAGTAGGCAATGTCTAGTGGGCGTCTGTCATATCAATTTCATCTTTAGACATCTCTCTACAGTGACATTGTATAATGATGCTAACATGGCGGTGTTCCTTTAATTGATGGAGCATATTCAAGTAAATAATGTTCTTTCAGCGCATGGTTTAAATAGGTAATATCAAATGGATGTTGTCATGCTAGGCTTCATTGTAGGTACCTCTGAATAGTGACATTGTACTTTCTTATATTTTTTCTTGTACACTATAGCATTATAGTAGATTTTTGAACTTCCTAACTCCCTATCTTTAACTGAAAAATGATTATGGTTGATCCTGAAAATTTTGTAATATTTGGATGATCTACAGAAAAGCACCAAACATCGGTATAAGAAATATTGGGAGAAAACTCCATATTAAAAATTGAAAATATTAACCCACTTATGAAAGTGTGAGGTAATAGTCAAAAGGTAGCATTAGAAGCAATTAACAACAGCCTGAGGTGCTTCGTTATTGTGGTTGTATGGGGAAGCTTGGGGAGAGAGGGAAAAGTTTCATCCTGGAAACTAGTCATCTTGTCTAAAATGTAGTTATTCGTAGTTTTGTTGATATGGAAGCTGCAGAGTTTTCAAAATTGAAAACATCGCATAGCTTCACCCACTTGAAAGGCAGATAGCCGTGTGACATGAAAATGTTACTCAGAGAATAGAATAGACATCTTGGAAAATCTTTATTTTCTCATTTCATGAACAATAAGGAATTATATATTGTAACTACCATATACATCCGGATACAAAGATATCTGTAGGCTGTGTTAATTCACAAAATTGTTAAGCTTTTGCAGATCCAGGAATAAATTGATTTATCTTTGATATTTAATTAAGGGATATTTACGAAAAACCACCATGTGGTTTCACTCTTTTATGAAAACACCCCATGTGGTTTATTTTTTGACGAAAAACCCCCATGTGGTTTGCTCCATCGCGAAAAAAATCCCATGCGGTTTCAGGAAAAAAAACCATTACTGTTAATTTCTTGTGATATTCTTGAACCATACCCATATATGACATGCAACATGACTTGTAAAAGTATTTTGCGTATAAAAATACTGTTACAAGTCATGGGCGTGTCATATATGTGTATGGTTCAAGAATATCCCAAAAAATTAACAGTATTGGGGTTTTTCCGAAACCACATGGGCTTTTTTCCCTAATGGAGCAAACCATATAGGGGGTTTTCATCAAAAAATAAACCACATGAAGGTTTTACGTAAAAAATGTGAATCCACATGGTGTTTTTTGGTAAATATCCCTTTAATTAACCTATTTGATGATGATGCTCAACTATAAGCAAACCCTCTTAAATAAAGTGAGGATACTGCCAGAAGCAAAAACTAATCTAATCGATCATGTTTAACATCCCACCTTCCCATAGGATAATACAGAACTAGCCAAAGAGACTGCAAATTATATCGAGTCTCATTCAGCTAATAAGAAAACTCTTTGGTCTGAGAATGTTGTGATTTCCAGTTTTGGAGTGCATGTTTGAAACTAAGAACCAATTCACACCAAATGAATGCACTGTTTGTTGGAAATTTATTTGAGACCCACACAACTTAAAAAGAGCTATTTGGCCTGTGAATATTATTATCGTGAGTACATTTGATTTTTACTTAAGTCGACATTGTACACTCATTCGGCAAATACTTTTGTGGCAAAGCAGGCTTTATTTGCTGCTGTAGAGAAGCAAGAGGAGCTACTTGCATATATTGACCGTCTAGAGCAGGCTGAGTTTCGGGTTAGTGTAAATCATGTGGATCCCTTATAATTGTTACACTCACTGATTGGTATCTTATATGATAGAGACGACTCATAGTTTGTTCCTAATATATTTGCAGAAAAAGAAGCTACAATGTTTTTGAAGAAAGAGTGAGCTCCCTGTGGCAATTTTCTTTTCTACCGTCCATAATTTATGACGAGGAAAAGGATTAAGATATTGTAAAGCGAATATGCTGAGGAAAAGGATATGCTAACCCAAACTGACATTTGCGCTTCTTTCGCTCATTTCAAAATAAAATGAATACTTCAATATTTGCACATTGCATGCTTGCTCAACTCTATATTGCATGTACACTTCTGTTGTGCTGTTAGTTAGATAATTGATTAAGCAAATTTCGAGAAGATTTTTGATGTTTTAGCCAATAAAATTGAGTATAAGACCAGAAAGTGAATGATTTTGAATTTTAAGATATATGAATGAAGATCAGTACCATACGAATGGTTGAAATGATACACCGAGTGGATCTAGGGTTTGTGTCACAAATCTTTCAGAATTTTAGTAAACCTAGACGAATATAAGGGGGTGTTTGGTTGCATGTAGTTGGATTCCCATGTAATTTCAGTCACACCTTTTTTTATTTAAATAGTGTTTGGTTACATGTTTTTTTAACTTTTCATGTAGTTGCAAAAGTCAAAAAAGAGATGAAAATGGTGTAGTTGGAGAAACACTCAAAATAGATGCATTCCAACTACATGTTGGAGTTTGTGCAGAGTACTTGCCATGTCACCAAATCCTTATTTAACATCATAGTTTTATTATATTTATATCAAAACCAAAGAAGTTAATGAACATTAAGTATTATTTAATATTTAATTGGTGTAGTTTAAAAAAACAAAACAATGGAATGCAACACCAACCGTGGTAGTTGGAAAAGCATGTGGTTGGAGATAGGCAATGTAACCAAAAAAATCATGGAGCCTTTGGCCTGAATTACATGTAGCTTCAACTACAGAGGGTTGAAAAGGAGGTTGTTTGGGATATGATTTTGCAACCGAGGATTTAGGTACAACATCAAATGGGCTTAAAATGGTAGTTGCTACTGCGCAAGAAATCGGCGTGCTGCAATTATCGAATTGTGAAAAACATATTTCAAGTCAACAAATATGTAATTTGGTTTCAATAACTTTTTGCAATGTAAAAACCATAAGAAAGGAGCTATTAACTGTTTAATAACTTTTTAACAATTGTTAGCATTGTTGAAAAACCAATTGTACACAATCAATTATGGCAGTTGCAACATCAAATGGTTGGACTCCAATTTGTTCTCATCTCTGCTCTTGGTGCACCGGCAAAAAACCTTTTATTTTAGTACATCAGCGAAACACAACTTAAAAATTAAAATAAAATAAAAAAATTCTGAAGATCGATAAAATCATGAAAATAAAAGGAAATTGAAAATTGAAGAAAGCAACTTTGTAGACCGAGATAAATTAAAAACGCTGGAAGCTAAAATAATTTATACGAGAAAAGTTACAAAAAAGAGGTAAACTAGCTTGGTGAGGCAGGGCAAAAGCAACCCAAGTTTTTGCTAGTCGGATTGGGGTCGGACCCCCCGCAGTTCTTTGTTTCTTCGGGTCCATATATGCAAACTTGGAAACATGATCTTTGGTCGTGTTTGGATATGGAGTTAGGATAACCGAGTTTATTTTTCATAGAGGTAGAGAGTAAGCAAACTAGGGATTTCAAGCCTCAAACTCCATTAAAACATTAATTTTGTTGAGGTGTTCGGCTTTATAGTTATAAATAGGGGTTATTACACTAAAACACCTTAAGATATCTTTTCACTAAAACACGTTTGAGAATTGAGGGTATTCAGGGGAGGGGAGGGGACTCCCTGGAAGCCTAAGAGGTATATACTTGAAAACGTAAAAGAAATACTTCAAGGTATTCAAGTGAAAACCGCGATACTTAAGGCATGTTTGTCTTATCTTATTAGTGGTCAAACCCCACTTATAAGTCACTCATAAGTCAAATTAGTGTTTGTCGTGCCCCTTACACCGGAATATAGAAAACAGTGAACCCACAACAAAATACGAGGTAGAGTACGCGACTGTGAGCAAACACATATTTTTAGGAGGAAAGTACTCTCGTCATATACCCTAATGCCACCGATATCAACGTGAAAAGCGCAAAATACTAATCTAAAAATATAACTTACATATGTGAATAGCTGTATAGATACGAATATCAAATGTCACATGCTAAAAAAAATAAGATGGAATTGATAATCATGGATGATATAAGAAAATCAATATTCAAAGGGAACATATGGATACCCAGTAATCTATTTTTGATTAATTCTGATGAAAATCATAATCTGTACTTTAGAATACCGGCCGTCTGATTCTCCAATATCTGGATATGCAAGCCCAGGACGTCAGATAGCGACCTAGCAAGTGGTAAAATGAAGGAAATCGTGCACGGGTGTGTATATACAGAAATATAGTGTATAATAAAAATGTATATGGATGTCAGGATTAATCGGGATATAGTTAGGGAAGTATTGTGGAAATGGACGATAAGGTACTCGTATTTTGGGGTATCCCATGACCAGCTGGCACGCCCAGGTCAAGTATAACCAGTTGTAGGGAGTTTTTCGTCACCCCATTGAAATGGAAAATACGCGTCGCTTGTCAGGCGTATTACAGATTTCCTCTGTGTGGGGCAGGCTGGGATTTATTGATTGTGAGGATCCGAATCTCCGACAGCCACGGACTAAACTGCCATTAATTACTTCTCGCTTTTGGAGCGAGCGAACTTCCGATTGACGGGTAAAACCGGTCATGCGAACTCAATGTGCAGTGTACGTGTGTTGTGTTTTGAAGGGGACTTAGACATATCGAGGGCCTCGCAGAGTTTATAGGGATCTCGCTACCCGGATAGCAGGCTGGAGGTCAAGGGGGCTAGCAGCCCCTTTGCATGGTGTGGGGCAGCGTCCTGTTAGATTTTTTTCTAACAGGGGACATATTTTGAGTGTGGAGCGTGAGGGAAAAAGATGGGTGACGTCCTAAGGACGCGTGATTGGCGCATGGGCGCTAGCCGCCAGCGGGACGCGTGAATGGCGTGTGGACGCCGGGCGTCAGTGGGTCACATGCGCGGCACGCGGCCGCTGGAAACACCAGTAGAGAAAGAGGCTTAGCACCTTATCATGTCCCGAAAGTACGGAAAATAACCAGCACTTAAACTACGAAACGTCTCGAGGCGTACGTAATCTAAGTAAGCCGAAAACCCAGAAATCCAAACCAAGAAAAGTAGTAGAGTGAAGGAAAACCAATTTAAAATCAAGTAGTTTTAATAGCATAATCCGAATTATGCGGTTTTAAAAAAAACATCAAGTAGTTCCTGAAAATTTCGGCAGAGTCTCCTTTATAAATACTGGCTCCCAAACGGGATACAACATGAATAGTATACGAAATCAATAAAAAGACATCCCCAAGTGGGAGCTAGCTCTTCGTCAATCGACGGTCACAACCATACAAGTAATATAATATACAACGCCAACGGCGGGGATCAAAACTCAAAAGGAAACTCAAAACCACAAGAAATCTGCAGAAATATAACGCGCGACTCTAAGGTCGAAAGAATAACATCATTGGTCTCTATCTCAAAAATAACACATGTTTGGTTGATGGAACTTCTAGATACAACAGAATAATAATATACAAGTTATATAATGGGGGTACGATACAAGTAAACCCACCTACTAGCAAATCACCCGAAGAAAACTATGCCCGCAAAGCCGTAATGAAACCTGTACGGCAAACCTGCAAGAACTGGGGCACAACGGGGGTGAGTTGCCAACTCGTGAATAGAAAAACATCTACGAAAAGAAATCGCATAAATAACGCAATCCTAGGTCAATGATCATAATATATCCTCAAATAAATAACCAGCAACCCATAACAATGGTTATGGCAAATATCTAACCCAAGTGTAAATCCATGTGCCGTGTCAGTGCCTCAGGTAGCAATGTATGACTGCATGAAACATAATGCATGTATTGAAGAAAACTGCTTTCATAAATCAGTGAGATTTCTATATTTTAAAAGTGAGGTACCATAAATGAAATCAGCATAAAACAGTGCCCAGCATCGACACAAAACAAGTGTCCAAATATCTCGATATCTCTGTATCACAATCTCTGTGCCTCAATATCTCAAAATCTCAATATCTCAATCACAATATCTAGGGCGCCGTCAATCCAGACCGGCCCCTACCATCTATCTCAAGACCACGACGGTATCCTCCGGATATCCGACGCGTCGGGTAATATCACCGGTCGGTAGTGCTCCCCTGCCAGGCTCAACGTCAACAACACGATCCTCTTGCCCCGGGGTACCGCACCGGGCCCACCATGTACACGAAACGGTTCCTCCACTCCTCGAATCGGGTCTCGAAATCCATCAGCAAACTCATGGTGGACGACTCATACATCATGGGAAAACCGCACTTTTTATTTTAAAAGAGAGAAAAGGTTTATTTATGTTTTTGCGGTTTTCCTCCAAATCCAGAAAATCTCATGGAAATCCGAATCCAAAACCTCAATAACACGTAAAATAGTGAATATATGCATGAGAATCCATGAATGCGGCATAACAATGAATAACAGTATGCATGAAGTAGCAGGTAATAACTACAATGTCTAAACTAACATAAACGACAAGTACACTAATATCATGTCTAAACTATTAGCTAACAGGTTATGTCAAGCAATAATATTTTCTAAGGTGTACGTGTCATGGCAATTACCGATGAAGATGTGTGTGAGCCGGCAAGTAAGTGTACGTGGTACATACGCATCATCGGTAATGGTGCTGATGTCCTAACAGCATGATATCAATAATGGAGTATGAAACATAATATAAGCATGCGATGCGAAGCGAACCACAATAATGAGCGGGAGCTGAATACTAGACGCAACTATAACTAATCTGCATTAATCTAATATAAGTCCTACAAATGGTGCCTTTTGAAATAACACGAATCATGGGATTTTAAAAATAGGGGCTACAGTATTTTTATGAAAAGATACGTCTTTTGAAATATCCGTAGGATCCCTTAGGCTGTCTTTTAAAATACCCACGATTCGTTAGTTTTGAAATAGGTAAGAATCGAATCTAATCTAACAACTAAACTAAACTAAGGGCTAAGCTGACCAGCTGGGCTACAGGTAAGGAAACTGCCTAACATCTGAGTCGATACATATACATACCTGTATATATATTAGTCGGTGATCCCGCCTCAATAATATCATATCCGATACCATATCTATAATCAGACATCCTAAGTCAAGAGTGCTGATCAATCATCAAAATATAGTTCGTACGTAAATCCGTCGTACGGCATCCCCAAATCTGGGTACGGGTTCATATCACATTCATCATACTATCCACCTGGTATCCTCTTTATCAAATATCATGATCGGGGTACTGATCTACGTCTAGTACAATACTGATACCGCCTAAGTATGCATGCACGTGTGTGAAACACTACGTCAAGGACCCGCTACAACGTCATGTCGTATCTCAAATACGAATGCTGCCATATCACCGAATTCACAACCTCAATATAAATCTCATCGACTCATCTCAAACCCAAGTATCATCCTCAAATCCGTATGTGAACACATAGTCCCATACCCATGTGAACACATAACTATATATTCCCGTATAAGCACAAATGAAAGAAGAAAGTATGCAAGTATGGGTTGGTGTGTGCATGTGTAGTGCGTCCACTACACTAGGGTTTCGCGACACTAAATCATCCAAGAATACCAAATATCCATATTATCATCAATATACTCAAACAATATATAAACAATATATATATGTGTGTGTATACGTATTCGTATACATCACCACGAACTGCGGAGGTGCTATACGCCATCCACCCGACTTCTCCCCGTAGATATAAATCTACTCACCTGGTCCTCGCTCGCCGGTGCCGACGTCGCCACGCGCTTTCTTGTCGTCTCGAAGTCCACATGGGGGTACCTACATATCACAACGCATCGTATCGCATTAAAATCCGACTCATGACCAAAACGTCACACGAATCTCACATAGGTCAAAACCTATGGTTGCTTTCACAAATCAACCCAAAAACCCTCGACGTCGGTGTACAAACGCTAGACCATCGAGAAAAACCCAAATGCACTCATTTGCACATTCACGAACACTAATTTAATATAAAATAGGTTAAAACTCACAAAAAACTCAATTTCACTTAAAAAGTCATTTTTCCGAAAATCTAGCAAGCACAATTCGCCGTTTTTGTACAAAACATGATGTTTTAACAATTCTAGTGACCAAGATGATAACTTAATATCTTAATTATGCCATAGAAACCATTACGTAAATTTTAAACCCACAATTTAATTCGATTTCAAAAACTTAGTTTGCAATATTAACCGATTTTAACAATTTTATAGCAAAAATGAACAAACTACAATCTAGCTTGGATTTTCATGCACTAAAGCATTAAACCACTCAATATAATATTTATAACGACATGAAACCTAAATTTTAATTTCCTCACACAAGAATATAATTATTTAAAAAACCTAGTTTACCAATTATATAATTATCACTTTTAAATCAACAAATATGCAAACTAGCAACTTAAATTGGATTTAGCATAACATTAATATGTCAATTATATCACATAAACTAAATCTCACAAAACAAAATACCAATTTGAAATCAAACCCCTCTCTTGAATTTTAAATCATACACCTAGAACTAATTAAAAACTTAATTAAACAATTAATTAAGCTAACATAAGCAATTAACAACACATTAAGCAAAAATGTTAGAATTTATACCCAAATAATTTGAAGCTCCCACAAGCACACTTAGCCACCCAAATTGAAATCTAAATCCCTAGATCCATGCTATGGAAGCCAAGGAAAAATGGGTATAGCTTGGATTTTGAGTTTGCTTTGAATTTGCATGGATTTTTGAAGCATTTTAATGGATTTTTGATGCAAAATGGTGTGGGATTTTGGTGGAGGGCTGCTGCTGTAGGGGGTTCAGGTTTGGGCCAGAAATGGAGGGGGTTTGGATGAGGGAGGAGAGAGAGTGAGGTGGAAAAAGTAATATCTAGTCAAAGTCCACCCTTTTTCTATCATTTTCCTTTCTTTTCTTTTCTTTTCTTTTGAAAAAAGAAGTGATTGGAGAGAGGGAGAGGGGGAGGGCTGTCATGGTGGGGCCGGCCATATGGGGAGGGGGGAGAGAGGGTGAGGTGTGGGTGTGTGGGTTAGGAAAAAGATAAATGCTAAACCTCAATTCCCATTAACCCAAATTTCACCGAAAAAACCCTTTTTCTTCGATATTTTCTAAACCGTTTTAGCAAACGATTTCATTTCAAAAACCACATGATAAAATTTTATTTAATGTTTTATGATGCACAAAATTTGTTTCAACTCATTCCAATTTGTAATTTTCCCTAATTAAATGTATTAGTGACGACTTAAAATAATAATAAAATAAATTTTTTTCAGAAAATTTGAAATTTCACCAGTGGCTCAATAAACACCAAATACTAGCAATTACATAGCTATAATATGTATATTTAATTTTATAATAAAGATATTTGTATTTTGACTTTTTACCGAAAACCCTCTTATTTTACCGTTTTTTCGAAATTTCACCGAAACGATTTTCATAACGTTACAATCTTCCTCCCTTAAAGAAATTCGGTCCCCGAATTTAAATTAAAACTTCCCCCAAATACTAAAATATTTCATCCAAAACCATCAAATCGCCGGGGCTCCGAAATCATAAATAAATAAAACAAATCGTAGCGCAACACATGCGCATGAAAAATGAGCATAAAACTCAAAAGCAAAACTCCGTCAAGCATCCCGCAATCATCGGAGTCACGGTAATGACACAATGTCAAATCCAATACCAAAACCAATATGATATAACTCGAAACTATACACGTAAATATCAGGAGGAAATGCATGCCAAATCCTTTAAGTTGCTGTGCAATGCACATAACACTGCACAGTGGCGGACGTCTATCATAAGAAAATAACTATATACATATATACATTTGTTTGAAATGTACGTTCCGCCGTTTTGGGAAACAATTTAGAAGGGTTTTCCTTATTTTAAACGTTTCGCGTCATATCAGACACGTAGGTAAATACTGAGACTATAGCTCGCTTTTTGAAATTCCCATCAATAGCTATCAATGCATGCAAAATACATTCAGGTACTGTCCTCTGATTAGTCCTGCTTAGTACGAAAACACATTGCAATTATCATTAAAAAAAACGTACTGCTCTATAAGAAATCAATCCCAAAATACGCGTATGAATACTACGTACGTCTGGTGCGCACGACAATCAAAATCCATATACGTGCCATACAAGTGCACAGAAACAAGATCTAAGTGCATCGGGTGTGCACAAAGCATCTGTCGTAGGCAACGTGTGTGCCTGACAGCAAAATCAGGTGCATCTGACATGCACGAAAAAAATCTCGATTTAGTGCAACTGGTGTGCACCAAAATCGCATCTCAAGACATGCGCTCAGCATGCGTGAAAACCCAAAACCAGGGGCATCCATCATGCACGAAATCATGAAATCCAATATCAAGCGCCGAACATGCGCAAAATCAAATCAGGTGCACAAAGTGCACAAAACAAATATCGAGTATCACAATCGAAATCGAAGTCCAGTGCATCTAAGTGCACAAAAGGCGTATCACTGCACTGCAAGCATATATAAACTATACAGAGTGCAGGAACCAAATCGTGTGCGTGCATACGCACAAAATCAACTCAAATATTTAAAACCGTAAAATCACAAACATGTGAAACCAAAGCACGAAAACGATATCAAGTGCAACACTATGCAAAGATCGTAAATCCTCAATCATCAAAATCAAATCATGCGAATAAATCACCCAAAACATCGAAATCAATAATGGCGGAATAGTACCGCTCAAGCGCATCCTCTAAGAATCTCGGGCCAACTGTCGTGGTCACTAGTGGGACGTCTCGTCGATGATCATGAACTCTGGCCTGCTGGTGTGCGTAACAATGACCACTCGTGGGTCAAGGTCTTCACTGTGAATTACTAATCTCTCGGTCTATCGGCTCATCGGTCCTGTCAAGTGTGCTAACGGGGATGATCCCGTTCTGGCACGTCTCTTGTCATCTCCCAGTCAATCATCGTGACCACTCGTAAGACAGCATATCACTGGCGTCGACCTCTGGCTCTCTGAATGTACGTGACACATCTGATCCTGGGTGCAAGTATCATTGCAGCAGTGTCCTGGAAGGAATCCTGCTCACGGTCTCTTCCATGTCTCGTCTCTGCCAACTGTCCGGAAGTCATCGTCCTTTCCTATATCTGCATCTTGCTCTGGAACGACTGCATACTCATCGCAACTCCTTCTGGAAGGTAAATCCAAGTACCATGCCTCGGCATGCGCATCGCATCTCTGATGTCGGCGGAGTGGAACATCATTTCATCTAGATCTGGTACGAACCTCTTACTTCACTTTTCTCTAATGTCGTCTGCTTTGGACTCGTCTCGTCACGGCTGCATGGACTGAGCTCCAACGGCTATCCTCGTATCGGGAGTCTCCCAAGAAATGCATCTCACCACCTAGCATCCGAATTAAGTCGAACCATCCAATCGATTGTCAAAACCTCATAATCCCCCAAGGGCTCAACATCTTGGGCACAGTTTAATAGTATCGAGTACATACCACAGCATCGGTGGTCCAGCCGTAGAAGGGCAAACCCAAGCCTCACTAATGGCGCCGTAGAACTGCCGCAAATCCGAAGGTTCAAAGGCTTTCACACGGTCATTAAGTCGAGTTAGGGTTTCATTCTTCTAGAGGGACCATAGAATTGCCTGCATGTCTTTCCGACTACTTTAAACTTGGAATAATAGGTTTCTGACATTCGATCGTCTCTGTCGACTCCCAACGTCTCCGCATGAAGTCGTCTCTAGCTGGAATCAATCTATCTGATGACCTCTCATCGGGTAGGCGAACGAACTACATGTCCTAGTCATTCATCGTCGGGTGACTAGCGACCTTCTATCATCTATTAGTACAACTCATACTGCATTAGCTCCAGCGTCTGGGGAAATGTCTCGTCGCTCACAACAACAACTGGCTCACTCGTCTGCATGCTGAACAGTGCCTCAATCATCATGAGTGAGCAATACACCAACGGTCATCAAAATCTGGCTGGCCTCTATCATTGGCTCAATCCTCTAGTGCTGATCAGCACATCCGAGCAACCTCATAAAGGCGATCCGCCAAATGCTCGTGGCGCAGAAACACAGTAAAAAGACACATCTCCGCAATCGGGTGTCGCCGGAATTTCGCCCTGGTCAGTCCTCGTTCGTGACGAGCTCGTGCTGACCGCAACTCTAGCCGTAGCTTTCCCTGCCCGTAATCATGGCAGCAAAACCATAACTGGTACTGATGAGGCTAGATCGGAATGAATATAATACTGAGCAAAGAAATGTACATTCTAAGGCTTCTTAAGTGGAGTAGCGTATCGTAAATATGCCGCGGAACATACCTACGGTACGTCACTCTACTTTAGTCACCTATTCCATCAACCAAGGGTCATCCTACGCTCCGAAGGTAAAACCTAACGCTCTGATACCAACTTTGTCACGTCCCGAAAGTACGGAAAATGACCGGCACTTAAACTACGAAACGTCTCGAGGCGTACGTAATCTAAGTAAGCCGAAAACCCAGAAATCCAAACCAAGAAAAGTAGTAGAGTGAAGGAAAACCAATTTAAAATCAAGTAGTTTTAATAGCATAAGCCGAATTATGCGGTTTTAAAAAAACATCAAGTAGTTCCTGAAAATTTCGGTAGAGTCTCCTTTATAAATACTGGCTCCCAAACGGGATACAACATGAATAGTATACGAAATCAATAAAAAGGCATCCCCAAGCGGGAGCTAGCCCTTCGTCAATCGACGGTCACAACCACACAAGCAATATAATTTACAACGCCAACGGCGAGGATCAAAACTCAAAAGGAAACTCAAAACCACAAGAAATCTGCAAAAATATAACGCGCGACTCTAAGGTCGAAAGAATAACATCACTGGTCTCCATCTCAAAAATAATACATGTTTGGTTGATGGAACTTCTAGATACAACACAATAATAATATACAAGTTAGATAATGGGGGTACGATACGAGTAAACCCACCTACTAGCAAATCACCCGAAAGAAACTATGCCCGCAAAGCCGTAATGAAACCTGTACGGCAAACCTGCAAGAACTGGGGCACAACGGGGGTGAGTTGCCAACTCGTGAATAGAAAAACATCTATGAAAAGAAATCGCATAAATAACGCAATCATAGGTCAATGATCATAATATATCCTCAAATAAATAACCAGCAACCCATAACAATGGTTAGGGCAAATATCTAACCTAAGTGTAAATCCATGTGCCGTGTCAGTGCCTCAGGTAGCAATGTATGACTGCATGAAACAGAATGCATGTATTGAAGAAAACTGCTTTCATAAATCAGTGAGATTTCTGTATTTTAAAAGTGAGGTACCATAAATGAAATCAGCATAAAACAGTGCCCAGCATCGACACAAAACAAGTGTCCAAATATCTCGATATCTGTCACGCCCCACCTCCAATACAGAGAGTATTGTCCGCTTTGGCCGAAACCGCACGGTTTTTCCCTTTAGAGCGAATCGGACCCGACCAGGGGCCACTTCCCAGGAGGTCACCCATCCCAAGACTTCCCTGGCCCGAGCACGCTTAACTACGGAGTTCTCAAGCTCCTGTAGTTCCGGTTCACTTAAAAGGCGCCTCTGTATTGAAGAGTGGTATCATTCCATTTATAGTACAGAGCTGTCCCCTTTCGGAATGTATTCCGAAGAGTCCCCATTGTTCTACAGTGGGTCCCACAGGCTCAAGAGGTGGCCCCCACGGATTCAAGAGGTGGCCCCCGTCCACTTAACACGACACTTGGCGTGGCACTTTGTTCCGTATGGCAGTTTGTTCCGTGAGCAAGAACCGGGTCCCGACATTCTCCTCACCTTTGAACAACGGTTCGTCCTCGAACCACAAACCTACTATTGAGGGACCAGCTCTGATACCATTCTGTCACGCCCCACCTCCAATACAGAGAGTATTGTCCGCTTTGGCCGAAACCGCACGGTTTTTCCCTTTAGAGCGAACCGGACCCGACCAGGGGCCACTTCCCGGGAGGTCACCCATCCCAAGACTTCCCTGGCCCGAGCACGCTTAACTACGGAGTTCTCAAGCTCCTGTAGTTCCGGTTCACTTAAAAGGCGCCTCTGTATTGAAGAGTTGTATCATTCCATTTATAGTACAGATCTGCCCCCTTTCGGAATGTATTCCGAAGAGTCCCCATTGTTCTACAGCGGGTCTCACGGACTCAAGAGGTGGCCCCCACGGATTCAAGAGGTGGCCCTCGCCCACTTAACACGACATTTGGCGTGGCACTTTGTTCCGTGTGGCACTTTGCTCCGTGAGCAAGAACCGGGTCCCGACAATATCTCTGTATCGCAATCTCTGTATCTCAATATCTCAAAATCTCAATATCTCAATCACAATATCTAGGGCGCCGTCAATCCAGACCGGCCCCCATCATCTATCTCAAGACCACGACGGTATCCTCCGGATATCCGACACGTCGGGTAATATCACCGGTCGGTAGTGCTTCCCTGCCAGGCTCAACGTCAACAACACGATCCTCTTGCCCCGGGGTACCGCACCGGGCCCACCATGTACACGAAACGGTTCCTCCACTCCTCGAATCGGGTCTCGAAATCCATCAGCAAACTCATGGTGGATGACTCATACATCATGGGAAAACCGCACTTTTTATTTTAAAAGAGAGAAAAGGTTTATTTATGTTTTTGCGGTTTTCCTCCAAATCCAGAAAATCTCATGGAAATCCGAATCCAAAACCTCAATAACACGTAAAATAGTGAATATATGCATGAGAATCCATGAATGCGGCATAACAATGAATAACAGTATGCATAAAGTAGCAGGTAATAACTACAATGTCTAAACTAACATATACGGCAAGTACACTAATATCATGTCTAAACTATTAGCCAACAGGCTATGTCAAGCAATAATATTTTCTAAGGTGTACGTGCCATGGCAATTACCGATGAAGATGTGCGTGAGCCGGCAAGTAAGTGTACGTGGTACATACGCATCATCGGTAATGGTGCTGGTGTCCTAACAGCATGATATCAATAATGGAGTATGAAACATAATATAAGCATGCGATGTGAAGCGAACCACAATAATGAGCGGGAGCTGAATACTAGACGCAACTATAACTAATCTGCATTAATCTAATATAAGTCCTACAAATGGTGCCTTTTGAAATAACACGAATCATGCGGTTTTGAAAATAGGGGCTACGGTGTTTTTATGAAAAGATACGTCTTTTGAAATATCCGTAGGATCCCTTGGGCTGTCTTTTAAAATACCCACGATTCGTTAGTTTTGAAATAGATAAGAATCGAATCTAATCTAACAACTAAACTAAACTAAGGGCTAAGCTGACCAGCTGGGCTACAAGTAAGGAAACCGCCTAACATCTGAGTCGATACATATACATACCTGTATATATATTAGTCGGTGATCCCGCCTCAATAATATCATATCCGATACCATATCTATAATCAGACATCCCAAGTCAAGAGTGCGGATCAATCATCAAAATATAGCTCGTACGTAAATCCGTCGTACGGCATCCCCAAATCTGGGTACGGGTTCATATCACATTCATCATACTATCCACCTGGTATCCTCTTTATCAAATATCATGATCGGGGTACTGATCTACGTCTAGTACAATACTGATACCGCCTAAGTATGCATGCACGTGTGTGAAACACTACGTCAAGGACCCGCTACAACGTCATGTCGTATCTCAAATACGAATGCTGCCATATCACCGAATTCACAACCTCAATATAAATCTCATCGACTCATCTCAAACCCAAGTATCATCCTCAAATCCGTATGTGAACACATAGTCCCATACCCATGTGAACACATAACTATATATTCCCGTATAAGCACAAATGAAAGAAGAAAGTATGCAAGTATGGGTTGGTGTGTGCATGTGTAGTGCGACCACTACTCTAGGGTTTCGCGACACTAAATCATCCAAGAACACCAAATATCCATATTATCATCAATACACTCAAACAATATATAAACAATATATATATATATGTGTGTGTGTGTGTATACGTATTCGTATACATCACCACGAACTGCGGAGGTGCTATACGCCATCCACCCGACTTCTCCCCGTAGATATAAATCTACTCACCTGGTCCTCGCTCGCCGGTGCCGACGTCGCCACGCGCTTTCTTATCGTCTCGAAGTCCACATGGGGGTACCTACATATCACAACGCATCGTATCGCATTAAAATCCGACTCATGACCAAAACGTCACACGAATCTCACATAGGTCAAAACCTATGGTTGCTTTCACAAATCAACCCAAAAACCCTCGACGTCGGTGTACAAACGCTAGACCATCGAGAAAAACCCAAATACACTCATTTGCACATTCACGAACACTAATTTAATATAAAATAGGTTAAAACTCACAAAAACCCCAATTTCACTTAAAAAGTCATTTTTCCGAAAATCTAGCAAGCACAATTCGTCGTTTTTGTACAAAACATGATGTTTTAACAATTCTAGTGACCAAGATGATAACTTAATATCTTAATTATGCCATAGAAACCATTACGTAAATTTTAAACCCACAATTTAATTCGATTTCAAAAACTTAGTTTGCAATATTAACCAATTTTAACAATTTTATAGCAAAAATGAACAAACTACAATCTAGCTTGGATTTTCATGAACTAAAGCATTAAACCACTCAATATAATATTTATAACGACATGAAACCTAAATTTTAATTTCCTCTCATAAGAATATAATTATTTAAAAAACCTAGTTTACCAATTATATAATTATCACTTTTAAATCAACAAATATGCAAACTAGCAACTTAAATTGGATTTAGCATAACGTTAATATGTCAATTATATCACATAAACTAAATCTCACAACACAAAATACCAATTTGAAATCAAACCCCTCTCTTGAATTTTAAATCATGCACCTATAACTAATTAAAAATCTAATTAAACAATTAATTAAGCTAACCTAAGCAATTAACAACACATTAAGCAAAATGGTTAGAATTTATACCCAAATAATTTGAAGCTCCCACAAGCACACTTAGCCACCCAAATTGAAATCTAAATCCCTAGATCCATGCTATGGTAGCCAAGGAAAAATGGGTATAGCTTGGATTTTGAGTTTGTTTTGAATTTGCATGGATTTTTGAAGCATTTTAATGGATTTTTGAGGCAAAATGGTGTGGGATTTTGGTGGAGGGCTGCTGCTGTAGGGGGTTCAGGTTTGGGCCAGAAATGGAGGGGGTTTGGGTGAGGGAGGAGAGAGAGTGTTCCCTAATTAAATGTATTAGTGACGGATTAAAATAATAATAAAATAAATTTTTTTCAGAAAATTTGAAATTTCACCAGTGGCTCAATAAACACCAAATACTAGCAATTACATAGTTAGAATATGTATATTTAATTTTATAATAAAGATATTTGTATTTTGACTTTTTACCGAAAACCTCCTTATTTTACCGTTTTTTCGAAATTTCACCGAAACGATTTTCAAAACGTTACACCCCTGGGCTAAGAGTTGAACTCCTAAATAGGAGTTAGGTATAGATTTGGAGTTAAACTCCTAAAAGATTTGGATTTGGAGTTAAACTCCTATGTAATAAATTGGATGTGAATTTGGAGTTAAACTCCTGAAAGGTCTGGACGTGGAGTTAAATTCTTTTGAGGATTTGGATTTCGGAGTTGAACTCCTCGAACATCTTCGGAGATGATCAAAGGGGACCTATTTCTTCTCCCTGGAATCTCGGATCCTTCCAAAGTGGGATTTTTGGAGGTGGGTCTTCTTCCTTCTCACCTTTTGCTGGATCTTGGAGAAAAATGGAGGTGAGATTAAAAATCTCCCTTTTAGGGATTTGATGGGAGATCTGAACTCCTCTTCGAGGGTTTTATGGTGAAAAACTATTTCTTTTTGGAAAAAGAAAAGTTAAACTCTTGATTTAATTGGAAAAGAAAAAAAAAGAAACTTGAGAGAAAGAAGATGGAGGCACAAACCCTGGATTTTTTGAAAGGATGAAAAGTTGTTATTGATTTTCTCATAATGTTTGCCTTTTATAGGCTACATACTTTACATATAGCCTCTTGGGCTTTTCCAAATGACACTTGTGCCTCCTCATACCTCATGTGCTTATTTTTTTTGCATATAAACCATGGGGTTTATAAAATTTTGGTTTTTTGCTCATTTTTTCATACATTTATTTCTATAAAAAAATTATATTAAACTAATTTATCGCCTCCTTTTTAGTATGGAGCCGGCCCCTTTCATACTTGGTCTTAACTTGGGCTTTGGCCCACTTGGCTTGGGTTTGGGCCCGCTTGCTTAGACTCGAGCCCACTTAACTTGGGGTTGACTTTGACTTGGTTAGCCAGGGTGTAATTTTGACCCCAACACCAGTATCCAGCAAACATTATAAACGGTGTCCAATAAACATGATAAACGGTATACAGCAAACAGTATTTAGTATTCAGATTCAGTATCCAGAAACCATTATTCAGTATTTAGGAAATATCATCCAAAATGGCGTAGCGTGGATATTATCCAAGCGTATGAGTCCTTAATTTCCATTCACCAATAAACCATTAGTCAAGTCAACAGAAGGATCATGTCGGTATCAAGTATCAATATACAGTAACAAACCGGTATTAGGTCATTAACATGAATTCACACTGACCAAGCAAAATTAGGTATCAAGCGATAATATGAGTGTTGTTATTATCCCATTAAGTTGTGAGCATGAACTGCTTCATATATACCCTGGCACTATCCCATCCCAGCACCCGAGTATACACAGTAGCTCAACTTGCGTCAAGTTATTAAATAATTTACTCTTTTGTTTGTGAAAGTCCTTGATAGCCAGCGAATGATAATAGAAAGCGTCTTGTGCATATCCGGGACCACGACCCCATATTCGTGGTTCTGACCCAGGACGCTAGGCGCTCATGAACATTGAACATTGTATTAATGCTCGGAAAACTTGTAAAAATATTTTTATGGAATAGAAAAACAGTAACATATGGTACAAGGCTATCCAAACCATCATGGCTGGCCCTAACGAGCTGTAATAATAACAGTAACATGTGGTAGTTCAGCAGCTACCCGGACCACATGTTCCTGGACCCCATGACTGGACCTTAGCATGTGGTACCATAAATAAAGCTTTCCAAATCTATTAACCGAGTCTATCAAGTATTTTCCCCATCCCCAGCTGTATCAATTTTATTTATAGAATTCATTCGGCTAAAACATGATTTCATATTAATATCAATATTTGGATCTATATCAGTGATTGTATCACCATACATATAAACTTATCATGAAGCAGGTGAATATAGGAACAATTACTACAAGTAATCATATGGTAACAATGGCATGTCATATATCAATGTTCATGTTCAGGTAACACTGTGTCATGTTTCAGGTAATCCGTGTCTAGTCTTGTAACAGTGTGTGTGGGGGGGGGGCATGTTATGAAATAAGCAATTTAGAAACATGGTTCAGACTCATATCGTGTCAAATTGGGAAGTTACGTTAAAGTGAATCAAGTAACAGGAATAGGTACCGACTATGTCAAGTATCTGTTCAAGTACAAATATCATGCATAAATATCCTGTAAAGTCAAGTCTAACAGCACAACTTAATTATATATAAATCTACGATTCATAACCGCAACGATTTCATAGATCGGAACATATAACCAATACACATGATTTGGTGCTAATTACATAGGATTGTTCTTAGTGGCCGGTGTTTAATCACGATATGATTTAAATACCGGATTCTAAATTTGATTCCTTAAATTATATTTTGTTCCATATTCTAACTCCTTAAAATTTAGAAATTTTGAGGTATGAAATTGGTTTAAATGCAAGAAGTTCATGCTACCGTAAAAATTCTAGATCTCAACCCAAAAATTGGGCCGAGATCGGTGGCCAAAACTAAGCCGTTTGGCCTCGTTTTGCGTGTACAGTTCAATAATAATCTAATTAACTCTATTCCATACTTTAAATATTTTTCAAAGATCCCGATTATTTTCCAATAGAGATTAGATTACTAAAGTTCCATGAAACTCTAATTATTCATGTCTAAAACTTCTTAAAATGTGGTATGAGAATTAGATGATGGATTTAAACAATTAATCAAATAAACTTATCAAGTTAACAACCATAACAAAACTATCAAGAAATCAAGTAAGAAATTATATAGGAAGAAATTAATCATATAAACTAACTAAAGTATCAACTACAAGCCACGAATTTAATTAATCAATTATATAAAACTACAAGTTATGAATAACAATCCAAGAGATTAATCATAATGTAACCAGTATTCAAACAAGTATAAATTTATAGAACTTGACTTGAATCTCAAATCAAGATAACTATCTCAACAAGGTAATCAAGTGATCAAAAATAACAAATTTTCAAATCAAGTTAAAAGAAAACACTTGCCTTTATCTGCAAATCCTTTCACCTCTCTTCTTGAATTTTTTTTGTAAAATTTAGATAATTTTTTATGGAAAAAGAGAAGAAGATGAAAGGAAAATAGTCCAGAAGAAGAAGATGAAGAAAAGTAATGGAAAGAAAGGCTTAAGGAAGTAATATTAATTATGAATTACTTAGAGATAAAGCAAGGTTAAACAAAAGATTAAGTATGTATTTACTTGAAGGTGAAGCAAGAAAGAAAAAGAAAGAATTGCAGAAGAAAATTCTAGGATTGGTAATTTGACAATTTACCCCCTCAAATTTTTGTAATTACACAAGCACCCCCTCAAGGTTTGCATAACTAATCTTTTGGCAAAATATGTAAAATAAATTTACATTTATAATTTAAGTATTTTCATTTATCAAAACACGGTTAGGTTTAATAATTATTAAAATTCTATAAGTATTTTATTTTCAAATACAAATACAAGAAATTTTTAATTTCAAGAAAATCCATGTTTTCCAAATACGAGCACTAAACTTTTAAGGAATACCAATACATATATATTAGGATATAGAAGTTACAGTGTTTGACAATTTAACTTATAAGTGCCAAAAAATAAATACCAAATATGTACTTATTTTTTCAGCACTTATAAGTTAAGCAAGTTTGACCAACTAAAGGACTTATTTATCTCTTATTTTATTAAAAATTAGTATATGAATGAGATATATTAACTATTTCTCATCTCAAAAAAAAAAAAAACTAGCACCCAAATTGTTTCGCCGCCACTGCCTAGGGTTTTGTCGTTGCCTCTTGGGGTTTCGCCGTCGCCAGAGATTCGCCGGCGGCTGTCTGGACTTCATTGACGATCACCCCGTTCTCTTTGGTAATTAAATACATTATAGATGCAAACAAATTCAATTAAAATAACATTTTATATACAAATTAATAACATATACTTTTTGATCATTTCAATATAACACATAATTATAAGTCAAGCCTATCAAACAGTTAAATTGCTTATAACTCAAGTTTTACCAAGGGCCTTACGCAATTGTCACTTTAAATTGATAAGTCACTTGTAAATGACCTGACATGTGGTACTTATAAAGTTATAAGTTAGCGCACGGGCCTTTTAAGCCAAAGGTATTCTATTGTAATTTTCCAAGCTGCAAATACTCCATCTTTTCCTTCTCTCTCTCTCTCTCTCCTCGAAGCGACGAAGCGGTCGCAACTGATGCCACGATGAAACTGAGAGATCACCGACCAAACTGAGAAGCATTTCCCAAAACCCTATCCCCAAATTGGAAAAAGTTAGCAGCAGGGGAAATGGCGCTGATTCCTTTGGTACGCGATTATATTGGGCGGATGCTTCAAGATATCTCGGGCATGAAAGTCCTCATCCTCGATTCGCAAACTGTATGGATCTAACTCTCGTTGTTTGTTTCGTATTAGATCTCGTTGCATAGACGCCCTACCCTTTGGATCATGCATGCTTTCAGATCTCCAATTCTGTTGGCTGCATAAATTAGGTTTTTTTGTTGAGATTCTTACTTCGATTTGGTTAATATTGTTACGTGTAATTAAATTTAAGGAGTGTCTGCAATGGATTCTTTGGATGTTTTAGTTACTAGAGAATTTTGGATGAACAACTCTGGTAATACTTGAATTTAGTAATGAATTTTACGGAATCTTTGAATCACCGCCATTTTTTGGGATTTTTGAACCCTGGAAGAAAGTATTGAAAGGTGTAAGCTAAGATCTTTTAACAAGGGGTGGAATTATTTGTGGAGAGATTTTCATTTTGATATATCCCATTTGCACATCCGTTATCAACAAACTATTCGCCCAATTTGTTTGGTGTTTTCAGATCAACGGGCTAACACTGCCATACAGCTTCTTAGTTCAGTTAAATTCATTTGTGCTAATGCACCCTCAATATGTAAACATAAAGGACATTTTCCATACTTCAATTTAGCCCCTGGTTGGAATTGGAGTTCTCTAGATTGGAGTTTCATAAAGTTAGCACAGGTTAACTCCAAAATGCTAACTTTGTCATGTTTGGCATTCATTTTTGAGTTGAGATAACTACAGTTATCTCACCGCCAAAGTTAAGATAATTGTAGTTATCGAAACTCCAATTCGATCTAAGTTATATAAACTCAATTTTCCCGAACACATGTCTTATAACATAACGAGAGTTTATTTAAAATATAGTTTGGGACTTGCAAACTTTAGTTTGCATTCCCTCTACCTCCACTTAAAAATGAACTTTAGTTGACCTAACTCCATACCCAACTGGGCCTCAAATACCTAGTTAGTTTCATCCTTCTATATTTGTATTTATTTGCAACTAGAAACATCTTGTAGCTGCTGAGCTGGCTATTAAAGTGGCAGGGTTCTACTCTTGGGTTTAACTCTTAGTTTCAACTCATAGCCAACCAGAAAAAGAAGGGAAGAAAAAATGAAAATAACAATGAGGCTTATGAAGACCATATGTAACTTTAGAGCTCAATACTTTAATGAATAACCTATCAATATTCATAATACATTCTCATTCATAGCAAGAATGCCATTAAATTGCTCCTTAATCAGTTATATATAGTCCTTAATCAGTTATTTATAGTCACAACAACAACAATTACTGAGCCTTTTATCCCAAGCATATGGGGTAGGCTACATGAACCAACATGAGAATCACGCCGGGTCCAGCACATGAATCCTCTGCCTCCACTCACTCCTATCCAACAATATACTTTCATTGAGCCCTTTGGCAACCATATCGTTTCGTATCACCTCCATCCATGTTTTCTTCTGTCCCCCTTTTGCCTTTTTGCCATTGCCCATAACGAGAGTATCTATTCGTCGAACTGGTGCTTCCATAGGTCTGCGTTGCACATGACCAAACCATCTTAGCCGGTTTTCCCGCATCTTCTCCTCCACAGGTGCTACACCAACTTTTGCACGAATATCCTCATTTCGCACGTTATCTTTTCTAGTGTTACCGCACATCCAATAAAGCATGCGCATCTCCGCTACGTGCATCTTCTGTGTATGATGCTTCTTAGGAGCCTAGCATTCTGTACCATATAATAAGGCAGGCCGAATAGCGCTCCGATAAAACTTTCCTTTCAATTTTAACGGAAAGTTACGATCACACAAAATCCCTATTGCACTCCTCCATTTCAACCAACCAGCTTGGATTCTTTGATTAACATCACTATCGATCTCCCCATTCTTTTGGATGATAGAACCTAGATATCTAAACTGGTCGCTAGGTGATATCTCTTGCCCTTCCAATGTTATACCAATATGGTTTTGACTTCTCTGGTTACTAAATTTGCAATGCATATATGCTGTCTTGGACCTGCTCAATCTGAATCCCGAGATTCCAATGTTTGCCTCCATAATTCCAATTTAGCATTAACCCCTGCTTTTGTCTCACTTAGTAGAACAATATCATCAGCGAATAGCATACACCAAGGTACCTCATCTTGGATAGTTCTAGTAAGCTCATCCATCACGATGGTAAACAGGAATGGACTTAATGCAGATCCTTGATGTAAACCAATAGTAATTGGAAAATCACTCGTTAAGCCGCCGCAAGTTCTGACATTTGCTACTATTCCATCGTACATATCCTTGATTATGTTAATATACTTGATGGGGACCCCCTTCTTCATCATTGTCCCATACCTCTCTAGGTACCTTGTCTTACGCTTTTTCTAAATCAATAAATATCATATGCAAATCTCTTCTCCTCTCTCGAAAACGCTCGACAAGTTGACGAAGCAAATGAATAGCCTCTGTCGTCGATCGTCCAGGCATGAACCCAAACTGGTTCTCTGTTATCTTAATATCCTTAGCCTGTGTTCAATCACTCTCTTCCAAAGTTTCATGGTGACACAAGTTTTATTCCACGGTAATTTGAGCAAGTTTGAATGTCATCCTTGTTCTTGTAGATAGGTACAAGGATATTTTTCCTCTATTCATTTGGCATCTTTTTTGTCTGTCAAATCTTATTAAACAGATTTGTCAGCCATTTAATGCCTATTTCTCCTAAATATCTCCAAATCTCGATAGGAATCTCGTCAGAACCAACCGCTTCTTAAACTTATTCTGTTCAAAGCTTCTTTAATCTCAGGTAGTCTTATTTTACGCATGAAATCATGGTTTATATCTTGAGATTGAATGACAAGTCCATCCAAATTCTTAGTAAAGCTCTCATTGAACAATTTGTCAAAATAATCTCTCCATCATTCCTTGATATCCTCATCTCGAACTAAAACCTTCTGATTTTCATTTTTGACACATTTCACTGCACATAAGTCTCTAGTCTTCTTTTCCCGCATCCGAGCAATCCGGTATATATCATTTGCAGCCTCTCGAGTGTCTAATTTCTCGTACACCTCCTTGTAGATCTTAGATTTAGCATCCCGAACAGCTTTCTTAACTTCCTTTTTAGCCATTTTGTACTTCTCAAATCTCTCCACATCTCTATTTTTCTTCAAATGTTTATAAGAATCTCTTTTAATTTTAATAGCGGTCTTTACATCTTCATTCCACCATGATATGTCCTTAGATGGTGGAGCACCACCTCTCGACTCACCAAGTAGATCTCTAGCTACCTTCTTGATACAACTAGCCATTTTGTTCCATGTTTTGTCTGGATCATCTTCCGACTGTCAATCCGCTTCTTGGACTACACGATCAATAAAAGCCTTTTGGTTACCTTCTTTCAATCACCACCATTTAATTCTAGGCTCTACCTTATTTATAGTCATCTTTTATAATATTTTCTCACATCACTTCATTATAAGTTCATTCATCCAGTGTACCTAAATCAGTTCCCACAAATTTAATATTAAGGGGCAGACTTGTCTTGTACAACCATTTTTTTATTCCTTCAGTCTTATAAATTTATTCTGTGCAGGTTAGCATTGTAAGTGTTGTATATTCTCAGTCCGAACTACTTCAAAAGGAGGTATTTTTAGTAGAACTCATTGATTCAAAGGCAAAGGAATCTATGGCACACCTCAAAGCAGTTTACTTCCTTCGTCCAACGTTAGAGAATATTCAGCAGTTACGACGCCAGTTGGCTACTCCTAGATTCGGGGAATATCACTTATGTAATCTCTTGAGCCAGGACTTCACGGTTCTAAGAATTTGATAGTTTTAATGCTCAATATCTTATTTAATATTTTTGTAGTTTTCTCAAACATATTGAAGACTACTCAAATCCAGGTTCTTGCTGATTCAGACGAGCAAGAAGTTGTCCAACAAGTCCAAGTGAGTTGCATGGAGTAATTCTCTTTCTCAACCACCCCTGTTATTTTACCGTTATGCTGATATCATTTATTTCCATGATTAGACAAGATGTATATTTCAGTAGTTTTGGTTAAACCTGGAGATTTGGAAGATAAAGTAATTTTGATTGGTTGAATTTTTGTGCTTGCATAGCAATATCTATTCGAGAGACGTACATGAGGAAAAGGTTAGAATGCAAAAGTCAAGGTGAGATGGAGACAAATTGTCGGGATTTGAAAACATTGAAGTTTGGTAATATTGAATAATATAGCAATGTTATATCTGTTTGGCTATCCCGGACATTGTTGTCCAACATCATGTAACAATACACAATTCTTTACACAATAATTTGTATAACGAGGCATATATGATATGGATTCGCTAGTATTCTCCAAATCCATCTTATATCCAACCTTCTTCAACATAATTTCATTCATTAAGTTCGACGAGTAACCATGAGATTTGGAAGACATATCTTCCATCATCCAAGGGCATTTACTACTACTAGTACTAGTTCTTCAGAACAAATAATAAACCACCAAAATAAAAGGCTTAACCCCCCCCCCCCCCCCAACCCCAAATAAAAAAAATAACAAAAGGTTTGCCTCTTTGGCAAGACACTACCGAAAGGTCTCAAAATTACGAGATACTACTATACGTAACAGTTAACGTGGGTCAACTTGAAACAATGTTAACTATGCATAGTAAATGTCATTTTTGCGCTTTTAATAAATTCAATTAATTCAATCACTAATTATTAATTATTTTATAAAAATTTGAATATTTGATTAAAGACTTAATGGCACGGCGACGGTGGAAGAGGTGGATGGAGATAGCAAGAACGAGCGACAACAAGAGAGTAGGGAGGCGATGGCATGGATGGCGACGACGGCGAGAGATGATTGTGAAGCTAGGGTTTGGGTTATGTTAGGGTTAGGGAAAAAGAAAGGAGGAGATGCAGGGGAGGATTGTGACCGCGAGAGGAGGGTGGTGGCAGCAATAGAGGAGGCTGGCCGGAGACTGTTGCGCCAAGGTTAGAGTTAGGGTGAGGATGAAGAAGAGCAATTTTGGATTTATTGTGTTGTGATGACGTGGAAAGACGCTAACATAGCAGTGACGTGGCACTAACGATGATTTGACATACACAAACGGTGATGACGTGGCACTAACGATGATTTGACATACACAAACGGTGATGACGTGGCACTAAGGTGGGGTCGTGTTGCTGTGACTCATGGTAGTATCTTGTAATTTTGGACCTTTTGGTTGTTTCTTGCCAAAGAGACAGACTTTTTGTGGTATTTTTTGGGAATTAAGCGTATAAATCAGAATGAAATTCAATAATTTTGTCTACTAAATTGCTAAAATTATTTTAAAAACCCATTATTGTAACACTTAAACATCTAGAGTTTTAGGTCACAATTTTTTTGTCATCTCCTCTGCCTTGCTGCATTAAAAGGAATGGCAGCATCCTTGGCCACAATAATGTGAAAGATGTTAAACCTAATTAGTTATATATAATTTGATTTTTTGTTAAGGCGCCAGTCCTCACAAAATATATTTGTAGACATGATAGAGAAGCATATGCAAATGCTTCTATAAAAATAAATTATCTTCTTGATATGAAATTAAGCTCAACTATGGCCCTCGTACCGCCAACACAATATTTCCGGTTGACATGAACAAACACTAATATTATATCCCATGGTAGGATGCACTACATGTTTGCAAATTCTATTGTGCAACTTGTTATATGACTGAATATTTCTAGGTTTGGAGAAAATCCCTGTAATGCAAATTCGATAACCAGGGCGGCATCTCCTAACATCCCAATTACATACTTGAAATGCTATGAACATCGGGGAAGACTTGTTAATTCTGTTTTGATCTACAGGCGTCACATTCTCACAATAAACTCATATCCCCCCACCCAACCCACAAACACACACAACACACACAGTGCATGTTTTAGGGTAATCTTATTTTTATTTATTTATTTATTGTGCGTGACTTAATATAATTGTTTTTTAGATTTCATATGTAACCATTTTTTATCTGCATGAGCATATTCTACTAGTTTATAGTTTATGCTTCTTGAGGATCTAAATGGACTTAATCTTAATATAAGCCTATTACACTCTGCTCAGGATTTCCATGTCATATCTTGTATGATTGTATCCATATGGGTCTATTTGGGCTCTAAATCATTGTAACATAAGAATCTTCTCTCTATTCATTTGGCAAAGGTTTCTGTGAATCTGTTAGGTTTCTCTTCAGTTTTCCAGGTCAAGCATGTATTATGTTAATTTCTTGAATTTCTTTCGTATACCTATCCTTTATTTTCTGCTTTACTTCCCAAAAGTATACATATTGTCTTGCTTGGCTCTTCTTGTACTTCAACACAAATTTGAGATAGCTAATGTCGGGTTATCCTCATGGTCCTCTGATTTGAATACGCTAACATGATGCTTAATACATGTAAAATTTCCAGTTCTAAAAAAGTCCATTGGGGACTATACTTAGCTTGTGTGTAGCCAAACTCCTAACCCGGCCCATTTTTTAATTTGCCGGCATGTATCTTTTTGCATATGCTTAATGAGTTAAATAACAATCCCTATTTTAAGTGTTAAACAAGTACATTGTTGCATTTTTAGTGTTATAATACCAGTTTTTTTAACTTGCAGGAATTTTTTGCTGATTTTAGTGCAATCGATCCTTACCATTTCACCTTGAATTTGCATATGAATCATATGTACATGCTTCCAGCAGTTGTAGACCCTCCAGCTGTACAAAGCTTTTGTGACCGGGTCGTCGATGGTATATCAGCAGTTTTCCTAGCACTCAAACGTCGACCTGTTATACGTTATCAGCGGACCTCAGATATTGCAAAAAGGATTGCGCAGGAGGCTGCTGTGAGTAAAATTGAGTGATGTGTTATATTTAGTTTCTTCACTTTTCAGTGCAATGGTTTATATAAATTTTGAATTTTAAGTGATGCGATATATAATGAGCAGTTTTCTTTAAAAATAATTTGATTTTTCTCTCCTCTCAACATTTTAGACCTCTGCATTCTTTGAGGTCCTTGGATGATAATTTTATCTTCTGATTTGCAATATTTATATATTTTGCAGAAACTTATGTATGAGCAGGAAAGTGGTCTTTTTGATTTCAGACGTACAGAAATCTCTCCGTTACTGCTAGTAATAGATAGGAGAGATGATCCCGTTACTCCATTGTTGAATCAGTGGACATACCAGGTACTGTTGTTGATATACTTGTTTCTAAATTCATTTGTATGCATACTCATTGATGGTATTGTTGCATTTAACATCCATATTAGTTAGTCAATTTGTTAAACTTTGTCTATAGGCTATGGTTCATGAGCTTATTGGCATTCAAGACAATAAAGTAGACTTGAGGAATATTGGCAAAGTCCCTAAAGATCAGCAGGTTGCCTACATTTGCATTCCACTTTTCTTGTCATTTTACACTAAGTATTATAAAATTAATAGATACTATTTCTTGTCACAGGAGGTGGTGCTGTCATCAGAGCAAGATGCTTTCTTCAAAGCAAACATGTATGAAAATTTTGGGGATCTTGGAATGAATATTAAGAGAATGGTGGACGAATTTCAACAGATTGCAAAGAGTAACCAGAAAATTCAGACAATTGGTACATATAAGCAAAGTGTACTCAAAATTTAAAAGCATGTTTATCAGGCTACAATTTATATTACATTGGATGACTGAGTTAAAGCACTTGTACCTTTTAACTTGTAGAGGATATGGCCAAATTTGTTGACAGCTATCCTGAATACCGGAAGATGCATGGAAACGTTTCCAAGCATGTAACTATGGTTACAGAAATGAGCAGAATTGTTGAAGAGAGGAAGCTTATGTCAGTTTCACAAACTGAACAGGAGCTTGCATGTAATGGTGGCCAGGTGGCAGCTTTTGAGGTAATTGACTTTTCTACTTGGTAAATATGGTTCAGCAGTTCCAGTTGCAACATTATGTGCTGTACGTTTATTTAAAGCCAAACTGCAATTTGCATCTAATGCTTATTTTATAGTTGATTATGCTTAACGAATGGATGATTCAATGCCCCTTTAAAATACTGTTTGGAAGTTATATTGGTCCCTATGGGATTCGTATCTGGAATTCTGCATATCATCTCATGAGTTGATGATGATGTAATGCATAATTCCACATGGCTCTACTACTGCAAGGTTCAAAATTTAAGCCATTATAATCATCAAAACCCTCTGCTCACAAGTATAGCGTAAAGATGTGGGTTCAGTTTGGTTAGAACTAGTTTTGTTGATGGGGTTAGGGCTGAATCTTTAGGCTATTTGAGTAATATAGGCTTATATTTTTCCTCTTAAATGTGATATTCCTTATATCTTGCTTGTTCAATCATTATGTATGTGCAATACAATAGCAGTTCTTTTCTTAATTGTGTTTGCCTTAGTTCTACAAGTTTGATACTTTAATGCAAAGTGGGGTTTTGCATATTTCTATAGAAAGCGGTAGTTAGATATTAAACCTACATAATTTGCAATGCAATTAGTGGGTAGTTATACTCTATTTACTAGCGCCAAAAAATAAATTAAAAAATTAATATTCTGTTCTTTTATTTTCTGCAGGCGGTTACCAATTTCTTGAATGATGAAAGTGTCTCTGATGTTGACCGTTTGCGATTAGTAATGCTATATGCTTTGCGGTATGAGAAGGAGAGTCCAGTACAACTAATGCAGCTATTCAACAAATTAGCTTCACGGTCGGCAAAGTATAAATCTGGTGTAATGACCAAACCAACTTCCCATTTTTCTTGTCTAAGCAATTTTTCTTTTCTTTTGTCATGTATGCTATCAAATACTTTCCTCTAGTATTGACATGCTAATCAATTTCAGGAAACTGTTGTTATCACAATGTTGAAAAAAGAAGGGTGGTGCAATAGAAATTGGTTTTTATATTTAACAAACAGTCTATTTGAAGCAATTAAGATGGTATTTTTAACAGATGCTTGGAAGTTGTAGCCAACTCTGGTCCAATCCAGGTTGTGCCAGCTTGCATTTCTAAAGGCTTGAAAGTCCAACTATTGTTATTCTTGTTGGTTTTGCCTTGTATTCAGGATAATTAAATTCCAGTTGGGTTCCTTTAGAAAGATAGTATCATGTTTCTCATTGCTCACCTTTGCTATCACTGGTTTTTACTATTGTAATACAAGCCCTCTTCATGAGTTTACAATTGAATCTTTAATTTTGGCCTCTCATCCATCTTTAAAGATTGCCAAGTGACTTTTTTAGATTAAAATGATAAAATATTCTAATAATGTGGCATGCGTCCTTAATTACAACTCCCCTCCTTTTTTAGAAATGCCTTTGCATTGCATGTACAGTGCACGTAATGACACTTTGGTGTGTTAGGAACTACAGAAATAAAATTAAATTAGAAAAGTTGCATATAATATATGATTTTCTACTTGTACAAGTGTAGTGTCCTTTTTTGCATTTTATAAGGCTAGTGTTTTTTGTTGCATGCATGAACAGCTTGTCCAGTTTCTCCTAAAACAAGCGGGGGTTGACAAACGAACTGGAGATCTGTATGGAAACCGTGATCTTTTGAACATTGCTCGTAATATGGCCAGGGGACTTAAGGTTTGTTATAGTCTCAGGTCTTTTCTTGATATATCTAACACAACATCCTGATGTTTGGCTCTGGCCTTGTTAACAGGGTGTTGAGAATGTTTACACCCAGCACCAGCCGCTTCTTTTTCAAACCATGGAAAGCATCAACAAAGGGCGGCTCAGAGATGTTGACTATCCATTTGTTGGAAATCACTTTCAACAGGGAAGGTAAGTTGAGAAAAACTTACTGATTCATGAAAATGCTGTAGTTTCATTTTAAAACAATCAATAACTGACTCCAGCTAATGACTAGAAAATGGTAATTTACTGTTAAAACTAGCAAATGCACGGGCACGGAGCCTGAAATTAAGAAAAATCATATTAATTTAAAAGTATATTGTTATATGATTTGTAAGTTGTAACATCTCGTATTTATGAACTTTATATGTAAAATATATGAAGGATCAACTTACAAGAACTTACAAGTACTTCTGAATTTTTTTTGGCTTTTCAATATTTCTTTGGGATCGCATACGAAAATCTTGAAACCTTTAAGAATCTCAAAATTTTCTTTTTGTTCTTTTGCTTTTTCAATATTTTGCATGTTAGCACACGAGAATTACCAAATGTACAAAAATCTCAATTTTTTTATTTTCTTGAAATTTTCACCATTTCACAGGCGGGGTAGCACACGAATATGACAAAAATTTAAAAATCTCATTTTTTTGTTTTCTTCGGTTATCCAATTTCTTTCACGCTGTAGTACAATAAAATCATGAAATTTCAAAAATAAAATATTATTAGTTTTCTCCGGTTTTCAATTTTTTCCATGCGCGCGAAAATCGCAAAATCTCAATTTTTTCTCTCTTCTTCCTCTTTTTCAAATATTATGCATAATGTAGCACACGAAAACCATGAAATTTTTAAAAATATTTAATTTTCTGTTTTATTTGGATTTTTAATATTTTGCATGCAATAGCACATGACAATCGTGAAATTTATAAAAATCCCCAAAATTTTTATCTTCAAATTTATAATAATTTGCATTCCATCACATGAAAATTGCGTAATTTAAAAAAATCTCGGAACTTTTTGTTATCTTCATATTTTTTATAATTTGTTTGCTATAGCACACGAAAATCACGAAATTTTCAAAAATCTAAAAATTTTATGTGCTTTCGGTTTTTCAATATTTTGCTTGCTACACAAAAATCATGATATTATTAAAAATCCTAAAATTTTCCGTGTCCTTCAAATTTACAAATTCTGCGTTCTATCACATGAAAATTGCGTAATTTTCATAAATATCAAAATTTTCCGTTTTCTTCGGATTTTCAATATTTTGCTTGCTCACACGAAAAACATGAAATTTTTAAAAATCTTAAAATTTTGTATGTTTTTTGGCGTTTCAATATTTTCTTTAGGATAACATACGAAAATCATGAAATTTTTAAAAATCTTAATATTTTCTTTTCTTTGCCTTTTCAATATTTTGCTGCTTATAGCACACGAGCATTACGAAATGTATAAAAATCCCATTTTTTTTTGTTTTCTTCAATTTTCAACCTTTTGCACGGATGCTATATCATATGAATATGGAGAAATTTTAAAAACCTCAAATTTCTTTTTTCTTTTTTTTTTCCAATATTTTGCTTGCTATAGCACAAGAAAATTGTGATATTTTGTTTTTGTTTTTGTTTTATGTGGTTTTTCAATATTTTCCAGCACAATTTTCTGTGTTCCCTTTTTCCAATATTATGCATATAGCACAAGAAAATCATGAAATTTTCAAAACCTCAATTTTTTATTGTATTCGATTTTTTAATTTTTTGCATGCTTAGCAAATGACAATTTGGAATTTACAAAAAAAACCCAAAATTATTTCTTTTCAAAACCGATCAATATCCGAACACAACATATTCGAACTTACAATATTTTGCACACTATCATACGAAAATTGTGTGTTTTTCAGAAATCTCAAACCTTTTTTCTTCAAATGTTCAATATTTTGCTTGCTACAGTACATGAAAATCGCGATATCTTTAAAAATCCTGAATTTTTTGTTTTCTTCAAATTTTCAATATTTTGAATGTTATACCACATGAGAATTGCAATTTTTTTAAAAATAACTAATTTTTTTTTTCAAATTTACAATATTTTGCATGCTATACAGCACATGAAAATCGCAAAATTTTCGAAAATCTCGATATTTTGTTTTATTCAGTTTTTCAATATTTTGAATGTCATACATGTTTTATTCCTTCAAATTTTCAAATTTTCGAAAATCTCGATATAGCACACAGATATCGCGAACTTTTCAAAATTATCGAAAATTTCTGTTTTCAATATTTTGTTTCTTAATGCAAACCAAAATTGCTATTTTTTTAATATTGGCTTATTTCACAGAAACCACTATGTGGTTTACTCTAATTTACCAAAACCGTCATATAGTTCAAACTCATCACGAAAACCCCTTGAACTTTGAGTTCGTTGTACAAAAAACCCCTTGGTTTGATTTTTAAAGTTTTGTGGCGATTAACGGTTCATGTAACCCCACATCTGACCAACTCGTGTAGTTTTACGTTAAATTATCCTTCCCAATCTCATTATATCAGCTTTTTTTTCCTCTACGTTTTAACGTAATTTCAAATTCAGGTTTCTTTTCCAAATTCTCAAACCTAAAGTCTTGTTCTCCAAATCAGGACAAATTGTTCACTAAATGGCATTAGGAGTACGGTTTACCTTCAATGCATCTAGGGATCAGTATTTTTATTAATATAAGAGAATAATTTAGTCAATATTTATAATTCGTGTAATGAAATAAAAGTTCAGGGGGTTTTCATGATGAGTTTAAATTACAGGGCGGTTTTGGAAAAGTCGAGTAAAAAGCATTTAGGGGTTTCTGTGAAATAAGCCTATTTTTTTTCGTTTTCTTTGGTTTTATAATTTTCTGTATGCTATATAACATGAAAATTTTGGGAAATTTTTTCTTCGGGTTTTTATTATTTTGCTGGCTATATAAAGCATGAAAATTGCAGCATTTTCAAAAATCTTAAAATATTCTATTTTTTTTCGAATTTTCTTACATTTTGCTATCTATAACAAACAAAAATCGCTTAATTTTCTAAAATCTAAAAAAATGTATTCATCCTTTTAACCCATTATTTTGCATGTTATACAACACACGAAAATCATGGAATTTTAAAAGTTTCATAATATTTTATTTTTTCTTTAATTTTCCAATATTGTACTTGTTTATACTTTTGGAGAACTCCCACTTATCAAGGAGACGAAAAGCCGTGTGAAGTATAAGAAAAGGTCGTCGATTGCTGCAAATAAACCTAACCGTGGAAAGAAATCCGGCTTGACTGACGGATACCCCAGCGACACGAAAATCATGAAGTTTGAAATTAAATCCCAATTTTTTTTTGTTTTCTTCAAATTTCTAATATTTTGCATGCTGTGTTTGGTTTTGCAAAATTTTTCTTGTTATAACTTATAATTTATAACATACAAAAATCGCAAAATCTTCAAAATCTCAAGAATTTTCTGGTATTTCATTTTTTCGATATTTTTTGTTTGCACTACACGAAAATCACGAAATTATCAAAAGTCACATTATTTTCTACTTTCTTCCGTTTTTCTGTATGTTACATATTATATAATCAGAAAATCACAAAATTTTCAAAAATCTTAATTTCTGTTTTCCGTTATTTCGATATTATGCATATAATACACGAAAATCGCGAAATTTTTTAACCTGTTAAATTTTTTGTTTTTAGGGTTTTGATTTTGGACACCTAAAACTTCCATATTTCTAGAAAAGACGTCAAAAACTTATTTCTAAAAAAATCACTATATTCTTCATCGTTATCCGAAAACACGACTTCTGTTAGTCAACCGTTAGTAGTTGGATTAGGTAAAGTAACTAGAGTTAGATCACAAGACAGTTTGACGTGGTTACCCCCAATTACTTAGTTTCATGCTTAGCCTTAAAGGGGAGCCCGAGTTCCTTTGCGCTAGCGACACGCAGCAAGGCCATGGACTTTAGAGAGTCAGCATCAGTGGGGTTATCATCGTCGGAGCAAGGTAGCGAGGACTACACAGCAGCGGCTGCGGTCTACGGATGATCCCATCACCGGCGGTGACAATGAACTAGTCCCAAAAAACCTTGCCCCTCCTTCAACTCCTACCAATTCAATTTCGGGTTCGGATCCTCGACCCACAACGCCTCCGACAAACCCCTCAAAGACCAAAAGCCAAGCCCGAATCCGAGCGCACCCAAACCTTAACCTGCCCCCTCGTGGGCCCGTAGACGTCGCAAAAGAGCTCGAAGGAGACGCCGCCGAAGAGCTCGAATGAGAGATCGAGGTGGCAGCTAAAGATTGCTTTAGGTTTGCTTCTTAGTAGATTAGGGGGAGAGTGAGGAGAGAATAGCTTTTTGGGTTGAAGAAAAGATGCCGAAAATAGAAGTCGATGGTGCTTTTTTCCATTTTGAAGCTTTTAGCCTTTTTAATTGCCATTGTACAGAGGATGAATGGAGAGTTTCAGAAAGAGAAACATTAGGAGCAAGAGAGTAGCATAAGTGATCAATGGAGGAAAAATGAGATGCACACCCTTGAAACCTCAAAATGTAGGTTGAAGGGTAATTGCGTAATTTTATGCCCTCCAATGGCTAGAACTGTCAGTCCTTCACCAGCTTTGGATTGAAGTTGGATGGAATTTAACTACGGGGGCTATTTTAGTTAAGTTTTAAGAATATGACGTGTTTTTAGAAATACAAAGTTTTGGTGACCTTTTTAGAAATATAGTTTTGTCCAAAATCCCAAACTTTTAATATTTTACATGTATAAATAGCACTTGAAAATAGTATTTTTTTCCAAAAATGTCAAAATTTTCTGTTTTAAAAATTTTTCTATATATTTTTTATGCAATACCAAACGAAAACGCGAAATTTTTAACTCAAAGAAATCTACTTTTTCGATATTTCAATATTTTGCATGCTATATGTCACACGACAATTGTGAAATTTTTCAATATCTTGCTGGTCAAAGCGAGAAAAAATAGAAAGATTTTAAAGAAGGGTGCCAATCAGATTTTTTACCGTATAAGCCTAGTTATATGTGATAATGTCGGGACCCGGTTCTTGCTCACGGAGCAAAGTGCCACACGGAACAAAGTGCCACGCCAAGTGTTGTGTTAAGTGGGCGGGGGCCACCTCTTGAATTCGTGGGGGCCACCTCTTGAGTCCGTGGGACCCACTGTAGAACAATGGGGACTCTTCGGAATACATTCCGAAAGGGGGTAGATCTGTACTATAAATGAAATGATACCACTCTTCAATACAGAGGCGCCTTTTAAGTGAACTGGCACTACAGGAGCTTGAGAACTCCGTAGTTAAGCGTGCTCGAGCCAGGGAAGTTCTGGGATGGGTGACCTCCTGGGAAGTGGCCCCTGGTCGGGTCCGGTTCGCTCTAAAGGACAAAACCGTGCGGCTTCGGCCAGAGCGGACAATACTCTCTGTATTGGGAGTGGGGCGTGACAGAATGGTATCAGAGCTGGTCCCTCAATAGTAGGTCTGTGGTTCGAGGACGAACCGTTGTTCAAAGGTGGGGAGAATGTCGGGACCCGGTTCTTGCTCACGGAGCAAAGTGCCACACGGGATGAATATTGAGTAGATTCATGACCCAAATGTAGTTAGAGAATTAAATAGGGGTTAGATAACTATTTTTCCACTAATGTCTAAGCCACATAAGGAAATGTTCCAAGGAATATTCTCTGATATAGCTTTATATAGATTATATAGATAAATAGGTAGATTAACTCGTGAGCTGCAGTTATAGATGCATAAAAGAAGAAAATACATAGGCAGTCCTTACTAAGCATTTACATGATCATATGTTGCTATTCACATGGTTTGATACTATAGTGGACAAACAAGACTTGATTACAGCAGATTAGCACAAACTAGGACTATACACACACACACACAAAGGAGCTGATCCTATGAGGTCCTGTCTCATTTCTTAATTTGAGGTCCACTTTTTAGACACATAATACGTCGTGTTTTTCACCGATCATCGTGATCTACACATGTTAGATATGCTATGTATCAAATTTTACGAGATTTGGAGACTTCTAACTAATCCATCAAATAGACTAAAAAAATCAACGGCTTTACGATGCATGAAAAACAAGATCGTTTGATGGACGTGTTAGAGGTCTCCAAATCTAATGAAACTTTATACATAACATATCTAATACAACTTGATCAAAGTGACCGGTATGGATCGGTGAAAAACACAGGAGGTTGTGTGTTTAGAAGTTTGGTCTCAAAATAAGAAATGAGAATGTGTCTCATAGGATCATTTCCCTATGTATATATGTATGTATATGGTGGGACGAATAAGTTTAAAGTGAGATGGACAATCTTAACCCTTAGATTGAATTTGATGCTGAAATTAACAGTAAGTTACCAATTCCTCAATTCTATCTAACATCCTTTTCTCCTTCATCCTTCGGATACCGCAGGTTTGGAAACGAAAATCATTCCGTCATCCTACTAATTGAATAGCGGAAAACATTCACATAACCTTAGATTGAATTTGATGCTGAAATTAAAAGTAAGTTACCAATTCCTCAATTCTATCTAACACCCTTTTCTCCTTCATCCTTCGGATACCGCAGGTTTGGAAACGAAAATCATTCCGTCATCCTACTAATTGAATAGCGGAAAACATTCACATAACCTTAGATTGAATTTGATGCTGAAATTAAAAGTAAGTTACCAATTCCTCAATTCTATCTAACACCCTTTTCTCCTTCATCCTTCGGATACCGCAGGTTTGGAAACGAAAATCATTCCGTCATCCTACTAATTGAATAGCGGAAAACATTCACATAACCTTATGATTTATAATATATTATCATTTTTGTTTCTTTAACCCTTGATCATCATTTTTTTATTCTATATTTTTTTGGGGCAGAATCATATGAACCTAATGTCTAAAAGCTTATCAATTACTTCTTCCTCTTTAATTCCCATGACTCAAAATAAACCGATTCATCAAAAACCCAATTGTTTCCTCACTGATCCTTTATGTCCAACAAAAGTGAACCCATCATCAAAACCCCAACCCCTCACTTCTATCTCTGATTTGTCCAACTGCTTCGCAAAATCTAATTATGCTTCAGTATTACAAAGACCTGGGAATAGATCGTGCAACCCATTTTTACCCATTGAAAATTTGACCAAAAAATACGAAGAGGTTTGGTGCTTTCATCATGTGGGAAGGGATTTGGATTGGGATAAAGAGGATTGGGAAGAAGGAAGTGGCATAGGAGAAAGCTCTTTAGATGTAATCTCAACCATCAAATTCAATCCAAGGGTTAAGATTGGCCATATCACTTTAAACTTCACCATCTCACCATTTCATTACCCTATATATATATATATATATATATATATATGATAATGGAGGAAAGGCGCCATAAGAGGGAATTTCCTCATATGGCGTCGATAAAATACACCCTCCACGGTTTTTTCAACAATCGGCACCTATCATTTTTATCATGTAAGATGTGGATACACCAAATTTCATGTGATTCCATTACTTTTTCACTGTTGATTTAGTGGGTGCAAAATTAACGGTTTACCGACAATAGAACTTTTCGCATTGTTAATTCAACGGTGAAAAGGTTGGAATCACATGAAATTTTGTATATCCACATCTTACATGATAAAGATGCCGATCGCCGAAAAAAATCATGGAGAATATAGATATTTGACGCTACTTAACGAAAAGCTTCCAAGGGCCTCGTTCTTCATTATTCTCTTCCTATGTGTGTGTGTACGAGGATAATGGACCAAATTCCCTCATACGGCATCGAAAAAATACACCTGCGATTTTTTCCGACGATCATCACCCATCATCATCTTTATCATATAAGATGTGGATATACCCAATTTCATGTGTTTAACACCATTTTTTCACTGTTGAATAAGTAATGTAAAAAGTTGTATTGTCGGTAAAACGTTAATTTTGCACCGACTAAATCAACGGTGAAAAAGTGGTAGAATCATATGAAATTCGGTGTATTCACATCTTAAGATAATAAAGATGAAGATGATGGGTGCCGATCATCGGAAAAAATAAAGGGTATATTTTTTCGACGCGATAGGAGGAAATTCCCTCCTATGGTCTCTTTTCGACATTCTCTAATTCATATAATAAAATTGAAAAGCTTATAAATAATCTAGGTAAAAGATTAGGGGTTAATCTTAATCAACCCTTAGAACAGATAAAATTTCCCTCATTGGATGAACGTGTATTTCATATAAAAATGAATACTGAACAGAATAAATATATAGGATATTTATATTCAAAATTAGAAAATTGAGAGAGAACAATGTAGAAAAGAGGCCATAGGAGGCAATTTCCTTCGGTGGCGTCAAAAAAACATCCCCCACCATTTTCTTTGACGATCGGCACGCCTCATCATTTTTATCATCTAAGATGTGGATACACCAAATTTCAAGTGATTCCACCACTTTTTCACTGTTGAATTAGCAATGCGAAAAGTTCTATTGTCGGTAAACCATTAATTTTGCACCCATTAAATCAACGGTGAAAAAGTGATGGAATCATATGAAATTTGGTGTATCCACATCTTAGATGCCAATCGTAGGGGGTATGTTTTTTCGATGCCATATGAGGAAATTCCCTCCTATGGCACCTTTCCTCCATTATATATATAACCGATGTCATGCTGTTAATGTTAATATTCAGGTGGTTCTATATTTAGCTCCTATTTGATTAAAAGAAAAGAAAGTCCAATCTGTTGGTCCACTGTCATTTCAATTTTCTTTGGTAAAGATATATAATTAGCTTGTATTGATGCAGGCCTGTGGAGGTTGTTATCTTCATAGTTGGAGGGACAACTTATGAGGAGGCACGGACTGTTGCTCTGCATAATGCTACAAATTCAGGGACACGTTTCATACTTGGAGGGTCTTCAGTTCTCAATTCCAAGAGGTAACATTATCTGTTTCCATAAGAAATATATTTATACTAAACTAAAATATAGTAGATTATAAGAAGAAATATGTAATAATACAACCGTAAAATCATAATAAAATAAAACAAAGGCTATAACTTTATCCAAAAACATAAGTTTTTTTTAGCATATATAAAAACTAAAAGTAAAACAGAATACAATCTATAAGAATGTAAATTAACACTCTTTTTAATTGGAGCCGACTCTACCCGACAGCGTCATTTACATGAACATGGACATTTACATTTTCTAATTGTAGTCCGTCATGAAAGAGATTTAACCCCTTGTACTATTTAGAAATGACATCAACTCTTTCTATTAGTCCGTTATGAAAGAGATTTAATCACCCACATTGTCTAGAAGTGTCAGGCACGCCCAATGTGGACGGTCACGGCCCAAGTGTGTCCAGCAAAATGTCCAAGTGTCCAATACGTGTCGGACATGGACACGGCAAGCAAATAGAAGTGTCTTCCTAGTCTCCGAGTATGTTTACAAAAGTAAATGTTCCATTGCTCCAAAAGATATATTGCTATAGATGAGTTTTTGCAAAAGTAAATTTTCCGTTTCTCATTTAATTTTCCAGAAGATATAATGTATTATTGTATATTCACAGTTTCATTAGTATTTTTATTGTTGTCCTATCTGACATTTCCCACCTGATCCTCCATTCTCTCAGTTGCATTATATTTCAAGTTTCTAGCAAGATGTTAGAAATAACGAAGCATGTGGTTATATATTCAAAAGATCTTGTTCATCTTTGCACAGCAAGAAACAAAAAGACATTGTTGAAACCGCTTGCTTTTTAATATTTCTGCTCCAACTGATTTATTAAGTCAATATGTTTTGCCCAGAAATTACTTTGGTCCCATGAGTGTCTTATTCTATGGGAAAAAATGCAGGTTTATAAAAGATCTGGAAGAGGCACAGAGAGTCGCCCGTTCTAGCAGTGCAGTTTGAACAGTTGATGTGCGCTGCCAACTACATTTGTCACATAAGTACAGCAATGAACAGGGCCTTTTTGCTTTGCGCAACAAAATCCAGATTTTACAGGGGGAATTTGAGCCATGAATTTGCATGTAACTAGTAATATTGTGCAAATTTAAATGACCACTTTGAATCTCATTCTCAGTGTTAGGTTTTGTGATTAATTCCATCGTGATCTTTCCATATGTAATTTAATGTGGTCTTGGACGTTTTTGAGAGAGTGTTCTTAATTTAGTTATTACAATATAGCATTAATGTTGTATTTTTTGAAATTACTTCCAACATGGCAGTGACATGGCAGCTGGGTTTCTTTGTATGTGGTGCTGTGATGCATGTTAATATCATGGGCTCATCAGTGTGTGCATGCTTATTGGAGCTGGGTGTCTTGTTAGCTATACTAATATTTTGTGGGCTATATGGTATGCGAATCAGACACTTTATATGTGCAAGAGTATGGACGGTAGTTTTTATTTATTTATTTTAATTTAGCAAATTTATTGCTTGCAGATGCAGTCTCTCGTAATACCCCATATTCTTATTTCCGGACAGTTATCTAATCCAACAATGTATAAGGTAGAATGGCCAATTATTGTCTCCAAGCATAGCCAATTTTAAAATGCTGTGACATGTGAGAAGACATACTTTCCGTCTTGAGGGCATGTTTGTCGGTAGGAAAACGTTGAGAAGAGAAGAGCGGAAAGTGATTAATTTCTCGCTTCCCTTGTTCGGGCATACCAAAAATTGCATTTCACTTTCTTGTCACATCAGTCATTTTACCTTGTTTTGCATTTTTTTTCCTTCCTGAAATCTTAGAAAGTGCTGCGAAATTGTTGTATTGTTCAATGGTTTTTCCAAGATTACTTTCTTGTATTGTTCAGAGTTTTTTTCTCATCCCCTTTTACTTTCCACCGTTCTAACCAAACTCAGAGTCACAAACCAAACTCAAAGTCACTGGCTGTTGTCACATAAATGTCAATTCAACTTCTTTCCCATCATAAAAACACAAACAAGAATTTATACTTTCTTTCCTCTATCTTTTCATTTCAATTTTTTACGGCTTTCTTGTTATATTTACACTTCCCAATTGCAAAACGTGCCCTAAGATAATATGCCTCGAAAAGTGCTGCTATAGACTGCTGAAAGGTATAGCGGCATTCTCAAATGCGCCGTTTGTCTACTGATATAGTGCCGCGATAGCCTGCTCAGCTCTATGCTATTTTTGTGTTAAGTACCATCGCCTTTTGAGCGACAATGTCATTTCTGAAGTGCTGCTTAGCCTTTTATGCTGCAGGCGAGTGACGAAACTTCACAAAGTATCAAAGAATATCGTCACTACAAACTTTTGCGCAGTTCCTTACTGAAAAAACTTCTGTACAACAATGCATTCTTGGAACGGATTCGTTGATCATGTCAATACAAATTAAAAATAATTTTGAGGCAACAAGAATATGATTTCAACAGTTACCAAGTTTTCTCTGTAATGTGCAAAGAGATTTCGAGCCATTTTGGGGTGAGTTTTGTGATCCTCCGATTCTTTAAAAAAAAAACATCCTATGAACTACCAGATTTACTACCATTTTGATTGCCAGTCGTCATGAAGGATTCACCACAGCCACACTGGCCCTTTGAATTGGGATTTCTGAACACAAACTCTGACCTGCACATAAAAAAAAACATGAATCAGAAGATGAAATAGAGAAGCATCAGAGATTAAAGGATAGTTGCACCTACGGAATTATGCTTACTTTAGTGGATCATCCAAAAAATCCATCTTTGTTCCAATAACATGCATAAGTGCTTTTGGGTCAATCAACACCTTGACACCCTTATCCTCGACCAACTCATCAAATTTCCCTTTCTCATCTGCAGCAAAATAGATTTTTGAGATTCAATTTTGTGCAAGGAATACATAAGATATGATAAAGTAGCCCTTCATCTGTCTATTTGTTCTTTTGATTGACAATAGATTTTGTGGAAGGTAATTCTGACCCAAGTTCTTGCAAATACTGGCATTTCACATGCTATGTAAAATTCCAATAGATCTTCAGGGATTGCTTTGAGTTGTACTTATATTTTAAACATACTCTATTTCTATCATTAGAAATATACCATCAAATAAACATAAGCTTGAGGTCTGGAGCCCATAGACAGTAAGTTAATACACGACAAGTAGAGGAAAGATGGATTATATTCAGCAGATTTATGCACCATCAATAAATTATTCTCTCAAATTTCAAATGCATGATTGTTGGTGGCTCACTGTCTTTTGATGTTTCAAAACTTCATATCATCAAAGAGCTCCAAATTATCTTGTTCAATAGGCCTCGCATATCCATACCCTTTCTTCAACTCAATAAAGAGAATTAGCAGATACTGTCTTACCTAAATTTCTTAAGCGATTCGATAAACAGGTCCATTATTATTGTCTTCGCTTGACTAGTTCATTGGTACTAGCATACTGCCATTAATTCTCCAAATATATAGCCTATCCCTCCCCATGTGACTCTCCATTAATACCTAAGCAGCATGGATTCAGATTTGATGCGAATATGAGACACTGTTTCGAGTCGGATTCGCCAATTCAACAATTTTTTAAAAGACTGGGATACAACCGGGATATGGGTATTATTTTTTTATTGGGGGTTCAAATACAAATACATAAAAAAAAAATTATCGCTTTTGCAAATCTAAACTAGGAACGCAAATAATTTGTTTGTGTCATTGATATCATTGTTGAAGAAAGCATTCTATGCACTTGCTAATTTGCGCATGTAGTCTAGCTCGACCTATATTTATGTAGCGGTGAACAAAGTTGTTTACACTTTCTTACCAATAGCTTACTCTACATTACACCACACAGCCTATGCTACTTGTAAATAAATAACTTTTTTTTATCTGACTGAATACAAAAACTAACAGGCCTTATAAAATGGATTTACATAAAAAAAACCTCTAAGCTTCCAATGTTTCATAACTCAAAGAGATCAAAGCTCATCATTTCTTTATCAATTTTAAATCCTTAAAACTCCAAAATCCCAACGGCTTTGATTTCTTATTCTCTCTAACCATTTGAAACCACCACATCTCGTCAAAGACTCAAACTCTCAATTTGAAGTCGTAAAGTCTCGTCAAAACTTTTTGGAAAAAAGCGGTTACCGGAAATAAGCACGTCAGCCCAGCGGGCAATGTTAGTCTCTTCAAATACTCGAATTCTTGATTTGTAGCCACATTACATGAATGTCTCAAACTCCACCAAAGTTCAAAACTCATAATTGAATATATCTTCGATTTAAAAAAATATATCTTCAATTCTTATCGTCTTTGATTTGAAGCATTTATCCTCTCTAATTCTTCTTTTTGAAGCATTACCATGACATCCATTATTTTTATATTTTCTTTAACAGCGTTGGTAAATTTATTGATTTATCATGATAAATTGTTTGCATGTGATAAATTTATCACAATTCCAATAAGGGTTCACTGATATTTCATTATTTTTTATTTTGTTTTTGCAAGTAGTTTACTCTTTAATTGATTTCGAAGGGACATAATGCTATTATGAAGTATGGATTAGAATGCAACAACAACTGAGCCTTTTATCAGCATATGGGGTAGGCTACATGAACCAACATGAGAATCATGCCGGGTCAAGCACATGGATCCTCCGCCTCCACTCACTCCTATCGAACAATATACTTTCATTAAGACCTTTGGCATCCATATCTTTTCATGCTGCCTCCAACCACCTTTTCTTCAATCTCCCTTTTGCTCTTTTGACTTGACATAAATCGAGAATATTCATTCGTCGAACCGATACTTCTGTAGGTCTGTATCGCATATGACCAAACCATCTTAGACGGTTTTCCTGCATCTTCTCCTCCATGGGTGCTACAATAATTTTTATACGGATATCCTCATTTCGCACCTTATTTTTTCTAGTGTTACCGCAAATCAAACGAAGCATGCGCATCTCCGCTACATGCATCTTCTGAGCATGATGTTTCTTAGGAGCCCGACATTCCGCACCATATAACAAGACAGGCTGAATAGCTTTTCGATAAAACTTTCCTTCCAACCTTAACTTTAAGTTACGATCGCACAAAATCTTCGTTATACTCCATTTCAACCAGCCAGCCTGAATCCTCTGGTTGATATCGCTATCGATCTTTCCATCCTTTTGGATGATTTAAACTAGATATCTAAACTATTCGCTCGATGATCTCTTGCCCATCCAGTGTTATACCACTGTGATCTCAACTTCTCTGTTTACTAAATTTGCATTGCATATATACTGTTTTGAACCTACTCAATCTAAACCATCGAGATTCTAACATTTTCCACTACAGCTCTAATTTGTGGATTAGAATGCATAGATTGAAGATTGAAAACAACGGTTAGGTTACTATTTTTAAGGTTTGGATTATTCTCTGAACATTGCTATTTTTTCCTATTTCTAAAATTATTTTTCTTGTTTTATAATTTATTGAGAATATTTTAAAATCATTAAAGATAATTAATACATTAAAAATTTGTAGAATTTAGGCTTTACGCAACGCTATTTTCGCTTTACGTTTTCTTCTTTTTTCTCGCTTTACGCTTTTAAAAGATGGTGCCTACACCTGTTGCTATTTCCGAAGCAGACAAATACATTTTCAATTAATCAAAGAAACGATGAAAATTTTAGGAGTGCAAAACAATGTTTGAAGGATATCCGCAAGCCACGACGAATACAATAAATTTCAATATGGTTACAAATTCCCTATATAAATATGCATCGAACTTACCATTATTTCGCACAACATAGATTTACATTTTATAACTTCTTTAAAACGGTCGGCATCATGCAGTTTTTCACACCATGATTTATCTTAATAATTCCAAAAACCTATTATTCTTCAACCGTTTAATTTTTTTTAAATCATTAAGATCTAAGCTATATGAATCACTCAACCAAACAAACCAACTTAGCGAATTCTATAAATCTTACATGCTATTATCAGGCACTGATGTTTGCAGTTTGCATTATTATAGTCTCATCTCGTTATTTAAAATAAAAATATTGTATCGACCAAAACATTTTTTCTTGATAACGACCCCTATCCACAATCTTTAGTCAAACCTCAAAGTTTCAAATAAAGGCATGTTGATTTTGTGGTTTGTTGTTCACTGTTGCTTCCGCTTTATCCACGATCAATGAAGTGCAAGACTGCAAGATATTCGTGTATGTAGCATCCGAACATTTGGCTCCCATTTCTCGGTATAGTTAGCAAAACTAAATCCTAGAAAATAATACACTTCTATTTACTCGTTGTATCTATGCCTGACACGTATCGAACACTTGGACAATCGGACACTCCGTCCAACACATGTCCAACACACTTGCGTCGTGTCTGCTTATATTAGACGTGTTCGACACTTCTTGATAGTAAAAAGGTTTGACAAATAAGAATGTGGAATATATGTTTGGATACTTTTTATACATTTAAGAATACAAGAATATTAAATATTTCAAATCGCTTTCATGACGGACTATAACTGGATGGATTAAACATTCAAATTGATGCAAATGACAAAGTCGGGTCTATGAAAGTCGGCTCCAATTAAAAAGGGTTAATATTTTGTTTGCTTTCAAAGTTATACTAGTACATTCTTTTTCTTGTAGTTTATTATATTATGTTAATATATATAAATAAATCATATAGCCGTGTCCCATGTCCTTTTTACAAATTTGTCGTGTCTTGTGTCCGTGTTCGTATCCATGTTCGTGCTTCATAGACTAAATCAGGAGAGTGTGAACCTTCCCAGAATTAATGCATTAATATAGTGATGCAAGGGCTTGATCTCTGCATGCATCAATAATAACCTAACTACAGAGATTCTCCGCATTATAAATATCAACTTGGAGGAAAGGAACACGCCGGGAAGTTGATTACCACTTTAGCGCACATATACACATCTACACTACATCCCTCAACCAATACACCACCAACTAATAGATTAATTTTCATATATTTATACATTATGAACTAGAGAGGAAATTGCTTGGTTTATTGAGAAACCGTAGGTTTTTGTAACCATTAGATCTTTGAGCAAACAGTCTCAAAATAGCTCGGATTTCGGTTTCCCTATGTTTTGAACCATTTGAATATAAATGAACATTAATGAGCATGAACGATCTAGAAATGGAATCACTCTCAGTTTCAAAGCCTGAATACTGAACCGAATAAGCAACATCTTACACATTTAAAAGTCTTGAATGCCAGGTTAATAACATCTAAAGCCCACTATGTGAAATATAATAATCAAGATTCAATAATATATTGTGAATTGCCCACCATGAGATACTCTTGATAGTCTATGAGAGATATATATTAACATTGTTATCCAAGCCTTTTCCTCAACCAAATGGGATCCGTTATAAAGCAAGTCTCTATATAAAGGATTGGACAAAGATTTACGACTAACCGTCAATCTCGACTTAGCCCTATCCAACAATAAGGCACAGATAAAGACTATAGTGAAATGGCACAAATTCTCATAGGAAACCAGTTTACAAAGAAACAATAATCATGTGAATATATTAATAAGGATTAAAGAACTGGAAGGGAATCTTAATGAATCAGTTTGTCTGGGTGTGGGTGCGTACGTGGGATGTGGGATGCTTATTCATTTATTTCATTGTGGTGAGGGTGGGGTGGGAGGTCTGCTCTACCAAATTCCATCGCCGATCTGATGCGATAAAGAATGATGCTTTTATGCACTAACAAGACAATACAGCAATTAATGGTATTAAGTAAATTGCATCAGGGAATTGAGTTATCGAACCTGCATAATTAAGGGTGTAGGATAAGCCATTGCATCCCCTAGCTTTGACACCAAGCCGGAGATATGGGCGCTGACGAAGGTTGAGGAGGTGGCGAATTCTAGAGGCAGCAACATCTGTCAAAGTCAAGGCCTGCTTCCGAATAGCTGGACCTGCCTTCTCTGCTGCTGCCTTCATGAAGGAAGAAGCCATGTATATCTCTAAAGGTTGAAAACAAAAGGATCCATTTATCAGTACTCAGTATTTGTGTTTCTTACAAGTAACAATGAATTAAAGGAATTAATCCCGCATGAGTCAACCAAGAAGGGTACAAGTGAATTGGTAGACACAAGGAGTTGAATTGTTTCCTTATTTAAGAATAGCAAATTAAATTGACAAAAAATACACAAAATTGCATGCAAAATCTTTAAGAAACAATTCAAATGAAGTTATAAAAGAAACATCAAGCTATGGATCCTAGGCTATTGATTCTAGGTTAAGTTGTCATCATTGTGCTTTTAGTATTTAAAAGAATTTTCTAGCTAGCAATATTTCAATTTTGCTCTCAACTTTGGTATTTGCGCCTTAGAGTTGAGCATATTTCCTATAGCAAGTATATCATCTTTACCTACTCTAAACTACTTATCTACAACAGGAATTTTTTTGGTGGAAGGCAACTAGTCATTTAAGATTATGGCAAGCCCTCTCTTGTTATAGATTTTTCTACCGGTAAGTAGTATGGCACTGATTAAGCAAGGTTGATATCAGGTCGGCAACCACTCATAGAACCATTAAATCTTTTGCAAATCTTTCCTTCATATTTGGTCCCATTTTATTAATACGGGGGAAAGGATTCGTCCATTCGACAATGATGGACGCACTTTGCAGGAACAACATGTAATCTTCTTTTTTGGTTTTCTATCTAATGGGACTATACAAATCAAAGGTTGTAATTCCATTGAAATGTTGAACCAAGCTAGAAGATTTGGCAATTAATTGCCCAAAAAAAGAAGTAATATCAAGTTAATTATGAATCAATTCAACCCATCCAGTAAGTATGCTCTAAACATATTAAACGACAAACTAAGGGTATAAAGCTCGTCATTTGATACACAAGCAATCATCAATCTGTCAAAAATAATTGGAAAAAATATCATAAAATACGATTTGCTCCAGAATAAAAGAAGCTGCAGACATTACGATTGAGATAAGTTCTCATCCAAATATCCTATCACCATACAAATTACCCATGAAATCGTAACCCTGGTTATCTCTTAATTTCAAAATCCTACAAATTCGAAAAGAAAGGAAAATAACAAATTGGACCTGAGATCGTCGTTTTAAGAAATTAGGGCTAAAAAATATGAAAAAAATCGATTACTGACCTTGAAGACACAGAAGAGTTGTCCGATTTCTCAACGATTCTTCCTTCGGTTTGTTGGTATAAATAGGAAGCTAAGCTGACGTGTGTGAACCACACACCGCTCCTTTTGTGAGCCAATCAAATAGAAAGAAAGAAAAGAAAGATGAGATTTTTCTTCAGAAGAGAGTTGAATGCTTTTGATCAAAGGAGATAAAGTTGGAAATCGAAGAACAATGAAGAAGACGATCAAAGGCGAGGTGAGATGTTAGATCGAGCAATTGTGTTAAGAGACTAGGGTTTGCCGAGGGACGAATTCTTCGATTTGGGGATAAATTGTGAAATGAATCGGTGAGAATTGAGGAACTGCGGCTCATCACTTTTTCTGGCACTAAAATACCATAAAGTTTTATTGTTTTCAGATGAGTACCATCAACTTTGTAAATTGCAAATAAATACCATAAACTTAGAAAATCGTTACCAGGCCAAATTCACGTATATTTATTTCCCCCCTTCCATCGAGATTCTGAGAAGTTTTAGCCACCTATTGAGTGAATTCCGATGAAATCAAACATCACAACACTTGCATATATTTCACAACGTAATTACAAATTCTCAAACTATTGATTTGTGATGCAAAATCATATAAGCCTAAGTCCAAATTCTAGATGTTAAGTCCAATTTCTAGAGCTCTTTTAGAAGTAGTATAGATACTCTAAAAATTGATTTGGAATAGTTCTAGATATTTTCTAGAGTTCTTTCAGAAGTAGTCCAGAAACTCTAAAAATTGGTTTTAGAAATTTTCTAGAGTTCTTCTAGAAATAGTCAAGAAACTCTAGAAATTGATTTGGAATGGTTCTAGATATTTTCTAGAATTGTTTTGAAATAACTCTAGATTTCTTTTAGAAAAAGTCTAGAAGTTCTAGAGATGCTCTGGAAGCTTTATAGAACCATTCATTAGACTCATGTAAATACTTTATAGGTCATTTGAGATAGGCAATCAAGCAAACACAAATACTTTTGAGCCATGTTGAGCTTTTGTGAAAGATTGAGAGTTTAAGAGTTCTTGTAAAATTTTGTGGTTCTCAAATTCTTTGTAATTGTTTTCTCTCTATAGCGAAATTCTTTCTTTCGCCAGAGATTTCTCGAGTTCCTAGCTTAGTTTTCTTCTCTTAGCATTGAAAACCGATGTTTCCGCAAGCCTCAACTCTGACAAACTGTATTAGAGCAAAGGTTCGGATTTTGGATTTGCTCTCAGAGTATGGCTTCAACAACTTCAAGGTGGAGAAATTTTTTAATGACTCTGAATTATTGTATAAAATTTTTCTTTTTAATGTACAGAAAGGAGTTTCTTAGGCTGAGTACAAGTCATAAGTATATTTTGTTTAAGAACAGCAAGAAACAACTTGTAACTCACTGGTAAAGCCTTTGCACTACTGTGATGTAGCCTTGTGTTTGATTCCCATCAAACACATTAATTTTTCTGATTTTTTTTAAAAACTTTTTAGAAGTACAAAATTTTACACGTGCAATGCACATAAAAAATGAAAAGTCAGAAAATCAAACATATGTAAAATGGAGTAAACACCAGATAGAACACGTGGCTAATCCAATGACCCAACTCCACAAAACGACCGACAAGATGCCCATCAAGATCGGCGCCGACGGTCAGATATGGCCCAATGAATCCCGTGCTTTTCCCACATGTCCTTTTCCCTACCCTTAACTCCTATGCACTGCAATCAAACAGAGACCTTTCAATTCTCAATTTATCATCATTTAAATGCATTTTAATTCCAAAATCTTAATTCCACACTATAAATACTACCGCATACCCTATCACTTCCTCATTCTGAAAATTATAGCCAAAATTCTCAAAAATTCTTAAGTACAAGTAGAGTAGAAGAGGAGTTAGCAAACGATCAGTTTCCGGTGAAGAATCGAAACTTTTCCGACGATCCCGCGACGCCACGAAGATCAACCCTCCCTCTTCTGCCTTTTCATAGGCTAATTAGCTTGTAAGTCCCTTCCAATCGCTCTTCTTCTTCTTTGAAAAGTTCATTTTCAAAAGATGTCGGTAAGTGGAGTTAATACCGGTATCTTCTTCTAAAACTCTATAATTCCACTTTTTCTTAAATATTGCTCATTCATATTCCTATACCATGCTTGTTAACATAAAACCAATGCTTAGGACCAACTTTTAATCAAAAATGTCATGCAAAATAATTTCAATTTAGTTTTTACATTAAAATACCATGAATTTTATATACCACATCTTTTATTGTTTTGCTTAAACATACCATTAGAAAAAAATCACGAGATAACGACCTACCTCTCACATACACACATGGTTCCATAACACGATACATTTTTGTTGGAATTTTTGTTATGATTACAATATTACATTAAAATGCCATTTACTATAAAAACCGGATTTCTTTTAAATTGTATTTTAAATTCCTTTGCGAATATGCCTCTACAACCCTTTTTAGGGGACCCGCTATTGGATGGTGCGGATTATCGCACATTCTTAGGCTAGTAGAGCGAGATGCAGATCTCCTCACGGAGCATTCGGTATCGAAAGGTTTTAAATACGGTTTTTAAGAAAAACGCATTTTTCTACTTAAATAAAATTTATTTTTTAATAATTATATAAATATTACCAATCCATATATTTTGAAAATATAATAAATTAATTTTTTCAAAAAATAAAAGAATTACAAGTTTCACCAAAATACCCTCAAGTTACCAAAAGACAAGTTTTACACTAAAGTACAATGAACTTTCCAAGCAAAACTATTATCACTAAAATACCTTAAATCTTTAAAACTCGCATCCATGAAACCTAAATGATAAATAAATTCTCGAGGTTTATTTTGAAACTATATTAAAACACTTTTCATAATACCCCCTCTAATTATAAAAAACAACATTTAAGGACTTCAGTAAATATAGGTTTAAGCGGGATCCGTTCTTTTGAGCCCCAGGATGCCGGAGAATTTGAGTGCTTGCCTATTCAGATTAGAAAACTTAACGGAGGTATCAATGATAACCGTCTTGGAAAAAACACAAATCCTGCCGTCCATGTGCAACAGTTACCGATGACTCCCGAACCTAATTCAGAATCTAAATCAGTTACAAGTGTCTGACTCAGTCTAAGTCTAACTCAAACCGAACCTAAACTCAAATCAGAGTCCAATTCAAACATGAATCCAAAATATAACATGAACACTTGAATATGAACATGAACACTCGAATGCAAACCATCAATATCAAACATGTATACTTGACTTAATTAAACCCTGGTTATAATTGGACATGAACTTAACATGAATACCAGAACATAATGGTTGCTATTGAAACTGACTTGACTCAAACCATGAATACAACTCGACATGAATACAAGAATACTTGACAAGAATACATGATATTGACATGAACTCAATCTTGCAATTTGATGTATTCATGGATTCGAGCAAGACTAGTAATTTTAACTGTAACTTAGCATACACGGGGTGTTGGGGTAGTTCATGCGTGAATCCAACGAAATCTCAGAAATCCCCCTAGATCATGAATCCATGTTTACTAACACAAGCAATCTATCATGAGGGCCCGTGTTTCTTTACTCCTAGATTATAGCCTGTTGAGTTTGGAATACTTAGCACTAGATTGAAGTCCCGTTACTGACACTTGATTCGGGCCCGTGGTTTTTTACCCCTGGATTACAGTCTGTTGGGTTCGAGAACACTCTTGAGATTGGTTGACATTCACCCTTGAATTTACGTTAAATTAGTATACCTAAGTAGAGACTTGCTAAGACACTTATATTCACTGCATGTTCACTATACCTACACTACCATACTATACTACTATGCTCATGTTACTTTGCAATGCTTATAATCATATTGTCATACTCACGATACCTTACCACTAGAATTACATGTTACCTGGAATTGCCATGCTTACAGTAAATGACATGTTAAATAACATATCTCATAGTCCATTGCTTCATGATATACGTTTTATTTATCATTATACTTTATACATCTCACCCATTTCTTGGGGACTTACCGAGCAAAAGTTCGCCGACGGGTATTCCATCCACCTTTGTTTTTCTTGGAATGTTCGTCAGATATTGTGGGGACCGAGTGTAAGTGCACGGCGGCGCCCCGGCCGTCAATCCGACGCCGGAATGCGGAAGCGATACTTTTCTTTAACTTTTCAAACCGGCACCACCACGCACTATAAATCCGGATCGTGCCATTAATCTAGTCCTAGATATCTAGAGAAAGGGTAGAGATATATACCGAGCGATCCGTGTCCTTCGGTCTTCTCGTCGTTGTCCCGATCTGCTCGCAGAATCTCCGGTCTCCACCACGTCGTCGGAAGGGCACCACGTCGCCGGCTTCTTTTACGGGCTCCCACCTCTTGACCGAGGCAACTCGGGCACGAAGTTGGTGAGTCGACGTGCCCAAGAATTGCTGTAGAATAAGTGTGGATTACTTTGTCTCTTTGAGGTTGTGGAGGTTGCCATTTGGTGGATGAATGATATGAGCTTATGGAGATGGAACTTGTGGGATTTTACAAAGCCAAGAGATCAACCAAAAATCCCACCACAATATTGGACAGCCCCTCATTTGGCCGGCCATCACTTTTGGGAGAATGAGAGTGTGAGAAAGTCCAAGAGGGGGTGGAGGAATAATGCAAGAGAATAAGGATAATCATGAAGTGAAATGATCATAACCATAATCACACACCAAGAACAAATCAACTCCCATCACCAAAAGTGAAACCATCATGAACCATCATGAACCCGCAAGTCAAGCCATGATGACTAAAGAAAGTCAAGTGATCATGACACAACAAATGAAAAAACAACCCTCCAAAATACTTATTTGCACAAATGCAAATAAGCCCTCCTCCACCAATCTTCGGCCAATGAAAGATACAAAGAAATATGGCCGAAACGGAAAGCAAACTGACAACTCCAGAAAACTGGTCCCGTAATAAATTACAGGAAAACCCCGCTACTGTATATACATACCCGCATTTGTATTCCGACCGAAATACAAATGCAAAGAGACAAAATCTACACTGTCTATACTAGGATCCGGCTTAAACCAAAGCCGGCTAGTAAAATCCGTCCGATCACGATCCGTGCAATACCGTACGTATCTGATCAAACCCTGCCATATATCCATACGGCCTCTACAGCGTTTCGCCCGAAACATGAGTAACTGAATGTGGGGGACTCTAAAGACTCGTCAATACTATGGCTGTGGATTTAACCACTAGCACGTCAGAGGTATTAGCTATACGTGACGGGCTACCAGCTATTGACCAAAAGGGACGTCGATGAGCGAACTCATCCTGACACCCTACTGAGCCTGTCAGTGACAATATCCGTACAGTCTGGTCCGTTCGTCTATGAGCATCGCATGGCGGGCCTACGGGGTTGGTAAAAGTCAGACCCCCAAAAGCGGTACAAGTCGTGTCGGAGTGTAGCCCAGAACACCCTGAGATACTACTGGAATACCTACCAGTAAATCTCCTGCCTTGGACAAGGACTTCGTGTAAGGGCTCTCCTAGACACAGCGCGACCTCACCCCCAATACCGAGAGAGACGAACCCCTGAAGATCCGCTCACTGCCTCCATGTGGCTCGGGACTGTACCCAACTAAAACATGTTTGCACGTCTCCTTTGAGCGTGGTAGGGTGGTAATCAAAGTACAGTGGAAACTCACACGAGAAAAATGACGATCCTCAGGTCGATGAACTAACCTGTACACATGTCACCAGGGAACTGCTATCTGACGTCAGGTATAAGACCAACTAGCATGTTCCCGGCGAGTCCTATCCGGTGTACTCATAACCTAATGAGCACCTGTATACATCTTAGGTGAACCAACTGACACCAGTGGCTTGTGAGACCGGCCACCGCCCCTCGTCAGGGTCTCGACTGTATACACTGGTCTACTCTGGAGTATCGATGCCCTGTCTCGAAACTCCCACGACTAGGGACCTTTTAAGGATGTGCTTATAGACTACCAGCACCCACGTATATGATCGCCCTCATACTGCTGGCAGTCAAGCAAGAATCCTAGGGGCTCCATCAACGTGCAATAGCAACCTGTAAGGTCACCTAAAGCAGTACACGATGATAAAGGTAAACCAGATAGCATACTATCATCTTGAGTAAGACTGTCCTCCTGGGATAGGTCCTCCCTCAATCATTGCAATCACGTGCCTGTGATCCAATAATTGACTCTGAGGGCACTATCTCCAACACCGAGAAGGTGACACTACGGAGGAGGAGCACGATCAGATCGTGATCCAAGCCTAGACCAGATATCATTTTCTCAGTTTATGTATACCACTTGTTTAGGCATTTCTTTTCTTGTATTTTCTTTCAGTTGAAATCCTGTATTGTAAATGAATCAAGTTGAATGTAAATAAAGTTGTTGAAGTTTAAATCTCAGGTTTATTTCTTGTCATTTTATATTGCTTATTTTACGCTTAGAATATTTATTCCGGAAAATGAGCTTTTCGAAATAAATACGTCGCGGGTGTTCCCGCCAAAAATTTCTGCGCAAAAGAGTCCAAGGTATCAAATGGCAGCGATACGCTTAAGAAAATGCGGACCAGTATCTTCCGGCCTGTATTTTGATAAACTCCCCAATGAAGAACTGTTAAATTATGATGGTATTGAAAGCATCTCGAAAAAACCTTCGATTTGATATATTATGGGCCTCATAATTCATCCGGGATCAAAAGTTATGAGCAAATGTCTATGCACATGTGATATAAGGAAGACGATGCGAACCAGTATTTTCCGAGCTGTATTTTGACAAACTCCGGAATGAAAAATGGCTAAATTCTGATGATATTGAAAGCATCTCGAAAAGACCTTCGATTTGATATATTATGGGCCTCATAATTCATTCGGGATCAAAAGTTATGAGCAAATGTGTTATGCACGTGTAACCTAAAGTAATACTCTACTACATGAGGAATGCATTTTTTAGTCCCACATCGGGAAAAGGAGAGGTGGCTCCTCTACCACTCCCATATAAATAAGAGGGCATACCTCTTAGAAAGGTAGAGTTAAAAATCCTCAAAGGATTCAATACTCATAGGAGCTTAGTTCTCCAAGATAGGAGCATGCTCCTCCATAATGCGCATATGCGCAAGCGCCATGTGCGCTACGTACAACGCACATGTGCCTGCCATGCGGCACTACGTGCAACGCACGTGCGCACCACATGAGAATATTTAATAATATTAAAAGGAGCTTGTTCTCCATATATAGAAACTTTGCTTCTCCTCATAATGCGCATGTGCGCCACGTGCAACGCACGTGCGCACCACATATCAAGATCTTGCTAAAAAAAAAAGAGAAGAGAACTCTTGAAGAATAAAAAAAAAGGTAAAAACCTTTTAAAGAAGAGAAAATTCTCTTATGAACAAGATCATAGATCTTTAACGATAAATAAATAAATAAGTAAAAATAGTGCCTTGCACTTGTTTTATGAACCATCGGTTCTTGAACCTAAAAGGTTATTAAATTAATAGTGCCTTGCACTTGCTATGAACCTTTGGTTCTCTGATATAAGAAAAACTCGTTTTTTCTTAGATCTAAATCAAATAGTGCCTTGCACTTGTTTTATGAACCATCGGTTCTTGAATCTAAAACATTCTCAAATTAACAGTATTTTGCACAAATGCAATTCATTAATTAAAGGGCCAGGCCCAAATCAAAATGACCTGACAGGCCAAAATAAATTGCAAGGCAATAAATGGGCAGAGCCCAAATCAATTGATGCTTTGCATCCTTTATACAAGGGCAGAGCCCAAATAAAATTGATGCCTTGCATCATTTCTAAAAGGGCAGAGCCCAAAATAAATTGATGCTCTGCATCTTTTCTGGGCAAGGCCCAAATAAAAATAAAAAAAAGAAATGCAATGCAAAAGCAAATAAAATGTTGAACATTTCAACTGGACTTAGCCCAATTTTGGCCATAAGTCCTTAAATTAAATTGACTGAGCAAAATTGCTCTTCTAAATCAATTTACATCCGATTCGAGGGTACATCTCCGAACTCCTTTGACATCCGTCGTTGTAATTCCTCAACGACGTCAAAGAGGTGACGGGTCCCAACGACCATACATCGATATGGACTGCAGGGTCCTTAAACTCGTGGACCGAAACGTCCTTAAACTAATATCGGACCGAAACGTCCCTAAACTAATATCGGACCGAAACGTCCCTAAACTAATGATGGACCGAAACGTCCCTAAACTAATATGGACCACTACGTCCTTAAACTGGCGACGGACCGAAACGTCCCTAAACTAATAACGGACCACCACGTCCCTAAACTGGAATATGGACCACTACGTCCCTAAACTGGCACAATAGAGCCCAAATGCTCTTTTGTCGGACCTAAACGGTCCCGTTAAGTTGATCTTAGTCTCAAACTGGACTAACGTATCCTTAACAAACGTTTGAGTCGATCTTAGCCTCAAAAATGGCCAACGTATCCTCCAAACAGACTTTAGTCCCAAATTGGACTATGAATCTCCCAAACTGGAACAATAGGGCCCAAACACTCTTTTGTCGGATCTAAACGATCACGTTAAGTTGATCTTAGTCTCAAACAGGACTAATGTATCCTTAACGAACGTTTAAGTTGATCTTAGCCGCAACGCGACTAACGTATCCTTAAACTAAAAACACCAAACCCAAATCTAAGTAAATGCGGATTTGGACTAATCCACGCCCTACGGGCGACGGCATTACTCAGTCTCCGTATACAATCCACGGGCAACCACGAACAAAACAAACACACACGACACGAAGTGAAATTCTGGAGAAGGAGAAAGTTGTTACCGCGACGCGGTAGCGTAATTAACTGCAGGGGCTTGCGCCTGCAGGGAAGAGCGTCCCCACAATCAAAAACCCCTCACCCTGAGGGGGAATCTGACGAAATCTGCTACATCGACCGCATCCGTCTAAACCTCCGATACAAGGTGCCATAAATCAACTTGGCATCTTCGGAGAGGTGGACGGATCAAACCAAATAGCATCTGCCCCGAACCTCAGGCAACGGACGCGAAGTCCGGGCCGCCGTTCGGAGGGGAACAGATTCTGGCACGCCCGGTGGGACCTCTTCTTCTTTCCACTCCACACTTCGTGTGTCGTGTTCGCGAACAAATCGCGGTTTGCTGTGATTGCCTGTGGATTCAAGGTACTAAGATTTGGTGTCTTGCTTTATGCAGAAAACAGAAAATCGATGGCTTCGAACTGCACCGCCCGCAGCGATAACTCTCGCTCCGTCATTGCTGGAGGAGTGACTTATGGGCCCCAAGCGGCCTCCCTTTTCAAAATGCCGGTGGAGCAGGTAACTCAGGCCACCACTGGATTATTCTTCGAGACCATGCTCCCACCAATGAGCTTCAACGCCCCAATGACATTGCAAGAAGCCCCAAATAAGTCAGTCTCTGATCGGCTTACCACTGCCACGACCCCTCTCAACGGGTCGTCCAACTCCACTGCTTCAGTTTTTAACGGACTAGGCCAGAGCTCTAACAGGCTTATGAAGAAGCCTGCCATACCAGAAGGCGTTATCCCGAAGCGGATAGCCATCCCAACTCCCGTTCCTGGCAAAATCACCAAGGTTGCTTCCCATGTTCAGAAGTCCGCTTCTGACAAGTTGGCCGTCCCCGTTCAACGGACGTCGATCTTTAAAAAGCTGGTACCGGTATATTCTGACCAACACAGGGGGCATGAGGAGGTCACCCCTATAGCTGAAACAACTCCATCAGCACGACATGCCCGACGTCGCTACTGGCGCCGAGTGAGGAAGGCTGGGGGCAACTCCCCCTCTGGACTTACTCCTCCAACTCTAATGGTGGAGATCGATACTGCTGTTCCAACCAGGAACAGCTTTGAGTTGCTGAACTCGGTGCGCAGAAACTCTCCTACTACGGTGCTAAAGCGAACTTCTTCATCTGTGAAGAATATTCCAGAGAAGAAGCTAGAGCAGCCCCTTCAACGGCTGTCCTCTAAAATTTACAAAGTCTGGCGATAGATTCAAGAGTCGGTGATCGATCAAGACTGCCTCCGACGACAGAAAAAGATGAAGGTTCGGCAGGGGAAGGATTACTCTGTCAAACCACAAAAAGCAAAAGCTACTTGGGTGCCCACTACAACGGCTCCCTTAACTCCAATCACTCAAAAAAGGAGGCCACAAAAAGCCCCTGTGAACATGGCGAAGTATAAAAGCGCCGAACACAAACGTCCCAAGTCTGGGGGCATGGTGGTGCACACTGTTTATATGGCTTCTGGAAAGGAGGAAAGCCGCACTTCTACAGGCCACCGACCGCTCACCCGATCCGTGACGAAAGCCTAGGAGCAACAGCAAAAGCTTCAGGAAATGATGACTACAATGGCTGCACTCACTGAGCCAAAAGAAAGCTCTGAAACGTCTTCGGATGAGCGTCAAGAACAAGAAACTGACGCTGACTTTTTACGCAGAGTCCTCGAAAAGAGGGACAAAGAAGTTGCAGAGCAGGCGGCAAACATAAAACAGATGGCGCTCCTCTTCAAAGATATGGTAGGGATGATGTTACAGCCAGATCCTCCTGCTGAAGATCCTCCGATTGTCCTTGAAGATGACAAAGGAGAGACATCGAGTCCTCCTTCGGCTCTTTTAGCTGCCAAGGAAGATATCATTTCTAAGGCCGCACTGGATGACCATATAGCTCAGCAAATACGAGCTCACCAGGCAAATGAAGCGGCTGGGCAAATTGCTAGAACCGGACGACCCTACCCGGGCTGGTATGACCAAATTAGTTACCCGCCGGGATATACGATCCCTAAATTCCATGTATATAAAGGGACAGGGAATCCGCATCAGCACGTCGCTCAATTCAGGGCCTTATGCGGCAATACTGGAGACGATGACAAATTGTTGCTACGTCAATTCGTCGGCAGCTTAGCAGAAACAGCCTTTGAATGGTATTCGGAGCTGCCTAACGACTCTATCAAAACATTTGCAGAGATGGAGCTGCTGTTTACACAAAGATTCGCGAGTGCTAGTGAACGCACTCCGATAACAGCACTGATAAATGCCAGGATAAGGCCAAGCGAAACGTGGGTCCAATACGCAACACGATGGCGGAACCAATGGTCGAAATGCGAACAACGCATAGAAGAGGCACCTGCGGTAGGCATGTTTGTGGGCACTCTCGATCCGCAAGCGACCATCTCGCAATTCATGATGTTCTTCAGGCCGACCACCTTCTAGGCCTTGATCGACAAATTAGCCCAAATGGACCAGATGGGCCATAGACCGTCTCCTCCAAGACCCGATCCCCGAAATGAGAAAGGAAAAGCGATCATCGTCGCCAACGCTCAGCAACAGTTGAGCAACTCAAAGCCGGTCGCTCGCCAAAACAACGTGCGTCCACGCCCATCCCTCGCAGAGAGGCTAGGACGTCATTACTCGTTTCCTCAGAATAAAACGAGAAGACTGTTCGAGCTGGCAGTGCGCAACAGACTCATTAATCTGCCGAATCCAAAACGTCCGTTGCAGCCAGGCGACCTTAATAATCCCAATTATTGCTCTTACCACCAAACGGTAAGTCACCCGATTGAGGATTGTTTCGTCTTTAAGGGATGGATCGAGGATCAATACCTGCAAGGCAAGTTCACGCTGTCTGAAAGCTGGAAGGTAAACCCCCCACAGCCGCACTCTCCAAAGAAGACGGACACGCCGGGGGCAACTTGTTCTTTCGTCGAGGATGAAAACGATGGAGAAAACTTATCGGATGAATCCGAAGACTACGTAGCGACTTGTCATGTGATTTCTCATTCACTGATGGATGATGAGGAGGATCCTTGCGCTGAGAAATCAACGGCGGACCCTGAAACAGAAATTCCGCGGCCGTCAGACAAGTTGATCGATGCCTTCCTAAATGAAATTCGTCTGAAAGCAAAAGCCAATCAAGAGCATGAAATGGCCATACTGGAAATAACCAAGGTATTCCCGTCAAATCAAAATCCATACACTGCGGGTAAAAACAAATTCAAGACGAGGAAACGGTTCGCCAAAGCTCTATCAGTAGGAATGAAGCTACCGCCCTCTGAAGAAAATCCTTTTTCTGAGGTAGAGATGCACCCTAACTTCTGTTTATATCATCAGAAGATCATACATCCTACCGAAGACTGCGAATCCTTTAACTGTTGGTGGCAAGGGTACGTCGCTCAAAAGCGACACTCCGACAGAACAAAGTGTGAAGCTTGTGGACATCGGAAAAATGCGATAGATGAGCGCAAAAGAGCCACCGCCGACTGTCATATAGCCGACTTCAAGGGATCACAAATTATCACCTTTGGAAGCGACTCTGACGAAGAAGCTACCCCCAACTCTTCCCTCGGGGAACCTATTTCAAAAATAAAGGAATTGAGAAGCTGCGAGAACGTTCAGCCATGCAATCGCATGCTACTCGGAAAAAATCCCGACCCCGTAAGCAAGGGACCGAACAAGAAGAACAAAGGAAAAGGAAAAAAAGGCCCTCGTCGCCAGCACTCACCAACAATCAGGTGACCCTAGACCGGTTGCTTGCCAAAGCAACAAGCGGCAATCCCTCCAGGAAAAGTTGAAACGTCCTTACTCGTTTCCGCAAGATAAAACAAGGGGACTGTTCGAGCTGGCAGTGTGTGACAGACTCATCAATCTGCCGAGTCCAAAACGTCCGTTGTGGCCAGGCGATATTAATAATCCTAATTATTGCCCTTACCACCAAACGGTAGGTCATCTGATCGAGGATTGCTACGTCTTCAAGAACTGGGTTGAAGACCAATACCAACAGGGCAAGTTCGCGTTGTCCGAAATTTGGAAGGTGAACCCGCCACAACCGCATGCTCCGAAAAATATGGACACGCCGGGGGCATCATGCTCATTCATAGAGAAAGCCTAGCGGACCACTACGTCCTAAAACTGGATAACGGACCGAAACGTCCTTAAACTAACAACGGACCGAGATGTCCTTAAACTAACGACGGACCGCAATGTCCTAAAACTTGCAAATGACCGAAATGTCGTTAAACTACTCCCAACCCGCAGCATCTTCAGGCTGACGTGTAAAAAAAAAAAACAAAAAAAAACGGTACGTCCACAAGCAAAATGGACATGGATGAAAACCCGAAGGGGCTCCGTGAGTAAAAACAGCAGGGCTACCGGCGAGTGTTCGTGAAAACCCGAAAGAGCGCGATCTCGTAAAAAAAAAAATAATAATAAATAAATAAAAAAAAAAACAAAAAAAACAGTATGTCCATAAGCAAAATGGGCACGGATGAAAACCCGAAAGGGCTCCGTGAGTAAAAACAGCAGGACTACCGGCGAGTGTTTGTGAAAACCCGAAAGGGCGCAACCTCGTTGAGAAACACTTATAGGGTCCTCTCGACCCTGTAAGGAGAAACCACCTGCGTGAGATCCTTACGACTCACAAAGGAACAACACACTTAGGGATCCCCACGATTCCTAAGGAGAAAATACACTTGCGAGATCCTCACGACTCGTAAGGAGAACTCTCTTGTGGGACCCTTACGGCTCATAAGATTTGAAAGTCTTAAGTTGCAGAAACCTTAACCTGTTCTTAAGCAACCCCCACAACCTTCGATATTGCCCTACAAGCGGCTCATAATGACCCTTGTATACAATCCACGGGCACGAATAAATATTTCCCTTACAAAGTCCCATCCGTGACTAGGGATATGCTTGTACAGCAAACAACACTTGTAAGTCCTCTCGACTTATAAGGAGAAAACCCTTTTGTAAGATCCTTACGACTTACAAGAGAACATGCACTTAGGAATTCTCACGATTCCCAAGAAGAAAACACACCTACAAGATCCTCACGGCTTGTAGGGAGAAATACCTTTGTGAGACCCTTACGGCTCATGAAGTCAAAAGCCTTAGCCGACAGGACCCTTAATCCTGTTTACTAAGCCACCTTTGTTCGGGATCGACAGAGGCAAATGATGATTCGCTCCTGGCAATATCCCAGTTGCAGCGATGCTGATGCCTAAATCGGTATCAAATTCCAAGTCCTTTCAAGGCAAATGATGATTCGCTCCTGGCAATATTCCAGTTGTAGCGATGCTGATGCCTAAACCGGTATCAAATTCCAAGTCCTTTTACGGCAAATGATGATTCGCTCCTGGCAATATCCCAGTCGCAGCGATGCTGATGCCAAGATTGGTATCAGATCCCAAATCCCCTACTCGCAAAAAAAAAAAAAAAAAATCAGCGAGCCAAAAAAAAAATGCATACGAAATAGCCGAAATGATGGGGCAACTTGCAAACAGAATCAGCAAGTAAAAATGTATGTATACAAAACAGCCGAAACGATTGGGCAACTCGCAATAAAAAGCAGCGAGTAAAAATAAAGAAAATAGCCGAAATGATTGGGCACCGCGAAAAATAGCCGAAATGATTGGGCAATCGCGACCTTCGCGATATAAAAGCTGAAATGATTGAGCATCGCGGAAAGAATAAAAAAAATGAAAGAATGAAACTTTTGCCCTACAGGTGAAATCACATCGATCCCTGTATACAATCCAGGGGCACAAATAAAAAGGGAACAATACCTTCCCAACAGGCTCCACCAGAAAGCGAAGCCAAATCTCGACGGTTCATAGACAACCTAGAGACAATCTCGACATTTGTCGCAATATTACAGACATGATGTCAACAAATGAAGCAAACGAAGAACCCGAGCTTCAGGGTCTCGACGTTAATATCGACAACTTAGAGATCACCAACGGCGTTTCTCCTCACTCCAACTAGATGCAGACATGACGTCAACAACTGATCTCAGAATCGCAACGAAACGGAACCATGACAAAGTCCCTAGTTCCAAATCTCAATGGCCACGTCTACAGCCTGGAGATCAACAACGGTGTGCCTCCTCATTCCAACAGGACACAGATGTTACACCATCAAGCGGAGTAACGACAAAATCCCAACTCCACCTTAGCATTCGTCTCGATACAGTAGACGCAATGTCACCAACGGCGTTCCTTCGCAGCCCAGCGGGGTGTACATGCAAAGTTAACAAAAGACCCCATGGTCGAAACAAAGCGGAGTGATGGCAAAATCCCAGCTCCATCTTAGCATTCGTCTCAATATACCAGACACAGTGTAAGCAAACGAAGCGAAGGCCACATTCCTAGCTTCAACGTCTTTACGGTAACTCACATAAAACCGGAAAGACAATCGGAGACCATCTCACAGAAAGTGGTCACCTCCTCGACGTTCGTCTCGATACAGTAGACGAAACATCAACCCCAGCGTTCTTCCTCCAACAGGATTTGGACACACCAAAGCAAACGAAGCGAAGGCCACATTCCTAACTTCGACGTCTTAACGGTAACTCACATAAAACCGGAAAGACAATCGGAGACCATCTCACATGAAGTGGTCACCTCCATGACGTTCGTCTCGATACAGTAGACGAAATGTCAACCTCAGCGTTCTTCCTCCAGCAGGGATTCAGACACGACAAAGCAAATGAAGCGAATGCCACATTCCTAGTTTCAACGTCTTTACGGTAACTCACATAAAACCGGAAAGACAATCGGAGATCATCTCGCATCAGCACAGAGTGGTCACCACCTTGATGTTCGTCTCGACACAGCAGGCGCAACGTCATCAAACGAATGGAGCCATGGCAAAATCCCTAGTTCCAAACCTCGGCGGTTCACCAGCAACCTAGAGGCAACCTCGACGTCCGTCTCGATACAGCAGACGAGATGTCACCCCAACGTTCGTCTCGACACAGCAGACGTAACGTCATCAAACAAATGGAGCCACGGCAAAATCCCTAGTTCCCACCGCGACATTCGTCTCGATACAGAGGACGCAATGCCAGCAAACGAAGCGAAGGCTAAATTCCTAGCTTCAGGGTCTTAACGGCAAGTCATATAAAACCGGAAAGACAATCGGAAATCATCTCGCACCAGTGTGGAGTGGTCACCACTTCGACGTCCGTCTCGATACAGCAGACGAGATGTCACCCCAACGTTCGTCTCGACACAGCAGACGTAACGTCATCAAACAAACGGAGCCACGGCAAAATCCCTAGTTCCAAACCTCGGCGGTTCACCAGTAACCTAAAGACAACCACGACATTCGTCTCGATACAGAGGACGCAATGCCAGCAAACGAAGCGAAGGCTAAAATTCCTAGCTTCAGGGTCTTAACGGCAAGTCATATAAATCCGGAAAGACAATCGGAGATCATCTCGCACCAGTGTGGAGTGGTCACCACTTCGACGTCCGTCTCGATACAGCAGACGAGATGTCACCCCAACGTTCGTCTCGACACAGCAGACGTAACGTCATCAAACAAACGGAGCCACGGCAAAATCCCTAGTTCCCACCGCAACATTCGTCTCGATACAGCAGACGCAGTGCCAGCAAACGAAGCAAAGGCCAAATTCCTAGCTTCAGGGTCTTAACGGCAACTCATATAAAGCCCGAAAGACTATCGGAGATCATCCCCACACCAGCACGGAGTGGTTATGACTCATCGGGGCTCTCCAAAATGAGCCTAACCTCAAGTAAAAAGCGGCATGGCAAATTCCTAGCGCTTGCTCTTCTGACGGTCAAACTGCCAAGGAGGATTGCTTGAAGACGTCTTGTCCAGCCCCCGAAGGGATCAGAGACACGGCAGTCGCAGGGCTACTCGAACAGCACGATTGCCTATCGAGGACTATATCAGCTTATGCGACGGTACGATGGCCAAAACCCTAAGTACCACCAACCTTAACGGGCTTCTGTCGTAAAGAGCAGAGGTTAAATGCGACGTTAAGATGTTCTTGCGAGATCTGCTCGATCCGTTTCGACTCGTGAGGAAATTGATGTCTTTGCGAGATTTTCTCGATGCGTCTCGACTCGTGAGATAAAGCCTTAGGCAGTAGGGATTAAAAAACCTGTTTCCTAAGCACTGGGACCCTGCAAGTCGGCCCAAAACGGTCTCTTGCATACTATCCACGGGTCACACTCTCCAAAGTCGAATCTCGATAAGGAGGGAAACAACCGCTTACGGGTCCTCTCGACTCGTAAGAGGGAAAACTCTCTTATAGGATCCTTACGACTTATAAGAGAAAACACACTTAGGAATACTCACGATTCCCAAGGAGAAAATACACCTACGAGATCCTCACGACTCGTAGGGAGAAAAGTCTTTATGGGACCCTCACGGCTCGTAAAGTTGAAAAGCCTTAGGTGGCAGATCCTACCCCTGTCTCCTAAGCCATCACTGCCCTGCAAAGAAGTCAAGATGGGCCGACCATCTATGGGCCACAATTGCCAAAGCTACATGCCACTGAAATGGAGAACTTACTCATAAGCGTATGAACTACTCCACGCCAGAGTGAGACAAAAAAAAAGAAATAGAAGGATGCGGCTCATGGAGTTAAGGGTTGGAACTATATCCCTTAAGAGTTGAGATTTGAGTCAATGATAAATGACGACGCTTGTGTCCGCTCGTTATCTTCTCAGATCAAGATTCTGAAAGTAATACATCAACCCAAAACTGGTATCTTCTCAGATCAAGATTCTGAAAGTGATACATCAACCCAAAACTGGTCATACGCCATGCATAACTCTGCACTACTTCACCCACGTACATACTTACGTGGGCAAAGTAGTGGGGGGCATTTGTTCCCGCCAAAAATTTCTGCGCAAAAGAGTCCAAGGTATCAAATGGCAGCGATACGCTTAAGAAAATGCGGACCAGTATCTTCCGGCCTGTATTTTGATAAACTCCCCAATGAAGAACTGTTAAATTATGATGGTATTGAAAGCATCTCGAAAAAACCTTCGATTTGATATATTATGGGTCTCATAATTCATCCGGGATCAAAAGTTATGAGCAAATGTCTATGCACATGTGATATAAGGAAGACAATGCGAACCAGTATTTTCCGAGCTGTATTTTGACAAACTCCGGAATGAGAAATGGCTAAATTCTGATGATATTGAAAGCATCTCGAAAAGACCTTCGATTTGATATATTATGGGCCTCATAATTCATTCGGGATCAAAAGTTATGAGCAAATGTGTTATGCACGTGTAACCTAAAGTAATACTCTACTACATGAGGAATGCATTTTTTAGTCCCACATCGGGAAAAGGAGAGGTGGCTCCTCTACCACTCCCATATAAATAAGAGGGCATACCTCTTAGAAAGGTAGAGTTAAAAATCCTCAAAGGATTCAATACTCATAGGAGCTTAGTTCTCCAAGATAGGAGCATGCTCCTCCATAATGCGCATATGCGCAAGCGCCATGTGCGCTACGTACAACGCACATGTGCCTGCCATGCGGCACTACGTGCAACGCACGTGCGTACCATATGAGAATATTTAATAATATTAAAAGGAGCTTGTTCTCCATATATAGAAGCTTTGCTTCTCCTCATAATGCGCATGTACGCCACGTGCAACGCACGTGTGCCCGCCATGCGGCACCACGTGCAACGCACGTGCGCACCACATATCAAGATCTTGCTAAAAAAAAAAAGAGAAGAGAACTCTTGAAGAATAAAAAAAAAGGTAAAAACCTTTTAAAGAAGAGAAAATTCTCTTATGAACAAGATCATAGATCTTTAACGATAAATAAATAAATAAGTAAAAATAGTGCCTTGCACTTGTTTTATGAACCATCGGTTCTTGAACCTAAAAGGTTATTAAATTAATAGTGCCTTGCACTTGCTATGAACCTTTGGTTCTCTGATATAAGAAAAACTCGTTTTTTCTTAGATCTAAATCAAATAGTGCCTTGCACTTGTTTTATGAACCATCGGTTCTTGAATCTAAAACATTCTCAAATTAACAGTATTTTGCACAAATGCAATGCATTAATTAAAGGGCCAGGCCCAAATCAAAATGACCTGACATGCCAAAATAAATTGCAAGGCAATAAATGGGCAGAGCCCAAATCAATTGATGCTTTGCATCCTTTATACAAGGGCAGAGCCCAAATAAAATTGATGCCTTGCATCATTTCTAAAAGGGCAGAGCCCAAAATAAATTGATGCTCTGCATCTTTTCTGGGCAAGGCCCAAATAAAAAAAAAAAAAAGAAATGCAATGCAAAAGCAAATAAAATGTTGAACATTTCAACTGGACTTAGCCCAATTTTGGCCATAAGTCCTTAAATTAAATTGACTGAGCAAAATTGCTCTTCTAAATCAATTTACATCCGGTTCGAGGGTACATCTCCGAACTCCTTTGACATCCGTCGTTGTAATTCCTCAACGACGTCAAAGAGGTGACGGGTCCCAACGACCATACATCGATATGGACTGCAGGGTCCTTAAACTCGTGGACCGAAACGTCCTTAAACTAATATCGGACCGAAACGTCCCTAAACTAATATCGGACCGAAACGTCCCTAAACTAATGATGGACCGAAACGTCCCTAAACTAATATCGGACCGAAACGTCCCTAAACTAATATGGACCACTACGTCCTTAAACTGGCGACGGACCGAAACGTCCCTAAACTAATAACGGACCACCACGTCCCTAAACTGGAATATGGACCACTACGTCCCTAAACTGGCACAATAGAGCCCAAATGCTCTTTTGTCGGACCTAAACGGTCCCGTTAAGTTGATCTTAGTCTCAAACTGGACTAACGTATCCTTAACAAACGTTTGAGTCGATCTTAGCCTCAAAAATGGCCAACGTATCCTCCAAACAGACTTTAGTCCCAAATTGGACTATGAATCTCCCAAACTGGAACAATAGGGCCCAAACGCTCTTTTGTCGGATCTAAACGATCACGTTAAGTTGATCTTAGTCTCAAACAGGACTAATGTATCCTTAACGAACGTTTAAGTTGATCTTAGCCGCAACGCGACTAACGTATCCTTAAACTAAAAACACCAAACCCAAATCTAAGTAAATGCGGATTTGGACTAATCCACGCCCTACGGGCGACGGCATTACTCAGTCTCCGTATACAATCCACGGGCAACCACGAACAAAACAAACACACACGACACGAAGTGAAATTCTGGAGAAGGAGAAAGTTGTTACCGCGACGCGGTAGCGTAATTAACTGCAGGGGCTTGCGTCTGCAGGGAAGAGCGTCCCCACAATCAAAAACCCCTCACCCTGAGGGGGAATCTGACGAAATCTGCTACATCGGCCGCATCCGTCTAAACCTCCGATACAAGGTGCCATAAATCAACTTGGCATCTTCGGAGAGGTGGACGGATCAAACCAAATAGCATCTGCCCCGAACCTCAGGCAACGGACGCGAAGTCCGGGCCGCCGTTCGGAGGGGAACAACGGGCTTACCATGTCATCTCTTCCGTATACTAGGAAGCGGGGCATGACAAATTCGACGGGCGAAACAGCTTCAGCCTATAGAGAATCAAGACGATCGCTCTACTGAAACAACAAGGTCTGCACAATATCGTGTTCGTGCCAGAGAAATTTCCGAAGGATATGTCGATGGACGCGTAAGAAGAAATGGAGATGAAATCTCATAGCGTGATCCAATTGTCATTCGTTGATGAAGTGCTTCGTGAGGTTGTCGAAGAGGAGACTATAGCGAACCTATGGAAGAAATTGGAGCGCTTTATTCACAGAAGTTTCTCACAAATCGGTTATACCTAAAGCAGTACCTATATACTTTTCGGATGAAAAAAAGTATGTCTATCAAAGATCATTTAGACAAGCCGATTAGGATCGTGATGGATTTGAAGAATATCGACGTAAAAATTGAAGACGGGGATCAAGCTATGATTCTCCTATGCTCGCTCACTCTATCATATGGTCAATTCGTCAATAGCATTGTATATGGGCAAGACACCCTTTCACTGCAAGATGTGAAAGCCGGTTGCACTCAGAAGAGCTCAGAGAGAAGGTGCCATCGAATCGTGGAGAAAATCAGGAAAATGGATTGCTCACTAGAGGACGCTTACTGAGACGTGTTAGCAAAGGCTCCAGAGATAAATATAGGGGAAGATCGATATCGAGGAACCGTAGAGACGACGAGTACCACTATTGCAAAAAGAAAATGCATTGGAAGAAGGACTACCCGAAGAAGAAGAAAAAGAAATTTTTCCGACACGGTGAGCGTTGCGAAGGAGGCTTCAGATAGTAACAGCTCAGTTCTTACGGTATGTGCATTAGATAATGTACAAACTTCATGGATTCCAGATTCTGGTTGTTCTTATCATATGACCCCAAATCGAAGTTACTTTGCATCGTATCGTGCCCTTAATGGTGGATCGGTACTCATGGGCAATGATATGGTATGCAAAACAGTTGGGATAGAAACTGTAACGACTTTAAAATTCCTATACACTTTTATTGATCCAATATTAATAAAAGAGTGTATTTCTGTTCCGGTTTCAATCTATAAGTTATTATTGATAACTTATGAACAAGAAACTTTTTATAGCCTACTGGTTAAGACTCTTTACTGTTGTTTCATAGCCTGCGTGTTCGAATCCCATCAGCCCCAATTCTTTTTTCTTTTTAACTTTTTGGAAGCGCAAGAGTTGCACGAGCATTACACGGAGAAACGAAAAAGTTGCAACTAAAACAAACTGGGTAAGGAGGAGTTGAGACTGAATAAAACACATGACCAAAGCCTTGAGACACGTGGCCTCCATCCGACCACCGAAAATTACCAAAAAAACCGCTACCGGCAGTTGTATTTTGTCCATTTGCCTCCGTGCTTCGCCCGTGCGCCCCTCTGACTCCCCTCTACTCCCTTTTCCTATTTGATTTTCCTGAAATTAAACAGAGAACCCCTGACCTTTCATCTACCCTTTACCCTCATTTTTAATACATTTTTATTATCTTTTAAATTCTCTCTACACCTATATTTCCTCCTATAAATATCTGGTATTTTTCCTTAGTTCTTCTCCTAATTTATTCTGAAAATACCGCTCAAAAATCCTATCTCTCAAGCCTCACTCTAGTCAAGGAAGTCAAGCACACAAGTCCAAGCCAACTCCGTCGCTCAAATTCGTTCCTCCACACGTTAGCTACTTAGAGCTCGTTCTTGTACGCGTAGTCGGATCCAAGCTCAATTCTCCTCGCACCGTAGGTCTCGGTTTCTCAACCGAGACTTCTTCTCTTCTTTTCTCACTTGTACGAGTACAAGCAAAAACCGTAAGTCCTCTCATCCTCTCTTCTTTTTCCTCTTGTATACTCTCTTTTATTTTTTCACGTCGCCACTCTGCATCACTTGTAACTGCGCTAAATGCTCCATCAACTTCTCTCTCTCTTTACTTCTCCTCTTATATAGACGCGAAAGAATACGTTATTATAAACAAAGTTTAATTTTAAAATATATTCATTATAATTCGACATGTTCATCATAAATTTTTATGTCATGATATCAAGAAAATACGAATTTACAACTCTATCCATGTCTCACAATTTTTATATGTTATTTGTTATGTTAAATAATATGTAGATTGCAAATAACGAATAAATACCATGAACTTTACATATACCCTTTTTACGTTATCATAAACTAAAACTCTAGAAAACTCACAGGTTAATGACCAATCTCATCACATACACTATGATTTCATAGCATGATATTTTTGATTACAATGTTTTATCCTAAATGAAACAATTTACATTAAAATACTCTCACTTTTAAAAATACTCTTTATCACTACTTTTAACCCTTTGCAATTACGTATCTACAAGCCTCGTTAGGGGACCTATTTACGGATGGTGCGGATTATCGCAAGTTCTTGGGATAGTAGAGCGAGATGCACAACTCCTTACGGAGAATTCGGTCTCGAAAGGAATAAAAATACGATTGTAAAGAAAACGACTTTTTAAAACAAATTAAATCATTTGAAATTTATATAAATCATGAATCCATATTTTCAATGAAAACAAATTGTGAAAATTAAATTTTTAAATAAAAGATTAAAGTTTTAAATAAAAATACCATCAAGTTTCCAAAAGCGGTGTTTTTCATTAAAATACCATAAACTTTAAAAGTTTGATTTTTACACTAAAATACCACAAAATATAAAATACGTTTTCATATAAAAATATTAACTTTTTAAAACAACATGTTTTTATTAAATACTTACTCGAGACTTTAGAACGAATTAAAAACCCTCGAGAATTTTAAATGACGTTTTTACTAAAATACCCTAGAAAATCAATATACTGGTTTAGGTTACGTATCTAGGCCGCAGATTGGTTTGAGTGACATCTTCACTTGTCAGTTGCTTCGGGATTGCCGAAGACAATGATGCACCACTTGCCTCTTTCTAAATATAGTTCGTAATCTTAGGGTGAAAATGATCAAATGATAACCGTCTTTGAAAAAGACACAAATCATACCGTGCAGCGGTTATCGATAATTTTCCAAGCTCAAGAATTTAAAAGATTAAAGATATTTACAAGATTTAAATCTAGTAATATGAAATGACTATAACCTGAATACAAATTCGAACATGACTCAGATTTGAATTTGAACTTGAACTAAAAATTAAACATGAACCTGAACTTGACACTTGAACTTAATATAAATACTTGAACCTAATGTCTACTCTTGAACTGACTTAACTCGAACCATGAATACAACTTGACATGAATACATGAACACTTGACACGAATACTTGATCTTGACATGAATTCAATCTTGCAACTTGATGTATTCATGGATTCTAGCAAGATTGATAACTTGAACTGTAATCTAGAATACATGGTGTGTTGGGGTAGTTCAAGTGCGAATCCAATGAAATCTCAGAAGTCCCCCTAGATCATGAATCCATGTCTACCAACACATTCAATCTATCATGAGGGCCCGTGTTTCCTTACTCCTGGATTATAGTATGTTGAGTTTAGAATAAGTTTCGTTATTAATACTTGATTCGGGCTCGTGGTTCCTTACCTCTGTATTACAGCTTGTTGGATTTGAGAACACTCTTAAAATTGGTTGATATTCACCCTTAAACTTACGTTAGATTAGTTTACTCTTATAGAGACCTTTTAGAATACTTACATGCACTTCATGTTCACTATATTTACACTACACGACTATGCTCATGTTACTTTGCCAGGTTATATAAAGCTGCCATGTTACATAGAATTGCCATGCTTATATTAAATAACACGTTTAAACACCATATCTCCTAGTCCATTACTTCATGATATCAATTTCCAACTTGTCATTATATTTTTATACTTCACACATTTCCTTGGGGACTTACCGATAGAAAGTTCGCCGACGGGCATCCACACATCTCTTTCTTCTTTTGGATGTTCGTCAGGTGGTCTAGAGACCGAGGAGATAGAAGGGACTGTAGGGGATTATGACAAGATCACTACTCAAGTTTAGCTTATCTTTTCTTTCAGTTTGTGTATGCCGGCTGTTTAAGCATTTCTGTTCTTGTATTTCCTTTTCAGTTGAACTCATGTATTATAAATGTATCAAGTTTGAATGTAAAAAAAGTTGTTGAAGTTTAAATCTCATATTAAATTCTTGTCATTTTTATATTGCTTATTTTACGCTTAGCGTATTTACTCCGGGAAATGACCTTTTCGAAATAAATACGTCGCGGGCCTAGTTATGTGCTGTCACCGTCTTTTAGGAAGCGGGACGTGACAGGAACGGTTCGAATCAAGATGCATGATGGGCTCGAGACGGCGTTGACAGACGTCAGGTCTGAACCGGATCTGAAGAAGAGTCTCATCTCCTTGGGTGCTTTGGATTCTCTCGGTTGCAAGACAGTAATCAAGGGTGGCGCTATGAAAATCCTTTGATGATCTATGGTCGTCATGAAAGGAAGGAAGGTTGGTAACTTATATCTGCTTCAAGCGCACACTATCACAGGTGAGTTCGTATTTACCCCTTTCGATACAAATCTAAATTCGTCACAATTATGGCATTTGCAACTTAGCCATATGAGTGAACGGAATCTAAAAGTGCTCCACAAGAGACGTTTTATTATGGGTGTAAATTTTGAGAAGCTGGACTTCTGTGAAGAGTGTGTATTGGGAAAGAAACATCATGTGAAGTTCAGCACAGGTGTGCATGATACTAAAGGTATCTTGTATTATATTCACACCAACGTGTGGGGACCGACGCCGATTCCTTCTTGTGGAGGAGCCAGGTACTTTGTATTTTTCATTGATAACTTCTCAAGAAATCTATGGGTATATTTCTTGAAGCACAAGTCCGATGTATTCGAGAAGTTCAAGACTTGGAAAGCCATGGTAGAAAAAGCAGACGGGAAAATCCGTGAAGGTCGTGAGGTCCGATAATGGTGGTGAATACATTTCAAATGTATTCAAGGAGTTCTGCAAAACCGAAGGGACCATACGCCACTACACCACACCCGGAGATCCATAGTCGAATGGAGTTGCAGAACGCATGAATCAGACGCTGCTGGAAAAGACATGATGCTTGAGAATTATCGCTGGATTTCCAAAGGAGTTTTGGGTGAAGGCTCTGAATACCTCCGTTTACCTCATCAACAGGTCACCATCATCGGCGATAAGATTAAAGACTCCGGAGGAAGTATGGACTGAAAAAGCTGCTGATTACTCGAAGCTACGAGTGTTTGGGTGCCCGGCTTACGTTCACGAGAAGAATAGTAAGATTGAGCCGAGAGCAAGAAAATGCATCTTCCTCGGGTACGCAGATGGAGTAAAAGGTTACAGGTTGTGGTGTCCTGAAACCAGTAAACTCGTAATCAGCAGGCACGTAACCTTCAATGAATCTGCGATGCTCAACAAGCAGGTTCAAAGTGAGGATGGTGAGAGGACGACGAAATCACCTAATCAGGCGGTGACGAAGGTTCCAGTCCAGGGTACTACAGATGAGGTACCGAGAACTCAGACTCAGGAGGAGCCGATTAAGCAAGTGGAGCCAGGGCCACAACAAGATTGGCATTCACCAGTTTAGCAGGTGCAGCAAAGGCCGCAGCGAGATAAGCGTCCATCGGATCGGTATGGAGATTGGTCGACTTATGGTTTTGAAAACATGACAGCATATGTCTTGACTATTAAAAATGAAGAACCACTCTTTTACAAAGAAGCTATCCAGTCACGAGACTTTGAAAAAGGGAGACTCACTATAGAGAAAGAGACGGAATCTCTGTAAAGGAACGGTATATAGGATCCAGTACCATTCTCAGAAGACAAACGTACTATAGGACGCAAGTGGGCCTTCAAAGGTAAATCAGAAGTCGAAAAATTAAAGCAACAGCTGAATCGTGAGTTCGAGATGAAGGATCTGGGAGCTACGAAAAAGATCCTTGGCATGGAGATTGTCAGGGATAGAAAGAGAAAGAGAGTTTTGGAGATTTGGCGATTTTGCATCAAGGAGAAGAATGTTGATTTATGATGCAAAATCACATAAGCCTAAGTCCAAGTTTTAGTGGCCAAGTCTAATTTATAGAGCTCTTCTAGAAACAGTATAGAAACTCTAGAAATTAATTTGGAATGGTTCTAGATATTTTCTTGAGCTCTTCTAGAAATAATCTAGAAATTGATTTAGAATGGTTTTAGAAATTTTCTAGAGCTCTTCTAGAAGTAATATTGAAATTTTAGAAATTGATTTGGAATAATTCTAGATATTTTCTAGAATTGTTTTGAAATAACTCTAGATTTATTCTTGAAAAAGTCTAGAGGATCTAGAGATATTTTAGAAGCTTTCTAGAATTATTCATTAGACCCCCTATAAATGCCTTAGGGGTTATTTGAGATGGGCAATCAAGCAAGCAAATTTGCTTGTGAGCCATAATGAACTTTTGTGAGAGATTGAGAGTTTGAGAGCTCTTGTAAAATTTTGTAGTTCTCGAATGCTTTTGTAATTGCTTTCTTTCTATAGTGAAGTTTCTCGAGTTCCTTATTCAATTTACTCCTCTTAGCATCCAAAAGCCGACGTTTCCGCAAGTCTCAACTCCAACATTAATTGATAAACCGCACTAAAGTAAGCCCAATTATAAAGTATTTTGTGATAAACACCGCATCCAAACTACATTGCAAAAAATTATCCCAATATTATAAACGTTAACCTATGTTGTCACGTCATCGACTTAGGATATGTTCTTCCTATTTTACCTGCAACATATGTTTAAAATAGGTCTTCTCTACTTCTCTTTATTTAATATATATTTACTAAGCTTTATGTCTTTCTGTTCTTCTAGAATCTCTCTTTTTCTATAATAAATTTCCTCTTTTTCCTCTTCGTTTTTTCGAGAGCTAAATCTCCTGCAACTCGACATGGTTAAGCTTAAAGAACAAAGGAAGAAGACTTGAGTTGGGGCACAATTTCCCCTTTTTCTCCTCTTCTTTTGGAGCAAAATTTCTTCAAGTCAACATTCTTAAGCTTAGACCAAGGAGGAAGACTTGGATTGGGTTTGGGTTCGAGGTCTAATTGGTCAATTATTTTGAGTAAGATAATCCTGGCTTATGATCTTAACCTCTCAAAGGAGATGATCTGAGATGATTTAGGCTGGGATTATATTCTCGTTCTTCACGTTAAAGATGTGAGGCCGAGAGAGTTTCATCTCTTTGGAATCAGGGAAGGAGAAGGATGAGAAAATCAATGAATCGGTTGTTCTATGGAAGAATTAAGAACGGTAGAAAATTTTGGTTTTAAAAAAATAATTGAGGGTATCCAAATGTAATATGTTTTAGGGTAAATTGTCAAAAAGCAGCCGGACCGCTCGGGAGTTGTCTGAAAGCCTCCGGTATTTTCAAAATTGTTGGGAAAGACCTGTTGCTCAAAATCTTTATGAAAAAAACACCGAGTTGTATTTTATTTAAGCCTTGTATTTTATTTTAAATGCAATTACAAAAATACCCCTCCCTCTCCTGGACAGTGCTTAGATATCATAGACTTTGTCACGACCCGAAAGAGCACGTGACTGACCCTTGAACCATATGAAGCCTATAGGACTCCATCTGATCCAAGTAAGCCAAAAGCCCAGAAATCTAAAACCATTTTAAGAATAAGTAAAGAAAACTGGTTTAAAGAAGTGAAGAATACAGGTTTGAAATCAAGGTTTTTAAATAACTAAGCCGAAGGTACGTTTTGAAAACAATAAAGTCTTTTCTAAAAATTTCGGCAGAGTTTCTTTTGTAAAACTGGCCCCGAATGGGGTACAACAAGGATAGCAATACAAATAAGCAATGATAAAGGCATCCCCAAGCGGGAGCTAGCTCTTCGTCAATCGACGGTCACAATCACACAATGATATGATAATATACAACGCCAAGTGGCGAGGATCAAATCCAAAAGAAAGCTCAAAAGCGACAGTAAAACAACAATACTACTAAGCGCGACTCTAAGGTCGAATAATACAACACTGTCTCTAAGTCTGAAAGAATATACAAGTTTTGGTTGATGGACAATTTCTAGATACAATGAAATAAATAAATACAATGGTGATTCTTGATACGAAAGAATCCACCTACCAAGCAAACCACCCACAAGAAGGTAGTGTGCCAGAAATGCCGCAAAGAAACCTGTACGGCAGAACCTGCAAGAACTGTGGCACAACGGGGGTGAGTTGCCAACTCGTGAATAGAAACATCTACAAGCAGAAACCGAATGCAAGACATAAACCTAAGTCAACGATCAATAATATAGTCCACAAGAGTACATCTGAGTGTAATAAGGTGGCAAGGTAACATCTAATCATGTATGTAGTGCCAGGTACTCAGGTAATAACATGTCATCAATATAAGGTATGTCTGCATGAAGTAACCCTGATGAAATATCAATGATATCAATACACGTATATTAGCGTCCCATACCACTAATATTGGTGTAAGGGTATATATAACAGCGCCCTCATACCCTGTTATATATACAAATAAGGTATGATCAATGTAAAACCAGTCTGTATGTGATCCAAGTCTGTATGTATGTGGAACCCGTCCACTCGTCACCCACTGACAGTAAGCATCACGTATGAAATGTGAGGATATAAACAAATCATGGAAAAGCATCATGAAACCCATGCCTAGCATCGACACGTAAATCCTCATCCATATGGGGCTCCGTCTGCGGTATCGGCCCTCGGCCCCCGGCAGTACGAGTCAACCCATGTCCCTCTCTGGGCTCCGTCTGCGGTATCGGCCCGTCGGCCCCGGCAGTACGCCCATCTCTCGGCTCCAGGCGGTATCCCCCGGATATCCGCCGAGCTCAAATACAATCACCGGTAGGTACTCGCCCGCCTCCAGGCTCAATCGGCATAACCCATCGATCATCTCGCCGAGGGGAACCATACCGGGCCCACCACGAACCCGCAAACGGTACATCACCTCCTCGAATCGGGTTTCAAGCACACGTCTCAGCACCGAGAAAACGCGTGGTGGACGCACTGAAATATCATATCACGAGGTACCGGGTTTTCATAAAAGTGCCTCTTTTCTTAAATAACCCCACGGTCCTCAAAAACCAGAAATCACATGAAAATCCAACATCAGGAAGTAAATCCAATGCGATGTACTATACAGTCAATCCATGATGTATGCGACATGTAAAGAACAGTAATCATATCGGAAATCATGCAACATGGAATAGTAATGTGCATAAGTCGAAGGAAGAATCATCTCATGAATGCAATAGTACTACAGTGTAGTGGCATGGCAATTATCGATGATGAAGTGTGTGAGCCGGCAAATAGTGTACGTGGAACATACGCATCATCGATAATGGTGTGGTGTCCTAACAGCATGATAATAGTATAGCAATGAACATATGCCAGCAATGCGAGTAGCATGAAAAAGCAGATATCTAATAGTCAACACCACAGTGAAGTATCTACTATGCAGGCTACATCTAAGTATCAGGTCGATCAGGAGGAGTAGGTGTGGAAACCACCTAAGTCTGAGTCAATGTATATATATATAGATATATAGTCGGTGATCTCGCCTCAATGTCATATCATAAGATATCCTCGAGTTATGAGTGCGGATCTATCATCAATATTGGCTCGTACGGTAAATCATCGTACGGCATCCCCAATAGCTGGGTAGGGGTCAACATCTCACTGTCTCATCACATAACAGATATCACCATCATCAGATCATATAGTCTGGAGTACTACCCTATGTCTAGTACAAAACGGTAACATCAGTAAGTATGCATGCGGGGGTAAACACATATCCCAAGCCCGCGAGAATCACAAGTCATATCCCACATATGAATCGTATCAAATCATCGATCCCAGGGCACCAAGCCCACATCATCGACTCATCTCCAAAGTCGTCACATATCATCAATCGCAGTGCAAGTACATGTGATAAGCAAGGGTGTGTGTATAGGTGTAATTCTATCCTGGGGTTCGCGACTATGAGCTATACTAGTCACTCCTAACCCTACACTATCCAAAATACACCTACTATCACAATAACTACATATTATTCTATCTACGGACTGCGGGGGTGCTATACGCCATCCACCCGACTTCCCCCTGTAGATATAATCTACTCACCTTGCATCACCAATTCCGGACGTCACCACGTATTTGCTTGTCGTCCCGAAGTCTTCATGGGTACCTACACATCAATATCGTATATGCGCATTAAAACCAAATTCAAACTAAAACGGCGCATGAAATCCAAAACGATACGATAAGGGGGCCTATAGGTGAGAACCTATGGCACGCCTTCAAAACCATCAATAAATCCTCTATATCGTCGTATAAACGACAAATAGTCGAGGCAAAACACATTCCACCATTTCAGAATCAAAAATACGGAATACGGAAATACGAATCCAAACAACAACTTAGGATATATGTCCCAGATTTCACTCTAGATAGAATCTGTCAAAACTAGAAGTACCCAGGGCCAAGAATTGAGGAATTGGGGCTGTGCACAGAAAACGAGGAGATTCCTCACAGGTCTGGCCGCAATTTGCGGCCAGAATGGAGGTTTTGGCGGCCTCAAGGTGGAGTGGGGAGTTAGGGTTTTGGGTGTTGCCTCTATGTTGCCTGCACATCTCAATATCCACTCAATATTATTTTAGGGTTCTCGGGGTGTTAGCAGATTCCAAATAACAGTGGCAGATTCCAGTTTTTTTCCCGATATTGGTTTCTAAAATCCGTATTCTGGTTCAAGCTTCAGGTTTTGGGTTCTAATTCAAACACTAGGGTGTTGGTAAGACCTCTACTGAGCTCAATTTCCCAATACATCATAAGTTCCCTCAAACCCTAACTAGATTTTCACCAAGTCCATAATATCACACAATATCGATATAATCTAAACATGGGTTTATAGGAAAGGCTATAATTAAGCTAATGGTTCAGTAGTTACCTCCATTAGCAACTCAAGAAAATTCTTGAGTTGCCCCTAGTGGCCAAAATCCTTGCTTCTTTAGCTCCATGTATAGATCTAGGGATTTTGCACAATTTTAATGAAAGGAGATTGGGGTTTTGGATTGATTTTTGAGATGAAGTGGGGAGTTGAAGAGGGGAGGAAGATGAGGAAGGGCAGCAGCAGCAACTCCATGAATGGAGAGGGAAATGGTGAAGGAATTGGTGGAGAATGGCTAAGTATGATAAGTCAAAGTCCACCTCTCTCTCTCACCTACCCTCATCATTACACTTTCCTTTCTTTTCCTTTTCTTTTAAAATCCAAACCTTCTCACATCAATAGTAATCCCAAAAGAAAACCATGGCTAGAAAAATGCACAAGTGTAGAAAAAGTGATATGTGCAAGTTTTGCACAAAATTGCCAAAAAACCCGATTAGCGATTTTAATCGCGATTAGCACTAAATTAGTGTCAAACTAATCACAAAAACTTAAAAATGTCATAATTCACTAATTTACCCTATTTTAAAATTTTCCATAATTTTTCATAATTTTTCTAACATTTTTCCTATTTATTTGCATTTAATATTAAAATAATCAATAAAATAATATTAAATTATAAAAATTCCCAAAATTAATATTTTTGTATTTTTGAAGATGTTACAATCTACCCCTTTTAAAGAAATTCGGTCCCCGAATTTAAATTTAAACCCCCAATACTAAAAACAATTTCAGTAATAATCCATTTGTCGGGGCTCCGAAAATATCAACACATAAAACATCACAGCGCAATGCATGCGCATGAAAAATAAGCAGATAACTCAAAAGCAAAACTCCGTCAAGCATCTCGCAATAATCGGAGTCGAGGTAAAAACACAATGTCAAATCCAATACAAAACCGATATGATATGGATCAATACTACACATGTAGACATCCAATCCATACATGTAAGTAGCTGATGCAAAAGCATGCAAAAGTATATCCAGGTACCGTCCACTGACCAGTCCTGCTCAGCATGAAAGCAAAAATCCAACATCATAAAAGGTGCTGCTCCAAAAGGAATAAATCCCAAAAATGCACATAACACAATCCTGTGCGTCTGGTGCGCACGGAAATCAAAAATCCATAAATGCGTCAAACAGGTATACGAAACAACATCTAGGTGCAACTGGTGTGCACGAAACATCTGTCGTAGGCAACGTGTGTGCCTGACAGAAAAATAAATCAGGTGCATGTGACATGCACGAAGAATCCCGATTTAGTGCATCTGGCGTGCACCAAAATCGTATATCAAAACACTAAGGTGCATGAAAACCAAGCTGGAAGTGCAAATCAAATCACTGCACACGGTAGGCATGAAATCTCAATCAATATCTCAAATGCAATAACTCAGCGCAAAATATATAAATATCCAGTGGGTGCATGAAATCAATATCATGAAACTCAGTCATCAAAACTAAATCATGCAAACAGAACGCCCAAAATACCGAAATCCAAAATGACGGATACGTGATAATCAAATCACAAAATCACAAATCATAAATACCGTCTTCGGTAGATCCTCCTTCAAGGTCGAGAAGGATTCGATGCATCCACTGCTAGTAGCGCAAGATATCTACTTGCCTCTTGCTCACGGCCTGGCGTCCTCTGACTCTCTGGGTCCTTATCTTCTCTGTAGGTTACCAATCTCACAGTCAATCGGCTCATCGGCCCTGTCAGATGTGCTAACGGGGACGATTCCGTTCTGGCACTTCTCTGGTCACCTCTCGGTCAATCCTCACGACCACTCGTAAGGCAGCATATCACTGGCGTCGGCCTCTGGCTCTCTGAAAGCACGTCTCACATCTGATCCTGGGTGCAAACATCGTTGCAGCAATGTCCTGGAAGGAATCCTGCTCAAGGTCTCTTCCAATCATGCCTATGCCGATCTGTACGGAGGCTGGCTCTCTTGCACAACCTCTTCTCGCTCAAAAGATACCTGTGTCCTCAGCCCAATATCTTCTCAGAAACTGGTCACATCCCAACGTCTCTGTAAGCAAATCAGGTCTCTAGTCTCGACGGGAAGCAATGACAGCTCCTCAGTGTCTCACACGAACCTCTTGTTCCAACTGTCTCTATCGTCGTCCACTATGACGTCACGCCAAGCTACTATGCACTGCACTGTTCTCGGCCATGGTCAATCTGAAGTCTCTCACACGGACTCGAAATCGCGTATTCTGTAGCTTCATCATTCTGTAGAAGATGTCAGGCCGAACTGGTCCTCGGGAACACGTCCCAACCATCGGAGGAATACTCATCACTCGTCCGTCCTTGATCAATTCGCAACGCATCTGGGTAAGCCCCTTTATCCGAACCTGGTCAACTACCTCGTCGACAAGGCTGAACTCTACCTTGCTGGGTGTGCGCAAAACGACCACTCCTGGTCTAGGTCTTCTCGTATCGTACTCCAGAAAGGTCCTGCCGAGATTCCTTTCTCAAATCTCTATCCTGCCGAAATGCCCGGAAGTCGTCATCCAATGCTGAAACGAAAGCTTATTCCGGAACGGCTGCATACTTATCGCGCTTCTTCCTGGACGATATATCCATATACCACGCCTCGGGGTGTGTATCACATCTCTAATATCAGCGGAGTGGGACGTCATCTCGTCGAAATCTCGTACGGACTCCTTTCTTCACTCTGCGTCAATGTCGACTGATTCGGACTCGTCTCATCATGGCTGCATGTACTGTGCTCCAACGGCTATGCTCGCATCTGGAGTCTCCCAAGCAGTGTCCCATCACGATATCCGAAAGATGTCGAACCATCCGATCGACTCGTCAGATCCTCATAATCCCCCAAGAGCTCACATCTCGGGTACAGTTTAATAGTATCGAGTACATGCCACAGCGTCGGTGGTCCAGCCGTAGAAGGGCAAACCCAAGCCTCACTAATGGCGCCGCGGAACCGCCGTAAACCCTAAGGTTCAAAGGCTGTCACACGGTCATTAAGTCGAGTTAGGGTTTCATTCTTCTAGAGGGTCCATAGAATCACCTGCATGTCTTTCCGTATACTTTAAACTTGGAAAATAGGCTCCTGACATTCGATCGTCTCTATCGACTCTCACGAACCTGCGTGAAGTCGTCTCTAGCTGGAATCAATCCGCCTGATGACCTCGCGTCGGGGTAAGCGAACTCACCACACGTCCTAGTCATTCATCCTCGGTGACTAGTGACTCGCTATCATCTCTCTAAGAACATGCTCATGCTGCAGTAGCTCCAACCATCTGGGCGATATCTCGTCATTTGCAGCAGCAACTGGCTCATACGCCTGTACGCCGAACAACGCCTCAATCCTCCAGGAAGGGCAACGCATTGGCGGTCATCTCTGAATCGGTCTGCTCTAGATCTGAGTAAGACTCTCCACTCTGGAAATCTTCAACTCAACTGGGCCCGCTCCAGTGCAAAATCGGACGAATCACCTTCGTCTCTCAAATCGGGTAGACTAGCTATCATCTGTCTTATATCTGCCTGAAAGCTCCGGCAATCTCAGCTCGTAAGCTCCGAAAGCAACATCCTGTCAATCTCAGCAACAGCTGGTCCATCTGTCTGCACGATAGGCGACATCACATCTCTGAGGTATGCTGTACATCAACAGTCATCTCTCAACTGGCAGCTCTAACAATGGCCCGATCATCCGGTGCAAGACCAAGCACTCGCCTCCACTAGAGGTCACAATCACCAATACTAACTCGAGACGTTCCCATGTCACCAGAAAACACAATGGTCGGCCCTCGTACCAGACGAGCTCACACCGGCCGTAACCCTAGCAGCAGCCCAAACTGCGCTCAAACATGGTGACAGGAATCTCAATCGAGTATCAAAGAGAGCACATCAGTGGCAAGAAGGGAAACAACAGATCCAAAGTGGATACATGATCATAGGAAGGAACAGCATCAATGAAGGTATGATCATGAAACTAATAGAATCGGGGATCTCAAATGGATGTATAATCCAGGATATAAGGAGAATCACTGATCTCGAAAAATATGCACAGCCTAAGGTTCCTTAAGCGGAGTGGCGTGTCGTAAGTATGCCGCGGAACATACCAACGGTACGTCACTCTACTTTAGTCACCTATTCCATCAACCAAGGATCATCCTAAAACGACGAAAGTTCGGGTCTAATACCCCCTCGACCAAGTCTAAGTTCCGTAAGGTCAAGCCTAAGTTCCGTATATATATAAACGCCCTAGGCTCCACATAGTCAAACTTAGACTCGAACCAAGGTCAACCTAGCGCTCTGATACCAACTTTGTCACGACCCGAAAGAGCACGTGACTGGCCCTTGAACCATATGAAGCCTATAGGACTCCATCTGATCCAAGTAAGCCAAAAGCCCAGAAATCTAAAACCATTTTAAGAATAAGTAAAGAAAACTGGTTTAAAGAAGTGAAGAATACAGGTTTGAAATCAAGGTTTTTAAATAACTAAGCCGAAGGTACGTTTTGAAAACAATAATGTCTTTTCTAAAAATTTCGGCAGAGTTTCTTTTGTAAAACTGGCCCCGAATGGGCTACAACAAGGATAGCAATACAAATAAGCAATGATAAAGGCATCCCCAAGCGGGAGCTAGCTCTTCGTCAATCGACGGTCACAATCACACAATGATATGATAATATACAACGCCAAGTGGCGAGGATCAAATCCAAAAGAAAGCTCAAAAGCGACAGTAAAACCACAATACTACTAAGCGCGACTCTAAGGTCGAATAATACAACACTGTCTCTAAGTCTGAAAGAATATACAAGTTTTGGTTGATGGACAATTTCTAGATACAATGAAATAAATAAATACAATGGTGATTCTTGATACGAAAGAATCCACCTACCAAGCAAACCACCCACAAGAAGGTAGTGTGCCAGAAATGCCGCAAAGAAACCTGTACGGCAGAACCTGCAAGAACTGTGGCACAACGGGGGTGAGTTGCCAACTCGTGAATAGAAACATCTACAAGCAGAAACCGAATGCAAGACACAAACCTAAGTCAACGATCAATAATATAGTCCACAAGAGTACATCTGAGTGTAATAAGGTGGCAAGGTAACATCTAATCATGTATGTAGTGCCAGGTACTCAGGTAATAACATGTCATCAATATAAGGTATGTCTGCATGAAGTAACCCTGATGAAATATCAATGATATCAATACACGTATATTAGCGTCCCATACCACTAATATTGGTGTAAGGGTATATATAACAGCGCCCTCATACCCTGTTATATATACAAATAAGGTATGATCAATATAAAACCAGTCTGTATGTGATCCAAGTCTGTATGTATGTGGAACCCGTCCACTCGTCACCCACTGACAGTAAGCATCACGTATGAAATGTGAGGATATAAACAAATCATGGAAAAGCATCATGAAACCCGTGCCTAGCATCGACACGTAAATCCTCATCCATATGGGGCTCCGTCTGCGGTATCGGCCCTCGGCCCCCGGCAGTACGAGTCAACCCATGTCCCTCTCTGGGCTCCGTCTGCGGTATCGGCCCGTCGGCCCCGGCAGTACGCCCATCTCTCGGCTCCAGGCGGTATCCCCCGGATATCCGCCGAGCTCAAATACAATCACCGGTAGGTACTCGCCCGCCTCCAAGCTCAATCGGCATAACCCATCGATCATCTCGCCGAGGGGAACCATACCGGGCCCACCACGAACCCGCAAACGGTACATCACCTCCTCGAATCGGGTTTCAAGCACACGTCTCAGCACCGAGAAAACGCGTGGTGGACGCACTGAAATATCATATCACGAGGTACCGGGTTTTCATAAAAGTGCCTCTTTTCTTAAATAACCCCACGGTCCTCAAAAACCAGAAATCACATGAAAATCCAACATCAGGAAGTAAATCCAATGCGATGTACTATACAGTCAATCCATGATGTATGCGACATGTAAAGAACAGTAATCATATCGGAAATCATGCAACATGGAATAGTAATGTGCATAAGTCGAAGGAAGAATCATCTCATGAATGCAATAGTACTACAGTGTAGTGGCATGGCAATTATCGATGATGAAGTGTGTGAGCCGGCAAATAGTGTACGTGGAACATACGCATCATCGATAATGGTGTGGTGTCCTAACAGCATGATAATAGTATAGCAATGAACATATGCCAGCAATGCGAGTAGCATGAAAAAGCAGATATCTAATAGTCAACACCACAGTGAAGTATCTACTATGCAGGCTACATCTAAGTATCAGGTCGATCAGGAGGAGTAGGTGTGGAAACCACCTAAGTCTGAGTCAATGTATATATATATAGATATATAGTCGGTGATCTCGCCTCAATGTCATATCATAAGATATCCTCGAGTTATGAGTGCGGATCTATCATCAATATTGGCTCGTACGGTAAATCATCGTACGGCATCCCCAATAGCTGGGTAGGGGTCAACATCTCACTGTCTCATCACATAACAGATATCACCATCATCAGATCATATAGTCTGGAGTACTACCCTATGTCTAGTACAAAACGGTAACATCAGTAAGTATGCATGCGGGGGTAAACACATATCCCAAGCCCGCGAGAATCACAAGTCATATCCCACATATGAATCGTATCAAATCACCGATCCCAGGGCACCAAGCCCACATCATCGACTCATCTCCAAAGTCGTCACATATCATCAATCGCAGTGCAAGTACATGTGATAAGCAAGGGTGTGTGTATAGGTGTAATTCTATCCTGGGGTTCGCGACTATGAGCTATACTAGTCACTCCTAACCCTACACTATCCAAAATACACCTACTATCACAATAACTACATATTATTCTATCTACGGACTGCGGGGGTGCTATACGCCATCCACCCGACTTCCCCCTGTAGATATAATCTACTCACCTTGCATCACCAATTCCGGACGTCACCACGTATTTGCTTGTCGTCCCGAAGTCTTCATGGGTACCTACACATCAATATCGTATATGCGCATTAAAACCAAATTCAAACTAAAACGGCGCATGAAATCCAAAACGATACGATAAGGGGGCCTATAGGTGAGAACCTATGGCACGCCTTCAAAACCATCAATAAATCCTCTATATCGTCGTATAAACGACAAATAGTCGAGGCAAAACACATTCCACCATTTCAGAATCAAAAATACGGAATACGGAAATACGAATCCAAACAACAACTTAGGATATATGTCCCAGATTTCACTCTAGATAGAATCTGTCAAAACTAGAAGTACCCAGGGCCAAGAATTGAGGAATTGGGGCTGTGCACAGAAAACGAGGAGATTCCTCACAGGTCTGGCCGCAATTTGCGGCCAGAATGGAGGTTTTGGCGGCCTCAAGGTGGAGTGGGGAGTTAGGGTTTTGGGTGTTGCCTCTATGTTGCCTGCACATCTCAATATCCACTCAATATTATTTTAGGGTTCTCGGGGTGTTAGCAGATTCCAAATAACAGTGGCAGATTCCAGTTTTTTTCCCGATATTGGTTTCTAAAATCCGTATTCTGGTTCAAGCTTCAGGTTTTGGGTTCTAATTCAAACACTAGGGTGTTGGTAAGACCTCTACTGAGCTCAATTTCCCAATACATCATAAGTTCCCTCAAACCCTAACTAGATTTTCACCAAGTCCATAATATCACACAATATCGATATAATCTAAACATGGGTTTATAGGAAAGGCTATAATTAAGCTAATGGTTCAGTAGTTACCTCCATTAGCAACTCAAGAAAATTCTTGAGTTGCCCCTAGTGGCCAAAATCCTTGCTTCTTTAGCTCCATGTATAGATCTAGGGATTTTGCACAATTTTAATGAAAGGAGATTGAGGTTTTGGATTGATTTTTGAGATGAAGTGGGGAGTTGAAGAGGGGAGGAAGATGAGGAAGGGCAGCAGCAGCAACTCCATGAATGGAGAGGGAAATGGTGAAGGAATTGGTGGAGAATGGCTAAGTATGATAAGTCAAAGTCCACCTCTCTCTCTCACCTACCCTCATCATTACACTTTCCTTTCTTTTCCTTTTCTTTTAAAATCCAAACCTTCTCACATCAATAGTAATCCCAAAAGAAAACCATGGCTAGAAAAATGCACAAGTGTAGAAAAAGTGATATGTGCAAGTTTTGCACAAAATTGCCAAAAAACCCGATTAGCGATTTTAATCGCGATTAGCACTAAATTAGTGTCAAACTAATCACAAAAACTTAAAAATGTCATAATTCACTAATTTACCCTATTTTAAAATTTTCCATAATTTTTCATAATTTTTCCTATTTATTTGCATTTAATATTAAAATAATCAATAAAATAATATTAAATTATAAAAATTCCCAAAATTAATATTTTTGTATTTTTGAAGATGTTACAATAGACAACTGCTTAAATATTACATGCATCTGCTTAAATATTATAGGCAACTAAAAATACATTTTAGATGTTGTTGGCGGAAAATTAGATTTTTGACGGGTGGGAAGTCTTCAGATATTACAAGAAACCCTCTATACTATAATTGTCTTAAATCCAGTTATAAAGAACTGTCAACCCATATGGGGAAGGGACATTTTGGGATTATACGAAAATACAAGTGAGAATTGTATACCAGGTTTTTTTTTATTGGGCCAGGGGTTTCTTAACAAGGCCCAAACGCCTAAGTGTTTTATACAAGTTCTGTGTGGATTGAAGGATTTTTGACAATTTACCCTATTTTAATGGGCTAAGGTAGTTAAATCACCAAGAAAATAGCTCACCTACTTATCTCTAATTTATAAAGTTTAAAGAAGTTTTCTCAAAAAACTAAAAGGTTGAAGGTATTTTAGTGGGGTTTAGCCAAACGCAAAAGCAACAATTTATGACACTGGATCAAATTCCATAAATTTTATATTCAACCAGATAATCTAAAATCAAATTGCAGCTTTACTCGGAACCGGGAATTACTAGAATTGCTACTATTCATTATTGAAGTTCAAGTTTCTCAAGAAAGCAACCAAGAGGTTACCATGTGAATACCAGCTAGAATGGAAGCCACTTAACATATTATAGAGTTTAACAGGGCCATGGTTGCGGTCGTGAGCCCCGGTGGGGTGGGATGGGTCCGCCCGCTTAAACCAAGGGCCCCATCCCCTATTAAACCCCCTTTCCAGGGCTGCGCGCCGGCAGTGACAAGGCTGCGGGCGTTTACTCCATGTTACATATCAAAGAGATGCAGAAATTCGATGTATAGTCAAGAATAACTTTCACCAATGTATACTACTACACTTTTTTCCACCAATGACCGCTTGCATCCAATTCCCAGGTTCTATTCATTAACAGATGATCCTCCAATGTGGGGAGAAAACTCTATTTAATTTAAAGTTGACGACAAATCGCCTGTCAATATTAATTAGACAAGATACAGGAAAATTGAGCATACACCCACCCAACTAGAACAAATTACAAACTCCGACGCAAGATAAACAACAGATTCAAATCATCGGAAGATAAATAGAGATCAGAGTTTATTTACGTAGTTTGATCTCAAAAAGAATCGTAATTTGTATTATATAAATCCGAAACCTTGGATCCCTTTTGCAAACACAAACGTAAAAGGAGGTACAATCATATTCGTATTCCTCAAATTCACAGCTCTTCATTGACAGGCTGCAGCTTCCATAGTCATATATGTACATCTACCAGCAGAATGGAAACTGCAATAATGAAAACAAGAAGAAGATATAATATGAAGAAGATAATAAGGCGAATACAATTATACTGGAAATAGAAGCAAACCTTTGAAATGGTGGAACATATAAAGTGATAATTAGATATATCAGCCCTTTGGAAAGAACAACAAATTAAATCCTTTTCTAACATTCAATACATAATACTTACAAACAGATATAAACCCATCAAAAACCAATAATAAAACCTTGATTTTTGATATATCCTAAGCATATATTGACAAAATCTCCACGATGTCAATGTCTTTGCCAACTGCACGTAGCCCCATCTACAAAACTGGTTTGCTTTGGTATATAAACTTATATTTAATTTCAAATAAGATCGAGAGAGTTGTTTAAAGTCAAGATATGCTTGCCTTCAACCAATACGAAGATGCGTGTGACTAGGAGGAGGTGGTGGTGGTGGTAGTGGTAGTGGTAGTGGTGTTGGAGGTTGACGACCCCGACCAAAGAGAAAATCCCTATTCAAAAAGAGAATATAAGAACCCTTTCATTTTGCTATTTAAATTTTGATTAAGCAACAAGACTTTACAAACTCCAGGAATACCAACAAGATCAAGCCTTTATTCCAAACTTCTGGGGCCGGCTACATGAATCTTTTTCTTAAATCCTTGCAAACTTTTTGGTTTTTTTTTTTAATATTTAAATTCTAGTATGTTATGGGTCGTCTCCTCGATTAAAAGATAATTAAAATATGTATGCTAACCATCAATATTTTCAGTCTACCTGTGAACCTTGTTGCACCAATAACTACAAATCTGTCAATCTAAGACACTATATTGGCCTCTGTCTTCGTCCAACGATATCTTTCTTAAATATTATTGCTTTCTAAACATGCACCTTACTAGATTTGAACCTGAGTATCACTGGTATCATCTTAAACTCCCTATCACTATGTCAAAGCTCCAAAGTCGTCGTTAGGGTTGAGGGAGGGAAAAATTTAAAACTTCTCAAAACATCTCTATGTAACATCTCTCTACTATTTGATAGCCTTGCAACTCTTTGTTGAGTTGATCATGCAATTGGACTTCACCTCAAAAGGGAATTGAGGCTAACATGCAGTAAGAATAGAAGGGCATTAAAATTGATATTATGCGGCAGGTAATCAATGTTTTTGAATTTTAGTTTGACTTACCAGCTTGCTCTTTCTCTTTTTCTTCTTTTCAATGTAAGCAAGAAGTTCCCCTTGGCGTGCTACAGATTCCTCAAGAGCCTGCAAGAAGCACAAACGGGAGCACCTTTTAATGAAATAAGCCAACTCTGAAATTGAATCAAGACTAAAACTTTAAATTTTGAATTAGGATAAGATTAAAATTATGGAAGAGTAAAACTAGTAATACACATATTTTCACCAATGCCCTTCAGTGAAGTAATACGGTATACAATCATATGTCCTGAAACCTAGACTACCTGAGGGGTTGACGTCAGGCTAAAAATGATCATGACATTTCATTGATGCTAACACTTCTAAATATTAGGAAGGGACTAGTTTATACTATAAGGAATAATAAAAAAAATTCTTGATAATATCTGCAAAATAGATATCATAGAAAAATAAAATCCCTACATCGAAAACAAATTAAATGATTTCGGCTGGATATTCATTCTATTGAGATGGCAACAGTCACCTCAAATAATGTTAGAACAATGGTAGATTAAATACATTCTATAGGTATCTTCAACAATGGCCCTCAAGGCCATAATAAATCCTGACGAGATTATGAAAGCTGAAAGTCAGGCCAGAAGTGAACGTTGAATTCTTGATTTTTTTGTAATCTCTGCCAGTAGTATTCTTATTGAAGAAAAATACTCATCAATGTTTTATTTGATGTTAGAAACAACTATTCAAAATAGCTTACAAAGATATGCTATGGCAGACACATGACTTTACAAATCTTTGACTAAATATCCTTTTCTGCGTAGATCAAAAGTTAGGTCTCTAATAGAGTGCTTCATTTTCTCGAGATAAACGGAAGCGTCACAATCACAAACATCCTATATAACTCGCCAAAAAGTACATAACTTTAGGCATAACATAAGACATTCAACATGTTTCACAATGTCACAACTCTGAATATATAAATAATTGGCCAAATTGCATGGCACCTCATTTTTTTCTCCATAAAACAGGAAACTGTCCTGATTATATCCAACCTGCACTTTAATCCTTAATTAACAATCATTAAAATTCCGTTTCTCCCGCTCCCCCTCAAACCCCAAAACAAACCCTCAAATTCGGTAACGGTTCAAATATGCAACGTTGGTGAAAGAGGCAAGAGAATCAGGGGTCATTTGGGAAGGAAAAATTGATAGAACAGAATTTAGAACGCCTGTTACTATTGAAAGTATAGTGCGTCCCTAAAAGGTTAGGCTGGTTTTCTGTATAATAGGCAAAAGGTAAGGGGCGTTTTGTGCAGTTCAGCCTAAACGAATCAAGAAACTAATGTGTGGGAATGTGTTCTATTTTGCTCATGGCTTTTTCTACGCTTTTGGGTCGAACACAATTCTTTATGGAAAAAGAAATTCGCATCCCCTCCCCACCCAAAAAAAAATCAAAATAAAAGGGTTGGTGTGAGGTTATAGCCTGTCAGAAAACGCTATCAAATCATTCATGGAGCTTTGCTTTTATATCCGACCCCATTTTGACTAGAGAGGGCTTAGATAACGACAACTACACTAATAACGATGATGATAAAAACAATTAAGCCCATCAAGCATTACCTTCTTGGTTGCCTGAAGCTCAGCTTCCAACGCATCCACTCTACTTACAGCAGCATTCAACATCTGCTCCTTCTCGAACGGGATCTCAGCTGGCTTCGAGCTCATGACGTTCACCTTCACCTCCAATTCCCCTAGCCTCTTCATCACGGCAGAGAATTCAGCCATGGAAACGCTCGGCACAGGCGCAGGTAGCTGTTGTTGTTGGTGGTGGTGCATTTGTTGGCCTCTGACAGCTGTGTTCATTGCCGCATCAACGATCTTCTGGGGCACTGCACGAGTCACTTTGAGCACAGTCACAATGCCCGTAACAACAGCCACGATCCCAGAAATTAGATTGTTGCTATTGCTAATCCCTTCTTGAGATTTGCAAGGATCAGGCATAAAAGTATACACACCTTGGTCCACGAGATCCTTCTTGTTGCTGTGTCCTTCTTTGAGATGTGCAAATCATAGAGAAAAATGTGTTTGTTATGAGTATTAAGAACAAGAGAAACACAATACTTGCTGCATGAGTATATTCATAACATATAGATTTAGAACAAATTTGAAGCTTTCTCTAGACATATGTCATCCGGCTTCGGTCAAGAAGTGATATCAGGGAGTACGATAATATTAGGAGGGATTTTAGATGGTATAAAAAGACCAGGTGCTTTTGGGAACTTCTTGTTGCTGTGGGTGTTTTTTGGTATTTCCACCATTGTTATTCGGACTTGGTTGGGGGAGAGTATGGTGAGTTAATAGAAGAGTTCCTCCGTTAATGATTGGATGTGTTCTCTTACTAATATTTGAATCTCTTGGCCGCTTTCGAATAGACATATCCTAGTTAGGGTGAACCATATAAATTTTGTTATATGCACCTTTTCTTTCTCATGATTTTTCTCAGATCTTTCTTGTATATTTTCAGTATTCATCAGTTGCACATCCTAACACGTGCTGGACACTTGTGGAGAAGTGGATAGCAAAGAAGAAATTTGTGGAGGTATACTATTTAGTATTTGCATAAAGATAAAAATCCCCAAGAAAGAAAAATCAAACAAGGACATATTAGTTCATATAAAATTTCCTCAACTGTAAATTAAATGTTTTATCATATGAGTTCTAAACTTATCATGATGAGATTGCACCTGTAATCTGTGATCTGCTCTAGAACAGACTAAATAGCTCATGTTACATATGATTCTAAATAGAATAAAAAACAGCTAAGAGAGGATGCACTAAAGTGATTTTTTTGTTTTAAATTCGATTCCAAATAACGTATTGCATTTATTCACATTATGACAGCGAATATCACAAAACTGAAACATCCAACATGAAAGCAAAAAGAAGATCATGAGCAATGAATTTGTAATATAAGGAATACATTTTAATAGAGCATGACAAAATATACCTTGAGAGTTGGCATGTTTTTTGTCAGACGCCTCTTTGTTCCAGCTGGCATCCACGGTCTTATCAACCATCGGGATATCATCATCAGGAGTAGGGAAGTTTTCTTGAACAGACTGAGTCTGAAATTTATATGGAACAATATCGAGAAAAAGATAATAGTATAATGCATTCAAGCAAAAATAATAAATGACTGGCACTATTAGCATCCAATCATTGCTATCAAGGAACATCCAATCATTTTTAATAGAAGAAAGCAATCTTATTTTACATAATTGATGAGAGAATGCCACAAGCTTCTGTCCTTACCCCAAAATCATAGAAACACGACTGTAGATGCTTGAGAAAAATAGTGTACAATAACAAGTATTTAAAAGCTAATACTAATGCTGTGTTTGAAGGTTTTTCTAGCTTCAAGTCTGAGCTATTTTGGGCAAGGATGCATAAGCTAATAGCATATGGACATTCCCACCAAGATGGAAAGAATTTTTTTTATTACTGTTCTATAGTGTATGCACTAGAAGACATCAAGAAATACCTTATAATCAGAAGTGCTCAATTCTTCACGAACAGGCGACAGATGTGGATGCTCTATCAAATTTCGAGAGACCTTAGGAGAGTAGAAATCTGCATCTCGGAAGGAATCTTTCTTCTTCACACAAAAAGCAATTACTCATTAATATCATGACAAACCTTGTTATGCAATTAAATTAAGCAAAGAGAATAAAAGGACAGCGAAGAAAAACAGAGTTGCTAGCCAGCACCATTGGATACACTATCTCATCCTCAGAAATTGTTTTCTCATTGGCTGCTGAAGCATCAGAACTCGACCTCCCACATCTTCCCTCACCGTTTTGAATCATCTGGATGTATATACTTATCATCAGTAAGGATATGCAATATTCCATATTTTCAATCTAAATTCAAAACTCGAGAACTAAGAATCCGATCTATTCCATTTTAAAAACTTAAAGCTGGTTTCTTCAATGAAATTCAAAAATGTGAAGATGGTTTTCAATATATAGTATAAAAATGTGTGTTTCCTTTTCCAACCGAAGAAACAAAACATTCTATTATGTTTTTGAACATAAAAATCACATTCTAGCTGTTGAGCAATTAAAGTGGATCATTTTATATCAAGAAAGAACTGCTCTGATTTTCATGTTTCTTATAAATTAATGTAAAGCCAAAATAGACCCTACAAAAGGTAGAAAGAAAAATATAATATGCACCCTCAAAATCTCAGGATCCTTCCACGGTCCTTTATCTGAGCGAAGACATCCTCCTTCACCATCACATGTACAAGTCCCACCAAGGAACTCTGGCAACTGACTGAAAAACAATCATATATGTAAGACTATGTTTGAAGCTTAGATATTATTAAAGTAATAGTTTGTCTTGACATACATTGTTATCCCACAACCTAACAGCTTAAGCTTTTGGGTAAATTGGTTCTTGACATGGTATCAGAGCACACCGGGTTCAAGAGGTCCTGGGTTCAAACCTCGTAATTCTCAATTTAATTATATTTGTTTGCTCCCATTTATCCGCCTATACTAGCGAGAATTTCTGCTACAGGTCTTTCTTTCCACGTGGTCCGAAATTCAAAGGCTCACGCGAGGGGGAGTATTAAAGTATTAGTTATCTTGATATACATTGTTATCCAACAACCTATCAGCTTAAGCTTTTGGGTAAATTGGTTCTTGACGGATATTATATAGATAAGCCATCAAATTTTGTTCTTGAGAGCATTACTAAGTCATATGCGCAAGTCCTTTACACAAAGACCTTTTCTTAACACAAGCAACTTTAATCCAATAAAATATAGTTTATGCACAACCAGATATGAACACACTTAGCATATGAAAGCATTCCCTCTATCCTTATCACAACTTCAGAGTATTAGTGCAATGGTAGGGACATTACGCTAGTACCACAGCCACACAGGTTCAAATCCATTGGCACACATTTAAAACGCAGATTTAAAAAATTGCACAAAAGTTCATGTTCAGCCCACAAAACAGGGTGAACCCTGCGGGGCAGTGTGAGCGTCAAGTAACACAAACTTCTGAGAAGGAAAGAACTTATCTTAACATTAAAAACCTAACCTGGCATCGATCACTTCGAGCAGTTTGCTCTGGTACTTGTTTCCAAGGACCTGATGGAGACCATCATTATTAGTTGCATTGCCTCTTGGTTGAGAAAAATACAACTAATTGAATTGATGAGACGAGCTTACATTGATTTTTGCAGTGGTTTTTGGGTCAAGGAAACCCTTCACTGTGTTCCACAATAGCCTGAATCCCTGACCTGCATTGATGATAAACATGCGGCACAAGGTCTGGGGCACAAAATAAGTTCCAGTCATCAGAGGAGATCATAATTGCTGGTGTGCTGGATTTGAATAGCATGGGTTACATAAGTACCTCGGGGTAGTTGTTACCATCAACAGTCTGGAGACGACCAATGAGATCTCTTGCTGCCTTGTTGAATTGTTTGTACCCCTGAATTTCATGGTTGAATGTTCAGTCATAGCGTCGAAGGGACAAGGAGAAACATATATCAAAGAAAGAAGTTACTAACAGGTATTTTTTATGTTTAAGCATAGAAGTACTTCAGACATTAACCGACATTTACAACAATAGAAATGGAAACACAAAGCTTAATTGCTCACAAGGACATACGTCCAGGTAATATATGTTCAGATTCAAGTAACAATCACATGACACAGATAAGGGTTGTATAAGCACAATATCATAAATTCATGTGAGCTGATATTCATTTATTAGAAAAATAAGTGTAAGCTATTAATGTATTTAAGTACATATTAGTATTAACATTACTGATCTTAAGTTCCCTGCCATGACACCAAAACTCCGAAGTTGTGATGAGAGTTGGAAGATATATTTTTAAATTCCGTTGGGTGCCAAAATCTACTATTTTGCGCACTGTGCAGCACCAATGTTTATTAGAATTCATTTATTTAATTGCATCTTCAGTGTGGTCAATACCTCCTGTTGCTCTGATAATACCATCTTAAGTATAGCCACTGCACCAAAACTCGATGTTGTGGTGAGGATTGAGGGGTGTAATTTTATTTTCCAACAAGTAATGCCACTAAACCCAACAAATGGTAAGTAAATTCTGTTCAAGTTTCATCTTGCTACACTCTTCATGGCATTAGATAACAGTTTTCAAGAGAATTGTGAGCTCTAGATAATTCATTATTGTTTTAATGTGTTTATTGACTGTGATGAACTAAAATAATTATTAATAATAAAGAAAGGAATGAGACATCACATACCACTCCAGACACATCAAGAATGGTTGTGCTTTGGTCAATGTGTCTCTTTGCTGCAATCGAGCAAGCTGGGAATTTCACAACAAAATTCCTCTCAAACTCCCTCACATGGTATTTGACATAACGATCCAGGGTTGTAACTTGCATCAGTTTATTGGAGTCGATCTGCCCAAGTTTTTCAAAGTAAACAGGCCTTCCTTCCTTATCAACCCCATGATGACATTGTGGGTAGTGCGCTAAGACTTCATCGAGTTCTTTGAAATCAAAATCCTGGGAGGACAAAGAAAGCCAACAAAAAAATTGATGACCGAGAAACAAATATATAGGTATGTATCTACAAGTATGGGGTAAAAGAGCAAAGACTCAGAGAAATATCTATGATAATACATGTGATCCAAATTCTTATGTGTAAAACTGTTGCGTTCTTCAAAAAAGAGACAATAGGTGGTTGATATAGTAGGGAAGGTTAGATGTATTAAAGGAGACCATGATTCAAATTCTAGTTAAGAATCGATGGCCGACCTTTCTTACAAAAAAACTATCATTGTTTTTACGAATAATTGTTTTGTCCTTTCTAGCAGTAAATTTTGTCTCCATTTTTCACATATAAATCCAGAAATGTAATATGGTATAGACTATATTTTCAGCAACACAGGGTTCTTATCATTTCTTTTTTATATTATTATTAATAATTCAAGGGTACACATTACCTCCAAGATAGTATCAGCACCAAATTCCTTTCTCCATTGAAGCATATCAGACCACATTTGCTTCGATTTCTCAATATCAAACTTTCTGGCCTTCAAAAATCTGAACAATAGAAGAACGGATCGGTCATTTGAGTGCATACGTAAGGGATAACAGTGATGTGCATGTTCTTTAGATTGAACTAAAGGTGTTCTATTGTGCAATCCACATAAGAGTACTGACAAGTATCTGCGGATTTCTCGAGGAAAACATGACATAGAACCTTCGAGGCGGTGAGTATATCGTTCAGGATTGCAAAAGTTAGCCAAAATGAAGTCAAATGATAGCTAATGTTAATTTCAATGTTCTAATAGTATATTTAATATCTACCTACATATATAAACTCAATTGGAGTTATAAAATTATTTTCCATTTCAATGTGCTAAATCAGCTCTAACTAATTTGTATGCAAATGATCATATCAACTCTAAATAAAGAAAGCATTTCGAACTTTTAGTCAATCGAAGTGCTTGATTTAGTGTAGGGGAAAAGGATATTTTTTATAATTAATTTGTATTTCTGTGAGAGGAAAATGACAAAGCGAAAGCAAAAGATAGTGCCTGTAATTGGATTGCACAAATCAAGTCATATCATCTAAGCCTTTTACCACAAAACTGGGGTTAGCTATGAAGTAAAGCACTCCATGAAAGACTTGAAAGAGTTTTCCGAACATCACATCAGCCCTCTCAATTAATGACAAATCATGGTTGAGAAAATTATGATGAGAGGAATTTGCCATAATCCTAAATTGCTAATTGGCATCCTCCAAATTCTTCTACACTAGACAATAAGTCTAAAATGAGGAAGGGGATATACTCTCTATAGGAGATATCTTTAACTTCGAGGCACAAATAAAACCATGAGAAAAAAAATTACTCCCATAGTCAAACCAAATCACGTATGTAGTGGAATGATGAGTTTAGCATATAAATTTTGATAGATAATTGTAAGTTTATAAATCAGGGCAGAAGACCTTAGCATCTGATGATAGTCGTCATGTCGAGATGGCAACAACTCTTCCAAAATTAAGGTTTGGCGGAAGGCATCAACAACCTGCATCTCCTCAGCATCACGTACGTCTTCAATTTCAACGGACATGACCCTACTACTTCTTCTACCCCTTTTGGTCAGTGAATTCCTAAATTTAGCCGAGGCATTGATTGCCTTCTGTTTCAAAGACCCAAGCTTCATCTTTCTCTCATCCTCAGAGTTCTCAACATGGCTTTCACCTGAAAGCAAAAAAAGCATCCAAACTCACCTTAGCGACAAAAAGAAAAGAAAAGAAAAGAAAAGAAAAGAAAAGGATAGTTATCTTAAGAAATCTAACATATCATCTTATGCATACATGGGTACACATACATACCACTTATAGAAACTAGAGTTATGTTGCAAATTAGTTATGTTCAAAGACTCTGACACGTCATACTATTACACCTATTTATCTAATTACTTTGAAAATAATAACATATGTGCATGCATACACACAACAACATTAATACAAGTGAGGTTTGCTCCGAATGGTATATGGTAAAATGGATGTTTGGATGTTGGCATCGTATTAGATATGCAGTGCCTGTATATGATTCAGTTATGAATGTCAATATTCTGAGAAGCCGGATAAGGGAACAGGTTGGGTTGGATGATTCAGATATGAATGTCAATATTTTGAAAAGCTCAGATAAGGAAACAGGTGGGTAGGATGATTCAGATGGTCCATAATTTGAAAAACACGGATAAGGACACAAGATATTTTATGATCAGTTATTCAGTCCTAGCAATTAGCATATATTGTTGTTCGTGGCAACAAGATATAAGAGATTGGATTTTGAAATAAACCAGCCTAACCCACCATTCCCGCAACAAGAGGAACCCTTGAATGAATTTGAACCCGCTGTAAGAGCGTGATGGTTTTCAATCTCTCAAAAGCAGACTTGCATAGCTCTAACCTATTCCTTTAATGCTCATATGTTCTGGTAAGTTAAACTCCATTTTCCCCAACGGAGGGGTGGGGGTGGGGGTGGGGGTGGGGATTGTAGCCTTTTGACCACCTGAATACAAACATTGCATTATAATATTGTAGTTATAATCTAAATATGTCCAATATTGATGAGATTCACTTGTGTTTTAACATGAGTGAAACTAATAGAGGGACAAACAGGTTAAGCTGTTAGCTGCAATTTACTGCTTTGTTATATGAATTTTGTTCACACACACATATTCCAGTTGGATCATAATTTAATATAGCAAGCAGCTAGCACTTTAAGCCATCAGATTAAAAAAGATCCAAAACAAATTACAATCACAAAGTAACAACCGATATCATCAGATCTAGCTAATTACCAGATTTTCGGTCCAGAATTTCGCTCATTTTTTATGTGTGCGCAAACTGGACCTGTATAAACAAAGGGGTGAAGAGTTAAGAACGCATATGAAGGAGGATACCAACAGGTAAGAGGCGCCTCCAAGCACCTGGAAATTGCAACAACATAACATTAATAAAAAAGGATAAGTGAATGGACAGAAGTAATGAAATAGAGAAATTCCGACAAATTTAGCAAAGAGAATTGAATCGATTAACATGCATCTTTTTATAGATTACAAACCAAACTTTGGTCCAATAACTAGAACACTCATGTATTTTTCTCACCAAAAATAAATTATGGATAAAAAAAAGGAATTTAGAAAATGGATGAAGAAGATATTAAAGTAAACAACTTCTGGCTCTAGATCACACAATACTTTTTATAGATTAAACCTATGAACATGTTTGGCTCTATTTCTTTCTTTCTCGTTTAACATGAAATTAAACGTTGAAAGAGGTTCATATTCACAACGTTGGGCCCAAAGGATACAATCCAACCCAGACCAAGCATTTCTAATCATGAAATAATTGAAATCAAGGCAGACCCATCAAGCATAATGTATGAATCTATCTAATTTTAATTTTAATTTATTTTTCTTTTAGCATCCCTTGTTACAATTCATAGCTAAATGCGGACAAGATCTAAAGAAAAATCCAAAAAAAACATGAAGAACCCATCGAGCATGATGTAAAAATGAACAGAACCCATGATTTATTTCTCAAAAATAATTCAAAGGAAAAATGGGAATTAAAAAAAAAATTACCTGCGAGGGAGAGAAATGAGGAAGAGAGAGGAGAAGGAGGGTGGGTTTAATTAAAGGAGGAAATGAGAGGATTGAGGGAGACACGATCGATTGATGATTGGATTTGTTGACGGGGTCTCTTTCTTGGGTGGTGGTGGTGGTGGTGGTCGTTGAGAGATTGGGATTTGGCGAAGTGCAAGCGACTCCATTGGTTTCATGGCTGAAATTGAGGGGGGAGAGAGAGAGAGAGAGTGTGCTGAGATTGGTGCTGGTTTCCTATTTGTGGGGGGCATGACGAGGATGATGAACAACAAAATTTCTGTTCTTTTCTTTACAGAGTGGAGGAAAGAACATTGCGAAAAAGAAAAAATAATAGAGAAATATTCTGTGATGTTGCAAGAGAAAATTGCATCAGAATTCTATTTATATTAGGTTTTTTTATTTTCGACCCTAAGATTTTGGTATTCTTTAAAAAGACGCTCAAAACTTTATTTTCTTAAAAGGAAGTCATTCAATTCTTCTCCATTAACTGAAAAAGACATTCGGTAAGGTGTTAGTTTAATACGTTAGTTTGTTAAGTAACTAGTATTAGATTAACAACTTAGGTCCCGTTGCGGAATGGAGTTAAGTTTTCTAAACTGGAGTTTCATAAAGTCATCGTGATGAGGCTCGAAATCGGTGACTCTCCAGATGCTGACACGTGGCAGATGACGTATCCCAGAATCTACAAGAAAGGATCAAGAACTTCAGTTGGGATCACACCTCGGGCCTCCGACTCGAGGAGTCTTCCAACCTTTGGTGGCCTTCCAGACCACCCCGGCTCACCTCCGAGCTATCACAGAACCAAGATGCCTCGCCCTCCCGTTCGTGCCCGAGCCTTCCGCCGAGCCCATCATCCTCGGTCTCACCGACCGACCCTCAGCGCTGATCACAGGTGCCTCCGCCATGGCTCCGCGAATCTCGCCATGCGCAAGATATCCGCCGCCCACGATCCCGCATTCCATGCCATCATGATCCCCCATTAACGAGCATGTCTCGTCATTAATGCGGGATCCCGCCTATCACGCGGGCGTGACGTCAGGGGCATAACGATCGGCGTGATTCTCGCGCCCGCCTGCCCATTGCTGCCGTAAACCCCTCTCTGAGACGATTGAGGTAAGCCATTTTTACTCCGCTAGGCCGTTACTCTGCCAAAATACCCCGTCTAACTTGATCGTCGGAGGGTCCTCGGTGGCACAACCATCCCGGGACTTCTTTGCAAGTAGCTCGGCCTCAACCACACAAAACCCATTGAGATCCACACGCTCCAGGAGTCAACCCTCCAACTCAATCTCAGCCGTCCATCAGCGCTCGCAGCAGATCAACGGAAGATAACATCTGAAGGAGATCCAGAGATCCATCAGTTGGAGCCGTCTGTGGGAAATTATGGCGTCATCTGTGGGAAACCAGTTCCACTCAACCAAAAGTTCATCTTCTGATCTCGACTACATGGTAAGCGGTCACCGTGACTATCCAAGCACCAGCCGTTGGCCTCCCCACAATGGAGACGAGGAAGAATCCTCTCCTCCACCGAACGCCATTCACGCCCTATCCGCTCGGATAGATCGACTCACGTCCGTCGTGGATGCGCTCGTTCGTGTCCAAGCAGCCGGGCAAGCTCCCCAGGTCGCCATTCCCCCTCCGCAGGACCGGGACCCCTACAGAGGGAGAGAAGACTCTGCCCGCGCTGGCACGACCGATCACCGCCTCGCTGTCTCCGGCAGCCGCAGATCCCTCAGGCCGACATATTCAATGATCCGGTGGGCACCGCACAGTTTAACTCCGAGGTCTTACGCTAGAGCGCCTCGCCCCGAGCCCCATCGCGCCCCTATCCCTCCCGAGGAGGTGTCGGTCAGCTCGCCTGCGCCCAGGCATGACCGACACCCCCTCCCTCGACGGGGGCGCGCGTACGGGACTCGCCACGGCAGCTAAAAAACGACCTCGCCAGGAGACCTGAGGAACGGCATTGAACGAAATCGGGGCCGTGGCCAGGCAGAGGTCTCCTGCAGCAGAGGCCAAAAATCAGAGTATGCCGACTCATCGGGATACCACGGCCGACTTGACGCCCTCAAAAGAAGATCGAAGATATGCATCAGGAAGGTCGTCATTCGAGTGACGGGACTATATACGTCGCCGACTTGCTCACAAAGCCCTCCACCGAAGAGCTTCTCGCCGTCCATGTCTCCTCCCGGAACAAGCCCCCAAAGGTCGCACTCTTCGACGGGAAGTCCGACCCGAAGGACCACTTGGACGCGTTCATTGCCAGGATGAGTTTCCAGGACTGTTCCGACGCCGCCCAATGCCATGCTTTCCAGGTCACTCTCATCCGCTCCGGACGAGACTGGTTCTGAGGACTCGCGCCACGCTCGATCTCAACCTTCGATGAGCTGGCCACCTGTTTCCCCCAATCAGAGCAAAGCTCTGTTTTGAATTTCAAAATTCAAAAAAACTGAAGCAACGCTTCAGATCCAGTGCTTTGCGCTGCGTGCCACGTGTCAAACACAGGTGCGCTAGTGCAGGTGCGCTAGCGCTACGTGTCAAACACGGGTGCGCTGCGCGCCACGTGTCGAACGTAGGTGCGCTCGCGCAAGGTGCGTCAGCGCTGGAATTAAAAATTCCCCCACCGTTAGATCAAAAGATGTACTAATAATAAATTATTAATTAATCAGAACTAAAATTCTGTTATGGAAAGATTTTTCAATCTTATTAAAACAAGAAAATTATCTTCTGTAAAACAGAAGTCTTATGATTAAAGATCAAACGGTGGGAAATATTCCCAAATCAAGCATAGAAAGATCTCTTAAAACTGATTTAGCAAATCATTTGGCGCTATATAAAGGACCCTAGATTTCAAGTCTAAAGGGAGAGAGATACAGAGAATACAAAAAAAAAGAGAGAAACCCTCTGAAAAAGAAGAGAAAGCTCTTGGAAAGAAGAAGATTTTTCTTCATCTTCAAGGTAAAAAGAACTATGTTCTTGAATAATAGAGATGAAACCATCTCATAAAAAGAAGAACCATCTTCTAAAAAGATCAGAGATCTAAGAAAAAGATCAAGGTCTTTAATAAAGAAAAGATAAAAAAGATCTAATCATAAAAAGACTAAAAGAAGTATTTTACTTCATTCACAGATCTTTTGATCTATAAAAGCAGAGTCTTTTATAAAAACAAGAACTTTTGTTCTTGGATCTTGAGGAAAAAGCCTCCTTTGAAGAACATAAATTTGTTCTTTGATCTTAAAATTGATCAAACGCGTTTTGCGCTATTGAAAAAGTGCCTTGCGCTATTGAATTGCGCCCTTGCGTTAAAACCTGCCACGTGTCAACCAGAGAAACAATCTGCGCTTTGCGCTTCTAAAATAAAGCACTGCGCTCATGGGCTGGTGCTCAGCGCCAAGCGCGCCACGTGTCACTCACTGGTGCACCAACATACTAGCGCAAAGCGTTCATAAATTATGAGCGTAATGCGCTAACAAACTAGCGCTTAGCGCTAAGCGCGACACATGTCCTCTTTGTGTGCGCTGCCCGACAGAAGCGCAATGCGCTCTTTGGCTGGCGCAACGCGCCTGGCGCGCCACGTGGCGCACTATCAGAACAAACTTTGTTTCTGATAAATGTTATTCATTCAATACAAGACAAAAATGTCAGAGCCCAATGCCTAGTATTATTAAAAGGGCTGAGCCCAAATAAAGGCTTAATAGCCAGAACAAAAATAAGATTGGACTTAGCCCAATTCTGGCCATAAGTCCTCAACTTGTTTTGAATTGAGCACATCTGCTCTTTCAACCAACTCACCTTGGTTCAAGGATATATCTCTTCGCTCCTTTGATATTTGTCGTTGTAATTCCTCAACGTTTTCAAAGAGGTGACGGGTCCCGACAACCACACATTTCATGGACTGTGGGGTCCTTAAACTCATGGACTATGATGTCCTTAATCTCGACTGTGATGTCTTAAAACTAACAACGGACTATGATGTCCTTAACCTCGACCGGGATGTCTTTAAACTAACATTGGACTGTGGGGTCCTTAAACCCACGGACTATGATGTCCTTAACCTCGACCGTGATGTCTTAAAACTAACATTGGACGGTAGGGTCCTTAAACTCACGGACTATGATGTCCTTAATCTCGACCGCGATGTTTTTAAACTAACATTGGACCGAGATGTCCTTAAACTACCAATGGACCGTAATGTCCTTAAACTAATTATCGAACGTAATGTCACTAAACTAAACAATAGAGTCCAATTGCTCTCTTGTTGGATCTAAACGATCCCGTTAAGTTGATCTTAGTCTAAAATTAGACTAATGTATCCTTAACAAACGTTTAAGTTGATCTTAGTCTCAAATGAGGCTAACGTATCCTAAACCCAACCCCCAAAGCCAAATCTAAGAAAGATACGGATTTGGACTAGTCCACGTCTTACGGGCGACAACACAACTTAGTCTCCGTATACAATCCACGGGCAACCACAAACAAAACAAACACCCACGACACGAAGTGACCATCTGGAGAAGGAGAAAGTTGTTACCGCGATGCAGTAGCGTAATTAACTGCAGGAGCTTGCGCCTACAGGGAAGAGCGTCCCCACAATCAAAAACCCCTCAGATGAGGGGGAATCTGACGAAGTCTGCTACATCGGCCGCATCCGTTTAAACCTTCGATACATGGTGCCATAAATCAACTTGGCATCTTCGGAGAGGTGGACGGATAGCACCAATTAGCATCTGTCCCGAAATTCAGGCAAGACGTCCGCCGCGTCTTTCAGAGGGGAACAGATTCTGGCACGCCTGGTGGGACCTTCTCCTCTTTCCACTCCACACTTCGTGTGTCATGTTCGCGAACGAATCGCGGTTTGCTAATGGTTGCCCTTGGGTTTCGAGGTACTAAGATTTGGCGTTTTACTTGCTGCAGAAAGCAAAGAATCAATGGCGTTCACCTGCTCTAAGTATTCCACATGCAACTGCAACCCACGTTCTGCCTCAACTGGGGGCATAGCTTACGGGCCCCAGGCGGCTTCCCTGTTCACGATGCCGGTGGAACAGGTCACCCAAACCATCACAGGATTGTTTTTCGGGACCATGCTCTCGCCAATGAGCTTCAGCGCTCCTATGCCAGCACCCGAAGCTCCCATGAAGTCGGTCTTCGATCGGCTTGCTACTACCACGGCCCTTCTCAACGGGTCGTCCAGCACCAACTCCTCGGTCTTCGCCAGACTGAGCCTGAACTCAGATGGGCCTGCCAAGAAGCCTATGACACCTGAAGTGGCCATCCCAAAGAAGATAGCCATCTCTGCTCTTGAAGTCGTCAAGACGGCTTCTCCTGCCAAAGAGTCGGTCTTTACAAGACTGACTATTCCGGCTGCGTTCCTGCTCGAAGGTCTGTCTTTGACAGATTGGATACCGCTACTCAAAAGACATCAGTCTTCAAGAGGCTGGCACCAGCGGCGCCTCATCTGGACATGGGGCAAGACAAAGTCATCCCCATCGCCGAACCAGCCCCAACAGTTCGACACACTTGACGTCGCCACTGGCACCGAGTAAGGAAGGCCGAGGGCAACTCCTCCTCTGGGCTAACTCCACCAGCTCCAACGGTGGAAGTCAATGCTGCTGTTCCGACCGGAAACAGCTTTGAACTGCTGAACAAGGTGCGTAGGAACTCGCCTACCGCCATACTGAAAAGATCTCCTCCACCGGTGGAGACTGTCGCAGAAGCAAAACCGGAACAACCCCCTCAGCGGCTGTCCTCCAAAGTTTACAAAGTTTGGCAATGTGTCCAAAAGTTAGTGATCGATCAAGACTACCTCCGCCGACAGAAGAAGCTGAAGGTTCAGCCGGAAGGGAACTGTCCCAGTAAGCTGCAAAAGACGACAACCACTTGGGTGCCCGCTACAACGGCCCCCTCCACGTCGACTACTCAAAAGAAAAGGAGGCTAGAGAAAGCCCCTGTAAAAGTGGCAGACCATAAAAACACCGAGCCCAAACACCCTAAGTCTGGGGGCATGGTGGTACATACTGTTTACATGGATTCCGGAAAAGAGGAAAGCCGCACTTCGACGGGTCACCGACCGCTCACCCGATCAATAACAAGGACTCAAGAACAACAACAGCAGAAGCTTTAGGAGATGCTGATTACAATGGCCACACTTACCGGGCCAAAAGAAAGCCTGGAGGCATCATCGGAACAACGTCACGAACACGAGACTGATGCTGAATTCCTTCGGAGAATGCTCGAAAAGAAGGACAAGGAGGCTGCGGAACAAGCGGCCAATATAAAGCAAATGGCTCTTCTATTCCAAAACATGGTGGGTATGATGATCCAGCAGGACCCTCCAGCTGAAGATCCCCCGATTATCCTCGAAGACAACAGAGGAGAAACATCAAATCCACCTCTGGCTCTTTCAGCAACTAAGGAGGAAACTATTTCCAAGTCTGCCCTGGATGATTATATCGCTCAGCAAATAAGAGTTCACCAGGCAAATGAAGCGGCCGGCCAAGTTGTTAGAACTGGGCGACCGTATCCAGGCTGGTATGATCAGATAAAGTACCCACCGGGATACACGATCCCCAAATTCTATGTGTACAAGGGGACAGGCAATCCTCACCAGCACGTCGCCCAGTTCAGGGCTCTTTGCGGCAACACCGGCGGCGATGATAAACTTTTGCTCCGCCAATTCGTAGGCAGCTTATCCTAGACGGCGTTTGAGTGGTACTCCAAACTTCCAAACGACTCCGTCAAAACTTTTGCAGAAATGGAGTTGTTATTCACCCAGCGATTCGCGAGTGCTAGTGAACGCACCCCAATAACAGCATTGATCAATGCCAGGGTGAAGCCAGGCGAGACGTGGGTTCAGTACGCAATCCGATGGCGGAATCTGTGGTCAAAGTGCGAACAGCGCATCGAAGAAGCACCAGCGGTGGGCATGTTCGTGGGGACCCTAGACCCTCATGCAACTATTTCACAGTTCATGATGTTTTTTAAACTGACTACATTCCAGGTTTTAATCGACAAGCTAGTCCATATAGATCAGATGGGTCATAGACCGTCTCCTCCGAAGCCGGAGCCACGGAACGAAAAGGGTAAAGGGAAGGCGACCTTCGTTGCAAACACCCAACAGCAGCCTAGTGCTCTAAGATTAACAGATCAATTGGAAGAGAGACGACGCTATTATAATGAGAAAATGAAGCGCCCTTACTCATTCCCGCGGGACAAAACGAAGAGGCTGTTCGAATTAGCGATGTGCAACAGGCTTATTAATTTGCCGAATCCAAAGCGACCATTGCAACCTGGCGAAGTGAATAATCCCAATTATTGCCCTTACCACCAAACGGTAAGCCATCCAATTGAAGATTGCTTCGTCTTTAAGGGATGGATCGAGGATCAGTACCTACAAGGCAAGTTTCTGCTGTTTGAGAAGTGGAAAGTAAATCCACCACAACCGCACACTCCCAAGAAGACGGACACACCGGGGGCAACGTACTTGTTCCCCCAATCAGAGCAAGCCTCTGTTTGAATTTTGAAAATTCAAATTTCTGAAGCAACGCTTCAGATCCCGTGCGCTGCGCGCAATGCGCCACGTGTCAGAAGTTGACACGGCAGCACAACGCCCAAGGCAGTGCATCCCATCAGAGAAAGGCTCTTTAAAAAACAAAAGCAATGCTCAGTTGCGCAAGCGCTGCGCTGCGTGACACGTGTCTGCGTAGTTGCGCAAACACAACTGCGCAAGAGCACCGCTGAGCGCCACGTGTCTGCGCAGCTGCGCGACACGTGTCTGCGCAGCTGCGCAAACACTGTTGCGCAAGCGCACTGCTGCGCGCCATGTGTCTGCGCAGTTGCGCAAGCATAACTGCGCAAGCGCACCGCTGCGCGACACGTGTCTGCGCAGTTGCGCACACACTGTTGCGCAAGCGCACCGCTGCACGACACGTGTCACGCGCTGGGGAGTTGCGCAAAAACAGAATGAAGATTTAAGGAAATTTTTCTGTTCTTGTTAAAACAAGAAGATTTCTTCTGTAAAACAGGAGCCTTTGGATCAGAGATCCAACGGTGGGGAAAATTCCCCAAATCACTCAGAAAAGATCTCTTTAACAAATTTAACTAATTTATGAGCACTATAAAAGAGACCCCAGACCTCATTTCAAAGGCATCAACATCTGGCAAAAAAAAAGAAGAGAGAGAACTCTTGAGAATTCTTGAAGAACACAAAAAAAGAAGGTAAAAAACCTTGAAAAGAGAAAATTCTCTTAGGAACAGATCATTGATCTAAGAACAAGATCATGGATCTTCAACAATAAATAAAGAAATAAGTAAATAAAATAAAAAAAAATAATAATAGTAAAAAAATAGTGCCTTGCACTTGTTATGAACCCTTGGTTCTCTGAAATAAGGAAAAACAAGAAAACTGGTTTTACTTTAGATCAAAGGATTAAAAAGTGCTTTGCACTTCTGTTTCTTAAAGATTCTCAATGCTCTGCATAAATGCAATGCATTGCTTGAAGGGCCAGACCCAAATCAAAAAGACCTAACATGCCAAAACAAATTGTAGAGCAATGAAATTGATGCTCTGCATCATTTATAAAGGGCAGAGCCCAAAACAAATTGATGCTCTGCATTTTTTCTGGGCAAAACCCAAATAAAAATTAAAACAAATGCAAATAAAATATTGGACATTTTTAACCGGACTTAGCCCAATCGTGGCCATAAGTCCTTAAATTAAATTAATTGAGCAAAATGGCTCTCCTGAATCAATCCACATCCGGTTCGAGGGTACATCTCCGAACTCCTTTGATATCCATCGTTGTAATTCCTCAACGACGTCAAAGAGGTGACGGGTCCCAACGACCACACATCCATATGGACCGCAGGGTCCTTAAACTCGTGGACTGAAACGTCCCTAAACTAATATCGGACCGAAACGTCCCTAAACTAATGACGGACCACCACGTCCCTAAACTGGAACATGGACCGAAACGTCCCTAAACTAATATTGGACCGAAACGTCCTTAAACTAATGACGGACCACCACGTCCCTAAACTGTAACATGGACCGAAACGTCCCTAAACTAATATCGGACCGAAATGTCCCTAAACTAATGACGGACCAACACGTCCCTAAACTGGAACACGGACCGAAACGTCGCTAAACTAATATCGGACCGAAACGTCCCTAAACTAATGACGGACCACCACGTCCCTAAACTGAAACACGGACCGAAACGTCCCTAAACTAATATTGGACTGAAACGTCCCTAAACTAATATCGGACCGAAATGTCCCTAAACTAATGTCGGACCGAAACGTCCCTAAACTAATGACGGACCACCACGTCCCTAAACTGGAACATGGACCACCACGTCTCTAAACTGGAATAATAGAGCCAATTGCTCTTCTTTCGGATCTAAACGATCCCGTTCAAATCGATCTTAGTCCAAAATAGGACTAACGTATCCTTGGCGAACGTTTAAGTTGATCTTAGCCGCAACGCGACTGACGTATCCTTAAACTAAAAAAAAAATCAAACCCAAATCTAAATAAATACGGATTTGGACTAATCCACGTCCTACGGGCGACGACATTACTCAGTCTCCGTATACAATCCACGGGCAACCACAAACAAAACAAACACACACGACACGAAGTGAAATTCTGGAGAAGGAGAAAGTTGTTACCGCAATGCGGTAGCGTAATTAACTGCAGGGGCTTGCGCCTACAGGGAAGAGCGTCCCCACAATCAAAAACCCCTCAAGCGAGGGGGGATCTGACAAAGTCCGCTACATCGGCCGCATCCGTCTAAACCTTCGATACACGGTACCATAAATCAACTTGGCATCTTCGGAGAGGTAGATGGATAAAACCAAATAGCATCTGCCCCGAATCTCAGTACCAGGACATCGCAGTCCTATGCGGCCGCCTTTCGGAGGGGAACAGATTCTGGCACGCCCGGTGGGACCTCTTCCTCTTTCCACTCCACACTTCGTGTGTCGTCTTCGCGAACCAATCGCGGTTTGTTAAATGGTTGCCTTCGGATTTCAAGTTACTAAGATTTGGTCTTTTGCCTGGCGCAGAACTCAAGATTCAATGGCCTTTAACTGCACCAATTGCTCGAAGTGCCACTGCAATGGACGCTCCACCTCCCCCGGAGGTGTAGCATATGGGCCCCAAGCGGCTTCCTTCCTTACTCTGCCGGTAGACCAGGTGACCCAAGCCACCACTGGTCTGTTCTTTGGGACCATGATCCCACCTACAAGCTTCCCTACGCCAATACCTGCACTGGAAGTGAACAAAAAGTCGGTCTTCGACCGGCTCACTGCTACGAAGGCCCCTGTCAACGGGTCGCTTACTACCAAACCGACAGCCTCTGTTTTCACCAGGCTAAATCAGAACCCTAAGGTGGCTATCCCAAGGAGGGCAACGACCGCTACTCCAGAAGTCGTTAAGGCGACTTCTCCCATCAAAGAGTCGGTCTTTGCAAGACTGACGATTCCCAATCCTGCCCCTGCTGGTCAAAAGACGTCAATCTTCAGTAGGCTGACACCGGCAATCGCCCCACACTTGAACAGGGGGCCAAAAGAAACTACCTTAATTTCCGAGCCAGTCCCAATGACTCGCCGTGCTCGACGTCGACATTGGCAACGAGTGAGGAAAGCAGGGGGCAACTCCCCCTCAGGGATAACTCCACCTGCTCCAATGGTGGAAGTCAACGCTGCTGTTCCAACTGGGAACAACTTTGAACTACTGAGGAGGGTGCGTAAGAACTCTCCAACCGCTACCTTGAAAAGATCTCCTCCACCTGCGGAGAGAGTTCCAGAAACAAAACAAGAACAGCCCCCTCAACGGCTGTCTTCAAAAATTTATACAGTGTGGCAGAGGGTTCAAGACTCCGTGATCGACCCGGATCACTCCCGTCAACGAAAGAAGACGAAGGTGCAAAAAGGAACAGACAGTCCTATTGAACAGCAGGGGGCAGCAATTGCTGGGATGCCCACTTCAACGGCTCCTTTAACCCCAACGGCCCACAAAAGAAGGAGGCCGGAGAAACCCCTCGCGTCAGCGGCAAAGGTTAGGAATGATGAACCTAAACGCCCCAAGCCAGGGGGCATTACAGTTCACACGATTTACATGGCTTCGAGAAAAGAAGACAGCCGTGCATCAACGGGTCATAGACCGCTTACACGGTCAGTGACTAAGGCTCAGGAGCAACAACAGAAGCTCCAAGAGATGATGAACGCTATGGCTGCACTTACAGGGCCAAAAGAAAGCCCTAAAGCCTCTTTAGATGAACGTCAGGAACAAGAGACTGACGCCGAGTTCCTTCGCCGAGTATTGGAGAAGAAGGACAAAGAGGCTGCCGAACAGGCAGCCAACATACAGCGTATGGGCCTCCTCTTCCAGGACATGATAGGGATGATGATACAACAAGATCCTCCCGCTGAAGAGCCCCCGATCGTCCTTAGAGATGATAGAGGAGAGACATCAAATCCTCAGCCCGCTCTATCAACGGCTAAAGAGGATACTGTTTCTAAAACGGACTTGGACGAATATATAGCCCAACAAATACGGGTTCATCATGCGGCTGAGGCAGCTGGCCAGGTCGTAAAAATGGGACGGCCGTATCCAGGTTGGTACGATCAGATCAAGTACCCGCCAGGTTACACGATTCCCAAATTCCATGTCTACAAGGGAACGGGCAATCCTCACCAGCATGTCGCCCAGTTCAGGGCCCTCTGCGGCAATACCGGTGGCGATGACAAGTTGTTGCTTCGCCAGTTCGTTGGAAGTTTATCAGATACAGCGTTCGAGTGGTACTCTGAGCTCCCTAATGACTCTATTAAGACCTTCGCGGAGATGGAGCTGCTATTTACTCAACGTTTTGCGAGTGCCAGTGAACGTACCCCGATGACGGCACTGATTAACGCCAGGGTAAAGCCGGGCGAGACGTGGGTCCAATACGCTATACGGTGGCGTAATTTATGGTCAAAGTGCGAGCAGCGTATTGAAGAAGCTCCCGCAGTGGGTATGTTTGTGGGAACCCTCGATCCACAAGCAACCATCTCGCAATTTATGATGTTCTTCAAGCCGACTACCTTCCAGGCTTTGATTGACAAACTAGCGCAGATGGACCAGATGGGCCATAAACCCCCTCTCCCAAAGCCGGACTCCCGAAATGATAAAGGGAAAGGAAAAGCGATCGTTGTCGTTAATACCCAACAACAGCCGAATAACGCGAAGCCGGTTGTGCGTCAAGGTAATACACGTCCGTACATAGACCTTGAAGAGAGACTAGGGCGTCCTTACTCTTTTTCCCGTGATAAGATGAGGAGGTTATTCGAGCTGGCGTTACGCAACAGACTCATAAACCTGCCAGATCCAAAACATTCGTTGCAACTGAATGACGTCAACGAGCCCAACTACTGCCCTTACCATCGAGTGCTAGGCCATCCGATCGAGGATTGCTACGTTTTCAAAAATTGGCTTGAAAACCAGTACCGTCAGGGCAAATTTGCGCTATCTGACAAATGGAAGGTGAATCCCCCGCAGCCCCACACCTCTAAAGGGACGAATACGCCGGAGGCAACATGCTCCGTCGTTGAGGAGGCTCCTTGGCAGGTTGTATTGTCGGCTAAAACGAAGAGGATGCTAAATGACCTTCAAACGTGCCCGGCAATCAAATGGAATAACCCATTAGAACCGCAGATTATTGAAGGAATGCTAAAGTCTCGTCCAACTCAAAAGATTGGTGGAAGTGGCCCAGACACTCATAGCCAGCCGACGAAGTCTTCAAAAAAGAAGAAAAAGTCGAAGAAGCCCGTGAATCCTAACGACAAGCGCACGGACTTGCAAAAACAAATTGACGCGCTGGAAGAATACAATCAGAAGGCATGAAGCCCCATTACACTCCAAGAGTTCCTCAACCATGTCTTTCGAGAGGAAGATGAGGGAGGTAGTTCGTCGGACGAATCCGAGGAATATGTGGCAAGCTGCCATATGATTTCCCATTCGTTCATAAATGATGAGGAGACTCCTCGTGCTGAAAAGCTGGGGGCAGATCCTGAACTAAAAATTCCGGAACCGTCGGATAAAATGATTGACGCTTTCCTCAATGAAGCGTTCTTAAAAAGCAGAGCTGATCAGGAGCGCGAAACGGTTATATTCGAAAGGGCCAAACGCCAACACCTTGACGAAAGAGTTGAAATACTCCCGTTGGAGCAAAATGCACTCACGGCGGATAAGAGCAAATTCAAGATAAGAAAAAGGTTTGCTAAAGCCGTCGCCATGGGCATGAAGCTGCCACCCTCCGAGGGAAGCGTTACTAGTGAAATGGAAAGCCACCCCTCCTACTGCTCATATCATCAGAAGCTGTCACATCCCACTGAAGAGTGTAAAGCTTTCGACAGATGGTGGCAAGGATATGTTTCCCACCGGCAACAGTTTAAGCGGGAAAAGCGCAAGACTCGCCGAGAGCAGAACAGAATGATCAAAGGCCTTAACAGAGCTACCGGTGATTGTTGCATGATTGACGCCGGAGGATCACGAGTGCCCACATTCGGGAGCGATTCCGATGAGGTTCTAGAGCTTGGCCCCCTATTTAAAGAATCCACTTCGAGAAAAGAAGGACCGAGGGTTTGCGAGAATATCCAGCTACATAGTCGGACGCTACCTGAGAAGAATCTCGGACCTCTAAACAAGAAAGACAAAGGGAAAGAGAAAATTTCCGAAGATATCGCCTTGGATGACCGAGTAGCGGAAGAGTTAAACGCCAAGAACCCGCCGAAGAGAAATAAGGTGGATTACAACGTTTTGGCGCATCTGAGAAAACTACCCTCTCAGCTCAGCATCCTTGATGCCTTATTACTATCAAAAGAGGCGAGTGATTCTTTGATTAAGGCGCTACAAGATCCGGACCAGTTCTAAGCCTTCCTAGCCGAAGAAAAGATGAAGGATGAATTAGAAGAGGTGCACACGGCCGACGTTGTTTTTGGTGATGAAGACCTCCTCCTCGGGACATGCGAACACAATCGTCCCCTTTATGTCTTGGGGTACTGCCATGACATAAAGATAGGTAAAATCCTGGTCGATAACGGATCGTCTGTTAATTTACTCAACGTGCGAGTGTTTAAGGAAATTTGCATGAGTATCCAACACCTCGCCCGAGACAAAATCACCATCTCCGGATTCGACTCCCAATCATCAAAAGCTCTTGGATCTGTGATATTGACGCTACGCTTCGGGTTACTCGTCACAGATATCAAATTTCATGTTATAGACGCCAAGACATGCTACAATGCTCTGCTCGGCCGACCATGGCTACACGAGTACAATATCATCCCTTCTACACAGCATCAGTATATGAAGTATTGTAGGGATGGTCTCGAGTACACTGTGGCAGGAGAATTGAATCCGTTTTCCGTGAATGAAGTTCGCAAGTATGAAGATGCCAAATACTTCTTGCCGAGTTTCGAAGACACGGAAAGGTGTCACAAGCCGGAGAATAAAACTAATGCAACCATCCCTGTCTTCGGCAGTGACACCGAGGAGGAAGAGGATATAATTTATTCGGGTCCGCCCCAAGACACCAAGCCGGGACCATCCGTTCCTGCATTGATCTTTGGTAGTGATTCGGAGGATGAAGTCCATGCTGTATTCCCCGCTCGGCTTTCAATACGAGCTTCTGCTGATGAAGAGCGAAGTCTGCAGATAGCCAAGGTGCCGCTTGAACATTATAAAGAACTGGATGAACTCGACACCGACAGCGTGGAAGAATTGCAGACATTTTATATCCCTCCCGGACGAAAAGGCAAGAGGGCAATCCTATTCTACCGTTCCGAAGAAAACAAGGTGGAAAAAGAAATTTGGCACGGTGCGGATCCAACGCTGGACAGACTTCAGCCCATCCGTCTACCCAGATATTATACGGAGGGCTTGAGGAGGCTGTTGAAACGCCAGAGAATACCCTTCCAACAGACCGTTAGAAAAGCCAAATTCTACGATAAAGTCTGGAACGTTCCCGGGACTCAACGCAAACTGCCTAACGGGAGAATGGAAACGAAATGTCTCGGATACATCTGGTCGAGGAAACGAGAGCTACTAAACAGCTGTTACGTCATGACTGACTTCGATGAAGGAGCGGATGATCAATGGGAAGACCCTGATCCCGAACCAGTGAAAGTTCCAGATGCAAAGGAACACGGTCCGTCGTTCGAAGACCAAATGGACAAACTCATAAAGGAAGCAGGTCAAAAAGTCCGAGATGATCACAATCGTGAAATGGCAATCTATGAGAAAGCCAAAACGCAGCGCCTCCTTCAACAGGCAGTAAAAGACGAAAATGCTGCCCTATGTCAACCTGATATAAAAAGGGTTCGGCGCGGAGGCAGAAACAGGTCGAAAGGCCAAAGAGGCGCTCCACAACAACAAAGCAGGGCTAAGAAGCCACGCAAAAGGGAATCGAGCGTTATTGATCTATCCCTCATGAAGAAAATGGGTCGAGCGTACTCGTTTCCTCAGGAAAAGACGAAGAAGATACTCGATCTTGCCCTAAAGCATCAAATGCTTACATTGCCGGAGTCTAAACACCCCGAACAAGCGGGCGAAGCCTCACACCCGGACTATTGCTCTTACCATCGAGTGATAGGTCATCCTCTTGAAGATTGCTTCACCTTCAAGAATTGGGTCGAAGATCAGTACCAGCTTGGTAAATTCGCTCTGTCCGACGACTGGAGGGTAGCACCACCACAAAAGCACGAACCCAAGGCCACGAAAGAAAAACCAGTTCCACATTGGGACTGGAAGCGAATTCGTACCTGTCACATGATAACAATACTAAAAGAAGAACCCGAGGACATGGACAGCCTTCCTTGGTGCCTCGAAAACAGCAATGATGAGGTAATCTCAGAATTTCCCCCAGCTCCGAAAGAACTGGAGGATGGAATACATACCACTGCAGATAACCTCAAGAAAATTGAGTTGGGGACGATAAACGATCCGCGACCAACATTCGTCAGCGAGCTGCTGTCTGAAGAGAGGGTGGCTGCGTTAAAAGAAGTCCTTGTGCAGCATAAAGATTGTTTCACATGGAACTATTCCGAGATGCCAGGACTAGATCCAGAAGTTGCTGTACATGGACTAGCAATATCCCCGGGTGTCAAGCCAGTTAAACAAGCGCCGAGAAGAATGCGGCTCGAGCTCGAGATGAGCATCAACGCTGAAGTCAAAAAGTTGATAGACTCTGGCTTTATCCAGGAGGTTCAATACCCTGAATGGATTGCTAATATCGTCCCGGTGATGAAGAAAAATGGGACGGTGCGCATATGCGTGGATTTCCGGGATCTTAATAAAGCCTGCCCAAAAGATGATTTTCCAGTACCAGTCACAGAACTGATGATAGACAATACGTCCACGCATGAGGTTTTCTCCTTCATGGACGGCTCATCAGGGTATAATCAAATAAAAATGCATCCTGAAGACCAGAAACATACGGCTTTTCGGACTCCTTTGGGGATATTCTGTTACAAGGTAATGCCCTTCGGTCTAAAGAATACCGGTGCCACCTATCAGAGGGCTATGACAAAGATCTTCGATGACCTTATACACGAAATCGTCGAATGCTATATCGACGACCTCGTTGTTAAAAGCAAATCATATGAGGAACATCTTGAGCATCTAAAGACTGTATTTCGACGCCTTCGACAATACAATTTGAAGATGAATCCTCTTAAATGTGCATTCGGGGTTTCCTCGGGCAAATTCCTACGATTCATCGTCCGACACCGAGGTATTGAAATAGATCCGTCTAAAATCAAGGCGATCATGGAAATTCCTCCGCCGAGAACTCTTAAACAGCTGCGATCTCTCCAAGGAAAACTCGCATATATTCGGCGGTTTATCGCTAATCTTTCAGGAAAGTGTCGTCCTTACAGTCACCTGATGAAGAAGGGAACCCCATTCGTTTGGGATCATAAATGCCAAGGCGCACTGGACGAGATCAAGCAGTATCTGCAAAACCCTCCAGTGTTGGCTGCTCCAGTTAAGGGAAAGCCTCTCATTCTTTACACGGCCGCCCTTGAAGGTTCTTTAGGCGCATTATGGGCACAAGAGAATGACCAGGGGAAAGAAAGAGCACTCTACTACTTAAGTCGAGTTCTGCTGGGGGCAGAAAGCAATTACTCCCCCATTGAAAAACACTGCCTGGCGTTGATTTTCGCAATAACAAAGCTTAGACACTACGCATTAGCGCATGAGGTCCATCTCATATCAAAGGTGGACCCTCTCAAATATCTAATGTCAAAGGCCGTATTGACGGGACGACTCGCTAAATGGGCCCTGCTCTTAATGGAATTCTCGATAACGTATCGACCCCTCAAGGCAGTGAAGGGTCAGGCCATAGCCGACTTCCTTGCTGAGCACCCGATACCTGCCGATTCTCCCCTGAATTGCGATTTGCCAGACAAGCATGCGTTTGACGCAACCGACGGTGGTGATACCCGTTGGGAGCTTTATTTCGATGGAGCATCTTCCATGAAAAAGCATAAACAAAGTACGTCAATGATCAAATCGGGAGTAGGCCTTATCTTCGTGACCCCACAAGGAGGAATAATGCGCTTCGCTTTCTCCTTAACAGAGCCGAGAACGAATAATGAAGCTGAATATGAAGCTTTGATAGCGGGTCTCGAGATCGCCATTGACATGGGAATTGAAAGCCTCCTCATATATGGGGACTCCCAGCTAGTCGTCAGTCAAGTGAACGGCGATTACCAAACATGCAAACCGGAATTGGTAAAATACGGTGAAAAGGTGCAACAACTGCTAACCCAAATCCCCTCCTATACTTTGGAGAGCATACCGCGCGCGGAAAACAGCAAAGCGGACGCGTTGGCCAAACTTGCTAAAGAAATGGCTGACGAGAACCTCGATGACGTTAGAATCATGGTACAAAGTCGTCGGGTGCTCGCCCCCGCAGAAATACCTTCGGAATCACCCGAAGAGAAGGGAGTGACTGAACAAGCGACCATGCAAATAAAAGACTATGAAAAGGTTGAGGATTGGAGGGAAGTCTTTATAGACTACTTCAAGTCCCACCAAATGCCCAAAGATGCGTCCGCAAGACATCAGCTCATGAAACGAGCTCTGTCTTTCGTCTTCGTCAACGATACTCTATACAAGAGGTCATTCGATTCTCTGTGGCTGAGATGCTTAGGACCGGACGAAGCGGAAAGAGTCGTTCAGGAGGTTCATGACGGAATCTGCGGTTCTCACCAAGCAGGTCCAAAGATGAAGTTGAAGATCAAACGGATGGGCTACTACTGGCCCACGATGATTCAAGATTGCCTCGAATATGCGAGGCAATGTCACTCATGCCAAATTCATGGGGACTTCATCCATCAGCATCCAAATCCATTACATCCAACGGTGGCTAGCTGGCCGTTCGAAATGTGGGGAACTGACATAGTCGGCCCCATTGAACCAGCATCATCTAGAGGACATCGTTTCATCCTGGCGACGACTGACTACTTCTCCAAATGGGCAGAAGCAATACCGTTGAGAGAAGTGAAGACGGAGAACATCCTCCATTTCTTCAAAACGCACGTCATATATTGGTTTGGAACTCCGAGGCGGATCATCTCCGATAACGGGCCAGCCTACCGAAGTCATAAAATCAGCCGCTTCGCACAGCAGCATAACATAGACTGGAGATATTCCTCAGTCTATAATCCACGAGCTAACGGTCTCGCCGAGGCCTTCAACAAGACCTTGACGAAAATTATAAAGAAAACAGTGTCTCGAAATAAGAAAGACTGGCATGAGAGACTGCAAGAAGCTCTTTGGGCGTATCGAACTACATTCAAGACAACCACGAACACAACGCCATACGCGTTGGTGTTCGGCACGGAAGCAATACTCCCCCTCGAAATAGAATTACCCTCTCTGCGAGTGGCAGTTCACTACGAGCTGACGGATGAAGAAAATGCTCACCTACGGTTTGAAGAGCTAGATGCTCTCGATGAAACCCGGCTCCTAGCACAACAAAAGCTGGAAGCTTACAAAGCAAAGATGACGCGCTCATATGAAAAATTGACCCGACCGAGGACATTCCGCCAAGGCGAACTCGTGCTAGTGGTCAAAAGGCCTATGATCCCTAATCGCGCCAAGCGGGAAAAATTCGAGCCAAACTATGAAGGCCCGTACATCATAAATAAGGTCTACCAGGGTGGGGCCTACCTACTTATGGATATGCATGCTGAAAGGCCTTTCAGGTCGATAAATGGTCGCTTCCTAAAGAAATACTACGCTTAATGAGTCACGGCCTAGGTCAATGATAGATGAAGACGACTATGTCCTCTCGCTATCTTCCTAAGCTCGAACTTTATAAGCATGTAGCCGGGCTTCTCAATGTCGGACCGAAATGTCCTTAAACTAATAGCAGACCGAAACGTCTTTAAACTACTCCTGCAGCATCCTTAGGCTGACGAGATATAAAAAAAAACATATAAAAATAAAAAGAATAATAAAAAAACGGTATGTCCATAAGCAAAGAGGGCACGGATGAAAACCCGAAAGGGCTCCGTGAGTAAAAACAGCAGGGCTACCGGCGAGTGTTCGTGAAAACCCGAAAGGGCGCGACCTCGTAAAAAAAAGAAGAGAAAGAAAGAAAAATAAAGGAATAAAAAGAATAAAAAAAGGGGGGGTAAGTCCATAAGCAAAATGGGCACGGATGAAAACCCGAAAGGGCTCCATGAGTAAAAACAGCAGGATTACCGGCGAGTGTTTGTGAAAACCCGAAAGGGCGCAACCTCGTTAAAAGACACTTACAAGGTCCTCTCGACCTTGTAAGGAGAAACCACCCGCGTGAGATCCTTACGACTTACAAGGGAACAACACACTTAGGAATCCCCACGATTCCTAAGGAGAAAATACACTTGCGAGATCCTCACGACTCGCCAGGAGAACTCTCTTATGGGACCCTCACGGCTCGTAAGATTTGAAAGTCTTAAGCTACAGAGACCTAAACCTGTGCTTAAGCGATTCCCACAACTTTCGACATTGCCCTACAAGTGGTCCGATATTGGCCCTTGTATACAATCCACGGGCGCGAATAAACATTTCCCTAACTAAGTCCCATCCGAGACTATGGATATGTTTGCATGGTAAACAACCCTTGTAAATCCTCTCGACTTACAAGGAGAAAACACTCCTGTAGGATCCTTACGACTTACAGCGGAACAATACACTTAGGAACCCTCAAGATTCCTAGGAAGAAAATACACCTATAAGATCCTCACGACTTGTAGGGAAAAATACCTTTGTGAGGCCTTTACGGCTCATGAAGTCAAAAGCCTTAGTCGACAGGACCTTAACCCTGGTCGCTAAGCCTCCTTTGTTCGACAATGACAGAGGCAAATGATGATTCGCTCCTGGCGATATCCCAGTTGTAGCGATGCTGATGCCGAAATCGGTGTCCAATTTTAAGTTTACGGCAAAAAACCGCTAGGCCGCACATGCATACGAAATAGCCGAAATGATGGGGCAACTTGCAATAAAAAATAAGCAGCAAGTAAAATGTATGCATGCGAAATAGCCGAAATGATGGGGCAACTTGCAATAAAAAAAAAGCAGCAAGTAAAATGTATGCATGCGAAATAGCCGAAATGATGGGGCAACTCGCAATAAAAAGCAGCGAGTAAAGATAAAATAAATAGCCGAAATGATTGGGCACCGCGAAAAATAGCCGAAATGATTGGGCAATCGCTACCTTCGCGATATAAAAGCTGAAATGATAGAGCATCGCGGAAAGAAAAAAATTACGATAAAACTTCGGCCCTACAGTTAGGATCACATCGATCCCTGTATACAATCCAAGGGCGTAAACAAAGAGGGAACCATACTTTCCCAACAGACTCCGTCAGAAGACAAAGCCAAACCTCGACGGTTCATTCCAACTCCGAAGAAACCAGATTCTTCAGCAAACTCCTCGACTCACGGATACAAACACTCCTTGACAAGAGCCTCCTGATCCGCGTCGACCCGCAGAGCCACCAGTGCCCCCGTAGGAATTCTCGACTCGTTTCAAACCCCAAGGAAACAAATAATCCTTGGCGCTTGGGAAACAAATAATCCCTAGCAAACTCCTCGACTCACGGATACAAACACTCCTTGACAAGAGCCTCCTGATCCACGTCGACCCGCAGAGCCACCAGTGCCCCCGTGGGAATTCTCGACTCGTTTCAAACCCCAAGGAAACAAATAATCCTTGGCACTTGGGAAACAAATAATCCCTAGCAAACTCCTCGACTCACAGATACAAACACTCCTTGACAAGTGCCTCCTGATTCGCGTCGACCCGCAGAGCCACCAGTGCCCCCATGGGAATTCTCGACTCGTTTCAAACCCCAAGGAAACAAATAATCCTTGGCGCTTGGAAAACAAATAATCCCTAGCAAACTCCTCGACTCACGGATACGAACACTCCTTGACGAGAGCCTCCTGATCCACGTCGACCTGCCGAGCCACCAGTGCCTCCGTGGGAATTCTCGACTCGTTTCAAACCCCAAGGAAACAAATAATCCTTGGTGCTTGGGAAACAAATAATCCCTAGCAAACTCCTTGACTCACGTATACAAACACTCCTTGACGAGAGCCTCCTGATCCGCGTCGACCCGCCGAGCCACCAGTGCCTCCGTGGGAATTCTCGACTCGTTTCAAACCCCAAGGAAACAAATAATCCTTGGCGCTCGGGAAACAAATAATCCCTAGCAAACTCCTCGACTCACGGATACAAACACTCCGTGACGAGAGCCTCTTGACTCATGTCAACTCGCAGAACCACCACCCTCTCCGCGAGCAAATTCCCGATTCGTCTCAATTTGTAAGAAGAAGTCTCAGGCAGCAAGGATTGAAAAGCTTGCTTCTTGAGCAATGGGGCCCCTGCAAGTCAATCCAAAATGGTCTCTTGCATACTATTCACGGGTCTCACTCTCCGAAGTCGAATTTCGACGAGGAGGGAAACAACCGCTTACGAATCCTCTCGACTCGTAAGAGGGAAAATTCTCTTATAGGATCCTTACGACTTATAAGAGAAAACTACACTTAGGAATCCTCACGATTCCTAAGGAGAAAATCCGCCTATGAGATCCTCTCGATCCGTAGGGAGAAAAGCCTCTATGAGACCCTCACGGCTCATAGAATTGAAAAGTCTTAGGCAGTAGACCTAAACCTGCGGCCTAAGCCATCGCTATTTCCTAAGGAAGTCGGAATATTCGTTCTAAACATCCATCGACCATGGTTATTAAGACAGCCTGCTGACAATAAAAAAAAAGAGAGAGAAGAAGATGACAGAAGGAAAATCCGATTTGCATTTGATCTGGCGTTCATGACGCATTCATTTATGCATGGGCAGAAGACTCAGGACAAGAAATAAGATAAGCTGAAATAAAAAGGGGGAGGGTTTCCATTCATACTACTAAATTTTTTTTACAATCATAAGAACAATGAATAAGAAACATTATTCAAATTATTACAACGGTATAACCTCAGATCCTGGGCACGGATTGAGGAAATCGAAAGTAAGGCCATCCAGAGTTCTTCTGGCCTTTCTAATTATTCTTATGCGCAGTCTTTCGCGCTCCTCCGTGTCAAGATCATCGGCAAGCCCTCCTGGCCTTCGATAAGCAGCAACTATCGTCGTCTGCTGGAAGATTTGGTGTAGGATGTCAATGAGGCTGTTCCGCCGTTTCTTTGAGATCAGCCCTTTCAGGTACACTGAATGCACCTTGTCTTCGGCATCATCCAGCGCATTGAGCGGTAAGGCCTCATGAAGACCCGGAAGTGCTCTCCATATGGCTCCCAACACGACTTTCAAAAGGGCCGAACGACGAGGCAACAACCAACCACTGCTTGCGTTCAGACGACCCATGACTCTGCACATTCAGCGTCTGTAAACTCCTGGTTTTGTTGACGACCCTGAGCGCGGATATCGTCGTAGGTAATGAACTCGTGCAAACTGTATAGATGCACCACCGTCATTATGCCTAGAGGAAATAGTACAGGAAGATCAGCAATAGAAAGGCAATAATATACATAGAAGGCTAAGTTTTCTCTAAAAAGCTCTTCTGGTTAGGATTAATTAGAGTTAATCCAAGAATCGGTGTTACCTGAAGTTTTTCTGAGAACGTTCGAAGAGAGAGTAAAGCTCTGGAGTTCTAGAAGGCAAGAGCAAAGCCCCGAAGCTTTTTCTGAAAGACGATAAGCATTTGTGGGGGACCGAAGGCCCTATTTATAGGCATCAGGTGCCTCTTCGACTTCCAAAAGGTCGTCACGATGGTTCAAATTCCGAGGCAGGAGATGAAGCAACGCTTCATCTTCCCCCAATTAGAGCAAAGCTCTACTTTCAAAACTAATAAATGAAGCGACGCTTTGGATTATCTGCACTGCGCAACGCGACGCGTGTCTTGCGCAGACGCATCAGCGCAGCGCCCAAGGCAGCGCATCCAATCAGAGCGAAGCTCTATTTCAAGCAAAATTAAATGAAGCAGTGCTTCAGATTATTTGCGCTGCGCCGTGCGCTGCACGACACATGTTAGCGCAGATGCGTTTAGCATAGTTGCGCTGCGCCGTGCGTTACACGACACGCGTCAGCGCAGATGCACTAACACAATTGCGCCGCGCCGCGCGACGTGTATCATACTATGGAGCATTTGCGCCAAACAAAATTAAAGTTCTGAAGAAATCTTTCTATTCTTGTTAAAACAAGAAGATTTTCTTCTGTAAAACAGAAGCTCTTGGATCAAAGATCCGACGGTAGGGGAAATTCCGCCAAATCATTCAGAAAAGAGATTTCTTCAACAAATTGAACTTGCTTCTCAATTTGCAAGACGAAGCCTCAAGCAGCAGAGGTGGGAAAACTTGCTCTCTGAACAATGGGACCCTACAAGTCGATCTAAAATGGTCTCTTGCATACTATACACGGGTCTCACTCTCCAAAGTCGAGTTTCGACAGGGAGGGAAACAACCGCTTACGGGTCCTCTCAACTCGTGAGAAGGAAAAATTCTCTTGCAGGATCCTTACGACTTGTAAGAGAAAACCACACTTAGGAATCCTCACGATTCCTAAGGAGAAAAACCCACCTACGAGATCCTCTCGATCCGCAGGGAGAAAAGTCTCTATGAGACCCTCACGGCTCATAGAGTTGAAAAGTCCTAGGCGGCAGATCTGAACCTGCGGTCTAAGCCATCGTTATCTCTGGGAGAAATGAAGTTATCTGCCAATAAGGTTCATTAAAGATGTCATGCTGAAAAGAAAGAAAAAAGGCGAAGAAGTGACACAGGACATTACAAAAATGTGCATCTTTTATTCATAAATATTGATCGAGTACAGGATACATGGTATCAAAGAATAAAAAAATATATATACATCTATTTTACAAGTACAAATGATACAAGGAGAATTACTGAGAAGGAAGCGTCTTGCATAGATTTAGCAATTGCTCACATACTTCCTTCCACGCCTTCTCTTGACCAGCCGCCACCGCCAGTTCGGCCTCTACTTGAGCCCGCTGCTGCCTGAAGGATGCAAGCTGTTCCCCAACGACCTGCTGAGCTGCTTCACGGCCCCGGGCATCACGCTCGGCGGCATCAAGTCTCCGCTTCAATGCTAGCCTATTAGAAATACGCTCCAGAAGACCTTCGAAGACAGCTTTCACCTCGGCAGCGTTCGTCCTAACTTCAGCGCGCAGGCGAGCAGCTGCGCTTGAAGATTCCTGAAGTTCCTTCAACTGTAAAGATGCTTCTTGCTCCAAATGGCGGAAGTAAGAAGTGCTTTGCTCTAGCCAAGTTGTCCGTTGGGTACTTATGTCCAAGACTTCAGGAGAAGGACGCGTCGACTCCAGCCGATGTAGGCAGGCCTCGATCTCCCTGCAGTGGTTAACCCAAGATTTGACGACGCCTTCGTTGTGAAAGTTTACGAGAGCCGCCAACATTGGGTTAACCTCGACAGCGAAATAGACAGCAGAGGGGAGAGTGTCCACGTTAAGTTCCTTAATATACCCGCTCAGCATGCCCAAACTCATCACGGCACCCTTTGAAGATGGACGTTTCAAGAAGGGACCTGCCGGTGAAAGGACACGAGACTCAAGAGGAACCAGAGCTGGAAAAATAGCTGCAAAACGAAACATGGTTAAACGACGGTGCAAGAGATGTTGAAGGGTCATCAAAAAGGAAATTTACTATACCAGCTGCAACAGACGGCAAAGCCGGAAAGGCCGGTGGCGTGGCAGGTCTTGCGTCCCCTCCTTCGATTTGTGGCACTACAATAAGGAAGAGGAAAAGTCAGAAATAATCCTGTCGCTAAGAAAAAAGGGGGAAAACAAAGACATCAAAGTAAAAATGTACTCACCGGCACCACTAGAGGGAGAAGCGAGTTCGGACGGGAAGGAGAAGTATGGGAGCAACACTTGGTATAGATGATCAAAGAGCACTCCTGAAAGGACACAGCGGTATGACGTTAGTACATAAGCCACACGTCTAAAAGATTAACTTGTGAGTCGCGAGTCCATACCTTCCAACATCCGCGATGGCACAAGGGAAGGCTGGGAAGTGACCACCGCCAAAGCAGTAGTTGACGGTGCTCCTTCAAGCAATGGAGCATCGGCACTGGCCGCACCTGCGTTAAAAACAAAAAAACATACTTGTTAGAAAGGATCGCAAGATATAAAAAAAGAGAGAATGATAGCAGCTCGAAATTTACCCGACGAACTGCCAGACGAAGCTGAGGCAATTCCTTCCTCCATTGACATCAGGCCGCCGCCCGTGGCCTCGTCACCTGACTCAATGGGAACCGTTGTTGTACTCGCAAGCCCTGGAGAAGATGGAGGAATATAGGCGGGGAGGGCTATGATTGGAGCATTGCCAGATTCCTGAGAGAGAGCGGCTGGCCCGTCCTCAGGAATCGTGGCCACCTCACCCGCTACTCCTTCGAGTTCTGCGGTCACGGTTGTCTCGTTCACCGCCACCGCGAGGTCTCCAGCCTCAAGCGCCTCGCCTACCACTACCTTTGGCTCGGTTACGACGATCATTTCATCTACCGCCATTTCAGGTTCGGCATCTATGACCCTCTCGGCTACAGATGCCCCAACCTCTGCTTCGGGTCCCGTAGCCCCAACGACGTTGCCCACCGTCAGCTCGGGTTCGGCAGGCACCGCTTCCTCCGTCTCCCTGGGATCAACGGTCTCCGCCTCCCCCTCGGTTGGACTTGGCCCTGCAAGATGGAATGCATAAGAGCCAATGGCTTTATAATTCTTACTACAAGGTTCTGAAAGAAATGCTACCTGAAGAGGATTTATCGTTTGCACTTCGGGCCGCGCGCGCCACTCGCCTACGAGCAGTAGATAGGGCGACAGGGGCCTCTTCAGAAGGAGTGTCAGCGTGAGGAATAGTGCTAGGGCCCGCTCCCGTGGCCAAAGCAGCTCTGCGCGCCTTTGCTTCGCGTCTCAACCGCTTCCGATTCTCCCGAGCCGTTGAGACGGATGCCACTAAGGCTTCTCTAACTAAGGCGTCCTCGTCCGTGAATAGGGATGCCTCCAGATTTTTCAGGGCATCCCTCGTCGTTTTGTCAAGCCGAGGCTCTTGCGGCAACTTCGACGAAACCGGGACCTCAGTAACAGACTCGGGAAGGATCCCCGCATCAACTGATATAACCCCTGCAAAGAAACAAAAGAAGGCTAAGTTGACCATCAGAAGAGATGACAAACTTTCCTTATAAAAGAGAAATGGGGTGGGGCATACCAACGCCTGCTAGGGCACGCTTCTCCTCCTCCTCCTGGAAGGTTTTCAGGGAGGCAGCAATAGCCTCTTCGGTAGAAACACCTGTCGAAAATGGAGCAAATATTAGTTAAAGATGATAATAAAAAGTGCAATAAAATGACAAATAAAGCGGCTGATGATTACCTGACTCAGCGAGTTTGCTTAACATCGCTTCGAGCCTCACCGATCGCTCCGAAGCTGCAATGGCGGTGGCCAAATTGGTGTCCGCAGGGTCTACCAAGAAGCCCTCATTGCTGCCATATTCACATATGCCTTCGGTGGGAGGAGCCGTAGGCGTTAAGTTGAGGATCGCATCGAGGGAAAGGGTGGACTTCTTCTTCTTCTTCTTCTGTCCGCCAGCTTTAGACCCACCCGGAGTAGATTTGCGCTTGGCAGTCACTTTAGGGCGGCGGGTCCCGATGTCTGCTCCTGCGCCAGACCCTGGCGATACCACATTAACCGTCTTTGTGGGAGCATGGGGAGCCGGTGGTGCATCCACCGAAGCAGGCAGTGGCAATCCACGCGGGGGGCTTAACACGCGTGGTCGATCAACTCCGGCATCTTTTATCGGGAGGATGACCTGGATCCTTGGCTGCAAGGGAGCCTTGCGATCGCCGCCAGGAGGCGCACCCCTACGGTCAACCAGCATACGCTTCTCCGTTAAGATGATTGGGCCCATAGCATGCGCATACCAGGCTACATATGGATGGAGTATCTTAGGGGTACAGCTAGGTTCACTGATAAAGAAATAGGAACCTGTATTAAGCCGTATGAAATGATGCATCGCATTCCTTATCCCCTCTTGGTTGGCCACGGGTGTTTCCAAAAAAGCTTCCATCGGGATCCCTTGGTTGTAACTCGATTTCCGGGCAAATCGGTGTGGGTTGTACCTCATAAACAGAGCTGTCTCATTCTGCCTAAACACTAAATAGCCCGGCCGAATGGAGTAGAGGTGGAGGATTTCCCGAGCCTTCAGTACAGAAGCCCCGCCCTTAAACTCATCACGTAGGGGCACCACTGACTTAGTAGTCTCTGAGCCTATGGTGACGAACTTATCCACAAAAGAAATCTTCGCTCCGACCAGATGTGGGCGCAGGAGAAGTCCCCTAGAATCCCATGGGGATGCAACCACAATTGAAGCCCCGACTAACCGCATGACTCGCGGAAGTCTGCATTTCTCAAAGAATGGAGGAGTCTTATGGGAACCAAACACCCCTTGTACGTGCATCTCCATCCAAGAAGTGAAATAGTGCATCGGGAAGTTGGCAGGCTGTACCCCAGGCTCACTAGCGTCCGCCGCTACGCTAAGTCCATTGTAAAGGTAAGCCAGCCCGGCGATCCCTACCGATAACTGCAAACCAGCCACCATTCGATGCGCCGGGTAAAAGACGGAGGGCCGCATGAGGCGTGGATGCGTGGGGAGCGTGAAGCTGCATAACTATAAACCTAAGAACCCTATAAAAAAAGTCTCCTCGTCCATTCCAGGAACGGCGATCTCTGAGAAAGGGACGCTAGCAGTGCCGGGGAGATAAAAATCCCGCTGGTCTTTTTCCGATGTAGGTCGGCGGTCCAAGCCGAGACCAAAAGGGCCAACAAGCTGAGCGAACTTCTCACTCCGCTCTGATAGGAACTCCGGGCGAATAAAGCGAGCAATGAAATCTGCGAAACTGACGTCCCGGTCGCCCGATTCTAAATGGAGTTTCTCATAGATCTCCAACACCTTCACCAAGCCCGGATGCTGATGCTGAATGGCATTCTCTGGAGTTAAGTCAAACACCAGCTGCTTGGTGGCAAAGACGTACTCGTCGGGAGGAAGCAGCTCCTCGTAGTGCTCCCCCCTCATTGGTAGACCCGAAATCTCAGCAAATTCCTCTAAAGAGATAGAGACTTCCCTATCCGCTATCAGGAAGGTGTAGGTGGGGATATTCCATTGTTCAATAAAGGCCTTTATCCACCACGTTGGAGGAGAGGGATACTCGAAAAGCGAGACGTAGACGGCCGAATATAAACCAATCGTCATCAGGTGAGTCCTTTTCGCCGTTAAGATATAGCGGGCCCATTGCAAATATCCGGCAAGCGGTCGCGGGATCAGTCCAATATTGTAAGCCTGTCCCCAAGGGCGTGCTTCACCCTGACAGATTCGTCTCCCCAAGATGTCTATCGCCGGCGGCGGCTGCACTGGGATGGCACCGATTGCAGGCTGGAGGAGGTCGTCAGAATTCCAATTTTTGACCTCCACGGCATACTTCACCGGAGGCTCGTCCGCATAAGGGATCGTAAATATGGGCTCAGAGGGCGAGGTGGAGCTGAAGCTGCGACGGCCTTGGATGATTTGGCTGTACCACCTTCCCCACAGGTGGAGTTTCTTGCACTCGGGATCATGATCTTTAATCAAAGCGAACGCCACCCGGTCCACTGGCGAATGGGGGAACCCTCCTTCCGAGCGAACCAAAGGGAAAGACAAATCTTCAGACATGTTTCCTGTAGAAAAAACAAAAAATAACCGTTAGTGTTCCAATGCTTCACATTTTAAAATCTTACATCACACTGCAATGCAGTGGGTAGGGGACCAAAGGGGGACCCACAAAATCTGGATGACGGTACATCATTTAATAAGACAACCCCATCATTAGATGAGACCGTCAATTAATAAAAAAGTCCCCAAGAGAATATCCTCATTGATGGGACACCCCTAGAGATAAGGGGAAAATCTCCTCTTTCAGAGCAAAGCTCTATCACAGAGTGACATTTGTCAAACTCTGGTCTCAGGGGAACAAGATTCCTTAAAAGGGCATAGCTCTGTGGTGATAGTGGAAAAATCCATCATTTTTATTTTTAACACTTAGGAGAATTAGAATTTTGGAATTTCGAAAAAAAACCATGAAAACTTATAAAAAAGAAAAAGTTTCTTATTTTTCAAAATCTAAAGATCTACAGTGGATCCAAGAGCAAAGCTCTGTTTATGGGTTAAAACCCATAGACCAGATCTCTGTAAATCTGTAAGTTTTTGAGAGCAAGGCTCTGTTGATGAAACTCCAAAGGGGTTTTCTTTAGATCAAAGATCTACAAGAGTAAGGCTCTGTTGATGAAACCCCAAAGGGGTTTTCTTTAGATCAAAGATCTATAAGAGCAAAGCTCTGTTAATTAAATTTAAATATGTTTTTTTTTTACCTAGAATGATCTAAGTTCTGAACTTTAAAGTTCTTGGGAAAAATCAAGAGCAAGGCTCTGAAAAATTCTTAAGCAAGAGCAAGGCCCTGAAGTCAAAATTCTTGAAGTGGTAAAGAATTACCAAGGACCAAGGGTCCTATTTATAGGCGCCTGCGCCTTTTCACCTGACCCCTTTGATCCGACGGTCAGGATCTTGCCACCGCTACACTCACGTGCGCGCCACGTGAGCGCAACGGTGGGGGGGCATTTGTTCCCCCAATCAGAGCAAGGCTCTGTTTGAATTTTGAAAATTCAAATTTCTGAAGCAACGCTTCAGATCCCGTGCGCTGCGCGCAACGCGCTACGTGTCAGAAGTTGACACGGCAGCACAACGCCCAAGGCAGTGCGTCCCATCAGAGCAAGGCTCTTTAAAAAACAAAAGCAACGCTCAGTTGCGCAAGCGCTGCGCTGCGTGACACGTGTCTACGCAGTTGCGCAAACACAACTGCTCAAGTGCACCGCTGCGCGACACGTGTCTGCGCAGTTGCGCAAACACTATTGTGCAAGAGCACCGCTGCACGCCACGTGTCTGCGCAGTTGCGCAAGCATAACTGCGCAAGCGCATCACTGCGCGACACGTGTCTGCGCAGCTGCGCAAACACTGTTGCGCAAGCGCACCGCTGCTCGACACGTGTCTGCGCAGTTGCGCAAGAACTGTTGCGCAAGCGCTTCACTGCGCGACACGTGTCACGCGCTGGGGAGTTGCGCAAAAACAGAATGAAGATTTAAGGAAATTTTTCTGTTCTTGTTAAAACAAGAAGATTTCTTCTGTAAAACAGGAGCCTTTGGATCAGAGATCCAACGGTGGGGAAAATTCCTTAAATCACTCAGAAAAGATCTCTTTAACAAATTTAACTAATTTATGAGCACTATAAAAGAGACCCCAGACCTCATTTCAAAGGCATCAACATCTGGCAAAAAAAAAGAAGAGAGAAAACTCTTGAGAATTCTTGAAGAACACAAAAAAAAGAAGGTAAAAAACCTTGAAAAGAGAAAATTCTCTTAGGAACAGATCATTGATCTAAGAACAAGATCATGGATCTTCAACAATAAATAAAGAAATAAGTAAATAAAATAAAAAAATAATAATAATAAAAAAATAGTGCCTTGCACTTGTTATGAACCCTTGGTTCTCTGAAATAAGGAAAAATAAGAAAACTGGTTTTTTTTTAGATCAAAGGATTAAAAAGTGCTCTGCACTTCTGTTTCTTAAAGATTCTCAATACTCTGCATAAATGCAATGCATTGCTTGAAGGGCCAGACCCAAATCAAAAAGACCTAACATGCCAAAACAAATTGCAGAGCAATGAAATTGATGCTCTGCATCATTTATAAAGGGCAGAGCCCAAAACAAATTGATGCTCTGCATCTTTTCTGGGCAAAGCCCAAATAAAAATAAAAACAAATGCAAATAAAATATTGGACATTTTTAACTGGACTTAGCCCAATCGTGGTCATAAGTCCTTAAATTAAATTAATTGAGCAAAATAGCTCTCCTGAATCAATCCACATCCGGTTCGAGGGTACATCTCCGAACTCCTTTGATATCCATCGTTGTAATTCTTCAACGACGTCAAAGAGGTGACGGGTCCCAACGACCACACACCCATATGGACTGCGGGGTCCTTAAAATCGTGGACCGAAACGTCCCTAAACTAATATTGGACCGAAACGTCCCTAAACTAATATCGGACCGAAACGTCCCTAAACTAATGACGGACCACCACGTCCCTAAACTGGAACATGGACCGAAACGTCCCTAAACTAATATTGGACCGAAACGTCCCTAAACTAATGACGGACCACCACGTCCCTAAACTAATATTGGACCAAAACGTTCCTAAACTAATATCGGACCGAAACGTCCCTAAACTAATGACGGACCACCACGTCCCTAAACTGGAACATGGACCGAAACGTCCCTAAACTAATATTGGACCGAAACGTCCCTAAACTAACGACGGACCACCACGTCCCTAAACTGAAACACGGACCGAAACGTCCCTAAACTAATATTGGACTGAAACGTCCCTAAACTAATATCGGACCGAAATGTCCCTAAACTAATGTCGGACCGAAACGTCCCTAAACTAATGACGGACCACCACGTCCCTAAACTGGAACATGGACCACCACGTCTCTAAACTGGAATAATAGAGCCAATTGCTCTTCTTTCGGATCTAAACGATCCCGTTCAAGTCGATCTTAGTCCAAAATAGGACTAACGTATCCTTGGCGAACGTTTAAGTTGATCTTAGCCGCAACGCGACTGACGTATCCTTAAACTAAAAAAAAACACCAAACCCAAATCTAAATAAATACGGATTTGGACTAATCCACGTCCTACGGGCGACGGCATTACTCAGTCTCCGTATACAATCCACGGACAACCACAAACAAAACAAACACACACGACACGAAGTGAAATTCTGGAGAAGGAGAAAGTTGTTACCGCAATACGGTAGCGTAATTAACTGTAGGGGCTTGCGCCTACAGGGAAGAGCGTCCCCACAATCAAAAACCCCTCAAGCGAGGGGGAATCTGACAAAGTCCGCTACATCGGCCGCATCCGTCTAAACCTTCGATACACGGTGCCATAAATCAACTTGGCATCTTCGGAGAGGTAGACGGATAAAACCAAATAGCATCTGCCCCGAATCTCAGTGCCAGGACATCGCAGTCCTGTGCGGCCGCCTTTCGGAGGGGAACAATGCTCTTTTGTTAAGGAAGCCCCATAGGAGGTGGCTCTTTCGGCCAAAACCAAAAGGATGCTGAATGATCTCCAGACATGCCCGGCAATCAGGTGGAAGAATCCGCCGGAACTCCAGATCATCGAAGGGATGCTGAAGCCGCGCCCAACTCCAAAGATCAGTGGCGATAGCCAAAGCTCCCACACCCAGCCGTCGAAATCTTCGAAAAAGAAGAAGAAATCCAGAAAGCCCGTGAAGCTTGGCGATAAGAGCACGAACCTGCAGAAACAGATCGACGCGCTGGAAGAGTATAACCAGAAGGTGCGGACCCCGATCACGCTGCAAGAATTCATCGACCACATCCTTGAAGACGGAGATGATGGAGAAGACTCGTTAGATGGATATGAGGATTACGTTGTAAGTTGTCATGTGATCTCTCACTCATTAATAGACGATGAATAGGCTCCTTGCACCTAGAGGCTGGGGGCAAGTCCTGAACCGGAACTTCCAGGGCCATCAGACGAAATGATCGATGCATTCTTAAATAAAGCTCTTATGAAAAGTAAAGCTGATCGGGAGCGTGAGATGGCTATATTTGAGAAAGCCAAACGCTGGCGGCTGGACGAAAGAGTTGAAACACTCCCTCCAGATCAAAGTACATCCGTCATGAACAAAAACAAGTCCAAGACAAAGAAAAGGTTTGCTAAAGCCATATCAATGGGAATGAAGCTGCCATCCTCCGAAGCGAACGCTCTTGGTGAAGGAGAAACACGTCCTAGCTACTGTCTATATCATCGAAAGATTTCGCACCCCACCGAAGAGTGCAACGCTTTTACAAGATGGTGGCAGGGATATGTTGCTCACCGACAGCATTTCAAGTGGATGAAACGCAAAACTCGCCGGGAGCAAAGAAATACGACCGAGGAGCATAAAAGAACCACCGGCAATTATCGCGTGATGAACGCCGGGGGATCACAAGTTCTCACATTCGGGAGCGACTCTGACGAGGAAATGGCTCTTGGCCCTCTCTTTAAAGAGTCCACTTTGGGAAAAGAGGAAGAACCGAAGGTTTACGAAAATATCCAGCTCCGCAATCGTACACTTCCAGAAAAGAATCTCGGACCCGCGACCAGAAAAGATAGAGGAAAAGAGAAGATCTCTGATGATATCGCCCTAGATGAGCATGTCATGAAAGAGCTGACCGCCAAGGATCCGCCAAGGAAAAGTAAGGTGGACTACAGCATTCTGGCACACTTGAGGAAGTTACCCTCGCAGCTCAGCATTCTCGATGCTCTTTTATTATCAAAAGAAGCAAGGGACTCATTGATCAAGGCGCTACAAGAGCCAGAGCAATTCCAAGCTTTTCTCGCCGAAGAAAAGATGAAGGACGAGCTGGGAGAAGTACACACAACCGATATTACCTTCGGCGATGAAGATCTCCTCCTTGGGACGTGCGAGCACAACCGTCCCCTATATGTCTACGGATATTGTCACGGTATCAAGATAGGCAAAATCCTGGTCGACAATGGGTCTTCCGTCAATCTCCTCAACGTGCGAGTGTTGAAGGAAATCTGCATAAGCGTTCAACACCTCGCTCGTGATAAAATCACCATCTCCGGTTTTTACTCTCAGTCATCACGGACTCCCGGGTCTGTGATACTGACGTTACGTTTCGAACTACTCGTCACGGATATTAAATTTCATGTCATTGATGCCGAGACCTGCTATAATCCTTTGTTCGGCCGGCCTTGGTTACACGAGTACAACATCATCCCTTCTACACAACATCAGTGTATGAAATACTTCAAGGATGGTCTCGAGTATACCGTAACAGGAGAGCTGAACCCATCTCCGTGAACAAAGTCTGAAAGTACGAAGATGCAAAATACTTCTTGCCAGATTTCGAGAACACGGAGAGATGTCATAAACCGGAGAACAAAGCTATCCCTGCCATTCCGTTTTCGGGAGTGATACCGAGGAGGAAGAAGAGATAGTTTACTTAGGTCCGCCCCAGTGCAACAAACCAGGACCGTCCGCTCCTATGTTGATCTTTAGCAGCGACTCGGAAGATGAGGTCCATGTTATATTTTCCGCTCGGCCTTCAATACAAACATTCGCTGATGAAGAGCAAAGTTTGCAGGTTGCCATGGTTCCGCCCAAGCATCATAAAGAACTAGACGCGCTTGATACCTACAGTGTGGAAGAGCTGCATACGTTCTATGTCCCTCCCAGGCGAGAAGGTGAAAAGGCAATCCTATTCTACCGATCAAGGAAAACTAAAGTGGAGAAAGAAATCCGGCACAGCGCGGATTCCACACTCGACAGGCTCCAGCCCATCCGTTTGCCCAGATATTACACAAACGGACGACTCTTGAGACGCCAAGGTGTAGCCCTTAAAAAAACTGCTTGACAAGCACGGTTCTATAACAGGATCTGGAACGTCCCTGGAACTCAGCGAAAGTTGCCCAACGGGAAAATGGAAACGATCGGGCTTAGATATGTTCAATCCAAGAAACGGGAGTTACTCCGTGACTGCTACGTCATACATGACTTTGATGAAGAGGGAGATGCTTTTTGGGAAAATGCTAACCCTGAATCAGAAAGAAATCCTGAAGTAAAAATGCCCAGTCCGGCGTTTGAAGAACAAATGGACAAGCTTATAAGGGAAGCGAGTCAAAAGGTTCGAGACGACCACAATCGCGAAATGCCCATCTACGAGAAAGCCAGGATGCAACGCCTTCTTCAACAGGCTGCGAAAGATGAAAATGCTCATCCCTATCAACCCGTCATACAAAAGGCCCAACACAGAAGCAAAAATAAATCAAAGAGCGGGAAAGTGTTCGAGAGCGACAAAGTGGGACCAAGAAACCACGCGATCAGGAATCGAGTAATTCAGATTCGTCTCTTATAAAGAAGATGAGTCGAGCATACTCTTTTCCTCAGAACAAAACACGGAAGATACTTGATCTCGCCAGAAGACATCAACTGATTATACTCCCGGAGTCCAAGCACCCCGAGCAAGCAGGCGAAGTCTCTCATCCGGACTATTGCTCCTATCATAGGGCAATAGGACATTCTATTGAAGACTGCTTCACCTTCAAGAACTGGGTCGAAGATCAATATCGACAGGGCATGTTCGCTCTATCTTGCAGCTGGAGGGTAACCCCGCCGCAGAAGCATGAACCCAAATCCACGAGGGTAGAACCAGATCAACATCGGTCTTGGAAGCGAGCTCGTGCCTGCCACGCGATAACGCTATCAGAAGAAGACCCCGACTGTATGGATAATCTTCCCTGGTGCTTCGAAAACAATGATGACGAGGTGATCTCAGAGTTTCACCGGCGCCGAAAGAGCTGGAAGATGGAATACATACCACTGTAGATAATCTCAAGAAAATTGATTTGGGGACGGCAAGTGACCCGCGGCCGACGTTCGTCGGCGAATTGCTGTCTGAAGAAAGGGTGGCTACACTAAAGGACGTGCTCATGCAGCATAAATATTGCTTCGCATGGAATTATTCCGAGATGCCAGGACTAGACCCAGAGATTGCGGTTCACAAACTGGCCATATCCTCGGACGTCAAGCCAATCAAACAAGCGCCGAGAAGAATGCGGCTCGAGCTTGAGATTAGCATCAACGCCGAGGTCAAGAAGCTAATCGACTCTGGTTTTATCCAGGAGGTTCAGTATCCTGATTAGATCGCCAACATTGTCCCGGTGATGAAGAAAAATGGGGCAGTACGCATATGTGTGGATTTTCGGGATCTCAATAAAGCCTGCCCGAAAGATGACTTCCCAGTACCGGTCACCGAGCTAATGATTGACAATACGTCCACCCATGAGGTTTTCTCCTTCATTGACGGCTCGTCAGGATACAATCAGATAAAAATGCATCCCGAAGACCAGAAACACACCGCTTTCCGGACCCCTTCGGGTATATTCTGCTACAAGGTGATGCCCTTTGGTCTAAAGAACGTCGGTGCCACCTATCAGAGGGCTATGACAAAGATCTTCGATGACCTCATACATGAAGTCGTCGAATGCTATATCGAAGATCTCATGGTGAAAAGCAAATCATACGAGGAACATTTAGAGCATCTGAAGATCGTATTTCAACGCCTTCGGCAATACAACTTGAAGATGAACCCTCTCAAGTGCGCGTTCAGAGTTTCCTCGGGAAATTCCTGGGATTCATCGTCAGACACCGAGGCATCGAGATGGATCCGTAAAAAATCAAGGCAATTATGGAGATGCCTCCACCAGGGACTCTCAAGCAATTGCGGTCTCTCCAAGGGAAGCTCGGGTATATTCGGCGATTTATAGCTAATCTCTCAGGCAAGTGCCGTCCTTACAGCCACCTGATGAAGAAAGGAACCCCTTTCGTCTTGGACCGCAAATGCCAAAGCGCGCTGGACGAAATCAAGCAATACCTGCAGAACCCACCAGTGCTGGCCGCTCCGGTCAAGGGAAAGCCTCTCATTCTATATACAACTGCCCTTGAAGGTTCCTTAGGCGCATTATGGGCACAAGAGAACGACCAAGGGAAGGAGAAAGCCCTCTACTATTTAAGTCGAGTTCTACTGGGGGCAGAAAGCAATTACTCCCCCATCGAAAAAAACTTCCTGGCATTAATCTTCGCGATAACAAAGCTCAGGCATTATGCATTGGCGCATGAAGTCCGTCTCATATCGAAGGTGGATCCCCTCAAGTATTTGATGTCAAAGGCCATATTGACGGGACGGCTCGCTAAATGGGCTTTTCTCTTGATGGAGTTCTCAATAACTTATCAGCCTCTTAAGGCAGTGAAAGGCCAGGCCATCACCGACTTCCTCGCTGAGCATCTGATACCTGCCGATTCTCCTTTAAATTGCGAACTGCCAGACGAACATGCGTTTGACACGATCGACGGGGGTGATACTCGGTGGGAGCTTTACTTCGATGGAGCATCCTCCATGAAGAAGCATAAACAAAACACGCCCATAATCAAATCAGGGGTAGGACTCATCTTCGTAATTCCATAAGGAGGGGTAATGCGCTTCGCTTTCTCTTTAACAGAGCCGAGGATAAACAATGAAGCCGAGTATGAAGTTTTGATAGTAGGTCTTGAGATCATTATCGACATGGGGATTGAAAACCTCTTCATATACGGAGACTCCCAGCTGGTTGTTAGTCAAGTAAACAATGACTATCAGACGTGCAAACCAGAACTGGTAAAGTACGGCCAGAGGGTACAACAGCTGCTGACCCAAATACCTTCCTATACCTTGGAAAGCATACCGCGTGCGGAAAATAGCAAAGCGGATGCATTAGCCAAGCTTGCTAAAGAACTGGCCGATGAGAACCTCGATGACGTGAGGATCGTTGTGCAAAGCCGTCGGGTTCTTGCGCCGGCAGAAATATCTTCGGAGTCGTCCGAAGAAAAAGGAGAGACCGAGCAAATGGCCCTGCAAACAAAAGACCAGGAAAAGGCTGAGGATTGGAGGGAAGTATTTATAGACTACTTCAAATCCCGTCTGACACCTGAAGACGCGTCCTCAAAACATCAGCTCATGAAGCGAGCTCTATCTTTTGCCTTCGTTAATGATACTCTGTACAAGAGGTCATTTGATTCTCTATGGTTAAGATGCCTGGGACCTGAAGAGGAAAAGAGAATCGTCCAAGAAACTCATGACGGGCTTTGCGGTTCTCACCAAGCTGGGCCGAAGATGAAACTGAAGATTAAAAGGATGGGCTACTATTAGTCCACGATGATCCAGGACTACCTTGAGTATGCAAAGCAATGCCACTCATGCCAGATCCATGGGGACTTTATCTACCAGCATCCGAATCCATTACATCTGACAGTGGCTAGCTGGCCGTTCGAAATGTAGGGGACTGACATAATCGGCCCCATCGAACCAGCATCGTCCAGAAGACTTCGGTTCATTTTGGCGACAACTGATTACTTCTCCAAATGGGCAGAAGCAGTACCGCTGAGGGAGGTGAAGATGGAGAATATCCTCCATTTCTTCAAGACACACGTCATTTATCGGTTTGGCACTCCGCGACAGATTATCTCCGATAACGGACCAGCCTACAGAAGCCACAAGATCAGCCGCTTCGCACAACATTATAACATAGACTGGAGATACTCCTCAGTCTATAATCCTCGAGCTAACGGTCTGGCTGAGGCTTTTAACAAGACATTGACAAAGATTGTAAAGAAGACGGTGTCTCGAAATAAAAAAGGACTGGCACGAGAGACTGGATGAAGCTCTCTGGGCGTACCGGACTACGTTCAAGATGGCCACGAACACAATGCCATACGCATTGGTATTCGGCACAGAAGCGGTACTCCCCCTCGAGATAAAGCTACCCTCTCTACGAGTGGCAGTTCATTACGAGCTAATGGACGAAGAGAATGCTCACCTTCGGCTTGAGGAGCTCGATGCCCTTGATGAAACCCGGCTCATAGCGCAACAAAATCTGGAAGCTTACAAAGCAAAGATGAAGCGCTCATACGAAAGATTTGCTAGGCCGAGAACATTCCGCCAAGACGAACTCGTGCTAGTGGTCAAAAGACCTATGATTCCCAATCGTGCCAAGCGGGGGAAATTCGAGCCAAACTATGAAGGCCCATATATTATAGACAAGGTCTACCAGGATGGAGCCTATCTACTCATGGACATGCATGGCGAAAGGCCCTTTAGGCCAATAAACGGTCGCTTCCTGAAGAAGTAATACGCTTGACGAGTCACGGCCTAGGTCAATGATAGATGACGACGCCTATCTCCGCTCGTTATCTTCCTGAGCCCAAGCTCTATAAGTAGTAACCGGCTTCCTTTACAACGGACCGAAACGTCCTTAAACTAACGACGGACCGGAACGTCCTTAAACTACCAATGGACCACTATGTCCTAAAACTAGCCGTTGACCGAGATGTCGATAAACTACGGTGGATTGTAGCGTCCCAAAGCTGATATATAAAAAAAAAGAATAAAAAAAAAGAAAAAAGAAAACGGTATGTCCATAAGCAAAATGGGCACGGATGAAAACCCGAAAGGGCTCCATGAGTAAAGACAGCAGGGCTACCAGCGAGTTTTGTGAAAACCCGAAATGGCGCAACCTCGTTAGAATAAAAAAAAGAAAGAATAAAAAAAAGAGAGAAAAAAGATAACGGTATGTCCACAAGCAAAATGGGCACGGGTGAAAACCCGAAAGGGCTCCGTGAGTAAAAACAGCAGAGCTACGGGCGAGTTTTGTGAAAACCTGAAGGGGCACAATCTCGTTAAAAGACACTTTCAAGGTCCTCTCGACTTTATAAGGAGAAACCACCTGCGTGAGATCCTTACGACTCACAAGAGAACAACACACTTAGGGATCCCCATGATTCCTAAGGAGAAATTACACTTGTGAGATCCTCACGACTCGTAAGAAGAATCCTCTTATGGGACCCTCACGGCTCATAAGATTCAAAAGTCTTAAGCTACAGGGATATGAACCTGTTCTTAATCAGCCCCCACAACCTCCAATACTGCCCTACAAACGGCTCAATGCTGACCCTTGTATACAATCCACGGGCGCGAATAAACATTTCCCTAACGAAGTCCCATCCGTGACTAGGGATATGTCTATATGGTGAACAACCCTTGTAAGTCCTCTCGATTTATAAGGAGAAAACCCTCTTGTAAGATCCTTACGACTTATAGGAGAACATACACTTAGGAGTCCTCACGACTCCTAAGGAAAAAACGCACCTACGAGATCCTCACGACTTGTAGGGAGAAATACCTTCATGAGACCCTTACGGCTCATGAAGTCAAAAGCCTTAGTCGACAAGATCCTAACCCTGTTTACTAAGCCACCTTTGTTCGACATCGACAGAGGCAAATGATGATTCGCTCCCGGCAATATCCTAGTAGTAGCGTGTTTCCCCCAATCAGAGCAAAGCTCTGTTTGAATTTCAAAATTCAAAAACTGAAGTAACGCTTCAGATCCCTTGCGCTGCGCGCCACGTGTCAAAAGCAGACACGCCAGCGCCAGGAGCGCTGCGCCCTAGGCAGCGCACCCCCAATCAGAGCAAAACTTTGTTTCAAAATTCAAATTTTAAAATGAAGCAATGCTTCAGATCCCTTGCACTCTGCGCTGCGCGCCACGTATCAAACACAGGCGCGCTAGCGCTCTGCGCTGCGCGCCACGTGTCAAACACAGGCACGCTAGCGCAGTTGCGCTGCGCTGCACGCCACGTGTCAAACGCAGGCGCGCTAGCGCCAATTGCGCCAGCACTGGAATTTAAATAATAAATTATTAATTAATCAGAATTAAAATTCTGTTCTAGAAAGATCTTTCCAATCTTATTAAAATAAGAAGATTATCTTTTATAGAGGCCTTAGGATCAAATATCCAACGGTGGGGAAATATCCCCAGATCAATCAGAGAAAGATCTCTGTAACTAACTTAACAAATCAATTGTCCCTATATAAAGGCCCCAAGACTTCAAGTCTCATATAGAGAGAACCCTCTGCAAATTTTGAGAAAAAACTCAAAGAGAAAGAAAGGCAAGCCTTTGAAGAAAGAAGATTTTTTCCCTTCATCTTTAAAGGTAAAGAATTATATTTCTTGAAGAACAGAGATGGAAACATCTCACAAAAAGAAGAAACCTCTTCTAAAAAGATCAAAGATCTAAGAACAAGATCAAGATCTTCAATAAAAAAGAAAAAGATCAAAGAGATCTGATTATAAAAGATTAAAAAGAAGTAATTTACATCATTCATAGATCTTTTGATCTATAAAGGCATATCCTTTTGATGAGAATAAGAACCTTGGTTCTTGGATCTTGAGGCAATGTCGCTTTTGAAGAACAGAACAAAAAACTTGTTCTTTGATCTGAATTTGATCAAAATGCGCTCTGCGCTATTGGAAAGTGCCTTGCACTCTTGAAATACGCCTTTGCACTTATTAGACCGGCGCACTGCGCCAGAACGCGCCACGTGTCAACCACAGAACGGTTTGCGCTTCTAAAAATAGCGCACTGCGCTCTTGGACTGGCGCACTGCGCCAGAGCGCGCCACATGTCACTCACTGGCGCAGCGCACTCATACAGCGCAGTGCGCTAAAAGACTTGCGCTTAGCGCAGAGCGTGACACGTGTCACCTTCGCATGCGCTAGCGCATTGCGCTTTTTCATTGGCGCAAAGCGCCTGATGCGCCACGTGGCACACTATCAGAACAACGCTTTAAAATGCTATGCATTATAAAAGGACAGAGCCCAAAGCCTAATAGGTAGAACATGAAAAAAATGTTAAACATTTTCAACTGGACTTAGCCCAATTCTGGCCATAAGTCCTCAATAGAAATTGAACTGAGCACAACTGCTCTTCCAATCAATTTACACCCGGTTCGAGGGTACATCTCTGTACTCCTCTGATATCTGTCGTTGTAATTCCTCAACGTCGTTAGAGAGGTAACGGGTCCCAACAACCACACACTGCTACGGACTGTGGGGTCCTTAAACTCATGGACTATGACGTCCTTAACCTCGACCGTGATGTCTTAAAACTAATACCGGACTATGATGTCCTTAACCTTGACCGTGATGTCTTAAAACTAACATCGGACTGTGAGGTCCTTAAACTCATGGATTATGACGTCCTTAACGTCGACCGTGATGTCTTAAAACTAATACCGGACTATGATATCCTTAACCTTGACCGTGATGTAACATCGGATTGTGAGGTCCTTAAACTCATGGACTATGACGTCCTTAACCTTGACCGTGATGTCTTAAAACTAATACTGGACTATGATGTCCTTAACCTTGACCGTGATGTCTTAAAACTAACATCGGACTGTGAGGTCCTTAAGCTCATGGACTATGATGTCCTTAACCTCGACCGTGATGTCTTAAAACTAATACCGGACTGTGAGGTCCTTAAACTCATGGACTATGACGTCCTTAAGCTTGACCGCAATGTCTTAAAACTAACATTGGACCGCAATATCCTTAAACTACTTATCGACCGCAATGTTACTAAACAAAACAATAGAGCCCAATTGCTCTCTTGTCGGATCTAAACGATCCCGTTAAGTCGATCTTAGTCTAAAATTAGACTAACGTGTCCTTAACGAACGTTTAAGTTGATCTTAGGCTCAAATAAGGCTAACGTATCCTTAAACACAACCCCCCAAACCCAAATCTAAGAAAGATACGGATTTGGACTAATCCACGTCCTACGGGCGACAACATAACTTAGTCTCCGTATACAATCCACGGGCAACCGAACACAAAACAAACACCAACGATACGAAGTGACCATATGGAGAAGGAGAAAGTTGTTACCGCGATGCGGTAGCGTAATTAACTGCAGGGGCTTGTGCCTGCAGGGAAAATCGTCCCCACAATCAAAACCCCTTCAAACGAGGGGGAATCTGATGAAGTCTGCTACATCGGCCGCATCCGTTTAAACCTTCGATATATGGTGTCATAAATCAACTTGGCATTTTAGGAGAGGTGGACGGATATCACCAATTAGCATCTGCCCCGAATTTCAGGCAAGACGGACCTGCGTGGTCGCGTCCCCGTTGTTCGGTGGGGAACATATTCTGGCACGCCCGGTGGGACCTTTTTCTCTTTCCACTCCACACTTCGTGTGTCGTATTCGTGAACGAATCGCGGTTTGTTAATGGTTGCCCTTGGGTTTCAAGTTACTAAGATCTGGTCTCTTGCTTGGAGCAGAAAGCAAAACCAGCAATGGCGTCCACTTGTGCAAGATATTCCAACTGCAACTGCAACCTACGATCCGCCTCACCTGGAGGTGTAGCTTATAGACCTCATGCCGCTTTCCTGTTCACGATGTCCGTGGAACAGGTTACTCAAGCCACCACAGGGCTGTTTTTCGGGACCATGCTCCCGCCAACGAGCTTCACTACTCCCGTGCCCGTACCAGAAGCTCCCAAGAAGTCGGTCTTTGATCGACTTACAGTTACTGCGGCCCCCTCTCAACGGGTCGTCCAACACCAGAGCCTCGGTCTTCTCCAGATTGGGCCAAAATTCCTGCGGGCCCACAATGAAGCTTGCAGTCCCAGAGAAGGTTATTCCGAAGAGAGTAACCAACCCTGCTCCTGAAGTCGTCAAGGCGGCTTCTCCTGCTAAGGGGTCGGTCTTTACAAGACTGACCATCCCAACTCTTAATCCTGCTCCTGTTACTCAAAGAACCTCAGTCTTTAACAGGCTGACACCGGCAACGACCCCTCACCTGAACAGGGGGCAAGACAAGGCCATCCCCGTTACCGAGCCAATTCCATCAGCGCGACATGCTCGACGTCGCCACTGGCGTCGAGTGAGGAAGTCAGGAGGCAACTCCCCTTCAGGGTTAACTCCACCAGCCCCGACGGCGGAAATTAATGCTGCTGTTCCAACCGGGAACAGCTTTGAGCTGTTGAATAAGGTGCGTAGGAATTCTCCTACCGTTGTATTAAAAAGGTCTCCTCCTCCACTGGAGAAGGTTGCGGAAGCAAAGCCAGAACGGTCACCGCAGCGGCTGTCCTCCAAGATCTACAAAGTTTGGCGTCAAGTCCAAGACTTGGTGATTGATCCAAATTTCTTCCGCCAGCACAAGAAGCTGAAGGTCCGACAGGAAGAAAGCCATCCTGCCAAGCCACGAAAAGCTGTCTGGGTGCCTACTGCGACGACCCCCTCAACTTCGACCGCTCATAAGAAGAGAAGGCCGGAGAAGACCCCCATGCTTGCGACAAATGTCAAAGGCACTGAGCCCAAATGCCCTAAGTCTGGGGGCATGGTAGTACATACTGTTTATATGGCATCCGGGAAGGAGGATAGCCGCGCTTCTATGGGCCACCAACCACTCACTCGATCCATCACAATAGCCCATGAACAGTAGCAGCAGAAGCTCCAGGAGATGCTGACTGCGATGGCCGCACTCACCGGGCCAAAAGAAAGCCCGGATGCGTCATCGGAACAACGTCGCGAACACGAGACCGATGCTGAATTCCTTCGTAGAATGCTTGAAAAGAAGGACAAGGATGCTGCGGAACAAGCGGCCAATATAAAGCAGATGGCTCTTCTGTTCCAAGACATGGTCAGGATGATGATACAGCCGGATCCTCTGATTATCCTCGAAGACGACAGAGGAGAAACGTCAAATGCACCTCCGGCTCTTTCAACAGCCAAAGAGGAAACAATCTCTAAGGCCGCCCTGGATGATTATATTGGTCAACAAATACGAGTTCACCAGGTAAATGAAGCGGCTGTCCAGGTCGTCAAAACGAGGTGACCATATCCGAGCTGGTATGATCAGATAAAGTACCCGCCGGGCTACACAACCCCGAAATTCCATGTCTACAAGGGGACAGGCAATCCCCATCAACGTGTCGCCCAGTTCAGGGCTTTTTGTGGCAACAACGACGGTGATGATAAGCTCTTGCTTTGCTAATTCGTCAGCAGCTTATCGGAGACGGCGTTTGAGTGGTACTCCGAGCTTCCAAATGACTCCGTCAAAACTTTCGCAGAAATGGAGTTGCTATTTACCCAGCGATTCGCGAGCGCCAGCGAACGCACCCCAATAACGGCGTTGATTAATGCAAGGGTGAAGCCGGGCGAAACTTAGGTTCAATACGCAATCCGATGGAGAAATCTGTGGTCAAAGTGCGAACAGCGCATCGAAGAAGCACCAGGGGTGGGCATGTTAGTGGGCACCCTAGACCCTCAAGCAACTATTTCACAGTTTATGATGTTTTTTAAACCGACCACGCTCCAAGCTTTAATCGATAAGCTAGCCCAGATGGATCAAATAGGTCACAGACCGTCTCCCTCGAAACCGGAACCGCGGAACGACAAGGGTAAAGGGAAGGCAACCTTCGTTGCGAACACCCAACAGCAACCCAGTGCCCCAAAGCTAACGGATCAATTGGAGGAGAGACGATGCTATTACAATGAGAAAACGAAGCGTTCTTACTCATTCCCACGGGACAAAACAAAGAGGTTGTTCGAGCTAGCTATGCGCAACAGGCTTATCAATTTGCCGAATCCAAGGCGACCCCCGCAACCTAACGAAGTGAATAATCCCAATTATTGCCCTTACCACCAAACGGTAAGCCACCCGATCGAGGATTGCTTCATCTTTAAGGGATGGATCGAGGATCAGTACCTATAAGGAAAGTTTGCGCTGTCTGAGAAGTGGAAAGTAAACCCACCACAACCGCACACTCCTAAGAAAACGGACACACCGCGGGCAACGTGCTCTTTTTGTAAGGTTTGCCTAGCACCCTATGAAGAGTTTTGAAGCATTACATGTCTCAAAGTATGTATTTTTAAGGTGCTAAACAAACACGCAAAGGAATCGATCCTAGAAAATTAGGGTTATAAAACTTTAAGCTAGTAAAGATTAGGGTTTGAAGGCTACAACCTTTGTAGCTCCCCTTTGCTAGACTCTTTGGTGTCTTGGGTGTTGAGTCAAGGTCCTCTTGAAGTCCCCTTGCGTCCACGACGATCCACCACGGAGTTCTCCGTCCAAGCTCGCTACTTTGATAAAACCGAAGGAAACACTCTAATCAAGTTGGCTAGACTTGAGTAGAATGATGTTGTGGCTTAGGATCTCACTTCAAAAACCTTTCTTTGGTTGTGTTTAACTCACTAGAAAAAACTAGAGAGGAAAAGATGAAGAAGGATGAAGATGGTGGCTTATTTTAGCAAGAGGTGTAAAAAGATAACCTTAAGTTAAAAGGAAAAAGAAATATATATCACTATATATATTTATTTCCTTCTTAACTTCAACCATGATTAAATGATGGATAGTTGGTTTAACTTGGGTTTTAAATGATAAAGAGAAAGATAACCATAGGTTAGTGGTAGTTGAGATAGGTTAGGTTAAAAGAAGAATGTAGAATCAAGAATGATTATCCTTTTCTTTTTCATTTTGCTTTAAAACCAAAATTAAATAATAATCCATTATTTAATCTATGGTGTGAGTCTTATATTGCCACCATTTCCATATGCTAACAACCATGATGGATGGGTGTACGTATGTATGCATGTATGCACATCCACATGTGCATGAAACTAGAATGGAAGAAAGAAACACATGCATGCATGCATACATCCATCAAACCCTAGAAAGGTTTCAAGTGAGAAAACTAATGGTTAGATGATAAATCAACACTTAATTTATCAATCCGGTCATATCTCATACGACCCCACCAAAAGCAGGCCACCCGATCAATGTTCGGTATCATATACGCACATTTCAATCGGGTGCAAGCGCATATCGCATACGCGCACCACAACGTTTCGCCTGGAATGGGTAACTCCTCTGTGGGACTCTAAGACTCGTCAATACGCCGGTAGAGGGTGATGATCATATCAGGTACCCTCAAGCCGCAAGCGGTCAGCTAAACGTAACGGCCACCCGGGTATTGAGCGATCAGAAGAAAACAAGCGAACCTGCTACAACTCCCGTCGAGCCATCCGGCAACACTACCGTACAGTCCGGTCTGTTCGTCAGATATGCTGCATATTGAGCCTAGGGATGGTAACGTCGACCCTAATAACTCAACAAGTCGTGCCGGTGAATGGTCTATAACAGATCGAGAAATTACTGATAACACTTATCAGCAAATCTCTGCAGCCCTGGCTAGGGACTTACTGATATAACCAGTCGGGCACAGTACAGCATCAACCCCCAATACCGGGAGAGACGAAACCCCTCCTATCGCTCATTGCCTTCGTGTGTCTCGGGACTGTACCCAACGGCCACCTGTTTGCACGACTCAATAGAGCCGTGGTAGGGTGGCAATCAAAGTACAGTGGGAGAACATACAAGACTCCATGACGATCTCGGGTCTACAGACTAACCTGTACCAGTGTCACCTGAGAACTGCTATCCGACGATAGATATAATTCCATATAGGAGTTCTCAGCGAGTCCGTCCAGTGTACCCAGTCAGCACTGAGCACCCGTATATGATCTTGATGTCAAACATCGATGAATGTGGGAGCATCCATCGCCCATCATATGGGTCTAGTATCATATACGCTAGTCTACTCTGGTATATCAATGCCCCGTCTCGATATACCTACGACTAGGGACTTTTCAGGATATGCTTATAGACTACAGATGTCCCACTAGTATGATCTCCATCATATTCAGAGCAGTCAAGCCAATATCCTCAGGGCTTTATCAGCATGTATGAGTGAATATTAAGCATGATCAAATCAACATGTCAGATAAAAAGGAACCAGATAGCATACTATCATGTCGAGCAAGAATGCATACTGAATATATATACATGTATAGATACATCCACTATCACATAATGGCCTCTAGGGCATACATATATCCAACACTTTTGTTGAAGAAGCTCCATGGGAGGTCATGCTTTCAGCTAAAACCAAAAGGATGCTGAATGATCTTCAGACATGCCCGGCGATCAGGTGGAAGAACCCGCTAGAACCTAGATCATCGAAGGGATGCTGAAGCCACGCCCAACTCCAAAGATTGGTGGTAATGGCCAATGCACTCACGCCCAGCCGTCAAAATCTTTAAAGAAGAAGAAGAAGAGATCCAAAAAGCCCGTGAAGCCTGGCGATAAGCGCATGGACCTACAAAAACAGATTGACGCGCTAGAAGAGTATAACCAGAAGGCATGGACTTCAATCACGCTCTAAGAGTTCCTCAGCCACGTCCTTGAGGACGAAGATGATGGAGAAGGCTCGTCGGATGGATCTGAAGATTATGTAGCAAGCTGCCATGTGATCTCTCATTCATCGCTAGATAATGAAGAAGCTCCTTGTACAAAGAAACTGGGGGCAGAGCCTGAACCAGAACTTCTGGGGCCGTCAGATGAAATGATCGACGCATTCCTAAACGAAGCTGTCCTGAAAAGTAAAGCTGATCGGGAGCGTGAGATGGCCATACTTGAAAAGGCCAAACGTCGGCGACTGGACGAAAAAGTCGAGATACCCCCGTCAGATCAGAGTACATCCGCCACGAATAAAATCAAGTTCAAGACGAAGAAAAGGTTTGCTAAAGCCATATCAACGGGGATGAAGCTACCACCCTCTGAAGGAAACACTCCTGGTGAAACAGAAACACATCTTAGCTACTGCTTATATCATCGAAAGATTTCACAACCTACCGAAGAGTGCGACGCTTTTAAAAGATGGTGGCAGGGATATGTTGCTCACCGGCAACATTTTAAGCGGATGAAACGAAAAACTCATCGGGAGCAAAGAAGTGCGACTGAGGAGCATAAAAGAAATACCGGTAACTGTCACATGGTCAACACCGGAAGATCGCAGGTTCTCACTTTCGGAAGCGACTCTGACGAAGAGATGGCTTTGGCCCTCTCTTTAAAGAATCCACTTTAGGGAAGGAGGAAGAACCGAAGGCCTGCGAAAACATTCAGCTGCGTAATCGCACGCTTCCAGAAAAGAATCTCGGACCCACGAGTGGAAAAGATAAGGGAAAAGAAAAGGTCTATGAGGATATCGCCCTGGATGACCAAGTCATGAAAGAGCTAACCGCCAAAGACCCGCCAAAGAAGAGTAAGGTAGACTATAATGTTCTGGTACACTTGAGGAAGTTACCCTCGAAGCTCAGTATTCCTGACGTCCATCTACTATCCAAAGAAGCGAGGGATTCATTGATTAAGGTGCTCCAAGAACCAGAGCAATTCCAAGCTTTTCTCGCCGAAGAAAAGATGAAGGACGAGCTAGAGGAAGTACACACAGCCGATATCACCATCAGCGATGAAGACCTCCTCCTTGGGACGTGTGAGCACAACCGTCCCCTCTATGTCTCGGGATACTGTCACGATATAAATATAGGAAAAATCCTGGTCGATAATGGGTCTTCCGTTAATCTCCTCAACGTGCGAGTGTTGAAGGAAATCTGCATGAGCGTCCAGCATCTCGCTCGTGATAAAATCACTATCTCTAGTTTCGACTCCCAATCGTCACGGACTCTCGGATCTGTGATACTAACGTTGCGCTTCGAGCTGCTCGTCATAGACATTAAATTTTACGTCATTGACGCCAAGACATGTTGTAACGCTTTACTCGGCCGGCCTTGGTTACACGAGTACAACATCATCCCTTCTACACAACATCAGTGTATGAAATACTTTAAGGATGGTCTCAAGTATACCGTAACGGGAGAGCTGAATCCATTCTCCGTAAACAAAGTCCGCAAGTATGAAGATGCAAAATATTTCTTGCCAGATTTTGAAGACATGGAGAGATGTCACAAACCGGAGAACAAAGATATCACCACCATTCCCGTCTTCGGAAGTGATACTGAGGAAGAGGAAGAGATGGTTTATTCAGGCCCACCCCAATACAACAAGCCAAGACCGTCCGCTCCCATATTGATCTTTGGCAGTGACTCAGAAGATGAGGCCCATGCTATATTCTCCGCTCGGCCTTCAATACAAACATTCTCTGATGCAGAGCAAAGTTTGCAAGTTGCCATGGTTCCGCCCAAACATCATAAAGAACTAGACGCACTTGATAGCTACAGTATAGAAGAGCTGCAGACGTTCTATGTCCCTCCCAGGAAAGAAGGCGAAAAGGCCATCCTATTCTACCGCTCCGAGGAAACTAAAGTGGAAAAAGAAATCCGGCACGGTGCGGATTCTACACTTGACAGACTCCAGCCCATCCGTCTGCCTAGATATTATACAGAGGCTTGAAAGGCTGTTGAAGCGCCAAGAGATACCCTTCAAATAGACTACTTGAAAAGCTAAGTTCTATGACAGAATCTGGAATGTTCCCGGAACTCAGCGCAAGTTGCCCAACGGGAGAATGGTAGCAATCGGGCTTGGATACGTTCGGTCCAAGAAACGGGAGCTACTCCGCGACTGCTACGTCGTACATGACTTTGATGAAGAAGGAGATGCTCAATGGGAGAGTGCTAATCCTGAACCAGAAAAAGTCCCCGACATAAAAATGCCCAGTCCGTCGTTCGAAGAACAAATGGACAAGCTTATAAGGGAAGCTGGTCAAAAAGTTCGAGACGACCATAACCGCGAAATGGCCATCTACGAGAAAGCCAGGACGCAACGCTTTCTCTAACAGGCTGCGAAAAATGAAAATGCCCCTCCCTGTCAACCTGTTGTAAAAAAGGCCCGACGCAGAGGCTGAAACAAGTCAAAAAGCGGAAAAGGCATTCAGCAATGTCAAAGCAAGACCAAGAAGTCACACAAGCGGGCATCGAGCGGTCCGGATTTATCCCTTATGAAGAAAATGAGTCGAGCATATTCTTTTCCTCAAGACAAGACAAAGAAGATACTTGATCTCGCCATAAGACATCAAATGCTTATGCTCCCGGAGTACAAGCACCCTGAGCAAGCTAACGAGGTCTCTCATCCAGACTATTGCTCTTATCACCGAGCAACAGGACACCCTCTCGAAGACTGCTTCACCTTCAAGAACTGGGTTGAAGATCAATATCAGCTCGGCAAGTTCGCTCTATCCAACAGTTGGAGAACAACACTACAGCAGAAGCATGGACCCAAATCCGTGAGAGTAGAATCAGATCAACATCGGTCTTGGAAGCGAGCTCGTACTTGTCATATGACAACGATATCAAAAGAAGAGCTCGAGAATATGGATGACCTCCCCCGGTGCTTCGAAAATAATGATGACGAGGTGATCTCAGAGTTTCCACCGGCGCCAAAAGAGCTGGAAGATGGAATACACACCACTGCAGATAACCTCAAGAAAATTGATTTGGGGACAGCAAGTGACCCGTGACCGACATTCGTCGGTGAGCTGCTATCTGAAGACAGGGTGGCTGCGCTAAAAGACGTGCTTATGCAGCATAGAGATTGCTTCGCATGGAACTATTCCGAAATGTCAAGATTAGATCCAGAGATTGTGGTCCAAAAATTGGCGATAGTCCCGGACGTTAAGCCAATCAAACAAGCACCGAGAAGAATGCGGCTCGAGCTTGAGATGAGCATTAACGCCGAGGTCAAGAAGCTGATCGACTCTGGCTTCATCCAAGAAGTTCAGTCCCCTGACTGGATCACCAACATCGTCCCAGTAATGAAGAAAAATAGGACAGTGCGCATCTGCGTAGACTTTCGGGATCTCAATAAAGCTTGTCCGAAGGACGACTTCCCAGTACCGGTCACCGAGCTAATGATAGACAATACGTCCACTCATGAAGTCTTCTCCTTCATGGACGGATCGTCATGATACAATCAGATAAAGATGCATCCCGAAGATCAGAAGCACACCACTTTCCGGACCTCTTTGGGCATATTCTGCTACAAGGTGATGCCCTTCGGTCTAAAGAACACCGGTGCCACCTATCAGAGGGCCATGACGAAGATCTTTATGACATCATACATGAAATTGTGATTGCTATATCGACGACCTTGTGGTTAAAAGCAAATCATACTAGGAACACCTCGAGCATCTGAAGATCATATTTCAATGCCTTCGACAATACAACTTGAAGATGAACCCTCTCAAATGCGTGTTTGGGGTGTCCTTAGGTAAATTCCTAGGATTCATCGTCCGACACCGAGGTATCGAGATAGATCCGTCAAAGATCAAGGCGATCATGGAGATTCCCCCGCCAAGGACTCTCAAGTAATTGCGGTCTCTCCAAGGAAAGCTCGCGTATATCCGGCGATTTATAGCCAATCTCTCTGGCAAATGCCGTCCTTATAGTCACCTGATGAAGAAGGGAACCCCGTTCGTCTGGGATCACAAATGCCAAGGCGCGCTGGACGAAATCAAGCAGTATCTGCAGAACCCGCCAGTGCTGGCCGCTCCGGTCAAGGGAAAGCCCCTTATTCTGTATACAACAGCCCTCGAAGGTTTCTTAAGCGCATTATGGGCATAAGAGAACGACCAAGGGAAAGAAAGATTTCTCTATTACTTGAGCCGAGTTCTCCTAGGGGCAGAAAGCAATTATTCTCCCATCGAAAAACACTGCCTGACGCTTATCTTCGCGATAACGAAACTCCGGCACTATGCGTTGACGCATGAAGTTCGTCTCATATCGATGGTGGACCCTCTCAAATACTTGATGTTGAAGGCCATATTGACGTGGCGACTCGCTAAATGGGCCTTGCTCTTGATGGAGTTCTCAATAACTTATCAGCCTCTTAAAGCAGTGAAAGGCCAAGCCATCGCCGACTTTCTCGCTGAGCATCCAATACCTGCCGATTTTCCTTTGAACTGCGAGCTGCCAGACGAACATGCGTTTGATGCGATCGACGGTGGTGATGCCCGATGGGAACTTTATTTTGATGGAGCGTCCTCCATGAAGAAGCGAAAACAGAACACCCCTATAATCAAATCAGGGGTAGGCCTTATCTTCGTGACTCCATAAGGAGGGATAATGCGCTTCGCCTTCTCCTTGACAGAGCCGAGGATGAACAATGAAGCTGAATACAAAGCTTTGATAGCATGCCTCGAGATCGCCATCGACATGTGAATTGAAAACCTCCTCATATATGGAGACTCCCAGTTGGTCGTTAGTCAAGTAAATGGTGACCATCAGACGTGCAAACCAGAGTTGGTGAAGTACGGCGAAAACGTGCAGTAACTGTTGACCCAGATTCCTTCCTACACCCTCGAAAACATATTGCGTGCAGAAAATAGCAAAGCGGATGCATTAGCCAAGCTCGCTAAAGAACTGGCCGACGAGAACCTCGATGACGTGAGGATCGTTGTGCAAAGCCGTCGGGTTCTTGCACCGGCAGAAATATCTTCGGGGTTGTCCGAAGAAAAAGGAGCGACTGAGTAAATGACTATGCAAATAAAAGACCAGGAAAAGACCGAGGATTGGAGAGAAGTCTTTATAGACTACTTCAAATCCCGTCGAACGCCTGAAGACGCGTCCTCAAAACATCAGCTCATGAAGCGAGCCCTATCTTTCGCCTTCGTCAATGATACTCTATATAAGAGGTTATTTGATTCTCTGTGGTTGAGATGTCTGGGACCTGAAGAGGCGAAAAGAGTCGTCCAAGAAGTTTACGACGGACTGTGCGGTTCTCACCAAGTAGGCCCGGAGATGAAGTTGAAGATCAAACGGATGGGATATTATTGGCCCACGATGATCCAGGACTGCCTCGAGTATGCGAAGCAATGCCACTCATGCCAGATCCATAGGGACTTTATCCATTAACATCCAAATCCACTACACCCAACAGTGGCTAGCTGGCCGTTTGAAATGTGGGGAACCGATATAATCGGCCCCATCGAACCGGCATCATCCAGAGGGCATCGTTTTATTTTGGCAACAACTGATTACTTCTCCAAATGGGTAAAAACAGTACCGCTGAGGGAAGTGAAGACGAAGAATATCCTCCACTTCTTCAAGACGCACGTTATTTATCGGTTTGGAACTCCGCGACGGATCATCTCCGATAATGGGCCAGCCTACAGAAGCCACAAGATCAGCCACTTCGCACAACATCACAACATAGACTGGAGATACTCCTCAGTTTATAATCCCCGAGCTAACGGTCTAGCTGAGGCTTTCAACAAGACCCTGACAAAGATCGTGAAGAAGACGGTGTCCCGAAATAAGAAAGACTGGCACGAGAGACTGCAAGAAGCTCTCTGGGCGTATCGAACTACATTCAAGACAGCCACAAACACAACGCCGTACGCATTGGTATTCGGTACAGAAGCGGTACTCCCCTTCGAGATAGAGTTGCCTTCTATACGAGTGGCAGTCCATTATGAGCTGACGGACGAAGAGAACGCTCACCTTCGGCTTGAGGAGCTTGATGCCCTTGATGAAACCTGGCTCATAGCGCAGCAAAATCTGGAGGCTTATAAAGCAAAGATGACACGCTCATATGAAAGATTGACCAGGCCGAGGATATTCCGCCAAGGAAAACTCGTGCTAGTGGTCAAAAGACCTATGATCCCTAATTGCGCCAAGCGGGGAAAATTTGAGCTGAATTATGAAGGCCCGTACATCATAGACAAGGTCTACCAGGGTGAAGCCTATCTACTCATGGACATGGATGGTGAAAGACCTTTCAGGCCAATAAACGGTCGCTTCATGAAGAAGTACTACGCTTGACGAGTCACGGCCTAGGTCAATGATAGATGACGACGACTATGTCCGCTCGCTATCTTTCTAAGCCCAAACTCTATAAGTAGTAGCCGGCTTACTTAACAACAGACCAAAATGTTCTTAAACTAACAGCGGACCGAAACGTCCTTAAACTAACAGTGGACCGAAATGTCCTTAAACTAACAACGGACCACTATGTCCTAAAACTAGCTGTTGACCGAGATGTCAATAAACTACGGTGGATTGCAGTATCCCAAAACTGATACTAAAAGAAAGAAAGAAAGAAAACGGTATGTCCATAAGCAAAATGGGCACAGATGAAAACCCGAAAGGGCTCCGTGAGTAAAAACAGCAGGGCTACCGGCGAGTCTTGTGAAAACCCGAAAGGGCCCAAGCTCGTTAGAAAAAGAAAAGAATAATAAATAAAAACACGGTATGTCTATAAGCAAAATGGGCATGGATGAAAACCCGAAAGGGCTCCGTGAGTAAAAACAGCAGGGCTACCAGCGAGTCTTGTGAAAACCCGAAAGGGCGCAACCTCGTTAAAAGACACTTAGAGGGTCCTCTCGACCTTGTAGGGAGAAACCACCTGCGTGAGATCCTTACGATTCGCAAGGGAACAACACACTTAGGAATCCTCACGACTCCTAAGGAGAAATTACACTTGCGAGATCCTCACGACTCGTAAGTAGAACCCTCTTATGGGACCCTCACGGCTCATAAGATTTGAAAGTCTTAAGTTACAGAGACATGAACATGTTCTTAAGCAACCCACACAACCTCCGATATTGCCCTACAAGCAGCTCAATACCGACCCTTGTATACAATCCACGGGCGCAAATAAACATTTCCCTAACCAAGTCCCATCCGTGACCAGGGATATGTTCGCACGGTGAGCAACCCTTGTGAGTCCCCTCGACTTATAAGGAGAAAACACTCTTGTAAGATCCTTACGACTTATAAGAGAACATACACTTAGGAGTCCTCACGATTTCTAAGGAGAAAACACACCTACAAGATCCTCACGACTTGTAGGGAGACCTTTGTGAGACAGTTACGGCTTATGAAGTCAAAAGCCTTAGTCAACAGGATCCTAACCCTGTTCGCTAAGCCACCTTTGTTCGACATCGACAGAGGCAAATGATGATCCGCTCCTGGCAATATCCCAGTTGTAGCGGTGCTGATGCCGAAATCGGTGTCTAATTCCAAGCTTACAGCGAAAAGCCAGCAAGCCACACATGCATACGAAATAGCTGAAATGATGGGGCAACTTGCGAAAAAATCAGCAAGCAAAAATGTATGCATGCAAAATAATCGAAATGATTGAGCAACTTGCAATAAAAAGCAGCGAGTAAAAATAAAATAATAGCCGAAATGATTGGGCACCGCGAAAAATAGCCGAAATGATGGGGCAATCCCGACCTTCGCGATATAAAAGTTGAAATGATAGAGCATCGCGGAAAGAAATAAAAAAAAATGAATGAATCAAATTTATGCCCTACAGGTGATATCACATCAATCTCTGTATACAATCCAGGGGCGCAAACAGAGAAGGAATCACACTCCTCCTCCCCAGCAGACACAACATCAAACAAGCAGAACATCGGCAACTCCCAGTTCCATAACTCGGCGGTGTACAGATGACCGAGAGTCAAATTCCGACTCCGTGAAATGCAGATAAGGTCAAAATTCCTGGTCACATGGAACGCGGATAACGTCACTTCTGACCCCGTGGAAAACGTCCAGAGCAGAGCCTGGTCCTTGCCGAACACGGCAGTGAACCCTTGGGAAGCATCCAGAGCAAAATTCCTGGTCACGTGGAACGCGGATAACGTCACTTTTGACCCCGTGGAAAACGTCCAGAGGGAAGCCTAGTCCTTGCCGAACACGGCAGTGAACCCGTGGGAAGTATCTAGAGCAAAATTCCTGGTCACGTGGAATGCGGATAACATCACTTCTGACCCCGTGGAAAACGTCCAGAGCGGATCCTGGTCCTCGCAGAGCACGGTAGTGAACCCGTGTGAAGCATCCAGAGAGGAGCCTGGTCCCCGCAGAGAATGGCAATGAACCCGTGGGAAGCATCCAGAGCAAAATTCCTGGTCACGTGGAACGCGGATAACGTCACTTCTGACCCCGTGGAAAACGTCCAGAGCGGAGCCTAGTCCTCGCCGAACACGACAGTGAACCCGTGGGAAGCATCTAGAGCAAAATTCCTGGTCACGTGGATCGCGGATAACGTCACTTCTGACCCCATGGAAAACATCCAGAGTGGAGCCTAGTCCTCGCCAAACACGGCAGTGAACCCGTGGGAAGCATCTAGAGCAAAATTCCTGGTTACGTGGAACGCGGATAACGTCACTTCTGACCCCGTGGAAAACGTCCAGAGCGGATCCTGGTCCTCGCAGAGCACAGCAGCGAACCCATGTGAAGCATCGAGAGCGGAGCCTAGTCCTCGCCGAACACGGCAGTGAACCCGTGGAAAGCATCTAGAGCAAAATTCCTGGTTATGTAGAACGCGGATAACGTCACTTCTGACCCCGTGGAAAACGTCCAGAGCGGATCTTGGTCCTCGCAGAGCACGGCAGTGAACCCGTGTGATGTAAGTGCACGACGGAGCCCCGACCGTCAATCCGACGCCGGAATGCGGAAGCGGTGATTTACTTTAACTTTTTAAACCGGCACCACCGCGCACTATAAACCCGGATCGTGCCATTAAACTAGTCCTAGCTAACTACAAGATGGGGAAGGGAGATATACCGAGCGATCCGTGTCCTCTGGTCTTCTCGCCGTCGTCCCGATCTCCCGCAGAATGTCCGGTCTCCACCTCCTCACCGGAAGGGCACCACGTCGCCTGCTTCTTTTACGGGCTCCCACCTCTATACCGAGGCAACTCGGGCACGAAGTTGGCGAGTCGATGTGCCCAAGGTTTGCTGTAGGATAGTGTAGAACCTATGTCTCATTAGGGGTATTGAAAGTTGGCATAATGAATATAGTGGAGGAAAAAATGAAGTGTAAACTTTTTGGAGATCAACTTGGGGATTTTTGCAAGCATGAAGAGAGTGAAAAATCCCACACCAAAATGAATCAACCACCCACCCCTCTAGTGGCCGGCCCATGCTTCATCCCAAAAGAATCATAGAGGAGAGAGAGTGGATCAATCATATGAGCAAGAATGATGAGTGATCATGAGAGAAAAAATGATCATAACCAAAGTCCACACTCAACAACCATCACCACTCAAAGGTCAAACAATGATGATCTAATGAAGTCAAGAAGTCAAGGGATGGTGCAATCATCATGACACTACAAAGTGCAAAGACAACCCTCCAAAATGCTTATTTGCACAAATGCAAATAAGCCCTCCTCCACCAATCTTCGGCCAATGAAAGATACAAAGAAATATGGCCGAAACGGAAAACAAACTGGCAACTCCAAAGTACTGATCCCGTAATAAATTACAAGAAAACCCCGCTACTGTGCATACATACCCGCATCTGTATTCCGACCGAAATACAAATGCAATAAGACAAAATCTACACTGCACTATACTAGGATCCGGCTTAAACTAAAGCCGGCTAGTATTATCCGTCCGATCCTGATCCGTGCAATACCGCACGTATCTGATCGAACCCTGCCATATATCCATACGGCCTCTAGTACTAACCGGCCTATCCTGATCCGTACAATACCGCACGTATCTAATCGAACCCTGCCATATCTCCATACTGCCTCTACAACGTTTCGCCCGAAACTTGAGTAACTGAATATGGGGGACTCTAAAGACTCGTCAATACTATGGCTGTGGATTTAACCACTAGCATGTCAGAGGTATTAGCCATACATGACAGGCTACCAGCTATTGACCAAAAGGGACGTCGATGAGCGAACTCATCCTGACACCCTACTAAGCCTGTCAGTGACAATATCCGTACAGTCCGGTCCGTTCGTCTATGAGCATCGCATGGCGAGCCTAGGGGGTTGGTAAAAGTCAGACCCCCAAAAACGGTACAAGTCGTGTCGGAGTGTAGCCTAGAACACCCTGAGATACTACTGGAATACCTACCAGTAAATCTGCTGCCTTGGCCAAGGACTTCGTGTAATGGCTCTCCTAGACACAGCGCGACCTCACCCCCAATACCGGGAGAGACGGACTCCTGAAGATCCGCTCACTGCCTCCATGTGGCTCGGGACTGTACCCAACTAAAACCTGTTTACACGTCTCCTTTGAGCGTGGTAGGGTAGTAATCAAAGCACAATGGGAACTCACACGAGACAAATGATGATCCCCAGGTCGATGAACTAACCTGTACACATGTCACCAGGGAACTGCTATCTGACGTCAGGTATAAGACCAACTAGCATATTCCCGGCGAGTCATGTCCGGTGTACTCATAACCCAATGAGCACCTGTATACATCTTAGGTGAACCAACTGACACTAGTGGCTTGTGAGACCGGCCACCGCCCCTCGTCGGGGTCTCGACTATATACACTAGTCTACTCTGGAGTATCGATGCCCTGTCTCGAAACTCCTACGACTAGGGACCTTTTAAGGATATGCTTATAGACTACCAGCTCCCACGTATATGATCGCCCTCATACTGCTGGCAGTCAAGCAAGAATCCTAGGGGCTCTATCAACGTGCAATAGTGACCTGTAAGGTCACCTAAAGCAGTACACAATGATAAAGGTAAACCAGATAGCATACTGTCATTTCGAGTAAGACTGTCCTACCGGGATAGGTCCTCCCTCAATCATTGCAATCACGTGCCTGTGATCCAATAATTGACTCTGAGGGCACTATCTCCAACAATCTCCCACTTGCACTTAAGGCTAATTATTGCGATGTCGCATACTCACAGCCCGTGTGATACCGAACACCCAACTCCTCTACTAGTCAGTCTCACAAAGCTCGTTTGCGAAACTATTGCGTTCGAGGAATAGCCTCAGTGAGTGGATCCGCTTTGATGTTTCTTTCTACGTCTCTCTATAATCTCAAGTTCGCGGAGAAACCCATCTTTCGAAATGAGCAATACCTGTCTTAGAATGTGTCTGGATGTCTGATGGGACCTAGCTCATAAATGAACTCCAAATCCAAACTTCTTAGACTGTATCGTTAACTGAACTTAATTAGTGTCCTGCGCCATGCCTCCCTCAGTATTGCCTTGGATCACCTGTCCAAAATACTGTCCCTCGTCAGAAGGAAAAACTATAACTCTGACAACCCCCTTGTCGTCCAGGTCACCTTGGAAGCCTGGAATGATAACTGTCTCCCGAATGAGTCTGTCGTTATCATATCCCTAGAACATCCACTTATGTTCTAAAACTGCTTCCGACTGTTTCTCTAGGATAGGATCAAGTCAACTTATTGTATCTAGTGCAAGAACAACATCTGGTGTGGTACTTGACATCTCATGATTGACTCAATTGCCTAAGCAAGTGATCTGCCAATCATTCACATCCCTCTCCCCTTTAGTCTGTAAGACACCTTTAGAGAGGGTGACTCCATCACCTGCAGGTACACTACCGTGCCAGGAATCGTCCATTCTAAATACTCTTAGAATGCTGTCTGAGTACCCTGATTGGAAAACCATCCAAATCTAGATCTAAAACCATAGATCTAGTAACCAGTATGTATGATATAATGTCCAAGTCCCATGTGGAGAAACCACTGTGTGACGACCAAAGAATAACCGATCGTAGTATAGGAATATCACTTCCTACTCTGTGTATGTCATCCAAATACCATGACATCACACCCTACTACCTTCTCAACAGATCCATCCCCTATTCTGATGAAGTCAAACCTACGACTGTCACGTCAGAAATAGATGATTTATCTCCGCTATATCTGCTTTAGTCTATAAATAGACATAAGCCGCCTGTCCACCAATGCTTCCGCTGCTCCCACTGACCACGACAACCCTCTGGCAGAGTCATATAGACGTACACTTCTAAAACCAGTTTAGAACGATGCTATACTCATCCTCCTGCCGGGTCTCACAGTCTGGGACAACAGCTATGGCAAGTGTAGGTAAACAAGAACCTTCCTGCCACCGTCCTTGAGGCTACCGGAGTACCTCTCGGGTGCCTGAGGTTACCCACCAAATCTGCGGAGTGGCCAATGGAATGTCAAACCGGATTGAATATTTAGGTTCCTTATCAAATCTTCAGTAATCGTTTGCGGTTCTGGAATTACTTCCAGTTCTACCATACTCCCACTACTGTTTTCTAAAAAAATCCATATTATTAAAACTGTGGCGAGTCTAGAACAATATCACTATTGATCTTCCAGATGGTAGAAAGTCAACCCTCGTCATAGCCTGGGTCAACCCACAAACAGCCATTACAGAAACGTGCCTTGAGTTATCGAGAGTCTGGTTTGAAGCATAAACCGGACAACTCCCCGTACCTTAACATCGTTAAGATATGAACTGTTCTATATCCAATACAGAAACAGAGGCACTGATTTAATTGAACCAGGTTCAAATCATGCAGCTGTCTCCAGTGCATGTCAACTAAATGGAAAGAGGCCGATCAGCGTTACTCAACTTAGGAATGCTTTCAATTATGAGTAACCCGAAAGAGAAGCAAGTTCTTCTTAATCATTACTATCAACTGAATACCCTACACAAGTATCTACATCTTTGATCACCTTGAAGAATCCCGATAGTTGCAACACCTGGTTCTCTACTCTATTCTTATACCTATAACTTCTCAAAATTCGGATCCTGTGTTTCCACGAAAACCCTGTCTAAAAACTAGAGAAGTCATAAGTAAACCGAATATAGTACGAGGACCAACCCCTCTATCCTAATGGACGCTGGACAACATACAATACTTTGTATAAGTCCTTTGAGTCTAATAACTCATTCACTGTGTGTCGTAGGTTGAAAACTGTACTTATGGTTAAGAAGAATTACACCGCCGTTTAATGCTCCTTACCTAGCCATCTACTGATATAGGTAAATATCACAGACATAATTTCAAAAAGATATATCTCACTCTATAAAAATAGACGTACAGATGTATCAATTTGAATTTGGTGCATAACAGCGGATATTCAAAGCCAAATATTTGCCGTCCGGCAACCAACCCAGGTGACTTCCTCAAATATCACCGATTACAACGAATCCCGATATAATGGGGATGATCACCTAATTCCCAATAACTTACTCCCACTCATCATCTGTAAAACCATACAGATATGAGAATCATACTTGGTAAATACATACCCTGGAGTAAGTATCTAATCGGGAAATCAGTTTTCCTTTAACAGTACACAGTGAAATTGAAACATTGAAATATTTCGATGGAGTATCCCGGTATTCCTAGTAATGCTTCTTCCATTATCCAGATTCACAACTGTAACCTTATAATTCTTTTCCATCTCTCCAAATCCCTTTATATGTCTTTAGTCATTACCTTCTGTACACCCTCTTAGGCCAAATGGTTTTCTTCCTTCCCTACCGTTCGGCACCAGCCTATGGTTTGGAAGAAGACTATCCAATAAGCATAATGGGTGTATTGTCCTAATCCTAGGAGCACTCGCAATGCGAGAGAAGGTGAAGATAAAAGACAACCGAATAAACCTTATTCCTATTTCTCCTGAACCAGAATCCATCCCCGAAATGGAACAAGTTCCTTTCGAGTTCGTATATAACCATACGATGGAGTATCCAATAAACTGTGGATTTTCGTAGTGATACGGAGTGTTCTGGAGAAATAAAAAGGTGATTTTAGGATTGGCGAAGAAATACTTGGTTTGGTCGTGAATATCAGTCGCAATTTACTTTGCCCTCTTACTAATCCCTTGATATGTCTTTACTTAATACCTTCTGTACACCATCGTTAGGCTAATTGGTTTTCTTCATTCCTTACCGGTCGGCACCTGCCTATGGTTTGGAAGAAGACTATCCAATTTGCGTAATAGGTGTACTATCTCCTAAACCAAGGAGTACTCGCAACCTGAGAGAAGGTAAAAGGAAAAGACAACTGAATAGTCCTATTCGTTTTCTCCAGAACCGGAAACCATCCTCGAATAAATTCCTTCGAGTTCGTATATAACCATACGATGGTTTTGTCCAATGGAAGTGGACGTTCGTAGTAATACGGGGTGTCCTGGAGAAAAGGGTAAAAGTAGGAGTGGCAATGAGGTTCGCAACTCTGACAATCAAAAAGCCAGTGTTTAAGAAGGTTCGGTTAATTTTGGTCACTGAGTCATAGTCTTAGGGTCGGGTCAATGGTCACTGCCAAAGAGAGAGAGAAAAGAAACACTCAGAGTGCACTCTATCTTAGATCAGAATGGTTACCAATTTATCTAATCTGGAAACCTCCCACTGTAACCTCAATTTCTCCTCCAAACCTGAAAGAAGAATTAGTCGGGATCACCCGAGGAGTAAACCAACTCATCAGTGGGAATCGGGATCCAACTATCATCGTATGATAACATGACGGAATCCGCTCACGCTATCACACTCCAGAAGGTATGCGCATATCTGGCAAGTTTCAGTTTCTTTAGAAACTCCCGATGTGGATTTTTGCCCCATGCTCTTATGACCTTGACGAAGGCCAACAAATCATAAGTCACATGTCAAGTTCTACCCGTCATTGTCCAGGTTAATTTGAGCCCACCCGCACAAGCCCTTGACTTTGGCCAACAAGGCTATACGACTGCCCCAAACCAACGCATCTATCTATGCAGCAGAAAGGCAACAAGCAGCTACCATACACTATGCCTTGACGAAGACCAACAAACATAGCTTGAATACTATTGACCACCCATATGAAACGACGGAGGGCTACGAATAGTTTCTGGCGAAAACCTTTAACGTAATGAACTTGATATCGTTGAAGGAACTGGATAGCTTAAAAATACAGTGGCGAAAACCATTGCTAAAAAGGTCACTCCCGGTGAAGGGATCTCGGCTCTTTCCCCGTAGAATGAGGTGCAGGATATTCCAACTGAATACCACGATGCAAAGCAAAACTAATCGGCTATAGTGAAGTTATTGCCCTGACTCAAACTTTTTGTCCAAGGGGTCACTCCCGGTGAAGGAATCTCGGCCCTTGCCTCGTCGACTGAGGAGCAGGATATTCTAACTGAATACCACGATGCAAAACAAAAGAGAACGTTCTTGCAATAACAGCTTTTTGAAAAGTGTTCCAACAACATCAGAATATGTTTGTTTAACTTGCATTGATTCGAATCAACGCAGTCCCATCAATTGATCACACCACAAAGAACGAAATATAATGATGTACGTATATGCCATCCGCATTCGCCACTGGGTCCCGTCATTACCCGTTAGGTTAGATAACTAACGACAGAGCGGGGACTGGACTAGCGCGGATGCAAAACATATACAACATCTACTAGTATATATATCAATATATAATATTTCGCTCAAGGCGTGATAAAATGCAACATCACAGAAATGTACAACATCACAGAACAATACAGATATCTAGGATCCCCGGGTTTCATAGAGCCACTCTGAAACCCGACGTTCCCCTGGTCGTGTGGATAGCCTGTGCAATGAAATCCTAGACCCCTACGGGCGCGGCAAGTTACCCGCCAAAACCTGAAGCGAGGCAGCCCCTTTCAGCAATGTGAATGGACCACTCGGCACTTCACGGAATCCGGTAACTTGGGCACCCCTCCTGGGTCAACCTGTACCCCCTACGAGTGCGGCGAATAGCCCGCCAATTCTAGAGTGAAGCCCCCTCCGTCTCAATGCCATGAGATGCGGGCTTGTTGCCCTCTAGAACCCGGCTATCCGTGCACCCCACCTTGGGGTAATCCTAGTACAGAAAATAAAATATACATACAACGGGTACATCGACCGCAACCTGGTCGTACCCCAAAATAATAATACAAACAGGCAGTGACGGTAGTCTACATGTCGGACGCTCGCCCCGCAATATCAAAACTACATAATACAACAAAAACTGTACTAGCATTACATCCAGGCTATCCCCCACGACCAATCCGCAACATCACAGCACAATCACAGAACATCAACGTGAATGTCACGTTCGCAAATCCATCTAACTGGGCTATAGCAGTTAGACAGGATTTACCGATCAAGTGACATTTATGGTCGCAGATATAATGTAAATACTGTGAACTAATGTGTTTAAAATTTTCCGATCGATTAAATTTACCAAGTGGGCCCTAAGCATTACTGTAGCAGTTAAAGAAATTCTGGGCCCAAAAATTATATTCCAAAACCCCAATTTCCCTGTCCAAGACCCTCTGTAAAAAATTGGTCCAGTGAAGAGGCTAAGTGGCGGCGGAACCGCGGCCCAAGCATGGGTTTGGCCGTGGTTCCGCGGTGATATGGTGAGATCACGAGATCAAATTTTCACAGAGGGCTTAGAATTCTATGCAAAGTATTCTGAAACAACCTGAAAAATTTTTGGAGTCCAAAAAATTTCGACAGAAAACTGATGTTTTGAAAAACACGGTTTTGGAGCATTTGTTCGATCGGAAGTGTAAACACGTTAGACAAAGCTAGACTATGTTAATGGCGAGGCTCTGATACCACTGTAAGTGCACGGCGGCGTCCCGGCCGTCAATCCGACGCCAGAATGCGGAAGCGGTGATTTACTTTAACTTTACAAACCGGCACCACTGCGCACTATAAACCCGGATCGTGCCATTAAACTAGTCCTAGCTAACTACAAGATAGGGAAGAGAGATATACCGAGCGATCCGTGTCCTCCGGTCTTCTCGCCGTCGTCCCGATCTCCCGCGGAATGTCCGGTCTCCACCTCCTCACCGGAAGGGCACCACGTCGCCTGCTTCTTTTACGGGCTCCCACCTCTATACCGAGGCAACTCGGGCACGAAGTTGGTGAGTCGATATGCCCAAGGTTTGCTGTAGGATAGTGTAGAACCTATGTCTCATTAGGGGTATTGGAAGTTGCCATAATGAATATGGTGGAGGAAAAAATGAAGTGTAAACTTTTTGGAGATCAACTTGGGGATTTTTGCAAGCATGAAGAGAGTGAAAAATCCCACACCAAAATGAATCAACCACCCACCCTTCTAGTGGCCGGCCCATGCTTCATCCCAAAAGAATCATAGAGGAGAGAGAGTGGGTCAATCATATGAGCAAGAATGATGAGTGATCATGAGAGAAAAAATGATCATAACCAAAGTCCACACTCAACAACCATCACCACTCAAAGGTCAAACAATGATGATATAATGAAGTCAAGAAGTCAAGGGATGGTGCAACCATCATGACACTACAAAGTGCAAAGACAACCCTCCAAAATGCTTATTTGCACAAATGCAAATAAGCCCTCCTCCACCAATCTTCGGCCAATGAAAGATACAAAGAAATATGGCCGAAACGGAAAACAAACTGGCAACTCCAAAGTACTGATCTCGTAATAAATTACAGGAAAACCCCGCTACTGTGCATACACACCCGCATCTGTATTCCGACCGAAATACAAATGCAATGAGACAAAATCTACACTATACTATACTAGGATCCGGCTTAAACCAAAGCCGGCTAGTATTATCCGTCCGATCCTGATCCGTGCAATACCGCACGTATCTGATCGAACCTTGCCATATATCCATACGGCCTCTAGTACTAACCGTTCGATCCTGATCCGTGCAATACCACACGTATCTGATTGAACCCTGCCATATCTCTATACGGCCTCTACAGCGTTTCACCCGAAACTTGAGTAACTGAATGTGGGGGACTCTAAAGACTCGTCAATACTATGGCTGTGGATTTAACCACTAGCACGTCAGAGGTATTAGCCATACGTGACGGGCTACCAGCTATTGACCAAAAGGGACGTCGATGAGCGAACTCATCCTGACACCCTACTGAGCCTGTCAGTGACAATATCCGTACAGTCCGGTCCGTTCGTCTATGAGCATTGCATGGCGGGCCTAGGGGGTTGGTAAAAGTCAGACCGCCAAAAACGGTACAAGTCGTGTCGGAGTGTAGCCCAGAGCACCCTGAAATACTACTGGAATACCTACCAGTAAATCTGCTGCCTTGGCCAAGGACTTCGTGTAATGGCTCTCCTAGACACAGCGCGACCTCACCCCCAATACCGGGAGAGACGAACCCCTGAAGATCCACTCACTGCCTCCATGTGGCTCGGGACTGTACCCAACTAAAACCTATTTGCACGTCTCCTTTGAGCGTGGTAGGGTAGTAATCAAAGCACAGTGGGAACTCATACGAGACAAATGACGATCCCCGGGTCGATGAACTAACCTGTACACATGTCACCAGGGAACTGTTATCTGACGTCAGGTATAAGACCAACTAGCATGCTCCCGGCGAGTCATGTCCGGTGTACTCATAACCCAATGAGCACCTGTATACATCTTAGGTGAACCAACTGACACCAGTGGCTTGTGAGACCGGCCACCGCCCCTCGTCGGGGTCTCGACTATATACACTAGTCTACTCTGGAGTATCGATACCCTGTCTCGAAACTCCTACGACTAGGGACCTTTTAAGGATATGCTTATAGACTACCAGCTCCCACGTATATGATCGCCCTCATACCGCTGGCAGTCAAGCAAGAATCCTAGGGGCTCTATCAACGTGCAATAGTGACCTGTAAGGTCACCTAAAGCAGTACACGATGATAAAGGTAAACCAGATAGCATACTATCATCTCGAGTAAGACTGTCCTACCGGGATAGGTCATCCCTCAATCATTGCAATCACGTGCCTGTGATCCAATAATTGACTTTGAGGGCACTATCTCCAACATGTGAAGCATCCAGAGCGGAGCCTAGTCCTCGCCGAACACGGCAGTGAACCCGTAGGAAGCATCTAGAGCAAAATTCCTGGTTACGTGGAATGCGGATAACGTCACTTCTGACCCCGTGGAAAACGTCCAGAGCGGATCCCGGTCCTCGCCAAACACGGCAGTGAACCCGTGGGAAGCATCCAGAGCAAACATTGGACTGTGGAGTCCTTAAATCCACGGACTATGATGTCCTTAACCTCGACCGTGATGTCTTAAAACTAACATCGAACTGTGAGGTCCTTAAACTCACGGACTATGATGTCCTTAACCTCGACCGTGATGTCTTAAAACTAACATCAGACTGTGAGGTCCTTAAACTCACGGACTATGATATCCTTAACCTCGACCGTGATGTCTTAAAACTAACAATCAACCAAAATGATTTTAAACTGATTTTACCTTGGTTCAAGGGTACTTCTCTTCACTCCTTTGATATTTGTCGTTGTAATTCCTCAACGTCTTCAAAGAGGTGACGGGTCCCAATAACCACACATTTCGCGGACTATAATGTCCTTAACCTCGACCGTGATGTCTTAAAACTAACATTGGACTGTGGAGTCCTTAAATCCACGGACTATGATGTCCTTAACCTCGTCCGTGATGTCTTAAAACTAACATTGGACCGTGGAGTCCTTAAATCCACGGACTATGATGTCCTTAATCTCGACCGTGATGTCTTAAGACTAACATTGGACTGTGAGGTCCTTAAACTCACGGACAATGATGTTCTTAACCTCGACCATGATGTCTTAAAACTAACATTGGACTGTGAGGTCCTTAAACTCACGGACTATGATGTCCTTAACCTCGACCGTGATGTCTTAAAACTAACATTGGACTGTGAGGTCCTTAAACTCACGGACTATGATGTCCTTAACTTCGACCGTGATGTCTTAAAACTAACATTGGACTGTGAGGTCCTTAAACTCATGGACTATGATGTCCTTAACCTCGACCGCGATGTCTTAAAACTAACACCGGACTGTGAGGTCCTTAAATCCACGGACTATGATGTCCTTAACCTCGATCGCGATATCTTTAAACTACGGTATCCCGGAAAGCATCCAGAGCAACCCCTGACTCCGTGAAATGCGGATAAGGGCAACTTCACCCATCACTTGCGGGTCCTCACGACTTATAAGGGAGTAAATTCTCTTGTGAGATCCTTACGACTCTCAAGAGAAAACACATTTAGGAATCCTCACGATTCTTAAGAAGAAAATTAAACCTACGGGATCCTCTCGACCCGTAGGGAGAAAATTCTTTATGAGACCCTCACGGCTCATAAATTTGAACAGTCTTAGGCGACAGACCTTAACCCTATTTTCTAAGCCATCACCACTCTACAAAGAGCCTAAGATTGATAGCTATACGCTATCTACAGACCGCACTTGCTAAAATCACATGACAAACAACACAGCAAGAAAGAAGAAAGCATAGAAATGACACATGATATTATGAAGAACGTGTATATTTTATTAATGAATTCGATTGAGTACAAAATACATCGTATTAAAGAATAAAAGAAACAAATACATTTTATTCACAATTACAAACGATACAAAACTTTCATTGAGAAGGATGCGTTTTCAAGAAGTCCGTGAGCTGCTCTCGCACCTCTTTCAGTGCCTTCTTATGATCAGCTGCCACAGCCAACTCTGCTTCAATTTGGGCCCGTTGCTGCAAACAAGGTGAGAGTTTCTGATCAGCTTCTTGCTGGGAAGCCTCCTGACTCTGCGCGATCTGCTCATTGAGATCAAGCTTCTTCCTCAACACCAGCCCATCAGAGATACACCGTTGAAGGCTTTCAAAAATGACGTTCAGTTGGACAGCATTAGCTGCAACTTCAGCGCGCAGTTGGGCAGATTCAGCAGCAGTCGCCTCACGTTTTTTTGCTTAAGAGTTGACTCTCGTTTGAAATGGAGAAGGAACGGAACACTCTGCTCAACCCACGCGGCCCGCTGGGAGTTCAAAGCCTGAGTCTCAAGGGCAAGACGCATGAGTTCAAGCTGATATAGACTGGCCTCGATCTTCTTGCAGTGATCAACCCAAGACTCGACAATGCTTTTATTATGGAAATTTACAAGCGTCGCCAGCATCGGATTGACCTCGGCAGCAAAATCTGTAGCAGATGTAAGAGCCTCCGCGTCAAGCTCCTCGACACATTCGCTCAGCATACGCAGACTTGTCACAGCACCCTTTGAGGATGGACGTCTGGAGAAGAGGCCTGCCGGCATCATAATGCGAGACTCGAAAGAGACCGGAGTCTAAGCAATAGCTGCAAAACAAATCATAATCAGATGACGGATCTAGAAATATAAGAGATTCATGAACAATGGAATTTACTATACCGGCTGCGGCAGGTTGCAAAGCCGGGAGGACCGGTGGCGCAACTGATCTCTCATCTCCTCCTTCAATCTGTAGCACAGCAGTCAGGGCAAAGAAGAATCAGAAATAATTTCATTATCGGTGAAAGAAAGAGCATTAATTGGAAGCTATATTCACCAACGCCACTGGATGAAGCCATCTCCGATGGGAAGGAGAAGTGGGGATGCAACACCTGGTACAGGTGGTCAAAAAGGACTCCTGCAAAGACGCAATAATACAACGTCAGTATATAAATTATGCAGCTTAAAGATAAGACTGATGGGTTGCAAATCCATACTTTCCAGCATTTGCGACGGTGCGAGAGAAGGAAGAGAAGTGGTCACCGTCAGAGCGGTAACTGACGGTGCTCCCTTGGGTAACGCGGCATCAGCACTAGCCGCACCTGCATTAGAAACAAGATAAACTTTATTAGGAAAGATTGCAGGATAAAGAAAGAAGGGCGATGACCCAAGATTTACCTGAAGAATCACCGGCCGGAGCCCTAATGAGAGCGTCACTTGATGCAACGGTGGCGTCTCCCTCCTCCATTGGGATGGTCTCACCTCCCGTTGCTTCATCGCCCGACTCTACAGGTGCCGTCGTCACGCTAGCGACGCCGGGAGACGACAAGGAACCGTAAGCAGGGAGAGCGATGATCGGAGCGGTGCCCGACTCTTGAGAAAGAGCGGCCATCTCTTGCTCAGCAACCATAGCAGCCGTCTCACCCGCTACCACCTCGGGCTCAGTGGTCACAGCCGTCTCGTCCATCACTACCGTAGGCTCGCCCGTAGAAGCCGTTTCGTCCACTGCTGCCTCAGGCCCGGCCATAGCAGCCGTCTCATCCACCGCCACCTCGGGCTCGGCATTGGTAGCCATCTCGGGCCTGGCATCCGTGACTATCTCGCCAGCCACTATCTCGGGTCTGACAACTATGGTTATATCGCCTACCATCGCCTCGGGTTCAGCGTCTACCTCCTCTACCGTCCCCTCAGGCTCGACGTTCGCTGCCGCTCCTCCAGTAAGACTCCCTGCAGGACAAGATATATAAGAACTGATAGTTTAAAACTTTGACAACAAAACCTCAAAAACACATTACCTGAGACGGATTTACCGTTGGCCTCCCGAGCGGCACGTGCCGCCCGTCTATGAGCAGTAGACAAGGCGACCAGGAGCTCCTCTGAAGGAGTAGCGGCGGGAGTAACGGCGCTTGAGCCTGCTCCCGCAGCCAAAGCATCTCTACGCTCCCTTGCTGCGCGCCGCGGACGCTTCCTTTCCTCCCGGGCCGTCACGACAGACCTTTTAGAAGCCTCCTTCAGCAAGGCGTCGTCGTCCGGATTCAGGGTTGCCTCCAGAGCCGTCAAGGCTTCCATCATCGGCTTTTTAAGTAGGGCCTCTTGCGGCAATCCCGAAGAGGCCGGGACTTCGGTAGCTGGCCCGGGGAGAATTCCCACATTGGTTTGCGAGGTAGGTCTTGTGGTCCCTGCGATAAGACAAAGAAAGGGTCAGATTACTCATAAGAAATGGAAGGAGAGACATAGTAAACCGAAATGTACCAAGGCCTAAGGATGCTCTGAGTTGTTCCTCCTCCTCGAAAGTTTTAAGAGAAGCAGCGATGGCTTCTTCAGTAGAAATTCCTGTTAAAGAAGGAAAAGCGTTAGTCAAAAACAATGATAGAGGTACGATGCAATGACGAAAAATATAACTAGTGATTACCTGATTGCGCGAGTTTAGCCAACCACGCGTCGCTCCTTGCCAATCGCTCAGAAGCTGTGATGGCGGCCGCCAGATCAGTGTCGTCTGGCGGCATAAATAAGCCCTCGTTGGTCCCGTACTCACTCAAGCCCTCGCTGCAAGGAGCATGAGGTTCCTGACCAAATGCAACGTCAACAGAGAGGATCGACTTCTTCTTCCTCTTCTGCGCGCGAACTCCGATCGCACCCAAAATCAGCTTACGCTTCGTGGGCACCTTGGGATGGTGGGTCCCGATATCCGAGCCCACGCCGGATTCGGGTGAAACCATGTTTACCGTCTCCACGGGAGCACGGGGCGCTGATGGCACATCCACAGGATCGAGGGGTAATCCACGCGTGGGGCTTAGCACACGTGGAGGCTCAACTCCATCATCTCCTCTTAGTGGAGGAGGGACAAAGGTCCTTCGCTTTAGGGGGATGTTGCGATCGCTGGTGGGGGGCGCACCCTTGCGATCAAGCAGCAGCCGCTTCTCTTCCCTGATGACAGCGCCCATCGCATGCTGATAACAGGCCCCGTATACGTTGAGGGCCCTTGGAATGCAAGTTGGCTCACTAATAAAGAAGTGGGAGCCCGTATTTAGCCGCATAAAATGATGTAGTGTACTCCGTATTCCCTCCCTGGTGGCCGCAGGCTCTTCTAAAAATGCCTCCAGTGGGACCCCCTAGTTATAACTTAGTTGTTGGGCGAAACGATGGGGGGTTATACCTCATAAAAAGCACCGCTTCGTTCTTCCTGAACACGAGGAAGCCCGGCCGGATGGAGTACAGATGTAGAATCTCCCGAGCTTTCAATATGGAGGCCCCGTCCTTGAAATTATCGCTTAACGCCAACACCGCCTTGGAGTTCTCAGGGCCGATTGTCAGGACCTTGTCAGTGAAAGAAATACCCGCTCCGACCGTGCGCGGACGAAGAAGCAACCCCCTAGCCTCCCGTGGGGGCAGATTCACGATAGAAGCACCGATCAACCGCAACTCTCGGGAATCTGTACTTCTCGTAAAACGAGGGTCTTTTATGAATACCAAATACCCCGAGCACGTGTATTTCCATCCACGAAGTAAAGTAGCGCAACGGGAAATTAGCGGGCTGCACCCCCGGTTCAGTTGCGTCCGCCGCCACACTAAGACCATGATACAGATGGGCCAACCCGGCAATCCCGATGGCCAATTGTATGCCAGCCACCATCCGATGTGCTGGGTAGAACACGGACGGCCTCATATAGCGAGGGTGCATAGGGAGCGTGAACCAGCACAACCATAGCCCCAGAAACCCGAGAAAGAAAGTCTCCTCGTCGATGCCCGGAGCGATGATTTCCGATAAGGGGATGATTGCAACATTGGGGAGGTAAAAACCCTTTTGATCAGCTTCCAGTGCTGGTCGACGATCTAGGCTAAGGCCGAAGGGGTCGTCAAGCTTGGCAAATTTTTCGCCCCGTTGCGATAGAATCTCCGGTCGAAGAAAGCGGGCGATGAAGTCTGCGAAACTAACTTCCCGGCCTCCCGATTCCAAGTAAAGACTTTCATACATATTCAGCACCTTTACCAGACTCGGAAACTGGTGTTGGATAGCGTTCTCCGGCGTTAAATCAATCACCAACGGCTTGGTGACAAAAACGTATTCGTCTGAAGGAAGTAGCTCCTCATAGTGCTCCCCCTCACCGGCAGACCGGAAATCTCAGCAAATTCTTCTAGGGGGATGGAAACTTCCCTCTCCATTAGAAGAAAGGTATGGGTGGTGATGTTCCATTGTTCCACGAACGCCTTAACCCACCATGTCGTAGGAGCAGAGTACTCGAACAGCGAGGCGTAAACTGCAGGGTATAGGCCGATCTTCAGTAGATGCGCCTTCTTCGCTGACAAAATGTACCTGGCCCACTGCAGATACCCTGCCGAGTGTCGAGGGGTCAACCGGATGTTATAGGGTTGTCCCCAAGGGCGCGACTCACCATGGCATATGCGCCGTCCCAAAATATCCAAGGCTGCCGGCAGCTGCATGGGTATGGCAGCAATCGAAGGTTTAAGAAGACCCTCCGAATTCCAGTTTACGACCTCCACGGCATAGTTCACCGGGGGTACATCTGCATATGAGATCGATGAGATCGGCTCTGACGGCGTCGCACAAGAGAAGCTTTGGCGACCTTTGATAATTTCGTTGTACCACCTACCCCACAGGTGAAGGTTCTTGTACTCCGGGTCGTAGTCCTTAATGAGAGCAAGAACCTCCCGCTCTACAGGTGTCTCAGGGAATCCTCCCTCTGAACGGAAAAATGGGAACGAGAGATCAGAAGACATGTTGCCTGCAAGAAAAAGCGAAATTCAATTATCAGTATCATAATTTAATTTTAAAATCCCGACGCTTGGTGCTTTAAAATTTGTACCACAATGCAATGCAGTGGAGAGGGGACCCACAAAATCCAGATAACAATGCATCAATTAATAAGACAGCCTCATCATTGGATAAGACTGTCAATTAATGAGGAAATCCTCAAAGAATATTCTCACTAAATGAGAAATCCCTCGAGATAAGGAAAAAATCTCTCTTTCAGAGCAAAACTCTGCAACAGAGTGACACTTGTCAAACTCTGGTCACGAGAGAATAAAATTCCTTAAAGAGCCTAGCTCTGTAATGATGATGGAAAAATCCATCAGAGATTAATGAAAATTAATTCCTAAGAATTAAAATTCTGGGATCTTAAAGACCCATAAAAAAACTCTTAAGAGTTCTTCATCAAAAGATCAAAAGATCTATACATTGTCGAAAGAGCAGAGCTCTGACCTATGGGCTAAGAAACCTTAAGGAAAGATCTATTTAGATCGATGGATTCTTGAGAGCAAGGCTCTGTTTATATAACCCTAAAGGGGTTTTCTTTAGATCAAAAGATCTATGAGAGCAAGGCTCTGTTAATTAAAATTAATTTAATTTAATTTAATTTTTACCTAAAATTTTCTAGAGTTTTAACTCTTGAAGTTCTTGGAAATGAGAGCAAGGCTCTGAGATAAAAATTCTTGAAGTTGATAATCATATGAGGACCAAGGGTCCAATTTATAGGCACTGAAGCGCCTCCTCAACTTCTGAGTTGATCCAATGGCTCAAATGTTGCCATCGCTGCACTCACGTGTGCGCCATGTGAGCGCAATGGTGGGGGGGGGGCATTTGTTTCCACCAATCAGAGCAAAGCTCTGTTTGAATTTCAAAATTCAAAAATTGAAGCAACGCTTCAGATCTCTTGCGCTGCGCGCCACGTGTCAGACACGCTAGCGCCAGGAGCGCTGAGCCCTAGGCAGCGCACCCCCAATCAGAGCAAAGCTCTGTTTCAAAATTCAAATTTTAAAATGAAGCAACGCTTCAGATCCCTTGCGCTCTGCGCTGCGCGCCACGTATCAAACACAGGCGCGCTAGAGCAGTTGCGCTGCGCTCTGCGTTGCGCGTCACTTGTCAAACGCAGGCACGCTAGTGCCAATTGCGCCAGCACTGGAATTTAAATAATAAATTATTAATTAATCAGAATTAAAATTCTGTTCTAGAAAGATCTTTCCAATCTTATTAAAATAAGAAGATTATCTTCTGTAAATCAGAGGCCTTAGGATCAAAGATCCAACGGTAGGGAAATATCCCCAGATCAATCAGAGAAAGATCTCTGTAATTAACTTAACAAATCAATTGGCCCTATATAAAGGCCCTAAGATTTCAAGTCTCATATAGAGAGAACCCTCTACAAATTTTGAGAAAAAACTCAAAGAGAAAGAAATGCAAGTCTTTGAAGAAAGAAGATTTTTTTTCATCTTTAAAGGTAAAGAATTATATTTCTTGAAGAACAGAGATGAAAACATCTCACAAAAAGAAGAAACCTCTTCTAAAAAGATCAAAGATCTAAGAACAAGATCAAGATCTTCAATAAAAAAGAAAAAGATCAAAAAGATCTAATTATAAAAGATTAAAAAGAAGTAATTTACTTCATTCATAGATCTTTTGATCTATAAAGGCATAGCCTTTTGATGAGAATAAGAAGCTTGGTTCTCGGATCTTGAGGGAATGCCTCTTTTGAAGAATAGAACAAAAAACTTGTTCTTTGATCTGAATTTGATCAAAATACGCTCTGCGCTATTGGAAAGTGCCTTGCACTCTTGAAATGTGCCTTTGCGCTTATTGGACCGGCGCACTGCGCCAGAACGCGCTACGTGTCAACCACAGAACGGTTTGCGCTTCTAAAAATAGCGCACTGCGCTCTTGGACTGGCGCACTGCGCCAGAGCGCGCCACGTGTCACCCACTGGCGCAGCGCACTCATAAAGCGCAATGCGCTAACAGACTTGCGCTTAGCGCAGAGCGTGACACGTGTCACCTTCGCATGCGCTAGCGCATTGCGCTTTTTCATTGGCGCAAAGCGCCTAATGCGCCACGTGGCACACTATCAGAACACCACTTTAAAATGCTATGCATTATAAAAGGGCAGAGCCCAAGTAAAAGCCTAATAGGCAGAACATGAATAAAATGTTAAACATTTTCAACTGGACTTAGCCCAATTCTGGCCATAAGTCCTCAATATAAATTGAACTGAGCACAACTGCTCTTCCAATCAATTTACACCCGGTTTGAGGGTAAATCTCTGTACTTCTCTGATATCTGTCGTTGTAATTCCTCAACGTCGTCAGAGAGGTAACGGGTCCCAACAACCACACACTGCTACGGACTGTGGGGTCCTTAAACTCATGGACTATGACGTCCTTAACCTCGACCGTGATGTCTTAAAACTAATACCGGACTATGATGTCCTTAACCTTGTCCGTGATGTCTTAAAACTAACATCGGACTGTGAGGTCCTTAAACTCATGGACTATGACGTCCTTAACCTCGACCGTGATGTCTTAAAACTAATACCGGACTATGATGTCCTTAAGCTTGACCGTGATGTCTTAAAACTAACATCGGACTGTGAGGTCCTTAAACTCATGGACTATGGCGTCCTTAACCTCGACCATGATGTCTTAAAACTAATACTGGACTATGATGTCCTTCACCTTGACCGTGATGTCTTAAAACTAACATCGGACTGTGAGGTCCTTAAGCTCATGGACTATGATGTCCTTAACCTCGACCGTGATGTCTTAAAACTAATACCGGACTGTGATGTCCTTAAACTCATGGACTATGACGTCCTTAACCTTGACCGCAATGTCTTAAAACTAACATTGGACCGCAATGTCCTTAAACTACTTATCGACCGCAATGTTACTAAAAAAAACAATAGAGCCCAATTGCTCTCTTATCGGATCTAAACGATCCCGTTAAGTCGATCTTAGTCTAAAATTAGACTAACATGTCCTTAACGAACGTTTAAGTTGATCTTAGCCTCAAATAAGGCTAACGTATCCTTAAACACAACCCCCCAAATCCAAATCTAAGAAAGATACGGATTTGGACTAATCCACGTCCTACGGGCGATAACATAACTTAGTCTTCATATACAATCCACGAGCAACCGAACACAAAACAAACACCCACGACACGAAGTGACCATATGGAGAAGGAGAAAGCTGTTACCGCGATGCGGTAGCATAATTAACTGCAGGGGCTTGCGCCTGCAGGGAAGAGCGTCCTCACAATAAAAAAACCCCTCAAACGAGGTGGAATCTGACGAAATCTGCTACATCGGCCGCATCCGTTAAAACCTTCGATACATGGTGCCATAAATCAACTTGGCATCTTCGGAGAGGTGGACGGATAGCACCAATTAGCATCTGCCCCGAATTTCAGGCAAGACGGACCTGCATGGTCGCGTCCCCGTTGTTCGGAGGGGAACATAGCGGTGCTGATGTTGAAATCGATGTTTAATTTCGAGCTTGCAGCGAAAAGCCAGCAAGCCACACATGCATACGAAATAGACGAAATGATGGGGCAACTTGCAGACAAAATCAGCAAGTAAAAATATATGCATGCAAAATAGCCGAAATAATTGGTCAACTCGCAATAAAAAGCAGGGAGTAAAAATAAAAAAAAATAAAATAGCCGAAATGATTGGGCACCGCGAAAAATAGCCGAAATTATTGGGCAATCGCGACCTTCGCGATATAAAAGCTGAAATGATAGAGCATCGCGGAAAGAAATAAACAAAAATGAAATTTATGCCCTACAGGTGATATCACAGCAATCCCTGTATACAATTCAGGGGCGCAAGCAAAGAAGGAATCACACCTTCCCTCCCAGGCTTTCATCAGAAGAAGAGGCCAAATCTCAACGGTTAACAGATAGCCCCGGGATCATCTCGATATTCGTCTCATTACAACAGACACAACACAAAGTAAATTCCTGGCTATGTGGAATGCGGATTATGTCATTCATGACCCCGTGTGAAGGATCCAGAGCGGAGCCTGGTCCTCGCCGAACACGGCAGCGAGCCCGTAGGAAGCATCCAGAGCAAAATTCCTGGCTACGTGGAACGCGGATTATGTCACTCATGACCCCGTGTGAAGCATCCAGAGCGGAGCCTGGTCCTCACCGAACACGACAGTGAACCCGTGGGAAGCATACAGAGTAAAATTCCTGGCTATGTGGAACGCGGATTATGTCACTCCTGACCTCGTGGAAAACGTCCAGAGCGGATCCTGGTCCTCGCAGAGCACGGCAGTGACCCCGTGTGAAGCATCCAGAGCGGAGCCTGGTCCTCGCCGAACACGGCAGTGAACCTACGGGAAGCATCCGGAGCAAAATTCCTGGCTACGTGGAACGCGGATTATGTCACTCCTGACCCTGTGGAAAACGTCCAGAGCGGATCCTAGTCCTCACAGATCACGTCAATGACCCCGTGTGAAGCATCCAGAGAGGAGCCTGGTCCTCGCTGAACACGGCAGTGAACCGTGGGAAGCATCCAGAGAAAAATTCCTGGCTATGTGGAACGCGGATTATGTCACTTCTGACCCCGTGGAAAACGTCCAGAGCGGATCCTGGTTCTCGCAGAGCACGGCAGTGAACCCGTGTGAAGCATCCAGAGCGGAGCCTGGTCCTCGCCGAACACGGCAGTGAACCCATGGGAAGCATCCAGAGCAAAAAATTGGACTGTGGGGTCCTTAAACTCACGGACTATGATGTCCTTAACCTCGACCGTGATGTCTTAAAACTAACATTGGACTGTGGGGTCCTTAAACCCATAGACTATGATGTCTTTAATCTTGACCGTAATGTCTTAAAACTAACATCGGACTGTGTGGTCCTTAAACCCATGGACTATGGTGTCCTTAACCTCGACCGTGATGTCTTAAAATTAACATTGGACTGTGAGGTCCTTAAACTCATGGACTATGATGTCCTTAACCTTGACCGTGATGTTTTAAAACTAACAACGGACTGTGGGGTCCTTAAATCCACGGACTATACTGTCCTTAACGTCGACCGCGATGTCTTTAAACTACGGTATTCTGGAGAACGTCCAGAGCGGATCCTGGTCCTCGCAGAACACGACAGTGAACCCGTGGGAAGCATCCGGAGCAACCCCTAGCTCCGTGAAATGCGGATAAGGGCAACTTCACCCATCACTTGCGGGTCCTCATGACTCGTAAGGGAGAAAATTCTCTTGTGAGATCCTTACGACTTTCAAGAGAAAACACACTTAGGAATCCTCACGATTCTTAAGGAGAAATTACACCTACGGGATCCTCTCGACCGGCAGGGAAAAAATTCTTTATGAGACACTCAAGGATCATAAAGTTGAAAAGTCTTAGGTGACAGATCCTAACCCTGTTTTCTAAGCCATCATTACCTTACAAAGAGCACAAGATTTTATACTATTTACAGACCGCACTTACTAAAATCACATGGCCAACAACACAGCAAGAAAGAAGAAAGAAGAGAGATGACATAAGACATTACGAAGAACGTGTATCTTTTATTCATGAACTCAATTGAATACAAGATACATCATATAAAAGAATAAAAAAATGGATATATATTATTCAAATATTACAAGTGTATAATTGATACAAAGGCAGCTACTGAGAAGGAAGCGTTTTTAACAAGTCCGTAAGCTGCTCCCGCACTTTTTTCAGTGCCTTCTCATGATCAGCCGCCGCAGCCAGCTCCTCTTCGATTCGAGTCCTTTGTTGCAAGCAGGATGAAATCTTCTCATCGATTTCCCGTTGGGCAGCTTCACGACACTGCGTAACCCGCTCGATAGAGTCGAGCTTCCGTCTCAATACAAGCCCGTCCGAGATACATCGCTGCAAAGTGTCAAAGACAGCTCTCAGTTATGCGGCGTTTGCTTCGACCTGGGCACGCAATTGGACAGACTCAGCGGAAGCCTCCTCGCATTCCTTTCGCCTTAAGGTCGCTTCTTGTTCGAAATGGCGGAGGAAGGACGCACTTTGCTTGACCCATGCGGCCCGCTGGGAGTTCAAAGCCTGAGTCTCAGGGGCAAGACAAATAAGTTCAAGCTGATGCAGACAGGTCTCGATCTTCCTGCAGTGATCAACCCAAGATCGACGACGCCTTCATTATGGAAATTTACAAGCGTTGCCAGCATCGGATTGACCTCAGCAGCGAAATCTGCGGCAGATGTAGGAGCCTCCTCGTCAAACTCTTCGACATATTCGCTCAGCATACGCAGACTCGTCACAACACCCTTTGAGGATGGACGCCTGGAGAAGGGGCATGCCGGCATCATAATGCAAGATTCGAAAGAGGCCGGAGTTGAAGCGAACACTGCAAAACAAATCACAATCAGATGACGGATCAAGAAATATAAGAGATTCATGAAAAATGGGATTTGCTATACCAGCTGCAGCAGGTGGCAAAGCCGGGAGGACCAGCGGCGCAACTGATCCCTCATCTCCTCCTTCAATCTGTAGTACTACAATCAAGGCAAAGAAGAATCAGAAATTATTTCATTGTCGGTAAAAGAAAGAGCATTAATTGAAAGCTGTATTCACCAGCGCCACTGGATGAAGCAACCTCCGACGAGAAGGAGAAGTGGGGATGCAGCGCCTGGTACAGGTGGTCAAAAAGGACTCCTGTAAAAACGCGATAACGCAACATCAGTACATGAATTATACAGCCGAGAGATAAGACTGATGGGTCACAAATCCATACCTTTCAACATTTGCGACGGTGCAAGAGAAGGTAGAGAGGTGGTCACCATCAGGACGGTAACTGACGGCGCTGTCTCGAGTAGCACGACATCAGCACTAGCCGCACCTGCATTAGAAACAAGATAAACCCTGTCAGGAAAAATTGAAAAGAGATTGCAGAATAAAAAGAAGGGCGGTGACTTAAAATCTACCTGATGAGTCGCCGGTCGGAGCCGTGACTAGGGCGTCACTTGATACAACAGCGGCGTCTCCCTCCTCCATCGGAGTGGTCTCACCTCCCGTCGCCTCGCCCCTGACTCCACGAGAGCTGTCGTCACACTTGCGACGCTGGGAGACGACAAAGAACCGAAGGCGGGAAGGGCGATGATCGGAGCAGTGCCCGACTCTTGAGAAAGAGCGGCCGCCTCGGACCTAGCAATTGTACTCGTTTCGCTCGCCACCACCTCGGGCTCAGTAATTGTAACTGTCTCATCCACCGCCGCTTTAGGCTCCGCCGTGGTAGCCGTCTCGTCGGCCACTACCTTGAGCCCGGCAATTGCGACCACGTCATCTGCCGATGTCCCGGGTTCAGGAATAGCAGCTACCTCCTCCACCGCTCCCTCAGGATCAGCGGTCGCTGCCACTTCTTCGGGAAGACTCAGCTCTGCAAAGATAAGATATATGAGAACTGATAGCTTAAAACTTTGACAACAGAGCCTCAAGGCACATTACCTGGAGTTGAGTTACCATTGGCTTCCCGAGCCACACGTGCCGTCCGTCTGTGAGCAGTAGACAAGGCAACCGGAGACTCCTCTGAAGGAGTAGCAGCAGGGGTAACGGCGCTTGAACCTGCTCCCACAGCTAAAGCAGCACTACGCTCCCTTGCTGCGAGCCTTCGGCGCTTCCTTTCCTCCCGAGCCGTCAAAACAGACCTTTTATAAGCCTCCTTTAACAGGACGTCATCATCCACATCTAGGGGTACCTTTGGAGCCGTCAAGGCTTCCATCATCGGTTTTTTGAGTAATGCCTCTTTCGGCAGTGCCAAAGAGGTCGGGACTTCGGTAGCTGGCCCGGGGAGAATTTCCGCATCAGCTTGCGAGATAGGCATTATGGTCCCTGCGATAAGACAAAGAAAGGGCCAGATTACTCATAAGAAATGGGAGCAGAAATATGGCAAACCGAAATGTACCGAGGCCTATGGATGCTCGAAGTCGTTCCTCTTCCTCAAAAGTTTTGAGAGAAGCAGCGAGAGCTTCTTCGGTAGAAATGCCTATTAAAGAAGGAAAATCGTTAGTCAAAAAATAACGATAGAAGTATGATGCAATGACAAAACATACAACTAATGATTTCCTGATCGCGCGAGGTTAGCCAACCCCTCTTCGCGTCTTGCCAATCGCTCGGAAGCTGCGATGGCAGCCGCCAGATCAGTATCATCTGGTGGCATGAATAAGCCCTCATTTGTCCTATACTCGCTCAAGCCCTCACTATAAGGAGCATGAGGCTCCTGACCAAATACGACATCGGCAGAGAAGAGCGATTTATTTTTCTTCTTCTATGAGCGAGCTCCGGTCGCAGCCAGCACCATCTTGCGTTTCATGGGTACTTTGGGATGGCGAGTCCCGATATCCGAGCCCACGCCGGATTCGGGTGAAGCTACGGTTACCGTCTCCACGGGAGCGCGGGGAACCGAGGGCACGTACACCGTCTCCACATGAGCATGGGGCAATCCACGCGTAGGGCTTAGCACACGTGGGGGCTCAACCGCAGCAACCCCTCTTAGTGAAGGGGGATAGCGATCCGTTGCTTCAAAGGGACGTTGTGATCGCTGGCAAGCGGCGCACTCTTACGACTGAGCAGCAGTCGCCTCTCTTCTCTGATAACAGCGCCCATCGCATGTTGATACCAGGCCTCGTGTACGTTAAGGGCCCTCAGAATGCAACTCGGCTCGCTAATAAAGAAGTGGGAGCCCGTATTTAAGCGCATAAAGTGGTGCAGTGCACTCCGTATTCTCTCTCTGGTGGCAGCAGGTTCCTTCAAGAACGCCTCCAGTGGAACCCCTGGTTATAACTCAGCTGCTGGGAAAAATGATGGGGATTATATCTCATAAAAAGCGCCGCATCATTTTACCTGAATACGAGAAAGCCCGACCTAATGGAATATAGGTGTAGAATCTCCCGGGCTTTCAACACGGAGGCCCCATCCTTAAAAGTATCGCGTAATGCCAGCACCGTCTTGGAAGTTTCCTGACCGATCGCCAGAAGTTTGTCCGTAAAAGATATACCAGCTCCGACCGTGCGCGGATGAAGAAGCAACCCCTTAGCCTCCCGCTGAGACGGATTCACGATAGAAGTGTCAACCAGCCGCATAATTCAGGCGACTTTACACTTCTCGAAAAATGAGGGTCTTTTATGAATGCCAAATACCCCGAGCACGTGCATTTCCATCCATGAAGTAAAATAATGCATCGGGAAGTTGGCAGCATACACCCCCGGTTCAGCTGTATCCGCCGCCACGCTAAGACCATGATACAGATGGGATAACCTAGCAATTCCAATAGCCACTTGTATCCCGGCCACCATTCGATGCGCTGGGTAGAAGACGGACGGCCTCATATAGCGAAGGTGCATGGGGAGCGCGAACTAGCACAACCACAGCCCAAGAAACCCAAGAAAGAAAGCCTCTTCGTCAATGCCCGGAGCGACGATTTCTGACAGAGGAATGATTGCGACATCGGGAAGAAAAAAGCCCTTCTGATCGTCTTCCAATACCGGTCGACAGTCCAAACCAAAGCCGAAGGGGTCGTCGAGCCTGGAAAATTTTTCGCCTTGTTGCGATAGAATCTCCGGGTGAAGAAACCGGGCAATGAAGTCTGCGAAACTAACCCCCCGGCCTCCGGATTCTAAAAAGAGGCTCTCGTACATATTCAGAACTTTTATCAGACCAGGAAACTGGTGCTGGATGGCGTTCTCCGGTGTTAGGCCCATCACCACTGGCTTGGTGGCGAAAACATATTCGTCCGGAGGAAGAAGCTCCTCATAGTGCTCCCCCTGACCGGCAAACCGGAAATCTCAGCAAATTCTTCTAAGGAAATGGAGACTTCTCTGTCCAGTAGAAGAAAGGTATGGGTTGGGATGTTCCATTGCTCCAAGAACGCCTTAATCCACCATGTCGAAGGAGCAGAATATTGGAACAGTGAAGCACCGAGCTTCAGCAGTTGCGTTTTCTTCGCTGACAAAATGTATCTGGCCCACTGCAAATACCCGGCCGAATGTCGGGGAGTCAACCCGATGTTGTAGGGTTGTCCCCAAGGGCGTGACTCGCCCTGGCATATGCGTCTCCCCAAAGTATCCAAAGCTGCCGGCAGCTGCATGGGTATGGCAGCAATCGAAGGTTGAAGAAGACCCTCCGAAATCCAATTGATAACCTCCACGACATAGTTCACCGGGGGTGCATCTGCATACGAAATCGATGAGATCGGATCCGACGGCGTCGCACAAGAGAAGCTTCGGCGACCTTTGATAATATGGTCGTACCACCTACCCCACAGGTGAAGGTTTTTGTGTTCTGGGTCATAGTCTCTAATGAGCGCGAGAACCTCCCGGTCCACCGGTGCCTCAGGCAATCCTCCCTCTGAACGGAAAAACGGGAAAGAAAGATCGGAAGACATGTCGCCTGCTAGAAAGAACGGAATTTAATTATCAGTATTATAATTTAATTTTTAAATCCCGAAGCTCGGCGCTTTAAAATTTGTACCACACTACAATGCAGTGGAAATGGGACCAAAGGTGGACCCACAAAATCCAGATGACAATACATCAATTAATAAAACAACCTCATCATTGGATGATGCTGTCAATTAATGAGGAAATCCTCAAGGAATATTCTCATTGAATGAGAAATCCCTCGGGAAAAGGAGAAAATCTCCCTTTAAGAGCAAAGCTCTGTAACAGAGTGACACTTGTCAAACTCTGGTCATGAAGGAATAAAATTCCTTAAAGAGCCTAACTCTGTAAAGATGATGGAAAATCCATCAAAGATTAAGTAAAATTAAAATTAATTCTTGAGAATTAAAAATTATGGGATCTTCAAGATCCATAAAAAAAACTTATAAGAGTTCTTCATCAAGAGATCGAAAGATCTACATATTATCAAAAGAGCATAGCTCTGATGCATGGGATAAGAAACCCCAAGAAAAGGTCTGTTTAGATCTATGGATTCTTGAGAGCAAGGCTCTGTTTATGAAACCCTAAAAGGGTTTTCTTTAGATCAAGGATATATGGAGAGCAATGCTCTGTTAATGGGTAAAAACCCTAATTTATTAAAATTAATTTAATTTTACCTAAGTTTGGTAGAGTTCTAACTCTTGAAAGTTCTTGAACAGAAGAGCAAGGCTCTGAATAAAAATTCTTGAAAAAAAGATGATAATTATCTGAGGACTAAAGGTCCTATTTATAGGTACTGAACCGCCTCTTCAATTTCTGAGTTGATCCAAGGGCTCAGATATTACCGCCGCTGTACTCACGTGTGCGCCACGTGAGCGCAACGGCGGGGGGGGGGGGGCAATTGTTTCCCCGAATCAGAGCAAAACTCTGTTTTGAATTTCAAAATTCAAAAAACTGAAGTAACGCTTCAGATCCAGCGCTCTGCGCTGCGCGCCACGTGTCAAACACGGGTGCGCTAGCGCAGTTGCGCTGCGCTCTACGCTGCGCGCCACGTGTCAAACACGGGTGCGCTAGCGCAGTTGCGCTGCGCGCCACGTGTCGAACGTATGTGCGCTAGTGCAAGGTGTGCCAGCGCTGGAATTAAAAATTCCCCCACCGTCAGATCAAAAGATCTACTACTAATAAATTATTAATTAATCAGAACTAAAATTCTTTTATGGAAATATTTTTCAATCTTATTAAAACAAGAAGATTATCTTATGTAAAACAGAAGGCTTAGGATCAAAGATCCAACGGTGGGAAATATTTCCAAATCAAGCAGAGAAAGATCTCTTAAAACTGATTTAGCAAATCATTTGGCCTTATATAAAGGACCCTAGACTTCAAGTCTAAAGGGAGAGAGATACAGAGAATACAAAAACAAAAGAGAGAAAAACCCTCTGAAAAAGAAGAGAAAACTCTTGGAAAGAAGAAGATTTTTCTTCATCTTCAAGGTAAAAAGAACTATGTTCTTGAATAATAGTGATGAAACCATCTCATAAAAAGAAGAACCATCTTCTAAAAAGATCAGAGATCTAAGAAAAAGACCAAGGTCTTTAATAAAGAAAAGATCAAAAAGATCTAATCATAAAAAGACTAAAAGAAGTATTTTACTTCATTCACAGATCTTTTGATCTATAAAGGCAGAACCTTTTATAAAAATAAGAACTTTTGTTCCTGGATCTTGAGGAAAAAGGCTCCTTTGAAGAAAATAAATTTGTTCTTTGATCTTGAAATTGATCAAACACGCTTTGTGCTATTGAAAAAGTGCATTGCACTCATGAATTGCGCCCTTGTGCTCATTAGACCGGCGCTCAGTGATTAATCCAAAAAATTATTTGTAGTTTACCGTAATCAGAAACGGCGTCGCTTCGCAGCTAGCCGGTGAGTACGGGTCGATCCACAGAGATGGGTAAATTTCTTTTATATGTTTTAACGAGTTGAATCAAGGTGTCGTTTTGGTTGGTTTATAAAAATCTATGAAAACTGGATCTAATTAATCTAATTAAAAGTCCTGCTAGGGTTAGGCTTAGAGGAAGTTTTGGAGATTAACGTTTTCCTCACCGCTTTCAATGCCTTCTTTTTTTAGATCTATTAGATGTTACGGTAATTCTCAATAAAGTGGATCCGAATCTTTTGGGAAGATGTTCTTCCTCTAGATTCGTATCCTTCCTTTGTTGAGAATTACCCTAACCCCCATGGAAAACGCACGCAACCGGCCCTTTATACTACGGTTCATCGTTACCTCGAGGGGTAGGATGCCGCAGGGAGCGGTTGTGCGCGTATGTATGGAGTTCTAATTCATTAGGTGAAGGTGGTATTGAAAGGGGTGAGAGATCTCATCTCTCAACCCTTTCCCTAAGGCTAACCCTAACAAGCGAGGAGATTACTCGCTCATTAGGGGATGCGAAAACATTTTAATTAAAGGAACAGAAATAAAATTACTTACTAAGGGTGACGGCTCCCTCCAAGCAATATAGACCAGATCTGTATATAACTCCCAGAGATTCTGAATTTTTATTGATTGAAAAGAGGCATGAGTTTTTACAGATCTGGAAATACAATTTATAGGAAAACATGAAAACTAGGGTTACAGACTCTCGTAGACATGCAATTACAGATTTGCCCATGGAAAATCCAAACCCCCGCATCGTCGCACCGACACACCAAAAATCCATCGACACGTGCTTCAAATGGTCGCGGAACCGCGACAAATGTTGGCTTGGGCCGCGGATCCGCGGCCCTTTGGTGGGCTTGGCTCACCATCTTTTTGGGTTTGGTTCAGGATTTCTTGTTCTTCCTATTTTTATACTTCTTTTCTCTGTTGGGCTTCTTAGTCTTCTCTAGATCTTCAGTGAAAACTTGTAAGGATCTTTTGACCGTTTCACTTTCGTCTTTTTGGACCTTGCACTGTTCTTTGTCTCAGCTTGAGTAAGATCCGTCTGTTTGTTGGTCAAAAGTCTCTTTTTCTGTCATTTTGTGTCTTTTTCACTGTATTTGCTCCAGAAACCTGTAACCTGTAATATGCAACAAACGTGCGTCAAGAGTACCTGTTTATTTATAAAACGGATAAGAATAGGGGAATGAAGAATGCAATATTATGGTCTGAACAAATACCCCCAAACTTACCTTTTGCTCGTCCTCCAGCAAACTTATTATTTTATTCACTAAAATCCTAACCGCACTTTCGCAGGGAAACGCGATTGCACTGAGCACGTGCAACAAGCCGTTAAACCTCTAGGTGTCCCTAGTAGGAGGAGTGTTGTCTCCTGAAGGTTTTCAGCGGATACTACCCACAAAATCCTATCAATTCAGCCCATTAACTTTTGTTCTCCAATTAGGTCTTCTAATAAGGAATTCTATTATCTTCTACTTGTAAATTATCCACCCATATTCTTCACGCTTCCTCATTATTTAACTTAAGATTATATATGTTATGTAGACCTACTTAGCTTTCGGCATCTCTTAAGTCTTCCTTCTAGGGTTTCATCTCTACTTAGGAATTTTCTATCAACTCTATTAAAAATACAAATTTTATCTTTCATTCCTCTCTCTTATCTAAATTCCAATCACATATCCCTACGTGTGTGTATAGATCACCCCTACACTTGAAAATTCAATTCAAGCAATCATGCCCTTGTCCATTGTCCAAAGTACTTATTAATACGTGAATTTTTAATTGAATTTTTTCTTACACATCCTTCATGCGACCGTTAATACTTCTTGAGGTACCAACGACCGATTACAAAATGTGTTTGCACTTTAAAAGCGTACTTCCTAATTTTTGCAACACCCAAGGCTTTTAGCAGTGACTCCCAAACCAGTTGGTCTAAGGCACTAGGTGATGAAGCACCCTCGCTAAATATTTTTCTATTCTTACAGCCTTAAGTAATCACAAAAACCAGTGTCCATTTCTTTATTCTTTATTCACATTTTTTTCTTTAATTTCCTTCGTACTAAGGACTTTAGACAAGAGTATTTCAAGGTCTCTTCTACTATTCCAAGTTTCAAGGTGCGTGATTGTGCAAATTGTAGGGTTTATATTTTCAGAATCTAGACTTAAGCTAGGAACTATTTTTCAAACTCATACTCTAATAAGAACATCAATACTTTTCCCTCATTTTGACTTAACCCAAGAAGTGAACCCAAAATTTACCTATTTCTAAATAAATTACAAGGCATATACTTTCTAGCGTTAAACTTTAAGGGATGTTATTTTTAGGGTTTTTAATTCACTAAGTCTAAGATCTAGTTGTTCTTAGCCAGTTAACCTATTTGTCAAACTCAAGTCAATTAGCTAATATTGAATACAATGATTTTTAAAAATTTTCAAATTTTTATGAGTTTTAAAATAAGTGTGCAAATGCAAAAATATGTACAAATGAATGCGAAGGAAGAAGACGTACCGAGCATACCCCCAAACTTGAACTTGACCGTGTCCTCACTGTCATGCTAAACTAAGAGGGTCAAAAAGTCGGTACTTCCCTGTTTATTTATTTACAAAATTTTTTATTGTTAAGAAAAACAAAAATATATACAGAAAGGCCCTCCCCCAAACTTCATTTAAACTATGTTAGACATTACCGCCAAACTTTGCATAGACCAACACCAACCAGTTGAAAAATTTATCAGTAAAGAGTATGGGTTGGTAGAAGAATGCGTTGTAACGATCCACAAAGAATTGGGGAAGATAGAAGTAGTGGTATGGGAGGTGTGGAGGTAAATATACAGGCGATGGTGATGCATCAAAACGAGAATGTAAATGATCAGCAATCAGTGGAGTGTTGGCATTCTCGTAGCTTATTAAAAGAAATGGGGGTATTTCAACTTCTAAAGGAGGAGGTTGACTCACCACAATACCCCCAAGATGTTCCTGTGGGTCCTCTAGTGACTTGGCATCATCCATCAATTGTGTATGATATTCAATTATGAGGGAACTTATCTCCTCGATGTCCGCCATAGTCCAACCGAAAACTTGCCGCCTATCTTGTAAGACCATTAAGAGGGCGTTCTCTTGCTCGAGGGCTAGAGAGGCCGATATGATAATGGGAAAGGTCTCATTCTCACCTATGCAAGCATATCTAAGGTGAGACGGCAAGGGCGTGAGTTCGGGTTTCGGAGGCGAAAGAATCATTGCTGAATCTACCTCGAACTCAAAGGACTCCAACATAGGTTCGAAATCACTGCAAACAACCGATTCGGATGGCTCGACTAACTCATCCAAAAATTCAAACGACTCATATTCGGGCTGTGAGTCGTCATCATCCGAAAAATTAAAACATTCATAATCAATATCGGTTGTGTCAACGGTGGTAGGCTCAAGGAGGGACGCACTAGTGGCGTCAAAACTGTTTTCATCAAACATGAATCTTTCAAGCTCGCAGTCCTCCTGCGTGATTTCGTGAATAGAGCAAACTTCTCGTGTACTAGTTTTTGGTACGGGGGGCAGACTTCCCATCTTATAAATATTGAACTCACTAGACATCTTCCCGAAGGATAGAGTCATGGAGCCATTGCGACAATTTATCACGGCATTGGAAGTGGCCAAAAATGGTCGACCGAGAATCACTGGAATTTGGTTTCTTGGGTTAGCAACAGGTTGTGTATCCATAACGATAAAATCAACGGGGAATATGATCTCCCCGACTTTGATCAACACATCCTCTAGTTGACCCCTTGGATAGGTGATTGATCGATCAGCCATTTGGAGAGTGCAACGAGTGGGTTTCAACTCTCCAACCCCTAATTGTTCGTACACGGAGTAGGGAATCAGGTTAACACTAGACCCAAGATCTAAAAGTGCTCGATTAATTTTCTTATCCCCAATTGTGATGGAAATCGTAGGACAGCCGAGGTCCTTTCGTTTTTGGGGTAAGGTTTGATGGTGGTTAATAGCATTGCTCACTGTACTAGCCACTAGCACTTTCTTGGGTACTTGAGATGCTTTTCTCTTTGAGGTGCATAAGCCCTTTAAGATTTTTGCGTATGAAGGGACTTGTTGGATTGCATCCAAGAGAGGTATATTTATGCTAACCTGCTTAAACAACTCCACAATCTTCTCCACTTGTGCAGTTGGTTTATTGGGACTCAACCTGTTTGGAAATGTTGCATTTTGAAAATTTGTTGAGTCGCATGTTTGTGGAGTAGAATGTGGAGTAGGAATGGATCCCGGTGTAGATGTGTTCATGTTGTGAGAATTGGGTCCATTCGAGCTAGAAGAAGTAGAGCCATGTGAAGGGTGGAGAATAGGCTCTAAAGCAAAAAGGTGAAGAAAAAAGTGAAGAAAATGAAGAAGGGGAAGGTGACGATGGAGAAGAAGAAGAAGAAGAACCACCGGCAGGGATATCATCATTAGTTTCCACATTATTTTGCAACACTCTTCCGGATCTCAACGTGGTCACCGCATTCACATTGTGATTGTGATATGCGTTTTGTGGGTGACCGGGATTTGGCAATGGTTGAGATGGAAGCTTTCCCTTTTCTCTCTCACTCGACGCAGCAGTTAATTGTGCAATTTGTGCCTCAATAGATTTGATACTTTGATCGTGTGAGGCATTGTTATTCAATAAAGATTGAACATAACTTTCAAATCTTGCTGCGAATTCTGTAGATTGCTTGAGAAATGCTTCTAGACTTTTCTCGAGCGAGCTAACCTTATCATCATATGGTTGCACCAAATTGTTCGTTTGATTTGTATAAGGTTGTTGTTGGAAAGGTTGCTGGTTTTGAGTTTGTAAAGGTGCTTGTTGTTGTTGTGGAGGAGGAGGTCTTTGAAAATTATTATTTCCTTGGACTTGTTGATTTTGGTTCCACGCGAAATTCGGGTGACTCCTCTACCCCAGATTGTATGTCGAAGAGTACGGATCATTTCTTTGTCGTTGCTGAAATGTAGCATTGACTTGATCCTGTCCTTGAATAGGTGTATTATAAGGACACTCTTCGGTTAGATGTGATGGATTCGAACAACAAGCACAAACAGTTCATGTGGGTAGAGTAGGGGCAGGAGAAGACGATGAGATTTTGGTCTCAATGGCTTCTAGCTTTTTCATAAGTGAGGCCATCTCGGCCTTCATAGCAATCGACATATCCACTTGATGTATGCCTGCCCTAGGTTGACCACTAGAAGAAGATGATGTGGTCTTGGTACTCTCCCACTGAATTGTTTGCTCACTAAGATCCTTAAGAAACTGCCACGCTTCGTCACTAGACTTTGAGAGAAAATGACCTTGACATATTGTTTCTAGCAACTGCTTCGTTGCCGCGTTCAATCCCTCGTATAATGTTTGGCAAAGTTGCCAACTTTCGATCCCATGATGAGGGCATTGAACGAGTAGGTCCTTAAATCTCTCGAAGCACTTCCAGAATGGTTCGGAAGGAAGCTGTGAAAATTGTATAATCTCGTTTCGGATTCTAGCAGTTTTGTGATGAGGATAGAACTTTTTCAGAAAAGCTCTCACAAACTCGTCCCAATTTCTAATGGAATATGATGCGGTGCTGTATAGCCACTTCTCGGCTAGGTCACATAAGGTAAAAGGAATGACCCTTAGCCTTATAGCGTCATCACTTAATTGGGTTGTTTTCATCATGGCGCAAACGTTTTGGAATTTATTAATAAAAATATACGCATCTTCCGATTCCAAACTATGAAATTTTGGCAGCATATTGATGAAATGTGGTTTTATTTCAAAATTATCCCCATTTGCCGGTGGGGGTGAAAGACATGTAGGTAAAGAAGTGCGGACGGGGTAGAAGAGATCCTGGAGCGCAACTCGTGCGGGCGCTACAACAGGTGGTAGATTCGGGTTATTCGCACCTAACGGAGGTGGAATCATTCCCGTCGGTAAGGTATCGTTGGGGTTGAATCCCGACATACCTTCGAGTGAAGAAATTGAAGATGGAGGTAAGGAAATGGAGGGAATTTCGACTTCGGTGTCGAAAGGTTCGTCGGTCGGTACCAACGAGACACGGACTAATCGGGCGTTAGTATCCCTAGTCCAAAGTGACATACACTAAAAGGAATAGTGTAGTCAGAAAAAACGAAAAACAGAATGTGGGGGTAAGATAACGTCAATGAGAAGAAGTGAGTGGAAGTGAGTTGCAAGTTTTTTAGCAGCAAGTTGCAAGTTTTGAAAAGATTTTTTTTTTTTTTTTGTGTGTGAGTTTTGCAAAGAGGTTTTTGAAATGGGACTCGTGACACAAATGTATCAATCACACATGCACAATTAGGCCTAGATCTAAGGTCGCCTAGGTCTGCTAGACAGCTCCTAACTAGGGCTAGAAATAGGACCTCAAACCGCCTCTTCACGGACAAATACGGCCAGGTAAGTGGGAAGGAACCACCACTACAGTGGGCCTAATTAATAACCACTAGCCTAGACACCGCAAAGTCGGTTAGGATAAACGGTCGATGCCTATACTAGTCCTTTTCCTATTGAGCTCGATGTCCTTAGGTCTGAGTCTAGTCTTTTTTAATTAATTGTGGTCGATGCAAAATACTTTAGGTGTTTTCTGGGGTCCTGGGAAGGGTGATGAAATCCCCACCCAATCTGAGTTTGGTCAATTAGCCCCTTAAAGTCCGATTAAATTATGCAAAACAATAAAATTTCACTTGCAATCAATTTTTAGCGCGGCGCAAAGAAACCTGCAGAAAATCTGTTATTTAGAAGGTGAAAAAGAATTTTTTAGCGCAAAGAAGTCCTGCAGAAAGTTTTTACAGTGGATATATGGAGGTTACAGAGGGGAGGAAAAGAAAACAAACAGTGCAAATCTGGTGTGCTGACATGGCAGACGAGGCGCGGATCTGCGGTCTGGTGGCCCCTAATGCGGCGGAAACGCGGCTAAATGAGGGGATCAGGCTCTGGAAAAAATTCTGTGGTTCTGTACTTTCAATTCCTCTCTGTTCTTATGTACCAATTTTTGTTTTGCCCTCTGTAAATTTCCAGATCCTCAATTCTTCGCTATTCCTGCAAGATTCAAAAGATACAACCTTCAAACAGATCAAATTTGATAATTTTTGTATTTTTTAATATTTTCAGATTTTTATAAATTTTTTTTAAAAATTTATATCAACCCGAAAATTCACAAAAAGAAATATTACGCCATCCCCGGCAACGGCGCCATTTGATTAATCCAAAAAATTATTTGTAGTTTACCGTAATCAGAAACGGCGTCGCTTCGCAGCTAGCCGGTGAGTACGGGTCGATCCACAGAGATGGGTAAATTTCTTTTATATGTTTTAACGAGTTGATTCAAGGTGTCGTTTTGGTTGGTTTATAAAAATCTATGAAAACTGGATCTAATTAATCTAATTAAAAGTCCTGCTAGGGTTAGGCTTAGGGGAAGTTTTGGAGATTAACGTTTTCCTCACCGCTTTCAATGCCTTCTTTTTTTAGATCTATTAGATGTTATGGTAATTCTCAATAAAGTGGATCCGAATCTTTTGGGAAGATGTTCTTCCTCTAGATTCGTATCCTTCCTTTGTTGAGAATTATCCTAACCCCCATGGAAAACGCACGCAGCCGGCCCTTTATACTACGGTTCATCGTTACCTCGAGGGGTAGGATGCCGCAGGGAGCGGTTGTGCGCGTATGCATGGAGTTCTAATTCATTAGGTGAAGGTGGTATTGAAAGGGGTGAGAGATCTCATCTCTCAACCCTTTCCCTAAGGCTAACCTTAACAAGCGAGGAGATTACTCGCTCATTAGGGGATGAGAAAACATTTTAATTAAAGGAACAGAAATAAAATTACTTACTAAGGGTGACGGCTCCCTCCAAGCAATATAGACCAGATCTGAATATAACTCCCAGAGATTCTGAATTTTTATTGATTGAAAAGAGGCATGAGTTTTTACAGATCTGGAAATACAATTTATAGGAAAACATGAAAACTAGGGTTACAGACTCTCATAGACATGCAATTACAGATTTGCCCATGGAAAATCCAAACCCCCGCACCGTCACACCGACACACCAAAACCGACACGTGCTTCAAATGGCCGTGGAACCGCGGCAAATGTTGGCTTGGGCCGCGGATCCGCGGCCCTTTGGTGGGCTTGGCTCACCATCTTTTTGGGTTTGGTTCAGGATTTCTTGTTCTTCCTATTTTTATACTTCTTTTCTCTGTTGGGCTTCTTAGGTTTCTCTAGATCTTCAGTGAAAACTTGTAAGGATCTTTTGACCGTTTCACTTTCGTCTTTTTGGACCTTGCACTGTTCTTTGTCTCAGCTTGAGTAAGATCCTTCTGTTTGTTGGTCAAAAGTCCCTTTTTCTGTCGTTTTGTGTCTTTTTCACTGTATTTGCTCCAGAAACCTGTAACCTGTAATATGCAACAAACGTGCGTCAAGAGTACCTGTTTATTTATAAAACGGATAAGAATAGGGGAATGAAGAATGCAATATTATGGTCTGAACACTCAGCGCCAAAACCTGTCACGTGTCAACCAGAGACACAATCTGCGCTTTGTGCTTCTAAAACAGAGCACTGCGCTCATGGGTTGGCGCTCAGCGCCAAGCGCATCACGTGTCACTCACTAGTGCGCCAACAGACTAGCTCAAAGTGCTCATAAATTATAAGCGCAATGCGCTAACAAACTAGCGCTTAGCGCTAAGCGCGACACGTGTCCTCTTCGTGTGCGCTACCCGACAGAAGCGCAATGCGCTCTTTGGCTGGCGCAATGCGCCTGGCGCGCCACGTGGCGCACTGTCAGAACAAACTTTGTTTATGATAAATGTTATGCATTCAATACAAGGCAAAAATGTCAGAGCCCAATGCCTAGTATTATTAAAAAGGCTGAGCCCAAATAAAGGCTTAATAGCCAGAACAAAACTAAGATTGGACTTAGCCCAATTCTGGCCATAAGTCCTCAACTTGTTTTGAATTGAGCACATCTGCTCTTTCAACCAACTCACCTTGGTTCAAGGGTACATCTCTTCGCTCCTTTGATATTTGTCGTTGTAATTCCTCAACGTCTTCAAAGAGGTGACGGGTCCCGACAACCACACATTTCATAGACTGTGGGGTCCTTAAACTCATGGACTATGATGTCCTTAACCTCGACCGTGATGTCTTAAAACTAACAACGAACTATTATGTCCTTAACCTCGACCGGGATGTCTTTAAACTAACATTGGACTGTGGGGTCCTTAAACCCACGGACTATGATGTCCTTAACCTCGACCGTGATGTCTTAAAACTAATATTGGACGGTGGGGTCTTTAAACTCACGGATTATGATGTCCTTAACTCAACCGCGATGTGTTTAAACTAACATTGGACCGAGAGTCCTTAAACTACCAATGGACCGTAATGTCCTTAAACTAATTATTGACCATAATGTCACTAAACTAAACAATAGAGTCCAATTGCTCTCTTGTTGGATCTAAACGATCCCGTTAAGTTGATCTTAGTCTAAAATTAGACTAACGTATCCTTAACAAACGTTTAAGTTGATCTTAGTCTCAAATGAGGCTAACGTATCCTTAAACCCAACCCCCAAACCCAAATCTAAGAAAAATACGGATTTGGACTAGTCCACGCCCTACGGGCGACAACACAACTTAGTCTCCGTATACAATCCACGGGAAACCACAAACAAAATAAACACCCACGACACGAAGTGACCATCTGGAGAAGGAGAAAGTTGTTACCGCGATGCGGTAGCGTAATTAACTGCAGGGGCTTGCTCCTGCAGGGAAGAGCGTCCCCACAATCGAAAACCCTCAGATGAGGGGGAATCTGACAAGTCTGCTACATCGGCCGCATCCGTTTAAACCTTTGATACATGGTGCCATAAATTAACTTGGCATCTTCGGAGAGGTGGACGAATAGAACCAATTAGCATATGCCCCGAAATTCAGGCAAGACGTCCGCCGCGTCTCCACCGCGTCTTTCGGAGGGGAACACCACCTAATTCCTTGGCCATTTCGTCGGGAACAGACGGCAGAAGCGGACCGTCGACCATCTGTTCACAATAAAGAGCGGGGACAAAGAAACCTTCAAAGGGTTCATCACCTGCTTCTACAACGCCCTCTTCGAAGTCCCAAAACACCGGGACTAGACGGTCATTACGGCACTTAGGTCGGGTCTTAGGCACAAGGAGTGGTTACGCTCCTTTGCATTAGAGCAAAATAAGATCATGGCCGAGGTAAAAGCCTGGAACGAATGTGAGATCCAGCTCGAATCCGAGGTGAACGCCAATCTGCTCCGGATAGAACAAACCGATCATAAGAAAAGGGCCCGGGAAGAGAAAAAGAAGATTGAGCGGCCGAAGCCCTACTCCTCGAAGTTTCAGGAGTCTAAGGGAGAGGGGTTCTTCAAACTCCCCCCAGTCTCGAACAGGGCGGCAAAGCGCACCCGGGGCCCCTACTGCGGCTTCCACAGGTCGCAGGGCCACTCCAACGAGAACTGCCAGCAGCTTCGAGTATACATCGCGTAGTTAATTTGCTCAGGGCATCTAGCGACATACTTGCGAGACAAGCGGCAAGCCGACCATGAAAAAGATCACCACCCTACTCCCGGCGAGTTGACAATCGGCCAAATCATGGTCGTGTCAGCAGGGAGTATGACGGGGACCGACGAGGACCTCGACGAGATATCCTCTCCCTCGGATATATCGGCTCGTCGAAAGTTCGGTAGGCCGCGAACTACTTAGCTTCATGGATGCTTTCTCCGGCTACAACCAGATCCGTATGAATCCGGCGGACGAGGGTCTCACTGCATTCACAACAGACCGGGGGAATACTGCTATGAGGCGATGCCCTTCGGCCTCAAAAACGCAGGGGCTACGTACCAATGCTTGGCTAATCGAATGTATATTTCTTCTTTCACAAAGACAATGTAAACCTTTCTAAAGTTCTTTTCATTTAAACAACAAGAAGGACACAAAAGAGCATCGCAGAAAAAAGAATTATATTTATTCAAAAAGGTATTATAGGCTCCTCAGCCGTACATTGAAAAAAAAGAAAGAAAAAAAAGAAAAATTACGGTGGCGGGGGAAAGGGGTGCAGGAAACATTGCTCGTGTTACTCCGAGGATATTTCCGCCAGCCGAGCCCTTGCCGCCTCGGACCTCAGCCTCTGATGCCATCCGTGAACGTCGGCATGATGCCTCAGTTGGTAGCACTCGAGGATGAGTGCAACCAAGCGATCCTGCCGACTTTCCGAGATCAAGCCGAAGCGGCACAACGACCTCAGCTTCCCAACCGTCTCATCCTTCAGTTGTTCGGACAAGGGGTTGTACAACCCCGGCGATGCCCTCCAGATGAAATACATTAACAGCTGTAGCAGGGGTGAGCGTCGGGGAAGCAGTCGGCCGAAATGGTCATCGATGCGGCCTATAACTACCTGCACCGTATCCTCGGTGCAATACTGGTCATACAGGTACACGTTCTCGAAGCTTATGATATCGAGGATGGTAAAAGGGAAGTCCTCCATTCTTACGTTCTGGGTGTGAAGAAAGGAGTGATCAACGCTCCCTCCGTTTTATAGCTCCACAATGCCCCAAGAGTCCAACAGTCGCTCGTTTTTTCCACAATTGTACCACCACGCGGCGAACATCCCGCCTTTCTTGGTGAAATCGGAACGACACGGCTCTTACGCTTCGCCTCCCCCCGCGCGTTCATGACACGTGTCGACCGTGACGGTCACTCTTCCCGATGTTCAAACACCGTGGAAGATCGTACAGAACCTCACGACTCAACCGAGCAGCTACCCTGCTAGGACCGTCCTTGGCTGGTAATTCCTTACCCCACGACGCCAAGGATCAAAACCCTCATCAAGAGGCCACCGAGAAGCTACCCTGCTCGGTCCATCCTTAGCAGGCCTCCCAATGCCTTCCCGCGCTAAGGATCAAAGCCCTCACCAAGAGGAAACCGGGCAGTGACCCTGCTCGGTTATCCCTGGCTGGTAATTCCTTACCCCACGACGCCAGGGATCCAATCCCTCACCAAGAGGCAACCGGGCAGTGACCCTTCTCGGTTATCCCTGGTTGGTAATTTCTTACCCACCGACACCAAGGATCAAAGCCCTCACCAAGAGGCAACTAAGTAGTAACCCTGCTCTGTCCATCCTTAATAGGCCTCCCAATGCCCTCCCGCACTAAGGATCAAAGCCCTCACCAAGAGGCAACCGGGTAGTGACCCTGCTCGGTCCATCCTTGGCTGGTAACTTCTTATCCACCGACGCCAGGGATCAAAGCCCTTGCCAAGAGGCCACCGGGCATCTACCCTGCTCGGTCCATCCCTGGCTGTTAATTCCTTAACCACGATGCCAAGGATCAAAGCCCTCAACAAGAGGCCACTGGGCAGCAACCATGCTAGGTCCATCCTTAGCAGGCCTCCCAATGCCCTCCCGCGCTAAGGATCAAAGCCCTCACCAAGAGGCCTGCTCGGTTATCCCGGGCTGTGACCCTGCTCGGTTATCCCTGGCTGGTAATTCCTTACCCCACGACGCCAATGATCAAAGCCCTCACCAAGAGACAACCAGGAAGTGACCATGCTCGGTTGTCCCTGGCTGGTAATTCCTTACCCCACGACGCCAAGGATCTAAGCCCTCACCAAAAGGCCACCGAGCGGCTAACCCGCTCGGCCTATCCTTGGCTAGGTAATACCTTACCCTACGACGCCAAGGATCAAAACTCTCATCAAGAGGCCATCCACGTCTAAGCGATCTCTACCTCGACTTCGGGGCCATGGAGATACCGACCTTTCACCGGTCTCTGCACACTTGGCAAATGGTCGACTTCAACTCTCAACTCGACGTGCAATCGCTAGATGGAAAACCAACCTGACATGAAAGCAGTACTGCGCAAATAAAAATGTTTACCATAAACAAAAGAAAATTGCAAAATGGATTTTTTATTCACAAAAATCAGAAGTCTCTACAGAGGTATTATGGGCTCCTCAGCCTTACAAAAACGCCCGGAAGCTTACAAAATTTTAGCGTAAAGAAAATAAAGAGGTGGGGAAGTTCAGGCCTCAGGGTCGGGGAGAACCCCGATGAGCTGCGCGTCTACTGCGACCACCGTGACGGCATATTCAGGGTCGGCACCATGGCGGGAGCCTCGGAACCGGGAGCCGGGGGGACCGATTTCTCCCCAGCACTCCCACCGGGGGCCTCTTCCCCCGCAACGTTTCCAGGTACATTCCCCTGCTCGTCATCCTCGTGAGGGTACTCCTCCCGGAGCTTGCCGTCAGGGAACTCCGGCATCTGGGCCCTGACAGCATCGAGGGCATCGTGCCAAATAACGCCGGCAGCTCCAGCAAGGTCGGCGTAGAACTGGTCCGACTTCTTGTAGCTCTCCACCGCCTTCGACGCCAGAAGCTCAGCTTTCGATGCCCGAAGCTCAGCACGCCTCGTCCCCTCCTTCGTCGCCTCATTCTCCCTTCGGAGGAGGTTCATCGTCTTCTTCAAGGTGGCAACGAGCACTTGGGAGTCTTCCAGCTGGGCCTCGGTGGCTCAGGCGACCTCTTGGCACCTGGCGACCTCCTTATTCCCGGCCGCCACCCGGTCCTCAAGGGCAGCGACCCTCTCCATCGCCACCTCCAGCTCCAGCCTTGAGCTCTCCTCCTGCGAGGAGAGCTCGCCCGCGGCACGCATTTTCGGGGCTATCTCCCCGTCCTCCATGTTGACGACGAGGGCGATGTGCTGGAGGACCTGAAGAAAAGAAAGAGAGTTAAAAGGGAAAGGGAGGCACCCAATCACGCGAACAAAAATGCTGAGTGAAGAACCAAGTAGGGTGCGGACACTAACCTGCACGGCCTCTTGAGCTATGACCGCCATTTAGGCCCGGAGGGTCCCCCGAGGGATTCTTCCCCCGGCCGACCTCTCCATCTCCGAAAGCAGGCTGTCGGGGACGGAAAGCCCTGAGGGCACCTCGAAGCGGAGCTCCCCATCGTCCACGAGGATCGGGGAGGCCGGGGATCAGGGCGCCGTCCTATGAAATCTCTTGAAGAGCGATGCGGGAGAACCAGTCTCGCCTCCCACCTCGGGAGCTCGGGGCTCTTGCTCCCGAGCACGCTTTCAGACCGGCACACGGCTAGACTCGGGGGCCTGGGGCGCGTTTGGGCACCTGGATGGAGCGGATGCCGGCGGAGCCGGAACCGACGACGGGCGAGAAGGGCCAGCGCCTCCGGCCTTTTTCCCCTTCTTCATGTCAACCGCTGCTGCCCAAAATTTTCTTAGGTCCATGGGTCCTGCATAAGAAAAAAATACGAGGAGTCGGCAATGCCAGGAAAAATGAAAGAATGCACAAGTCTAACACAAGTCGCCTGAAAGCTCCCAACTTACCTGCGTAATAGGCGGGGCTAAGCCCGGACCAACTGAGAGCCCGCTCAGACAGCAGCACATCAGCCCGAGGGAGGGGATCCCACTTCGACACCGCCACCGCGTCGGGATCATTCGACCGACTCACCCGCGGACAGCTAGCCCCTTACCACTGGGTGGGCACAGGCCAATCCTCACCCTCGGGTGGCATAATAAAGAAAAACTTCTTATTCCATTCGTGAATGAAAGAAGGTACTACGAAGATCCCCGACCCGGCAACGTCCCCCCGTTGTTTTCTAAAAGAGAGGTATACCCAGCTCAGCTCGCCCCTATGAGCGCAAGGGTGGTTTTTGTAGCAAAGAGAAAAAATGAGAAGGTTCAGGCTGAAAGAGATCTGACTCAATCTCAACCGAACCAGGAACCCAAGGAGGATCCTCCAAGAGTTCGGCACTAGCTGGCCCGGGGCTAATCCAAAACAACTCAACGCCTCACTCACCTCGAGGGAGAAGGGCAGACGCATCCCGGCCCAAAAGGCTTCCAGGTACAAGGCAATCTCTTTGCCCCATACCTGGTCTACCCTCTCCCCTTCCTTAGCCAGACGAAGTGAATAGCTGGGAGGATGAGGAAACGAGTCTTGATTTTGTCGAGCTCATCCGCACGCCTCAGCGCTGATCGCACGCCAAGAACACCTGGGACCTGTGCTCTGGGGACTGCCCCGTCGCGCGACCCCGGGGAGCATTACTAACCCTAACTCCCCGGGGGGACTCCGACCCAGAGGAGGAAGAGGAAGAGGTAGAAGAGGAAGCTTCAGAAGACTCCCTAGACTCTACCCGGGCTACATCTACAGACTCCTCCAAAGAAGACATCTAACCTGATCAAAGGGAGGTGTCCTCGGGAGATCAAACGCAAGGATTCCGACCTGAGGAGAAGAGCGCCGAGCTTACACGACTAGGGACGAGGAAATTATGAAGATGTATGAGCCCTGATGGGGATCCGACAGCTATTCATAGCTGCCGGTGTACGTATCCTACGGCTCCGATCGCCTCCCGCCAAAACAACGTTTCTCAACCAACGGCCGACAACGTTCCACCTGTCGCACTCACATTGGGCGCGTCCCTTCGAGCGCGGGAGTGCCTGCGACACGTCTCGCCAGCCAACCAATGCCAGACACGTGGGTTGTCGCTTCGACGAACGTACACACTATCCGGCGCTTCCCCTCTAAATGCGAGATCTCTCCTCTGATCCGCTGACGTCATCAAGAAAATACTACCCTTTGCCCAGGAATGCGCGCCGACGATATCTTCGAGCGAGAGCTCACCCCGGATGATCGGACATACCGCTCTTGACCCGACCCAGGAACGGGTCGAGACGAGAGTGGGGGGCTAATGATGAGGCTCGATATCGGTGACTCTCCAGTGTTAGTTATGTATATTCCCTAGAGGCCATTATTGTACATATGATGTATATTGTAGTGGATACTTGGATATATATAGAGATGACTTTCTTCCTCGATATAATAGTATGCTAGCTGGTTTCTCTTTGTCTTACCATGTTGACTTGTATTGTAACAACTCCAATTTTTGTATACATAAAATTTATTTAAATTTGAAGTATACTTGGGGTATTTAATGTTGCTGTTACCAATTCAAGTATTTATTTTCCTACAATAATTACAAGAAGGAGCTTGTAGCTCATTGGTAATACCTTGCACTGCTGAACCAAGCCACCAGAGTTCAAATTGCCCCACATTATTTTTAGATTATTTTTGTTTTAAATTTCTTGGAAGCCCAACAGTTCACAGACCATAACTCCCAAAAGTTGAACTAAACATAAAAAACTAAAAATACCAGAGCTCTCACCTGACGACCCCCCACATCCCGGCACCCCGACTCGGTCCGACTCGGCGTAGTCGGCCGGCGCCGCTGGCCGGACTCGGCCGGACGGCCGAGTCGGCAACTGAAAAGTTGTGACTTTTCAGTTGCCCAACTCCCCTGCACACACCATTTACTTGGATCGGTTCCCGAGGATTTAATATACCCTAATTACTATGATTTTTAATGTTTTTCCCATATTTTTACAATTTTTTTTAATTAAAAACATTTCACCTACCCTACCCTAGCCTATAAATACACCCCATACCCTCTACCCTCTCATCCCAAAACCCTAAGCTCACTCTCTCAAAAATTTTTCAAGAGTTGTGTACCTTGAAAACAAGTGCGCGGCGAAGCTCCAACGAAATTCCGGCGGAAATTCCGGCGATGTTTTTAGGAACAACCGGCGACGAAGCAACGCCTCGGCAACCCCTCTAGTCCCCTCTCACTCCCTTACTTAATCGAAACCCGTAAGTCTCATTCTATCTCTCTTTCTATTTCTTTAAAGTATGAAATTACAAAACCCGACGGAATCGGAACGAATCCGATTTCCGATTCGGTTTACATTCATGCCTAAACATCTTTATGTTGACTATTAAACATTTAACAATTAATTTGAACAAGTTTCATCACATAAAATGATAGCCTTTCCAATTTATCGTATTTTTCACTTAAATACCACAATGATTCGATTTCACATTTAACCCCTTAACTTTGCTATACATTTAAAGTAGAGCACGAGGTAATGACCTACCTCCACACACACGCAAATACAATCCTAAACGAAATCATCAAAACTTAGAATACGATAAAACAATACTTTCATTTAAATACCATATTCTTAATAAAATCATTTCTAAAAAGTTTTAGCTCTGATACACTTTTAAATAAATACCTTTTACTAGGAATAATACGATGAGTCGTGAACATCGATCGTTTATCTAAATCTGACCTTGTGGTGTCTAGGCTAGGCAAGTGAGCAAAGGTAACTTTAAAAGGCCCGTCTCACGATTCGTGAGCGGATCCCTCCTTTCCTCATTTGTACTTACCTGGCCACAATTGGCGGTGAAGAGGCGATTTGAGGCTTCTAACGACTTGTCGTTTAGACCATTTAGAAATAGGCTAGTTGACCTAGGAAACCCTAGAATCTAAAATACGGAAAATTTACATCTTTGCAAATAAATACCTTTTACTTTATAAAACCGTTTTCTAAAAGATTAGTATTTTACAATCTTCGCAAAGTGCCGCTACAACCCATTTTTGGGGAACCCGTACGGGATTGTGCGGTTTATCGCGCACCCTCGGGCTAGTAGTGCGAGATTCAGAGCTCCGCAAGGAGCATTCGGTCTCGAAAGGTTTAAAATACGATATCTTAAGAAAATGAGATTTTTTGGAATATAAAATATTTATTAAAATTATTTTTGTATAAACATATGTATATTTATCATTTAAATATCTATTTTATTATAATATAAATTTTTCACCTTTTTCTAAAAATCACAATAATAAATTTTATACTAAAATACCATGAACTTCAAATAAATCAATATTACCGATAAATACTCTTATTTATAAAACTAGGATATTTTCTCTAGAAATGTCACCACATAAAATCCACCCTCATTACAACTCTAAAGACGAACAATAAATACTTGAGGCGTATTTTGAAAAGTATATAAAATTATTTTTACATAAAACCCCCTCAAGTTTTATAAATTACCCTAAGGACCCTAGCAATTATAAGATTTCGATTCACATTCCTGATTGTCTGACTCGGGTTTGAGTCTGATTAATCTGACTTGAATATGATTCAAGTCAATCTATAATCTACAAGTTTCCAATTCAATATGAACACATGAATCCATGAATACAATTATCAATTTATACAACTTGACTGAACCGAACCATGGATATATATTACTTTTACATGATTCTTAGTATTCCATTTACATGACTCTACGGTTACAATCGTTTCCTGATATCATGGTTTCGGTCAGTCAATCAATCATACAACCAATACAATTTACAAGATAACAATACAAACAAGACATCGCAGGGTTTAAGGGGTAGATTGGTACGGAAGGTGTTAAAGGTGGCACGAGGTGGTCAGATTTAATACACCTAATATGAATCCAGTTGCTGTTGTACCGTGGCATAAACGGTTCCTTGTACTACACGTGCCTCTAGTCTCTGGCATATAGAGACTCCCCTCGTATACACTGGCATCATTCTGTACCAAATTACAAACAACAACGTTAACACAACATTACAACAATAGTATACAACTTTAAAAGATATCTTCTTATTCTGTCTATTCTACTTTCCTCTTACCTTTGGGACTTACCGAGCGACCTGTTCGCTGACGACATTCTGTTTCTTTTTTCTTTGAATGTCGTCAGGTGATTTGGACCCGGCGGAGATCGAGCCATCTCAAGAAGACTTGGAGCAGTTTGCCGAAGACCCTGCACTTTAGTTTCATTGTACATTTTTTCTTTCTGTACTTTTCATTTCCTGTTATGCCACTGTTTAGGCATCTTTTTATTTCAGTTGTATTTCCTTTCATGTATTGTACAAAGAATGTTAATAAATAAAAGTTGCTGTTCTTTTTATTTCTTGTCTCTTGTGTATTTATTTTATATTGCTTAGATACGCTTAGCGTATGTACTTCTGAGTATACACGTAGCGGACCGGTCCCGTCCCCTTCGCCGTACACCGGGAAGCGGGGCGTGACATGTATTGTGTTACTGTCTTGCTTTCACATATTGATAAAGCCCTTAGGATATGTACTTGACTATTAGGACTATGATAGAGATCATACTAGTGGGTCCAGGGTAGTTCACAAGTACATCCTATAATTGTTCCTAGTCGAGAGTGTATCGAGACAGGGTATCGATACTCCAGAGTAGACTAGCATATACGCATCTTGACCCATATGATAGGTGATGGATGGTCCCACATCTATTGGTGTTTGACATCGAAGATGGTATACGGGTTCTCAGTGGAGACTGGGTACACTGAACGGACTCACCGAGAACTCCTAGATGGTATTATACCAATCGTCAGATAGCAGTTCTCTGGTGACACTGGTACAGGTTAGTATGTAGACCCGACACAATAGCAATATATATAAATATATGTAATATATGCAGTGATGATAAACATGAAGCAGTAAACATAAAGTAATGACGTGAGAATGAAGTAATCGGTAGAGGTAATGATAAAGCAAGTGTATCATATCAGTAGCCAATGCAATGTTCATGTCACTAAACCTATCAGTCTCTAAGTCTCACTGTCCAGATCACTAAACCTATCATTAATTTAAGCGTGAGCGTCAACCACTGCAGGAGTATCCCCAACCCAAGAGTAGGCCCCAGGGGCAAAGGAACACGGGCCCGAAACACGCTCGCTAATAATCAGTAAAATCACTCATATGACTCCTAGAATCGCTGTATATGCCGGCAGTAGGACTCCCGAGTTTCCGTTAATCGAACTCACACTCAAACTACCCCACACCCCGTGGTCTACATCAAATACCGACCATGAACCCAAATACTAGTCGCTCCATGACAAGTCTACGCGAGAACTGAAGACAAGATCTCCATCAAGCATGTCTCGACAGGTATCCAAGATAAATGGACAGTATTCGATGTCTTACCTATGACACTAATATAAGTGCTTCCATAATCGTCCCATACCAATTATAGTTACACTTACATATGCCCCATAGGCGTCGACAATACAATAATTAACTGGTTCCGCTGATTGTGTACAAGTACGGGTCACTTTCACTATTCAATCACGCTTATACACTAACGTACTTGTCACACTCTAATCACTAATACTTATCACTGGGTAATGTACACGATCACTAGGTTATCAATGCTAATGAACACTATTTACACGAGTATGACAATCATGCACATGGTGGGGATATAGTAAATGTACCGCTAACAACATATAAGCAACCGGTGTCGGTTGGACTAGGAAAATCATATAAAATCACACGTGCATAATTAAGCAAAACGATATAAAAGGAGTAGGCAGTATATTTAATTATCTATATAGAAAAATTAGTTTCGTGTCCATCGGGTTTCAAGTTTGATAGTTATGGTCATTTCATTTTAAGTGTTCACTGTTGTAAATCCAATTCCTGAACTAGAAGTCCGTTTCGTAACACGTTTTACTCCCAGTTGGGATCATAATTAGGCGACGCTACGATTGGATAATATTTAGGTTTTCAGTTAGGTTTACAACGCACCAGACGGATCGATAATATCCATAGTTTACTGGAAGTTATGCATCATATAATATTGGGGTATACGTTCTGTCCTTGGTTGGGACTGCCGTATGCACTGATGGTTTAAAATAGTAAACGGTGACAAAAATGAATGAAATCACTTCCAATAGTTAGCTAACAGATTTATCTTCTCTACGGTATAGGGTTCCGCATAATAAAATTTTAACACAGAAACGTGGAAGCATTTCAATAGAAGTATCGACAACCAGTGCTGCTCTGGACTGCAGTCCAGAGACGCAATCCTCACAGATTTTCTTTATCATGAATGATTAGGATTTAGTGCACAAAAATATATTACGGTAGGTTATTATGTTAGCTTCGATATGAGTCCTGAAACGCCTCAATAAGATCTATACATAATTTATTATAAATTTTACGGTTTAGTATGTACGAAAATTTTCAGGTTTTTACGACAGAAATCGGGACACCATTTTACGTGAACAACGACATTGTTTTGCCACCAAAATCTTATAGGATATTCGTTAGCCATACCTGGGTTTATTAACCCAAGTTCCACTATCTTTAAAATAGGTTTTAGTCTTGGATATGTTCAGAACTAGCTTAAGTAAACGATTATCAATGAAAAGTCGAATTCTTACTTGACAGGCATGAGATTTGAACCATATGAATTATGAGTGTTTTCAAACACGGGGTAAAAGTCACTAAATGGATTAATTCACTAAAAGCAATGACGCGTGTTCATAGTAGCAAATGATTCGATTACAGTATTCAATTCAAGCATAAAATCATAATATGACTATTTAACTAATAACTTTATATAGCATGTAAAAGCAAGCGGAATTCACTTGCCTGCGACGACCGACGGTCACGAAGACGATGATGGCGGCGACCCACAACAACGGTACGCACAAGGCTACACACGGCTAGGATTCGGGCTTGGCCTTGGCGATGGAGACAGAGCTTGGTGGCGTAGTGAGGTGGTGAAGCGACGGGCGACCGGAGGTGGTGGTCAAGGCAGCGACGATGTGGAGGCGGTTGGCGACCTGAAGTCCGGCAATGGCTGGAAGCGTTGAGAGCTCATGAGGCGACTAGGTGTTGCGGTGATGGGGTGTCGGTGGTGGGTGTGCGGTGGTTTTCAGGGGCTCGTCGGAGGAGGGTTGCAGCTGGTGGCTTGGAGGAAGCGATGGCTGCGGGTGAGGGCGTCGAAGGTTGGTGGAGGTGCTCGGGAGGAGGTGGCTGTTGAGGTGGAGCTGCGGTGGTGTTGCAGCGCTGCTTGATCTCATTGGCAAAGAGTTGCTGGTGGGGTGGTGGTCGGTGGGTTCGGCCGGGGTTGAGGGGAGAGGAAGAGTTGAAGGTGGTTAGGGCAGTGGGTGTTGGTGTCGATGATGGAAGTGCGAGGGTAGAGTCGGGGTTGAGCTCGGTGGTGAGACAAGCGCTGGAGGTGAAGGCGAGGGAAGCCGACGATGGTGGTCGGCGGCGTGGGGCTACGGTGATGGGGGTGCGGGGTTCTTGGGTCATGGGTTTCATCACGAGGAGGCGGGGCTGTGGAGGGTTCGAAGGTAGCGGGTTGCTCGGGGTTGGGTCGTCGGGGACGAAGGTGATGGTGGTGTCGGATGGTCGGCGGTGAGGAGGGACTTGCGGCTGTTGGGGGTTCTCGGGTGGAGTCGAGGTGGAGGCGACGGGGATCCTGCGAGGCGAGGGTCCAGAGGAGGCGATGGGTTGCAGGCACGGTTCGGGTGATAGGTTGTAGCGGAGAGTTGGTAAAGGAGAGTGGAGAGAGGAGTGGGGGAGATGGAGGTGAAGGTGATGAGGTCGGGGAGTTGGGCCGCGATGGTGAGGCAGGGCGAGGACTAGGGTTAGGGCTTCGCAAGGAGGCGGGAAGAAGATGGGTGAGGGAAAGAAGAAGATGAGAGGAGAGAGAGAGAGAACGTGTGTTTTGGAAATTAAAGAGAGAGAGAGAACGTGGCAGGGGAAATTAAAGAGAGAGAGAGAGAGTGAGTAATTGGGAATTAATGAAAATAAAGTGTGGTTTTAATGGGAATATATTAAAAGAGGATTTAATTAAGAGTTATGAGGAATTCAAAAGAATTGTGGCAGTGGAGCTAGGGTGTTAGGTTATAGGGTTAGGGCTTTGGGCCATTAGAAATAAAAGAAAGAAAAAGAGTGGGATTAAAGATGGACTTGGGTTTTGGGTTAGGTTTGTTTAGTGAAAACTATTTGGGTAAAAGTATAGATTAGGGTTTTAAAATAAATAAAATAAATATAAATATAAAAAACAAATTTTGTAAACAACACTTTATTTAAATACGGATATTGGCGTACAAAAGGAACTGGGTATTACATCAGAATATAATACCCCAGGTATTATCCTGTATATCCATATATACCAGATAAGCATGGGGACCCACTGTAAAACAATGGGGAATCTTCGAAATACATTCCGAAAAAGGACAGATCTGTACTATAAATGGAATGATACCGCTCTTCAATACAGATGCGCTTTTTAAGCGAACTGGCACTACAGGAGTTTGAGAACTCCGTAGTTAAGCGTGCTTGGGCCAGGGAAGTCCTGGGATGGGTGACCTCTTTGGAAGTGGCCCCTGCTTGGGTCCAGTTCGCCCCGAAGGAAAAAACCGTGCGGTTTCGGCCAGAGCGGACAATACTCTCTGTATTGGGGGTGGGGCGTGACAGAATGGTATCGGAGCTGGTTCCTCAAATAGTAGGTTTGTGGTTCGAGGACGAACCATTGTTCTAAGTGGGGGGAGAATGTAATACCCTAGGTATTATCCGGTATACCCATATATACCAGATAAGCATGGGGACCCACTGTAAAACAATGGGGAGTCTTCGAAATACATTCCGAAAGAGGACAGATCTGTACTATAAATGGAATGATACCGCGCTTCAATACAGAGGCGCCTTTTAAGTGAACTGGCACTACAGGAATTTGAGAACTCCGTAGTTAAGCGTGCTCGGGCCAGGGAAGTCCTCGGATGGGTGACCTCCTGGGAAGTGGCCCCTGGTTGGGTCCAGTTCGTCCCGAAAGACAAAACCGTGCGGTTTCGGCCAGAGCGGATAATACTCTTTGTATTGGGGGTGGGGCGTATGCAAAAAGGTGGATTTTGGATACAGTCCCGAATCACATGGAGGCAATGAGCGATAGGGGGGTTTTCGTCTCTCCCGGTATTGAGGGTTAATGTTGCGCTGTGTTCGATTGATTATAAATGGAAGTCCCTGGTCAGGGATGATATTGAAATCTACTGGTAAGTGTTATCAGTAGTTTCTCGACCCGTTATGAACCTCATATCGACACGACTTATCGGTTACTGGGGTCTGATGTTTACCACCCCTAGACTGGATATGCGATAAATCAGACGAAGAGACCGGACTGTATGATAGTGTTATTGATTGGATTCGCATGAGTATGTACATGCTTACTTGTTGATCTTCTGGTCGCTCAATACCCGGATGGCCGTTACGTTTAGCTGACCGCTTGTGGCTTGTAGGTATTTGATATGATCATCACCTACTGCCTGCGTATTGACGAGTCTTTAGAGTCCTACACAGAGATTTCCTGGCTCAGGCGAAACGGAATAGGAGCCCATATGTGATATGTGCGGGACCGAGAATAATACGTGTATGTGATACCGTATTCTATTCTCGCGATATGTGATATCGGACGGGTATATGTGATATAACCGGGTTATCGGATCAAGTGTTGATTCGATAAAATGATACATATTATATTAGTCGGTTATATGTAATATAGCCGGATTATTAAATCAAGTATTGATTTAATAGTTTAATCTCACTTAAGCAATTCTTTTTCTCACTTAGGATACATTGATATATATGTAATATATGTTAAATGTATTCTTTTCTTTTGTTACAAAATTATATATATGTGATATGTATAATTGTAACATACTTGGTTATACATGCAACTAGGGTTTATGAGAATCACACTATGGTTTGTGATAATGGTTAGATTTATTTTTATTTTAGATAAATCAAAATTGTGTGGATTATGCTAAGATATTTATCTTGTTGATTAAGTCCACCATTTTTGATATTTCTATGATATTTATTAACCTAACCTTAATCATTAGCCATTGTTTATTCTCTACATGAGTTAGCCATGGCATACATTAACCCATGGTTGCATTTCTAATCTCACAACTTATTCTCTTCATCACTTGAGCTTCTTCTTCTTCATCTCAATTCTAGTTCTCTTGACTTGAGCAAGTGAAGAAAAATTATGAGAAATAAAATTATAAAGTGAGCTAAATTCCTACTTCATAATTCTCATCTATACTAGCCATTTAGATTAGGATGTTAGCTTCACTAATTCCATATTAGTGAAGTGAAAGTTTGAGTTCGTGTTGCCACGACGTAGATCATCTTGGATTGTGAAGACTTCAAGCAAGCATGCCTCATTCATCTTGTGGAGCCTCTCCAGAATCCGGAAGCTCGATGAACGCAGCGAAGGGACCACAACTTGGAGCTATAGAAGTGAAGGAGAGGACTACAAAGGTTGTAATCCTAATCACTTAGAAGTAAAAATGTTTACTTTATGTTTCCGCGTGATTCTCTAGTTAAAGATCTAGGTTTAGGGTTCTTTAAGCATGCCAATTTTTTAATTTGGCATGGATGATGCCTCCCGAAATCTTGCTGCCGTGCTAAGCATCCCTACATCCAGACGCTGACATGTGGCAGATGACGTGTCCCGGAACCTACAAGAAAGGATCAAGAACTTCAGTTGGGATAACACCTCGGGCCTCCGGCCTGAGGAGTCTCCCGACCTTCGGTGGCCGTCCAAACCACCCCCGGCTCGCCTCCGAGCTATCACAGGACCAAGATGCCTCGGCCCCCCGCTCGTGCCCAAGCCTCCCGCCGAGCCCATCTTCCTCGGTCTCACCAACCGACCCTCAGCGTTGATCACAGGCGTCTTCACCACGGCTCCACGAATCTCGCCATGCGCGAGATATCCGCCGCCTACGATCCCGCATTCCACGCCATCACGATCCTCCATTAACGAGTCTGTCTTGTCATTAATGCGGGATCCCGCCTATCACGCGGGCTTGACGTCGGGGGCATAACGACCGGCGTGATTTTCGCGCCACCTGCCCATTGCTGCCGCTATATAAACCCCTCTCTGAGACGATTGAGGTAAGCCATTTTTACTCCACTAGGCCGTTACTCTGCCAAAATACCCCATCTAACTCGATCGTCGGAGGGTCCTCGGTGGCACAACCATCCGGAACTTCTTTGCAGGTAGCTCGGCCTCAACCACACAAAACCCATTGAGATCCACACGCTTCAGGAGTCAACCCTCCAACCCAATCTTAGCCGTCTATCAGCGCTCGCAGCAGATCAATGGAAGATAACATCTGAAGGAGATCCATTACATCGAAACTTTAACTCCAAAATGCTAACTTTATCCTATTTGGCAATCATTTTGAGATAACTACTTAAATGCTAACTTTATTCTATTTGGCAATCATTTTAAAGTTGAGATAACTATACTTATCTTGGCTCTGGAATTGAGATAGCTGCAGTTATCTTAACTCTAATCTGTTGTAAGGTATTTAAACTCCAATATGCTCTTAACATTGTTTAATTTGAATATATCTACGCTTGCTAACACGGCAGCAGCCACCGTCCCGGGGGACGGGTGAAGGAGGGCCAGCGTTAGCTTTTCAAGTGGAGTAATTGATTATGCAAGCTTGAGTTTGCAGGGCTCCATATCGAGTTTTCAAAACAATAAATTCAAATAAATTCAACTTTGAGATAACTAGAGTTTAAAATACAAACACAGCGCGAGTAAATTTCAGAGAATCCTAGTCTATCTCAACTAAAATAAGTTATAATTTTACTTATATTAGAAACTCTTTATTATAACATTTCAAGAGTTTTAAACAAAAGAGGGTTGCCAATGATCCAAGCCAAGGCACCCCCAATAAACATTTTTTCAATCAACAGGAAGTAAATAGACTAAGAGAGTTAATATTACCAGGTGCGCTTGGTTGGAGGTAACTTAGGTGGTAATCCTCGATTATCATAAAATATTATCATGCTTATTTAGATGTAAAAGATATTCCCGGTAATATAAGATTACTATGATAATCAAATAACTCTATTTCATGTAAATCCTATTCTTCCAAAACATGTGTCCATCTTAAATTATCCAGAAATATTTTCCCACCTAACATGAATGAGCCATAACCATCTGCCGCCGCAGCCGGCCTTGCCGTCCCTCGTTGGCCGGTCGCCGATCATCGCCGATCGTTCACCGGCCCACACCGATCGGACATCCGCTGTCGGCAGACCATAGTTAGTTACTGGACGTCCGCCGATCGTTCACCGGCCACCACTGTTAATCGCCGGTCTCGCCGTCATCCACCGGTCCTCCTCCGGTCTCGCCGTCTGTCGCACATACATATAATATATTGCCGTAAATGGTTAAAGTATGTCAAGCATGTTAATGCAAAATTCTTTAGAAATGTTAATGCAAGATTCCTTAGAATTAGATACCGGGTCATTCCATTTCCGGAAATGCAAGGATTCTCGGTAATCTTCCATTCCATGTACCAAGCGTAACTTAAGAAGAATAATAACCAACCAATGAAATTTAACAGCCAAGGGCATACATAATGAATGGAACTTTGTTGCCTTCAATCTGATTCAGACATTTAAATAGCAACTGTATTTGACAGACACCGGATACTATCTTCTACGTGGAAGGTCTTGAAAGATTACCTCCAGGGGGACCTCGCTGGATTCTTGCAATCTGATTCTGCAAAGCACCAGCTCTATGTTGACGATGCATCCTAGCCTCTGGATTAATCTTTGAGCATGATAAACACAGGAAAAGGAGTCGGCAACAGTCTTTATCATAGACGACTCATAAAATACAGACGCATACTTATATACATACATGCATGTGTATCCTGTGGACCCGAATATGTGTATTAATTATGTATATTAGTTCATTGACCTGTTTATAGTACATATCCACAATTTTCAGAAGTGCTAATACTGGTATGAGCGTGGGGCAAAATGACAGTACTAGTAGTTACTGAAATATACGCACAAGAAAAAGAAAAGAAAATTATGGATACAATCAAAGGATTATTGATGAACTCTTAATCTCTCTTGATAGAAATGCTTTTATATTCCTTGACCGTGTTTGTAATAGCTTGTTCAACTGGTAGTCTCTCTAAATTTGATGCTCCATAAAACCCATGAACTCCCTTGGTACTCTTCAGTATGAATTCGGCTTCTCAAGGCCCTGATATAGGACCTGCAGTAGACGATTAAGAGGAAAGAACATGTTAAAATCATTATTCTAGTTCGAGAAGGAACAAATGACATTGACCTAAACAAGGTAATCTGTCCACAAACTCATCGATATTCAACAAATCATGAGAGCATATACATGAGTTTTGTGCTCATGCATTATATACTTTTAGGAATAGCGTTTTGCTGCAAAGCGTAACATAGTGGGATACAAATGCATCGTAGCGGGGTGGAAAGCGCTGGAAGAGCTTAGTCCACGCTTCTTTTAGGAATAGCGTGCGTGCGTGCGTGCGTTTTCTCGCACGAAGCGCATGGAGAGAAAGAGCACACTATTCCCAAAGTGTGCAATCCAACCATTAAATAGCAATTCTGACCAGTTTTGGCCAAGGCATTATAATCAGTCGTGGGCCCCACAACTTACTTTTAATCTCTAGTTCTCTATTTTCCAAAAGTTCTTCCCCAAAGCTCTCAACAAGGCAAGCCGCCTCACTACTTTTAGTCTCTTTGAGAATAGTTAATGTATTTAATATATTATTTAAGAACAAATAGTGACAAATATCTACTGATTCTTGCAAGGTAAAACAGAGACAATATTTTGAGAATAGAACTTTCCAGAATAACAATAAATTTTGACAATAAGTGGTAATGAAATATTTGCTGAATTTTGCAAGTTAAACATATGAGAACCGTAGGTTATTTTCTACATTTGAGAATTCTACTCAAGTTTAAAGTCTTTCATTATGTTTGAAATTTTCTGCATTAGTTCAAATCACATATAACGATTACCTTTTAAAAAGTTGGAATATTTGTGTAGCCTACTCGTTTTGTAGCTTACGCTGTGCTATGTAACGTTTTGCTACATGCTAACACTTTTTGGAACATTGGGCGGAAGTTCTAGGATCATGAAATTCTAACTATTTTACCCCGGTCCTGTGTCTAATAAACACCTTTACAAGTATATTGAACACCACTGACATCCCTTATTAATTTAATTTCACATCTTGAAGCTGAATGGAACAAGGTTTAGGAGAAGGCATCCAAAAGAAAAAGGTTCAAGATAGGCATTATATGTTGTCAATCATCCAAGATTTCTCATTAAGTCATGAAACTTTTAAATATAACCCAGAAACCATGGATATGGATAAGAGAGGGGATCGCCATAACCCAGAATGACCAACTTGAATGCTTTCTTCATGAGATATTGAGATGCATTGAAATTAAAAGCATGAAATATGTTATATAAGACTCTAGCTATGAAAGTCGTTAAGAAGCATACCTCCGTCGCAAAGAACAATAATATTTGGATTGATTCCAGATGCAGCGTCTGCATTGGCACCGCTATCATCAAGTGTGACAGCCGTCTTTGCACCAATAGAACCTGATGGCGTGAGACCCATATGTGCCACTGTAACACTGGCACCAGCCTTAGCCATGGAAATGGCTTCATTTGGGTTGAACGCATATGGAGTTGTCAAAAGGCCTAAATTATGAGCCTTGTGGATCATCTCTACTTCCAGGCTAGCAAGGAATAAAGATGAGTCAGATAGAACTCTGTTTTACAATTTGGTACAATGGACAATATAAAAAAAAAAGGGTATCTTTGATAGGACCCACAAAATGAGCAGATTTTCAAAAAGCACCCTTAAACTTCATAGTTTTACAAACAACCTCAAATCTTCTAAATAAACTATTTTTGTCTCCTGGTTGAACTTCCATCCAAACTCAGTTAAATCTAACCGTCTTTTTTTTTACGCAAATTCTCCCCTTGCAAATTTCAAGGCCACCACTCCAGTCAATTGTCAAAGCCTAAACTCCCCTCTTCTTTCCCTCACCCTCATCATCCCACCAATGATAGCAAACTTCTCTCCCTCCCTCAATGTAAAACCTTGCACCTCTTCACCTCCACTTGTCTCTCAATCTCATCATCAGCATTTTTATTTTAAAAAAGCTCGGTTCTTCTCCCTCCTTTGCAGATGAACATCATTTTTTCAATTATTACTTGAGGGTTCTGTAAAGAGTAAAGAATGCAAGGAAAATGAGGAGTTTTGGAGGGTAAATAAGTGATTTTGAGTCTCTAGTTAAGCTTTTTTAAAGGAAAACTAACCAATCCCTTTTAACCTCAATTTACTAAAAGAGGGTTGTTTTTAGTTAATGGAAAAGTTCCGGATTTTTTTTTTGAGATAATATATGGAATAAATTAGCCACCTCTCATGAATGGGAGATTTGGACTTGATCCGGGTCTCCACAATGTGCTACTCTAAACCCCATCAATGAGCTACTTCAAGCCCTTCAAAGTTCTGGAGGTTACTTTTAAACATATAAAGTTTTCGGGGCTGTAAATCTATGATTGGGGTTTCTATATTAAGAAAAACAAAACAAAAAGAGAAACTCTCTCAAAATATAAAGTTGATTTTTTAATGCAATGTTACGGTTACTTGATAGGATCCGTAGAATGCAATAAAATATAGCAATATATTGATACTCACGCATAGCCCATTCCTGTCTCTTCTAGATTTTGGCGGAAGTTGCCATCAAAGAGACCAACTGCTGGAAAATTCAGCACACTAAAAAATCCAATTTCCACTAGCTGCTTAAGAAAATAATCCATCCGGCGAAATGGATCTGTAGCGCATTCTCTAGCGAGAACAGGTACCCCTTTTACCACCTTGACGGGGTCCTTTTCAGGTCTCCGTCAGATGTTGTCTTCCGTCGATCTCCCGGTGGATTTTGGTGGTGGTCTTCTGTTGCGTGTGGATCTCAATGGGTTTTGGTGGGAATGATAACTTGAGGAGTTTGGTGCCGAGTACCTGCAAAAAAGTCCCGGGGTGGTTTGGTACCACCGAGGACCCTCCCACGATCAAGTCAGTAATGAGATCCAAGCAGAGTAATGGCTTAGTAGAGTAAAAAATGACTTCCTTGACCCTCTGCGATGGGGGTTTATATAGCGGTGGTGGCACGCAGCAGCAGGCGTGAGAATCTCATCAGCAGTTACGCTCCTGATGTCACGCCCACGTGGAGAGCGGATCGCCCATTAATGGGGATCGCGGGGGCGTGGAACGTGGGATGTTGCTGACGAAGAATCGGCGCATGGCGAGATTCGCGGAGCGACGGTTACGCCTGTGAGCGGTGGAGCTGGTCGGAGGGATCGAGGAAGACGGCCTCGGCCGGGGGCTCGAGGACGAGCGAGAAGGCCGAGGAGTTTTGGTCTTGTGTCAGCTCGGGGCGAGCTGAGGGGCCGAGGAGGCCAACTTGCAGAGGGCCCCGAGGAGGGCCAGCTTTTGCTTGTGGGTCGGGTACAGGGGTTGCCTGGTCGGCCCCTGTGGCTCTTCCTTTTGAGTTTTGAGACACGTCATCTGCCACATGTCTAGATCTGGGAGACCACCAATCTTGAGCATCATCATTAGCCCCCCACTCTTGTCCCAACCGGCTAGCGGGTCGGGTTAGGAGTGGACTGCTAGTTCTCCCGAGGTGAGCTTCTTTCTAAGGCTTTGTCGGGACGAGTCCTCGGGCTGTCAGTTGTCTTTTCTGCTAGTGAATCAAGGGAAGATCTCCGCATTTAAAGGAGGTGCGCCGGTTCGTGCACTCTGCCACTGAAGCGACGGTCCACGTGTCAAGCGTCGATTGGCCGACGCGACGTATGCAGGCCCGCAGCGTCTGATGGGACGCGGTCTAGCGCGGGTCGACATGTGGAGTGATTGGAGCCGCTGGACGCGAGGAGTCGTTTTGGCGGGAGACAACGGCCATCGTTGGATGAGACCGCTTGCAGCAATAAGTAGGGGCGGGGCCCGCTCCATGACCCCTACTCTTTCATTTTTCCACTTTCTTAAGTCGTGGCTGCTCGGCGTTCTTCTTCTTTTTGAATACATGGTTCGCTCCCACTCTTTGGTCTGCCCGCGCCAAAAGGAGGCTAGTGGCGCGGCCGAGCCCCTGGCTGGCTCACGCCCTTCGCCGGATGTTCTGCCGGCGATAGGGCCGTCTGCTTCGTTGACGTCTCCTGGTGGTTTCTCCGGCGGCGGCCAGAGACATCCACAGTTATCTGAGCTCCAGACGGGGGACAGTGGGTGTAAATCCCCGTCCCCATCTATAAATTTTTTTCTATTTTCCTGGTCCCCCGAATATTTTCCTATTTTTCCTTGTATTTTTTTATGTGAAATTGGTTGCTTAAGACTTAGTATTTATTTTTCCAAAACCAAAACTATATATAAATCCCCGGCCCAAACCAAAATAAAAATAAAAATCAGATTAATATAAAATCCCTTAAAGCCTGTTTTCCACAACCCAGCCCAAAACAAAAATAATAAAACTAATGAATTAAAACCTCCTCAGCCAGCCCAGAACAAAAGAAAACAAATGAATTAAACCTCAAACCCTCGTCGGCCCAGCCCATTCCTACCAAAATCCGACCCGACCCGCTCCATTTCTCCTCTTCCCCACTCCACAAATTTTTCCCGCTCCTTTTGTTTTCTTCCTCCGCGCGCCTCCCTCGTTGCAACCCATGTCGCCCACGTCCCCGCGACTTCGCCAAGCATCCCCGACTGCGTGCCCCATGACCGCGCGCCTCTCGATCCCTCGTCCCCCTTTCTCCTCTCTCTAACTCCCTCCCTCATCACTCTCGCTCTCAAACCTCTTCTCTCTCTCAAACAGAAAACTTTTTGCCTCGTCCCTACACCCGCCGCCGCCGCCGACGACGACGAGGAAGACCACTACAATCACCCAATCCTTCTCCCCCATCAACTGAGCTCCCTCTCCTCACCATTCCCAGCCTTCGCAGAACCCCCTGCACACCCTCTTCGCCGCCGCGCTTCCCTGCGCCATCTCGGCCACCACCTGCGCCTTCACGCCGGCGAGCTCCCCATTGCCCTGAACCACCTCGTTGACCTCTACATCCTCAGCATCATCCCCATCACCTCCAAACCCGAGCCCCCACTACCTCTCTCTCTCCTAGCCACGAGCCTCGAACTCCTCGCTGTGTCCATCGCCGGAGCGACCACCGCCGACCCCAGCACGTCCTAAGGGATCCACAGAACCCCACTCCGCCTCCAGTGATCGCGAGCTATCTCCGGGCAACTCCGACGACGAACCCGAACGCGAGCCGAGGCCGTGAATCCAAACCGTACCGTTCGTCGCGCGTTCGTGCCGCTGCCGCTGCCGTGCATCGCCAAAGCGTCTCCAGGCAAGTTACCTATTTGCTCCATGCTATTTGTTTTGCTAAAACTTGAAATACCGTTAAATTCCACATAAACACTTAGTGCGACTTAAAATAGTGTATGTGTTCGACGTAGAATATGAACGAAAACCTTCCACTAAACTTACGGAACTTGATCTTATATGCTGGCCCCTGTGGCAATGAACATTGTGATGAAATTTGACTGAAAAATATGATTGTTACTGGCTTAAACGATCACCCCCAATTACACCCATTAAAACTGAATATTTCCCGCGTCTGAAACTTGTTAAAATCATAATTAATTGTGTACATATTGAAATGATACGTTCGAGGGCTCAAATCGAAGCCGACTCGACGAAAAGTAACCATATATAAGTTTTTAATTGTTTCTGTACTGAAAATATGGAGAGAACTGGCTCGGAGAGCGGCTCTGGACTGCAGTCCAGAGCAGCTCTGGCTATTGATTTCTATCTCGTAATGCTTACTACTTTTCTGCCTGAACTTGTATGTTATGGAACCATATACTTTATTGAATATGAAACTGTTAGCTAAATAACACAAGTGATTTCACCCCTTTTTATCGTCGTTTACTATTTAAACTGTAATTTAAAAGAACAGGATGTCTAGCAGTCCCAAACAGAAACAGAATTGTTACCCCAGTGTTGAACAGTGTATAACTTCTGACGTAGAAACGCGATTGAGAATCCGTCTGATGTGTTGGAAACCCTACTGAAAACCATAAATTTCATTCAACTGTAGCGTCGCTAAATTCTGATCCCAACTGGGTGAAAATTGTGCCGCGAAAAGGACGTTCAGTTCAGAAACTAAATTTCCTGCAGCGAGCACTTAAATTGAAATGGCTGTAACTTGAATACCAGAAATCCGATTGCATTGAAACAAATTTTTCTGAACTTCTGACAGAGTATACTTGTTACCGTATTTGTATCGTTTCACTGAATTCTGAACATATGATTTACTGCAATTTTTGTAAGCTCTTGAAGTGCATAATAGTTCATATTACACGTGACTTGTTAACTGCATGAATGTATATACCTTACCCAATTGCCATATTCATAGTGATAGTGCGCGTTATTATTCAATGGACATTGCATTATCGTGCGTGAATGGTATTGGTTTAGGAGTGTCAAGTACGCCAATGGAAAAATGAATAATTCATGACAGTGATTAATACAGTGAACGGTGACAAAACCGTGTTATTGGTGCATACTTGTACACGACTAAATCATAATCATCAATAGTGTAAACCTGGGGAAAAAGGGGAAATCAAAGTGGAAAGAGCATCGTATTTAGCGAGGACCGTGTTTTAGAGGATGATCATTCAAACGGCGACTCTTATATATATTAGGTAGGATCTAGCGATCCGGCTGACAGGGTTATGTCCCGGGCGTGTGGGTCGTTGTCTCGGGTATGTACGAGACTCCCGTTAAACATGATCCTCCTTTCCACAACTCGATTTCAAACATGACTTAGAGACTGACAGGGACACAGATTATATTTTGCATCATTTAGTGACATAGTGATTATTTGCATTTTACTTCCACTGTTATTGCCTTATTTGCCGATTTCATGTCATTATTGCTATATTGCTATTACGTCGCTCTGACGACCTGAGTATGCATGCTCAGACCTCGAGGAAGAACCAGCGCAGGAGTTGGATTTACCTTTCGAGCTAGCGGAGATCTAGTCCGGAGTACCTTTTTCTTCTTTCCTGCTTTCCCTAAAGAGATCGTGTATTCGAACTTGGTTAGTAGTTCTTTTCTTGTTTATTTGTAAATTGTGAACAATGAACTTTGATGTAATATTTCAGTGATGTATTTCCTTTACTTCTGTGCTTTGTTTACTGATTACCATGCAATGCTAGAAGCTGAGGTGTGACTACGGCGGGATTATTCCCTGACCGTAGGAGCATGGCTGGCCTAGTCATCCCCCGTTTTCCGTATTTTGGGAAGCGGGGCGTGACATGGTTTTGTTGGTATCAAAGCCAGGTTTAGTAGTAAGGGATAGCATTAACTACACTGTATTACATTATTTTCGCTTCACTATTTCTGATTTCCATCCTTGTATCTAATCATACCCTTTTGAATATCTTCCAGCGATATGACGTCCCCGAACGACCACCCTTCGGACTCAAGTTCTCAGGATCGCACGGAGAGGATACTAAGTGCATTGACCTCTCTCGCAGAAGCTCAGGAGAGGAAGACGGACCTACTCGCCGAGGGACTCAGGGCTATTACCGCTGTAGGGGGACCCTCCGCACTCATTACCGCCCCCGAGGGCACTACTCCACCAGCTTACTCTGCCAGGGCTGACATCGTGTCAGATTTCCGGAGGTTACACCCAGCTGCATTTACGGGCCTAGCCGAACCACTTGAGGCCGAGCAATGGCTGGTGAATATGGAGAACTTACTGACGGCCGCCAGGGTACCAGAAGAAGATAGAGTGAATGTGATAAAGATCCAGTTGGAAGATGAGGCCCGTACATGGTGGTCGGTAGAAGAAAGCAGACTAGAAAGGCCAATTGAATGGAGAAAATTCAAGGAGTGCTTCCTGGACCATTATTTCCCTTCCACCGCCAAGGCAGAGATGGAAGAAAGATTCATTCTACTGAAGCAGAATGGACGTCCAGTGAACGTATACGCGGTAGAGTTCAACCGTCTGAGCCGATTTGCTTTGTACATAGTCGCTTCAGAAGCCACCAGAGCCAGACGCTTCTTGCAGGAACTTGATTTCGAACTGCAGCAGTTGATCGCGTCACTTGAGTTGCAGACTTTTGCACAGGTACTCAACGCGGTGCGAATTCAGGAGAAGCTGATCAACAAATTCAGGAAGCCTCCAGTTGTTCCAGCACGCACCCATGCACCGTTTCAAGGAGCCATACCAGTTCACAGGCCTGGAATGACTCATATGAAGCGTCCGTTCGTGCCCCAGCATCATCCCCAGAGCAAGAACGTAGTTTGCGGCTACTGCAATAGAGATGGGTATACCCAGAAGGACTGTCGCCGCGCCAAGGGACAGTGCTTGATTTGCGGATACAGTCAGCACATGATTAGCGGTTGCCCCGAGCGAGCAGAGATACAGGGAGGTTCTGGACCACAGCAGCAGAGATCACAGGAGTAGAGGCAACCCTACTCAGGCCGCGGTCAGGGACGGGCTTTCACCTTGACCGCCGAGCAGGCAGAGGCTTCAGGAGAAGTTGTCACAGGTATTCTACTCGTACATTCCTTGCCAGCTAGAGTACTATTTGATTCTGGAGTATCATACCACATGAATCACTAACCGAGGTTTGGGAAATACATACGGGTAATGGCATGATAGTATCTACTCGAGAATATAGATCATGTCCGGTTGTAGTGTGTGGCAGTGTATTCTATGCGAATTTCCTTTTGATCGGGACAGGCAGCTATGACACAATTCTCGGGATGGATTGGATGAGTACCTTCCATGCAGTTATTGATTGCCGAGAAAGGAATGCGATCTTCCGCATTCCCAATCACCCGGAGTTTATTTTCGAAGGCGGGAGCGAATCCTTGGAGCCAGCCAAGTATAGAACCAAGCCAAAGGAGCTGACAGCTATGGAGATTGATGAGAGCCCAACCCCAGAGATTGTTCGGGATTTTCTGGACGTGTTTCCTGAAGATTTACCAGGTCTACCACCTCCATGCGTCTTGGAATTCTCGATCGATTTGACTCCAGGTACAGCACCATTTTCCAAGGCCCCGTACAGAATGGCACTGGTTGAACTGGCAGAATTGAAGAAGCAGATTGAAGAACTCCTGGAGAAGGGATTTATCCGGCCGAGCATTTCACCGTGGGATGCAACAGTTCTGTTAGTGAAGAAGAAAGATGGATCGTTACGGATGTGTATAGATTATCGGGAGCTGAACAAAGTCACAATAAAGAACAAGTACCCAATCCCGCGCATCGACGATTTATTCGATCAGCTAAGTGGGACCAAGGTATTTTCGAAGTTGGATCTCCGTTCTGGCTATCATCAGATCAGAGTAGCAGCCGACGATGTATGCAAGACGGCTTTCAGGACCCGATACGGACACTATGAGTTCCTCGTGATGCCGTTCGGTGTTACCAATGCTCCAGCAATATTCATGGACATGATGAACAGGGTGTTTGCAAAGTACTTGGACACGTTTGTCGTGGTATTTATCGACGACATACTTGTCTACTCGAAGACCCGGGAGGAGCATGTTGAGCATTTGCGCACGGTTCTACAAATTCTTCGGGAAGAGAAGCTGTACGCGAAATTGAGCAAGTGTAAATTCTGGCTCGACAAGGTTCAGTTCTTGGGACACATTGTTTCGGGTGAAGGCATCTCAGTGGACCCGGCAAAGATAGAATCTGTCAGAGATTGGCCAACGCCGAAGTCAGTCGCCGAGATCAGAAGCTTTCTGGGACTGGCAGGGTATTATCGGAGGTTCATCCAAGACTTTTCACGAATCGCTGAACCGTTGATAAGGCTGACACGGAAGGATGTACCGTTTGCGTGGACAGAGAAGTGTACTCAGGCATTTGACACACTTAAGCAGAAGTTTACTACGGCGCCTATTCTTACAGTACCAGACGATTCCAGTGGTTTGGTGATACACAGTGATGCCTCAGGGAAGGGATTATGCTGTGTTCTGATACAGCACGGTCGAGTGGTTGCTTACGCCTCTCGACAGCGGAGAAATCACGAGAAGAACTATCCTACGCATGACTTGGAGTTAGCCGTAGTGGTTTTTGCGTTGAAAATTTGGAGGCACTATCTATTGGGCGAGAAGGTGGAGGTGTACACGGATCATAAAAGTCTGAAGTACGTCTTCATTCAGAAGGAACTAAACATGAGGCAGTGCCGATGGCTAGAGCTGATGGCGGATTATGACTTGGACCTTCAGTATCACCCAGGGAAAGTAAATGTTGTACCAGATGCGCTCAGTCGCAAGCCAGTGGTCATGATGTTGATGAGTCAGAGGAGCATTATTGAGGACTTTCAGAGACTCGAGCTTGAAGTCATTACACCGAGCGCAATCAGGAAGTTTTGGCAACTATAGGTGCAGTATTCCCTTGTGGATCGCATCAAGGCTGCATAACCGGATGATCCTCGATTGCAAAAGTTCAGAGCGTAAGTAAAAGCCGGGCTGAGAACGGACTTAATCATACATGAAGACGGCTCTCTGAGATTTGGTAGCAGACTCTGCATACCCAAGGGGAATGTTCGAGAAGAGGTACTGGATGAAGTACATAGTTCAGCTTATTCAGTGCATCCGGGAGGTATAAAGATGTATCGAGATCTATAGCAGCATTTTTGGTGGAACGGGATGAAACGAGAAATTGCGCGGTTCGTATCCAGATGCTTGGTATGCCAGCAGGTGAAGGCGGAATATCAGAGGACAGCAGGGTTGTTACAATCGCTTCCGATACCAGAATGGAAGTGGGAGCTGTAATACCCAGTCCTTTTGAATACCAATATCCGTATTTTTGTCACTCTCAAAATTCATTTATTTTATAATTATTATTTGTATTATTCTAAAAACCCAAATCCTAATCTAATCTCATATCTTTTAATTTTCCCTAACCCAAACCCTCATTCCCTTCTTCTTTTATTATCCCCTTTCTTTTTCATTTTTAGCCCAGTCGTTACTTTCCCCAAGCCCAGAGCCAGCCCACTCCTCTAATCCTTTTCTCATTCACTTAAAATCCCAAGCCCGGCCCCTTTCTTTTCCTTACTATCTTATTCCTTGGCCCGAGCCCATTTTCCCTCCCTGGCCCATTAAAATAACAATTATCCCACCTCATTTCTTTTAAATCTCTTCAAATCCAAACCCAAATCTTCTCTATAAATTCCTATTAAACCACCAAGTTAATGCCTCTTTAATCCCAATTAATTTCCCCCATTAATCCCTTTTAAAATCCTATTAATCACCACTTAATTCTCATTCATTCTATTCCCTCTCTCTCAATTTCTCTAATTCTCTCTCTCTCTCTAATTCCCTCCCTCTCTCTCTAATTCTCTCTTCCTCTCTCTCTAAATTTCTCTCCCTTTATCAGCGTCTCACCCTCCCTCACATCAAATCAAGGAACAGCGTGAAGCAGTGAAGAAAAAGGAGGGCACGAAGAGCAGCTAGATCGAGTGAAATTGTCGGATTCCAAAGGACTGAGCCGGTGCTGCGTTCGTGGCGCGATCGTGCTGATACCACTGCAGTATTATTGTCGACACATTTCCAGGCAAGTTCTCTACTTGTTACATGCTAAGCTATGCTTGTTACAAACTAAAATCGTATAGATTCTATAATTATTTTCTGAATAAAATATACTACGTACCTGTTCGATACATGATCCCAGTGAGAATACTTATCTAATTTGACGGAACTGGATTGTTTATGTTGGCCCTTGTTGTGATGAATACCTTGTACAAATTTCGCTGGAAAATATGACCGTTAACGACTAAAACAACTACCCCCAAGTTTACTAGTAAAACTGGAATTTTTCTTGTACCTGAAAACCGTTAAAATCGCCATAAATTATTTACATACTGGAATGATGCGTTCGAGGGCTCAAATAGAATCCAAATCGACGAACTATAATCCTATACAAGTTTCTAAATATTTCTGTACTTAAACTGTGACAATATTTGGATCGGAGTGCGACTCTGGACTGCAGTCCAGAGCGACTCTGTTTACTGTATGTTGTCCCGTAATGGGTACCACCCTGTTTCCTTAACTCGTAGGTTGCGGAACTCCACTGTTTATGAAAGGTGAATCTGTTAGGTAGACAACACAAGTGGTTTCATTCTGTTTCGTTGTCGTTTGTTATTTAATCTGTAATTTAAAAGATCGGGACGCATAACAGCCCAACAAAATCAAAATTGACATACTAATATTAAACAATGTATATCTCCTGACGTACAGACGCGATTGGGAATCCGTCTATTGCGTTGAAAACCTTACTAAAAACCCTAGAATTCATCCAACTGTAGTGTCGCTAAAATCTGATCCCAACTGGGATTAAAATGCGTTGCGAAACGGACTTCCGATTCTGAAACCGGATTTCCAGCCGTAAACGCTTAAAATGAAATGGCTATAATTAATAATCTTGGAACCCGATTGGTATGAAACCAAATTCGCTGGATGGATAACTGAACATACTATTTTTTCCCCGTTCGTCATTTTATTAAACTGTAACCATATGATTTATGATAAATTATGCAAGTGGTAGGTTATTGATTCATGACACCCTAATCATGCCTTACATACCGTTTACGCATCATATCATACACATGTCACTGCATTGATAACCTAGTGATAACGTGCATTACCCAGTGTTAGGTATTAGTGATGATTATGGAAAGTACGTTAGTGTTCGTGTATCAGTGAATAAATGAAAGTGATACGTACTTGTACACAATCAGTGAACCTTATTATTCTATTGCATTGTCGACGTCTGTGGAACGCGTGTACGTGTGACTATAAGTGGTATGTGACACTTATGGAAACTCTTGCATGGGTGTCACAGATAAGACATCAAACTCTGCCATTTATCTTAGGTATTAGTCGGGACGTGCTTGATGGAGGTCCTGCCTCCAGTTCTCGCGCAGACTTGTCACAGACCGATTGGTATTTGAGGTTATGGTTAGCATTTGATGTAGACCATGGGGTGTGGGGTGGTTTGAGTGTGAGTTCAACAGAATCTCGGGAGTCCCTTGCCGGCTTATATATTTAGGGAGATATATGGAGATTTACAGGGTACATGATTATTACCGTGATTTACATGTTGGGCCCGTGGTCCCTTGCCCTTGGGTTTTACCCTTGGGTGGAGGACACTCGCGAGTGGTTGACTCTCACACTTGGACTGATGATAGGCTTAGTGACCTGTATAGTGAGACTTAGAGACTGATAGGGATTATAGCATCGATATACATTACTTACCGTGTTGACATACTCGGCATATCATTTTACTGCTTTTATTGTTCCACTGCATTGATTACTGCATGTTCATACCTATACCGTCATAGATTTACTGTTATATATAATTATTATCACTGTTAGAATTGTCAATTGGATTTATATATATATTATTGCTATTGTGTCGCTCTGAGGACCTGAGTATGCATGCTCAGTGTGAGGAGAGGATTTAGCCGGGACCAGGATCAGACGCACATCACGGACATCGTGATTAGCTATCCAGAGTTATACCCTTTTGTTTCCCATCAGGTCAGTTCTTTATATTGTTTGTTCCAGTTACTGCATTTCTCTTTACCTGCGCATTATTTACTGAATACCACTTAAAGCTAGAAGCCGAAGTGTGACTACGGCAGGACCCTTCCTTGACCGTAGGAGCATGGCTGGCCTAGTCAACCCCTTGTATTCCGTATTTTGGGAAGCGGGGCGTGACATGGTTTAGTTGGTATCAGAGCCCGGGTTTTGCTTCGATTGGGATTGCAGTTTTCCGTGTAGAGCTTGACAGTCTAAGACATCTCTCGGTCTAGATTGTAAACTTGTTATTCTTAATCCTTATTCACATTGTGTATTTTGCTATCCATCCGCTAGGGTTTCGGGTGACTTGGAAGAGTGACGTGGTTGTAATTGTGAACTATCTCATAGTTACAATACTGTACTCGGTTTAAGTGACTTAGAGCCCTACAGTTGATTTCCACTTGTAATGAATTTCATCACACCCGATATTCTTGATTCCTTGCCCGATCCATATTATATTTTAATTCTTATAGCTTGTGCCTTATATCGTCCTCAAAATTACTGTTTCAGGATCATGTCTTCCAACGACTCTTTCTCTATCTCCACTCCCCAAAATCAGACCGTTGAGATTCTAAGTGTACTGCAAGGTCTGAAGGAAGCCCAGGAGCGAACAAATGACTTATTAGCTGAAGGACTGAGAAGGCAGGTGAATCAGGCACCAGCGGGAGTCTCAAATTGTAAAGGGATCTCTGTTAGACGAGGAAAAGAGAAGAAGATGAAGCGCCAGTTTGTTTCCCCGCAGCAGAAGACCCCATGTTGTGGGTACTGTAAGAGGCCAGGACATCTTCAGAGGGATTGTCGCCGAGCCTAAAGGAAATGTCTGATTTGCGGATCCAACGAACTTCTCATCAACGGTTGCCCAAAAAGGAAAGAGCTACACGGAGGAGACTTATCCACACCCTCCACTTCTGCCAAGTGATGATTATTGCATAGTTCAAACCTCGAGGATAAGGCGGACCCAGCCCAGGATTCAACTCGCGTGACGAGAATGCAGCGGTCTAGTAGTCAAAGAAGAATTTTCATGTTTTCTACTTTCAGTAGTAATGTTGTCGTCCTCTTATAAATATTTCTTCCCGTTTGAAATCTTGTATCCGTCGAACTTTTAGTTGAATGCAATAAAACTTCGAATCATGATGCCATGGCCCACCCTGGAGCAGCGCCGCATCCAGATGAGGATGCGCAGTCATGTGTTTCCTTAGACCGCATGCTGGTGAGCTCGGACGACGAGATCAACGGCCCCCAGGTCATTTTCGGACACAGCGATTCCGAGGACGAAGGAGCCGCCGCCCCAGAGATTGACATGATCGGCGATTCCGACGAAGAGGAAGGAGACCCTGAAGAGAACCCGATAGAGGAAGATCCCGAGGATGAACAGATAGAAGAAAATCCAGTGGAGGAAAATCACATGGAAGAGCATCCAGAAGAAGAGAATCACATGGAAGCAGACCTCGATAAAGAAGCTCCAGCCGAGAAAGAAGGACCAGAAGAACAAGACCCTGCTGTGGAAGAACTCCCGATGGCGATCCCTGCGAGGCGATATGGGAATGGACGCCCCTACCTGAGCGCGCGAGCCTACCGCAATCTGCTGAATCTCCACAACCGCAACTGATGGAATTTTTAGATGTTGACTTCTTTGGCCAAATAATTATATGTATAGTTTAGGGCCATCCGTTACTTTTGGAAGGTGCTTTATTTCGAATTTTCTAGAATGAAATAAATTTCTGAGTTAGCTAATCTTTCGATCTTCTTAGTTCACTTGATGCTTGATTATTTCTCATATACATTTATTTATTTTCTTGCTGAAATCCCTGACTGTCCGCCCCTACTCTTTACATTGTTTTAACCCTCACTGAGATTAACGAGTACCGCACCTGATCTTTTAGAGGTCCACCATTCATCCTTCGTCTATGCCTCGTTTGAGATCCTTCTGAGAGGAGAAATTTATAGTGAAATTTCTGAGTTCTCTAACCCTTCAAATTTTGATTCATATGATGTGCCGACCGTTATCCTCTCCATACTTTTTCCCCTTGTAGTCCTTGTTGCTTACCCTTACTTCCTGTGCTGACCCGATCCCAATCTCTGTGACCTTCAGTTTAAGCCGACACACCCCGACCGTTTGTATGAGCCATACTCCATTGTAATCCCTACCTTAGCTAGCCTATACATTTTTGTGCCAATTCCTGTTATCCTAGTTACATTTAGAGGCATCGTCATTTGAAAATTTAGTTTTCGTTATTTTGTATTTATCGAAAAGTGCGTGATATTGACTACTTCCGTTTTATGCATTTTTAGTACACTACTATTCTTCCCATTTCTCGGTAGCGCAACCATATATTGCGCCTATTATTTTGTGCTATGTTTCTCATTTTCACCATGTGGTTTTCAAGGTTATGTTAAAATTGGTTGATTGATACGTTATTCTAAAATGTTTTAACATATCGACAATTCCTTCATTATTTTATTGTTGTTACTTTATTTCTGGGTATTGTGCTTATGGTTACTATTATAAATGGTTATGCCTTATACTTATTATTTTAGCTGCGCTACCTTTGATATGCGAGGTGTGCACATGCTTAGGATTTCGATTTTATCCAGCACGCCTCGAAGGTTATTTTTCGTTATTGCTATTCTATTTTTGTACATATGGGTTTCCCTCATAATTGATTTCTACCTTATACTTATTTAGACCTATTCTTTTAGTTGTATTATTTGTATATATATATAAACCTTCAAATTTCTTCATCCACCTATTTCAAATAAATCATTATGTGTTAGTTTGCGATATAGTAGTTTTCGCTTATGATTTTATAACTTATCGTTTATTTTAAATTTCGAGTACAAAATTTTTGTAAGAGTGGTATGATTTAATACCTGGTCCTTTTGAATACCAATATCCGTATTTTTTTCACTCTCAAAATTCATTTATTTTATAATTATTATTTGTATTATTCTAAAAACCCAAATCCTAATCTAATCTCATATCTTTTAATTTTCCCTAACCCAAACCCTCATTCCCTTCCTCTTTTATTATCCCCTTTCTTTTTCATTTTTAGCCCAGCCGTTACTTTCCCCAAACCCAGAGCCAGCCCACTACTCCAATCCTTTTCTCATTCACTTAAAATCCCAAGCCCGGCCCCTTTCTTTTCCCTACCATCTTATTCCTTGGCCCGAGCCCATTTTCCTTCCCCGGCCCATTAAAATAACAATTGTCCCACCTCATTTCTTTTAAATCCCTTTAAATCCAAACCCAAATCTCCTCTATAAATTCCTATTAAACCACCAAGTTAATGCCTCTTTAATCCCAATTAATTTCCCCAATTAATCCCTTTTAAAATCCTATTAATCACCACTTAATTCTCATTCATTCTATTCCCTCTCTTTCAATTTCTCTAATTCTCTCTCTCTCTAATTCCCTCTCTCTCTCTCTCTAATTCTCTCTTCCTCTCTCTAAATTTCTCTCCCTTTATCAGCGTCTCACCCTCCCTCACATCAAATCAAGGAACAACGTGAAACAGTGAAGAAAAAGGAGGGCACGAAGAGCAGCTAGATCGAGTGAAATTGTCGGATTCCAAAGGACTGAGCCGGTGCTGCGTTCGTGGCGCGATCGTGCTGATAACACTGCAGTATTATTGTCGACACATTTCCAGGCAAGTTCTCTACTTGCTACATGCTAAGCTATGCTTGTTACAAACTAAAATCGTATAGATTCTATAATTATTTTCTGAATAAAATATACTACGTACCTGTTCGATACATGATCCCAGTGAGAATACTTATCTAATTTAACGGAACTGGATTGTTTATGTTGTCCCTTGTTGTGATGAATACCTTGTACAAATTTCGCTGGAAAATATGACCGTTAACGACTAAAACAACTACCCCCAAGTTTACTTGTAAAACTGGAATTTTTCTTGTACCTGAAAACCGTTAAAATCGCCATAAATTATTTACATACTGGAATGATGCGTTCGAGGGCTCAAATCGAATCCGACTCGATGAACTATAACCCTATACAAGTTTCTAAATATTTCTGTACTTAAACTGTGACAATATTTGGATCGGAGTGCGACTCTGGACTGCAGTCCAGAGCGACTCTGTTTACTGTATGCTGTCCCGTAATGGGTACCACCCTGTTTCCTTAACTCGTAGGTTGTGGAAATCCACTGTTTATGAAAGGTGAATCTGTTATCTAGACAACACAAGTGGTTTCATTCTGTTTCGTTGTCGTTTGTTATTTAATCTGTAATTTAAAAGATCGGGACGCATAACAGTCCCAACAGAATCAAAATTGACATACTAATATTAAACAGTGTATATCTCCTGACGTACAGACGAGATTGGGAATCCGTCTGTTGCGTTGAAAACCTTACTAAAAACCCTAGAATTCATCCAACTGTAGTATCGCTAAAATCTGATCCCAACTGGGATTAAAATGCGTTGCGAAACGGACTTCCGATTCTGAAACCGGATTTCCAGCCGTAAACGCTTAAAATGAAATGGCTATAATTAATGATCCTGGAACCCGATTGGTATGAAACCAAATTCGCTGGATAGATAACTGAACATACTATTTATTCCCCATTCGTCATTTCACTAAACTGTAACCATATGATTTATGATAAATTATGCAAGTGGTAGGTTATTGATTCATGACACCCTAATCATGCCTTACATACCGTTTACGCATCATATCATACACATGTCACTGCATTGATAACCTAGTGATAACGTGCATTACCCAGTGTTAGGTATTAGTGATGATTGTGGCAAGTACGTTAGTGTTCGTGTATCAGTGAATAAATGAAAGTGATACGTACTTGTACACAATCAGTGAACCTTATTATTCTATTGCATTGTCGACGTCTGTGGAACGCGTGTACGTGTGACTATAAGTGGTATGTGACACTTATGGAAACTCTTGCATGGGTGTCACAGATAAGACATCAGACTCTGCCATTTATCTTAGGTATTAGTCGGGACGTGCTTGATGGAGGTCCTGCCTCCAGTTCTCACGCAGACTTGTCACAGACCGATTGGTATTTGAGGTTATGGTTAGCATTTGACGTAGACCATGGGGTGTGGGGTGGTTTGAGTGTGAGTTCAACAGAATCTCGGGAGTCCCTTGCCGGCTTATATATTTAGGGAGATATATGGAGATTTACAGGGTACATGATTATTACCGTGATTTACATGTTGGGCCCGTGGTCCCTTGCCCTTGGGTTCTACCCTTGGGTGGAGGACACTCACGAGTGGTTGACTCTCACACTTGGACTGACGATAGGCTTAGTGACCTGTACAGTGAGACTTAGAGACTGATAGGGATTATAGCATCGATATACATTATTTACTGTGTTGACATACTCGGCATATCATTTTACTGCTTTTACTGTTCCACTGCATTGATTACTGCATGTTCATACCTATACCGTCATGGATTTATTGTTATATATAATTATTATCACTGTTAGAATTGTCAATTGGATTTATATATATTATTGCTATTGTGTCGCTCTGATGACCTGAGTATGCATGCTCAATGTGAGGAGAGGATTTAGCCGGGACCAGGATCAGACGCACATCACGGACATCGTAATTAGCTATCCAGAGTTATACCCTTTTGTTTCCCATCAAGTCAGTTCTTTATATTGTTTGTTCCAGTTACTGTATTTCTCTTTACCTGCGCATTATTTACTGAATACCACTTAAAGCTAGAAGCCGAAGTGTGACTACGGCAGGACCCTTCCTTGACCGTAGGAGCATGGCTGGCCTTGTCAACCCCTCGTATTCCGTATTTTGGGAAGCGGGGCGTGACAGGAGCACACTACCATGGATTTCGTGACGGCCTTACCGCGGAGCCCTAGAGGCAACAACGCCATTTGGGTTATCGTCGACCGCCTCACGAAAGCTGCACATTTCTTACCATTCCGAGTGGGACAGTCGACAGAGTCACTGGCAGAGAGATACATGCAGGAGATAGTGCGACTTCATGGTGTTCCGATCAGCATTGTGTCAGATCGAGACACCAGATTTGTTTCGCACTTTTGGAGGAGCTTACATGAGAGTTTGGGGACCCGCCTCAAGTTCAGCGCAGCTTATCACCCGCAGACGGATGGGCAATCCGAGCGTACGATTCAGAAGCTCGAGGATATGTTGAGAGCCTGCATGTTGGATTTTTAGGGTTCCTGGGAAGATCATCTGCATCTAGTCGATTTTTCTTATAACAACAGTTATCAGGCTAGCATCCAGATGGCTCCTTTTGAAGCACTTTACGGACGGAAGTGTCGATCCCCAGTTTGTTGGGATGATGTGGGAGAGCGAAGATTATTGGGTCCCAAGCTCATTGTTCAGATAGTCGACAAGGTCCAAATGATCAGGCAGCGCATTAAGACGGCTCAGGATCGACAGAAGAGTTGGGCAGATACCAGCAGGAGAGAACTAGAATTTGAAGTCGGAGATCACGTGTTCCTGAAGATTTCCCCTACCCGTGGAGTTATCAGGTTCAGAGGTCGCGGGAAACTCAGTCCCCGTTTCATCAGACCTTTTGAGGTACTGGAGCGAGTAGGAGAGGTGACCTATCGACTTGCCTTGCCTCCATCGCTAGCTGGTGTGCACAATACCTTCCACGTGTCTTAGTTGCGGCGTTATGTTCGGGATGAGAGCCATGTTCTGGGCTATTCGGAGTTAGCTTTGGGTACCGACCTATCCTACGAGGAGCAACCCACCACCATCCTCGACCGCAGAGAGAATGTGCTGAAGAATAAGGTCATTCCGTTAGTCCGAGTGTCTTGGGGCGGTCATTCCCCAGGAGAATCTACCTGGGAGCGGGAGGAAGATATCCGTGCACGTTTTCCACATCTCTTTGTTTAGTACTTTGGTTTCATTGTATCCTTGTTGAATTTCGATGATGAAATTTTTGTAGGGGGGGTATGATGTAAATCCCCGTCCCCATCTATAAATTTTTTTCTATTTTTCTGGTCCCCCGAATATTTTCCTATTTTTCCTTGTATTTTTTTGTGTGAAATTGGTTGCTTAAGACTTGGTATTTATTTTTCTAAAACCAAAACTATATATAAATCCCCGGCCCAAACCAAAATAAAAATAAAAATCAGATTAATATAAAATCCCCCAAAGCCCATTTTCCACAACCCAGCCCAAAACAAAAATAATAAAACCAATGAATTAAAACCTCCTCAGCCAGCCCAGAACAAAAGAAAACAAATGAATTAAACCTCAAACCCTCGTCGGCCCGATCCATTCCTACCAAAACCTGACCCGACCCGACCCGCTCCATTTCTCCTTTTCCCAACTCCACAAATTTTTCTCGCTCCTTTTGTTTTCTTCCTCCGCGCGCCTCCCTCATTGCAACCCACGTCGCCCACGTCCCCGCGACTTCGCCAAGCGTTCCCGACTGCGTGCCCCACGATCGCGCGCCTCTCGATCCCTCGTCCCCCTTTCTCCTCTCTCCAACTCCCTCCTTCATCACTTTCGATCTCAAACCTCTTCTCTCTCTCAAACAGAAAACTTTCTGCCTCATCCCTGCACCCGCCGCCGCCGCCGCCGCCGCCGCCGCCGACGAGGAAGACCACGACAATCACCCAATCCTTCTCCTCCATCAACTGAGCTCCCTCTCCTCACCATTCCTAGCCTCCGCAGAGCCCCCTGCACACCCTCCTCGCCGCCGTGCTCCCCTGCGCCACCTCGGCCACCACCTGCGCCCTCACGCCGGCGAGCTCCCCACTGCCCTGAACCACCTCGTCGACCTCTACATCCTCAGCATCATCCCCATCACCTCCAAACCCGAGCCCCCACTACCTCTCTCTCTCCTAGCCACGAGCCTCGAACTCCTCGCTGTGCCCATCGCCGGAGCGACCACCGCCGACCATCGCCGACCCCAGCATGCCCTAGGGGATCCACAGAACCCCACTCCGCCTCCATTGATCGTGAGCTATCTCCGGGCAACTCCGACGACAAACCCGAACGCGAGCCGAGGCCGTGAATCCAAACCGTACCGTTCGTCGCGCGTTCATGCCGCTGCCGCTGCCGTGCGTCGCCAAAGCGTCTCCAGGCAAGTTACCTACTTGCTCCATGCTATTTGTTTTGCTAAAACTTGAAACACCGTTAAATTCCACATAAACACTTAGTGCGATTTAAAATAGTGTATGTGTTCGACGTAGAATATGAACGAAAACCTTCCACTAAACTGACGGAACTTGATCTTATATGCTAGCCCGTGTGGCAATGAACATTGTGGTGAAATTTGACTGAAAAATATGATTGTTACTGGCTTAAACGATCACCCCCAATTATACCCGTTAAAACTGAATATTTCCCGCATCTGAAACTTGTTAAAATCATAATTAATTGTGTACAGATTGAAATGATACGTTCGAGGGCTCAAATCGAAGACGACTCGACGAACAGTAACCATATATAAGTTTTTAATTGTTTTTGTACTGAAAATATGGAGAGAACTGGCTCGGAGAGCGGCTCTGGACTGCAGTCCAGAGCAGCTCTGGCTATTGATTTCTATCTCGTAATGCTTACTACTTTGCTGCCTGAACTTGTATGTTGCGTAACCATATACTTTATTGAATATGAAACTGTTAGATAAATAACGCAAGTGATTTCACCCCTTTTTATCGTCGTTTACTATTTAAACTGCAATTTAAAAGAACAGGACGTCTAGCAGTCCCAAACAGAAACATAATTGTTACCCAGTGTTGAACAGTGTATAACTTCTGACGTAGAGACGCGATTGAGAATACGTCTAGTGACTTGGAAACCCTACTGAAAACCCTAAATTTCATTCAACTGTAGCGTCGCTAAATTCTGATCTCAACTGAGTGAAAATTGTGCCGCGAAACGGACGTTCAGTTCAGAAACTGAATTTCCTGCAGCGAGCACTTAAATTGAAATGGCTATAACTTGAATACCAGAAATTCGATTGCACTGAAACAAATTTTTATGAACTACCGATAGAGTATACTTGTTACCGTATTTGTATCGTTTCACTGAATTCTGAACATATGATTTACTGGAATTTTTGTAAGCTCATGAAGTGCATAATAGTTCATATTACACGTGACTTGTTAACTGCATGAATGTACATACCTTACCCAATTTCTATATACATAGTGATAGAGCACGTTATTATTCAGTGGACATTGCATTATCGTGCGTGAATGATATTGGTTTAGGAGTTTCAAGTACGCCTATGGAAAAGTGAATTATTCATGACAATGATTAATACAGTGAACAGTGACAAAACCGTGTTATTGATGCATAATTGTACACGACTAAATCATAATCATCAATAGTATAAACCTGGGGGAAAAGGGGAAATCAAAGTGGAAAGAGCATCGTATTTAGCGAGGACCGTGTTTTAGAGGATGATCATTCGAACAACCACTCTTATATATATTAGGTAGGATCGAGCGATCCGGCTGACAGGGTTATGTCCCGGACGTGTGGGTCGTTGTCTCGGGTATGTACGATACTCCCGTTAAACATGATCCTCCTTTCCACAACTCGATTTCAAACATGACTTAGAGACTGATAGGGACACAGATCATATTTTGCATCATTTAGTGACATAGTAATTATCTGCATTTTACGTCCACTGTTATTGCCTTATTTGCCGGTTTCATGTCATTATTGCTATATTGCTATTACGTCGCTCTGACGACCTGAGTATGCATGCTCAGACCTCGAGGAAGAACCAGCGCAGGAGTCGGATTTACCTTTCGAGCTAGCGGAGATCTAGTCCTGAGTACCTTTTTCTTCTTTCCTGCTTTCTTTAAAGAGATCGTGTATTCGAACTTGGTTAGTAGTTCTTTTCTTGTTTATTTGTAAATTGTGAATAATGAACTTTTATGTAATATTTCAGTGATGTATTTCCTTTACTTCTGTGCTTTGTTTATGTAACGTTTTGAAAATCGTTTCGGTGAAATTTCGAAAAAATCGGTAAAATAAGGGGTTTTTCTGTAAAAAGTCAAAATACAAATATCTTATTATAAAAATTAAATATACATATTCTAGCTATGTAATTGCTATTATTTGGTGTTTATTGAGCCGCTGGTGAAATTTCAAATTTTCTGAAAAAATATTATTTTATTATTATTTTAAGCCGTCACTAATACATTTAATTAGGAAAAATTACAAATTGGAATGAGTTGAAACAAATTTTGTGCATCATAAAACATTAAATAAAATTTTATCATGTGGTTTTTGGAACGAAATCATTTTTCAAAACGGTTTAGAAATTATTGAAGAAAAAAGACTTTTTTTAGCGTAAATGGATGTTTGGGGTATTATATTATCATTTTTCATCACCCCACACCCATACCCACACTCACACACCCCCATTTTCCCTTCCCTATGGCTGATTTCAGCAGTCCCCCCCTCAATTGTCCCTACTTGTGTTGCAAAAGAAAAGAAAGAAAAGAAAAGAGAATGATAGAAGTAAAATGTTGACTTTTTGACCACATTCTCTCTCCAATCACCTCACACTCTCTTCTCTCCCCTCATTAGTCGAGCCCTTGCTGATTTCCTGCAGCCCTCCTCTCTCTTTACCTCATCTCATCTCTTCTCCAAAAATCCCACCCTTTTTACCTTCAAAAATTCATCAAATTCCACCCAAAATCAAAACAAAATCAAAATCCAACTCCTACCCATTTTTCATTTGCCTATCTAGCATGGATCTAGGGAATAAGATTTCAATTTGGGAGGCTATGGGTGCTTGTGGTTCTTCAAATGTTTTTGGGTATAATTTCTAAACCTTTTGCTTAATTTGTTACTAATTTCTTAAGCTAATTTAATTAAGTGTTAATTTGGATATGTGAGTTTAATTGCAAGTTTTGGAATTCAAGTTATGAATTTGAATGCAAGTTAGGGTTTGTAAAATTGGTGTATGGTTGTGTGTTATATTTAGGCTTTTTTCATGTTAATACAAGATTAGTAGCTAGTGCTAATGGTTAGTAAAAAAAAATTGTGTTAATGTGCTAATTTGCCTACTAGATTTTTGAATTGGTTAAATACTTGGGATTAAAAATGTGTTTAGGTTTTTCATGACTTCATTAACTTTATTAAGTGTGGTTTAATATTTTAGATCATGCAAATCTAAGCTAGATTGTAGTTTGTGCATTTTTGCTTTAAAATTGTTAAAAAGGGTATTTTTGTAAACTAGAATATTATGGTTTTTGGAATTTAATGAGATTAAACTCCGGAAATTGTTTATATGACTTATTTAAGATATTTAATAAATATATTGGCCGCTACATTCATTTAAACGTCATGTTTTTTACAAAAATGGCGAAATGTGCTTGCTAGATTTTCGGAAAAATGACCTTTTAAGTGAAATTGGGGTTTTTGTGAGTTTTAACCTAGTTTATATTAAAATTAGTGTTCGTGAATGTGCAAATGAGTGTGATTGGATTTTTCTCGATGGTTTGACGTTTGAACATCGACATCGAGGGTTGGTTTGACTATTCTTGCATGCGTAGGCGATAGGTTTGGACTTATGCGTGATATGCGTGCCGATTTGATTTTCGTATGCCGTTTCGATCTCGAATTTAGTTTTAATGAGATATGGTGCGTTATGATATGTAGGTACCCCCATGTGGACTTCGAGACGACAAGCAAGCGTATGGCGACGTCGGCACCGGCTAGCGAGGACCAGGTGAGTAGATTTATATCTACGAGGAGAAGTCGGGTGGATGGCGTATAGCACCCCCGCAGTCCGTGGTGGTGTATACGGATGCGTATACACACCAACAATTATTATATGTTATTTAAGATTAATAACGATGCTTAGGATGGATATTGGTATGTTGGATTACTTTAGTGTTGCGAACCCTAGGGTAGTGTTGCACTACACATACACACATACATACTTGCATACATTCCTATTGATATGTGCTCATGGGATTCTTTATAGTTATGTGTTCACATGGATATGGGACTATGTGTTCACATACGGATTGAGGATGATACTTGGGGTTGAGCTGAGTCGATGAGATTTGATTAAGGCCGTGAGATCGGTGATATAGCAGGACTCGTATTTGAGATACGACATGACGTTGTAGCGGGTCCTTGACGTAGTGTTTCACACACGTCCATGCATACTTAGGCGGTATCAGTATGGTACTAGACGTAGATCGGTACCCCGATCATGATAATTTATAAAGAGGATACCAAGTGAATAGTATGATGAATGTGATATTGACCCGTACCCAGATTTAGGATGCTGTACGACGGATTTACGTACGAGCTATATTTTGATGTTTGATCCGCACTCTTGACTTGGGATGTCTGATTATAGATATGGATCGGATATGATATTATTGAGGCAGGATCACCGACTATACATATACAGGTAGGTATATGTATCGACTCAGATAATAGGCGGTTTCCTTACCTGTAATTCAGCTTGTTAGTTCAGCCATATAGTTTAGTGTAGTTGTTAGATTAGATTAGACTCCTACCTATTTCAAAAACTAACGAATCGTGGGTATTTTAAAAGACAGCCCAAGGGATCCTACGGATATTTCAAAAGACTTATCTTTTCATAAAAACACCGTAGCCCCTATTTTCAAAACCCCATGATTCGTGTTATTTCAAAAGGCACCATTTGTAGGACTTATATTAGTTTAATACGGATTAGTTATCATTGTGTCTAGTATTCTGCTTCCGCACATTGCTGTTCGCTCTGCCCCGCATACTTATTTTGCTGCATACTCCATTATTGATATCATGCTGTTAGGACACCAGCACCATTACCGATGATGCGTATGTACCACATACACTTACTTGCCGGCTCACACACATCTTCATCGGTAATTGCCATGTCACGTACACTTAGAAAATACTATTGCTTGGCTTAGCTTGTTAGTTAGTAGTTGATACGATATTAGTGTACCTGGGTTATATGCCAGTTTAGACATTGTAGTTATTACTTGTCACTTCATGCATACTGTTATTCCATTGTTCATGCCTAGTTATTAATCATACATTGCAACTTGGTTATTGACACCATATACATTCATTAGCATTGACATATGCACTTGTGATGACTTCTTGAGATTTGTGATATTTCTGGATTTCGGGGGAAAGCCGCAAAATTTCTAAACTTATTAACCTTTTAAAATATGTAAATTGAGGTTTTCTAGTGATGTAAGTGTCGTCCACCATGAGTTTGCTGTGGTTTTCGAGATCCGTGTCGAGGAGTGGAGGAACCGTCACGGGTACATGGTGGGCCCGGTATGGTACCCCGGGGCAAGATGAATGTGGTGTTGACGTTGAGCCTGGCAGGGGACAGATTACCTACCGGTGATATTACCCGACGCGTCGGATATCCGGAGGATACCGTCGTGGTCTTGAGATGGATGGTAGGGGCCGGTCTGGACTGACGGCGCCCTAGATATTGAGATTGAGACATTGATATTTCGAGACAGTGAGATTTATGTTTTGTGTCGATGCTAGACACTGTTGATACTGATTTCATTATGATAGCTCAGTTTAAAAATACGAAGGAAATCTCACTAATTTATGAAAATAGTTTCTTCATTTACATGTATTCTGTTTTCATGCATTCATACCTCATTTATATGATATATTGCTACCTGAGGCACTGACATGGGCACATGAGATTATACTCGGGTTAGATATTTACCCTAGCCTTGTTATAGGCTGCTGGTTATATATTTGAGGATATATTATGATCATTGACCTAGGTTGCGTTATTTATGCGATTTCTGTGCGTAGATGTTTTTCTATTCACGAGTTGGCAACTCAACCCCGTTGTGCCCCAGTTTCTTGCAGGTTTGCCGTACAGGTTTCATTACGGCTTTGCGGGCTCAGTTTCATTCGGGTGACTTGCTAGTAGGTGGGTTTTTCTTGTATCATACCCATCATATTACCTTGTATAATATTATTCCGTTGTATCTAGTAAATTCCATCAACCAAACATGTTTTTTTTGAGATAGAGACCAGTGTTGTTTATTCTTTCGACCTTAGAGTCGCTCGTTATATTTCTGGTGGTTTTGAGTTTCCTTTTGAGTTTTGATCCTCGCCGTTGGCGTTGTATATTATATTGTTTGTGTGGTTGTGACCATCGATTGACGAAGAGCTAGCTCCCGCTTGGGGATGCCCTTTTCTTGATTTCGTATACTATTCATGTTGTATCCCGTTTGGGGGCCAGTATTTACAAAGGAGACTCTGCCGAAATTTTCAGTAAATTTTTGATGTTTTAAAAACTGCATAATCGGCTTATGCTATTAAAAACTACTTGTTTTAAATTGGTTTTCCTTCACTCTACTACTTTTCTTGGTTTGGATTTCTGGGTTTTCGGTTTACTTAGATTATGTACGCCTCGAGACGTTCGTAGTTTAAGTGCCGGTCATGTTCCGTGCTTCGGGTCGTGACAGTTTACTGATTACCATGCAATGCTAGAAGCCGAGGTGTGACTACGGCGGGATTATTCCATGACCGTAGGAGCATGGCTGGCCTAGTTATCCCCCGTTTTCCGTATTTTAGGAAGCGGGGTGTGACAGTGGGGAGGACGAGGACAGGCCCTCTCTTAAGAGGAAGAGGAAGATTTCTCGCGCGTCATCGTCGAAGGTCCCCGAGGGAATTTCCGTGCAGGAGGGGGCGCCGTTTTCACGGTTTCGTTTGGGCTTTCCGTTGCCGCTGGATTGCTCGCCGGGGTCGAGGAGTCGGCTGGGGGAAAGCTTCCGCACGGCTCCCTGAGGGCTCAATTGGAGGCCATGGCCCAGGGGGCTGTCTAGGTACGAATCCCTCTACGTGTAGTTTTTCTGGTATACTCTTCTTTGGCTCGGGGGCCTCCTGGTTTCTCATCCGCTTTCCGTCAGGTCCTTCAACACTGTGCCCTTGCCGCTCGTATGGAGGCCGAAGGGGCGTTCCACGCTCCGAGGCCAGTAGAAGCGTTTCCCTCGGAGGTCGAGGTTTTGCGGCGTGACCCACGCTTGGAGAGGGCATGGGCCGACGTCCTGGCAGCTGGGGCAGAGGCTGTAGATCTTGCCAATTCAGCGAATCGGGGTGTCCATCGCCGTCTGAGTGCGTCCCTCCGGGTCGCCGATAGGAAGCTGGCAGATCTGGCCGAACGCTTCGTGGCCATGGAAAAAGAGAGGGACGCCAGTAGGGGAGATGCCGAGGCGGCGCTTCTGGAGGTCCAGGTTGCCGAGGCTCGAGCTAAGAAAGTTATGGCCGATTATAAGACGTCGGAGCAGTTTTACGCCGAGCTCGGGGAGTATTCTGCCGTCGCGTGGAACAGGGCCCTGGACGCCGTGAAGGAGCAGCTTCCGGGGGCGAGGCCTCCGGTGGAAGATGGCGAGGGGAATAGGGCGCGCCCCTGGTGGCAAAATCTCCGGTGGTAAAGCCCCCGGCAGGCCGTGATGCCAGCGATGAGGGGATTGAAGTAAGCTTCCGGGCAGTTTGTAGGGCTGGGGAGCCCCAGAATACCCTTTGTAAAAACTTTGCCTTTGATAATAAAAGAAAATTCTTGTTTCATCGGTTTACATTTCATCTTCTGTGTGTGAAGAATGTTTGTAAAATATTTCTGCTTGCACTGTTGGGTCAGCTATCTGTCTAGCGATCGTTCTTCGGGTTGATTTCGATCACTTGCCAAGCGCTGCCGAGGAGGCATCTCCATGGCCCCGGAGCCGAGGGGGGATTGCTTAGACTTCGATGGACTTGTTTCCCCTTTTTGGGGCCTCGGATCCTCAGCGTTGGTGGGGCTGTAAGAAGCCCACCAAGGATAACCGGGCGGTGAAGCTGCGCGGTCTCCTCTTTGCGAGGGCTTTGATCTCTGGCGTCACGGGTAGGGAGCTACCAGCCGGAGAAAACCGAGCAGGGTAGCTGCTCGGTCGTTTCTGGTGAGGGCTTAGATCCTTAGTGTTGGGGGGCTGTAGGAAGCCCACTAAGGATGACTGGATGGTGAAGCTGCGCGGTTGCCTCTTGGCGAGGGGTTTGATCTCTGGCGTCACGGGTATGAAACTACCATCCTGGGATGGCCGAGCGGGGTAGCCGCTCGGATGCCTCTTGCGAGGGCTTCGATCCCTGGCGTCATGGGTAGGGAGCTACCAGCCGGAGATGACCGAGCAGGATAGCTGCTCGGTTGCCTCTTGCGAGAGCTTTGATCCTTCAGGACGGGGACCGAGCAGGGTTACTGCCCAGTGCCTCTTGGCGAGGAGTTTGATCTTTGTCGGTTGTGGTAGGAAGCTACCAGCCGGGGATAGCCGATCAAGGACTCGATTGCTTCTGGGAGGACTTTGGTCCTTTGCGCGGGAGGGGCTGTAGAAGCCTACCAAAGACCCTTGGCCGGGCAGGGTTACTGCCCGGTGCCTCTTGGCGAGGGTTTTTGTTCTTTAGGATAGCCGAGCGAGAGATCCTCGGGCTCGACTGCCTCTGGGAGGGCTTTTTGATCCTCGGCGTTGTGGCAGGGAAGCTGCCCGCTAGGGATAGCCGAGCGAGGGATCCTCGGGCTCGACTGCCTCTGAGAGGGCTTTGTGGTCCTTAGCCGAGCGAGGGATCCTCGGGCTCGTCTGCCTCTGGAGGGCTTTTTGATCCCCGGCGTTGTGGCAGGGAAGCCGCCCGCTAGGGATAGCCGAGCGAGGGATCCTCGGGCTTGACTGCCTCTGAGAGGGCTTTGTGGTCCTTAGCGTCAAGGGGCTGCTGGAAGCCCGCTAAGGGTACCCGGGCAGTGGGTTGCACGGCCGCCTCTTGGCGAGGTCCTTGGGGTGTGAAGATGGAACTCTGTTTGGAATGATCTGCCGTTTCTTTATTTGCAGGAACTTGATAGTTGTGGCGGCGTCCGGTTTCTGATGGGGACGGCCTCGATCCACTTGGTGAAGTAGTCCACCGCGACGAGGACATATTTGTGTCCGCCTGTTCTGGTAGGGAACTGGCCGATCATATCCAACCCCCACTGAGCGATACGACCATGGGGATGTCAGGGCGGTCAGCTCGGTAGCCGGGAAATGTTGCCGTGGAGCTGGCAGCTCTTGCATCTTGATTGATCTTAATTTCCGATTGTGTCGGTTTAGAAAATGAATAGAATTCACAACCAAAAATATTTTTGACCGCAATCAATTAATGGTGTCGGATGTAGCGCGTTAGCGAGTGCAGATCGTCCACAGGGATTGTGCGATTCGTTCGTATCTTGTTTTGTTTGAATCGAAATTTTAATAAAAAGAAAACAAAGAATTCATGATTTATAGTTGACGTTCAAGAATTAGAAAATCTAGATCTAATGACAAGAAAACGATAAAATCAAGAATTGAGAGTTTGATGATTTTTCCAACCAAATATCAAGAATCTAAATGAGGCTCGTAGGAATCGATTGGATCTATAGATATGATGTAATCTCACGATGACGTATTCTTATCCTTCGATGAATGGATACTGGATCGATGATGATTGACGAGAATTAGGGATTTCTAGTGAAACTAGGGTTTCATCATTTATTCATTGTTCCTTCGTCGATATCATTCATATTCTAGCCTCTAGTAAATTCAAGAAACGATCGTAGATCCCTAATTTCGAGCGATAACAATCAAGAAAGTATCACAACGAAACTAGGTCATCGATTCTTCAACTTGCTAGAGTTTACAAACTCGTAGGACTTAAGAATCGTTTTAAGATTTGTTACATCATCATTCTATTGATCGTATCGACTCCTTTACGAGCGGAGTTTTACTCAAACATCACAACAAGAACCACAATTACAAATTGAGCTCGAATCATGATGCAAGAATTTAAAGAAAGCGAGATTAACGAATTTCACCTTTTATTTATATCAACAATTCCGTTACAATCACTCAAGAACTACAAGAGGAAGAACTCGATCGTCGATTTGGCTTCGCTCGGTTCCTTGAGTCGCGGATCGGCTTGGATCACTTACTCGATTGAAGATCGGCTCCACTCCTAAAAGGTTGAAGGGCTTCTCGCTTGATTGGTACTCGGGATCTTGAATTTGGATTGGAATTAGGATTAGGGTTTCGCACAAGTCGTGTCACTCAACTTGTGGAAGAAGATGAGACAGTGAAGAAGAAGGGAAAATTAGAGATTGATCAACTAAGGATTCAACCACTAATGATTGATTAAAGATTGAGGAAGAAAAGATTAAGGAAGAAGTTTAACCCTAGGTCTAGGCTTCTATTTATAGACTTCCCAAAACCCTAGATCTAGGATTTGAATTTTGAATTTCCCTCCAAAATTTAGTTAGAGGGAGAAGCTTCTAGATGAGGTTAGTTAGGAGGGAGCTTCTAGAAATAGTTTGTTAGGAGCTTAATCAAGATTAGCTTACTTAATTATCTTTGCTGATCTGGCAGAACCTTCGAGAGAATTCTGGAATTTGAAGTATATGAAAGGAATGTGGGCCCAGAGAGAAGAGTTTTGCACAGAAAATGGGCTGATGACGTGGCATAAGCGCCGCGGATCCGCGGCGCAAGCAGGCTCCCGCCGCGGATCCGCGGCCATGTTGTAGGCTTGGGGCTTGGTCTTTCCTCTGCTGGTTTGGGCTGATTTTTGGGCCTTTTTATGATATTTTGAATTTTATTTTTCACTCTATATTTCTACCAGATCTCAAAACTTGGAGTTGGTGTATTTTTGATCAGCTTCTTTTGGCTTTGTTCCTGCAATTTCCTGTACAAATCTTGAAACAAGTGTTGCACAATATAGGGATGATGCGATGCCATAAAATACAGTCAATTTCCCTTAAAGTGCCGGTTTAAAAGTCTAACACATGCATTCTGGTATTTCATGGCTCTTCTGCTAATATGTGCAATATGAATACCGAACACTTCTAGATGAGTGCAAAAGATAGGGAAATTGCCGTGTTAAAAATGCAGTATTTTCGAATGATCAAATTCCCCCAAACTTATTTTCGATCGTCTCGAGCGAACTTTTTTTTATTAAAAAGAGAATGAGAAAATAAAGAAAGAGAAAAACTAACTAGCACACTTTCGTTGGCAACACGATTGCACTGAGCACGTGCAACAAGCTTTTAAACCTCTAGGTGTCCCTAGTAGGAGGAGTGTTGTCTCCTGAGGGTTTTCAGCAGGTTGCACCCACAAAATCCACTAATAAAAGAAAGATCATGAAATTTACATTTAAAGAAAATAATTGTAAAAGAAAGACTTTGAAAATTAGGGTTTCCAACTAAGCTAGCTTTTCGGTTGTCACGAGCCCTATCTTAATAGTCATGAAAAGATGTTAGAAATCACATCCTCCCTCAATAAAACATCGTCTTATTTTTCATTCCTATCTTTTTTCCAAACATCGATCATATAACCCTGCGTGTGTGTAAAGACATCCCTACACTCGGAGAATTCAATTCAAGCTATCATACTCTTGCCCATCAGCCTCAGTACTTTTTAATTAATGAATATTTAGATGAGATTACTCACACACTTTCATGCGACCGTTAATACTTCTTGAGGTACTAACCGACCGATTACTCCTGTGCTTGCTTACTTGGTGTATTTTCCTCGTCTTGCACCACCTAAGGCTTAGCAGTGACCCCCAGACCAGTTGGCCTTAGGGCACTAGGTGAAAAGGCACCCTCGCTATATTTTTTTATTGCTACCTTGGCGATAACAAAACCAGTGTCCATTTTTCTCACCACTTTATATTTTCTTCATTTTTTATTTCCTTCATACTTTTGGCTTAAAGACAAGAGCATTTCAAGGTATCCTCTACTATCCCAGGCTTTAAGACGTGTGTAAGTGCGAATAGCAGGGTATCAACGTTCAAAATGTTTGGATTCCAGAATAGAAACTATTTTTCAGACTTATTTTTATCCTCAGATTAGTGATTTCCTTCATCTTACTAACCCTTGGGACAACGGCTCATAACTACTTATTACTAGTTCGTATAAGAAAACTTCTAATTTTCTTGGTTTTCTTAAATTTTTCTAATCTCATGGATGTAATTTTTCACTATCTAAACTTTTATTATCTTATTTATGTACAAAAAACATTTTTATTTTTGAAATTTTTGAAATTTTTATAGGTTTTCAAAATAACTGTTTTGTGCTTATGCAAAGTATATGCAAATGATGCGAAAATAAGCACGAACCTCCCCCAAACTTGTTTTCAACAGTGTCCTCACTGTTGCCATCTGCTAAATCTTGAAAAACCTGTAAGCTTGGGAGGAATTTATTAGTGGGGGCAAAATATTTAAATGAAGATCCTCCCCAAAACTTATTTTTGGCTCATCATTTTGTAAAAATTTTCTTTTCAAGAGCCAGAAAAAAAATGCCCCCCCAAACTTGAGTTATGCAATGTTAATATTTTAAAATCACATGAGGGGGTCAAAAATCATTGGTCGATGCCAAGCTTTGCAAAGACCGAAGGTTAACACCAACCATTCAAAAATTTTACCGATGCAGTGCTCTGGTTGGTGGAAGAAGAAGTGGGGAAAGGTTAAGTGGTGGAATAGAATGTGTGTGCGTCTCGTTTTGGAGAGACGATGCAGTGTATGTGATGGATTACTCGCATTCTTTTTACTGTTCAGAAAAAGGGATGGAGGTTCAATTTTATTGATTGGGAGATGATTCATCTCAACACCCGTGTCATTCAAAAATGCGAGTTCATCAGTGAAGATCTCCTCAAAAGTTCCATCTATACCCCGATGAATAATGTCATTACAAAGTGTGGGGTGATCTTCAGACTCTAAAAGCAGTTCATAATCAGTGTTAGTTGTTGACCCGGACATCTCGGTGGAAGAGTCTGTATGTGTAAGATACATAGTTGGGTCAAACAACAACATATGAAAAGTGTCTAGATCGGTATCAGGAGGATCATCAAATTCGCTGCTGTCGACATCCATTAAGTCGACAGAACAGACATGAGCAGTAGGTTTGGAGGGTACACTTCCCAACTTGTAAATGTTCAGCTCTATTGACCTTTTCCCGAAAGATAGGGTCATAGAACCGTTACGACAGTTGATAATAGCATTGGAAGTGGCCAAAAAGGGGCGACCTAAAATCACCGGAATTTGATTCCGTGGGTTCGCTACAGGCTGTGTATCAATTACAATAAAGTCCACAGGGAAGATAAATTCCCTGATTTTTATTAACACATCCTCCAGTTCACCCCTAGGTTTGGTGATTAATCGGTCAGCCATTTGAAGAGTTATTCTCGAGGGCTTTAACACTCCGATACCTAGTTGCTCGTAAACCGAATATGGAAGTAAGTTAACACTAGCACCAAGGTCAAGTAGAGCACGGTTGATGTGTTTTTCCCCAATAGAAATAGAAATAGTAGGACAGCCAGGGTCCTTACATTTCCTCGGTACTTGTTGGGGGAAATCCGTGTCTACAGTCTTTGCCATGAATATCTTCTTGGGTACTTGAGTCTTCCTCTTCCTAGTGCACAGTTCTTAAGAGTTTTCGCATAGGACGGAACTTGTTGGATGGTATCTAGGAGAGGGATGTTGATGTTAACTTGCTTAAACATGTCCATAATCTTCTCCATATGTGGACTCGATTTGTTAGCCCTTAACCGATTAGGATAAGGTGCTTTAGCAATAAGCGCTGGGTCCATCATAGGAGAAGGAAGTGTGTGTGGACCGATCCCAAAATAGAAGTGGGGATCGTCGGTGGTAGACTAGAAGAGATGGGCTGAGGTGGCGGGCCTTATGGGAAACGAAGAATAGGCTCGCAAGAAGGTGGTGGGGTAGAAGAACTGGGGTCAGAATTAGAAGTAGAAGTAGAAGTGGAAGGAAAGGTCTCAGCCGGGATGTCATTGATAGATTTTTCAGTATCATCAAACTCTTCCCCAACGTGAGTGTCAAGCACTCTTCCAGATCTCAACGTGATTGCACTCACATGATGTAAATAGCCAGGATTGGGTAAAGGTTGAGCTGGAAGTTTCCCTTTCTCTCTTGCACTCATTTCGGCTTTTAATCATGCAATTTCTTCTTCCATCAATTTAATACTCTCGCTTTGGGACGCCGAGTTTTTCTCAATTTTATCGACAGAAGACTTCATTTCAGCCGAAACTTGCATGATATTTGTTAAGACCAAATTCATGAATTGTGCAAATGAAGAGGATTCATCAGTCCCGGTCAACTGTAAAGGACTAGACAGTGCAGGCGTGTTGACCGGATTTTGAAAGTTATGTGCTTGGAAGGGGTGCTGACTCAATTGAAGTTGTGGTTGCTGTTGTGGTGGAGGGACCCTTTAGAAATTGTTTTGGGTTGGAACCGTGTTTTGAGATTGTGATTGGTTCCAAGCAAAATTTGGATGATTCCTCCAACCCTGATTATATGTGGAAGAAAATGGATCGTTTCTAGGTCTTTGAAATGCGGCATTGGTATGCTCGTGACCTTGAAACAGAGAATTTCGTGGACATTCTTCCGTCAAATGAGAAGGATCAGAACAACATCCACATACAGTTTTGGAGAGTGACATTTGACTTAGGGCGGCTAAAAATTTGTTTTCCATAGTCTCAAGTTTCTTTTGCATAGCTGAAATGTCAGCTCTAACTCCTATGGAAATATTATTGCCATCCCTAGATGATTGACTCACACCCTTTCACTGTAAAGATTTTTCAGCGAAATTTTCTAGAAAATTCCAGGCTTCCCCATCATCTTTTGTCATGAAGTTGCCTTAACACATGGATTCAAGGGTCTGTCTTGTGTTAGGATTAATGCCCTCATAAATGATTCGGCATAGTTCCCATCTCGGGATGCCGTGATGAGGACATTGGACTAACAGATCCTTGAAGCGTTCAAGACATTTTGAAAATGGTTCATTTGGAAGCTGGGTGAATTGATTGATTTCGCTACGGACTCGAGCTGTCTTATGATGTGGGTAGAATTTCTTAAGAAATGCTTTGACGAATTCTTCCCAGTTCGTAATGGAATGTGCGGTAGTGTTATACAGCCACTTCTCGGCTATATCGCACAAGGTAAATGGGAGAAGACGAAGACACACAGCATCCATAGAAAGCTGTGAAGTACCCATCATTGCGCATACATTTTCAAATTTGGTGATAAATACATATGCGTCTTCAGACTCGAGACCGTGAAATTTTGGTAGAAGTTGATGTATTGGGGTTTAATTTGAAAATTTTCCCCGTTGGCTGGTGGAATGGAAAGACAGGTGGAAAGAGGACCTAGTGTAGGATAGCACCTCTCTTGGAGAGAGATGCGAGGTGGATTCTGCGCACCAACGGACGGCAGCAGAGTAGTGGAAAAAAAGTTCGATGGAGATGGATCCATCGAAATGGGTGTGGTGGTGGGTAAAAGAAAGGGTAAATGTAGAAATACCGAATTTTGGGTCGATGAGGGAAACACGGACTTAACGGGCACTAGAATCCCGTGTCCAGCCTATCTTGCACTAAAAAGGGTTAGTACAAGTGGCAGCGTGAATTTATAATTAGGGGAAATGATATGAATGCCGTGTTTGTTTTGAAAATTGATACGGATTTTTAAAATAAAAAAAAATGATGCAAATCACAAAATGCAACATGCAAAACCCTAATTCTAGTGGTCACCTAGGTCAAAATCTAGACCGCTCCTAACCGCCAAAAGACAAGTCGCAGGATAAATCCTCCACTGCCTCTTTGTCTCTCCTGTGGCCAGGTAAGTGCCAGGTAAGTGCCAGGTAAGTGGGAGGTTCTCCACTATGTAAGTAGTGGGCCTAATTAAGTAACCACTAGCCTTCGACACACTTGTCTTAGACACCACAAAAGAAACGCGGATAAGCAATGAATTACCCACGGCCTTCTCTTGTCCTAAGTGAGCGCGACGGTCCTTAGAGTCATCTCTAGATATTTTTTAGTTAATTAGGGTAAATGCGGATGCAAATTTTGTGATTTTCGGGGCTTAGGAAGGGTAATGAACTCCCCACCTAATCTGGATTTGGTCTTTGCCCTTAATGTCCGTATTAATTATGCAAACAACCACAAAATCAAAACAAGCACAATTTAATTTTTCTTTTTGCGCGGCGCTGCGATTTTTGCAAAGAAACCTGCAAAAAATTATTATTGGAGCAGATTGAGAGAGAGATAAGAAAGTGAGGATTTACCTGAGAAATTTTGTTGCAGCAACTCCTAGAGGAGGCCGCGGAACCGCCGCAGGAGGGGGATTATGCCGCGGAAACGCGGTAAGGAAGTGGCTTGGCTGCTTCAAAATTTCACAGAGAGCTTATGTTGGCTCTCTCAGCTCTCTGGAATTTTCAGAATAATTTTTCCCAAGCTCGAATGATTCCAGATTTCCTCGCACAAATCACAACAACTCGTATAAGTGTTTGCGCGAATTTTGATCTAAAAATTATAATGGAATAAATCTTTCAATTCAAATTTCAAATATAGAACGAATTAGCGCGCGATCCCCGGCAACGGCGCCATTTGATTGATCTTAATTTCCGATTGTGTCGGTTTAGAAAATGAATAGAATTCACAACCAAAAATATTTTTGACCGCAATCAATTAACGGTGTCGGATGTAGCGCGTTAGCGAGTGCGGATCGTCCACAGGGATTGTGCGATTCGTTCGTATCTTGTTTTGTTTGAATCGAAACTTTAATAAAAAGAAAACAAACAATTCATGATTTATAGTTGATGTTCAAAAATTAGAAAATCTAGATCTAATAACAAGAAAACGATAAAATCAAGAATTGAGAGTTTGATGATTTTTCCAACCAAATATCAAGAATCTAAATGAGGCTCGTAGGAATCGATCGGATCTATAGATGTGATGTAATCTCACGATGACGTATTCTTATCCTTCGATGAATGGATACTGGATCGATGATGATCGACGAGAATTAGGGATTTCTAGTGAAACTAGGGTTTCATCATTTATCCCTTGTTCCTTCGTCGATATCATTCATATTTTAGCCTCTAGTAAATTCAAGAAATGATCGTAGATCCCTAATTTCGAGCGATAACAATCAAGAAAGCATCGCAACGAAACTAGGTCATCGATTCTTCAACTTGCTTGAGTTTACAAACTCGTAGGACTTAAGAATCGTTTTAAGATTTGTTAAATCATCATTCTATTGATCGTCTCGACTCCTTTACGAGCGGAGTTTTACTCAAACATCACAACAAGAACCACAATTACAAATTGAGCTCGAATCATGATGCAAGAATTTAAAGAAAGCGAGATTAACGAATTTCACCTTTTATTTATATCAACAATTCCGATACAATCACTCAATAACTACAAGAGGAAGAACTCGATCGTCGATTTGGATTCGCTCGGCTCCTTGAGTCGGATCACTTGCTCGATTGAAGATCGGCTTCGCTCCTAAAAGGTTGAAGGGCTTCTCGCTTGATTGGTACTCGGGATCTTGAATTTGGATTGGAATTAGGGTTAGGGTTTCGCACAAGTCGTGTCACTCAACTTGTGGAAGAAGATGAAAGAGTGAAGAAGAAGGGAAAATTAGAGATTGATCAACTAAGGATTCAACCACTAATGATTGATTAAAGATTGAGGAAGAAAAGATTAAGAAAGAAGTTTAACCCTAGGTCTAGGCTTCTATTTATAGACTTCCCAAAACCCTAGATCCAGGATTTGAATTTTGAATTTCCCTCCAAAAGTTAGTCAGAGGGAGAAGCTTCTAGATGAGGTTAGTTAGGAGGGAGCTTCTAGAAATAGTTTGTTAGGAGCTTAATCAAGATTAGCTTGCTTAATTATCTTTGCTGATCTGGCAGAACCTTCGAGAGAATTCTGGAATTTGAAGTATATGAAAGGAATGTGGGCCCAGAGAGAAGAGTTTTGCACAGAAAATGGGCCGATGACGTGGCATAAGCGCCGCGGATCCGCGGCGCAAGTAGGCTCCCGCCGCGGATCCGCAGCCATGTTGGAGGCTTGGGGCTTGGTCTTTCCTCTGCTGGTTTGGGTTGATGTTTGGGCATTTTTCTGATATTTTGAATTTTATTTTTCACTCTATATTTCTACCAGATCTTAAAACTTGGAGTTGGTGTATTTTTGATCAGCTTCTTTTGGCTTTGTTCCTGCAATTTCCTGTACAAATCTCGAAACAAGTGTTGTGCAATATAGGGATGATGCGATGCCATAAAATACAGTCAATTTCCCTTAAAGTGCCGGTTTAAAAGTCTAACACATGCATTCTAGTATTTCAGGACTGTTATGCTAATATGTGCAATATGAATACCGAACACTTCTAGCTGAGTGCAAAAGATAGGAAAATTGCCGTGTTAAAAATGCAGTATTTTCGACTGATCACATCTTCTGACCATCTTCAGGGCGTCCTCGTGCATGGTGGGCCAGTAGTACCCTTGGAGTAACGCTTTTTGGATCAGTGTTCGAGCCCCTGGTGCGCATCGCCCACCCCTTCATGGATTTCCCGAAGGACGTTGTCGGCTTCGTGGGGGTCAACACACCGGAGCAGGGGCTGAGTGAAGGCCTTCTTGTAGAGGTTCTCGTAGCTCCAGACGAAGTGGCGGGCTTCGGCTCGGAGACGGCGGGTGGCCGCCCGGTCCTCCTGCTGCGCGTTGTTTTTCAGGAACTCCACGAGGAGCTTCCTCCAATCCTGGTCACTCTCCTGCGCCGCGTACACGTGGAGTGTCGTCGCTTCGTCTCCCACGTTGGGTCGAGGCAAGGTTTGAAAGAGGATGGACCGCTTATTGTTGGCCAAGTACGACGAAGCTAGCTTGCTTAGGGCGTCTGCTTGGGCATTCAGCTGCCTGGGTATTTGTTCTACCTGGACTTCATCAAAGTTTCTTCGGAGTTTCCTCACTTCGTCTAGGTACCTCATCATCAGAGGCTCTTGAGCTTCGAAGCGGCCGGTCACTTGACCGACAACAAGGGCCGAGTCGCTGCGGATTCGAATTATCTTCAGCCCCAGCCCGACGGCCATGCACAGTCCGGCTAGGAGGGCTTCGTATTCTGCCGCGTTGTTCGATGCTTTGAAACCGAGCCTCAAAGAATACTCCATTTCTGCTCCGTTTGGGTCCCGGATGATGAGGCCGACACTGCAGCCTTCCTCGGTGGAAGACCCGTCGATGTAGATGAGCCACTCCGGAACCGAGCCAGGGCCTTTCGGGACTGGACACTGGGCTGCGATTGGTGGCGCGGACTCCGGCTTCCTGCTAGGGATGGTGCATTCAACGATGAAATCGGCCAGGGCCTGTGCCTTGATGGTTTGCCTCGAGCGATACCTTATGTCGAATATAGATAGCTCCCACCTCCATTTTTCTAGGCGGACCGAGGATTCCGGTGATGCTAGGATAGCTCCCAACGGGCGCTTGGTGAGGACGATGATGGTATGTGCTTGGAAGTAATGCCGCAGCTTTCGCGAGGTTACCACGAGGGCTAAGACAATCTTCTCTATGGCGAGGTACCTCGTTTCCGCGTCCTTTAACATGTGGCTTACATAGTACACCGGATTTTACGCCCCCTCGGCGTCCCGGACGAGGACCGAGCCTGCTGCTTGGTCGGGTATTGCCAGATACAGCGACAGCTCGTCCCCCTCCTTCAATTGGTCGAAGGCGGCATGGCATTCCTCCGACCACTCGAACCTCGGAATCTTCCTCAGCGCCTTAAAGAACGGAAGGCACTTCTCCCCCGACTTGGACATGAAACGGCTTAGAGCAGCGACCCGCCCTGTGAGCCGCATGATCTCGACGTTGGTCTTGGGTGCGGCCATGTTCAGGATAGCGTCGATCTTCTCTGGGTCAGCTTCGATTCCGCGGTGGGTGACTATGAACCCGAGAAACTTGTAAGTCTACGGTAGCGCCCCGGCCGTCAATCCGATTCCAAACGCGGAACAAAAACTTTTGCAACTGGCGCTATCGCATACTATAACTCGGATCTTGCCATTAACGCTAAACTAACAAACTACAAAGATGATAGAAAGGCTATACCGATCGATCCGTGTCCTTCGGTCTTTAGCCATCATTCCACGCTCCTCGCTGCGACTCCGATCTCGCTCGATCTACGGTCTCCTCGTCGAGGTGGCACCATGTCAACGAATCTTTATACGGGCTCCCGCCTCTATACCGAGGTAACTTGTACATGAAATATGCTAACCGACATGTCCAAGATGAAGCAGAGAATGAGTGGAATACTTTTTCTTAAACAATATAGGGTTCTCATCATATGAGAGGGATAGGGTGGAGCTTGAAGAAGATGCAAAGATATGAAGAGTGTGAGCTCAAGAAACTATCTTAAGAGAGTAAAAACCAACCATCAAAAAACCATGTGGCTGCCCTCTCATTTTGGTGTGATATATAATGAGGTTTTGTGATGAAATATCAAGGAAAATATCTTCCCAAAATATCTCCACAAAGCCCTCATAATATCTCACCCAAAACAAACATCATTAATTCTTTAATGACTCACTAGATGACTCATTACATGAGTCATTAGTGAACATTCTAGAATCAATGAGTCATAACAATGAGTCACACTTTCCAAATCCATTAATCATTTAAACTAAAATGATTAACCCAAAAGAAATGCATCTTCTAAAGTAATCTCGTAACGAATTACGAGAATACCCCTCACCTGTATATACATACCTATATCCGTATTCCAACCGAATACGAATACTACGAGATTAAAGTATTCCGACTCAATATAATACTTGGATCCGGCTTAAACCAAAGCCCACCAGTATTATCTGTCCGAACCATAACACATGCACAAGTGCACGTGCATGTTCAAACCCTGCCATAAAACCATACGGCCTCTACAACGTTTCGCCCGAACTTGGGAAACTATCTGTGGGGGACTCTAAAGACTCGTCAGTACCCTGGAAGTGGGTTTAACCACAAGCACGTCAGCGGCACTAGCTGTACGTAACGGCTGCCCATGTACTGACTGAAAGGGAAGCCGATGAGCGAACTCATCCTGGAACCCTACCGAGTCTATCAGTGACAATATCCGTACAGTCCGGTCCGTTCGTCTATGAGCATCGCATATCGGGCCTAGGGGGATGGTAACGTTAGACCCCCAATAGCGGTATAAGTCGTGTCGGAGAGTAGCCCTGAACACCTTGAGAAACTACTGGAATACCTACCAGTAATTCTCACCTGCCTTGGCCAAGGACTTGGTGTAATGGCTCTCCTAGGCACAGCGCGATCTCACCCCCAATACCGGGAGAGATGAATCCCCTGCCGATCCGCTCACTGCCTCTATGTGTCTCGGGACTGTACCCAACTAAAACCTGTTTGCACGACTCCTTTGAGCCGTGGTAGGGTAACAATCAAAGCACGGTGGGAACTCACACGAGACAAATGATGACCTCAGGTCGATGAACTAACCCGTACACTTGTCACCAGGGAACTGCTATCTGACGCTAAGTATAATACCAACTAGCAGGTTCCCGGCGAGTCCTGTCCGGTGCACTCATAACCCAATGAGCACCTGTATACATCTTAGGTGATCCAACTGACACCAGTAGCTTGTAAGACCGGCCACTGCCCCTCGTCGGGGTCTCGACTGTATACACTAGTCTACTCCGGAGTATCGATGCCCTGTCTCGAAACTCCCACGACTAGGGACCACTTTTAAGGATGTGCTTATGGACTACCCAACTCTCACGTATATAATCGCCATCATACTGTTGGTAGTCAAGCAGGATCTTAAGGGCTCTATCAACGTGTAATAGTGAACAGTAATGTCACCTAAGGCTGTACACGACTGATAAAGGCAAACCAAATAGCATACTATCATCCCGAGTAAAATTGTCCTACCGGTATAGGTCCTCCCTCAATCATTGCAATCACGTACCTGCAATCTAATAATTGACTTTGAGGGCGCTACATCCAACAGAACTTTCCCCCGGTGACTCCGAATGCGCACTTGGCGGGGTTTAGCTTCATGTTGAATCTGCGGAGCACTCCGAAATCCTCGCCCAGGTCCTCGGCATGGTCGGCTGACGAGATGGACTTGACGAGCATGTCGTCAACGTAGACCTCCATATTCCTGCCGATTTGTGGCTTGAACATGCGATTGACCAGCCTTTGGTACGTGGCCCCGGCGTTCTTGAGGCCGAAGGGCATCACCTTGTAGCAGTACACTCCCCGGTCCATTGTGAATGCGGTCAGATCTTCGTCTTCAGGATTCAAACGGATTTGGTTGTAGCCGGAGAATGCGTCCATGAAGCTCAGCAGCTCGTGACCAGCCGAGCTGTCGACGAGCTGGTCTATGCGGGAGAGTGGAAAGTTGTCCTTGGGCAGGCCTTATTGAGGTCGGTGAAGTCGACGCACATACGCCACTTCCCGCTTGACTTCTTGACCAGAACTACGTTGGCCAGCCACTCCGAGTAGGACACATTTCTGATGAAGTTAGCGGCGAGGAGACGATCAACCTCCTCTTCGATAGCCTTATGTTTGACCGGGGCGAAGCTTCTTTTCTTCTGCCTGACGGGTCGGGCCGCAGGATCAACTCCAAGCTTGTGGGAGATGATTTTAGGGTCGATCCCAGGCATGTCAGCAGGCGCCCAGGCGAAGACGTCGGAGTTGCCTCTGAGGAATCTGATCAGGTCATCCCGCCGAGTCCCCGTCAGGAGCGACCCGACCTGGACGGTCTTTCCTTGGTCTCCTTCCGTTAGTGGTATCTCGGTCAGAGGTTCGAACGACGCTCCACGGACCTCCTTCCGCTCGTCTTGGGTGTCCAGGAAACCCTTGATGTTGTCACACGCCTCGGTGCCGTCAGCATACTGCTCGGGTGAAGACGCCTCGGTAAGGCCTATCTTCGCGACCCGCTGGCTCTCGTATGCCCGACCTATCCCGCCCCGATCGAGAGGGAATTTCATCGCCAGGTGGTATGTCGAGATCTGGGCTTGGAGGGAGTTCAGCGTCGGGCGGTCGAGGAGGACGTTGTAGGCCAACGGAACTTTTGCTACGATAAAGTCCACAGGCAGTGTGCGCGTGTGGCCGGGCTCCCCTATCGTGAACTGCAGGGTGACCACCCCTTGCGCCGGGATGGAGTGGTTAGTGAACCCCGAGAGAACGTGAGGGGTCGGTTTCAGGTCTGCTGAGGAGAGCCCCATACGCAGGAAGCAGTCGTGGAAGAGGATGTCCGCTGAACTTCCCGAATCAATGAGTATCCGGTGGACCTCGTACCGGTGGATTCGGGCTATGATCACCAGCGGGTCGTTATGGGGCACAGATATGCCGTGGAGATCTTCGTCGCCAAAGGTGATGGGCTCTCGGCCTCTAGCCCTTTTGCTCGGGCGGTCGCCGGAGCTTGTAAAACGGCAGCCAGCGGGGAAGCCGACGACATTTGATAAGGGTTCGTCCGCGCCTCCGTTGTGAGGGAGGCGACAGTGGGTGCTTGGATCTTCAGGGGGATCGGTTGCTATGCGGGCGGAGATCGGAAGGCCAACTTTGTGTTTATGGAGTTATTCCCACAGACGACGCCAACTGACGGGGGTCCTTTTCAGGTCTCCGTCAAGTGTTGTCTTCCGTCGATCTCCCGATGGATTTTGGTGGTGGTCTTCTGTTGCGTGTGGATCTTAATGGGTTTTGGTGGGAATGGTGACTTGAGGAGTTTGGTGCCGAGTAGCTGCAAAGAAGTCCCGGGATGGTTTGGTACCACCGAGGACCCTCCGACGATCAAGTTAGTAATGAGATCCGAGCAGAATAACTGCTTAGTAGAGTAAAGAATGGCTTACTTGACCCTCTGTGATGGGGGTTTATATAGCGGTGGTGGCACGCAGCAGCAGACGCGAGAATCTCGCCAGCCGTTATGCTCCCGACGTCACGCCCGCGTAGAGAGCGGATCGCCTATTAATAGGGATCGCGGGGCGTGGAACGCGGGATGTTGCTGGCGAAGAATCCGTGCATGACGAGATTCGCGGAGCGGCGGTTACGCCTGTGAGCGGTGGAGCTGGTCGGAGGGACCGAGGAAGACGGCCTCGGCCGGGGGCTCGGGGACGAGAGAGAAGGCCGACGAGTTTTGGTCTTGTGGCTGCTCGGGGCGAGCTGAGGGGCCGAGGAGGCCAACTTGCAGAGGGCCTCGAAGAGGGCCAGCTTTTGCTTGTGGGTCGGGTACAGGGGTTGCCTGATCGGCCCCTGTGGCTCTTCCTTCTGAGTTTGGGACACGTCATCCGCCACGTGTCCAGATCTGGGAGACCGCCAATCTTGAGCATCATCACACCTAGATGTAAAATAATTAGGATACTGGAATTATCACATTGTACTATGTTAATTTGATTTTAAAATTTGTTCACCATAATAGCTACATACAGTTATCAGTACCATAAACGTTGAGGCTAAGATATAATCACAAGCATTGTGATTTTCCATTAAAACCATCACAACCCCAGAAATGAGATGTCTCATATCTGGTACAAAATAGTTGCGATTGAACTCAACAACAAAATTGTAGCTAGCATTAAGCATGCTCAAGCAGCAGCGGCAGCAGCGGCAGCAGCAGCGGCAGCAGCGGCAGCAGCAGTAGAAGAAGAAGAGCGGGTGAGGTGACCTCCTAGGACTTCATGCGTTACGAAAACAATTTCCTAGCTCCAAAACAGCTACCAATTTATGGAAACTTATTTCCTACAGCTGAGTACCAAGCGCAACTCAAACAAACGTACAGGTAAAACCTCATTTGCCATGTCAAGTACCACCGCATTTGCATCTGCAAAAGGCAGTAATCCTGCCAAGGAACCCATTCCAGCCATCCGAAAACGCCCAGAGTTGTACAAAATTATCAGATCCACACCCCCAACTTCTTCTAATTTTGCAGATATGCCTGTTCCAGCACCAGCTCCTATAATGGGCACACCCTTATCTATTTGTTGCCTGGGCTTTTGTAGTATAGTCCGAGTCCTCCGCAGAGTTTCTGAAAAGATGAGAAGAAATAAGATTCTCTATATTCAGTGTGGACAAGGTGCCAAGTTCATAATGTTAAGTGCATTTCCTCTTTAAAATTCACTGTATAACATTTTAGACACATCATTTACGTGAATTCGTATGCCCTCGAAGAATGAATCGGTATTAAGAAACAAATTTCATATTACTGCATATACTAGAGATATAAAAACCTGGTTTTGCATCAGGAAAGTCAACTGGAGCCCGGCCAAATGACTCTGCTGTCTGAGTCTTTCCCCTCAGGGTTACTTTCATCCATGTTCAGAGAATACAGAGATTCGAAAGCAGGACTTTGTTGAGGATTTGGAGTTCTAGAGATATCCATCTCCAAGAATGAGTCAACTGTTAGAAATTAAACTTGTTTTCGGTTACAAAGAATTGAAGAGACATCGGTTATAAAAGGAAGGGATACCAATTCATGAATAGGTTTAATGAAAGGATATGTAACGGTTATTGTAATCAATTGGTATTATGAAGAGTCATAGTGAAGGGGCATGTAAACTCCTATATAAGGAGATGTTTTGTAAAGTTTTTAAGAGAGCAAGGAAAATATAAGAATAGTTTATCGATACTTTCTCTATTCTCTATCCATTCTTTCCTCCAAACACATTCGGCTACATCGTAGACCGAACATAAAGTCGAGAAGATCCTAACAAAGTGGTATCAGAGCAAGGTTCGAAGAAAATGTCGAAGACAACACTCTCGTACAACGTCCCACGCCTCACCAAAGATAACTATGAAAATTGGAGCATCAAAATGAAGACTGTTTTGGGAGCAGTAGGCGCTTGGGATGTGGTGGTCCGAGGCTATGATCGGCCTCAAGATGAAGCTGCACTGACGGCAGCTCAGAGAACGACCCACGAAAAATTATTCGAGAAAGATTGTACCGCAAGATACTTTATCCAGCAAGGTGTCGATGATTCGACTTTCGAGAAGATTTCGGCTGTCACTAATGCAAAGCAACAGTGGGAGATACTTGAGAAAACCTTCCAAGGAGTCGAGAAGGTTAAAAAGGTACGCTTACAATCACTAAGAAGGGAGTTTGAATTGTTAAAAATGGAGGAGAATGAATCGGTGACTGACTATAATGCCCGAGTGCTTACGGTGGTCAACCAAATGAAGAGGAACGGAGAAAAAATGGAGGATGTAAGGGTGATAAAGAAAATTCTTCGGTCACTACCACCGAAGTTTGACTTCATTGTGTGTTCAATTGAAGAGTCAAAGAATCTTGAAGAAATGACGATAGATGAGTTGATGGGTTCACTAAAAGCCCACGAAGAACGGTTCGTGAAAAAGCAAGAACCGATTGAAAAATTACTACAAACACAAGTTAATTTGAAAGGTGAGTCGGTTGAAAATGGTCAAAATGACCGAAATCGAGGAAATACACGCGGCCGAGGAAGAGGCCGTGGCCGAGGTCAATTCGGTCGAGGACAAGATGGTCGAGGAGGTCAAAACAATGACGATAGAAGCCAAAGCCAAAATTTCGGCCGAGGTCGAGGCCGAGGACGATCGACTGGTGGAAGAGGGAGACCGAATGTTCAATACTATAATTGTAAGAAATTCGGTCACTACGCAGCAGACTGTTGGGGAAAAACAGTCGAGGAAAAATCAAACTTTGTGGAGAAAGAAGATTACAATGACGATGTACTTCTGCTGGCTTTTAAAGGTGACGAAGAAAGTGCCGACACTTGGTATCTCGATACTGGTGCAAGTAATCATATGTGTGGCAAGCGAAACATGTTCGTAGACTTGGACGAATCGGTGAGTGGCCAAGTCACATTCGGTGACTGCTCGAAGGTACCAGTAAAAGGCAAAGGTAAAATTTTAATTCGACTGAAAGATGGATCACAAAAATATATCGAAAATATGTATTATGTGCCGAATATGAAAAACAACATCTTGAGTTTGGGACAACTCTTAGAAAAGAATTTCGATATTCATTTAAAGGATCGAACTCTTTTTTTAAGAGATAACCGAATGAAGTTGATAGCAAAAGTGCAGATGACGAAGAATCGACTATTTCTATTGGATATCAAAAATGGTGAAGCAAAGTGTCTAAAATCATCGGTGAAAGATTCGGCTCGGTTATGGCATATGAGGTATGGACATCTCAATTTCGGCGGACTAAACTTGTTGGTGAGGAAGAACATGGTCAAAGGTTTGCCGATTATGAATGAACCGAAAGAGTTATGTGAAGGGTGTTTACTTGGTAAACATCACCGAGCAAGTTTTCTAAAAGAAGCCGAGTTTAAACCCAAGGAGCCATTACAACTTGTCCACACCGATGTATGTGGACCAATTAGTCCAAATTCATTTGGTGGAAAAAGGTACATTCTAACATTTATTGATGATTTCACAAGGAAAACATGGGTATATTTTCTAAAAAATAAATCGGAAGTTTTTGAAAATTTTAAAAGATTCAAAATGAATGTGGAAAAAGAAAGTGGGTTTTATTTGAAATCGGTCAGATCAGACCGAGGTGGAGAATTCACTTCAAATGAGTTTGAAAATTTTTGCAAAGAAAATGGGATTCGGCATTTCTTAACGGCCTCCTATTCACCACAACAAAATGGAGTGGTCGAACGAAAAAATAGAACCATATTAGACATGGTGAGATGTATGTTGAGTAGTAAAAATATGCCGAAGGAATTTTGGGCAGAAGCAGTTGCATGTGCTGTGTACATTCTAAACCGATGCCCAACCCAGAGTCTACAAAATGTAACACCGCAGGAGATGTGGCATGGTTATAAGCCGAATGTAAGTCACTTAAAAATTTTCGGGAGCATAGCATATGCTCATGTCCCCGAACAAAAGAGAGTAAAACTTGATAAGCGAAGTTCTCGGTTGATTTTTATCGGTTATGATCTAAGAACCAAAGGCTACAAGCTGTTTGATCCAGTCAATAAGAAGGTCATTGTTAGCCGAGATGTCGAATTTGATGAAGAAAGCTCATGGAGTTGGAGCGATGAAGCCGAAAGCAGCAGACCGATTGAAGTACTCGGTCAAGAAGAAAAGAAAAGAAATGAAGTCGAAGTTGATGTTCCATCGCCTGCAACAACACCTCGGTTCAATTCGCCTCGAGTCGGTTCTCCACAAACCGAAGCGTCGTCAAGTTCAACTCCACCAAGAAATCCAAAGACGAGGATTATGACCGAGTTATATGAGGTAACCGAAATGCAAAATAATCTAACATTATTTTGTTTGTTTGCCGAATGCGAGCCAATGAATTTTGAAGAAGCGGTCAAAGACCGAAGGTGGAAAGAAGCAATGGACGAAGAAATCAGTGCTATTGAGAGAAATGGAACTTGGGAGATCACCGAACTTCCCAAAGGCAAGAAACCCATAGGAGTGAAATGGGTGTACAAGGAGAAAAAGAACGCTAAGGGAGAAATCGAGCGATACAAGGCAAGGTTAGTGGTCAAAGGCTACAAACAACAAGCTGGCATTGATTATGATGAAGTTTTCTCACCAGTAGCGCGACTCGAGACAATTCGACTGATCATTGCTATGGCGGCTCAATTCAGTTGGAAGATATATCAATTGGATGTTAAATCGGCATTCCTCAATGGATATCTTGAAGAAGAAGTCTACATCGAGCAACCACTCGGTTATGAGAAGAAAGGACATGAGTCGAAAGTACTGAAGCTAAAGAAGGCTTTATATGGCCTGAAGCAGGCACCGAGAGCATGGAATAGTCGAATCGACATATACTTCCAAGCACACGGTTTCATGAAGTGTCCTTATGAGCATGCATTATACATAAAGAAGTCCGAAAAATGTGATATTTTTATAGTATGTTTATATGTGGATGATCTCATCTTCACAGGAAACAATCCACGTATGTTCGATGACTTCAAAAGCTCGATGGTTAAAGAATTTGAAATGACCGACATAGGTCAGATGGCATATTATTTGGGAATAGAGGTAAAGCAAAGACCGAATGGGATTTTCTTATCCCAAGAAGGATATGCTCGGTCGATTTTGAGAAAGTTCAATATGGAGCAAAGCAATTCGGTCAATACCCCAGTAGACTGCGGAACAAAATTATCAAAGTTCGATGAAGGGAGCAATGTGGACTCGACGCATTTTAAAAGCTTGGTAGGCAGTCTTCGGTATCTTACATGCACAAGACCGGATATTCTATATGGAGTCGGCTTGATCAGCCGATACATGGAAGAACCGAAATTGACACATTTATCAGCGGCGAAAAGGATATTGAGATATATCAAAGGTACACCAAATTTCGGTTTGTTCTATTCGAAATCTAACAATTTTGAATTATATGCATATACCGATAGCGATTGGGGAGGAGATATAGATGACCGGAAAAGTACGACATGGTACATTTTCTTCATCGGTGAATCAGCATTTACTTGGTATTCCAAGAAGCAACCGATAGTGACACTATCAACTTGTGAAGCCGAATACGTTGCTATATCGGCTGGAGTTTGCCATGCTATATGGCCAAGAAATCTGCTGAAAGATCTAAAGGTTGAACATGAACGACCTACGAAGATGTATGTGGACAACCAATCTGCTATAGCACTGGCGAAGAATCCAGTGTTTCATGAACGAAGCAAGCACATTGATACTCGGTATCACTCTATCAGAGAACATGTGAGGAAGAAAGAGGTCGAACTCGTTCATGTCAAATCACAAGATCAACTGGCCGACATTTTTACAAAGCCCCTAAAATTTGAAGTGTTCGCAAAATTGCGAGGAAAGATCGGCATGGTAAAACAAGTTTAAGGGAGCATGTTAGAAATTAAACTTGTTTTCGGTTACAAAGAATTGAAGAGACATCGGTTATAAAAGGAAGGGATACCAATTCATGAATAGGTTTAATGAAAGGATATGTAACGGTTATTGTAATCAATTGGTATTATGAAGAGTCATAATGAAGGGGCATGTAAACTCCTATATAAGGAGATATTTTGTAAAGTTTTTAAGAGAGCAAGAAAAATATAAGAATAGTTTATTGATACTTTCTCCATTCTCTATCCATTCTCTCCTCCAAACACATTCGGCTACATCGTAGACCGAACATAAAGTCGAGAAGATCCTAACATCAACTAAGGCTTCTGCGAACTTTGGATCATTGATATGATATGGAAGTATCTTGACCTATGAAAGTAGATCTAAATGTAAGATATAATTGAATAAAATAATGAACTAAAGTACATAAATACAAAAAGAACCTGCAAGTTGAGCATATTTAAACACTTCAGAAAAGAAGATACCTGTCTATCATTATTTTTCTCTATAAGTTTATCCAGTTCATTTATAAGAGCGCATGTAGCCTCTGGATCACAAAATGGCTTCCCAATAGCATCTAACGCAGAGACACCTTTCGCCGGCAGACAAATGCAAACTTTTGATGAAGACGTATTCACCTTTTCGGTAATAAATCTAGCAAGCTTCTTATTTTCATCAACAATAGTCCGCATTATTGAAACCTGCAAACCATCAAAATGGTTAGAATTACTGCTTAATTGCTACCATCTTTGTTTCCATCATTCAAAAAGACATCTTCCTAAAAAGACAATGAACCCATCAGATGTTTTTCGTCATGAAACATGGCATAATGAAGAAACTGACTATAGTACTGATGCAGAGTTAGCTAAGGGGTTGTTTGGCTGGTGTAATTGGAACTTCATGCAATTTTAAAGACACCTTTAAAATATATGTTTTGTTCAAACCTGAAGTTAGAAAAACCTGAAGTTGGACCTGCACTTAAATCTAACGTAGCTACAACTATAGCTCATGAAATGCAGAAATTAAGTAGCACATTGATATAACATTAACGCTGTTGGAAATTCTCTACTTAATTTACGTAGCTTTCTTTAGCGCTCTCTGCTTACTGTGGACTGCTTATAAATAAAATATCAATTTGTGGCATTGATGTAGTTGCAGAGAAACACTAACCTGCTTGTTATGTACGTGAATCTTTCTATCTTCTAAGATTGAAGGTATTGTATCTTTAGCTCCAAAATTTACCATATCTAAGGCCCCTACACTAAGAACCAAAGGAATCTTTTTCTCTATAATGACATCAAATCGTGAACTGTCACAAGCCATGACACTACCAACCACATGATCAGCAACTTCTGTAGTTGTAATATCCAAGACACCCTACATCATCCAAAGTACAATTGCTAGAATAAAAAGGGGTTTTCAACATATTTGTAAATAATGATACAGATTTCGTGATTTCTATCACTTAAGAGTATGATTAACTGATACTGATGGCGATGATACTCGGTACTGGGGACTCCCCAGATCATGACACGTGGCAGATGACGTGTCCCAAAGCTTACAAGAAAGAAGCAAGAACGGTACATTGGAAGCATATCCCGGGATTTCCTTCCGAGGATGTTCTCGACCTTTAGTGGCCCCTCAGACCGCTCCTATGCCCGCCTTACAAACAACCACTGGCTTGCCTCCGAGCCCTCCCTCACGTTGAGCTCCCTCAGCCCTCCTAGCTTGCCTCCGAGCTATGACAGAACTAAGTTTGCTCGCCCCCCTGCTCACTTCCGAGCCTCTCGCCGAGCTTTGCTTCCTCGGCCTCATCGACCGACTCAGAGCACATACCATAAACGTTCCGGACATGGCCCCGCGAATCTCGTCATACGCGAGATATCCGCCGCCCCACGATCCCGCGTTCTACGCCATTGCGTTCCCCCATTAACGAGCGTATCTCGTCATTAATGGGAGATCCCGCTTTTCACGCAGGTGTAACGTCGGGGGCGTAACGGCCGGCGTGAATCTTGCGCCCACTAGCCCATAGCTGCCACTATATAACCCTTCTCTCAGACGCCAGGTAAGGTAATTTTACCCCAATAGATCGTTACTCTGCCAAAATATCTCGACTAACTTGATCGTCGGAGGGTCTACGGTGGTACAACTACCTCAGGACTTATTTGCAGGTAGCTTGGCTTCATCCCCAAATCAAGTCCATAAGACCTACACGCATTGAGAGGCAACCCTCAAATCCAATCTCAGCCATCCATCAGCGCTCGCTGCTGATAAACAGAAGACAACATCTGAAGAAGATTCTGTGCTCCATCAGTTGGCGCCGTCTGTGGGAAAATTTCGAAAATTCCACTCAACGAAAGTTGATCTTCCGATATCGAACTCATGGCGAGTGATCATCGCAATGATCTAAGCACTAGTCGCCGCCTTCCCCACAACGGAGGCACGGATGGATCCCCTCCTCCCCCGAACGCCATTCACGCACTGTCTGCTCAAATAGATCGGCTCGCGTCCTTCGTGGATGCGCTAACGGCGGGACAAGCTTCCTAAGTCGCCGCTCCCCCACCTTGGAAGCGACACATAGGGAGAGAATACACCGCCCGCGCTGGCACATCCGAGCACCGCCTCGCTGTCTCCGGCGGCCACAGATCCCCGAGCCGACCAATTCGATGACCCGGTGGGCACCTCACAGCTCGTCGCCAAGGTCTTATGAAAGATCATCTTGCTCTGAGGCTCATCGTGCTCATGTCCTTTCCGAGGAGGTGTCGGTCAGCTTTCCTGCTTCCAGGCATGGTCGGTGCCTTCTCCCTCGACAGGACCGCACGAATGGGACTCACCACGATAGCTCGAAGACGACCTCGCCTAGGGACCTAAGGAACCTCATCGAACGGAACCGGAACCGTGGCCAAGCGCAAGCTGCCGGTAGCAGGATCTCTTTATGCTCGTCCCAAGTATCCAAAGTTCCCTTGAAATCATCCGTGCTCTCGAGATCATCGTTTTTCTCCTCAGGCGCAGATGTCGCTGTGAAGCAAATCTTCGCGGTTTGCTGGTTCCCGTAAGCCCGACTGGACAGAGGTCCCCATCAGAAAACCGGACGCTACCACGACCGTCAAGTTCCTGCAGAACAACGTAATATTCCGGTTCGGGATCCCGAGATGTATCATCACCGACCACGGAACGAATTTCGAGAACGAAAGAGTTCATGAATTCTGCAGCGAATACCATATACTGATGAAGTTCGCCGCAGTCGTGCATCTCCAGTGCAACGGGCAAGCCGAGGTCGCTAACAGGGACGTCATTTAAGGACTTCGAGCCTGTCTGAAAGGACGACATGGCAGTTGGGTCGACGAGTTACCCCGGGTCTTATTGGCCTTGCGCACATCAAAGAAGACCCCCACCGGAGAAGCCCTATTCAGTCCTGCTATGGCATCGAGGCGATGGTCCCAGCAGAGATCGGGCTGCCCAGTCACAGGGTCGAACATTTCGATGATGAAGAAAATACCTCGGCACTCCGGAAATATTTAGACGTCTTGTTGGAAAAGCGGGACTGGGCAACAGCAAATTGCCCGCTACTACAACGCACGAGTCAAGCATCGTGCCTTTAGGGCAGGAGACTTGGTCCTAAGGTGGAACGAATTCGTTGATCAGGGCAGGCTGCACAAGTTTTCTTCGAAGTGGGACGGCCTCTTTCTCATCTCTGAGGTCTTGCCCGGCGGGGACAACCGTCTACAAGACGCTGAGGATCGCAAATTTCCACGGGCTTACAACGTCGAGAAGCTCAAGTTGTACCTTTAAAAAGCATGCCTATGAATACATGTTTCTCCTTTAACGAAGCGATGTAAATTTTGCTAAGTTTTTTTTATATAATAAGAAGGAACTTTTCCTATATGTTTCACCCTTCCTCGGTTCGAAGCTCATGGATACCATTTTGCTGACACACTCAAACGAACCCAGAAGGCCAAAGGAAACCATAGAACTTAGCAAAAAGGAGAGCTTTATTTATTCATCAAAAGGTATTATGGGCTTCTCAGTCTTACATAAAAAGAAAAATTACAACAGGGGGCGGGTCGAGGAAGTACTCCTGGAGATACTCCGAGGAGATCTCCGCCAGCCGAGCCCTGGCCTCCGCAACCCGCCCTCTCTGATGCTGCACGCAAACCCGAGACGCCATGGAGACACCGGATGTTCCACCTGTTGAGCCCTGGCTCACAATATGTCTCTTTTGGAAGCACTCCAAAATGAGGGCCAAGGATCGGTCATGCCTGGTCTTTGAGATGAGACCGATCAAGAAGATCGTACACACTTTGTCGAACGCCTTGTCCAACAGTTTCTCAGCAAGAGGGTTGTACAAACCCGGGGACTTCCTCCAAATTGCGTACATCAGCAAGTGGAGGAGAGGAGATCGGCGAGGAAGCAGACGGACGATGTGGTCCTTGATGCGCCGGACCACTTCTCGATACCTCTTCTCAGAAACGGAATGGTCGTATATATAGATGTCATCGGGAGTAATGATCTCTTCGATCGCATAGATACGCCCGTCCATCTCCGAAAGCAATGCTGAAAAATTGGCGTCCACCTCTCTATTTATAACCTCCGCGGAACCCCCAAAAGTCCAGATTTGCGCGCGCATGGGCGCGAATCCTAAGATTCGCTCGATTCTTCCCGTACCATGCTGCCATGTGGCGGGTATCCCGTGTTTTTCGGCAAATCGAAGTCGGAACGACGTGGATCTTGGGACACCTCTCCCCCTATGCGCCCCTGCCACGTGCCGCCTGTGACGGTCACCCTCCCCGATATTTACACATCTTGGAAGGACAGGCAGAGCCTCGCAAAACCGAGCAGCTATCTTACCCGGTCTATCCTTAGCGGGTAACTTCTTAACCATCTAAGTTAAGGATCAAAGCTCTCGCCAAGAGGCAACCGAGCGGCTACCCTACTCGGTCTATCCATGGCTGGTAGTTCACTACCCACCGACGCCAAGGATCAAAGCCCTAGCCAAGAGGCAACCGAGAAGCTACCCTGCTCGGTCTATCTTTAGCGGGTAACTTTTTATCCATCTACGCTAAGGATCGAAGCCCTCTCCAAGAGACAACCGAGCAGTTACCCTGCTCGGTCCATCCATGGCTGGTAGTTCACTGTCCACCGACGCCAAGGATCAAAGCCCTCGCTAAGAGGGAACCAAGCAGTTACCCTGCTCGGTCTATCCTTAGCGGGTAACTTCTTACCCATCTACGCTAAGGATCAAAGTCCTCTCCAAGAGGCAACCGAGCAGCTATCCTGCTCGGTCCATCCATGACTGGTAGTTCACTACCTACCGACGCCAAGAATCAAAGTCTTCGCCAAGAGGCAACCAAGAAGCTACCCTGCTCGGTTTATCCTTAGCGGGTAACTTCTTACCCATCTACGCTAAGGATCAAAGCCCTCGCCAAGTGGCAACTGAGTAGCTATCCTGCTCGGCCCATCTATGGCTGGCAGTTCACTACCCACCGACGCTAAGGATCAAAGCCCTCGCCAAGAGGCAACCGAGCAGCTACCCCGCTCGGTCTATCCTTAGCGGGTAACTTCTTACCCATCTATGCTAAGGATCGAAACCTTCGCCAAAAGGCAACCGAGCAGCTACCCAGCTCGGTCTATCCATAGCGGGTAACTTCTTACCCATCCACGCTAAGGATCGAAGCCCTCGCCAAGAGGTAACGAGGCAGCTACCCCGCTCGGTCTATCCATGGCTGCTAGTTCACTACCCATCGACCTTAAGGATCGAAGCCCTCATCGTGAGGCCACCGAACTGCTTCTCCCCTCGGTCCATTCTTAGAGGGTGACTTCCTACCCGTCTTTACTAAGGATCAAAGGACCGCAACCTCAGCGTAACCGACCAATCTTAAGAGATGTGGTTACCAGTCCTACTCGAGGGAACGAGCAAACCTCCACTTTTCTGCTCGGAAGGGCACGCCGACATATCTTTAGCAAGCGATCCCCACCTCGACTTTGGGGCCATAGAGATGATGACCTTGCACCGATTTTTGCACACTTGGCAAACGTTTGAGTTTAACTCGACGTGCGATCGCCATATGAAGGACCGGTCGCCGACCTAACACATCGTGGAAGCACTACAGCGCAAATGGAGATTTTACCACAAACAAAATGAAAATATGTATGCAAAGATTCCTACAAAATGATTTCATTCACAAAGGTCGGAAGTCTTTACAGAGGTATTATGGGCTCCCCAACCTTACAAAAAAATGCCCGGAGGCTTACAAAATTTCAGCGCAAAAAGAAAATAAGAAGGAGGCGAGGAGATTCAGGCCTCGGGGCCGGGGAGAACCTCGACGAGCTCTGCTTCCACCTCGGAAGCTGGGGCGGCGGCTTGAGGGTCGGCGCCCACCGTAGGAGCCTCGGTGCTGGGAGCCGGGGTGACCGACTTCTCCCCAACGCTCCCACCAGGGGCCTTTCTCCCGGCAGCGCTTCCGGGGGCATTCCTCTCCGCTTCATCCTCGAGGGGGTACTCATCCCAGAGCTCGCCGTCAGGAAATTCCGGCATCAGGGCCTTGACGGTCCGAGGGCCTCATACCAAATGAGGGCAGCGGCTTCAATGATGTCGGCGTAGTACTGGTCCGTTGTAGTTCCCTACCGCCTTCAATGCTCGGAGGTCGGCACGCCTCACTCCTTCCTTCGCCGTCTCGTTCTCCTTCTTGAAGATGCTCGCCATCTTCTTCAGGGTGGTGGTAAACACCATAGAATCCTCCAACTTGGCCTTGACGACCTTGTTGGACTCCTGCAAAACCCGGATGGTCTCCCGACAGCCACCGTTCTCCCTATCCCCGGCCGCCACCCGGTCTTCAAGGACGACGATTCTCTCTTTCGCCGCACACAGCTCCAGCCTCAAGCTCTCCTCCCGTGAGGAGGACTTGCCCGCGATCTGCATCGCCGGGGCAATTTCCTCGTGGTCCATGCTGACAACGAGGGTGCAGTGCTGGAGGACCTGAGGAAAACAAAAAGAGGGGTTAAAAAGGTATCCGATCCCGAGAGAAAAAAGTACTTAATAAAAACCCGAGCGGGAGGCGGACACTGACCTGCACGGCCTCTTGGGCTATGGCAGCCATTTGAGCTTTGAGGTTCCCCTAGGGAATCTTGCCTCCAGCCGACCTCTCCATTTCCGAGAGAAGGCTGTCGGGGACGAAAAGCCCCGAGGGAACCTCGAAGCGAAGATCCCCCTCCTCCACGATGATCGGGGAAGACGGAGAACGGGGCACCGTCCTGTGGTGCCTCTTGAGGAGGGGCGCGGGAGGATCGGCCTCGCCTCCCACCTCCAAGACCTGGGGCTCCTTCTCCCGAGCGTGTTTTCGGCTCTGCTCGGGGCCGGCCTCCAAGGCCCGGGGCATGCTGGAGCGCCTTGCCGGGGCGGCCATCGGCGGGGCCGGACTCGAAGATGGGCGAGAGGGGCCAGCGCCTCCGGCCTTCCTCCCTTTCTTCTGTTCTACTAGGGCCGCCCGAAATTTAGCTCGGTCCATCGGTTCTGCCAAAAAGCGAAAATACAAAGGAGTTAGCAATACCATAAAAAGTGGAAGAATACACAAGTCTAAACAGGTCACCTAAAACTCCTAACTTATCCGCAAACTGAGCGGGGCTGAGCCCGACCCAACTGAGGGCCTGCTCAGACAGCAACACATCGGCCCAGGGGACGGGCTCCCACTCCGACACCGCCACTGTGTCGAGATCATACGACCACCTCACCCGCGGGCAGTTGGCCCTGTGCCACTAGATGGGCACATTCCAATCCTCACCCTTGGGTGGCCCGACAAATAAAAACTTCTCCTTCCACTCGTGAATGGAAGAAGGTATTGCGACGACCCCCGATCCGGCCGCACCTCCCCGGTGCTTTCTAAAAGAAATGTATACCCAGCTCGGCTCGTCCTTACGAGTGCCGGGGTGGTTTTTGTAGCAGAAAGAGAAAAGAAGAAGGTTCAGACTGAAAGGGATCTCTCGCAATTTCAACCGGACCAGGAACCTGAGGAGAATCCTCCAAGAGTTCAACACTAACTGGCCTGGGGATAATTGAAAACAATGCAACGCCGCACTCATCTCGGGGGAGAAGGGCAGGCGTATTCCGGCCCAAAAGGCCTCTAAGTATAATGCAATCTCCTTACCCTACACCTGATCTGCCTTCTCTCCCTCCCCGGCCAAGTGAAGCGAGTAGCCGGGGAGATGTGGCGAGCCCCGATCATGGCGAGCTCTTTCACATGCCTCACAAGGAAAGGTATGTTGCAGACACTCCTGGCACTCGCTTTGGGGACCGTCCCGGCCGCACGACCCCGGGAAGCTCGACTGACCCTAACTTCCCGGGAAGATTCCGACCCGGACGATGAAGAGGAAGCTGCAAAAAACTCCCTAGACTCTACCGAACTATTTCTACGGACTTCTCAGAGGAAGACATCTAACCTGATCAAAAGAAGGGGTTCTCCGAGGAAAGAACGCAGGAAATCCGACCTAGGGGGAAGAGCGCCGAGCTAACACGCGAAGGGAAAATGAAATTATAGCTGAGTGAGGACCCTCAGGGGATCCTACCTCTATTTATAGCAGCCGGCGAACACATCCAGCAGCGCCGATCGATTCCCGCCAAAATGACACTTCGCATTCAACGGCCGTCGGCGCTCCGCCTATTGCACATGTATTGGGCGCGTCCCGACGAGCGCAAAAAACATCGGCGGCCCGTTCGTCAGCCAACCAGCGTCGAACATGTGTCCTGGCGCTCCGATGAACGTACGTCCGAATCGGCGCTTCCTCTTTAATGCAAGATCTCTTCCCTGATTCACTGACGTCATCAAGAAAATACAACTAATTACCCGAGAATCCGCACCGACGTTATCTTCAAATGAGAACTTGGCCCGGGTGACCGATCAGACCACCCTCGACCCGACCCATGAATAGGTCGGCCCGAGAGTGGGAGGCTAATGATGATACTCGGTACCGGGGACTCCCCAGATCATGACACATGGCAGATGACGTGTCCCAAAGCTTACAAGAAAGAAGCAAGAACGGTACAATGGAAGCATACCCCGGGATTTCCTCCCGAGGATGTTCCCGACCTTCAGTGGCACCTCAGACCACTCCTATGCCCGTCTTACAAACAACCACTGGCTCGCTTCTGAGCCCTTCCGCGCGCTGAGCTCCCTCAGCCCTCCTAGCTCGCCTCCGAGTTATTACAGAACCAAGCTTGTTCGGCCCCCCGCTCGCCTCCGAGCCTTTCGCCGAGCTTAGCTTCCTCGGTCTCATCGACCGACTCAGAGCGCATACCAAAAACGTTCCGGACATGGCCCCGCGGTCTCGCCATACGCGAGATATCCATCGCCCCACGATCCCGCGTTCCACGCCACCGCATTCTACGCCATCGCGTTCCACCATTAACGAGCATATCTCGTCATTAAAAGGGAATCCCGCCTTTCACGCAGGCGTAACGTCGGGGGCGTAACGGCCGGCGTGAATCTCCCGCCCGCTAGCTCATGACTAACACTATATAACCCCCTCTCTCAGACAACTTAGGTAAAGACAATTTTACCCCAATAGGCCGTTACTCTGCCAAAATATCTCGATTAACTTAATCGTCGGAGGGTCTACGGTGGTACAACCACCCCGGGACTTATTTGCAGGTAGCTCGGCCTCATCCCCAAATCAAGCCCATCGAGATCCACACGCATTGAGAGGCAACCCTCAAATCCAATCTCTGCCATCCATCAGCGCTTGCTGCAGATCAGCGGAAGATAACATCTGAAGGAGATCTTGTGCTCCATCAAATGGAAAATTAGAGTACCAGGAGTGGTGTTTTGAAAGGAATTGTGTGCCAAACTATAGCATATGCATGTGTCCTTTCATGCCTTGTAATCACTATACTTTAGAGACAACATGCTACACGCGGTTCTGCAAGTGATGTAGTTATTTAAAAAGAAAAACCTGAATGAAACCCGCTTTAACAAGTTCCTTCATAGCTTTGCCGCCTACTCCAGTGGCATGAAATACAAGCGTTTCAAACCCTTCATTCACCAATCTTTCTTTCACAGAAGTTACACATGGAGTCGTAACACCAAACATCGTCAATGCCACAGTGGGTTTCCACGTCATCTCAACAGAAGCATCAGACACTCGCAGTTTCCCAAGAATCATTCCAGCAGCAGCTGCTCCAGCATTAGATAGTACAACTCGGCTGACACTATTGATCCCACAGATGTCAACAATAAATGGAAACAATGTTAAATCAGATGTTCCAACATAAGGTTTAGTCTGACCACTAGCCACAGTAGATACAATTATCTTCGGTACTCCCAGAGGAAGTGATCTTAAAGCTGGAGCGATTAAAGAAGTTCCTCCACTGCCTCCAATGCCTATGGCTCCAATTAGAATGCGTTCTTCATAAGCTTTCCTTAGGAAACACCAAAGGGAGTTACTCATGATTGCAATTGCTTCGCTTCTATCATTAGGAAGCTTGTAAGATGAAAAATCTTCTGAACCAAGAAAACAAGAAAGACACTATTACAATATGGGGTTGCCCCTACAGATAAAGGAATCCGTAGGGGCAACTATTTATTGCCCCTACGGATAGAACCGTAGGTCCATATACTTGGCCCTACGGTTCTCTACGTTTTAATTTAAAAATATTTAATCGTTATTTGATGTTTGGCCTTACGGAGCCGCAAACAAAAGACCTACGGATTAGTCCGTAGGGACATGTATATGGGTTAATTAATAATAAAAAAATGGCACAGAAAATCCCTTCGTTCTCAAAAATCTTTATCATCTTCCCGCGCCTCGCGATCGATTTCCTCCCGTGCCTCGTCGACTTCCTCGTCGCCTCCTCAGTCGCCTCCTCCGTCGTCTCCTCATAACAACCTCGTCGACTTCCTCCAGTGCCTTGATCCCGAGCCTCGTCGACTTCCTCGTCGCCTCTTCCGTCGTCTCTTCCACCGCGAAAAAGATTAGTAAATCTCCAATTTCTACTTCTAATTTAATGCTTTTATTTCTCTCTTTTGATGATGTTAGGTTCAGGGCAGGGTACGGATACGGGTGAGGGTTAGGGTTAGGCATCGGGTCAGTTTCAGTTAGGGTTACGTTTAGGGTTAGGGTTAGGGTTAGGGGTCGGTTGGAGTTGGGATTAGGGATCTGTTGCGGTTGGGGTTGGGTTTAGGGTTGGGGTTGGGGTTAGGGTTAGGGTTCGGAATTGGGGTTAGGGTTAGAGTTAGGGTTCAGAATTGGGGTTGGGGTTGGGGTTAGGGTTGTTTTTTCTTGAAAACAACTCTAATTAAAGGCTAGGGTTAATATGGGTTTAGTGTTAGAGGTTAGGGTTAATTTGGGTAAATTAAAGGGTAGGGTTAATTTGGGTTAATTAGTGATAATTTGAAAGGGTTATGGTGTTGATTAGGTTTAATTTGGTTAAGTTTGGGATGATTAGGGTTAATTAGGTTAATTTGGGTAAATTGGGTTAAGTTTGGGTTAATTAGAGATAATTTGTGTTTGGGTAACGATTATGGTTAATTATGGTTAATTAGGTTATTTTGGATTATTTTGGTTTATGGTGCACTATTATTTAGTAGGATACAATAGTTCATTGCAGTAGGATACTCGATGATAACGTAAATGTACAACTTTACCATAAACGCAAGAAAAATTTACCCTAAACTTGAAATTTCGAACCCTTAATAACGAAACGTAAACGTAAAAACTATTCATGTTAAATGTTCAAGTTAAAACCAATATATGATACTCGATGATAATATGAAACCTTCGTATTCCCATCGATACTCATATATGAAACTAAAAGCGCCACTTAGTCCCCGTCTGTCGGTTAACATACGTGCGATACTCGTCGTGACCTAGAACTATACGAAAGTTGTTAAATATCGGACGGTATAGCTCGATACTAAGAACCGTCGTATAGTCTACGCGACGAGAAAATTCAATCGTATGGTAACCCATAGATTTTTCCCGTGTGGACAAGTTAAGAATGTATAAAGCAAACGCCTTCATTCACTTGTGTTTTCATTCATTTCGAGATATTTCGTCGGTACCTTTCCGCTGGTTCTCCGTGTACAAAGATAGATTAGATGTTCATTTCAACGTTATTTCACAGTTTTGAAATGATTATCTATTCTATTACAGTGTACTCGGAGAACAGCGGGGAGGTGCTGCCGAAATTTACTGGAAACGGTTGAAAGCACAAGTGATGGGCGTTCGCTCTATACATTCTTAATGGGATAGAAGCCTACCCCTGACAGCCGGAACACGCACATACAACAAGAATACACAACAAACGCATAATTAGAGAGCGATTCGAGATATTCGAGTTAAAACCAATATATGATAATATGAAACCTTCATATTCTCATCGATACTCATATATGAAACTAAAAGCGCCACTTAGTCCCCGTCTATCGGTTAACATACGTGCGATGCTCGTCGTGACCTAAAACTATACGAAGGTTGTTAAATATCGGACAGTATAGCTCGATACTAACAACCGTCATATAGTCTACGCGACGAGAAAATTCAATCGTATGGTAACCCATAGATTTGTCCCGTGTGGACAAGTTAAGAATGTATAAAGCAAATGCCTTCATTCACTTGTGTTTTCATCCGTTTCGAGATATTTCGTCGGTACTTTTCCGCTGGTTCTCCATGTACAAAGATAGATTAGATGTTCATTTCAACGTTGTTTCACAGCTTTGAAATGATTATCTATTCTATTACAGTGTACTCGGAGAACAGCGGGGAGGTGCTGCCGAAATTTACTCGAAACGGTTGAAAGCACAAGTGATGGGCGTTCGCTCTATACATTCTTAATGGGATAGAAGCCTACCCCCAACAGCCGGAACACACACATACAACAAGAATACACAACAAACGCATAATTAGAGAGCGATTCGAGATGTTCGGGTTAAAACCAATATATGATAATATGAAACCTTCATATTCTCATCGATACTCATATATGAAACTAAAAGCGCCACTTAGTCCCCGTCTATCGGTTAACATACGTGCGATACTCGTCGTGACCTAGAACTATACGAAAGTTGTTAAATATCGGACAGTATAGCTCGATACTAACAACCGTCGTATAGTCTACGCGACGAGAAAATTCAATCGTATGGTAACGCATAGATTTGTCCCGTGTGGACAAGTTAAGAATGTATAAAGCAAACGCCTTCATTTACTTGTGTTTTCATTCGTTTCGAGATATTTCGTCGGTACCTTTCCGCTGGTTCTCCGTGTACAAAGATAGATTAGATGTTCATTTCAACGTTGTTTCACAGTTTTGAAATGATTATCTATTCTATTATAGTGTACTCGGAGAACAGCGGGGAGGTGCTGCCGAAATTTACTCGAAACGGTTGAAAGCACAAGTGATGGGCGTTCGCTCTATACATTCTTAATGGGATAGAAGCCTATCCCCGACAGCCGGAACACACACATACAACAAGAATACAGAACAAACGCATAATTAGAGAGCGATTCGAGATGTTCGGGTTAAAACCAATATATGATAATATGAAACCTTCATATTCCCATCGATACTCATATATGAAACTAAAAGCGCCACTTAGTCCCCGTCTATCGGTTAACATACGTGCGATAATTTATTTTTTTCAATGACAAACGCACACACAAAGCATATACACGGATTTTCTCCTTTGTCAGTAACTATCCCGTTCTTATATTTCTCAATATAGTCAGTATAACCTACAATTTATATGTTATACAGTCTAACATGGCCCATGAGTACGTCAGAGTTAAGGACTGGATGCATGTGGATTGGAAACAACGTATGCAACCTAAGTTTGTCGCACGAGTTGCTGCTTTCCTTGAATTTGCACGCGCACATAATAAGATCATAATAGAGAAGATTTTCTGTCCGTGCGATAGATGTGGCAATAAGTACTGGCAGAAGGTAGAATTGGCAGAGCTTCATAGTGTAAAACATGGGTTTACTAGACTTTATACAACTTGGAAATATCACGGGACAGGAGAAGAATGCAGTACTGCGGCAGAAGAAGAAGGAGAACACGATAATGTGGCAGGAGAAGAAGAAGAATTCGGTAATGCGGCAAAAGACGGAAATTTATTTCCATCAGAAAAAATGGAGAATATGGTAGAGGCTGCCCTAGGTGAATCTATTCGTACCGAAGATGACATTCCTTCCGGTCAAGGACCGCGTGCAGATAAATATGAAAATTTCATGAATGATGCTAGGAAACCAATTTATGAGAATGCGAAGTATTCCACTCTCTCATGGTTCGTCCAACTTTTCCAGATTAAGTGCCTAAATGGATGGAATAACAAGTCATTCACAATGCTTCTTTTGTTCTTGAAAGATTCTATGCCTCCGGGAAATAATGTGCCCGAAAGCTGGTACGAAGCCCAGAAGATGATGTCTGATTTGGGTCTAAAGTGTGAGAAGATTCAAGCATGTCCTAAAAATTGCGTGTTGTACCGGAAAGAGAATTCAGATTTGAAAGAGTGTCCAACATGCGGAGAGGCCAGGTATAAGCCGAAAGATTCTGATAAGAAGCCTGATATACCTGTGAAGATAGCACAATACTTTCCCATAACACAGAGGCTACAGAGGCTATTCAGGTGCAAGAAAACAACCAAGGCAATGATTTGGCATCACCGTGCTCCTCCAAGCGAAAATGGAAAAATGAGCCATCTAAGAGATTCACCGGCATGGAAGGATTTCGATAGGAGGCACGCAATATTCAGTAGCGATCCTCGCAATGTCCGGCTCGGACTGGCTACTGATGGCATCTGCCCATTCAACTATATGGCTGGAAGTCACAGCACATGGCCCGTTGTAATGATAATTTATAATCTGTCGTCTTGGTTGGCTATGGACCAATCATACTTTATGATGCCTCTTCTTATCGACGGACCAAACTCACCGGGGAACAATATCGACGTCTATCTCCGACCTCTGATCGAGGAGTTGAAATCTTTGTTCATTGATGGTGTAGAGACATATGATTCAAACACAAATACACCCTTCATACTGCGTGCGGCTTTAATATGGACAATTAATGACTTTCCTGCGTATGGAATGCTATCAGGTTGGTCCGTACATGGTCACAAAGCATGTCCTCATTGCCATAAACACACAACATCAAAATTCTTGAATTTTAGCAGGAAGGTTTGTTATTGCGGCCATCGACGTTTTCTGCCTCCAGACCACCCCTATAGGTTAGATACGGTTCACTTTGATGGTCATCAGGAACTTCTTGGACCTCCATCCCCATTGTCCGGAGAGGACGTGACTGCTAAATGGGATGGTTACAATAACGTGACCTTCGGGATGGATCCGACGAAACAGGTCAAACCACAATATTGGAACAAGTTAAGCATTTTCTTCGAGCTTCCGTACTGGTCTACAAATTCAGTGCGTCATTGTCTGGACGTCATGCATATAGAGAAGGGAGTATCAGAGTACATACTTAACTTGCTTCTTTGTAAAGACGGGAAATCGAAAGACAACATGAATGCTCGGATGGATCTACAAGAGTGGGGAATAAGAAGTGAATTGCACCCTAGACCGGTAGCGGGTAAACCGGGCAAGTTTGTACTTCCCAATGCCACTTATCATATGTCACAACCGGAGAAGAAAAGATTCCTGCAGGTGTTGCATGATTTGAAAGTCCCCACAGGTTTCTCAGGATCATTCTGCAAGAAAATAAAAATTGTGAAGAGCAAGATCGATGGGCTGAAAAGTCATGATCACCATGTTATCGTGGAGCACCTTCTTCCATTAGCCCTCAGGACTTCTCTCCCCGACTCGGTTGGTCTAGTAATCAACGACCTATGTTGTTTTTTCAGGGAGTTGTGTGCTAAAACACTGGAGATTGCGACGCTGGATAAACTAGAAAATTCTATTGCATTGATACTTTGCAAGTTTGAGCGTATTTTCCCACCGTCATTCTTCGATATCATAATACACTTGACGGTTCATCTTGCAACTGAGGTGAAGTTAGCCGGACCGGTACAATATCGATGGATGTATCCCGCCGAGAGGCACATGTAATTTTTCATTTCGCGCAATTTATAAATTTATTGTTGTCCTGTATGCCCGTATTTATTTATTCAATATATTCTCATTAGGTACCTCTATACTCTTAAGAAGTATATACGCAATAAAAATCGACCAGAGGGTTCTATCATGCAAGGTTATCTTCTTGATGAAGCAACCACATTTTGTTCCCGCTATCTGGACGAGAACATTGAGACAAGGCTTAACCGACCACGAAGAATTCAAGACGGGCCATATGGTAAAGCCGAGTATAAGAGGGTAGACACTATATTTATCAACAAGATATACCGGTTTATCTTGCTTAATTGCGCATATCTTGAACAAATTAGAGAGTAAGTTCTTTTGGATTAATTGTTATATCTGTGTTTGTGTGTGTATGAAATGATATAATATTAATGTCATAATTATTTGTCGAAAACAGAATTCATTTTAACGAGGTACGTGAGGGGCATCCTGATTGGAACGAAGAACGTTTGGAAAAATACCATCAGGATAATTTTTGTGATTGGGTCACAGATCATGTAAGTTATTCGAATAACATTTTATTGCTATCAGTTTTAATCTAAACTTGTATCGTTATGTATTTGTCGTAAAATTTGTTTTGTTAGATCCACGATCCGAACTTGTTTGCATCATTTGAGAGTGATTCAAGATGTTTAGCTCAATTTCCTAGTATGGAGGTTGCATATTACAAAGGATTTGGTCTCCTTGGATACAAATTCGAAGTTAAGGACATAGAAACATCTAGAACCACTCAGAATAGTGCGATTGCGACGGTAGGATCGGACGGTGTGATTTACTATGGGTACTTAAATTGTATACTCGGCATCCACTATCCCGGACGATCAGAACACTTTTATATATTCCAGTGTACTTGGTACGATCTGCGAACCGATACGGACAGGTGGAGAAGCAGTCTTGGGACTTGGAAAGATGAATATGGATTGACCAGTGTGAACACATTTCGATTTTACGGTCAGGACGATCCGTTTATCTTTCCGAACCAAGCGTTCCAAGTATACTACTTACAGTGTTTGAAACATCCGGGGTGGAGTGTTGTATGCCGATGGAAACCCAGAGATGTCTACGATGTCCCAGAATACGAGGACATCGATGAGGATGAAGAAGAGAGAAGGCTTAAAGTGCTTCGACCATCTGTTGCGAAGGACGGGTTGTCTTCGACCGATCATGAAGTTACGTGGGTTAGAAATGACATCGACGATGAAATCCAAGTAGATATGTATAATGCGCCCACGAAACGAAAAAGGTTATCAGTAATGTTATGTTATTACTTCACATTTTACGCTCTATACATATATAGTCATTGCTTTTAATGATTGTCTAATGCGTCCACGAACCGTTTATCTAGATTTGATGACGATGTCGGGAGCAGCGAGGGGCGGCAGGAGCTCCAGCCGAGGCAGAGGCAGAGGCAGAGCGGTTCTGCCGCTCGGAGAGCTCCGTAGGGAGCTTCAGAGGGCCGGTCTTGCACCCAGATCGGAGACCCCTTCGGATGCCTCATCTCCAGGTATACTGCACGCATATCCATTTTGAATGTAATATTACAGATATTCATGCCTATTTATGTCAAAATTACTTATATTGTCAATGTTTGATTGTCTAGTTGTTGGTGATGCGTTCACATCTGGGACAGAGGCCACACCCGCTCCTCCAGGTATGTTTATATATCATATAGTGTATGTATATTGATTTAGAATGCTATATCATAAATACACACATTCCTTTTGCTCTTATTTAGCAATTTTTATTATTGTCTAACTGTAGGTGGTGACACCACCGCACCTGCGGGTATGTTTATATATCCTATAGTGCATGCATATTGATTTAGAACGTTATATTATTGATCTACACATTCTTTTTGCAATTACTTATATAATCTATTTTTAATTGTCTAATTATAGGTGGTGCGTCCACATCTTCCGCGGGGGCCACTCCTGCCGCTTCCATACCCTCCTCATCGTCTGCAGGTTAGTATGAATAAATTTAAAATATTTATTCATTTTACATATGCTCTATAGAATAAATATGAATTTCATGGAAATTTAGCGTCGATATTTATTTTCTAGTTGGAGGGGATGCGTCCGCATCCGGGACCCCGGTTGTTCCTCACCGGAGGAACTATCGTCCCGCTCGTGCTGCTGCCCGGGCCCAGGCTCGTGCGATAGTCACCGGAGGTATATATCACACTTGAATTTTTGTTTAACCTTGATTTCTTAATACAACTTTGTCTTATTATTGATTGTCTTGATATGTCGTGCAGACGCAGGGCCTCCCCATCCCCAGAGGGGGACTCGAGGCCCGAATCAGTCCCATAGGCTGAGGCCTGACAGAGCTAGGGGGGAGGCAAAATTCCCCTTTTTTTCCCCTTGACTATCACTATACTGGTCCTCATGCCGAGAGGTTCGCCTGGTATTTGGGGGATGAGAGCCGGCTCGTGAAGACGTATCTACTTCACGTTGAGTGGGGCGAGCAACACCAGCGCTCATTCGCCCTCTTCTTTGATCAGACTCGGGTATGTATTAATATATATTTTCATTTGATCTATCAAATATATTTATTATTAACACTTACAATCTAATAACAATATTTTTTTTGTATTTTCAGTTGGATTACGATTTTCAGCCTGTAGCCGACCCTGATCACCCGGGGAGGGTGCTCGACCTTCATGTTCTGTACAATGGCCTGATGAAGAACATGCAGGCCAAGGTCCGATACAACAGGAATGAGCTGAAGGCCGACTGCTACTCCCTGTGGATGGCGAACCCCGAAGCAGAGAGAGCGGCCCTCCTATCTACTCCGGCGTTTGCGAGAGTCGACGTAGAGACATGGTCTCTATTGTGCGCTTATTTCGACTCCCAACGCAAACAGGTATGTATTTTAAATGTAATTCTTTATTTATGATATAATTTATTTCTTTGTGTTTCTTAATTAGAAAACTAAATGTTAATGCGTTGTGCAGAAACAGGCCGCTCAGAATACAGAGAACAGGAAGTCGGCGAAGAGGGGTCGCCCCACTTACACAGGTGGCTCGAGGAACATTACTCGAGCCATGGAGTTATCGGTAAATTACAATAGACCGACCTTTGTGATATTCTGCAATATTAAGAGTTATTTTCTAATATTTCTAATATTAAGAGTTACTTTCTAATATTGCGGACATCTCGGACCGTAGCGTCAGGTGGTACACCGAGCGTGCTGTCCGCATATCTTGCCGTCCACGGCACCTCGACAGATCCCGCCACTGGCGAGCTTCGATATCCCGACGTCGCTACCCAGGAGTACTGCGTAAGTGTTAATATTTTTTCTACCCAAATTTGAAATTTTAGTTTTTGAAGGTTCAAGTTTAAATTTTATATTTATACTTTACTGCTTAATGTGGGTGTAGGAGAGGGTGGTTGAGCAGGCCCAGGTTTCGGGGATCGATTTTACCGGACAGAGCGATCCGAGGCTGCTGACCCCAGTTCTGGACGCCGCACACGGAGGGCACCATGGAGGTTGGGAGAGAGGCCGAGGACTGGGCCCTAGCAGGGCCCATATGAGGTTGGACTCCACCCCGGCGGTTACTTCCTTCGTCTTCAGTGACCGACGTGTCCATCAGGAACTGGAGAGCTTGAGGGCCACCGTTCAGGAGTTGAAGGAGATGCTGGTATGTATACTACTTTATAGTAAAATATCATGTCATATTATATAGATATCAATATATCCATAATTAGTACGTAGCTTGAGCTTATTTGGTTTTAGACGTAAGTTTGATTAATCATACATACAGATGTAATTAAAATAAAAAACAAACTAGATATCCAAACGGGGTTTCGAAATAACTTAATAATGATACGAATTCGAATAATACACAGTTCTTACACGCTTATTACACACGTTAGGTCCAGACGCGACAGGGTACATCGGCCAAGCCTCCACATGCATCTCCTTCGGCTGCGGCTCCGCAAGCCACTATATCGGCTGTGGTTCCGCAGACAGCTCCTATAGCTCCACCGCCCGCTCAGACTCCCGCAGTCGCGGCTCCGCAAGCGACTACCTCCACGGCGGCTGCGCAGACCACATCGCCAGCTCCACAGGCCGCTCAGACTCCCGCTCGCGCCGAATTGCAGAGTTTATTGACCAAGGAGCAGGCACGCGTTATTCTATTGTTATTCAGAGATAGAGCTGGACCGAACTAGGGTAGCTTTTTGGTTCTTATTTTTTTAAACATATATTTATTTATATCATACACATTGTACTACTTTTTGAAACGATATTGATATTGGTTTATATTTATATCATATTCAGTTTTTGGGTTTCTTTTGTATATTATATATATGCGTGAGATGTGATTATGAATACTGCGATATATGTTGTGTGATAATTAATTTTATATTTGATTGATATATATATTATTGTGCACAGGGCGGGAAAAAATCAAGCAGCCCATTTTTTAAAAAAAATACGGATAATATGTACCTACGGATTAATCCGTAGGTACACATGTTGCCCCTACGGTTATATGCGTAGGGGCACAATATCAGCAGTAACTGATATTTCCCCCTTGATTTCAGTACCGGGGGTTGGGGGTGCCCCTACGGACATATCCGTAGGGGCCACGGTCTCGCCCCTACGGCGTTATCCGTAGGAGCAAAATATCAGGATTCCTGATATTTTGCCCCTACGGATAGGTACCTACGTAGATATCCGTAGGGGGTAGTACATGGCCCTACGGTTATGTCCGTAGGTACATTTAATATATTAAAAAAAACCGTAAATAATATAACTTTTTTTACCCTACGGTCTACTCCGTAGGGGCAACAGGACCTACACAGAAATCCGTAGGGGCAATAATTTACCCGTAGGTGCAAGTTCAGGGCTTCAACTTGCACCTGCGGCCTTTGCACCTACGGGGTATTTTTTCGTCCCTACGCATATATCCGTAGGGGCAACCTTTATTTGTAGTAGTGAGAATAGCCTCTCTACTGACAAAAGTAAGGTCCTCTACAGCAGTTATTTCCTTCTGGCTAGTGGAGACATCAACTATACTAACTTCTACCTGTCATTCCATGAACTAAAAGAATAAGTTGTATGTTTTCTATAGGCATCAAGTGTAGTACAATATAAACATTGCTAAGAGCATTAAAACTTCTAGGACCATTTTGTTTTTCCATGAACATATACACCAAGATCATGTAATTTCAGGAGTTCTGATGAATGCATGAGGAATAGCTAAACAAGACGTCACACAGTAAGCACAAAAAAAAAAGAGAACGCATGAAGAAACATAGACAATTAGATCATGATCTATGAAATCCAGCTAATGCTGCAGATCGTTATGTAATGAAGAAGATGCTTGCTGTCAAACTTGTTCATCTAGTACAGACTAATAGTTAAAATAATGATAGAAGAGGCAGGCCAATATGACTTCTATTTGTAGGATTTATTTGAGTTGTTCGGAAATATATGATGACACATATCAGCCACAGTACTTCTGTAGAAACTGAAGTTAAGTAAAATATATCATTATATTCTCTGCGAAATCGTAGTACAAAAATACTCTCCTTGCAGATAATAAAACTAAACTTGTGTTAAATCAAAAAAATTAAAATTTGTTTTATAGATGAATCCTCTATTGTTCTAATTTCGAAGTTCTTTATATCCTTTGACTAACACCTAATAATGGATACTTCAATTCAGGATACCTACTACTGTTGAATAGATGAATACTTATTTTTTATACATGTCACATACAACTCATTCCATATTCTAAATTTAGCTCAATAGGTTTCATATGAAGTAAATTGTACATGTTGTTGTTACATATGCGGAAACCTTATGGATCTAGAGATCCCTTTTGACGAATAACAAATAGAACTAAATCCAAAATCCAATAGCAAATAACAAATAGAACTAAATCCAAAATCCAATAGCAAATAACAAGACAAGAGAATTCGGGAAAAATGGAAGAACACTTTATTAGAACTTTAGAGAAAAAACCTTATGAAGATCATAAAAAGCCCTCTCCTTATAGATCTCCAATGAGATCTGTTCCCCTCCGAATGGCGGCCAAGACATGGACGTCTTGCCTGAGATTCGGGGCAGATGCTATTTGGTTTTATCCATCCATCTCTCCGAAGATGCCAAGTTGATTTATGACATCGTATATCGGAGGTTTAGACGGATGCGACCGATGTAGCAGACTTCGTCAGTTTCCCCCTGACTTGAGGTGTTTTTGATTGTGGGGACGCTCTTCCCTGCAGGCGCAAGCCCCTGAAGTTAATTACGCTACCGCATCGCGGTAACAACTTTCTCCTTCTCCAGATGGTCACTTCATGTCGTTGGTGTTTGTTTTATGTTTGGTTGCCCGTGGATTGTATACGGAGACTAAATTATGTTATCGCCCGTAGGGCGTGGATTAGACCAAATCCGTATTTTCTTAGATTTGGATTTGGGGTTTTGGTTTGAGAATACGTTAGTCATGTTTGAGGCTAAGATCAACTCAAACGTTTGTTAATGATACGTTAGTTCCATTTGAAACTAAGATCAACTTAACGAGATCGTTTAGATCCGACAAAGAGCATTTGGAGGCTCTATTGTTCCAGTTTAGGGACATAGTGGTCCATTGCATGTATGGCCGTCGGGACCCATCACCTCTCTGACGACGTTGAAGGATTACAACGACAGATGCCAGAGAAGTTCAGAGATGTACCCTTGAGCCAAAGTTGATTGGGGGATTCTATAGTCCAATTTGGGACTAAAGTCTGTTTGAAGGTTTAAGGATACATTAGCCATATTTGAGGCTAAGATCAACTTAAACGGAATCGTTTAGATCCGACAAAAGAGCATTTGGGGGCTCTGACAACATTTTGTTTTTGATTTCCTCAATTTTAAGATTCATTTGGAGGAGGGCCCTTTGCCTCTGAAAAATTAGCCAATTTGGCTAAAAGTAGTGTTAAACACTTAGAGAACAACAGTGTTAAACACTTGAGATAGAACTCTCAAATTAGTGTTAAATACTAAAAAACAATCAGTGTTAAACACTGGAAATATAATCTTCAATTTAGTGTTAAACACTAGAAACAATCAGTGTTAAACACTGGAAATATAATCCCCAAATTAGTGTTAAATACTAAAGACAGAGGGGTCACGTATGGACACGTGAGAGCGCCCAAAAGGTGGGACCAGATCCCTTTTCTTCGTTCTGCAATTAAGTGTTAAACACTTTTCATTTCCTGGCCATTACGTGTAGGCACGTGATAGGCATTCATCCATTGGATATTAAAGGGATTTGTTAGGGGTCACGTGGGGACACTGTTGCGCCACGGCAGCGCCCCGGCCTCGTACTCGAGGCCAAAATGCGGAATCAAAAATTTTCCTTACTCGGAAACCGGCGCTACCGCGGACAATGAAAACCCGGATCGTTTACCATTAACCTAATGCTAGCAATCAAGAGATAGGGTGAGAAGTATACCGAGTGATCCGAGTCCTCCGGTCTTCTCGTCATCGTCCCGATCTCCCGCGGAAAGTGTAGTCTCCATATCGTCGCCTCCTCGCCGGAAAGGGCACCACATCGCCTGCGTCTTTTACGGGCTCCCGCCTCGATACCGAGGCAACTCGGGCATGAAGCCGGCAACTCGACATGCTCAAGATTTGCTGTAGAATGTAGTGTAGATGATGCTAGTCTCATTTGGGGTTTGTAGTTGCCTTGATGGAGGAATGGGGTTAGGAAAAATGGTGCTTTCATTTTTCCAAAACAAGAAGAAGAAGGAGATGAAGAATTCCTCACAAATCAAAGATGAACTCTCTCATTCTTTTCTTTCTCTCATTGTTCTTTCTTTCATCAAGTAAGTATGATAATAATGGTGGAGGAATGAGAAATACCCACCATAAGAAGGGAGGTGAGTGTAGGATAAAGAAATGGTGACCATATCCAAAGACAAGAAAACATCAACCATGCTTTTCTTTCCATCAAAACCATACCCTTTCCAATCTCATTTAATGCAAGAATCATGGATGAAAGATGCTACACATATCATAATGAATAAGTGCAAGAAACCCCCTCCACAAAAGTTATTTGCACAATTGCAAATAACCCCCTCCATCGGAAAAGTCCGGCCGGGAAAGAACACAGGAAAACCGGCCGGAACGGAATGCAAACTGGAAACTCCAGAAAACTGGTCCCGTAATAAATTACAGGAAAACCCCGATACTGTGCATACACACCCGCATCTGTATTCCGTCCGGATACAAATGCAAAGAGACAAAATCTACACTGTACTAAACTAGGACCGGCTTAAACCAAAGCCGGCTAGTAATATCCGTCCGATCCTGATCCGTGCAATACCGCACGTATCTGATCGAACCCTGCCATATATCCATACGGCCACTAGTACAAACTGTCCGATCCTGATCCGTGCAATACCGCACGTATCTGATCGGACCCTGCCATATCTCCATACGGCCTCTACAGCGTTTCGCCCGAAAGCTTGAGTAACTGTAAGTGTGGTGGACTCTAAAGACTCGTCAATACTATGGCTGTGGATTTAACCACTAGCACGTCAGAGGTATTAGCCAATACGTGACGGGCTACCAGCTATTGATCAAAAGGGACGTCGATGAGCGAACTCATCCTGACACCCTACTGAGCCTGTCAGTGACAATATCCGTACAGTCCGGTCCGTTCGTCTATGAGCATCGCATGTCGGGCCTAGGGGGTTGGTAAAAGTCAGACCCCCAAAAGCGGTACAAGTCGTGTCGGAGTGTAGCCCAGAACGCCCTGAGATACTACTGGAATACCTACCAGTAAATCTCCTGCCTCGGCCGAGGGCTTTGCGTAATGGCTCTCCTAGACACAGCGTGACCTCACCCCCAATACCGGGAGAGACGAACCCCTGCAGATCCGCTCACTGCCTCCATGTGGCTCGGGACTGTACCCAACTAAAACCTGTTTGCACGACTCCTTTGAGTCGTGGTAGGGTAGTAATCAAAGCACAGTGGGAACTCACACGAGACAAATGACGATCCTCAGGTCGATGAACTAACCCGTACACATGTCACCAGGGAACTGCTATCTGACGTCAGGTATAAGACCAACTAGCATGTTCCCGGCGAGTCCTGTCCGGTGTACTCATAACCCAATGAGCACCTGTATACATCTTAGGTGAACCAACTGACACCAGTGGCTTGTGAGATCGGCCACCGCCCCTCGTCGGGGTCTCGACTGTATACACTAGTCTACTAATGGAGTATCGATGCCCTGTCTCGAAACTCCTACGACTAGGGACCTTTTAAGGATATGCTTATAGACTACCAGCTCCCACGTATATGATCGCCATCATACTGCTGGTCGTCAAGCAAGAATCCTAGGGGCTCTATCAACGTGTAATAGCGACATGTCAGGTCACCTAAAGCAGTACACGATGATAAAGATAAACCAGATAGCATACTATCATCTCGAGTAAGACTGTCCTACCGGGATAGGACCTCCCTCAATCATTGCAATCACGTGCTTGTGATCCAATAATTGACTCTGAGGGCACTATCTCCAACAATCTCCCACTTGCACTCAAGGCTAATTATTGCGATGTCGCATACTCACAGCCCGTGTGATACCGAATACCCAACTCCTCTACTAGTCCGTCTCACAAAACCCGTTTGCGAAACTATTGCGTTCGAGGAATAGCCTCAGCGAGTGGATCCGCTGTGATGTTTCTTTCTATGTCTCTCTATATCTCAAGTTCGCGGAGAAAGCCATCTCCCGAAATGAGCAATACCTGTCTTAGAATGTCTGGATGTCTGATGGGACCTAGCTCATAAATGAACTCCAATCCAAACTTCTTAGACTGTATCGTCAACTGAACTTAATCAGTATCCTGCGCCATGCCACCCTCAGTATTGCCTTGGACCACCTGTCCAAAATACTGCCCCTCGTCAGAAGGAAAACTATAACTCTGACAACCTCCTTGTCGTCCATGTCACCTTGGAAGCCTGGAATGATAACTGTCTCCCAAATGAGGCTGTCGTTATCATATCCCTAGAACATCCACTTATGTTCTAAAACTGCTTCCGACTGTTTCTCCAGGATTGGATCAATGTCAACTTATTGCATCTAGTGCAAGAACAACATCTGGTGTGGTACTTGACATCTCATGATTGACTCAATTGCCTAAGCAAGTGATCTGTCAATCATGCACATCCCTCTCTCCTTTAGTCTGTAAGACACCTTTAGAGAGGGTGACTCCATCACCTGCAGGTACACTACCGTGCCAGGAGTCGTCCATTCTAAATACTCATAGAATGCTGTCAAGATACCCAGATTGGGAAACCACCCAAATCTAGATCTAAGACCATAGATCTAGTAACCAGCATGTTTGATATAATATCCAAATCCCATGTGGAGAAACTACTGTGTGACGACCATAGTATAACCGATCGTAGTATATGAATATCACTTCCCACTCTGTGTATGTCATCAAATACCAGGACATCACACCCTACTACCTTCTCAACAGATCCATCCCCTATTCTGATGAAGTCAAACCTATGACTGTCACATCAGAAATAGATGATCTATCTCCGCTATATCTGCTTTAGTCTATAAATAGACACAAGCCTGATGTCCACCAATGCTTCCGCTGCTCCCACTGACTACGACAACCCTCTGGCATAGTCATATAGACGTGCACTTCTAAAGCTAGTTTAGAACGACGCTATACTCATCCTCCTGCCGGGTCTCGCAGCCTGGAACAACAACAATGGCAAGTGTGGGTAAACAAGAACTTCCCTGTCACCGTCCTTGAGGCTACCGAAGTACCTCTCGGGTGCCTGAAGTTACCCACCTTATCTGCGGAGTGGCCAATGGAATGTCAAATCAGATTGAATCTTTAGGTTCCTTATCAAATCTTCAGTAATCGTTTGTGGTTCTGGAATTACTTCCAGTTCTACCATACTCCCACTGCTGTTTTCTGAAAAAATCCATTTTGTTAAAACTGTGGCGAGTCAAGATGGTAGAAAATCAACCCTCGTCATAGCCTGGGTCAACCCACAAACAGCCATTACAGAAACGTGCCTTGAGTTATCCAGAGTCTGGTTTTAATCATAAGCCGGACAACTCCCCGTACCTTAACAACGTTAAGATATGAACTGTTCTACATCCAATATAGAACCAGAGGCACTGATTTAATTTAACCAGATTCAAATCATGCAGCTGTCTCCAGTGCATGTCAACTAAATGGAGAGAGGCCGATCAGCGTTACTCAACTTAGGAATGCTTCCAATTATGAGTAACCTGAAAGAGAAGTAATTTCTCTTTATCATTACTATCAACTGAATACCATACACAAGTATCTACATCTTCGATCACTTTGAAGAATCCCGATACTTGCAATACCTGGTTCTCTACTTTATCCAAATACCTATTACTTCTCAAAATTCGGACCCTGTGTTTCTACGAAACACTTGTCTAAAAACTAGAGAAGTCATAAGTAAACCGAATATAGTACGAGGACCAACCCCTCTGTCCTAATGGACACTGGACAACATACAATACTCTGTATAAGTCCGCTGAGTCTAACAACTCTTTCACTGTGCATCGTAGGTTGAAAACTGTACTTATGGTTAAGAAGAATTACACCGCTGTTTAATGCTTCTTACCTAACCATCCACTGATATAGGTAAATGTCATCGACATAATATCAAAAGGTATATCTCACTCTATGAAAATAGACGTACAGATATATCATTTTGAAATTGGTGCACAACAGCGGATATTCAAAACCAAATATTTGCCGACCGGCAAACAGCCCAGATGATCTCTTCAAATATCACCGATTACAACGAATCCCGATATAATGAGGATGATCACCCTATTCCCAATAACTTACTCCCACTCATCATCTGTAAAAACCATACAGATGTGAGAATCATACCTGGTAAATACATACCCTGGAGTAAGTGTCTAATCGGGAAATCAGTTTTCCTTTAACAGTACACAGTGAAACTGAAACATTGAAATGTTTCGTTGGGGTATCCTGGTATTCTCAGTAATGCCTCTTCCATTATCCAGATTCACAACTGTAACCGTATAATTCTTTGCCACCTCTCCAAATCCCTTTATATGTCTTTAGTCATTACCTTCTGCACACCCCTTTAAGCCAAATGGTTTTCTTCCTTCCCTACCGTTCGGCACCAGCCTATGGTTTGGAAGAAGACTATCCAATAAGCATAAAGGGTGTACTGTCCTAATCCTAGGAGCACTCGCAACGCGAGAGAAGGTGAAGATAAAAGACACCTGAATGTACTTTATTCCTATTTCTCCTGAACCAGAATCCATCCCCGAACTGGAACAAGTTCCTTTCGAGTTCGTATATAACCATACGATGGATTATCCAATAAACTGGGATCTTCGTAGTAATACGGAGTGTCCTGGAGAAATACAAAGGTGATTTAGGATTGGCGAAGAAATACTTGGTTTGTTCGTGAATAGCAGTCGCAATTTACTTTGCCCTCTTACTAATCCCTTGCTTTGTCTTAACTTAATACCTTCTGTACACCATCGTTATGCTAATTGGTTTTCTTCATTCCCTACCGGTCGGCACCAGCCTAAGGTTTGGAAGAAGACTATCCAATTTGCGTAATAGGTGTACTATCTCCTAAACCAAGGAGTACTCGCAATGAGAGAAGGTGAAAAGAAAAGACAACTGAATAATCCTATTCGTTTTCTCCAGAACCAGAAACCATCCTCGAAGTCTTTCGAGTTCGTATATAACCATACGATGGTTTTGTCCAATGGAAGTGGACGTTCGCAGTAATGCGGGGTGTCCTGGAGAAAAGGGTAAAAGTAGGAGTGGCAATGAGGTCTGCAACTCTGACAATCCAAAAGCCAGTGTTAAGAAGGTTCGGTCAACTGGGTCACTGAGTCATAGTCCAGGGTCGGGTCAATGGTCGCTGCCAAAGAGAGAGAGAAAAGAAACACTCAGCGTGCACTCTAACCTAGATCAGAATGGTTATCACTTTGTCTAATCTGGAAACCTCCCACTGTACCTCAAATTCTCCTCCAAACCTGAAAGAAGAATTAGTCGGGGTCACCCGAGGAGTAAACTAACTCATCAGTGGGAATCGGGATCCAACTATCATCGCATGATAACCTGACGGAATCCACTCAAGTCACCACACTCCAGAAGGTATGCGCATGCCTGGCAAGTTTCAGTTCTTTTGAAACTCCCGATGTGATTTTTACCCCTAGGACCCAAGTGACCTTGACACAGTCAACAAATCAAAGAGTCCTAGTCAAGTTCAACCCGTCATTATCCTGAATTGCATTAGACCCACCCGTACGAGCCCTTGACACAGTCAACAAGGCCGCACGACTGTCCTAACCAATCCCATTAATATGCTACAAACAAACACTACTTAGCTACCGCACACTACGCCTTGACACAGTCAACAAACGCAGCACGAATACCAAGTAATACTTGTAAGAAATGACGGAGGGTTACGGCTGGTTTTTGGCGAAAAACCTTTAACGTAATGAACTTGATATCGTTGAAGGAACTGCATAGTTTTTTATAAAAATATAGTGACGAAAGCCTTTGCTAAAGAGGTCACTCCTGGTGAAGGGATCTCGGCTCTTTCCCTGTAGAATAAGGTGCAGGATATTCCAACTGAATACCACGATGCAAAGCAAAAGTAATCGGCTATAGTGAAGTTAATGCCCTGACGCAAACTTCTGTCCAAGGGGTCACTCCCGGTGAAGGGATCTCGGCCCTTGCCTCGTCGACTGAGGAGCAGGATATTCCAAATGAATACCACTATGCAAAACAAAAGTGAACGTCCTTGCAATAACAGCTTTTTGAAAAATGTTCCAACAACATCAGAATAGGTTTGTTTATAACTTGCGTTGATCCGAATCAACGCAGTCCCATCAATTGATCACACCACAAAGAACGAAAATATACTGATGTACGTATATGCCATCCGCATTCGCCACTGGGTCCCGTCATCACACGTTAGGTTAGCTAACTAACGACAGAGCGGGGACTGGACTAGCGCGGATGTAAAACATATACAACATCTACTAATATATATTATATTTCGCTCAAGGCGTGAAAAAAATGCAACATCACAGAAATGTACAGCATCACAGAACAATACAGATATCTGGAAGCCCCGGGTTTCACAGAGCCGCTGCTGAAACCCGACGTTCCCCTGGTCGTGTGGATAGCCTGTGCAATGAAATCCTAGACCCCTACGAGCGCGGCAGGTCACCCGCCAAAACCTGAAGCGAGGCAGCCCCCTTCAGATCCGTGAATGGACCACCCAGCACTTCATGGAATCCGGTAACTTGGGCACCCCTCCTGGGTCAACCTGTACCCCCTACGAGTGCGGCGAATAGCCCGCCAATCCTAGAGCGAAGCCCCCTCCGTCTCAATGCCATGAGATGCGGGCTTGTTGCCCTCCAGAACCCGGCTATCCGTGCACCCCACCGCGGGGTAATCCTAGTACAGAAAGTAAAATATACATACACCGGGTACATCGACCGCAACCAGGTCGTGCCCCAAAATAATAATACAAACAGGCAGTGACGGCAGTCCACATGTCGGACGCTCGCCCCGCAATATCAAATGTACATAATACACCAAAACTGTACTAGCATTGCATCCAGGCTATCCCCCACGACCGATCCGCAACATCACAGCATAAACATAGAACATCAACGTGAAAATCACGTTCGCAAATCCGTCTAACCGGGCTATAGCAGTTAGACCGGATTTACCGATCGAGTGACATTCACGGTCGCAGATATAATGTAAATACTGTGAAAAATGTGTTTAAAATTTTCCGGTTGACCAAAAATTAACAAGTGGGCCCCCAATCAAAACTGTAGCATTCACAGAAAACCTGGGCCCAATTTTAATATTCCAAAACCCCTAATTACAGCCCATAAGCCCACTGCAAAAAAATAATCACGCGAACCCACACTCCTGCGGCGGAAGCGCGGCCAGAAGGGGGTTTTGGCCGCCCTTCCGCGGTCGTACGGAGGAATCACTTTACCAAATTTTTGCAGTATGCTTAGAACTCCCTGCACATCAGTCTGAGACCATCTGAAAAATTTTTAGACTCCAAAAAATTTCGACAGAAACTGATTGTGCTAGAAAATACGGTTTTTGGAAATTTTGGTCGATCGGAAACGCAAACACATCAAACGAAGCTAGGTAAGGTTAATGGCGTGGCTCTGATACCATGTTGCGCCACGGCAGCGCCCCGGCCTCGTACTCGAGGCCAAAATGCGGAATCAAAAATTTTCCTTACTCGGAAACCGGCGTTACCGCGTACAATGAAAACCCGGATCGTTTACCATTAACCTAATGCTAGCAATCAAGAGATAGGGTGAGAAGTATACCGAGTGATCCGTGTCCTCCGGTCTTCTCGTCATCGTCCCGATCTCCCGCGGAAAGTGTAGTCTCCATATCGTCGCCTCCTCGCCGGAAAGGGCACCACATCGCCTGCGTCTTTTACGGGCTCCCGCCTCGATACCGAGGCAACTCGGGCATGAAGCCGGCAACTCGACATGCTCAAGATTTGCTGTAGAATGTAGTGTAGATGATGCTAGTCTCATTTGGGGTTTGTAGTTGCCTTGATGGAGGAATGGGGTTAGGAAAAATGGTGCTTTCATTTTTCCAAAACAAGAAGAAGAAGGAGATGAAGAATTCCTCACAAATCAAAGATGAACTCTCTCATTCTTTTCTTTCTCTCATTGTTCTTTCTTTCATCAAGTAAGTATGATAATAATGGTGGAGGAATGAGAAATACCCACCATAAGAAGGGAGGTGAGTGTAGGATAAAGAAATGGTGACCATATCCAAAGACAAGAAAACATCAACCATGCTTTTCTTTCCATCAAAACCATACCCTTTCCAATCTCATTTAATGCAAGAATCATGGATGAAAGATGCTACACATATCATAATGAATAAGTGCAAGAAACCCCCTCCACAAAAGTTATTTGCACAATTGCAAATAACCCCCTCCATCGGAAAAGTCCGGCCGGGAAAGAACAAAGGAAAACCGGCCGGAACGGAATGCAAACTGGCAACTCCAGAAAACTGGTCCCGTAATAAATTACAGGAAAACCCCGATACTGTGCATACACACCCGCATCTGTATTCCGTCCGGATACAAATGCAAAGAGACAAAATCTACACTGTACTAAACTAGGACCGGCTTAAACCAAAGCCGGCTAGTAATATCCGTCCGATCCTGATCCGTGCAATACCGCACGTATCTGATCGAACCCTGCCATATATCCATACGGCCACTAGTACAAACTGTCCGATCCTGATCCGTGCAATACCGCACGTATCTGATCGGACCCTGCCATATCTCCATACGGCCTCTACAGCGTTTCGCCTGAAAGCTTGAGTAACTGTAAGTGTGGTGGACTCTAAAGACTCGTCAATACTATGGCTGTGGATTTAACCACTAGCACGTCAGAGGTATTAGCCAATACGTGACGGGCTACCAGCTATTGATCAAAAGGGACGTCGATGAGCGAACTCATCCTGACACCCTACTGAGCCTGCCAGTGACAATATCCGTACAGTCCGGTCCGTTCGTCTATGAGCATCGCATGTCGGGACTAGGGGGTTGGTAAAAGTCAGACCCCCAAAAACGGTACAAGTCGTGTCGGAGTGTAGCCCAGAACGCCCTGAGATACTACTGGAATACCTACCAGTAAATCTCCTGCCTCGGCCGAGGGCTTTGCGTAATGGCTCTCCTAGACACAGCGCGACCTCACCCCCAATACCGGGAGAGACGAACCCCTGCAGATCCGCTCACTGCCTCCATGTGGCTCGGGACTGTACCCAACTAAAACCTGTTTGCACGACTCCTTTGAGTCGTGGTAGGGTAGTAATCAAAGCACAGTGGGAACTCACACGAGACAAATGACGATCCTCAGGTCGATGAACTAACCTGTACACATGTCACCAGGGAACTGCTATCTGACGTCAGGTATAAGACCAACTAGCATGTTCCCGGCTAGTCCTGTCCGGTGTACTCATAACCCAATGAGCACCTGTATACATCTTAGGTGAACCAACTGACACCAGTGGCTTGTGAGACCGGCCACCGCCCCTCGTCGGGGTCTCGACTGTATACACTAGTCTACTAATGGAGTATCGATGCCCTGTCTCGAAACTCCTACGACTAGGGACCTTTTAAGGATATGCTTATAGACTACCAGCTCCCACGTATATGATCGCCATCATACTGCTGGTCGTCAAGCAAGAATCCTAGGGGCTCTATCAACGTGTAATAGCGACATGTCAGGTCACCTAAAGCAGTACACGATGATAAAGATAAACCAGATAGCATACTATCATCTCGAGTAAGACTGTCCTACCGGGATAGGTCCTCCCTCAATCATTGCAATCACGTGCCTGTGATCCAATAATTGACTCTGAGGGCACTATCTCCAACAGACACGTGAGGGCGTCCTAAATGTGGAGCCAGATCTCCTTTTGTTTTATCCTCAAATCTACGAATAAGTGTTAAAACACTTTTATTTTTATTTTAGAGCATCACGTGTTGGCACGTGATGTGGATCTGTGCGCCAATTGTTAAAGCATTTGCTGAGGGGTCACGTGATAACACGTGAGAGCGCCCAAAGCTTTCATTTCCTTTGCTTTTTCTTTCTGGGTTTTGGGAGTCACGTGGGAGCACGTGAGGCATTGCCTCAAAGCTTCTTATCTTCAGGGATCTTTTCAAGGGTCACGTGGGGGCACGTGACCCTAGTTCTTTTCATGAACAGAGATCTTTTAAGTCTCCTTATTTTAAGAATTAAATTCTCTGTAGGGTTAAACCTTAATTATGATTCTGTAGGAATTAAATTCCTATTGTGAAAGAATTAAATTCTTATTCAGGATAAAACCCTGATTTCTTTTTAAAGGAATTAAATTCCGAGATATGTAAAAGAATTAAATTCTTGATTAGGGTTAAACCCTAGTTTTGTTTTAGGAGAATTAATTTTTCAAAACTCAATTCCCCTTCTAAGTTTAGGATCTGCATGGCAGGATCTCGACCCGATGAGAATTAAATTCTCAATTTATGGGGAGATGTGCTATGTGCAGATCTTCAACCAGAAGAAGAACTAAGCTCTTTTTTGTATAAGAGTTAAACTCTTGGATTTTGAGAATTAAATTCTCTATTTGAAGTTTTGATTCACTTTTTTTTCTCACCTAGGGTTTTCTTTGTTGAGAATTAAATTCTCCTTTTTTTTCTTCTTTCTTGAGAATTAAATTCTCCTCTCTCTGTTTTTTTCTCCAAAAGGGTTCCTTCTCTTCTTTTCTTGGCTCCTATTTATATGAGAAGGAAAAAAATCAATTTGTTGAGCAAATCTCTCATTGAAAGATTTGATTTGGTTTTTCATAATTAATATGATCCTTTAGATCATTCAGTGAATTTTATTCACCGTTGGATTTTAAATCCAAAGATATTCTGTTTATTATTTCGGTGAGATTTAGGGAGATCTTTCCTTGTTTAAGATTTTTCCATAAATTGGTGATTTTTAATCACCCTTGAATCTTTAATCCAACGGTCCCCATAATCCTTTTCCATTTGGAAAGATTTAGAAACTTTTAGAATTTTAATTCTATTTGGAGATATTTAAATGATCTTTTTTTTCCAGAATTTAATTCTGTTGAACAGCATGGCTTTTACAGCCAGTCACATGTTGCCACGTGACCCCTGGTCACGTGTGAGCACGTGACCCCCTGAATGGGCTCCTCTTCTGAACTCTGTCATTTGCCGCTGCTTTAACCATCACGTGTCAACACGTGACCATTGGTCACGTGTGAGCACGTGATATCTCATTGAGATAATTCCTGATTTTTAATCAGGGAACAGCACATAGCACATTTGCTCATAACTTTTGATCCTGGATGAATTATGAAGCCCATAATATATCAAATCGAAGGGTTTTTCGAGCTGCTTTCGATACCATAAAAATTTATCTGTTTCTCATTTGGGAGTTTGTCAGAAATACAGCCCGGAAAATACTGGTTCGCATTTCATAAGTGTATCATTGCCATTTGATATCTTGGGCTCTTTTGCGCAGAAATTTTTGGCGGGAACAAATGCCCCCTACTACTTTGCATACGTAAGTATGTACGTGGGTGAAGTAATGCAGAGTTATGCAGAGCTATGCAGAGTTATGCATGGTGTATGACCAGTTTCGGGTTGGTGTATCACTTTCAGAATCTTGATCTGAGAAGATAACGAGCGGACACAAGCGTCGTCATTTATCATTGACTCAAATCTCAACTCTTAAGGGATATAGTTCCAAACCCTCATCCCCATGAGCCGCACCCTTCCATTTTTATGTCTTACTCTGGCGTGAAATAGTTTATATGCTCATGAGTAGCTTCTCCCTTTCAGTGGTATGTAGTTTTGGCAAGTGTAGCTCATAGATGGTCCATCTTGACCTCTTTGCAGGGCAGTGATGGCTTAGGAGACAGGGGTAGGATCTGCCACCTGAGACTTTTCAACTTTACGAGCCATGAGGGTCTCATAAAGACTTTTCTCCCTACAGGTCGAGAGGATCCCGTAGGTGTATTTTCTCCTTAGGAGTCGTAAGGACTCTTAAGTGCGTTTTCTCTTGAGAGTCATAAGGATCTCTCAAGAGAATTTTCCCTCTTACAAGTCAAGAGGACTCGTAAGTGGTTGTTTCCCTCCTTGTCGAGATTCGACTTTGGAAAGTGTGACCCATGGATAGTATGCAGGAGACCGTTTTGGGCCAACTTGCAGGGTCCCAGTGCTTAGGAAACAGGTTTTTTAATCCCTACTGCCTAAGGCTTTATCTCACGAGTTGAGACGAATCGAGAAGTTCTCACAAAGACATCAATTTCCTCACGAGTCGAAACGGATCGAGCAGATCTCGCAAGAATATCCTAACGTCACAGTTAACCTCTGCTCTTTACGACAGAAGTCCATTAGGGTCTGTGGTACTTAGGGTTTTGGCCGTTGTACCGTCGCATGAGCTGATATATTCCTCGATAGGCAATTGTGCTGTTCGAGTAGCCCTGCGACTGCCGTGTCTCTGATCCCTTCGGGGGCTGGACAAGACGTCTTCAAGCAATCTTCCTTGGCAGTTTGACCGTCGGAAGAGCAAGCGCTAGGAATTTGCCATGCCGCTTTTTACTTGGGTTAGGCCCATTTTAGAGAGCCCCGATGAGTCATAACCACTCCGCGCTGGTATGGGATGATATCCGATAGTCTTTGAGGCTTTATATGACTTGCCGTTAAGACCCTGAAGCTAGGAATTTGGCCTTTGCTTCGTTTGCTGGCATTGCGTACTCTGTATCGAGACGAATGTCGCGGTTGTCTCTAGGTTGCTGGTGAACCGTCAAAGTTTGGAACTAGGGATTTTGCCGTGGTTCCTTTTGGTGATGTTGCGTCTGCTGTATCGAGACGAACGTCGAAGTGGTGACCACTCCGCCTTGGTGCGAGATGATCTCCGATTGTCTTTCAGGCTTTATATGATTTGCCGTTAAGACGTTGAAGCTAGGAATTTGGCCTTCGATTCGTTTGCTTTGTCATGTGCGAATCCTGTTGGAAGAAGAACGCTGTAGTGACATCTCGTCTGCTGTATCGAGATGAATGTCGAGGTGGTGACCACTCCGCCTTGGTGTGAGATGATCTCCGATGGTCTTTCAGGCTTTATATGACTTGCCGTTAAGACGTTGAAGCTAGGAATTTGGCCTTTGCTTCATTTGTTGGCATTGCGTCCTCTGTATCGAGACGAATGTCACGGTTGTCTCTAGGTTGCTGGTGAACCGTCGAGATTTGGAACCCAGGATTTTGCCGTGGCTCTTTTTGGTGATGTTGCGTCTGTTGTATCGAGACGAACGTCGAGATGGTGACCACTCCGTCTTGGTGTGAGATGATCTCCGATTGTCTTTCAGGCTTTATATGACTTGCCGTTAAGACGTTGAAGCTAGAAATTTGGCCTTCGCTTTATTTTCTTTGGCGTGTACGAATCCTGTTGGAGGGAGGATGCTATAGTGACATCTCGTCTGCTGTATCGAGATGAATGTCGTGGTGGTGACCACTCCATGTGGGATGATCTCCAGTTGTCTTTCCGGTTTTATATGACTTACCGTCAAGACGTTGAAGCTAGGAATTTGGCCTTCGCTTCGTTTGCCTTGTCGCGTCCGAATCCTGCTGGGGGAAGAACGCTGGGGTGACATTTCATCTACTGTATCGAGATGATCGTCGAGATGGTGACCACTCCATGCTGGTGCGAGGACCAGGATCCGCTCTGGACGTTTCCCACGGGGTCGAAGAGTGACGTTATCCGCGTTCCACGTGACCAGGAATTTTGCTCTAGATGCTTTACACGGGTTCACTGCCGTGTTAGGCGAGGACTAGGCTCCGCTCTAGATACTTCGCACGGGTTCACTGCCGTGTTCTGCGAGGACCAGGATCCGCTCTGGTCGTTTTCCACGGGGTCAAAGCGTGACGTTATCCGCGTTCCACGTGACCAGGAATTTTGCACTAGATGCTTCACACGGGTTCACTACCGCGTTAGGCGAGGACTAGGCTCCGTTCTGAATGCTTCGCACGGGTTCTCTGCCGTGCTCTGCGAGGACCAGGATCCGCTCTGGACGTTTTCCACGGGGTCAAAGAGTGACGTTATCCACGTTCCACGTGACCAGGAATTTTGCACTAGATTCTTCACACGGGTTCACTACCGCGTTAGGCGAGGACTAGGCTCCGCTCTGGATACTTCGTATGGGTTCACTGCCGTGCTCTGCGAGGACCAGGATCCGCTCTGGACGTTTTCCATGGGGTCAAAGAGTGACGTTATCCGCGTTCCACGTAACCAGGAATTTTGCTGATTATATCCGCATTTCACGGAGTGGAGATTTGACTCTCGGTGATCTGTATATCGTTGAGCCATGGAACTGGGAGTTGCCGCTGTTCCGCTTCGCTTGAAGTTGTGTCCGTTGTAATGAGATGAGTGTTGAGACGATCTCTAGGTTATTTGTGGCCCGTCGAGATTCGGCTTCTTCTTCTGATGAAACCTGGGGAGGAGGAGTATGATCCTTTTTTCGTTTGTGCCCCTGGATTGTATACAGGGGTTGATGTAACATCACCTGTAGGGCATAAATTTTATTTTTATTTTATTTCTTTTCCCGTGATGCTCTATCATTTCAGCTTTTATATCGCGAAGGTCGCGATTGCCCAATCATTTCGGCTATTTTTGCGGTGCCCAATCATTTCGGCTGTTTCTTTTTCACTCGCTGCTTTTTATTGTAAGTTGCCCCATCATTTCGGCTATTTTGCATGCATACATTTTTACTTGTTGATTTCGTTGCAAGTTGCCCCATCATTTCGGCTATTTTATATGCATTTTTGGCTCGCTGATTTTTCTTATCGCGAGTGTGAAACTTGGAATCTGACACCAATCTTAGCATCAGCATCGCTACAACTGGAATATTTCCAGGAGCGAATCATTATTTGCCATGAAAGGACTTGGAATTTGATACCGGTTTAGACGTCAGCATCGCTGCAACTGGGATGTTGCCAGGAGCGAATCATCATTTGCCATAAAAGGACTTGGAATTTGATACCGGTTTAGGTATCAGTATCGCTACAACTGGGATATTACCAGGAGCGAATCATCATTTGCCTCTGTCGATTTTGAACAAAGGTGACTTAGTAGACAGGGTTAGGATTCTGTCGACTAAGGCTTTTTAATTCATGAGCCATAAGGGTCTCATAAAGATGCTTCTCCCTACGAGTCGTGAGGATCTCGCAGGTGCGTTTTCTCCTTAGGAATCGTGAGGACTCCTAAGTGTATGTTCTCTTATAAGTCATAAGGATCCTACAAGAGTGTTTTCTCCTTATGAGTCGAGAGGACTCACAAGGGTTGTTCACCGTATGGACATATCCCCAGTCACGGGTGGGACTTTGTTAGGGAAATGTTTATTTGCGCTTGTGGATTGTATACAAGGGTCAGTATTGAGCTGCTTGTAGGGAATTAATGGAGGTTGTGGGAGTTGCTTAAGAACAGGTTCAAGTCTCTGTAACTTAAGACTTTCAAATCTTATGAGCCGTGAAGGTCCCATAAGAGAGTTCTCCTTACGAGTCGTGAGGATCTCGTAAGTGCAATTTCTCCTTAGGAATCGTGAGGATCCCTAAGTGTGTTGCTTCCCTGTGAGCCGTAAGGATCTCACGCGGGTGGTTTCTCCTTAGAAGGTCGAGAGGACCCTGTAAGTGTCTTTAACGAGGTTGCGCCCTTTCGGGTTTTCACAAACACTCGCCGGTAGCCCTGCTGTTTTTACTCACGGAGCCCTTTCGGGTTTTCATCCGTGCACATTTTGCTTATGGACGTACCGTCTTTTTTTTTATTCTTTTTTAACGAGATTGCGCCCTTTCAGGTTTTCACAAACACTTGCCGGTAGCCCTGCTGTTTTTACTCACGGAGCCCTTTCAGGTTTTCATCCATGCCTACTTTGCTTATGGACATACCGTTTTTTTTGTTTTTGTTTTTTTTTACGTCAGCCTGAGGATACTGCGGTAGTAGTTTAAGGACGTTTCGGTCCTTTGCAAGTTTAGGACATTGCGGTCCACTGTTAGTTTAAGGACGTTTCGGTCCGCAACCAGTTTTAGGACATAGTGGTCCATTATTAGTTTAAGGACGTTTCGGTCCTTCGTTGCCGTATTTGAGGCGAATCTCTAGTTTACGGACTTTTCGGTCTATGGGGCTTTCCCTATGACTGAGCATGATGCCCCGGCATGTCCACCTTTTTAGGAGCATGAGGCTGTGGTGAGTTCACCTTCCATTTTTCGGATAACGCGAATTTGTCCTGTTGGTGTTGGTCTTCAACCCAGTTTTTGAAAATGTAGCAGTTTTCGATCGGATGGCCCAATACTTGGTGGTAAGGGCAGTAATTAGAATTGCTGACATCATTCAGTTGTAGCTGGTGTTTCGGCTCCGGTAGAATGATAAGCCTGTTGCGCACTGCTAGTTCGAATAGCCTCCTTGTTTCATCCCGGGGAAATGAGTAAGGACGTTTCAACTTTTCATAGAGGGGTTTCCGTTTGTTGCTTTGGCGAACAACCGGTCTAGGGTCACTCGATAGTTGTTGAGTGTTGGCAACGAAGGTCGTTTTCCCCTTCCCTTTATCCTTTTTATTCGATCCCTTGTTTGCGGATCCGAGATTCTTTCCGGGTAGCATGCGATTGCATGGCTGAGTGTTCTCGCAACTCTTCAATTCTTTCGTTTTAGAGATGGATTCCTTGAAAAGAGGGCCGAGGGCTATTTTTTCGTCGGAGTCGCTCCCGAAGGTGAGAACTCGCGGTCCCTCGGGATCAACCCTATGACAATTGCCGGCAATTCTTATACGCTCATCTGTCGCATTTTTCTGCTGTCTATGAGCTTTACGCTTTGTCCTGTTGAAGTGTTTCCTGTGAGCGACATACCCTTGCCACCAACACTTAAAAGAGTTGCAGTCCTCAGTAGGATGTGCGATCTTCTGATGATATAAGCAAAAGTTAGGATGTATTTTCGCTTCATTAAGATGTATACCACCAGGAGAATTTTCTTTGAAAGAGGGCAGCCTCATCCCCATCGATATGGCTTTGGCGAATCGTTTCCTTATCTTGATGCTGCTTTCATTTGTGGCGGATGTACTTTGATCTTGTGGGAGTGTTTCGACCCTTTTGTCCAGTCGCCGGCGTTTGGCCTTTTCAAATATGGCCATCTCACACTCCCGATCGGCTTTACTTTTCAGACGAATCTCATTCAGGAAAGCATCGATCATCTCGTCTGACGGCTACAGAAGTTCTGGTTCAGGACCCGCCCTCGGTTTCTCGGTGCAAGGAGCCTCTTCATCATCTATCAATGAGTGAGAGATCACATGACAACTTGCCCCCGGTGTGTCCATCTTCTTTGGGGTGTGCGACTGTGGTGGGTTTACCTTCCACTTTTCAGACAGCGCAAACTTGCCTTGTAGGTACTGATCCTCGATCCATCCCTTAAAGAAGAAGTAATCCTCGATCGGGTGACTTACCGTTTGGTAGTAAGGGCAATAATTGGGATCGCTGACATCGCCTGGCTGCAACGGACGTTTTGGATTCGGCAGATTGATGAGTTTGTTGCGCACTACCAGCTCGAACAGTCTCCTTGTTTTATTCTGAGGAAACGAGTAAGGACGTCCTAGTTTTTCCTCAAGGGACGGGCGTGGACACATTTTATTCTGGCGAACAACCGGCTTTAAGTTGCTAAGCTGTTGTTGAGTATTAGAAATGACGATCGCTTTCCCTTTCTCAGTTTGAGATCCTGGCTTTGGAGGAGACGGTTTATGTCCCATCTGATCCATTTGGGCCAACTTGTCAATCAAGGCCTGGAAAATAGTTGGCTTGAAGAACATCATGAACTGGGAGATGGCCGCTTGAGGGTCAAGAGTGCCCACGAACATGCTTACCGCAGGTGCTTCTTCGATGCGTTGTTCGCATTTCGACCACAGATTCCGCTATCGGACAGCGTACTGAACCCACGTTTCGCCTGGCCTTATCCTGGCATTGATTAGTGCGGTGATCGGGGTGCGTTCACTAGCACTCGCGAATCTTTGTGTAAACAATAACTCCATCTCTGCAAATGTTTTGACAGAGTCGTTAGGTAGCTCTAAATACCATTCAAAGGCCGTTTCTGCTAGGCTGCCGACGAATTGGCGAAGCAACAGTTTGTCGTCGCCTTCAGTGTTGCCTCATAAGGCCCTGAATTGAGCGACATGCTGATGTGGATTCCCTGTCCCCTTGTACACATGGAATTTAGGGATCGTATATCCCGGCGGGTAACTGATTTGGTCATACTAGCCCGGATAGGGTCGCCCGGTTCTAACAATTTCCCCAGCCGCTTCATTCGCCTGATGAACTCGTATCTGCTGAGCTATATAGTCATCCAGTGCGGCCTTGGAAATGGTTTCCTCCTTGGCTGCTGACAAAGCCGGTGGAGGATTCGATGTTTGCCCTCTATCGTCTTCAACAATGATTGGAGGGTCATCAGCTGGAGGGTCCGGCTGTAACATCATTCCTACCATGTCTTGGAAGAGGAGCGCTATTTGTTTTATGTTAGCCGCTTGCTCTGCGGCTTCTTTGTCCTTCTTTTCGAGGATTCTATGTAGGAAGTCAGTGTCAGTTTCTTGTTCGTGACGCTGTTCTGATGATAACTCCGAGCTTTCTTTTGGCCCAGTAAGTGCAGCCATTGCAGTCATCATTTCCTGAAGCTTCTGTTGCTGCTCCTGGGCTTTTGTTATGGATCGGGTAAGCAGTCGGTGACCCATCAAAGCACGGCTTTTCTCCTTTCCGGAAGCCATATAAACAGTGTGCACCATCATGCCCCCAGACTTGGGGCGTTTGTGTTCAGTGCTTTTACGGTTCGTCCTGTTCACAGGGGCTTCTTGCGGCATCCTTTTCTTTTGAGTGATTGACGTTGAGGGAGCCGTTGCGATGGGCACCCGGGTAGCTGTCGCTTTTTGTGGCTTGACAGAGTAATCCTTCTCCTGCCGAACCTTCATCTTTTTCTGTCGGCGGAGATAGTTTTCATCAATCACCGACTCTCGGACCTGTTGCCAGACTTTGTAAATTTTAGAGAACAGCCGTTGAGGGGGCTGTTCTAGCTTCTTCTCTGGAGTATTCTCCACAGGTGACGGAATTCTTTTTAGCACTGCAGTGGGAGAGTTTCTGCGCACCTTTCTTAGCGGTTCAAAGCTATTCCCAGTCGGAACAGCATCATTGATTTCCACCATTGGAGCTGGCGGAGTTAGCCCAGAAGGAGAGTTGCCCCCAGACTTTCTTACTCAGCGCCAGTGGCGACGTCGAGCATGTCGTGCGGATGGAGTTGTTTCAGCTATAAGGGTGACTTCATCATGCCCCCTTCTTTGAGGAGAGACTGTTATTGGTGCTAGCCTGTCGAAGACTGACACCCGTTGAGAAGCAATGTCTAATCTGTCAAAGACAGACCTCTGGGCAGGGGAAGCAGCTTTGAGGACCTCGCCTGGAGCAGAAACCGGAATGGCCATCCTTGTAAAAACTGACTTCTTGGAAGGAGAAGCCTTTCCAATGATTTCGTTCGCTTGAGCCGGGATGGCTATCCGCTTTGGGATGACAATTTCGGGTATCGCGGGCTTGTAGACGTTCTGGCTCAGTCCACTGAAAACTGAAGTATTGAACTTGGGCAACCCGTTGAGAGGGGTCGCGGCAGTGGTAAGCCAATCAAAGACCGACTACTTTGGGGTTTCTTGCAACGTTATTGTGGCATTGAAGCTCATCGGTGGGAGCATGGTCCCGAAGAATAGTCCAGCGATGGCTTGAGTTACCTGCTCCACTGGCATCTTGAAAAGGGAGGCCGCTTGGGGCACATAAGTCACTCCTCCAGCAAGGACGGAGCGAGAGTTGCAGTTGCAGGTAGTGCAATTTGAATCCATTGATCTTCTGTTTTCTGCATGGAGCAAGACACCAAATCTTAGTACCTCGAATCCACAGGCAACCACAGCAAACCGCGATTCGTTCGCGAACACGACACACGATGTGTGGAGTGGAAAGAGGAAAAGGTCCCACCGGGCGTGCCAGAATCTGTTCCCCTCCGAACGGCGGCCAAGACATGGACTTCTTGCCTGAGATTCAGGGCAGATGCTATTTGGTTTTATCCGTCCACCTCTCCGAAGATGCCAACTTGATTTATGGCACCGTATATCGGAGGTTTAGACGGATGCGACCGATGTAGCAGACTTCGTCAGATTCCCCCTCACTTGAGGGGTTTTTGATTGTGGGGACACTCTTCCCTGCAGGCGCAAGCCTCTGTAGTTAATTACGCTACCGCATCGCGGTAACAACTTTCTTCTTCTCCAGATGGTCACATCATGTCGTGAGTGTTTGTTTTATGTTTGGTTGCCCGTGGATTGTATACGGAGACTAAGTTATGTTGTCGCCCGTAGGGCGTGGATTAGTCCAAATCCGTATTTTCTTAGATTTGGGTTTGGGATTTTGGTTTGAGAATACGTTAGCCATATTTGAGGCTAAGATCAACTCAAACGTTTGTTAAGGATACGTTAGTCCCATTTGAGACTAAGATCAACTTAACGGGATCGTTTAGATCCGACAAAAGAACATTTGGAGGCTCTATTGTTCTAGTTTAGGGGCATAGTGGTCCATTGCATGTATGGCCGTCGGGACCCATCACCTCTCTGACGACGTTGAAGGATTACAACGACAGGTGTCAGAGGAGTTCAGAGATGTACCCTTGAGACAAAGTTGATTGGGGGATTCTATAGTCCAATTTGGGACTAAAGTCTGTTTGAAGGTTTAAGGATACGTTAGCCAAATTTGAGGCTAAGATCAACTTAAACGGGATCGTTTAGATCCGACAAAAGATCATTTGGGGGCTCTGACAACATTTTGTTTTTGATTTCCTCAATTTTGAGATTCATTTGGAGGAGGGCCCTTTGCCTCTGGAAAATTAGTCAATTTGGCTAAAAGTAGTGTTAAACACTCAGAGAACAACAGTGTTAAATACTGGAGATAGAACTCTCAAATTAGTGTTAAACACTAAAAGACAATCAGTGTTAAACACTGGAAATATAATCTTCAATTTAGTGTTAAACACTAGAAACAATCAGTGTTAAACACTGGAAATATAATCCCCAAATTAGCGTTAAACACTAAAGACAGAGGGGTCACGTGTGGACACGTGAGAGCGCCCAAAAGGGGGGACCAGATCCCTTTTCTTCGTTCTGCAATTATGTGTTAAACACTTTTCATTTCCTGGCCATCACGTGTAGGCACGTGATAGGCATTCATCCATTGGATATTAAAGGGATTTGTTTGGGGTCACGTAGGGACACGTGAGGGCGCCCTAAATGTGGAGCCAGATCTCCTTTTGTTTTATCCTCAAATCTGCGAATAAGTGTTAAGACACTTTTATTTTTATTTTAGAGTATCACGTGTTGGCATGTGATGTGGATCTGTGCGCCAATTGTTAAAGCATTTGCTGAGGGGTCACGTGATAACACGTGAGAGCGCCCAAAGCTTTCATTTCCTTTGCTTTTTCTTTCTGCGTTTTGGGAGTCACGTGGGAGCACGTGAGGCATTGCCTCAAGGCTTCTTTTATTCAGGGATCTTTTCAAGGGTCATGTGGGGGCACGTGACCCTAGTTCTTTTCATGAACAGAGATCTTTTAAGTCTTCTTATTTTAAGAATTAAATTCTCTGTAGGGTTAAACCCTAATTATGATTCTGTAGGAATTAAATTCCTATTGTGAAAGAATTAAATTCTTATTTGGGATAAAACCCTGATTTCTTTTTAAAGGAATTAAATTCCCAGATATGTAAAAGAATTAAATTCTTGATTAGGGTTAAACCCTAGTTTTGTTTTAGGAGAATTAAATTCTCAAAACTCAATTCCCCTTCTAAGTTTAGGATCTGCATGGCAGGATCTCGACCCGATGAGAATTAAATTCTCAACTTATGGGGAGATGTGCTATGTGCAGATCTTCAACCAGAAGAAAAACTAAGTTCTTTTTTGTATAATAGTTAAACTCTTGGATTTTGAGAATTAAATTCTCTGTTTGAAGTTTTGATTCCCTTTCTTTTCTCACCTAGGGTTTTCTTTGTTGAGAATTAAATTCTCCTCTCTCTGTTTTTTTCTCCAAAAGGGTCCCTTCTCTTCTTTTCTTGGCTCCTATTTATAGGAGAAGGAAAATAATCAATTTGTTTAGCAAATCTCTCATTGAAAGATTTGATTTGTTTTTTCATAATTAATATGATCCTTTAGATTATTCAGTGAATTTTATTCACCGTTGGATTTTAAATCCAAAGATATTCTGTTTGTTATTTCGGTGAGATTTAGGGAGATCGTTCCTTGTTTAAGATTTTTCCATAAATTGGTGATTTTTAATCACCCTTGGATCTTTAATCCAACGGTCCCCATAATCCTTTTCCATCTGGAAAGATTTAGAAACTTTTTTTAATTTTAATTATATTTGGAGAGATTTAAATGATCTTTTTTTCCCTTTAGAATTTAATTCTGTTGAACAGCAAGGCTTTTACAGCCAGTCACGTGTTGCCATGTGACCTTTGGTCACGTGTGAGCACGTGACCCCCTAAATGGGCTCCTCTTCTGCACTCTGTCATTTGCTGCTGCTTTAACCATCACGTGTCAACACGTGACCATTGGTCACGTATGAGCACGTGATATCTCATTGAGATAATTCCTGAATTTTAATCAGGGAACAACACATAGCACATTTGCTCATAACTTTTGATCCCGGATGAATTATGAATCCGATAATATATCAAATCGAAGGGTTTTTCGAGCCACTTTCGATACCATCAGAATTTATTTGTTTCTCATTCGGGAGTTTGTAAAAAAAAAGCCCGGAAAATACTGGTTCGCATTTTCATAAATGTATCACTGCCATTTGATACCTTGGGCTCTTTTGCGCAGAAATTTTTGGCGGGAACAAGATCTTCTTCTCTCTCAAAGTTCTCCTTAATGGCGTTAATCTTGATCCCTTATGGAGGCGTAGAGTTGTTTCCCTTAAAATTTATGGTCAAGATCTCAAGCTTTTCTTATGGTCTTCTTGATCTATAGAGCCGTCTTTATACTTCCATAATATCTTATGATTAAGTATCTTTGGATACTTTAAACTTTAACCCTAGTATCCTATTTATGCCTAATTCCAATCTTAAATAAAAGTTAGAAACTGCCATTTAACAAAACACTTTTTGGTAAAATCCAGAAATCTGATTCTTAATTAGATCCCCTTAATTAAGAAATTGCCAATTTTACCAAAACGCGTTTGGTAAAAACTTGATGTACAAGACACCTTCACAACAATTTCCATTTGGCTTGTATATCTTTATAGCCACCATGAAAATTTGTTGCCTTCATCTTGTATTCCTAGGGTTGCCTTAGTTATCCCTGTTCCCTCTCCGGCACAGCTCCAGAACTTGAAACTGCGAACTGTCATCGTTTTTTCCTAGGACCGTGAAACTGGTGCGACCATCCTACCGAGGTCACAAGCTTTCCTCATATCTAAGTACCTGGATAGAAGCCAAGACTGGCTTGAACTTCTCCGTAGGAATATTAAATTGCCCCACCCCGAACTTGATGCTATTGACCTTGCTATTCGTCATCTTTAATTCCGAAGCAAAAACCTTTTCCTAGGAATCTTATGAACCGGATCTTCATATCACAATCTAAGAAGATAGGGAGAGAACGCATGCATTGTCACCCACATAAACATAAATCGTAAAATTAAAGAACAAGGCTCTGATACCAATTGTTGTTACACATACGGAAACCTTATGGATCTTGATGATGCTCGATATCGGTGATCTCCCAGATCAGCGCACATGGCAGATGACGTGTCCCGGAGTATGTAAGAAAGGACCTACAGTGGCCGACCAGACCGCACCTGTGCTCGCCCTACCGAGCGAACGCTGGCTCGCCTCCGAGCCTCGTGCACAACTAGCCTACTCGGCCTCACAACTCGTCTCCGAGTTACCGCAGAACCAAGATACCTCGGCTCACCCGCTCGTCCGCGAGCTCTCCCGCCGAAGTCATCTTCCTCGGTCTCATCGACCGACCAACAGCACTGCTTGCAGGTGTAACCAACCAGGACCTCCCATTAATGCGCGAGATCTCCACCGGCCACATCCTACGTTCCACGCCACCATGATCCCCCATTAATGAGCCTGTCTCGCCATTAATGGGAGGTCCCGCTCATCATGCGGGCGTGACATCGGGAGCATAACGGCTGGCGCGATTCTCGCGCCTGTCTCGCCTGCTGCCACCGCTATATAAACCCCTCTTCCAGACGGTTCAAGTAAGCCATTATTACTCCACTAAATCGTTACTCTGCTTAGATCTCTAGTCTAACTTGACCGTCGGAGGGTCCTCGGTGGTACAACCACCTCGGGACTTCCTTGCAGGTAAATCGGCAACCATAACCTCAAACCCATTGAGATCCACACGCACCAGGAGCGACAGCCTCCAGATCCAATCTCAGCTACCCATTGCTGCCATCAGCAGATCAATGGAAGGCAACATCTGAAGGAGGTATATGACCCCCATCAGCTGGGTCCGTCTGTGGGAAAACACTCTTGATTTCGATCTCAACCTAAAGGAGAGCGATCATCAGGACGATCCAAGCACTAACCGCCGCCTCCCCCTTAACAGAGGCGTGGACGAACTTCCTCCACCAAATGCCATCAACGCCCTCGCCGGCCGGATAGACCAACTCGCGTCTGTAGTGGAGGCGCTGATCCACGTCCAAACGGCGGGGAAAAATCACTAAGTCACCGCTCCCCCGCCTCGAGACCAGGACCCCTACAGGGGGAGAGAAGACTCCGTTTGCATCGGCACCACCGACCACCGCCTCGCTACCTCCCACGGCCGTAGATCTTCCGGGCCGATATGTTCTGAGACCCGCTGGGCACCCCACAGTTCGACACCGAGGTCCATCGCCAGAGCGCCCTACCCCGAGATCCTCCATGCACCTGTCCTTCCCAAGGTGATGTCTGTCAGCTCGCCTATTACCAGGCATGACCGGCACCCCCTCCCACGACAGGGTCGCGCGGACGGAACTCACCGAGGCGGCTCGAGGGCCACCTCGCCGGGGGATCTAAGGAACCTCATTGAAAGGAACCAGAGCCACGGCCAGACGCAGGCCTCTCACAGCAGAGGCCTGGGATCAGAATGCGCCGAGTCATCGGGATACCACGACCGACTTGACGCCCTCGAGAAGAAGATCGAGGGCATGCACCGCGAAGGACACCGTTCGAGCGACGGGGCTAAGTACGCCGCCGACTCGCTCACAAAACGGTTCATCGAGGAGCTGCTCACCGTCCACGTCTCCTCCCGCAACAAGCCCCCAAAGGTCTCCCTCTTCGACAGCAAATCAGACCCGAAAGACCACTTGGATTCATTCACCGCGGGAATGAGCTTCCAAGTCAACTTCGATGCCGCCCAGTGCCGAGCTTTCCCAACCACTCTCATCCGCTCTGGGCGAGATTGGTTTCGAGGACTCTAACCGCATTCGATCTCAACCTTTAACGAGCTGGCCGCACAATTCCCCGGCCACTTCGTCGAGAACAGGCGACAAAAACGCACAGTCGACCATCTCTTTACGATCAAGAGCGGGGACAAGGAGACGTTCAAAGCATATGTCGCCCGCTTCTACAACACCATTCTCGAGGTCCCAGAACACCGGGACGAAACGGTCATCACGGCTCTGAGGTCTGGTCTTAGGCACAAGGAGTGGTTACGCTCCTTTGTATTAGCGCAATCTAAGATCATGGCCGAGGTAAAGGCCTGGACCGAGCACGAGGTCCAGCTCGAATCCGAGGTGAATGCAAATCTCTCCCGAGCAGAGCAAACCGACCAAAAGAAGAGGGCAAGAGAAGAGAGAAGGGGACCTGAGCGGCAAAAGCCCTATCTCCCAAAGTTCCAGGAGTACACCCAGCTCAACGTCTTCCAGGAGGTGCTACTAGAGGAGGCCAAGGGCGAGGGGTTCTTCAATCTTCCCCCGGTCCCACGAGTGGCCTCAAAGCAAACCCGGGGCCCCTACTGCGGTTTTCATAGATCGCTGGGCCATTCCACGGAGAGCTGCAAACAACCTTGAGACTATATTGAAGAGATTATCTGTTCGGGGCACCCCACAGAGTACCTGAGGGACAAGCGGCAAGCTGACCGCGAGCAGGAGCAGCGTCCCTCTCCAGCCGAGCTGACCATCGGCTAGATCATGGTAGTGTCAGCGGAGGACACGCCTGGTACCCACGAAGCTCAGTACCCTATGCCGAGCATAGATGCCAACAGGCATCCAGGGGGCTCAAACCGCACGAATAAGAGTATTTACTAGCATGTATTTTATTTTCAAAGCAATGTACATCTTTCTTGAGATCTTTTGTTCATATAATAAAGGGATCAATAAAATATTGCAGAAAAGAAAAAGAATCTTATTCATTCAAAAGGTACTATAGGCTCCTCAGCCATACATAGAAAATGTATATTACAACAGCAGGGGAATGGGGTACAAAGAGCATTGTTCGTGGTACTCTGAAGATATTTCCGTCAGCCGAGCCCTCGCGGCATTTAACCTCTCCCTTCGATGACCCCCGCTAGCACCGTCATCGAGCCTTAAGTGGTAGCACTCAAGGATGAGCGCTTCCGAGCGATTTAGCCGGCTCGCAGAAATCAGGCCTAAACGCCTAAGAGACCTCACCTTACCAATGGCCCGTCTTTCAGCTGCTCGGATAAGGGGTTGTAGAGCCCCGACGACGCCCTCCAGATGGAGTACATCAACAGCTGGAGGAGGGAGGAACGCCGGGGGAGCAATCGGACGAAGTAAAACTCGATCCTGCCTATAACCAACTACACCGTGTCCTCGGTGCAGTATAAGTCATAGTGGTAGACATCCTCGAAGTTTATGATGTCTTCGATAGTGAAGGGGAAGTCCTGCATTTTTGCGTTTCGGGTGTGAGGAGGAAGTAAACAATACTCCCTCAATTTTATAACCCCCAAATGCCCCCGGAGTTCAACGGTCGCCCATTTCACCCACGACAGTGTCGACACATAGCAGAAGTCGCGCCGCTCGATGTGAAAACGAAATGACACTCCGTCGCTTCGCGTTCCCCACACAATCATGACACGTATCGCCAACGACCGTACCTCTTCCCTGTGCGCCGACTGGCTATCAAAGTCAAAGCCCTCGCCAAGAGGCAGCCGAGCGGCTACCCTGCTCGGCTATCCCTGGTCGGTAGCTTCCCTACCTCACAACGCTAGGGATCAAAGCCCTCGCCAAGAGGCAGCCGAGCGGCTACCCTGCTCGACTATCCCTGACCGGTAGCTCCCCCACCTTACAATGTCAGGGATCAAAGCTCTCACATAGAGGCAGCCAAGCGGCTACCCTGCTCAGCTATCCCTGGCTGGTAGCTCCCCTACCTCACAACGCCAGGGATCTAAGCCCTCTCCAAGAGGTAGCCGAGCGGCTACCCTGCTCGGCTATCCCTGGCCGGTAGCTTCCCCACCTCACAATGCTAGGGATCAAAGCCCTCGCCAAGAGGCAGCCGGGCGGCTACCATGCTCGGCTATCCCTGGCCGGTAGCTCCCCTATCTCACAACGCTAGGGATCTAAACCCTTGCATAGAGGAAGCCGAGCGGCTACCCTGCTTAGCTATCCCTGGATGGTAGCTCCACTACCACACGATACCGGGGATCAAAGCCCTCACCAAGAGACACCGGACAGCAACCCTATTCGGCCATCCTTAAGGACAAAAAGCCCTCGCTAAGAGGCACCGGGTAGTAACCCTGCTCGGCCATCCTTAGTAGGTTACTTACGGCCCCTCCCGCGCTAAGGATGAAAAGCCCTCGCAAGAGGCAACCGAACCCGCCCTTGTTCAGTTATCCCTGGCTGGTAGCTCCCTACCCCAACAAACCAGGGATCAAAGTCCTCACAGAGGCAACCGGACCCACCCTTGTTCAGTTATCCCTAGCTGGTAGCTCCCTACCTAACTAGGGATCAAATCCCTCGCCAAGAGGTACCGGAAAGCAACCCTGCCCGGCCCGGCCTTAAGGATCAAAGCCCTCGCAAGAGGCAACCGGGCCTGCCTTTGCTTGGTTATCCCTGGCCGGTAGCTCCCTATCCCAACAAACCAGAGATCAAATCCCTCGCCAAGAGGCACCGGGCAGCTACCCTGCTCGGCACCATCCTTAGTTAGCCAATTACGACCCCTCCAACAACTAAGGATCAAAGCCCTCGCCAAGAGGCACCGAGCAGCTACCCTGCTTGGCACCATCCTTAGTTGGCCGATTACGGCCCATCCAATAACTAAGGATCAAAGACCTCGCCAAGAGGCACCGAGCAGCTACCCTGTTCCGCACCATCCTTAGTCGGCCAACTACGGCCCCTCCAAAAAAACTAAGGATCAAGCCCTCGCCAAAAGGCACCGAGCAGCTACCCTGCTCGTCACCTTCCTTAGTAGGCCACTTACGACCCCTCCAACACCTAAGGAACACGAAATCAACATGAGGCATCCAGTCTATCAATGTCTGAGCAAAATCCACCTCGACTTCGGGGCCATAGAGATACCGTCTTCCCGCCGGTCCTCGCAGACTTGGCAAATGCTCAGATTCAAGTCGATGAGTAATCGCTAGACGAGGAACATGCCAAACATAAAAGCAGTACTGTGCAAATACGAGTGTCTACCAACAAAAGAAAATACGAGCACAAACACTACTGCAAAAATAAAAATCTTTATTCAAAAAGTCAAAGCTTTACAAGGGTATTATGGGCTCCCCAGCCTTACAAAATGCCCAGAGGCCCACAAAACAGCGAGGCAACAAAAGAAGAAAAAACAAAGTGAAGACGAGGGGCTTCAGGCCTCAGGGCCGGGCGCGATACCGATGAGCTCGACGGCCACCTCTACTGGGATGCGTCCGTCATAGGAGCCTCGGCGTCGCCCTCGCCAAGAGTCCCTTCCCCGATAGTGCTCCCGGGGACATCCCCTGCTCGTCATCCTCGCGGGGATATTCTGCTCAAGGCTCTTCATCATCAAACTCTGACACCCGGGCCTTGACGGCTTCGAGAGCCTTGTGCCAGATGAGGATGGTGGCCGAAGCTAGGATGGTGTAGAACTGCTCCGACTTCTGGAAGTTCTCTACCGCCTTCACTGCCCTGAGGTCGGTGCGCTTCGCCGCCTCTACCACAACCCCCAACTCCTTTCGGAGGGTGCTCACTGACTTCTTCATGGTGCCGGCGAGCACCTTGGAGTCTTGAAGCTTGGTCTGGGCGGCCTCGCGAAACCTGACCACCTTTTGCTTCGAGGCCGCCGCCTCCCGCTTCGCGGCCGCCGCCTCACCCTTAAGGGCAGCGACCCTCGCCATCGCCGCCTCCAGCTCCCGGTTAGACTCTTCCCCAGCGAGGAGAGCTCGTCCACAGTTCGCATCGCCAGGCTATCTCCTCCTCCTCCATCCGGGCGACGATAGCGATGTGCTGGAGGACCGAAAGAAATCGAAGGGGGCCAGAAAGAAAAATGGGCAACTAATCTCGCAAATGATGAGATGATGTACGTTTACTCACCTGGATGACCGCTTGGGCGATGAGAGCCATTTACGTCTTCAGCGTCCCCCCAGGGACCCGGCCCCCGGCCGACCTTTCCATGTCGTGCAGCAAGCTGTCAGCGACGGAGAGCCCCGAGGGCACCTCAAAGCAGAGCTCCCCTCGTCCACCAAGATCGGAGAGGCCAAGTTTTGTAGAACTATTTGGGGGAACCTCTTGAGAGATGACGGCGGAGAGCTCGTCTCCACCTCCGAGGCCTGGGCGTCCTTTCCCCGGGACCTTTTTCTGCTCGGCGCCTGGCTGGGCTCCGGGGCACGGTCTGCACTCGAGCACTGGAGCGAGACAACTGCTGGGGGAGCCGTGACCGGCGTTTGACGGGAAGAGCTGGCCCCTCCAGCCTTCGACCCCTTCTTCGGCTTGCGCATGGCTGCTCGGAGGAGGCCCGCGTCCATGGTTTCTGCACAAGACAAGATATAATGGAATCAGCGACACAAACAAAGTAAAAACAAATACAAGCTCCTAACTTACCGACAAACTGGGCGGGGTTGAGCCCGACCCAACTGAGGGCCCGCTCAGAAAGCAGTACATCAGCACGAGGAATAGGCTCCCACCCCACCACTTGATTGATCTCAAAGAATAATTATAACCGCAATCAAAAACGGTATCGATTGGTAGCTAGCCGGTGAGTACGGGTCGGTCCACAGGGACTTTGTGAATTTCCTAGTTGTTCTTACGAGTTAATTCTGAATAGTGTAAACAGATTGATTAAATCTAAAAACTAAATTAATCTAGATCTAAATCTTACTAGGGTTAGGTTTAGGTTAAATTTGGAAAGTCAATAAATCTCACCGCTTTCTATACCCATATTAAGATCCATTAAGAGTTTTGGTAATTATTAATAAAGAGGATTAGAACCATCGGAAAGATGTTTCTTTCTCTAGCTTCTTGTCCTTCCTTTATCAATCCTTACCCTAAACTCCATGGAAAACATGCTCAACCGGGCCTTTATACTACGATATCACCGCTATCTCGTGGGATAGGGTGCCGTAGGGAGTGGTGTGTGCATATATGCATGGAGTCCTATTAATTATATGTGATGGGCAAGAAAGGGGTGTGTGATCTTCATCTCTTAAGCGTTCCCCAAAGCTAACCCTAACAAGCGAGGAGACTACTCGCTCATTAGGGAATTTAAGAACAGATCTAACTATTTATCTAGGGCAAGAAATTAAAGATCTAACTAGGGCAAGGGATAGAAATTACCTAGGGCAGATAAGAAATTTAACGTAAGGCATAAAAATAAATTAAGAACTTACAAATTGATGCTCTCCAAAAAGGATTCTGAATTTTATTAATGAAAGGAGGCATGACCTAATACAAGAATTTGGGTCTCTATTTATAGGACATAGAAACCCTAGATTTACAATCGTCGCATGTCTGCTATTACAAAAATACCCCTAGGAAGACTAGTCAGCGCTGCCAAGTATTATGGAAATTTTTTTCGCCACTACGGGCATACCACGACCGCGAAACCACGGCCGCAGCCTTGGTTTAGCCGCGGTTCCACGGCCAAAAGATGGTCTTGTTGGCTGAAATTTGGTGTGCTGGTTCTGTTGCATTTTGGCTACTTTTTTCTCCAGAATACCTTCTGGTTCTCTTCCAGAATTCCACAGTGAGTAAAGTCGTGGACTTTTACCGCTTGCTTCGTGTCGAAGTCTTGAACCTTGCTATGCCTTTGTGCTTTGTGAAATTGTCCGTTGATCTTCGTTTAGTTTTCAAACTGTAGGCATGATAAAGATTCTCTGTTTGTTGGTCGAAGTCTCACTTTTGCATCGTCTTTTCATCATTTCACTGTTTTTATTCCGAGAACCTGTAACCTGCAACTATGTAGCAGACATGGGTCAAAAGCATCTGTTTATTTGTAAAATGACTAGGACCGGGGAATATAATAATGCAATATTATGATATGAACAAATACCCCCAAACTTATCTTTTGCTCGTCCTCGAGCAAACCTAGTTTTATTCTCAACAAAAACCTAACCTCACTTTCGCAGGGAAACGCGATTGCACTGAGCTCGTGCAACAAGCCGTTAAACCTCTAGGTGTCCCTAGTAGGAGGAGTGTTGTCTCATGAGCGTTTTCAGCGGATACTACCCACAAAATCTTATCAATTTGGCCCATTAACTTTTATTCTCCAATTAGGTTTTCTAACAGGGAATTCTATTATTTTCGACTCATAAATCATCCACCCGTATTCTTCACGCTTCCCTATCATCTAACTTAAGATTATATATGTTCTGTAGACTTACATAGCTTTCGGCATCTTTTAAGTTTTCCTTCTAGGGTTCTATCTTAACTTAGGAATTTTTACCATCTCTATTAAAGATACAAGTCCTATTCTTCATTCATATCTCTTATCTAAACCCCAATCACATACCCCTACGTGTGTGTATAAATCACCCCTACACTTGGAAATTCAAATCAAGCAATCATACTCTTTTCCGTTGTCCAAAGCACTTTTTAATTGGTGAATTTTTAGATGAATTTCGCTCACACATGCTTCATGCGACCGTTAATACTTCTTGAGGCACCAACAACCGATTACGAGATGTGTTTGCACATTAAAACGTAATTCCTAGTCTTGCAACACCTAAGGCTTTAGCAGTGACTCCCAAACCAGTTGGTCTAAGGCACTAGGTGATGAAGCACCCTCGCTAAATATTTTTTCTATTTTTGCAGCCTTAAGCAATCACAAAAACCAGTGTTCATTTTTTTTTATCTCTTTATCCACACATGAATTTTTTTTTTTATTTTTTTCTTCGTACCAAGGACTTTAGACAAGAGCATTTCAAGGTCTCTTCTACTATTCCAAGTTTCAAGGTGCGTGTTTGTGTAAATTTTTGTTGGGTATATATTTTCAGAATCTAGACTTAAGCTTAGGAATTATTTTTCAAACTTATACTTTAATAAAAATATCAATACTCTTCCTTTGTTTTAACTTAGCCCAAGAAGTCAACTCGAAATTTGCCTATTTCTAAATAAACTACAAAAACATATACTTTCTACCATTAAATTTTAAGAAAGGATATTTTTAGGGTTTTTAATTTACTAAGCCTGAGATCTAGTTGTTCATAGCTAGTTAACCTTTTTGTCAAACTCAAGTCAATTATGGCCAAAATTGAATACATTAATTTTTATAATTTTTCAATTTTTTATGGGTTTTAAAATAAGTATGCAAATGCAAAAAAAAAATTTACATATGAATGCAAAGGAAGAAGGCTTATCGAGCATACCCCCAAACTTAAACTTGATAATGTCCTCACTGTCATGCTACACCAAGAGAGTCAAAAAGTCGGCACTACCCTGTTTATTTATTTATAATTTTTTTTTATTTTTTATTGTTAAAAGAAAAACAAAATATATATACAACAAGGTTCCCCCCAAACTTAAGTAAAACAGCGTTAAAGTTCAGACTTAGGGAGGAGAAAAATCAAACTATACAAGGCCTTACACAGACCAAAAGTTAGCACCGACCATTCAAAAATTCTATCGTGATAATGGTGGGGTTGGTGAAAAAATTGAGTGTAAAGGAAAGAAAGGAGAAGCACACGAGACCGTGTGGAGATAGAAACAGTATACGGTCTCGGTGGAGGCGAATGGCGGAGGGAAAAAAAAGAAATGGTAGTGGTTCTACTTCTTCGAGTGGAGGTTGATTAATCACTAAATCCGTATCGTGTAAGAATGCGAGTTCGTCAGCGAAAATATCTTCGAAACTTTTGTCGAAGGTCCAATTGAAAATTATCGAACTTAAAATATCGGATTGTGATTCATCAACACTCGGTATCATTAAAGGAAGATTAGAAGAACCAAAGAAAGTGGGAATACGAACTTGAGGATGGGGATGGAGTGTATAAATTAGCACAATTTGTAATGACTGATGTGTAAAAAGCGATTGTGCTAATCTATCAACCCGCGGAAAAATGAAATTAAATCCCTCAAGATTCGTGAGCAAACATGGGTACGTCGAACTTGGTATTGGAGATGAAAGCGTAACGGTCTCTTGCACGGTCGGAATGAGGACGGAGGGAAGTGAGTGAGGAAGGGTATCAGTTAAAAATTCAGGAGGGTGTACACAATCAGTGGAAGGGACATGATGAATTGGGAAATCCGACTCATCAAACAACACTGGTTCATCCTCAATATTTTCCTCAAAATTTAGCTTATGCATGCCATTATCATCAAAATCAAGACGCATATGAAGTTCGGGAGAAACATTTAATGACTCGGGATGATGAATTGGACATAAAATTTCAATCAAATTTACGGGTTCATCATCCAAAATATTCCCGGTGTCTATATCCTCAATCAAGTGAAAATCAATTTTTTCTGACACCTCATCAAAAGCATGGATATTTATCAATTTAGGTTCTAGAGTGGAGGTGTAAAGTTCAAAAGGATTAGGTGTGGTATCACTCGAAAGGGATTCTTCACAATCTGGCAAATCAAGCACTACAAAGTCACACAACTCATTAGATGTTTTATTTTCAACTTGTGAATCATTTGGGACAATCGATGGAAAACCGGAGTTGCGGGCTTCAATTGGGTATAGGTAGGTTTGATTTGGAAAGGTGTAGAACTCACTCTCTTCTCTCAAATTCTCACTCTGTCCAACCGCCTCCTCATACATTGGAAAATTTGGAGCTAGTTGGAAACTAGCTGCCGGTTCACTAGGTTGCAGAAAGGAGGCTATGGACACATCCACATTACTCATCATTTTATTTGTTGCTAAAATATAAGCTTCCAACGACTGTTCCAAACTAGACATGGGTTGTGAAGGGGTTTCGGTAAAAGATTCAAAATTGTTTGGATACATGAAACTCCCAAATGGTTGTATAGAAGCAATATCTAGTGAAGGTGGGAAAGTCGGGTAGGACTGGTAGGAATTGGATGGTTGGACAGGAGTAAGATCAACATTTGGATAAAAAGGTGAATGGACTTGTTGATCCCTAGAACTGGATGTGTGCAGAGGAGTGAAAGATCGGCTACGAGATTGTTCAATATGCTCAGTTATAGACATGAGTTTAGGAGTTACAACAGTACTCGAAAAAGTGGTATCGACGTACGAAGGTGGTGAAGGTTGACATGGTTGACACAAAGTGGGTTGCAACGTCGAACTGTTTCTCCTAGACGCTTCTATTTGATCTTTCAAAGAAATTTTGGGCATGGAGGGATCGTCCTTAAATCGACCGAAACAATTGACGTACGAGGCAAAGTTAGGTTCAGGATACCAAAGTTCGGCAAGAGATTTATGAGGTGGGGTACCCATGATGTAAAAAGGAGAAGAGAAAGAAGGTAGGTGGTGCAAGTGGGGTGCAAGGATTTCTTAGTGATAAGTTGCAAGTTTTTTTATAAAATTTTTCCCGTTTTTCTTTTATTTGGAACTTTTTGCAAAAAAGATTTTCGATAAAGAGCTTTGACACAAATGCAATCAACCACAAATGCACAATCAGTCCTAGATCTAGGGTCACCTAGGTCTACTAGACAGCTCCTAACCGTTCCAAAGGGCTAGAAATAGGACCTTAAACCGCCTCTTCACCGCCAATTGCGGCCAGGTAAGTGCCAGGTGAGTGGGAGGCTCTCCACTACAAGTAGTGGCCCTAATTAAGTAACCACTCGCCTTAGGATCAACGGCCGATGCCTACAACTAGTCCTCGGTTCTATTGAGCGTGACGTCCTTAGCTGAGTTTAGTATTTTTTAATTAAACATGGTCAATGCATGTGATTTTTGGGGTCCTGGGAAGGATGATGAAATCCCCACCCAATCTGGATTGGTTTCAAGCCCCTTAAAGTCCGATTAAAAATATGCAAAATAGTAACAACCACTTGCAATCAAAATTTTTATTTGTTAAGGGCGGCGCAAAGAATCCTGCACAAGATTTGTTATTGGAAAGGGGAAGATTTTTAGCGCAAAGAATCCTGCAGGAAGATTTGACAGAAGAGATATTTTATGTTGCAGAGGAGGAGAGAGAAAGACAAACAGTGGGATTTCCATGTGCTGAATCGACCAGACAGCCGCGTTTCCGTAGTCGGAGGGTGCTTCGCGCGGCGGTTCCGCGGTGGAGGCGTCGGCATAGATCCCGAGAATTTTTTTCCACGTATTGAATCGACTAGGCCGCGGCGGATGCGCGGTCAGAGGTGGCCTCCAGCGGTGGTTCCGCGGTCAACCCTACGTTTCAGATCCCCAAACTTTTTCTGTTGTTCTATTGGTAAAATCCTCTGCTGTTCAGATCTGCCTTTTTCTGTTTTGATCTCTGGATTTTTCCAGATCCGAACTCGATTGTAGATCCTGCAAAATTCAAATAAAAATACCCTTCACAAAATAACAAAATGATAAATTTTTATATATATATTTTTAAATTTTTCAGTTTTTATGATTTTTTAAATTTTAGATTAACCCGAAATTGCAAAAAGAAAATAACACGCCATCCCCGGCAACGGCGCCATTTGATTGATCTCAAAGAATAATTATAACCGCAATCAAGAACGGTGTCGCATGGTAGCTAGGTCGGTCCACAGGGATTTTGTGAATTTCCTAATTGTTCTTATGAGTTAATTCTGAACGGTGTGAACGGATTGATTAAATCTAAAAACTAAATTAATCTAAATCTAGATCTAAATTTCGCTAGAGTCAGGTTTAGGTTAAGTTTGGAAAGTCAATAAATCTCACCGCTTTCTATACCCATATTAAGATCCATAAGGAGTTATGGTAATTATTAATAAATGGGATTAGAACCATCGGGGAGATCTTTCTTCCTCTAGCTTCTTGTCCTTCCTTTATCAATCCTTATCCTAAACTCCATGGAAAACACGCTCAACCGGGCCTTTATACTACGATATCACCGCTACCTCGTGGGATAGGGTGCCGTAGGGAGCGGTGTGTGCATGTATGCATGGAGTCCTATTAATTATATGTGATGGGCAAGAAAGGGGTGAAAGATCTTCATCTCTCAAGCCTTCCCCAAAACTAACCCTAACAAGCGAGGAGACTACTCGCTCATTAGGGAATTTAAGAACATATCTAACTATTTATCTAGGGCAAGGAATTAAAGATCTAACTAGGACAAGGAATAGAAATTACCTAGGGCAGATAAGAAATTTAACCTAGGGCAGAAAAATAAATTAAGAACTTACAAATTGATGCTCTCCAAAAGGAATTCTGAATTTTATTAATGAAAGGAGGCATGACCTAATACAAGAATTTAGGTTTCTATTTATAGGACATAGAAAACCCTAGGTTTACAATCGCCGCATGTCTGCTATTACAAAAATACCCCTAGGAAGACTAGTCAGCGCCGCCAAGTATTATGGAAATTTTTTCGCCACTACAGGCATACCACGGCCGCGGAACCGCGGCCGCAGCCCTGGTTTGGCCACGGTTCTGTGGCCAAAAATGGCCTTGTGGGCTGAAATTTGGTGTGCTTGTTCTGTTGCATTTTGGCTACTTTTTTCTTCACTTCTTTCTTCAGAATACCTTCTGGTTCTCTTCCAGAATTCCACAGTGAGTAAAGTCGTGGACTTTTACCGCTTGCTTCGTGTCGAAGTCTTAAACCTTGCTCTGCCTTTGTACTTTGTGAAATTGTCTGTTGATCTTCGTTTAGTCTTCAAACTGTAGGAATGATAAAGATTCTCTATTTGTTGGTCGAAGTCTCACTTTTGCATCGTCTTTTCATCATTTCACTGTTTTTATTCCGAGAACCTGTAACCTGCAACTATGTAGCAGACATGGGTCAAAAGCACCTGTTTATTTGTAAAATGACTAGGACTAGGGAATATAATAATGCAATATTATGATATGAACACCACTCTCGCCGCGTCGGGGTCATTGGACAGATTTCCCTACCAGCACCTATCCCTAGACCATTGGATAGGTACGGGCCAGTCCTCACCCTCTGGCGGCCCGACGAAGAAAAATTTCTTCTTCCAATCGTGAATAGAAGAAGGCAAGACGACAACTGTTCAATCGATAAAACTGCACATTTGTAGTACATTTTTCCTACCATTTTTATATTAAAAAAAGGACTTTATTATAATATATTATACATATGAGGGTTTATGTGTAAAAACATTATTTTCCATGTGTTAATATATTTAATTATCATTTGGTAGGAAAATGTATGCAAATAATATTATTGATCTAATCCTAGTAGAACAAAGTCTACTAAAATCTTATTTGAGTTGTTGTGCAGAATATTTCCAAGTTGTTATGAAGGATTTAACAAACAAATCAATTTGTTGAAGAAAACTTGCCAAATTAAGAAGCAAACTTGGAGACCAAGTCTGGCAACATCCACGAGAAGATTTCAAATATCTAAAGCTTCCAGAAATTGCCAAATGTCACAAGGATCTACCCACAAAAATATGATGAAGTGATCTCTACCTTTGGCCGCGGAACCGCGGCGGTTAAGAGGAGTTGGAAGCCGAGATTTTTCAGGGTGAATCTTTGCTAAATTTTACCAACTTTGGAAGCAAAGGATTTTGGTTTTAGGCTATAAAAGGGCACCGAGAGCCTCTTGGAAAAGTTATCAAGCCGAAGAGATCACGAAGTCCAAGACGGCTCACGCATCCAGGCTGATCATCAACTGTTCATCTACCTCCTTAGAAGAGATCGAGAAGCAAACTAGTTTTTGTAATCATTTTCTAAGGAATCAAAGTGTACTTGATCTTGTTGATTAATAAAGGTAGTTCTTTTTCTTATTCTATTTCTTCGTAGTTTAATTATGCAATTTCTCTCCATCTCTTTTTCTCCCAACATGCGCGAGTAATTCTCCGCTTGTTAGGGTTCGTAGGATTAGGGTAGGTTAATGGGTGATGAAAATAATTAAACCCTTTTTAAGTCCTATAAAGTTTAGGAACTTTATCAAAATAATCATTAACATCCTAATCGGGCGCGCTAGCAATTCTTTGCTAGTTCCGACCGCGATTAGAGATTAGATTAATGATTGTTTTGGTAAAGGCTAGATATGAACGGAGTTCCGTGTCAAGATAAGGGTTACAAGTGGGATTCCTTTTCCCTCCAGAAACCCTAATCTACACGCATCACCGTCGTTCTAGTTCTAAATCTATTAATGGATAAAAAGGGTAACTTTTAATTAATCTTCCATAACTACTAAATCCTAACGAACCCTACAAGCCCTATTATTATATTATTTAAATCTCTAAAATAATCTAGATCTATATTTAACATTCTTGTTTAAAGTAGATCTAGAAACTTTTCACAAAATTTTTTATTCCTCCTCTCTTTTTCAACACATCTAAAGTAAGAATAAAAGGTTCAACGTTTCCCAGAGGACGACCCGTACTCATCTCGGTCTAGCTACGCGCGACACCGTTATTGATTGCGGTTAACTACAAACACGATTTTTCGTATCAATCAAATGGCGCCGTTGCCGGGGATACGTGCGTAATTTTTTATTTTTACTATTTGTGTTGATTTCTTAGACGAGTCATATCATTATTAACGCAAAACTGCAAATTGCATATTTAACGATTTGTGCGTGGATTTTTGCAAGGAGATCTGGAGTCACAGAATTAAGGGAAACAGGAAACAGAGACATTTTTAGAGATCCAGAAGAGCACAGAGGGACACAGAAAAAATTTCATCAAGCGATCCAACCATCTCGCGGCGGAAGCGTGGCATAAAGGGCTTCCTGCGGCGGAAACGCGGCGGCTTGAAGGGATTAGGGCTACGGAATTCTCTGGTAAGATTCTCAACTCCTTCTCTCTCTCCTCAAACCCAATAAAATCTATTTTCTGCAGGATTCTTTGCAAAATTGCGCCGCTCAAAAATCTTTTTGCAAAAAGTTTTGTGTTTGGTTTGTTTTGCATATTTAATACGGATTTTAAGGGGCAAAGACCAAATCAAGATTAGGTGGAGATTTCATCACCCTTCCTAAGCCCCACAAATCACAAACCGAGCATATAGAACAACCCTTCATTAATTTAAAAAATATCTAGACCAGACTCTAAGGACTGTCGAGCTCAATAGGAAAAAGACTAGCATAGGCATCGGCCGTTTATCCTAACTGACATTGCGGTGTCTAGGCTAGTGGTTTTTAATTAGGCCCACTGTAGTGGTGGTTCCTTCCCACTTACCTGGCCGTACTTGTCCGTGAAGAGGCGGTTTGAGGTCTATTTCTAGCCTTAGTTAGGAGCTGTCTAGAGACTGACGTAGGTAACCTTAGTTCTAGGGTTGCTTGTGCATTTTAGGGAGATTTGTCTTGAGTCCCACTTTTTCAAAACACGCCAATTTTAAATCACACACACGCTGCCACTTGCACTAAACCCGCTTAGTGCATGCTCGGCTGGACACGGGATCCTAGTGCCCGTCTTGTCCGCGTTCCTGTTATCGACGCCGAAATCGGTACTTCTTTATCTTCTTTTCCCCCACCACACACCACATCAACCGAGATGGACGGCACTCCATCAGAGTATAACACCACGCCGCCACCGCCCGCAGGTGCGCAGAATCCACCGCGCATCTCTCTCCAAGAGAGATGCTATCCTATTCGTGGTCCCCTTCCTACTTGTCTATCTCTTCCACCACCTAACGGGGATAATTTCGAAATTAAACCCCACTACATCAACCTGCTCCCCAAATTTCACGGACTTGAGTCGGAAGACGCGTACGTTTTCATCACCAAATTCGAAAACGTATGCGCAATGATGGGTACTTCACAATTGAATTTAGATGCTATGCGCTTACGTCTTCTCCCATTCACACTGTGCGACTTGGCAGAAAAATGGCTTTATAATACTGCCGCACACTCTATCGCTAATTGGGATGAATTCGTCGTAGCATTTCTTAAGAAGTTTTACCCAAATCATAAGACTGCACATGTTAGGAGCGAGATCAATCAGTTCACCCAGCTTCCCAATGAACCATTTTGGAAGTGCTTTGAACGTTTCAAAGATCTGCTTGTCCAATGCCCCCATCACGGGATACAAAGATGGGATTTATGTCGGATTATATATGAGGGCATTAATCCAGCGACAAAGCAGATGCTTGAAACAATGTGTCAATGCAATTTCATGTCTAAAGATGACGGTGAAGCATGGAAATATCTGGAAGATCTCGCTGAACACACGTTGCAGTGGGAAAGCGTAAGACCACCTTCAACTAAGGGAGGTATTCACCAACTCGATGTTTCCATCGCAGTAAAAGCCGAAATGGCAGCGATGCAGAAGAAACTCGATGCTATGGAGAATAAATTTTCATCATTCTCCCTAAATCAGGTTGCGCTTCCTAAGACCATTTGTGGTTGCTGTTCGGATCCTTCACACTTAACGGAAGAATGTCCTATGAATGCATCGTTTCAAGCTAATGCTGCTTTTCAGCAGCGACCTAGAAACGACCCTTATTCTTCTACGTACAATCAAGGATGGAAGAATCATCCTAACTTTGCTTGGAATCAAAACCAACAAAGTAATTATCAAAGACTTCCTCCACAGCAACCACAACCACAGAATCAGCCCCCCTTTCAGTCACAGAATTTCCAAAATCCGGCCAACATGTCTACACCACAAGTGGCCGGTATTGACAACTCACTTGCACAAACTCTGGATATGTTCATGAAACAATCCATGCAAAATTCGGCTGATATGAGGTCTTCTATTGATGCCCTAACGAAAAACTCCTCCTCCCATGGTGAGAGTATTAAATCAATAGAAAACCAAATCGCACAGTTAAACGCCGCAATGAGTGCAAGAGAAAAAGGGAAACTCCCATCTCAACCCCTACCGAATCCTGGCCATTCACAAAGTCATAATGTGAATGCCGTCACTACGTTGAGATCGGGGAGAGTGCTGAACAACCAAGTGGGTGAACAAGTTGATGATAGTGACACATTTGATACCCCTTCTTCTTCTTCTTCCCCTAATTCGTCTAGTCTTCCACATTCATCCGAGCCTATTCTCCGTTTTCCCCAAGGCTCGAACATTTCGCCAAATCTATCTAAGTCGATTCCCACTCCAATTTTGGGATCGAATCCATCCCCACAGTCTTCTCCACAAACGTTGGACCCAAAACTTATTGATCAAGCACCTTATCCAAACAGGTTAAGGGGCAACAGACCAAGTCCACAAATGGAGAAGATCGTAGAAATTTTTAAGCAAGTTAACATAAACATTCCTCTCCTAGATGCTATTCAACAAGTTCCGTCATATGCGAAAATCTTAAAGGACTTGTGCACTAGGAAGCGAAAAGTTCAAGTACCTAAAAAAGTTTTCCTTGCGAGTAATGTGAGCACTGCTTTTACACAACAACTACCCAAGAAACGAAAGGACCCCGGAAGTCCTACAATTTCAATTTCTATTGGGGGTAAAAATATCAATCGTGCTCTACTCGATTTAGGTGCTAGTGTTAACTTGCTTCCGTATTCTGTGTATGAGCAATTAGGGATCGGAGAGTTAAAACCTGCGCATTGCACTCTTCAGATGGCCGATCGATCTATCACCCAACCTAGGGGTGAGCTAGAGGATGTGTTAATCAAAGTCGGAGAATTTATATTCCCTGTGGACTTTATCGTTATTGATACACAACCTGTGGCAAACCCACGCAATCAAATCCCGGTGATACTCGGTCGACCCTTTTTGGCCACTTCCAACGCGGTAATCAATTGTAGAAACGGCTCTATGACCCTATCCTTTGGGAAGAAGTCAATTGAGCTTAACATTTACAAGTTGGGAAGTGAACCCTCCGAACCCTATGCTCATGTGTGTTCTGTCGAATTAATGGATGTCGACAGCAGCGAATTTGATCAACCTCATAATTCTGACTCTTTTCATATGTTGTTGCTTGACATGGACTCTTCCACCGAGTTGTCCGGGTCAACATCTAATGAGGAACCTTATATTGAGTCTGACGATCACCCCATTTTTTCTGATGACATTATTTTTCGGGGTATCGATGAAAGCTTTGAGGAAATTTTCGCTGATGAACTCGCATTTTTACAAGACACGGGTGTTGAGATGAATCAACTCCAAGATGAAGAAATTGAACCTCCACCCCCTCTTTTGGAAAATCATGACAATGCGAGTAATCCATCATTACTATCACTGTGTCGTCTCTCCAAATTGAGACGCAATCCTTTTCTAATACACCTCTTGTCACCTCCCCACTTCTTCACGTCAATAGATGACATGTTCTTCCACCAACCTTGGTGCTTCATCGATAAATTTTTTGAATGGTTGGTGTTGACCTTCGGTCTTTGCAAAGCTTGGCATTGACCAATAACCTTGACTCCCTCATGTGATTTTAAAAGATTAAAAATGTTTAACTCAAGTTTGGGGGAGGGGTGGTATATTTTGGCTCTTGAAAGAATATGATTTTTACAAAATTGTGAGCCTAAAATAAGTTTGGGGGAGGATTTTCACTTTCATATATTCTTGCCCCCATCAATAATTTCCTCCCAAGTCTACAGGTTTTTTGAGCTTAACGGATGACATCAGTGAGGACACTGCCGTAAACAGGTTTGGGGGAGGTTTGTGCTTATTTACGCATCAATTTGCATCATATTTTGCATAAGCACAACTTTAAAAAAAAATATAGAAAAAAAATTTCTTTTATAACAAAAGAGTAGAAGGTGAAAAATTACATCCAAAAGATAGAAATAGTTTAAGAAAACCAAGAAAATTAGAAGTTTTCTTATACGAACTGGTAATAAGTAGTTATGAGCTGTTGTCCCAAGGGTTAGTAAAATGAAGGAAGTCACTAATCTGAGGATAAAAATAAGTCTGAAAAATAGTTTCTATTCTGGAAGCCAAACATTTGAATGTTGGTACCCTACTATTTGCACTTACACACGTCTTGAAACTCGGGATAGTAGAGGATACCTTGAAATGCTCTTGTCTAAAAGCTAAAGTATGAAGGAAATAAAAAAAAATGAAGAAAATATAAAAATGGTGAAAAGAAAAAAATGAACACTGGTTTTGTTATCGCCAAGGCAGCATAAAAAAAATATAGCAAGGGTGCCTCTTCACCTAGTGCCCTAAGGCCAACTGGTCTGGGAGTCACTGCTAAGCCTTAGGTGGTGCAAGACGAGGAAAATATTATCACCTAATCAGCATGCACATGAGTAATCGGTCTGTTAGTACCTCAAGAAGTATTAACGGTCGCATGAAAATGTGTGCACATAAGTAATCGGTCTGTTAGTACCTCAAGAAGTATTAACGGTCGCATGAAAATATGTGAGCTAATCTTAATATTCATTAAATTAAAAAGTATTAAGGCAGATGGACAAGAGTATGATAGCTTGAATTGAATTCTCTGAGTGTAGGGATGTTCTTTACACACACGTGGGGTTATATGATCAATGTTTGGATGAAAGGTAGGAATGAAGAATAAAGACGATGTTTTATTGAGGGATGATGTGATTTCTAACATTTTTTCATGACTATTAAGATAGGGCTCATGACAACTGAAAAGCTGGCATGGTTGGAAACTCTTCTTTTCAAAGTATTTCTTTTATGGTTCTTGTCTTTATATGTAAATTTCACCATCTTTCTTTTGTTATTGGATTTTGTGGGTGTAATCCGCTGAAAACCCTCAGGAGACAACACTCCTCCTACTAGGGACACCTAGAGGTTTAACGGCTTGTTGCACGTGCTCAGTGCAATCGTGTCTGCCTACGAAAGTGTGCTTAGTTTTCTCCTTTCTTTTTCTCCTCTTGAATAAACTAGTTTGCTCGGGACGATCAAAAATAAGTTTGGGGGTATTTGTTCAGTCGATAAAACTGCACATTTGTAGTACATTTTTCCTACCATTTTTATATTAAAAAAAGGACTTTATTATAATATATTATACATATGAGGGTTTATGTGTAAAAACATTATTTTCCATGTGTTAATATATTTAATTATCATTTGGTAGGAAAATGTATGCAAATAATATTATTGATCTAATCCTAGTAGAACAAATCTACTAAAATCTTATTTGAGTTGTTGTGCAGAATATTTCCAAGTTGTTATGAAGGATTTAACAAACAAATCAATTTGTTGAAGAAAACTTGCCAAATTAAGAAGCAAACTTGGAGACCAAGTCTGGCAACATCCACGAGAAGATTTCAAATATCTAAAGCTTCCAGAAATTGCCAAATGTCATAAGGATCTACCCACAAAAATATGATGAAGTGATCTCTACCTTTGGCCGCGGAACCGCGGCCAAACCCCCCTGTTGGCCGCGGATCCGCGGCGGTTAAGAGGAGTTGGAAGCCGAGATTTTTCAGGGTGAATCTTTGCTAAATTTTACCAACTTTGGAAGCAAAGGATTTTGGTTTTAGGCTATAAAAGGGCACCGAGAGCCTCTTGGAAAAGTTATCAAGCCGAAGAGATCACGAAGTCCAAGACGGCTCACGCATCCAGGCTGATCATCAACTGTTCATCTACCTCCTTAGAAGAGATCGAGAAGCAAACTAGGTTTTTGTAATCATTTTCTAAGGAATCAAAGTGTACTTGATCTTGTTGATTAATAAAGGTAGTTCTTTTTCTTATTCTATTTCTTCGTAGTTTAATTATGCAATTTCTCTCCATCTCTTTTTCTCCCAACATGCGCGAGTAATTCTCCGCTTGTTAGGGTTCGTAGGATTAGGGTAGGTTAATGGGTGATGAAAATAATTAAACCCTTTTTAAGTCCTATAAAGTTTAGGAACTTTATCAAAATAATCCTTAACATCCTAATCGGGCGCGCTAGCAATTCTTTGCTAGTTCCGACCGCGATTAGAGATTAGATTAATGATTGTTTTGGTAAAGGCTAGATATGAACGGAGTTCCGTGTCAAGATAAGGGTTACGAGTGGGATTCCTTTTCCCTCCAGAAACCCTAATCTACACGCATCACCGTCGTTCTAGTTCTAAATCTATTAATGGATAAAAGGGTAACTTTTAATTAATCTTCCATAACTACTAAATCCTAACGAACCCTACAAGCCCTATTATTATATTATTTAAATCTCTAAAATAATCTAGATCTATATTTAACATTCTTGTTTAAAGTAGATCTAGAAACTTTTCACAAAATTCTTTATTCCTCCTCTCTTTTTCAACACATCTAAAGTAAGAATAAAAGGTTCAACGTTTCCCAGAGGACGACCCGTACTCATCTCGGTCTAGCTACGCGCGACACCGTTATTGATTGCGGTTAACTACAAACACGATTTTTCGTATCAATCAACAACTCCTGACCCGGCTACGCTCCCCCGCTGCTTCTTAAAGGAGAGGTAAACCCACCTCGAGTCGCTCGCGCGAGTTCCGGGGTGACTTTTGTAAATAAGGGAGGAGGCAAGGATGGACAGACTAAAGGCGATCATCTGCAACTTCAGCCGGATCAGGAAGCCGAGGAGAATCCTCCAGGCGTTTGGCACTAGCTGGCCTGAGGCTAACCCAAAATAATTTAGCGCAACTACAACCTCAGGAGAGAAAGGCAGACGCATTCAGGCCCAAAAGGCTTCCAGGTACAAGGCGATCTCTCTACCCCTCACCTGATCTGCCCTCTCTCCTTCTCGGCCAAGCGTAGCGAGTAGCCAGAAGGAATATGGAAACAAGACTGGGCGGTGACAAGCTTGTCCGTGTATCTCACTGAGAACGACGCACCAGGAGCGTCCACCGCCACCGCTCCGGGAGCCGCCCCTGACGCGCGACACCAGGAAGAGGATCTGACCCCAACTTTCCGGAAGGGCTCCAACCCAGGGGAAGAATCCATAAAATCTACCCCTACGACATCTACAGACTCCTCAAAACAAGACATCTAACCTTGTAGGAAGAATTCCTCAAGAAGAGAAAATGCAAGATCCGACCTAAATAGGAGAGCGCCGAGCTAACAAGACCAAGAATGAGGAAAACGTTAAGAGGGAGAGATCCTGGGTCAGGCTTCCCCTCGATTTATGCTACCAGCATCCTCATCCAATCGCGACGATCGACTCCCGCCAAAATGGTTCACTGCTTTCGACGGCCACGGTCGCTCCACCTGTCGCAAGCACATTGGCAGCGTCCCATCAGACGCCAGAAGCCTGCGGTGTAAGTCTACGCTAGCGCCCCGGCCGTCTACAGACGCCAAATGCGGAACAAAAACTTTTTAACTGGCGCTATCGTATACTTTAACCCGGATATGCCATTATTGCTAAACTAACAAACTGTAAAGAGTGTAGGAATGTTATACCGAACGATCCGAGTCCTTCGTTCTTCAACCATCATCCCACGCTCCGTTGCAGTACTCTGATCTCGTCGATCTCCGATCTCCTCCGTCGAGGTGGCACCACATGATCGGTTCTTTAAACGGGCTCCCGCCTCTGACTCGAGGCAACTCGATCGTCAAGTTTGCTAAAAGAGACGACCAAGATTGATGTAGAGAATGAGTAGATGACTTTGTCTCACTTCGTCCAAATCCGTGGACGATCGGTTAATGAAGTTGCCGTGGAAATCGGGTGATGGAATGAAATGAACTGTAAATTCCATACACCCCAAAACTATCATATCTTTTCAAGAATGAATCAAGTGAGAGAGTATGAGAGAGAGAGGAGGCTTATCATATATGTGAAGGAGGGAGGTGACCGTAGGAGAGGGGGGGTGACCATATGATAAATATCATATGTGAACACTTACAAATATCTTGCTTAAAGATCTTAAGCAAAACAAGAAAGTAATGAAATCAAAGCATGAGTCACAAAGCTTAGTCACCAATTCTAGAACCTTCTAGAACCTTCTAGAAGCTCGACTCACTCTCATCCAAGAAAAGATAAATCCGCCTTTAACCAAATGTTAAAAGACGGCTGATAGAAAACTGGAAACTGGCAACTTCCAAAAGTGATCCTGAAACGACTTTCAGGATAACCCCGAAACTGTATAAATATACCCGCATTTGTATTACGACCGAATACAAATGCAACTGAGACAAAGATATTAAACCTACTCAATATAATACTCGGATCCGGCTTAAACCAAAGCCGACCAGTATTATCTGCCCGAAAAATAACACGTGCGTAAACGCACGTGCATTTTCCGAACCCTGCCATAAAACCATACGGCCTCTACAACGTTTCGCCCGAACTTGGGAAACTGTCTGTGGGGGACTCTAATGACTCGTCAGCACCCTGGCAGTGGGTTTAACCACAAACCGTCAGCGGCACTAGCTATGCATAACGGCTGCCCACGGACTGACCTCAAGGGTGGCCGAGGAGCGAACTCAAGGGAGACCGATGAGCGAACTCCTCCAGAAACCCTACTGAGCCTAACAGTGACAATGTATATACAGTCCGGTCCGTTCGTCAATGAGTATCGCATATCTGCCTAGGGGGCTAGTAACGTCAGACCTCCAAGAGCAGTATAAGTCATGTCGGAGTGAAGCCCAATAACACCCTGAGATACTGCTGGAGTACCTACCAGTAAATCTCCTGCCACGGCCGTGGGCTTTGTGTAATGGCTCTCCTAGACACAGTACGATCTCGCCCCCAATACCGGGAGAGACGAATCCCCTGCCGATCCGCTCACGTGCCTCCATATGGCTCGGGACTGTACCCAAAAGCTACCTGTTTGCACGACTCCTTTGAGCCGTGGTAGGGTAGAAATCAAAGCACAGTGGGAACTCACACGAGACAAATGACGACCTCAGGTCGATGAACTAACCTGTACACATGTCACCAGGGAACTGCTATCTGACGATAGGTATAGTACTAACTAGCAGATTCCCGGCGAGTCCTGTCCGGTGTACTCATAACCCAATGAGCACCTGTATACATCTTAGGTGATCCAACTGACACCAGTGGCTTGTGAGACCGGCCACCGCCCCTCGTCGGGGTCTCGACTGTACACACTAGTCTACTCCGGAGTATCGATGCCCTGTCTCGAAACTCCCACGACTAGGGACCACAATTAAGGATATGCATATAAACTACCCAACTCTCACGTATATGATCGCCATCATACTGTTGGTAGTAAAGCAAGATCCTAAGGGCTCTATCAAAGTGTAACATGCAATCAGTCACCTGAACATGTACACGACTGATAAAGGCAAACCAGATAGCATACTATTATCTCGAGTAAGACTGTGCTACCGGGATAGGTCCTCCGCAATCATTGCAATCACGTACCTGCGATCCAATAATTGACTATGAGGGCACTATCTCCAACAATCTCCCACTTGCACTCAAGGCTAATATTGCGATGTCGACTACTCACAGCCCGTGTGAAACCGAAAATCCAACTCCTCTACTAATCAGTTTCACAGAGCCCGTTTGTAAAACTATTGTGTTCGAGAAATAGCCTCGGTGAGTGGATCCGCCTAGAAGTATCTTTCTATATCTCTCTTAATCTCAAGTTCGCGGAGAAAGCCATCTCCCGAATTGAGTAGTACCTGTCTTAGAATATGTCTGGATATCTGATGGGACCTTAGTTCATAAATGAACTCCATATCCAAATTTCTTAGACTGAATCGATCACTGAACCTAATCAGTATCGGGCACCTTGCTTCCCACAGTATCCTCTTGGACCACCTGTCCATAATACTGTCCCTCTTCGTCAGAGGGAAAACTATAACTCTGACAATCACTCTGTCATCCATGTCACCTTTGAAGCCTGGAATGATAATCGTCTCCCGTTATCAAATCCGTAGAACATGTACCAATGTTCTAAAACTGCTTCCTTATGTTTCTTCAGGATTGGATTAATACAAACTTATTGCATCTAGTGCAAAACCAACATTTGGTGTGGTACTTGACATCACATGATTGACTCAATTGCCTAAGCAAGTGATCTGCCAATCATGCACATCCCTCTCCCCTTTAGTCTTTACGACACCTTTAGAGAGGGTGACTCCATCACCTGCAGGTACACCACCATGCTAGGAGTCAACTATTCCAAAAACCATTTAGAATATCTGTCAAAGTACCCACATTGGGAAACTACCCAAATCCAGATCTAAAACCATAGATCCAGAAACCAGAATGTCAAATATTATATCCATGTCCTTTCTGGAGAAACAACTGTGTGACGACCACAGTACAACCGATCGTAGTATAGGAATTTTACTTCCTACTCTGTGTATGTCATCCTGATACCATGACATCACACCCTACTACCTTCTTAACTGATCCATCCCCTATTCTGATTGAAGTCAAACCCATGACTGTCACATCAAAATTAGATGATCTATCTCCGCTATAACTGCTTAAGTCTATAAATAGATATAAGCATCTTGCCCACTATGCTTCCGTTGCTCCCACTGACTACGACAACCTTTCTACCGGGTCTCATATCCTGGAACAACAGTAGTGTCAAGTCTGGGTAGATAAGAACCTCCCTGTCACCGTCCTTGAGGCTACCGAAGTACCTCTCGGGTGTCTGAGGTTACCTACCATACCTGCGGAGTGGCTATTGGAATGTCAAACCTGATTGAATATTTAGGTCCTATTAAATTTTCCGTAATCGTTCGTGGTTCTGGAATCATTTCCAGTTCTACCATACTCCCACTACTGTTTTCTGAAAAAGATCCATTTTTACTAAAACTGTGGCGAGTCAAGAACAATATCACTATTGATCTTCCAAATGGTAGAATATCAACCCTCGTCATAGCCAGGGTCAACCCATAAACAGCCATTACAGAAACGTGCCCTGAGTTATCCAGTGTCTGGTTTTAATCATAAGCTGGACAACTCCCCGTACCTTAATTTCTTTTAAGGTACGATCCATTCTATATCCAATACAAAAACTTTGGCACTTATTTAATTGGAACCAAGATTCAATCCATGCAGCTGTCTCCAGTGCATATCAACTTAATGGAAAGATGCTAATCAGCATTACTCAACTTAGGAATCCATCCATTTATGAGTAACCTGAAAGAGAAACACGTTTCTCAAAACCATCACTATCATCTGAATACCAATCACAAGAATCTACATCTTCGATCATTTTGAAGAATCCCGATACTTGTGATACCCGGTTCTCTACTTTATTCTTATACCCACAACTTCTCAAAACTTAGACCTTGTATTTCTACGAAACACTCGTCTAAATACTAGAGAAGTTATAAGTAAACAGAACATAGTACGAGGACCTACCCCTTTGTCCTGATGGACATTTGGACAACATACAATACTCTGTATAAGTCCGCTGAGTTGAACAACTCAAAACCTGTGCGTTGTAGGTGGAAAACTGTACCCTGGCGATTTCCTCAAATATCACCAATTACAACGAATTCCGATATAATGAGGATGATCACCTAATTCCCAATATCTTACTCCCACTCATCATCTGTAAAACCATACAGATATGAGAATGAAACCTGGTAAATACATACCCTTGGAGTAAGTGTCTAATCGGGAAAACAGTTTTTCCTTTAACAATGTACTGAAACATGAAAATGTTTCGTAGGGGTATCCTGGTATTTATAGTAATGCCTCTTCCATAATCCAATTCATGACTTCAACCGTATATTTTATTGCCTTCTCTTCAAATCCCTTTATTTGTCTTTAGTCGTTACCTTCTGTACACCATCGTTAGGCTAAATGGTTTTCTTCCTTCCCTACCGTTCGGCACCAGCCTATGGTTTGGAAGAAGACTATCCAGTAAGCATAATAGGTGTACCCTCCTAAACCAAGGAGTACTCGCAACTGAGAGAAGGTGATGATAAAAGACAACAGAATAATACCTTATTCTTTTAAAGGTGAAATAGGAGCGGCGATGAAGTACGCGGTTTTGGTCGTGAATGATATCAGTCGCAATTTACTTTGCCCTCTTTCTAATCCCTTTATTTTGTCTTTACATATTACCTTCTGCACACCCTACTTAGGCTAATTGGTTTTCTTCATTCCCTACCTTTCGGCACCAGCCTATGGTTTGGAATAAGACTATCCAATAGGCGTAATAGGTGTACTCTCCTAAACCAAGGAGCTCTCGCAACCTGAGAGAAGGTGATAATAAAAGACAACTGAATAAACCAATTCTATTTCTCCTGAACCTGGATCCATCCCCGAAGAAGTCCCTTCGAGTTCGTATATAACCATACGATGGCTCTATCCAATGGAAGTGGATATCCGTAGTAATACGGGTGTTCTGAGAAATTCAAAGGGTAAAAGAAGGAGTGGCAATGACTTATGCAACTCAGACAATCCAAAAGCCAGTATTTTAAGAAGGTTCGGTCAACCTGGTCACTGAGTCATAGTCTAGGGTCGGTCAAAGGTCGCTGCCAAAGAGAGAGAGAGAAAAGAAACACTCTGCGTGCACTCTATCCTAGATCAGAATGGTCATCATTTTATCTAATCCGGAAACCTCCCACTGTCCTGTCAAATTCTCCTCCAAACCTAAAGAAGAATCAATCGGGATCACCCGAAGAGTAAACCAACTCATCAGTGGGAATCGGGATCCAACTCTCATCGCATGTTAACGTGATGGAATGCATCCACGTTATTCATACTCCAGAAGGTATGCGCATACTTGGCAAGTTTCAGTTTCTTTAGAAACTCCCGATATCATTTTCTTGCCCCATGCTCTTATGACCTTGGCGAAAGTCAACAAATCATAAGTCACATGTCAAGTTCTGCCCGTCATTATCTTGTTAATTTGAATCCACCCGTACATACCCTTGACGAAAGCCAACAAGGTAATACGACTGTCCCAAACCAACTCATCTATCTATGCAACAAATGAATACCCAGCAGCTACCAAACACTATGCCTTGACGAAAGCCAACAAACATAGCTTGAATACTACTGACCATCCATAAGAAACGACGGAGGGCTACGACTGGTTTTTGGCGAAAAACCTTTAACGTAGTGAACTTGATATCGCTGAAGGAACCTGATAGCTTTTTTTTTTAAAAATATAGTGGCGAAAACCTTTTGCTAAAGAGGTCACTCCCGGTTAAGGGATCTCGGCTCTTTCCTCGTGGAATGAGGTGCAGGATATTCCACTGAATACCACGATGCAAAGCAACTTGTAATCGACTATAGTAAAGTTATTACCCTGACGCAAACTTCTGTCCAAGGGGTCTTTCCCGGTGAAGGGATATCAGCCCTTGCCTCGTCGAATGAGGTGCTGGATATTCACACCGAATACCGCTATGCATAACAAAAAGAAACGTCTTTGTAATAACACCTTTTTAAAATTGTTCCAACAACTCAAACAGGTTTGTTTTACTTTGCATTGATCAGAATCAACGCAGTCCCATTATTCAATCACACCAGAAAAGAACGAAAATAAAATGTACGTATATGCCATCCGCATTCGTCACTGGGTCCCGTCATCACTCGTTAGGTTACTTAACTAACGACAGAGCGGGGGCTGGACTAGCGCGGGTGTAAAACATATACAACATCTAATAGTATATAAACCAATATACAATAATCGCTCCAGGCGTGATAGTATGCAACATTACAGAAAAGTAATAAGCATCACAGAACAATACAGATATCTGGGATCCCCGAGTTTCACAGAGCCGCTGCTGAAACTCGACGTTCCCCTGTCGTGTGGATAGCCTGTGCAATGAAACCTAGACCCCTACGGGTGCGGCAAGTTACCCGCCAAAACCTGAAGCGAGGTAGTCCCCACAGCATAGTGAATGGAACACCCGGCACTTCACGGAATCCGGTAAATTGAGCACCCCTCCTTGGGTCAACCTATACCCCCTATGAGTGCGGCGAATAGTCTGCCAATTCTGAAGTGGGGTCCCTCTGCCTCTCAAAGCCATGAGATGCGGACCCGTTGCCCTCCCGAACCCGGCTATCCGTGCACTCCGTCTCGGGGCAAAACCTAGTACAGTAATGAAAAATAGTACAATAGGTACATCGACCGCAACCTGGTCGTGCCCCAAAAGAATATTATACAACAGGCAGTGACGGCAGTCCACAAGTTGGACGCTCGCCCCGCAATATCAAATGTACAAATAAACTCAACCTGTACTACCATTGCACACTGCTATCCACCACGACAAATCCGCAACATCACAGCACAACACAGAACATCAACGCGAATGTCACGTTCGCAAACCCGTCTAAAAGAACTATAGCAGTCAAACGCGGTTTACCGATCAAATGACATTCCCGGTCGGAGATATAATGTAAGCACTGTAAACTAACGTGTTTAAATTTCGATCGACCAAAGACCAAATTTCAAAAAATGGGCCCCACTGCTTACTGGTGAACAGTAACAAAACCTGGGCCAAAACTGTATTAACCAGAAACCCCAAAATCCAAAGAAGAACCCACAGAAAAAAATTGGGAGCACGTGCTCCTCACATGGCCGCGGAAGGGCGGCCAAACCATGGGTTTGGCCGCGCTTCCGCGGCAACTTGGAGGGATCACGACCCCAAATTTTGTCGTGGGTCTTAAAAAACCCTGCACGGATTTTTAAGATGTACAGAAATCAATTTTGACACCGTTTAAAATCAACAGAAACTGTCAAGTAAGGAAAATGCGATTTTGGCAGTTTTCGATTTTCGGTCGGATCGATGTTTTAAACGCGTTAGCACAAGTTAGTATAGCAAAATGGTGAGGCTCTGATACCACTGTAAGTCTACGCTAGCGCCCCGGCCGTCTACAGACGCCAAATGCGGAACAAAAACTTTTTAACTGGCGCTATCGTATACTTTAACCCGGATCTGCCATTATTGCTAAACTAACAAACTGTAAAGAGTGTAGGAATGTTATACCGAACGATCCGAGTCCTTCGTTCTTCAACCATCATCCCACGCTCCGTTGCGGTACTCTGATCTCGTCGATCTCCGATCTCCTCCGTCGAGGTGGCACCACATGATCGGTTCTTTAAACGGGCTCCTGCCTCTGACTCGAGGCAACTCGATCGTCAAGTTTGCTAAAAGAGACGACCAAGATTGATGTAGAGAATGAGTAGATGACTTTGTCTCACTTCGTCCAAATCCGTGGACGATCGGTTAATGAAGTTGCCGTGGAAATCGGGTGATGGAATGAAATGAACTGTAAATTCCATACACCCCAAAACTATCATATCTTTTCAAGAATGAATCAAGTGAGAGAGTATGAGAGAGAGAGGAGGCTTATCATATATGTGAAGGAGGGAGGTGACCGTAGGAGAGGGGGGGTGACCATATGATAAATATCATATGTGAACACTTACAAATATCTTGCTTAAAGATCTTAAGCAAAACAAGAAAGTAATGAAATCAAAGCATGAGTCACAAAGCTTAGTCACCAATTCTAGAACCTTCTAGAACCTTCTAGAAGCTCGACTCACTCTCATCCAAGAAAAGATAAATCCGCCTTTAACCAAATGTTAAAATACGGCTGATAGAAAACTGGAAACTGGCAACTTCCAAAAGTGATCCTGAAACGACTTTCAGGATAACCCCGAAACTGTATAAATATACCCGCATTTGTATTACGACCGAATACAAATGCAACTGAGACAAAGATATTAAACCTACTCAATATAATACTCGGATCCGGCTTAAACCAAAGCCGACCAGTATTATCTGCCCGAAAAATAACACGTGCGTAAACGCACGTGCATTTTTCGAACCCTGCCATAAAACTATACGGCCTCTACAACGTTTCGCCCGAACTTGGGAAACTGTCTGTGGGGGACTCTAATGACTCGTCAGCACCCTGGCAGTGGGTTTAACCACAAACCGTCAGCGGCACTAGCTATGCATAACGGCTGCCCACGGACTGACCTCAAGGGTGGCCGAGGAGCGAACTCAAGGGAGACCGATGAGCGAACTCCTCCAGAAACCCTACTGAGCCTAACAGTGACAATGTATATACAGTCCGGTCCGTTCGTCAATGAGTATCGCATATCTGCCTAGGGGGCTAGTAACGTCAGACCCCCAAGAGCAGTATAAGTCATGTCGGAGTGAAGCCCAATAACACCCTGAGATACTGCTGGAGTACCTACCAGTAAATCTCCTGCCACGGCCGTGGGCTTTGTGTAATGGCTTTCCTAGACACAGTACGATCTCGCCCCCAATACCGGGAGAGACGAATCCCCTGCCGATCCGCTCACGTGCCTCCATATGGCTCGGGACTGTACCCAAAAGCTACCTGTTTGCACGACTCCTTTGAGCCGTGGTAGGGTAGAAATCAAAGCACAGTGGGAACTCACACGAGACAAATGACGACCTCAGGTCGATGAACTAACCTGTACACATGTCACCAGGGAACTGCTATCTGACGATAGGTATAGTACTAACTAGCAGATTCCCGGCGAGTCCTGTCCGGTGTACTCATAACCCAATGAGCACCTGTATACATCTTTGGTGATCCAACTGACACCAGTGGCTTGTGAGACCGGCCACCGCCCCTCGTCGGGGTCTCGACTGTACACACTAGTCTACTCCGGAGTATCGATGCCCTGTCTCGAAACTCCCACGACTAGGGACCACAATTAAGGATATGCATATAAACTACCCAACTCTCACGTATATGATCGCCATCATACTGTTGGTAGTAAAGCAAGATCCTAAGGGCTCTATCAAAGTGTAACATGCAATCAGTCACCTGAACATGTACACGACTGATAAAGGCAAACCAGATAGCATACTATTATCTCGAGTAAGACTGTGCTACCGGGATAGGTCCTCCGCAATCATTGCAATCACGTACCTGCAATCCAATAATTTACTATGAGGGCACTATCTCCAACATGCGGCACGTCACATCAGCCAACAGGCACTCAACACCTGGCCTGTCGCTTCAGCAAAAGGGCACACGATCCGGCGCACCCTTTTTAATGCAGGTATCTCTCCCTGATTCGCTGACATCACCCAGAAAAAACAACCGATCACCCAGGGACACGCCCGACGATATCTTCGAAAAGGAGCTCACCTCGGGTGACCCGGCAAACCACTCTCGACCCGACCCGTCAGCCGTTCGGGACGAGAGTGGGGGGATAATGATGATGCTCGATATCGATGATCTCCCAGATCAGGGCACATGGCAGATGACGTGTCCCGGATCATGCAAGAAAGGACCTACAGTGGCCGACCAGACCGCACCTGTGCTCATCCTACCGAGCGAACGCTGGCTCGCCTTCAAGCCCCCTGCACAACTGGCCTCCTCGGCCTCACAACTTGTCTCTGAGCTACCACAGAAACAAGATACCTCGGCTCTCCCGCTCGTCAGTGAGCTTTCCCGCCCGTCCGCGAGCTCTCCCGCCGAGGTCATCTTTCTCGGTCTCATCGACCGACCAATAGCACCGCTTGCAGGAGTAACCGCCATCCCGTGAATCTCGCCATGTGTGAGATCTCCGCCGGCCACATCCCACGTTCCACGCCACCATGATCCCCCATTAACGAGCCTGTCTCGCCATTAATGGGAGGTCCCGCTCATTACACGGGCGTGACGTCGGGAGCGTAACGGCCGGCGCGATTCTCGCGTCTGCCTCGCCTGCTGCCACCGCTATATAAACCCCTCTTCCAGACGGTTCAAGTAAGCCATTTTTACTCCATTAAGCCGTTACTCTGCTCGGATCTTTAGTCTAACTTGACCGTCGGAGGTTCCTCGGTGGTACAACCACCCCGGGACTTTCTTGCAGGTAACTCGGCAACCACAACCTCAAACCCATTAAGATCCACACTCACCAGGAGAGACAGCCTCCAGATCCAATCTCAGCTACCCATCGCCGCCATCAGCAGATCAACGGAAGGCAACATCTGAAGGAGGTATACGACCCCCATCAGATCTAGAGAGCCCTTTTAACAAATAGAACTAAATCCAAAGAAAGGGCTCTCTAGATCCATAAGGTTTCCACGTGTGTAACAACAATTAGCATCAGAGCCTTGCTATTTGGTTTTACGATTTAAGTTTACGGTAGGTGACGACACTTGTACCCGCTCCCCATCTTTTTATATTATGATTCTGAAGATCTGGTTCATAGGGATCCGAGGAAAAGATTTTTGCTTCGAAATTAAAGATGACGAATAACAAGATCAATAATATCAAGTTCGAGGTGGAGCAATTTAATATTACTACGGAGAAGTTTAAATCAGTTTTGGCTTCTATTCAGGTACTCAAATATGAGGAATGTTTGCAACCTCGGTAAGAGGGTCGCACCAGTTTCGCAGTTCTAGACGAAAACGATGACAGTTCGCAGTTTCAAGTTTTGGAGCTGTGCCAGAGAGGGAACGAGGAGAACTAAGGCAACCCTAAGGATACAAGACAAAGGCAACACATGCCAATTACCCATTTTCATGCATTCTAAGCATTTCACACACAGCTTCTGATAATCAAGGAATAGCAGACAACATATGTTGCATTTCCTTTTTTATGTTAAAAGTTGATACTTGAAGAATGGTAGGTTCATAATTCAATATGATTTTTTACTGCATTTATATTTCATTACTCTTCCTTTTTTCTTAAAAAAGTTGAATTATCGTTGAGTAAATGATTACTCATTTAGGTTGGAAGTCTACAAGACTAGTGGCGGAGACAGGATTATGGTTCAGTGGTGTCACTCTTGAATCACGTTAAGCCTATAGGACCCTACCGTAACCCAAGTAAGCCGAAAACTCAGAAATCTAAACTTTTTTAGGAAAATAATGGAGGTGAAGTCTTGAAATAAAGGTATAATGAAATCAAGTTCTTCTTAAAAATATAATGTTATATGAAAATACAAGTAGGTTGTATACTATAGTTGAAAACATTTTCGTCATTTGAAATTTGGGCAGCACCTCCTTTATAAATTTTGATCCAAAAACCAATACATATACAATAATAATATAGTATCCCCAAGCGGGAGCTAGCTCTTCGCTAATTGGCGGAATCACAACCACACAAATAAGAATATACGACGCCCAAGGCGAATATCAACCACAGAAAAGAATAGAGAAAACCAAAACGCTATCAAAACCAATATAGGAATATATACAAGTCTCGACTCGAAATACAAAGAATATACAAACCAGACTCTAGGTCTACCAAATATACAGTCTGGTTGATGGAGCTTTTAACTAGATATAAATGAATAATGAATATATAACAGTGGTTACGCTCTATACTGTAACCCACCACCGATGCAAATCATCCAGAAAGGAGCAATGTGCCAGCAAGCTGCTACTGAATCCGAGCGGTCGATCCTGTAAGAAAATTGTGGCACAACGGGAGTGAGTTACCAACTCGTGAGTAGAAGACATCATCTGGTAAAAATCGAATGTATGACGATCTCCTAGGCTATACTATAATATAATAATATAATACCGTGTAGTAATAAGGATGATTGTGTATACATAAGTATAATAATAATGATAATATCGTGCCTGTGGTAATATATGATATTATGCCATCCGTGTCTTACAAGAGTATATATATGTATCATCCAACGTGTACCCATCAACAACACTCGAAATCATCATAAAACCCGTGTCCAGCATTGACACGTAAATCCTCATATCTTAGATGCCGTCTCATCAGATCGGCCCTCATATCCATCTGTCTCAAATCGCTCCGGTCGGTATCTTTTGGATGTCCGCCGAGTCCAATACTGTCACCAGTGGGTAGTGTTCCCCTGCCAGGCTCAACATCTCTCTATACGATTTTCTTGCCTCGGGGTACCATACCGGGTCCACCATATACCCGCAGTCGGTGCCTCCTCTCTCCTCGAATCGGACGAATATACACATAACTCAGAACCGAGAAAACTCATGGTGGATGCCAAACATCATATCAAGAGAAAACCGCGTATTTAGAAATAAATCATAAGTTTTTAAAATATATCTGCGGTTTCTCAAATCCATAAATCTCATGAAAACCGAATCTCATAAGTATGAAACAATAATGAAACAATATGTACAGGAACTGAACAAATCTGAAATGCATAACTAGTGTGTTTATATGGGTGTGGCGTTTAACTAGGTAAGGAAATGCGATAATTGAACTAGTAAGTGTGGTACGTGTTTACTAAATAATAACTAAAATGCTACCAGTTATAAGGTGATACGGTGAAGTAGCGACTTCTAATGTGTACGTGGTATGGCAATTACAGATGATGAGTGTGTGAGCCGGCGAGTATGTGTACGTGCAAGATGCGCATCATCGATAATGGTGCGTGTGCCCTAGCAGACGAAGTCATATAAAGATAAGGACAAGGAACGTAGTATGTATGTCGCAAATGAAAATAATACGGCGTAACAAAAAGAGGAAAGCACAAACACAAACAGTATTAAATACGTAACTACATATGTGCTATACAGTTATACTTTAAAATCGTACGAATCGTTATTTTTTTGAAAATGCGGCTATGGGAGAAAAAGATACTATTTGAAAATCCGTAGTGTCCCTTGAGATTGTCATTTAAAAGTGCATAGCGATCCGTTAGTTTTGAAAATAGGAATGGCTCTAAATATATCCTAATATCTACTTAAGTGATTAAAAAACAATATTTTTCCGAGTCGATACATACATAAGTCGGCGATCCATCCTTATAGTATCACGTACGGTATAATTTATCATACGGTATCATCAAATCAAGAGTACGGATCTATCGTCACGTATATCATATCATCTCATCTCATCATATATCGTCATATGCCGTATCATCTCGTATCGCATCATGAATATGTATCATCTCATATCATCATATAATATATCATATTGACTCATATCATCATAGCATATCATATCCTCATCTCATGATGTTATATTGAAATTATCCTCTAATATATAATATATATATATATGTGTGTGTGTGTATGTGTAACAACATATATACAAAAGTCTCAAGGCTAAGAGAAATAAGAACTAAGGATATTCCTCCCTACGAGCATACTTACTATTGTTTATAATATCCTAGAACCTTATTAGCTAAGTATACATATCTAATATTTATATATATAACTATGTACCTAGTATCCTAGTACTACGATTGCGGGATGCTATACGCCATCCACTCGACTTCCCTTCTAGATATACATCTACTCACCTATTACGTCTTGCTCTAGCCGAAGTCGATGAACGTCTTGCTCTTTTTCATCGCTCCGGAAGTCCACACGATTGTACCTACAAATCAATGCATATCATATCAAAACCAAAATCAATCCGAAAATCGATACGACAAGAGAAGCGCACATAGGTTAGAACCTATGGTCCACGCATACAAGAACAACAAAACAACCCTCAATATTGACGTACAAATGTCAAACGACCGGGTCAAAACTCAAATATCAAAACCAAGTTTTCAAAAGTCGCAAAAATACAATTTGAAACTTAGTAAAACACACACAAATTTTTCTTAAAGTGAAATTAGACCTTTTAGCATATAGGATTGGCCTAGATATGGTATGTGTATGCTACAGAACAAAACCCAAATCGTAATTCCAAGACCAAGCCGCAAATTGCGGCCAATATGAATTTTTTGGCTGCCAAGTGTAACGACTCTGAAATTGCTGTACAAAATTACTTGTTTATTGTATAGAAAGGGTATTTCAGTCTGTTGTAAAGTTATAAATTAGATTTGTTTAATAAAAGCAAGAAGGAACTTGTAACTCACTGGTAAAGCCTCTACACTGCTGCGACATAGCCTGTGCGTTCGAATCCCATCAGACTCAATTATTTTTTAAATTTTTTTTAAAATTTTTTGAAAGGCCAAGAGTTGCACGTGTAATTTATAGAAAAAGGAAAAGTTTCAGAAAAATCAAACATGCCCAAAGAGGAGTAAATACACACCTAGACACGTGACACGAATCTCATGACAAGCCAGCGAGGTCCGACCGCCCGTTTCCCCTTTTTGGCCGCTACCGACGGTCGATATAAGCCTATTTCCCTCCGTGTTTTGCACACTAGTCCTTTCGACTCCCCTCAACTCTCCTGCACTGTTTGATTTTCCTGCAATTAAATAGTGACCTTTAAATTCATCATTTAACACCTATTTTAATTCTTTTAATTCAAAATTTTAATTTCTAAACCCTAATTCTTCACTATAAATAGCACCCCATCACCTAGCTCTTCCCCATTCTGAAAATTCTATCAAAAATTCTTTCAAACTTTCTAAAGACCAAGTGGAGTGAGGAACCCAAGTGGAGTAGCAAGCCAAACTCGAGGACCGAAGCCTTTCCGACGATACCACGACACTCAAAAGCTTTCTTGTTAATGCTTTAAACTAGTAGTTCCCTTCATCTCTCTCTTTTTCCATCTCAAAACAAATTTTTAAAACAAATCGACAAAAGTGGAGTTATCTCCGATATAATCTTCTTTTTAATATTTGTAATCCACGTGACAAGAAAATTAAATCAAACTAACATCCTATACTAATCTTAACCTTATTGACATCATTAGCTTTTAGTTTAATAAAAAAATCATGTGAAACAAACATATAATGGAATTTTTCATTAAAATACCATGAACTTTAGTATAATCTTTCTTGATAACTAGATTATCTACCTTTAGGGAAACTTCACGGGGTAACGACCTACCCCTTACGCACACTATGATTTTATAGCACGATATTCTAAGTATATGGGTTATTCAAAGAATAAATTTTCTTTAAAATACCACTCCTTTTCAAAACGGCTTTCTTTTATTCAGTATATTTTTAAATTCTTGGCAATTACGTCTCTACAACACACGTCAGAGGACCCGCTAATGGATGGTGTGGATTATCGCACATCCTTGGAATAGTAGAGCGAGATGTAAAACTCCTCACGGAATATTCGGTCTCGAAAGGAAAAAAATACGGTTTTTAAGAAATATGTCTTTTCTAAATAAAAAACTAAATTTTGGAAAAATATATAAAACTATGTGTAACGATTCTGTTTTAATGTACAAAATTTTCTTAAAGTTAATGTATTGAATGAAGTATTTGCAAGCCTGAGTATACTTTAAGTATTATTTTGTTTGAAAAATAACAAGAAAGCACTTGTAACTCATTGGTAAAGCCTTGCACTGCTGTGACGTAGCCCATGTGTTCGAATCCCATCAGCCATATATAATTTTACTAATTTTTCTTTTAAAACTTTTTGGAAATCCAAAAGTTTACACGCGAAATACACGTAAAAATGAAGAGTCGCTGAAAATAAACATGTGGAAAATGTTATATGAACCGATAGAGACACGTGGCACCAATCCAAGCCCCAACCCACTCCAATCGACCAACAAGATGACAAAAATGGCCGGCGGCTCCTGTTCCAACCATCGAGAATGTTCCAAGATTTTGAACCCTAAACCTTTGGCCTACACCCACTACTCCTCTTATGTTTGTTTTTCCTGCAATTAACCAGAGAATTAAAATTAAGCTTTTAATCTAAGTTTAAATGCATTTTTATTCTCTTTTTAATTCTCAAAACCCTAATTCTATCCTATAAATACAACCCCACACCCTAGTCCTCTCTATTTTGAAATCCATTATAAAAAATTCTCAAATTTTTCTAAGTCAAAGATGTGTACAAGTGGAGTTAGCCCAAGGTCAAGTTCTGGTGACGATTCAAGAACATTCCAGTGATCCCGCGACTCCACGAAGCTCTCAACTTGTTCCTATACCTCCCCTCTCTCATTCCAACTCATAAGTTCCCTCTTTTCTTTTCTCTTCCTAACTTAAAAAATTCTCTTTTCAAAACTCGTCGGAAGTGGAGTTATCCGATATATGATTACATTTGTTAAAAACGCCATCTTTCTTAATAACCTATCGTCCAAATCATTATATCTTGTTTACTAATCTTAAAGCAAACTTTGAGTACAAGTTTCATATTAAAATACCATGTTATGTAATTTTTATTGCACTTTTACGTTTATATACCACAAACTTTACATACGACATCTTTTATCATATATGCTTGTACTACCTTTAGTAAAATCTCACGAGATAATAAGCTACCTCTCACAACACGCACCTTGACATAGCACGATTTCTTTTTAACATATTTTGGGACCAATACTACTGTTACATTAAAATACCATAATTATTAAAAACCGTATTCTTTAAATTTGTATTATTTACATTTCTTGCAATTAAGCCTCTACAACGTTTTTTGGTGAACCCGATCGGGATGGTGCGGGTTATCGCACATCCTCGGGACTAGTATCACGAGATGCAGACCTCCTCACGGAGCATCCGATCTCGATGGAATTTTTAATACACTTTTTAAGAATAACGTGATTTTCTATTAATAAATAAATTTTATTTTTATAATTATATATAAATATTATCAAATCATCTATTTTAAATATATAATAAATTCCACGTTTTTCCAAACAAAAGAAAAGAATCACAAGTTTCATGAAAATACTATTAAGAATCCATACAAATCAAATTTACACAAAAATACCATATATTATTCAAGCTTGGTATTTATTCGCTAGAATACCTCGCTTTTAAAAAATTGCATCCATGAAAACCCTAAATATGATAAATAAATACTTGAGCTTTATTTTGAAAGTAAACTAAAACTATTTTTCATAAACTCCCTCAAGTTATATTAATTTACATTAAGAACCCTAGTAAATATAGGTTTAAGCTGGACCAATTCTCTTGAGCTTCAGGGAGCCGGAGAAAGTGGGTGCTTTTCTATTTAAGGTAGAAAACTAAAACGAGATTATCAATGGTAATTGGCTTGGAAAAAGTCATAAATCCTGCCATCCATATGCAGCAGTTACCGATAACTCCAAAACCTAATTCAGGAATCCAATTCTGTTTAAGTGTCTGACACAGGCAGAGTCTCAGTCTAATCTGAATACAATCCATACATGAATACAATTCAAATATAACTCTAATACAATATGAATCCATATATACTGAAACTTGAACATGAATACCATAATACTATCAAATATCAACATGACTCGACTGAACCGAAGCATGGATATATATTAACTTGACTACATAACTATCCGTTTACATCCTTATCCATTTACATGAACAATCTATACCTTGGTCTCGGCAAGTCTTATATCCACAAATCATTAAAATCAATACAAAATACATTATGGGGTTTTTAAAGAGGTAGACTGGTACGGAATGTGTTAAAAGTGACATGATGACTGTCACTATAATACACCTAATCTGAACATCCATTTCCGTTGTCCCGTGGGTTTTGACGCGGCCTTGTACTACATATACCTTAGTCTACGGAGTAAGTTGGACTCCTCTCGTATACACTGGCACATTCTGTACCAACCTACAAACAACTACGTTAGCATAACAAACAAACATACATTATACAGTTATATTCTCTTTAATTGTCCATTCTATTTTCTCTCTCTTTTGGGACTTACCGAGTGATTTTTTGCTGATGACATTCATTTTCTCTACTTTCTTTGGAATGTTGTTAGGAGGACCCGACTCTCTGGAGATCGAGCCCAGTCAGGATGATTTGGAACAGTTCATTGAGGACCCAGAGATCTAGTTCACTTGTATATGCTTGTACTTTCAGTTCATGCCATTATTTAGGCATTGCTTTCCAGTATTGTATTTACTTTCCAGTATATTGTAAAGAATGTTTAATCAATGAAAAGTTGTTGTTGAGTTATATCTTTTATCAATTCTTGTGTATATTTATCATATTGCTTATTTTCGCTTAACGTGTTTACTTCTGAGTAAAACGTCGCGGGCATTGTCGTGTCTCCTTACCCGTACACTGGGAAGCGGGGCATGACAGGTTTTGTTGGTGGCCCATGCAGATCAGTTCTGCGTGGAAATCTACATAATCATGCAGAGTCAAGCATGGAAACCTAAGCAATATATCACACAAGAATTATAAAAATTAGCAACTAAACGTTCTTTACATTTCATATTTCTTGAATCTATCATAATCCTATTTTTCTTTCAAGATTATGATCCACCAAACAATACGAGCATGAACGTGAATGGCAACACCCTACCACCACCTCTTCCACTTACACCTACCGTAGCAGCTCCTATTAACAAGCAGACGGTATTGCTCGAGGCGATCAAGAGCCTTTTAGAGGGACAGCAGCAGCAAACTGCTATCCTAATGAACCGCCCAGAAGCTAAGGCACCTGGAGTGAAACAATTCCGGGCATTGCATCCTAAACAATTATCTGGGAAAGAGAGCCTTTTGGAAGCAAAGGAATGGTCTCAGTCGACCGAAGACGACCTGGCAGCAGTACAAGTGCCAGAGATCACTTGGGTAAGGGTTGCAAAGCTGCAACTAACTAACAATGCCAGGGTATGGTGGAAGGCTGTCTTGCCCAGCCGATCGAATGGATGATTTTTCGCAAGATGTTCGGCACAAAATATTTTCCTAAGACTGCCCGTTTTGATATGGAGCAGCAATTCATCCACTTGTAACAAGGCTCTATATGGAGAAAATTTGTGGATGAGTATGATACCGATTTTACCATGTTGAGCAGGTAAGATATGTCTTAAATATTCGAATTTCTAATATCACATGCTACACAACCAATACAAGACCGTAACAGGTTTGCGGCACATTTCATACCGACTGCTGAGATCAGGGCTAGACGATTTCAGCAAAGGGTTGGACCCGGAGATCCAGGCTGCATTAGCTACAGGAAATTTCCCAACTCATGATTTGGCTTTGAAGGCTGCCCGAAGATATGAGGCAATGGTGAAGAAGAAGGGCAGACCTCAATCTGCCAGTATGAAGCGCCTTGCTACTCAGATAGCAGGAGGAGCCTATTCCAGGCCACCATTTGTATCCAAGAGACCGGGAGTACCTTTTAATCGGCCCAGTCCAGATTTCTGCTTCTATTACAAAAGAAATGGACACCTGACGAAGGATTGCAGGTGTGAAAATCGCCTATGCTTCGTTTGTGGCTCATCCACACACGATATTGGATATTGTCCTCATAGATTCAATCCAAACCTTGCACCCAGAATTGCAATCACCTATTCGCAGCAGCCAGCTATCCAGGCACATGCTCCTCGACTTGCTCTTCTAGCTCCACCTCCTCATGGACCTACTGCACCTCCTCCTCGTCAGTTGCACCATGCACAAAGGAACCTACCTCAAGGACAGAGGAACGGACAGAGGAATGTGCCTCCAGCAAGGAGGAATGTACCTAGGCGACAGGCTTTCACAATGACTATGGAAGAAGCAGAAGCCACTGGCCAAGTTATCACTGGTAACTCTCTTTCTTTTCAAACTTTCTTTCAACCTATATACATATCAAAGTATCTTTTCCTATACCTAAACATATTCCACACAACTTAGGTACAATCTTAGTAGCCTCACTTCCTGCACCAGCACTCTTCGATACTGGAGCATCATATTGCTTTATGTCACAACGGTTCGTCCAAACTCATGCGATTCCAGTCAAACCACTTGTATCCAGCTAGAATGTCAGTTCAGGGAACGGTGTTCTAAAAGCAACTTTGGGATACAACCTGTGTCCAGTGGTCGTCTGCAGCAAAGAATTTTATGCTGACTTTAAGGTGCTGGACATACCGAACTTCGATGTAGTCTTGGGTATGGATTGGCTAGGCACTTTCTACGCTACCATCGACTGCCGTCAAAGGAAGGCAGTGTTCGAGATTCCAGACCATCTGGTCTTTTATTTCAAGAGTGGAGACTATACACTGGACCCTAACACATATAAAGCTAAGCCAATGAAGGCTGTGGTTGCAACACTACAAGCAGAATCGAAGCCAGAGAGTTCGACGATGTATTTCCTGAAGACATATCAGGTTTAACTCTCGATCGAGCTCTTGAATTCAATATTGACTTAGTATCTAGTGCACAACCGGTAATCAAAGCACCGTATCGGTTAAGTTCAGAAGGATTGAAGGAGATCCGTACTCAGCTGGACGAACTTCTGCAGAAAGGATGGATTCGTCCCAGTACTTCAAGTTGGGGATCTCCAGTTTTGCTTGTGAAGAAGAAAGAAGGTTCATACAGAATGTGCATTGACTACCGAGTTTTAAATGAAGTCACAATAAAGAACAAGTATCCACTACTGCGAATCGACGATCTGTTCGATCAGCTAAGTGGGTCTTGCGTTTTCTCAAAGTTAGATTTTCGTTCGGGTTATCATTAGGTGAAGGTCAAAGAGTCTGATATTCCGAAGACGACATTCAGGACTTACTGTGGTCATTATGAGTTTCTTTTGATTCCATTTGGAGTAACCAATGCACCGGTCATATTCATGAATCTGATGAACAAAGTTTTCCGAGAGTACCTAGACGGATTCGTTGTCATATTCATCAACGACATCCTGGTGTATTCTAAGAGTCGGAAAGAACACGCTGAACATTTGAGGATTTTCCTGGAGACTTTGCGACAACATCAACTCTATGCCAAGTACAACAAGTGCGAGTTTTGGCTTAAATCAAGTCGGATTTCTCGGGCATATCGTTTCAGGTGAAGGAATCTCTGTAGATCTAGCTAAAGTATCAGCAGTAAGTGAATGGCCGACACCAAAGATAATGAAGGGCATTCGAAGTTTCTTGGGATTAGCGGGATACTATCGAAGATTCATAGAAGTCTTTTCGAAGATTGCAACACCTCTGACCAATCTCACACGTAAAGATGAAGCATTCGTGTGGTCAGAAGCATGAGAACAGGCTTTTGTAGAACTCAAGTCAAGATTGACATCAACGCCTATTCTCGTAATACCGGACCAATCTAGAGGTTTTGTTGTACATTGCGATGCATCCGGTAAGGGATTAGGATGTGTTCTAGATCAGCATGGAAAAATTGTAGCTTATGCATTAAGACAGTTGAAGATTCATGAGTGCAATTATCCAACGCATGACTTAGAGTTGGTGGCTGTTATATTTGCATTGAAGATTTGGCATCATTATCTTCTTGGAGAACGGGTAGATATATACACAGACCACAAAAGTCTGAAGTATGTGTTTACTTAGAAAGAGCTGGATATGCGGCAGAGAAGATGGTTAGAACTTATGGCGGATTTCGACATCAACCTGCAATATCATCCAGGGAAGGTGGATGTAGTTCCTGATGCACTTAGTCGCCAGCCACTATCAATGAATCTCACCGCACAGTGAAAGCTACAACAAGATTTGCACAAGATGGAGATTGAAGTGATTATGCTAGGAAATACTTCAGAGTTGATGAGTTTACAAGTTCAATCTACTATTGGTAATCAGATCAAAACAGCTCAAGCAAGCGATGCCAAGTTGCAAAAGATCAGAGAACAAGTAGAAAGTGGACTTAGAACAGACTTTATGATCCATGAAGACAAATCTTTGAGATACGGAAGCAGATTGCGTGTACTACAAGGTTCTGTTCGTGAAGAGTTGAAGAAAGAAGCTCACAACTCTCCATACTCAGTACACCCTGGCGGTACAAAGATATACAAAGATCTGCGACAACATTACTGATGGCATGGAATGAAGCGTGAGGTAGCCAAATACTTGGTGTGTCAGCAAGTAAAAGCTGAATATCACAGGACTGCTGGTTTACTTCAACCGTTACCTATCCCAGAATGGAAGTGGAAACACATCACCATGGATTTCGTGACTGCACTTCCTCACAGCACGAAAAGTAATGATGCGGTATGGGTTATTGTGGATCAACTCACAAAATCGGCTCACTTCATCCCATTTTGAGTTGGTCAATCTACCGAGACACTAACAAAGAAGTATATGGAAGTAAGTATGAATCTAAGAAAAATTTAACTCTTCATTGTGTACTATCTCTGATACCCATGAACTCATGCAGGAGATCGTGAGATTATATGGAGTACCTGTTTGCATTGTCTCTGATCGTGACAATAGATTCTGATCGCAGTTTTGATAGAGTTTGCAAGCTAGCTTGGAAACGAGTCTGAACTTCAGCACAAGTTATCATCCATAAACATATGGTCAGTCTGAGCGAACTATTCAGATCCTTGAAGATATGCTAAGAGCACGTATGTTATACTTCGAAGGATTGTGAGAAGATGACCTACATCTTGTGGAGTTTTCATACAACAACAGCTACCAAGCGAGTATTGAAATGGCACCATTTACAGTTCTTTATGGAAGGAAGTGTCGTTCACCATAAAGTTGGGACGACATCGGAGATAGGGAACTCCTTGGACCAGAAATGATCGTAGCAATGGTGGACGTAGTTCGCACGATCAGAGAAAGAATGCACATAGCCCAAGACCGACAGAAGCACTGGGCTGATACAAAACGCCGACACTTAGAGTTTCAACGGGGAGATCATGTATTCTTAAAGATCTCTCCAAACCGTGGAGTGTTTCGCTTTGGAAAAAAGGGTAAGCTCGGTCCGAGATTTATTGGACCGTTCGACATATTCGAACGAGTCGGGGAAATGGTATATCGTTTGGCACTTCCATCCTTATTGGAAGGAGTGAACAACGTATTCCACATATCACAGCTTTGAAAATATGTGAGTGACCCCAGCCACATCCTTGAGCACCCCGAGCCCACTGTACAGACAGACTTATCTTGTGAGCAGCAACCCGTTGAATCCAGGACATAAAGGTAAAGTTACTTAGGAATAAGGAAGTAAACTTGGTCTGAGTGATGTGGAGAAAAGATTCACCAGGAGAATCAACATGGGAACGTGAGGATGACATGCGTACAAGATACCCTTAATTGTTTGTAAATTAGTCCTTAGATATTTGTAAATTGACGAAATTTTTATAAGGAGGGTAGAATGCAACGACTCTGTTTAATGTACAAAATTTTCTTAAAGTTAATGTACTGAATGAAGTATTTGCAAGCCTGAGTATACTTTAAGTATTATTTGTTTTGAACAACAACAAGAAAGTAATTGCAGCTCATTGGTAAAGCCTTGCATCGCTGTGATGCAGTCCCTGTGTTCGAATCCCATCAGTCATATATAATTTTACTGATTTTTCTTTTAAAACTTTTTGGAAACCCAAAAGTTTACACCGTGCAATACACGTAAAAATGAAGAGTCGCTGAAAATAAACATGTAGAAAATGTCATATGAACAGATAGAGACATGTGGCACCAATCCAAGCCCCAACCCACCCAAATCGACTGGCGAGATGAACAAAAAGGTCGGCGGTGCCGGTTCCAATAGTCGGGAATGCTCCAAGATTTTGAACCCTAAACCTTTGGCCTACCCCCACTACTCCTCTTCTGTTTGTTTTTCCTGCAATTAACCAGAGAATTAAAATTAAGCTTTTAATCCAAGTTTAAATGCATTTTTATTCTCTTTTTAATTCTCAAAACCCTAATTCTATCCTATAAATAAAACCCCACACCCTATCCCTCTCCATTCTGAAATCCATTATTAAAAATTCCCAAAATTTTTCAAGTCAAAGAAGTGTACAAGTGGAGTTAGCCCAATGTCAAGTTCCGGCGATGATTCAAAAAGATTCCGACAACCCCGTGACTCCACGAATCTCTCAACTTGTTCCTATACCTCCCCTCTCTCATTCCAACTCGTAAATTCACTCCTTTTTCTCTCTCTTCCTAACTTAAAAAGTTCTCTTTTCAAAACATGTTGAAAGTGGAGTTATCCCGACATCCAATTCTACATTTATTAAAAACACCATATTTCTTAATAACTGATCAGTCGAAAATATTGCATTTTTAACACATCAATTTCCCTACTAATTGCAATCATCTAAAGGTGTTCGGTATAAATATAGCACATATTAGCAAAGCATCTGTAAAATACCAAATAACTTGTGTTATACTTTATAACCGCCACTTTGAGGGAAATTGAGTGCTTATAATTGCACGCATAATCTTTGTATAGCGCAACACTTGCCTCGAGAATCTGTACAGGAAATTCCAGGAAAAGAGCCGAAATTGTCAAAAGTGCTGATAAAAATACGCCAAGTCAAAGACTTGAGATCTAGCAGAAACCAAGAAAGTATAAAAATATTCCAAGCATCCCATAAAGTGCCAAAAAGCCCAAACAGAGCAGCCTGGAAAAATCATGCAGCAAGGCCATAAAAGGGCCGCGGATCCGCGGCCATAGGGCCCTATTTGCGGTGGATCCGCGGCTATATGGTGACGTCATCGCTTCACATTTCTCCACGTGCTTTCCCGTAACGGCCAATGCTTCCAGAAAACTCCAGATGACCACGTGGTTTTATCCAGAAGGCTCGGCCCAACAACCTTATCCTAGAATATACCTTATTCTAGAATATTCCATCCAACAAACTTCTTCTAGAAGCCTCTCTCCAACAACCTTCTTCTAGAAGTCTCCTTATAACAATCTTATTCTAGAATATTCTCTCCAACAAACTTCTTCTAGAAGATTCTTTCTAACGACCTCATTTTGGAGGGAAAATTCAAATGAGCTAGTTCATTTTGGAGGGAAATTCAAATGAGGTAGTTCATTTGGATGGAAAAGTGGTTCATTTTAGAGGGAAATTTGAATTTGAAGATTTAAATGAGGAGATTATAAAAAGAGATCTAAATCTAGGGTTTTGGGGGTTGTTCATTTTTTTAGCTAGTTAGTTAGTGGTTCATTTTGGAGGGAAAATTGTAGATCCAAATCAAAATTCAAATCAAATTGAATGACACACTTTGATTGAGATCAAGATCTATCGAGTGCCAATTCAAGCAAGAAGCCATCAACCTTTTAGAAGCGACGCCGATCTTCAACCGAGCAAGTGATCCAAGACGATCCGCGACTAACGGAGACGGTGCGGAGCGAAATCGAAGATCGAGTTCTTTCATCGAATCTTGTAGGTCTTGAGAGAATTGTAACAAAATTGTTGATTAATAAAAGGTGAAATTTCTTTATCTTGCTTATCTCTATATTTGAGCATTATGATTAGTTTTCAATTCTTGATTGATTTCGTGGTTATGATGCTTGAGTAGAAACTCCGCTCATGAAGGAGTCGAGAGAATCAATAGATGATGATGATTAGATCTTGAAATGATTCTTAAGTCCTATAAGTTTTGTAAACTCTTGTAAATTGAATCATTGACAATCTAGTTATGAGTGAGATGCTTTCTTGAATGTTTTTGCTCTTAATTAGAAATCAACGTTCGATAATTCAATTTACTAGATGCTAGCTTTTGAATGATAATCATCGAAAGGATAAAGGATGAGATGAAGGAACCATAGTTTCTTCGATAGATCCTTAAATCTCGTTGATCGTCATCGATCTAGCATCAAATTATTAATGGATAAGAAAATGTAATCACAAGTCTTCATCACTTCTATAGATTCGATCGATTCCTACGAGCCTCATTTCAAATCTTGATAGTTCATTAGATTTGGACATTTTCTAGAATTTTATAGATTCTTGATCTTTAGATCTAGCCTTTACTATTTTTGAAACTAAATCTCAAAATTCTTGAATCTATTTTCTTGCAATTTTTCTTTTATCTTTTCATTTCGACTAATCTAAAACGAAAGCAAGCAAAACACACATCTCAGTGGACGATCCGTATTCATTAACGCGCTACATCGATACCGTTAATTGATTGCTGTATAAATTTTCTTTGATTGTGATCTTTATACATTTTCAATCACAACACACAAAGAATCATTCAATCAAATGGCGCCGTTGCCGGGGATATGTGCTATTTTATTCGTTTTTGTTATTTGAGATGAAAAATTATCATTCCATCAATTTTTAGATCAAAATTCGTAACAAGCGCTTAAAGATTTGTTGTGATTTTTTGCGAGGGAATCTGGAATTTGTGGAGCAAGAGGAAAAATTTTCTGAACATTCCAGAGAGTTCAGTGAGTGAACAGAAGCATCTGCAGCAATTTTTGTTCAGAGGTTGCATCACAACACCGCGTTTCCGCGGTCAATACAGGCATACCGCGGCGGTTCCGCGGCCTTCCTAGGGCTTCGGTGCTTCGGTCTTCTCAGGTGAACTTCTGACTTTCTTATCTCCTCCCTGCTCTGTCCATTAACCAATTTCTACAGGTTTCTTTGCAAAAAATTGCAGCGCCGCAAAAAGAAAAAGCGTTTCCGCGGTCAATACAGGCATACCGCGGCGGTTCCGCGGCCTTCCTAGGGCTTCGGTGCTTCAGTCTTCTCAGGTGAACTTCTGACTTTCTTATCTCCTCCCTGCTCTGTCCATTAACCAATTTCTACAGGTTTCTTTGCAAAAATTTGCAGCGCCGCAAAAAGAAAAAAATTGTTGCGTGATTTGATCATTGGTTTTGTGCATATTTTAATACGAAAATTAAGGGGCAAAGTCCAAATTCAGATTAGGTAGGGAGTTCATTACCCTTCCTAAGCCCCGGAAATCACAAACTTGCATCCACATCACCCTCATTAATTAAAAAATATCTAGACATGACTCTAAGGACCGTCGCGCTCACTTAGGACAGAAGGAGGTCATGGGTAATCTATTGGTTATCCGTGTTTCTTTTGTGGTGTCTAAGGCAAGTGTATCTAAGGAAAGTGGTTACTTAATTAGGCCCACTATTTACGTAGTGGAGAACCTCCGACTTACCTGGCACTTACCTGGCCACAGGAGGTACAAAGAGGCAGTAGATGATTGATCTTGCGACCTGTCTTCTGGAAGTCTTGGAGCGGTCTAGAGACTTGACCTAGATGACCATTAGATATAGGGTTGCTTGTGCATGTTTGTGTGAATTTTCAAAAATCCGTCTCTTTTTCAAACAAACCAATTATTTCCCCCTTCCCCTTTTTACCCCTTTTACCCTTTTCCCCCCTCTTCTCTTCTTATAATGGGTGACCCGAACAGAAAAACTCTTGCCGAGCTTTGTTGTCCATAACCAGATATTTCTTGTTTTCGTAATCCCTTCGGTATACCGTCCGGCTCTTCCATGTCCTTAAGAGATCATATAGAACAAGCGGGTAGAAACAGTTGGCCACCTCAGTCCAGGTCCTATCAACCATACCCTAATTCTACATCCGTTCCAGTTGATACTCCGAGTGAGGATGCCCCTAGACGTATGTCCATTGCTGAGCATATAGCTAGGGCTAGAGGCCAAAGTTTCAATCCGAACTAATATCAACCGTATCCTAGTTCTCTATCCGTTTCAGTTGATACTCCGAGTGAGGAAGCCCCTAGACGAATTTTCATTGCTGAGCATATAGCTAGGGCTAGAGACCAAAGTTTCAACCCGGACCAATATCAACCATCACCTCCACTTTCCAAAGAAGAATTTCATAATCGGTTTATGGCATGTATGATATCCAATAACCAACCGACGGACCAATATCAAAATTCTTCTTATCACAATGTTGACCCTACTTCTGCCCAATTTTCACAACCATTCTGTTCCTATCAATCAAATCTGACTTTTCCACCTTCTCTAAATGGTCCTTCTAATCAGCCATTTGGGAGTTTTAACTATCCACTAGAATTTCAATCTTATACTGGAACTCCTTATCGACCCAAGTCTAGTCTTGAGCGGACATTAGAAGAAGGTTTAGAGATGTTGAACCGCATCAGAGAGGAATGGAAGGGAACCATGGCTAAATATGAAGAACTAGCCTAAATTTTTCAGTACACAATTCGGGCATAGACAAAATGAGAATTTGGGTAGTGAAAGAGAGCTGTATACCTTTCTTAATCAAACATTCCCTTTCCAAACTGAAATCCACAACTCCAGTTTCACAGATTCATCGAGTACACTAAAGGATTCACCAATTGACGATAGAATGTATGAGAAGTTGTGTAATAATACGATGTTTGATTTACCCGACTGCGAAGGGTCCATTTGCCAAATCTTTGTGATCTCTACACTTCCACTCTTGAACCAAAACTGATTGAAAACTACACTTTTGATGAGGTGTTTGAGAATTTTAACCTTCACTTGAATGAGGTGATTGACGTTGGGGATATATTTATTGATGAACCCGAAATTTTGGATGATTTTGTCCTACTAATTCATCAGATCCTTTCACTTCCTTATGGTCATCATCTTGAGCCTTTAATTCTTCCCGTACCCCAAATACGTCTTGAAGTTGTTGATATTTGTATACCCGAAGATCAGACCGAAATTCAACCTTCACCTCCGACATATGGTTTAGTGACACTCGACACATCAATAGGTTCACCCATTTCATCTTCCACTATCTCTGGTTCTTCTTCCGTTCCTCAAATGATAGTGAGTGTTGATGAATCACAATCCGATAGTTCAAGTTCGACAAGCCCAGAAAGCCAACTTGATTTGGATATTTTTGGAAATGAGGTAGATGAGTTTTTCACCTCCACATATTTTGAAAAATCAAGTAGGATAAATTCTGGCACAAAACTTTTTGACAGCAAAATGTTCAATCACATCATCGATGAAAGTTTTGAAGAACTTTTTGCTGACGAACTGGCATTCCTAAAAAATACGGATTTTGTGATTGATCAACCTCAATTTATAGAAGTTGAACCGCCACCATTCCTTCTTCCTAATCATTCACATTCATCCTCATTATTTCTTTTCTCTAATTTAAAATTTAAACCCTTTCCAGACCACCTCTTATCCCTTCCCCACTTTTTCTTGACTCGATACAACACATTCTTCTACCAACCTATACGCTTTACTGATAAAATCTTTGAATGGTTGGTATTAACTTTTGGTCTTTTTAAAGTCTTACTTTGACCAAATGACTCACCCCCTCTTAAAATGCTTTGTATTGTCTAACTCATGTTTGAGGGGGGGTGTATTTTTGGCTCTTGAAATAACTGTTGTCCTCAATATTGTGAGCCAAAAATAAGTTTGGGGGAGGATTTTCACTTTAATATATTTTGCCCCCGTTAATAAATGTCCTCTCAAGCTTACAGGTTTTTTGAGGTTTAGCATATAGTAACAGTGAGGACACTGTTGAAAACAGGTTTGGGGGAGGTTTGTGCTTATTTTTGCATCACTTCGCATACTTCGCATAAGCACAAAACATATCATTTAAAAATTTTAAAACCTATAAAAATTTCAAAAATTTCAAAAATAAAAAAAAATTGTACATAAATAAGATAATAAAATATTAGATAGTAAAAAATTACATCCAAAAGATTGGAAAAATTTAAGAAAACCTAGAAAATTAGAAGTTTTCTTAAACTAACTAGTAATAAGTAGTTATGAGCCGTTGTTCCAAGGGTTAGTAAGATGGAGGAAGCCATTAATCTGAGGATAAAAATAAGTTTGAAAAATTGTTCATATTCTGGAAGCCAAACATTTGAACGTTGATACCCTACTATATGCACTTACACACATCTTGAAACTCGGGATAGTAGAGGATACCTTGAAATGCTCTTGTCTAAAAGCCAAAGTATGAAGAAAATAAAAAAAATGAATAAAAATATAAATGGTGATAAAAATGAACACTGGTTTTGTTATCGCCAAGGCAGCAATAAAAAATATAGCGAGGGTGCCTCTTCACCTAATGCCTTAGACCAACTGGTCTGGGAGTCACTGCTAAGCCTTAGGTGGTGCAAGACGAGGAAAAACACCTAATAAGCAAGCACATGAGTAATCGGACGGTTAGTACCTCAAGAAGTATTAACGGTCGCATGAAAATTTATGAGCAAATTCATCTAAATATTCATTAATTAAAAAATACTGAGGCAGATGGACAAGAGTATGATAGCTTGAATTGAATTCTCCGGGTGTAGAGATGTCTATTACATACACGTAGGGTTATATGATCGATGTTTGGAAGAAAGATAGGAATGAAGAATAAAGACGATGTTTTATTGAGGGATGATGTGATTTCTAACATCTTTTCATGACTATTAAGATATGGCTCATGACAACCGAAAAGCTAGTATAGTTGGAAACTCTAATTTTCAAAGTCTTTCTTTTACAATTCTTATCTTTATATGTAACTTTCACAGTCTTCCTTTTATTATTGGATTTTGTAGGTGTAATCTGCTGAAAACCCTCAGGAGACAACACTCCTCCTACTAGGGACACCTAGAGGTTTAAAGGCTTGTTACATGTGCTCAGTGCAATCGCATTGCCTACGAAAGTGTGCTAGTTAGTTTTTCTTTTTCTTATATTTTCTCATTCTCTTTTGAATAAAACAGTTTGCTCGGGACGACCAAAAATAAGTTTGGGGAATTTGATCAGTCGAAAATATTGCATTTTTAACACATCAATTTCCCTACTAATTGCAATCATCTAAAGGTGTTCGGTATAAATATAACACATATTAGCAAAACATATGTAAAATACTAAATAACTTGTTTTATACTTTATAACTGGCACTTTGAGGGAAATTGAGTGTTTATAATTGCACGCATAATCTTTGTATAGCACAACACTTGTCTCGAGAATATGTGCAGGAAATTCCAGGAAAAGAGCCGAAATTGTCAAAAGTGCTGATAAAAATACGCCAAGTCAAAGACTTGAGATCTGGAAGAAACCAAGAAAGTATAAAAAGATTCCAAGCATCCCATAAAGTGTCAAAAAGCCCAAACAGAGCAGCCTGGAAAAATCATGCAGCAAGGCCATAAAAGGGCCGTGGATCCGCGGCCGTAGGCCCTATTGGCGGCGGATCCGCGGCTATATGGTGACGTCATCGCTTCACATTTCTCCACGTGCTTTCCCGTAACGGCCAATGCTTCCAGAAGACTCCAGATGACCACGTGACTTTATCCAGAAGGCTCGACCCAACAATCTTATCCTAGAATATACCTTATTCTAGAATATTCCATCCAACAAACTTCTTCTAGAAGCCTCTCTCCAACTACCTTCTTCTAGAAGCCTCCTTGTAACAACCTTATTCTAGAATATTCCCTCCAACAAACTTCTTCTAGAAGATTCTTTCTAACGACCTCATTTTGGAGGGAAAATTCAAATGAGGTAGTTAATTTTGGAGGGAAAATTTAAATGAGGTAGTTCATTTTGGAGGGAAAAGTGGTTCATTTTGAAGGGGAATTTGAATTTGAAGATTCAAATGAGGAGATTACAAAAAGAGATCTAGATCTAGGGTTTTGGGGGTTGTTCATTTTTTTAGCTAGTTAGTTAGTGGTTCATTTTGGAGGGAAAAATTGTAGATCCAAATCAAAATTCAAATCAAATTGAGTGACACACTTTGATTGAGATCAAGATCTATCGAGTGCCAATTCAAGCAAGAAACCATCAACCTTTTAGAAGCGACGCCGATCTTCAACCGAGCAAGTGATCCAAGACGATCCGCGACTCACGGAGACGGTGCGGAGCAAAATCGACGATCGAGTTCTTTCCTCGAATCTTGTAGATCTTGAGAGAATTTTAACAAAATTGTTGATTAATAAAAGGCGAAATTTCTTTATCTTGCTTATCTCTATATTTGAGCATTATGATTAGTTTTCAATTCTTGATTGATTTCGTGGTTATGATGCTTGAGTAGAAACTCCGCTCGTGGAGGAGTCGAGAGAATCAATAAATGATGATGATTAGATTTTGAAACGATTCTTAAGTCCTATAAGTTTTGTAAACTATTGTAAATTGAATCATTGACAATCTAGTTATGAGCGAGATACTTTCTTGAATGTTTTTGCTCTTAATTAGAAATCAACGTTCGATAATTCAATTTACTAGAGGCTAGCTTTTGAATGATAATCATCGAAAGGACAAATGATGAGATGAAGGAACCCTAGTTTCTTCGATAGATCCTTAATCCTCGTTGATCATCATCGATCTAGCATCAAATCATTAATGGATAAGAAAACGTAATCACAATTCTTCATCACTTCTATAGATTCGATCGATTCCTACGAGCCTCATTTCAAATCTTGATAGTTCATTAGATTTGTACATCTTCTAGAATTTTATAGATTCTTGATCTTTAGATCTAGTCTTTACTGTTTTTGAAACTAAATTTCAAAATTCTTGAATCTATTTTCTTGCAATTTTTCTTTTATCTTTTCATTTCGACTAATCTAAAACGAAAGCGAGCAAAACACACATCTCAGTGGACGATCCGTATTCATTAACACGCTACATCGATACCGTTAATTAATTGCGGTATAAATTTTCTTTGATTGTGATCTTTATACATTTTCAAACACAACACACAAAGAATCATTCAATCAATAACCAATCGTTCAAATCATTATATCTTGTTTAATAATCTTAAAACAAAGTTTGAGAACAAGTTTCATATTAAAATACCATGCTATGTAACTTTTATTGTGCTTTTACGTTTAAATACCACGAACTTTATATACGACATCTTTTATCATATTTGCTTATACAACCTTTAGATATATCTCACGAGGTAATGACCTACCTCTCACAACACGTATCTTGATATAGCATGATTTCTTTTTAACAATATTTTGGGACCAATACTGCTGTTACAATAAAATACCATAAATATTAAAAACCATATTCTTTAAATTTGTATTATTTACATTCCTTACAATTAAGTCTTTACAACCTATTTTAGGGAACCCGATCAGGATGGTGCGGGTTATTGCACATTCTCGGGACTAGTAGAGCGAGATGCAGACCTCTTCACGGAGCATCCGATCTAGATAGAATTTTTAATACAATTTTTAAGAATAACGTGATTTTCTATTAATAAATAAATTTTATTTTTATAATTATATATAAATATTATCAAATCATCTATTTTAAATATATAATAAATTCCACATTTTTCCAAACAAAAGAAAAGAATCACAAGTTTCATAAAAATACCATCAAGAATCCATACAAGTCAAATTTACACAAAAATTGTTAGTTATATGTATGCCCTAAAGGCCATTACTATACATACAATGTATATTGTAGTGGATGCTTGATTTATATCAAAAATATAAGTTTACCGCAATCAGAAACGGCGTCGCTTCGCAGCTAGCCGGTGAGTACGGGTCGATCCACAGAGACGGGTAAATTTCTTTTATGTGTTTTAACGAGTTGATTCAAAATGTCGTTTTGGTTGGTTTATAAAAATCTATAAAAACTGGATCTAATTAATCTAATTAAGAGTCTTGCTAGGGCTAGGCTTAGGGAAAGTTTTGGAGATTAATGTTTTCCTCACCGATTTCAATGCCTTCTTTTTTAGATCTATTAGATGTTACGGTAATTATCAATAAAGTGGATCCAAATCTTTTGGGAAGATGTTTCTTCCTCTAGATTTGTATCCTTGCTTTGTTGATAATTACCCTAACCCCAATGGAAAACGTGCGCAACCGGCCCTTTATACTACAGTTCATCATTACCTCGAAGGGTAGGGTGCCGTAGGGAGCGGTTGTGCGCGTATGCAACGAGTTCTAATTTATTAGGTACATGTGGCATCGAAAGGGGTGAGAGATCTCATCTCTCAACCCTTTCCCTAAAGCTAACCCTAACAAGCGAGGAGATTACTCACTCATTAGGAGATGAGAAAACATTTTAATTAAAGGAACAGAAATAAAATTACTTACTAAGGGTGACGGCTCCCTCCAAGCAATATAGACCAGATCTGAATATAGCTCCCAGAAATTCTGAATTTTTATTGATTGAAAAGAGGCATAGGGTTTTACAATTTTTGATTACAATTTATAAGCAAATAAGGAAACTAGGATTACAGATTCTCGCACACATGATTTTACAGATATGCCCACGGAAAATCTAAACCCCCGCACCGACTCTAGAAATCTGCACCGACACGGGCTTGAACAGGCCGCGGAATCGAGGCAAAAGGGCGCTTGGGCCGCGGTTCCGCGGCCCTTTGGTGGGCTTGGCTCACCATCTTTCGGGCTTCTTATTTTTATACTTTGTTTTCTCTGTTGGCTTCTTATCCTTCTCCAGATCCTCAGTGAAAACTTGTAAGGATCTTTTGACCGTTTCACTTTCGTCTTTTTGGACCTTGCACTGTTCTTCGCCTCGACTTGAGTAAGATCCGTCTGCTTGTTGGTCAGAAGTCCATTTTCTGTATCATCTTTCGTCTTTTTCACTGTATTTGTTTCAAGAGCCTGTATCCTGTAACATGCAACAAATGTGCGTCAAGGGTACCTGTTTACTTATAAAACGGATAAGAATAGAGGGATGAAAAATGCAATATTATGGTCTGAACAAATACCCCCAAACTTACCTTTTGCTCGTCCTCGAGCAAACTTATTTTTTATTCACTAAAATCCTAACCACACTTTCGCAGGGAAACGCGATTGCACTGAGCACGTGCAACAAGCCGTTAAACCTCTAGGTGTCCCTAGTAGGAGGAGTGTTGTCTCCTGAGGGTTTTCAGCGGATTACACCCACAAAATCCTATCAACTCGGCCCATTGACTTTTGTTTTCCAATTAGGTTTTCTACCAAGGAATTCTATTACCTTTTGACTCGCAAATTATCCACCCATATTCTTCACACTTCCTCATTATTTAACTTAAGATTATATATATCCTATAGACTTACATAGCTTTCGGCATTTCCTAAGTTTTCCTTCTAGGGTTCCATCTCCACTTAGGAATTTTTATCAACTCTACTAAAGATACAAGTTCTATTCTTCATTCCTTTCTCTTATCTAAATTCCAATCACATATCCCTACGTGTGTGTATATATCATCCCTACATTTGGAAATTCAAATCAAGCAATCATACTCTCGTCCATTGTCCAAAGCACTTATTAATTAGTGAATTTTTAAATGAAATTTGGTTACACATCCTTCATGCGACCGTTAATACTTCTTGAGGTACCAACAACCGATTACAAGATGCGTTAGCACTTTAAAGCGTACTTCCTAGTTTTGCAACACCCAAGGCTTTAGCAGTGACTCCCAAACCAGTTGGTCTAAGGCACTAGGTGATGAAGCACCCTCGCTAAATATTTTTCTATTTTTGCAGCTTTAAGTAATCACAAAAAACCAGTGTCCATTTTTTTTATTCTTCATTCATATTTTTTCTTTTATTTTCATCGTACTAAGGACTTTAGACAAGAGTATTTCAAGGTCTCTTCTACTATTCCAAGTTTCAAGATGCGTGATTGTGCAAGTTGTAGGGTATACATTTTCAGAATCTAGACTTAAGCTAGGAATTATTTTTCAAACTTATACTCTAATAAAAACTTCAATATCTTTCCTTCGTTTCGACTTAGCCCAAGAAGTGAACCCAAAATTTGCCTATTTCTAAATAAACTACAAGGCATATACTTTCTACCGTTAAACTTTAAGGAATGTTATCTTTAGGGTTTTTAATTCACTAAGTTTAAGATCTAGTTGTTCCTAGCCAGTTAACCTATTTGTCAAACTCAAGTCAATTAGCCAAAATTGAATACATTAATTTTTATAATTTTGAAAATTTTCAATTTTTTATGTGTTTTCAAATAAATATGCAAATGCAAAAATATGTACAAATGAAATGAATGCGAAGGAAGAAGACATACCGAGCATACCCCCAAACTTGAACTTGACAGTGTCCTCACTGTCATGCTAAACCAAGAGGTTCAAAATGCCGATACTCCCATGTTTATTTATTTATAATTTTTTATTTTTAAGAAAAACAAAAATATATACAAAAAGGCCCTCCCCCAAACTTCATTTAAACTATGTTAGACATTACTGCCAAACTTTGCATAGACCAAATGTCAACACCAACCAGTTGAAAAATTTATCAGTAAAGAGTATGAGTTGGTGGAAGAATAAGTTGTAGCGATTCACAAAAAATTGGGGAAGATAGAAGTGGTGGTATGGAGGGTGTGGAGGTGAATATATAGGAGGTGGTGATGCATCTAAACGAGAATGGGAATGATCAGCAATCAGTGGAATGTTGGCATTCTCGTAGCTTCTCAAAAGAAATGCGGGTGGTTCAACTTCTAAAGGAAGAGGTTGACTAACCACAATATCCCCAAGATGTTCCTGTGGGTCCTCTATTGACTCGGTATCATCCATCAATTGCATATGATATTCAATTATAAGGGAACTGATTTCCTCGATGTCCGCCATAGTCCAACTGAAAACTTGCCGCCTATCTTGTAAGACTTTTAAAATAGCGCTCTCTTGCTCGAAGGCTAGAGAGGCTGATATTATAATGGGAAAAGTCTCATTCTCATTTATGTAAGCATATTTAAGATGAGGTGGCAAGAACATGAGTTCGATTTTCGAAGGCGAAAGAATCATTGCGGAATCTACCTCGAACTCAAAGGACTCCAACACAGATTCGAAATCACTGCAGACAACCAATTCGGAAGGCTCGACTAACTCATCCAAAAATTCAAAAACCTCATATTTGGGCTGTGAGTCATCATCATCCGAAAAAGTAAAACATTCATAATCAACATCGGTTGTGTCAACGGTGGTAGGCTCAAGGAGGGACGCACTAGTGGCGTCAAAACTGTTTTCATTAAACAAGAATCTTTCAAGCTCGCAGTCCTCCTGCGTGATTTCGTGAATAGAGCAAACTTCTCGTGTACTAGTTTTTGGTACGGGGGGCAGACTTCCTATCTTATAAATATTGAACTCACTAGACATCTTCCCAAAGGATAGAGTCATGGAGCCATTGCGACAGTTTATTACAGCATTGGAAGTGGCCAAAAATGGTCGACCGAGGATCACCGGAATTTGGTTCCTTGGGTTAGCAACAGGTTGTGTATCCATAACAATAAAATCAACGAGGAATATGAACTCCCCAACTTTGATCAACACATCCTCTAGCTGACCCCTTGGATGGGTGATTGATCGATCAGCCATTTGGAGAGTACAACGAGTGGGTTTCAACTCTCCAACCCCTAATTGTTCGTACACGGAGTAGGGAATCAGGTTAACACTAGACCCAAGATCTAAAAGTGCTCGATTAATTTTCTTATCCCCAATTGTGATTGAAATCGTAGGACAGCCAGGTCCTTTCGTTTTTGGGGTAAGGTTTGATGGTGGTTAATAGCATTGCTCACTGCACTAGCCACTAGCACTTTCTTAGGTACTTGAGATGCCTTTCTCTTCGAGGTGCATAATCCCTTTAAGATTTTCGCGTATGAAGGGACTTGTTGGATAGCATCCAAGAGAGGTATATTTATGCTAACCTGCTTAAATATCTCCACAATCTTCTCCACTTGTGCATTTGGTTTATTAGGACTCAACATGTTTGGGAATAGAGCATTCTGAAAATTCGTTGAGTCAAATGTCTGTGGAGTAGGATGTGGAGTAGGAACGGATCCCGGTGTAGATGTGTTCATGTTGTGAGAAATGGGTCCGTTCGAGCTAGAAGAAGTAGAGCCATGTGAAGGGTGGAGAATAGGCTCTAAAGAAAAAGGTGAAGAAGGAAGTGAAGAAAATGAAGAAGGGGAAGATGACAATGGAGAAAAAAGAAGAAGAACCACCGGCGGGGATGTCATCACTAGTTCCCACATTATTTTGCAACTCTCTTCCGGATCTCAACGTGGTCACCGCATTTACATTGTGATTGGGATATGCGTTTTGTGTGTGACCGGGATTGGGCAATGGTTGAGATGGAAGCTTTCTCTTTTCTCTCTCGCTCAATGCAGCAGTTAATTGTGCAATTTGTGTCTCAATAAATTTGATACTTTGATCGTGTGAAGCATTGTTAGTCATCAAAGATTGAACATAATTTTCAAATCTTGCTGCGGATTCTGTAGATTGCTTGAGAAATGCATCTAAACTTTTTTCGAGCGAGATAACCTTATCATCATTTGGTTGAACCAAATTGTTCGTTTAATTTGTATAAGGTTGTTGTTGGAAAGGTTGCTGGTTTTGAGTTTGTGAAGGTTCTTGTTGTTGTTGTGGAGGAGGAGGTCTTTGAAAATTGTTATTTCCTTGGACTTGTTGATTTTGGTTCCAAGCGAAATTTGGGTGACTCCTCCACCCCGAATTGTATGTCGAAGAGTACGGATCGTTTCTTTGTCGTTGCTGAAATGCAGCATTGACTTGATCTTGTCCTTGAATAGGTGCATTATAAGGACACTCTTCGGTTAGATGCGATGGATTCGCACAACAAGCACAAACAGTTCGTGGAGGTAAAGCAGGGGCAGGAGAAGACGATGAGATCTTGGTCTCAATGGCTTCTAGCTTTTTCATAAGTGAGGCCATCTCGGCTTTCATAGCAATCGACATATCTACTTGATGTATGCCTGCCCTAGATTGACCACTAGAAGATGATGTGGTCTTGGTACTCTCCCACTGAATTGTTTGCTCACTAAGATCCTCAAGAAACTGTCAAACTTCGTCGCTAGACTTGGAGAGAAAATGACCTTGACATATGGTTTCTAGCAACTGCTTCGTTGCGGAGTTCAATCCCTCGTATAATGTTTGGCAAAGTTGCCAACTTTCGATCCCATGATGAGGGCATTGAACAAGTAGGTCTTTAAATCTCTCGAAGCACTTCCAAAATGGTTCAGAAGGAAGCTGTGAAAATTGTATATCTCGTTACGGATTCTAGCAGTTTTGTGATGAGGATAGAACTTTTTCAGAAAAGCTCTCACAAACTCGTCCCAATTTCTAATGGAATGTGATGCGGTGCTATATAGCCACTTCTCGGCTAGGTCACATAAGGTAAAAGGAATGACCCTTAGCCTTATAGCGTCATCACTTAATTGGGTTGCCTTCATCATAGCGCACACATTTTGGAATTTATTAATAAAAATATACGCATCTTCTGATTCCAAACCATGAAATTTTGGCAGCATATTGATGAAATGTGGTTTTATTTCAAAATTATCCCCATTTGCCGGTGGGGGTGAAAGACATGTAGGTAAAGAAGTGCGGACGGGATAAAAGAGATCCTGGAGCGTAACTCGTGCGGGCGCTACAACAGGTGGTAGATTCGGGTTATTCGCACCTAACGGAGGTGGAATCATTCCCGTCGGTAAGGTATTGTTGGGGTCGTGTCCCGACATACCTTCGAAAGAAGAATTTGAAGGTGGAGGTAAAGAAATGTACGGAATGTCGACGAAGGGTTCATCGAAGGGTTCGTCGGTCGGTACCAACGAAACATGGACTAATCGGGCGTTAGTATCCCTAGTCCAAAGTGACATACACTAAAGGAGTAGTGCAGTCAGAAAAAAGGAAAAAAAACAGAACATGGGGGTAAGATAACGTCAATCGAAGGAAGTGATGGAAGTGAGTTGCAAGTTTTCTTCGCGACAAGTTGCAAGTTTTGAAAAGATTCCCCCTCTTTTTTTAATTTATGTGAGAGTTTTGCAAAGAAGTTTTTGAAAAGGGACTTGTGACACAAATGTATCAACCACACATGCACAATCAGGCCTAGATCTAGGGTCGCCTAGGTCTGCTAGACAGCTCCTAACTAGGGCTAGAAATAGGACCTCAAACCGCCTCTTCACGGAAAAGTACGGCCAGGTAAGTGGGAAGGAACCACCACTACAGTGAGCCTAATTAATAACCACTAGCCTAGACACCGCAAAGTCGGTTAGGATAAACGGCCGATGCCTATATTAGTCCTTTTCCTATTGAGCTCGATGTCCTTAGGTCTGAGTCAAATATTTTTTAATTAATTGCGGTCGATGCAAAATGCTTTAGGTGTTTTCTGGGGTCCTGGGAAGGGTGATGAAATTCCCACCCAATCTGAGTTTGGTCAATTAGCCCCTTAGAGTCCGGTTAAATTATGTAAAACAATAAAATTTCACTTGCAATCAATTTTTAGCGCGGCGCAAAGAAACCTGCAGAAAATCTGTTATTTAGAAGGGGGAGAAAGACTCTTTACGCAAAGAATTCCTGCAGAAAATTTTTTACAGTGGAGATATGGAGGTTGCAGAGGGGAGGAAAAGAAAACAAACCCTGCAATTTTGATGTGCTAACGTGGCAAACGAGGCGCGGAACTGCGGCCAATATAGGGACAGGACCGCGGAAAGGCGGCGGAATGGTGGGCTCACACTTTGAGAAAAATTGCACTGCTCTGTTATCAAATTTCCCCTCTGTTCCGATATGTACTTTTCTGATTTGCCCTCTGTAAATTTCCAGATCCGCGATTCGTCGCTATTCCTGCAAGATTCAAAAGATACACCCTTCAAACAGATCAAAGTTGATAATTTTTGTATTTTTTATATTTTTAGATTTTTATAATTTTTAAAATTTATATCAAACCGAAAATTCACAAAAAGAAAAATTACGCCATCCCCGGCAACGGCGCCATTTGATTTATGTCAAAAATATAAGTTTACCGCAATCAGAAACGGCGTCGCTTCGCAGCTAGCCGGTGAGTACGGGTCGATCCACAGAGACGGGTAAATTTCTTTTATGTGTTTTAACGAGTTGATTCAAAATGTCGTTTTGGTTGGTTTATAAAAATCTATAAAAACTGGATCTAATTAATCTAATTAAGAGTCTTGCTAGGGCTAGGCTTAGGGGAAGTTTTGGAGATTAATATTTTCCTCACCGTTTTCAATGCCTTCTTTTTTAGATCTATTAGATGTTACGGTAATTATCAATAAAGTGGATCCAAATCTTTTGGGAAGATGTTTCTTCCTCTAGATTTGTATTCTTCCTTTGTTGATAATTATCCTAACCCCCATGGAAAACGCGCGCAACCGGCCCTTTATACCACGGTTCACCATTACCTCGAGGGGTAGGGTGCCGTAGGGAGCGGTTGTGCGCATATGCAAGGAGTTCTAATTCATTAGGTACATATGGCATCGAAAGAGGTGAGAGATCTCATCTCTCAACCCTTTCCCTAAGGCTAACCCTAACAAGCGAGGAGATTACTCGCTCATTAGGGGATGAGAAAACATTTTAATTAAAGGAACAGAAATAAAATTACTTACTAAGGGTGACGGCTCCCTCCAAGCAATATAGACCAGATCTGAATATAGCTCCCAGAAATTCTGAATTTTTATTGATTGAAAAGAGGCATAGGGTTTTACAATTTTTGATTACAATTTATAAGCAAACAAGGAAACTAGGGTTACAGATTCTCGCACACATGATTTTACAGATATGCCCACGGAAAATCTAAACCCCCGCACCGACTCTAGAAATCTGCACCGACACGGGCTTGAACAGGCCGCGGAACCGCGGCAATAGGGCGCTTGGGCCGCGGTTCCACGGCCCTTTGGTGGGCTTGGCTCACCATCTTTGGGGCTTCTTATTTTTATACTTTGTTTTCTCTGTTGGCTTCTTATCCTTCTCCAGATCCTCAGTGAAAACTTGTAAGGATCTTTTGACCGTTTCACTTTCGTCTTTTTGGACCTTGCACTGTTCTTCGTCTCGGCTTGAGTAAGATCCGTCTGCTTGTTGGTCAGAAGTCCATTTTCTGTATCATCTTTCGTCTTTTTCACTGTATTTGTTTCAAGAGCCTGTATCCTGTAACATGCAACAAATATGCGTCAAGAGTACCTGTTTACTTATAAAACGGATAAGAATAGAGGGATGAAAAATGCAATATTATGGTCTGAACAATGCTTGGACATATACATGGAGGACTTTCTTGCTCGACATGATAGTATGCTATCTAGTTGCCTTTTATCTTAACATGTACACTGATTGTCTCTATATTACATGTTGATAAAGCCCTTAGGATGAGTACTTGACTACCAGGATTATGATGCAGATCATACTAGTGGGGATAGTGTAGTCGCTAAGTACATCCTTCAAATGTTTCTAGTCGAGGGTGTATCGAGACAGGGCATCGATATACCAGAGTAGACTAGCGTATAGCTTCTCGACCCATGTAGATGAGCGATGGATGATCCCATATCCATTGGTGTTTGACATCAGAGACATTATACGGGTGCTCAGTGGAGACTGGGTACACTGGACGGACTCGCTGACAACTCCCAGATGGTATTATATCTAACGTCAGATGACAGTTCTCTGGTGACACTGGTACAGGTTAGTCTGTAGACCCAAGATCGCCATAGAGTCTTGTGTGATTCCCACCGTGCTTTGATTTCTACCTTACCACATTCAAGAGAACGTGCAAAACGGTGGCTTTTAGGTACAGTCCCGAGTCACATGGAGGCAATGAGCGATAGGAGGGGTTTCGTCTCTCCCGGTATTGGGGATTGATGTTGCGCTGTGTTCGATTGGCTATAACAAGAAGTCCCTGGCCATGGCTGCTTCAGAGATATACTGGTAAGTGTTATCAGTAGTTTCTCAACCCGTTATGAGCCTTATATCGATACGACTTATCGAGTTACTGGGGTCTGACGTTTACCACCTCAAGACAAGATATGCGACATATCAGACGAAGAGACCGGACTGTACGGTAGTGTTACTGATTGGATTCGTAGGAGTGTGAGCATACTTGCTTGTTGATCTTCTGATCGCTTAATACCCGGGTGGCCGTTACGTTTAGCAGACCGCTTGCGGCTCGTTGGTGTTTGATATAATCATCACCTACTGCCGGCGTATTGATGAGTCTTTAGAGTCCTACACAGAGGTTTCTTGGCTCAAGCGAAACGGAGTAGGAGCACATATGTGATATGTGCGGGACCGAGATTGATACGAGTATGTGATAACGTACTGTATTGTAATAAGCTAGTTCATTTATACATAATAATGAGATTTTAACATTCCATATTTGATAAAGTGTATTTTAATTAATGTTGGAACTATAACCTTAACCCTAATCGAAAACTGTGCATCCATATGCTTTAATCTGTACTTATTTGCATACCACATCATAATGTTCTATTTTTATTGTTCCATTAGTACCCCATACTTGTTTTGTATACCTTTGCTTATTTTAGTTTGATTATAAGCACTCATATGATATTTTGTGCACCCCTGACATGACTTGATATACCTACTACTTGACACGACTTGATACCGTGCACTTCTTGACATGATTGGATTTATTTACACTACTTGACCTGATCTGATGTACCATATCTTGACCTGTTACCTGATATTGTTACTAATGCCAACAGTTTTGACATGTTGTCCCTACGGACATTTCCTGTTGTTTATCCAGACAAATCTGTACCTGCTTGATCCTGTGTTGGCATTAACTCCAGATTATTAATACCTGACTTAAACATATAACTTAGGGGTATGGGGAAATCAATGATGAAACCTGACTTATAACTCGACAGTTCGCTTGCTCATATTGATCAGTTTTAGAGGCTAGGCGAGCCTTGGGATGATGCTGCTGACATCATTCATCTGTACATATTTCCTATTTTAGTGCCTAGCGGCATGTCTCGGATTCAGCCCGAGAATCTTGACCGTGGTCCCGGGTATGCACGGGATACTATTGAGTTACATCAATGATTCATCAAATTGATTTCAAAGTCTTGAGAGTAGTTAACCCAATAGACCAGTTTAGATTACTCACTACACATTACCCTCACCGTCCTCACTTATATCACTGTTATACCTGTATTACCATTTATACTCATACCTGCATGTATTGCCACCCCTATTTATAGTATTGCTTGATGTTATGACGCACTGACGTCTGGGTTTTGCATGGCCCAGATTCTTTACCTTCGCTACAGGCTGAGCAGGAGTATTTCAGTCAGCAGGCTGAGCAGTGAGAACTTGTTAGTAGTTAATTCATTTTACTTTCGGTATTTTCATTCCTGATGTGAGCCCGCATTATGGGACGTACATTCCAGTTTATTCTTGTATTGGATCTTTTGCTTCCGTATTATTTTATTCTTGACTCGTTTTATTCTGGCTTATGGACATGTGTTAGATAGTTTATTATTGTTCTTGATATCTCTACAGCCGTAATGTGACTATGGAAGGATATTTCCTATCCACAGGTAGCATGGTTGGCTATGTCACGTGCCTATCTTAGCGTACTCTGGGAAGCAGGGCGTGACATGGTTCGTTTGGTATCAGAGCCATAGGATATAGGTTAATCGGGTTTGATTCTTTTGTAGTTGGGTATTGGACCCAATACACGAATCAGAATACTCATGATTAGGAAACATGTCCTTCCACCTTACCGTCTTACCATTTTTGAATCTTAACTTCCTCCTAAATCTACTTTGACCATATGCAAACCTCTTTTGCATCTCGACTCGAAACCTGGTTTCCTTTTGATTATCTCTAGAACTTAGGCGACTTGGGTGGAGTTATGTGATTGTAGCTATGATACCGCGGCATGGTTACAATGCGGTACTCTATTTAAGTAACTTTGAGTTCTAGTCTTGATTCATATCCTTAATCTACATTTTGAATCTGTTATCATGCTAATCCTTTGGTGTTCTAATTTCAGGAACATGGCAGGAAAGATTCTGAAAACGTACCAGAGGCGTGTTGACGAAGCCGCAATGCTTGGAGTAATACGTGGGATGTTGGAGAACCAAAAGCGACAGACCGAGCTGAACCAGCAGCAAGCTGAAGCTTTTTAGGAAGGTATGCGGACCGTTCAGCAGTCCGTGAACAATGTTGTGGCCAGACCAGTTGATCGTGTGGGTACAGTGGCGGATTTCAGGAGACTGGGTCCGTCTGTCTTTACTGGCCTGGAGGAGCCGTTGCCAGCGGAGCAGTGGCTGGTTAACACGGAGAATTTACTCGTTGCGGCACAGATCCCATAGGATAAGATGGTGGATGTGGTACGCATCCAGTTGGTGGATTATGCCCGTGAATGGTGGCTTGTGGAAGAGACCCGCTTGCCCAAGCCGATCAGTTGGGCGGTTTTTTCGAAGAGTTTCTTGGAGAAGTTCTTCCCGCGGACTGCACGGGATGAAATGGAAGAAAAGTTCATCAGTTTGAAGCAGAACGGCACACCTGTAGATGTACATGCAGCTGAATAGACGCGGCTCGGTAGATTCGTTGGACCTTTGGTTGCCAACGATGCTGATAGGGCAAGGAGGTTCATGCGCAGTTTGGATGTGGACATCCAGAGGCAGATTGTCTCCCTGGGTTTGACCACTTTCTCACAAGTACTTACAGCGGCCCGAGAGCAACAGAGCCTATCAATGGAGACTGGGAGTATACAGTAGCCAGCAGTTACAATGTGGAAGACGACATTTTCACCGAACCAAGCGCATAGACGCATAGGTATTCCAGTTAATCGACGTGGCGTAACACCTATGAAGAAGCCTGTTGTCGTTGATCAAAGAAGGAGCGTGATTTGTAACTACTGCCATTTACCTGGACATTTGCAAAGAGATTGTCGTAGGAGGAAGGGACTCTGTTTGGTTTGTGGATCGGCGGATCATACTATCAACGCTTGTCCGTCGAAGCTTCGCATGAAGGATGATGTTCAGAAGCCACCGCAGAAACCGTTTCAGGGACAGAAGCAGCTGACTCAGGGACCTAATTAAGCTCGAGCATTTACCCTGACGGCTGAGGAAGCTAAAGCTTCAGGAGAAGTTGTTTCAGGTATTCTACTTGTTCATGGTTTTCCCGCATTAGCGTTATTCGATTCTGGTGCATCCCATTGTTTTATGTCGTCCAAGTTTATTGCTACACACTCAATTGCTTGCATGACCCTGTCTAGTTTCTGGGACATACACACTGGGAATGGGAAGATCATATCTAGTAGAGAATGTAAGGATTGTGCAGTTGTTGTTTGTGGACGGGAGCTATTTGCAGATTTCTTAGTAATTGATACAGGCAGCTATGAGGTCGTCTTGGGAATGGATTTTCTCGGTACTTTCCACACTCACATTGATTATAGGGCAAAGAAAGTAATTTTTCAGATTCCCGGACATCCAGAGTTTATCTTTACTGGAGGAAGAAGTTCTGTCGGGCTAGTCAATTTAGGGCTAGGCCAACAAATAGTGTTCCGTCATCGATGGAGGTTGATAAAGATGAAGCGCTAGCTGTTGTTCCAGATTTCATGGACGTGTTCAAGGATATATCAGGTTTACCGCCGAAGCGAGGCGTAGAGTTTGCGATTGATCTCGTTCCTGGTGCAGCGCCAGTTTCTAAAGCGTACTATCCAATGGCACCAGTAGAGTTGGAAGAAGTCAAGAAGCAGGTTGCTGAATTACTTGAGAAAGGTTGGATTCGCAGCAGTAACTCACCTTGGGGAGCTCCAGTTCTTCTAGTCAAGAAGAAAGATGGCACAAGGAGGATGTGCATCGATTATCGAGAATTAAACCGGGTGACTATTAAGAACAAGTACCCGATCCCTCGCATTGGCGAATTATTTGAGCAACTTAGTGGCGCGAGGGTATTCTCAAAACTGGATTTGCGATCCGGATATCATCAGGTCCAAGTTAAAACAAAAGATATTTGCAAGACGGCGTTCCGAACTCGGTATGGACATTACGAGTATTTAGTGATGCCCTTCGGAGTAACGAATGCACCGGCGATATTTATGGACTTGATGAACCGAATCTTTTTACCATTCTTAGACCAGTTTATAGTGGTGTTCATTGATGATATTCTGGTATACTCGAAGAGTATTGAAGAGCATGCAGAACATTTAAAGATCGCACTGCAGACGTTGAGGCAAGAAAAATTATATGCAAAGATGAGCAAGTGGGAGTTTTGGTTTGAAGAAGTGAGGTTTTTGGGACATGTCGTGTCTGGAGATGGAATCGCCGTTGATCCCGAAAAGATTACAGCAGTTCGAGATTGGCCGATTCCGAAGAACGTTGCAGAGATCAGAAGCTTTCTTGGACTTGCCGGGTATTACAGAAAGTTCGTAGAGAACTTTACTTGTCTGGCGGAGCCTTTGACCAAGCTTACGCGTAAAGAAGTACCATTTGTATGGACGGATAAGTGTGCGTCAGCTTTTGAGGCGTTGAAACAGAGGTTGATAACCGCTCCTATCCTGACCGTGCCAGGCAATTCCGGAGGATTGGTGATTCACAGCGACGCATCTGGGAAAGGATCGGGATGTGTTTTGATGCAGCATGGAAATGTTATAGCTTACGCATCGAGACAGTTGAAGACCCATGAGAAGAATTACCCAACTCATGACTTGGAGCTAGCAGCTGTGATTTTCGCTTTGAAGATTTGGAGACACTACTTATTGGGCGAAAGGGTCGAGGTTTTCACCGATCATAAAAACTTGAAGTATATGTTCACGCAGAAGGAGCTTAATATGAGGCAGCGCAGATGGTTGGAGCTGATGGCCGATTACGATCTTGATCTTAAGTACCATTCGGAGAAAGTTAATATCGTGCCGGATGCGCTTAGTCGGTTGCCAGCAATTCAGATGTTGACTGTACAGAAGGAACTTATTGAAGACTTTCGAAGATTTGATTTAGAGATTGCTACTGCATTCTTCGGGACAGTTGATGCAGCTGCAAGTACAGTCGTCGTTGATCGAGAACATTAAAGTAGCGCAGCCGCAAGACCCAAGATTGCAGAAGTTTCGAGAACAGGTTGAAGCTGGAGTTCGAACGGACTTGTTGATTCATGAAGATGGTTCGTTGCATTATGGTAGCCATTTGTGTGTGCCAAAAGGAGATATTCGCGAAGAACTTATGAAAGAGGTGCATAGTTCAGCATATTCCGTACATCCAGGAGGCACGAAGATGTACCGAGATATACGCCAGCATTTCTGGTAGGAAGGCATGAAATGGGAGATTGCCCGCTTTGTAGCAAAGTGCTTGGTGTGTCAGCAAGTTAAGGCTGAACATCAATGGGTTACTGGTTTATTGCAACCACTTCCGATTCCTCAATGGAAGTAGGAACATATAACCATGGATTTCATGACGGCTTTACCGTGGAGCCCAAAGGGCAACATACAGTTTGGGTGATTGTTGATCGATTGACCAAGGCAGCTCATTTCATACCATTTCGAGTTGTTCAATCAACAGAAGCTTTGGCAAAGCGGTAGATGCAGGAGATAATAAGATTACATGGAGTACCGGTGAGCATCGTGTCCGACCGTGGCACTCGTTTCTTATCACACTTTTGGAGGAGCTTACAAGAAAGTTTGGGAAATCGATTGAAGTTTAGCACAGCTTATCATCCTCAGACAGATGGCCAGTCGGAGAGAACGATCCAAACTCTTGAAGACATGTTGATAGCTTGCATGTTAGATTTCAAGGGTTCATGGGAGGATCATCTACATTTGGTGGAGTTTTCTTACAACAACAGTTTTCAGGCGACTATTCAGATGGCTCCATTCGAAACTTTATATGGTCGCAGGTGTCGTTCATCTGTTTGTTGGGACGATGTTGGAGAACGAAGATTTTTGAGACCGGATTTGATCGTGCAAACAGTTGAGAAGGTTAACACTATCCGGAATTATATGAAAGCAGCACAAGACCGACAAAAGAGTTGCGTAGATACATCTAGAAGACCTCTAGAGTTCGCCGTTGGTGATTTGGTATTCTTGAAGATATCACCGACTAGAGGGGTGATTCGTTTCGGAAGTCGAGGAAAGGTTAGTTCTCGATTCGTTGGACCTTTTGAGATTTTTGGAGCGTGTTGGTGAAGTGGTGTATCGATTGGCGTTACCACAATCCTTGGCGAATGTTCATGACTTGTTTCACGTATCTCAACTCCGTAAGTATGTTCGAGATGAAACACATGTGTTGGATCATTCGGAGCTGACGGTACGAGAAGATTTGACTTTTGAGGAGCGACCGATGTCGATTGTGGATCGTAGGGAAAAGGTTCTTAAGAACAAAGTTATCCCTCTTGTACTTGTTTCTTGGGGAAACCGCTCACATGGAGAATCAACTTTGGAACGAGAAGATGAAATCGGACAGAAGTTTCTCCATCTATTCTTAAAGTCGTTGATTGTTTATCCTTTCTTGTTCTTGGAATTTCGAGGACAAAATTCTTTTTGTAGTTGGGTATAATGTAACAACCTAGTTCATTTATACCAATTCAGTTTCCGTATTTATATATCTGTGGTATTTTATTGATTTATCATGTTTGGATGCGAATGGTAGTTTACATTTTACATTGCATTCGACCTGACCCGCTTGCTTGGACTGGTTGATTCATATTTATAAACTACCCTGACTTGTGAAATAGACACGTGCATCTCATGTATAATGCATATTGACTTTTCATCTGACATCGTACATTTTATCATATAACATTTTAGATCATATAAAATAAATTAAAATTGCATTTCATAACCTACATGATAACCCCTAACCCCGTGGTAGCGTCCACGCATCTTGTTTTCGTCCCGTTCAGTGAAACAGACGTGTTTGGATGGCTAGGCGCACGTATGTGCGTCCGTTCTTAAGGGTATGCATTTTAGTTACCTAATCATTCATTTTAAAATTTGGAAGTCGCATTTATTTTTCGTATTTAAAATCTGAATTTTTAGACCCGACCCAGACGCATTTTGAAATATTTTATATCCCGCTAAAAAATTCAATTATTTAATTTTTAAATTTTATTGTGATATTTTTTAACAACTCAGAAGATTTCCAAAACCAATATAAATCTTTTTAAATTTTTCCTAAATCCTTTCCTTAAACATTTTTCCCCAGCTCTCTCTTTTCCTTTCTCTTTCTGGCCCCCACCTTCACGAGCCAATTAAAATCCTTCCTTTCATTACGCCGGCCCCACTTAAATCCCCTCTCTCTTCTTTCTTCTGCTCTTTCTCTCTCTTCCTCTCTCTCCCTAACCGCTATCTCTTTCTCTTTTCTCCATATAAAAACAAATTCATCTCTCCTCACTATTCATCTCTCTCTCTCACCTCTCGATCTCCTCTCTCTCTCTCAGAATCCCTCTCTCTCTCCTTTCGTATATTCTTTCTCTCTCCTTCTCTATATATTATTTCCTTTCTCCTTCCTTCTTTAAAACGAACCCATAACCGAAACCCTAGCCGCCTACCTCCTCATCGTCGTCGCCCAAAACACCGACAACGCCTCCCCGACCTCGTCACCTCCTCACCCTCATCACCTCCGCCTCCACTCTCTCCTTCCCCGAGCCCTGTGCACGAACCCGAGAGCACAGCCGAGCACCCCTGCATGCCTCACAACGCCGGAGTTGATCGCCGCCGGTGATCTCATTCTCGTTTTCCCGACTCCGTGCACCCCTAGTGAGCACTGCACTCCCTCTCCTCTCTTTCTTTCTTCTTCTTTTCTTTTCTTTTCTTTTTCTGTTCTCTTTAAGTTGCCGATGTTCTCTGCAGATCTTTCCGCCGGAGCTCCGTCGACGTCGTCGACACCCTCGCGACCCTCTCCGCAGACCACAGTGAGCTTTCCCTCCTCACTCTTCTGCTTCCTCCTTCCATTCTTCTTTTTTCTTTCCCTCCATGCATTTTTATTAAAAGTGTTTACTGTTTTTCTAGATAGCCGGAATCCGGTCGTGCCGTCGACGATCCCGACGACCCAGCGAGCGTATCTGACTCGTGTGATCCCCTTGTACGTTGTTTGGATCTGTTTCGTGCATCGTGCGCGTCGCGACTTTTCCTGCCGATGTGTGACGTTCCGTATACCCGTTTCTTGATCCGTCTAGGCAAGTAAAACTTGCTACATGCTATTCATAATATTTTACTTATTTAGATGCATATTAAACCTGTAGATTAAACCTAATGCCACATGTTCCATTTTTAACATTTCGATGTCCATTATATCATTTTAGATTTAGAGCTTGAAACATATCATGTTGCAGATTAGATTACGATACACGGTACCCATATCCATATTTGAATCACATAATGCTTATTTGTACAGCCCGCAGTACCCTTTTAATAGTTTATAACCCTTTGGACACCGTCTGCATCCATTTAGCTTATTATATATACAATTGCATCCCTAGATTATTTAATACATAATAATGAGATTTTAACATTCCATATTTGATAAAGTGTATTTTAATTAATATTGGAACTATAACCTTAACCATAATCGAAAACTGTGCATCCATATGCTTTAATCTGTACCTATTTGCATACCACTTCATAATGTTCCATTTTTATTGTTCCATTAGTACCCCATACTTATTTTGTATACCCATGCTTATTTTAGTTTGATTATGAGCACCCATGTGACATTTTGTGCACCCCTAACATGACTTGATATACCTACTACTTGACACGACTTGATACCGTGCACTTCTTGACATGATTGGATTTATTTACACTACTTGACCTGACCTGATGTACCATATCTTGACCTGTTACCTGATATTGTTACTAATGCCAACAGCTTTGACATGTTGTCCCTACGGACATTTCCTGTTGTCTATCCAGACAAACCTATACCTGCTTGATCCCGTGTTGGCATTAACTCCAGATTATTAATACCCGACTTAAACATATAACTTGGGGGTATGGGGAAATCAATGATGAAACCTAACTTGTAACTCGACAGTTCGCTTGCTTATACTGATCAGTTTTAGAGGCTAGGCCAGCCTTGGGATGATGCTGCCGACATCATTCATCTGTACATATTTCCTGTTTTAGTGCCTAGCGGCATGTCTCGGATTCAGCCCGAGAATCTTGACCGTGGTCCCGGGTATGCACGGGATACTATTGAGTTACATCAATGATTCATCAAATTGATTTCAAAGATTTGAGAGTAGTTAAACCAATAAACCAGTTTAGATTACTCACTACACATTATCCTCACCGTCCTCACTTATATCACTGTTATACCTGTTTTACCATTTATACTCATACCTGCATGTATTGCCACCCCTGTTTATAGTATCGCTTGATATTATGACGCACTGACGTCTGGGTTTTGTATGGCCCAAATTCTTTACCTTCGCTACAGGCCGAGCAGGAGTATTTCAGTCAGTAGGCTGAGCAGTGAGGACTTGTTAGTAGTTAATTCATTTTACTTTCGGTATTTTCATTCCTGATGTGAGCCCGCAATATGGGACGTACATTCCAGTTTATTCTTGTATTGGATCTTTTGCTTCCGCATTATTTTATCCTTGACTCGTTTTATTTTGGCTTATGGACATGTGTTAGATAGTTTATTATTTTTCTTGATATCTCTACAGCCGTAATATGACTGTGGAAGGATATTTCCTATCCACATGTAGCATGGTTGGTTATGTCACGTGCCTATCTTAGCGTACTCTGGGAAGCGGGGCGTGACATGTATTCTCACGATGTGTAACATGATTGGTTATATATGAGATAGCCGGGTTATCGGGTCAAGTGCTGATTCGATAAGATATTACATTTGATATTAGTCGGTTATATGTGATATAGCCGGATTATTAAATTAAGTGTCGATTTAATAATTTAATGTATAATTATATATTTGATATATTACATTATATTAACTAATATTAGCTCACTTAAATGATTCTTTTTCTCACTTGAAGATACATTGATATATATGATATATATGTGATATATGTTTATTGTATTCTTTTCTTATGTTACATTATATATTATATATGTGATGTATAATATTGTAACATACTAGGTTATAAATGCAACTAGGGTTTATGAGATTAACACCATGGCTATGTTTATGTTTAGGTTAATTATCTTAATTAGTTCTAAATTGTGGATTAAAGTTATGATATTTTGTCATGGTTGACTTGGTCCACACTTTAGATATTTATCAAGATATTTGTTAACCTAACTCTAACCCTAGCCTATGGTTTATTCTCTACATGAGTTAGCCATAATACTTTTAACCCTTGGTTACATTTCTAACCTCCATCATAATTCATTCTCACTTAAGCTTTGAGCTTCTTCTTCTTCTCCATTGATTTTTCTCTCTTGATATCTTCATGTGATGGGAAAAGAATGATAATTAAAATACAAAAGTGAGCAAAATTTCTACTTCATCATTCTCTACTACTTTCCATTTAGTATAAAGTGTTTGCTTCACTAATTCCATGATTAGTGAAGAGATAGCTTGAGTTAGTGTCTCCTCGACGTAAATCATTTTCGGCCTCGAAGACTTCGAAGCAAGCTTGTTCTATTCTTCTTATGGAGCCTCTCTAGAGCCCGGTGGTCATGATCGCAGCGAAGGGACGACTACACGGAGCTAATGAAGTGAAGGACCGGTCTACAAAGGTTGTATTCCTTGTTCACGTTAGTTGTAAAGTATTTGCATTTATATTTCGTCGGATTTCTAGTATACGATTCTAGGGTTAGGCTTAGCTTGAACGACAAAATTTTAAAACGATGCCTCCCGAAACCTTGTTGCCGTCCTAGGTAACCCTGCAAAAATATCATATATTATTCAAGCTAGGTATTTATTTGGTAGAATACCTCACTTTTAAAAAATTACTTCCATGAAAACCCTAAATACGATAAATAAATACTTGAAGTTTATTTTGAAAGTATACTAAAACTATTTTTCATAAAACCCTCTCAAGTTATATTAATTTACATTAAGGACCCTAGTAAATATAGATTTAAGAGGGACCAATTCTCTTTAGCCTCAGGGAGCCGGAGAAAGTGGGTGCTTGCCTATTTAAGGTAGAAAACTAAAACGGGGTTATCGATGGTAATTGGCTTGGAAAAAGTCACAAATCCTGCCGTCCATATGCAGCAGTTACCGATAACTCAAAAACCTAATTCAGAAATCCAATTCTGTTTAAGTGTCTGAAACAGACAGAATCTCAGTCTAATCTGATATAATCCATACATGAATACAATTGAAATATAACGCCAATACAATATGAATCCATATATACTGGAACTTGAACATGAGTACCAGAATACTATCAAATATCAATATGACTCGACTGGACCGAACCATGGATATATATTGACTTGACTACATGGCTATCCGTTTATACCCTTATCCGTTTTTATGAACAATCTATATCATGGTCTCGGCAAGTCTTATATCTATAAATCATTAAAATCAATACAAAATACATTACAGGGTTTTTAAAGGAATGGACTGGTACGGAATGTGTTAAAAGTGGCACGATGATGGTCACTATAATACACCTAACATGAACATCCGCTACCGTTGTCCTGCGGGTTTTGACGGGGCCTTGTACTCCATATACCTTAGTCCACGGAGAAACTTGGACTACTCTCGTATACACGGGCATATTCTGTACCAAACTACAAACAACTACGTTAGCATAACAAACATATATTATACAGTTATATTCTCTTTAATTGTCCATTTATTTTCTCTCTCTTTTGGGACTTACCGAGCGATTGTTCACTGACGACATTCATTTTCTCTTCTTTCTTTAGAATGTTGTCAGGAAGACCCGGCTCTCTGGAGATCGAGTCCAGCCAGGACGATTTGGAACAGTTCATTAAGAACCTAGAGCTTTAGTTCACTTGTATATACTTTTACTTTCAATTCATGCCATTGTTTAGGCATTGCTTTCCAGTATTGTATTTGTTTTCCAGTATATTGTAAAGAATGTTTAATCAATAAAAAGTTGTTGAGTTATAACTTTTTTCAATTCTTGTGTACATTTATTATATTGCTTATTTACGCTTAACGTGTTTACTTCTGGGTAAATACGTCGCGGGTCTCGTCGCGTCTCCTTACCCGTACACTGGAAGCGGGGAGTGACACTATGAATTCATATTTTCAAAAAATAACATATTAGGAAAATATATTTTTTAAAATGAAAGATTCGAATTGTTAATAAAATACCACCAAGTTTCCAAAAGTAGCGGTTTTCATAAAAATACTATAAACTTTCAAAAAGCAGGGTTTTATCAACAAAACACCACAACAATTAAAACATATGTTCATTAAAACTCTAAATATTATAAATCACTCTCGAGATTTATTTTTAAACTATATTAAAGTATTTTTTATAAAACCCCCCGAGATATGCAAACAATATTTTAAGGACTCTAAAATTAATATAGGTTTAAACGGTATCATTTCTCTTGAGCCCTAAGGAGTCGAAGAAAGTGAATGCTTACTTATTTAGGTTAGACAACTTAACGGAGTTATCAAATGGCAATTGTCTTGGAAAAAAACACAAATCCTTATGTTCATATGCAGCAGTTGTCGATTTCTCCCGAACATAAGATTTTTAACAGTTTAGAACAATCCATATAAAAAAGACCTAAACTCGAACTCGAATAAAAATTCAAACTTTAACCCAACTCGAACTTAAACCTGATTATGAACTCAAACCCAATCTATTCGAACTAACTTGACTCGAACCAAGATTGCAATTGACATGACTCGCATATTACTCGACTCACTCGACTTCATTCTACACCTTTTGCAATTTATGGTTTTGATCAAGACATGTTATAATCAATCAATCAAATTTAATTATGTATATTATACAACTATAGACTATTTATACTCGGGGTGTTTGGGATAGTTTCTTGTGTGAATCCAACGTAGCTTCAGGAGTTCTATATTAACCTCTTTTTTTTTATTTTACCCGAATATCAGTCGGGTTGACTCATCCACAGCCTAGAGCCCCGATGCTAACACATAAAATCGGCACATGTTTCTTTGCTCCTGGGGCCCCACTCTTGAGCTCGTGAATACTTCTACGGCTGCGTTGACATTCACACTTGGAACTTAACGTAAAAACAGTGGCCATATAAAGACCTATAGTACATATTCATCCATGAACATATCCTCTTCCTCGTCACCTATGATTGGTTCCATAGCACCCTAACTAGGATTTTTAGGGCATCAAATATACAATTTTAAAAAAAACTAGAGAGCTATGCAACCCATGCCAAGGATCTAACTAGAAAATTAGGAGTAAAGCAAGCATGTAATCAAACATTACACTAAGTGAATAAGGAATACAACCTTTGTAGACCGGTCCTTCACTTCTAAAGCTCCGTGTAGTAGTCCTTTCGCTCCAAGTAGTGAACACCCGAACTCTAGTAAGGATTTACATGAAAAAATAAACAAGCTTGCTCGATGTCTTCAAGGCCGAAGATGATCTACGTCGAGCAGACTCAAGCTCATGCTACTTCTTCACTAATTGTGAAATTAGTGAAACAAACACCCTAAACTAAATGGCAAGTAGTAGAGAATGATGAAGTAGGAAATGGTCTCACTTTAGATTTAATTTTCTCACATTATTTTCTCATTTAGAAAAAGCTAGCAAGCTTTTTCAATGAAGAAGAAGATGAAGAATGAAGAAGAGAGAATCAACTCATGAGGTGAGAATAGCAACCATGGATGAGTTAGTGTCATACACTAATCCATGTAGAGACTTAACTATGGGTAACAATAATAGTTAGGTTAATAAATATATTCAAGTAAAACAAAATTAGTGGACTTGGTCAATGGTTCCACAAGCTTCCACAAGCTTCAACCATATGTCTAATTACCATTAATTTTGATTAACTTTAGATAAATAAAACCATATCATTATTATAAGCATGGTGTGAGTCTCATACACTCATATAGCATGTGGTATCTAGCATGACACAAAATAATGTACATTAATATATATCACATATATACTAAGCGTACACAAGTGAGAAAAAGAAATACTTAGTGAGCAAATATTAGTTAATGTAAGTTAATATATCAAATATATAATTATACATTAAATTATTAAATCAACACTTGATTTAATAATCCGGCTATATCACATAGAACCGACCAATATCAAATGTAACAATCTATCGAATCAACACTTGATCCGATAACCTGGCTATATCACATATAACCGACCGATGCCACAAATCGCAAGAATAGAATGCGGTATCACATACGTGCATTAATCTCGGTCCCGCACATATCACATATGTGCTCCTACTCCATTTCGCATGAACCAGGAAACCTCTGTGTAGGACTCTAAAGACTCATCAATACGCCGACAGTAGGTGATGATCATATCAAACAACAACAAGCCGCAAGTGGTTTGCTAAACGTAACGGTCACCAGGGTATTGAGTGATCAGAAGATCAACAAGCATGCCTGCTCACACTCCTGTGAATCTAATCAGTAACACTACTGTACAGTCCAGTCTCTTCGTCAGATATGTCGTATATCTCGTCTGGGGGTGGTAAACGTCAGACCCCAATAACTCGATAAGTCGTGCCGACATGAGGATCATAACGGGTCGAGAAACTACTGGTAACACTTACCAGTAAATCTCATAACAGCCATGGCCAGAGACTTCCTGTTATAGCCAATCGAGCACAGCGCAACATCAACTCGCAATACCGGGAGAGATGAATCCCCACCTATCTCTCATTGCCTCCATGTGACTCGGAACTGTACCCAAAAACCACCGTTTTGCATGTCCTCTTGAACGTGGTAAGGAGGAAATCAAAGCACAGTGGGAATCACACAAGACTCTATGACGATCTTGGGTCGACAGACTAACCTGTACCAGTGTCACCAGAGAACTGCCATCTGACGTGAGGTATAATACCATCTAGGAGTTCTCGGTGAGTCCGTCCAGTGTACCCAGTCTCCACTGAGCGTCCGTATATCATCTCTGATATCAAAAACCAATGGATATGGGATCATCCATCGCCCATCTGTATGGGTCGAGAAGCTATACGCTAGTCTACTCTGGTATATCGATGCCCCGTCTCGATACACCCACGACTAGGGACATTAAAGGATGTACTTACCGACTACCTTTGTCCCACTAGTATGATCCGCATCATAATACAGATAGTCAAGTACACATCCTAAGGGCTTTACCAACATGTAACAGAGAGACAATCAGTGTATATGTTAAGATAAAGAGTAACCAGATAGCATACTATCATGTCAAGCAAGAAAGTCCTCCCTATATATGTCCAAGCATCCACTACAATATACATCTCATGTACAGTAATGGTCTCTAGGGCATACATATAACTAACAATTTCCCACTTGCACTAGGGCTATTATATAGCAGTGGTTGTAGTATCTCATACTCAACCATCACATAAAAGTCTCTCTCTGGGAAAAGGCCTTTGTGAGTGGATCCGCCGTGTTGTCCTCTGAGTCTACTCTCCTAACCCCGATCTCCCTGGAGATTTATCATCTCTATGATCATGTGATACTGCCTTAGAATATGTCTGGATCACTGATGGGACGGGCATTCCTAGGAATAAGCCACAACTCCATTGTCACACAATGGTAGGAACGAAGTTCATCTTATGAACTAATATACACATAGACATCCTCTTTGGTAGCATCTTTGGTAGTGATGTATCCAGCCTTTATTGTCTAGTTTGCCACGATATATAGCTTGGAACTCTTCCAACATACCGTCCCTCCACTAAGGGTAAAGAAAATGCCTATGACTGACATTCAGTCGACCTTACCACCCTGAAAGTTATCCAGTGACTCTTCCCAGGATCGATTGATACCATCTCACTACACCTAGCGAGAATCCTAGCATCCGCTTAGATCTATCTCATAGATCCAAAACCCAGGATTTAGGAGGTATCACCTTGATCTTATATGGAGAATACTTGTGATAAGAGGAGATTGACCGAGTGTAGCATAGGAAACTCCTTTCCTATCAAGAGTATGTCATCCACGTACAATACGAGGATGACCACCTTACTCTCTACTACCTTTTTGTATATACAAGGTTCATCTACCATTTTGATAAAGTCAAATGCTTTGAATACCATATCAAAACAGATGTTCCAACTCCGCGATACCTGATTTAATCCGTAAAGCAACTTGCACACGTTTCCGCTGCTCCCACTGTCTACGAAGCCCTTTGGCTGTGTACTTATAGACGCTCTTTTCTAAATCACTATCTAGAAAAGCAGTCATGACACCCAACCTCCAGATATCATAGTTATGGTATGTAGCAGTGACAAGTAGGATCCGGATGGACTTAAACATAGCCACTAGAGAAAAGGTTTCATCATTATCCACACCTTGTTGATGACGAGAACCTTTTGCAACAAGTCTTAGCTTTGAAAGTCTCAACCTTTCTATGTACACCAAATAATCTTCTCAAGATATACTTGCTCCTGATAGGGATTTAACCCTTCAGATATAGCAACCAAAGTCCATACTTTGTTGGTGTACATGTTTCCCCAATCAGAGTAAAGCTATGTTCAAATTCCGAGATTTGAAATGAAGCGACGCTTCATGAAGAGCGCCGACAATGAATGCGCCAGCACCGAGAGTCAAAGACTCTGAAACGGCGCTCACGTGCAAAGCAAGAGAGCGCTAAGCGCCAAGTGCGCTAACCGCAAAGAGCGCCAACTTGCACCTGGTTATAACAAGTTAAGTTATGCAACGCATAAGCACCTGACAAAGGAATAACAAAGAATTAAAAATAAGAGGAGCACTTAGCAGATAATAAAATACTTAATTAGACATTATTTATTTATTTGTTATAATATAAATAGATCGCCAAACATGGGATCAAAAGGACAGGGGTTTGCAAAGCTAAGAATGAGATTATCTAGTTCCCTTTCTGTCTTCTCCACCATGTCAAAACGGCGATCTTCTCGAGGAGTAGCCACCCATCGATCAGCGCTGCACTCACCAGAGAAAGCGGAGATAACGACTCGATGAGCCCGTATCTGGCTCAGCAAATGGACAGAGCAATCCCTCAGGGCTTTAGTGATCAAATGCGCCTCGAAGAAGCACTCGATCTTGTCTTCAGCAGCATCGAGCATTGCCGAGGTCATCTCTGCTGGAGTAGGGGGAATGTCAGCAAGTACGGACATAAGGATCATCCGAAACCAAATAGAGTGTGGGGGGAGAGGAGACCCTACACGAGTCAAGAGCTCGTACAGCGCTGCGTCACATTGGTCATCTGTAAGAGCATGATCCACCAAGCGAGGAACAATGTCCTGGATAGGCACTTCCCATGGTTGTCGACGAGCATGTGGGCGGTTACAAGCCATAGTTGAGAGGGTTCTTTGGAGACGAGAAAAGAAAAAAGCTTTGCTTCAGATTATGAAGACTAGGAACAGAAAATTTTGTGCATAGTGGAGCTATTTTCAAGACCTAGGAAATGAAAGTTCTGGAGAATATAAGTTTGACTTAAAAGGAGGGTGAAAAGACACCTCCAATAAAGCAGTGCTTTAGACGCAGCGCCAAGAGCACCGCGCTACAACTATAACATCCCATGCAAAGTACATAGGCGCTAGCGCTAGATGCACTGCGCTCCAAGTAGCGCATCACGTGCAAAGCACGTGTGTGCTAGCGCTAAGAGCGCTGCGCTCCGAGTAGCGTACCATGGGCAGAGTGCATAAGCGCTAGCGCTGGAACTAAAAGCTCTCCACCGTTAGATCAAAAATCTAATAATAATAATAAATCATTAATTAACCAGAATTCAATTCTGTTAAGGAAAGATTTCCTAAAATCTTTCCAAACAACAAAATTGTGCTCTGTAAATCAGAGCACCGTTGGATCAATGATCCAATGGTACATAAAAATTACCAAAGACAGAATAAATTTTGCATGGAAAGATTTCCCAATCTTGGTAAAAAAAACAAGAAGATTATCTTCTATAAACCAAAAGCCCTTGGATCAAAGATCCAACGATGGGAAATTCCCCAAATCAATTGGAGAAAAGATCCCCTTAACTAATTGAACAAACCATCTTGTCCTATATAAATGCCCACAGACTTCAAATCTAAATAGAGGAACCCCCCATAAACTTTGAGAAAATCTCAAGAAGAAGAAGAAGCTCTCGGCAAAAGATGAAAACTCTTTTTCAAGGTAAAAAGAATAGAAAGACTAAATCGTCTCAATATAAACAGAAGTATTTACTTCTTTCACAGATCATAGATCTATATGACAAAGTTGTCTTTCACAAAAGAGATTATGAACATCTCATTATAAAGAGGGGGAGAATTATTCAATTCTCTTAGGATCACAGATCCATAAAAGCAAACCTTTTCATCAAAAAGAGATTGAAATATCTTTTATAAACCAAGAACGTTGTTTTTAGAATCCTGAGGCAAAGTCTCTCATCAAAAAAAAGATAATCTTCAGAGCTCAAAGTTAACCTAAGAAGAGCCTTAGCGCTCCAAATCTAACAAGAGCCTTAGCGCTCCTAATTCAAAAGTGCCTTAGTGCTCTTCATCTAGCGCAAACCGCTGCAGTACCATAGCGCTTCCAATATAACGCACTGCGCTCATTGGCTAGCGCTAAGCGGTAAGCGCGCCACGTGCTCCTCACGTGTGCGCTGCATTATTAAAAGCGCCTTGCGCTCATTACATGGCATCAGCGCCAAACTCCTCAACGCTTCAACTAAAAGCGCATCAGCGCCAAACTCCTCAAAGCGCTAAGCGCATCAGCGCTCTTCATTTAGCGCAAAGCGCTAAGTGCATTAGCGCTTCATATCTGGCGCCAGTGCCAAATGCACCACATACTTTTATGTGCGCTTGGACAGAACATAAAATGTTCTTTGAGTAAGGCTGGGGCTATGATAAATGCAAAGCATTCAATTAAAGATAAAACATTGTCAGAGATGAAACCAATGCTTAGAATTTTTAAAAGGATTGGGCTCAAACAAACATCTAACGACTCAAAAACAAATGTTGAACATTGTAATTGAATGGACTTAGCCCAAATTGACCATAAGTCCTCAATTCAGATTAATCGAGTTCATATGCTCATAAATCACAGATCTTAGTCCCAATTGGACTACAGGTCTCTCAACCCACATCGGTTTAAGGGTACATCTCTGAACTCCTCTGATATTTGTCGTTGTAATCCTTCAACGTCTTTAGAGAGGTGACGGGTCCCGACAACCATACATTTCATGGACTGTGGGGTCCTTAAGCCCATGGACTATGACGTCCTTAACCTGGACTGTGGGGTCCTTAAGCCCATGGACTATGATGTCCTTAACCTTGACTGTGTGGTCTTTAAACTCATGGACTATGATGTCCTTAACCGTGGACCAAGATGTCCTTAAACTAATATTCGACCGCAATGTCTTTAAACTAACATTGGACCGAGATGTCCTTAAATTAACAATGGACCTAGATGTCCTTAAACTAACATTCGACCGCAATTTCTTTAAACTAACATTGGACCGAGATGTCCTTAAACTAATAATGGACCGTAATGTCCTTAAACTAATTATCGATCGCAATGTCCCTAAACTAAACATTAGAGTCCAAATGCTCTTTTGTTGGATCTAAATGATCCCGTTAAGTTGATCTTAGTCTAAAATTAGACTAACGTATCCTTAATAAACGTTTAAGTTGATCTTAGTCCCAAATGAGACTAACGTATCCTTAAACCCAACCCCTAAACCTAAATCTAAGAAGATAGGGATTTGGACTAATCCACGCCCTACGGGCGACAACATAAATTAGTCTCCGTATACAATCCACGGGCAACCAAAAACAAAACAAATACACACGACACGAAGTGACCATCTGGAGAAGGAGAAAGTTGTTACCGCGATGCGGTAGCGTAATTAAATATAGGGGCTTGCGCCTGTAGGGAAGAGCGTCCCCACAATCAAAAACCCCTCACAACGAGGAGGAATCTGACGAAATCTGCTATATCGGCCGCATCCATTTAAACGTTCGATACATGGTGTCATAAATCAACTTGGCATCTTCGGAGAGGTGGACGGATAGAACCAATTTGCATCTGCCCTGAAATTCAGGCAAGACGGACCTGCGCGGTCGCGTCTTCATGTTTTCGGTGGGGAACAGATTCTGGCACGCCCGGTGGGACCTTTTCCTCTTTCCACTCCACACTTCGTGTGTCGTGTTCGCGAACGAATCACGGTTTGATATGGTTGCCCTTGGATTGGAGGTACTAAGATTTAGCGTCTTGCTCCGTGCAGAAAACGAAATATCAATGGCGTCTACCTGCACAAAATGTTCCAGCTGCAACTGCAACTCCCGTTCCGCCTCATCTTGAGGTGTAACCTACGGGCCCCAGGCGGCCTCCCTGTTCGCGATGCCGGTAGACCAAGTAACTCAGGCCACCACTGGGCTGTTCGTTGGGACTATGATCCCACCCATAAGCTTCAATGCCCCGATGCTGCCGCAAGAAACCCCAAAGAAGTCGGTCTTTGATCAACTTACCGCTGCCGCGGCCCCCCTCAACGGGTCGCCCAACTTCACTGCCTCAGTTTTCAGCAGACTGGGCCAGAACGCCAACGAGCCAGCGATACCTGAAGCAGCCATCCCAAAATGGATAGCCATCCAGGCTCAAGCAGACGAAATCATTTGAAAGGATTCTCCTGACAAGAAGTCAGTTTTCGCAAGGCTGGCCATTCCGGCTCCCGCTCCAGGAAAAGTCATCAAAGCTGCTTCCCCCGCCCAGAGGTCTGTCTTTGACAGATTGGATACTGCTTCTCAACGGACTGTTCCCCTCCGAACGGACACGCGGGACGTCGGGACGTCTCGCCTGAGGTTCGGGGCAGATGCCAATAGGTGCTATCCGTCCACCTCTCCGAGGATACCAAGTCGATCCATGGCGCCATGTATCGGAGGTTTAGACGGATGCGTCCGATGTAGCAGACTTCGTCAGATTCCCCCTCGTTTGAGGGGTTTTTGATTGTGGGGACGCTCTTCCCTGCAGGCGCAAGCCCCTGCAGTTAATTACGCTACCGCGTCGCGGTAACAACTTTCTCCTTCTCCAGATGGTCACTTTGTGTCGTGTGTTTTTGTTTTATGTTTTCCTGCCCATGGATCGTTTACGGAGACCGAGTTATGTCGTCGCCCGTAGGGCGTGGACTAGTCCAAATCCGTGTTGTCTTAGATTTGGGTTTTGGGGGGGTTTGGTTTGAGGACACATTAGCCATACTTGAGGCTAAGATCAACTCGAACATTCGTTAAGGATACATTAGTCTAATTTGAGACCAAGATCAACTTAACGGGATCGTTTAGATCCGACGAAGGAGCGTTTGGACTCCATTGTTCCAGTTTTAGGGACATGGTGGTCCATCGTACGTGTGGCCGTCGGGACCCGTCACCTCTCTGACGACGTTGAAGGATTACAACGACGGATGTCAGAGGAGTTCAGAGATGTACCCTCGAGCCAGAGTTAATTAGGGGATTTGTAGTCCAGTCTGCTTGAAGGTTTAAGGACGCGTTAGCCATCTTTGAGGCTAAGATCAACTTAAACAGGACCGTTTAGATCCGACAAAAGAGCATACGGGGCTCTATTGTTCTAGTTTAAGGACATTGCGGTCCATGGGTAGTTTAAGGACATTGCGGTCCGTGGGTAGTTTAAGGACATTGCGGTCCGTGGTTAGTTTAAGGACATTGCGGTCCGTGGTTAGTTTAAGGACATTGCGGTCCATGGGTAGTTTTAAGACATCTCGGTCAATTGGTAGTTTTAAGACATCTCGGTCAAGGTTAAGGACGTCATAGTCCATGGGTTTAAGGACTCCACAGTTCGGTATGTGCTCTGGATGCTTCACACGGGTTCGTTGCTGTGCTAGGCGAGGACTAGGCTCCGCTCTGGATGCTTCACACGGGTTCACTGCCGTGCTCTGCGAGGACCAGGATCCGCTCTGGACGTTTTCCACGGGGTCAAAGAGTGACGTTATCCGCGTTCCACGTAACCAGGAGTTTTGCATTATGCATGGGTTTAAGGACCCCACAGTCCATATCATAAGTGGTCATCGGGACCCGTCACCTCTTTGAAGGCATTGAGGGATTACAATGCCAAGTATCAAAGGAGTGAAGAGATGTACCCTAGAACCGGGGTGGATTAAATAATCCCTGGCCCAATTTGGGTCAAGACTGATCAATTATGTTATGAGCCCATTGACCCAGTTAATCACAAATTGAGGACTTATGGCCAGCTTGGGCTAAGTCCAGTCGGGTCTGGAATGTTGACTTTCTGTTGGTCCATTGAGGGAGAGGCTTTGCCTCCATCCCTTTAACCAATTGGGCCGAAGCCTAGTGTTAAACACTCCAGAGCAATCAGTGTTGAACACTGGGAATAGTTTAGTGTTTAACACTAACAGAATAGTTGGTGTTAAACACCAGCAACAAGGCTTTCAAACTAGTGTTAAACACTAAAACAGATTGGTGTCAAGTACTGGCAACGGAGCCCTCAAATTAGTGTTAAACACTAAGGTAGTCAATATTGAACACTGCAAGTAAAGTTTTTGATTAGTGTTTGAACACTAAGGCCCAACAGTTGTTTCAGTAACTGGATTCGAGGGTTCCAATTTAGTGTTAAACACTAAGGCAAGAGAGGTCACGTGGCCACACGTGAGAGTGCCTCCCCTTTAGTGATTCTGCTGAGATTACTGCATCTTTCAGAGCATCACGTGTCAGCAAGTGACGGGCATTCATATGCTCATTTGTTAGAGCTTTTGTTAAGGGTCACGTGGGTCACGTGAGGGATTGCCTCAAAGGGTTTTCTGTAGATCTCTTGGGGGGGTCACGTGGTGGCACGTGACCCTGCCTCTATGTGTGTCGTTTTTAGAGGATCTGTTGATCTTTTTTCAGGAATTAAATTCCTCGGGCTTTTAATTTTCGAAGGAATTAAATTCTTACTTCCTTTCGAAGATTTATATTCTGAAATAGAGTTGAACTCTGAATTTTCTGTAGGAATTAGATTCCTCGTATATGTGAAGAACTGAAGAGGGTTAAACCCTTAATAAAAGCTTTCAAGGAATTATACTTTCTATTTTAAAGAATTATAACTAAGGGAATTAAATTCCTGCTGTTTCCACAGAACTATATTCTTAATTAGGGTTAAACCCTATTTCTCTTTGTTCTAAAGGAATTAAATTCCCATGATACAGGGTCAAGCCCTAATTTCATTTTAAAGGAATTAAATTCCTATAGTTCTGCGAGAATTAAATTCTCATGCTTGCGTTCCCTCTCTGTGTTTTGGATCTGCATGGCAGGATCTCAACCCATTGAGAATTAAATTCTCAACCTAAAGGGGAGATGTGCACTTTGCAGATCCTCTATCAAAGAGAGAAGAAATATGTTCTTCTGTTTTATATATTAGAGTTAAACTCTGTTGAGAATTAAATTCTCTTTCTTTCCGAAAGCCTTCCCTTTCTTACCTAGGGTTTTTTGCAGAAGATCCAAGTCTTTTCCAAGTATCAAAACTTTTCTCCTTTTTTCTTTCTCTGCGCGTATGTATCTCTGTATCTCCCTTTTTTGTGTCTCTTGGCTCCTATTTATAGGAGAAGCAGCCGAATGAATTAGTTTTGTGACGAATCTTCATTGAGAGATTTGATTTGCATCCTTCATTCGTTTTGGACTTTTGGATTATTGGGTGAATTTTATTCACCATTGGATTTTAAATCCAGAGATTCTCCTTTGTTATTTTGGTTAGATTTAAGGGGGAAATCTATCCAAACCCGAGATTTTCCATGGATAGATGATATTTAATCATCTCTGAATCTTTAATTTGATTGGTCCCAGATACTCACTTTCTTTTGGAAGGATTCAAATTTCCTTCAGAATTTAATTCTGCCGTCAACATGGGCTTTGAAAGCCGGTCACGTGTGACCATGTGACCCATGGTCACGTGCGGACACGTGACCCCCTTTTGGAATGAGCCTTCCTCTTTCTCTTGCGTCTGTCTTCTGATTGCTGCTTCAATGTCACGTGCTACCACGTGACCCCTGGTCACGTGTGAGCACGTGACCCCTGTCTGGCACTTCTTTCTTCGGTTCAATTGGAGAGCGAGTTTGCTGCTTTGAACGTCACGTGTCGACACGTGACCCTGGTCACGTGGGAGCACGTGACCTCTTCTGAAGCTCTTTTCCTTGACTTTGCTCAGCGAATCAATGTGCGCCTTTTCTGCACTTTATAGGTCACGTGTCAACACGTGACTGTTGGTCACGTGTAAGCACGTGGCCCCTTTTTGAAGCTTTTCACAGAAGTTTTCCTGATTTTAAATCAGGAAACAAATGCCCCCACAGCGTTGTTCTCACGTGTCAGCACGTGAGTGCAACGCTGTCTCCTCTCGCGACCGTTGGATTCCTTTAGGGATCTGGGGGAGATGAAACGTTTCCATTGTCTTCTATAAATACCTCTGTCTCTTCATAGGAGCCTTCAGTTTGTTCATCTTCTTCTTCTGAGAATTTCTTCTTTGAGAATTTAATTCTCGCTTCCAGAGCTTAGTTCTCTGTCTTGAACATTTCCCAGAGTTTAACTCTGTCGACGGATCCTCTCCCTCAGGTAATAATGTCGAACGGCCAAAGCGCCTTCGTCTTCAAAAGAACTCCTTGGATTTCAAATCCATATTAAGGGTTTCGTAAAGAACCCATTTTGTCTTCAAGTTTTTTTTTTTTGTAAGAATAGGGAACCTTCGAACTGTAGGATCTCTTAGGGTTTAGGTGATCTTCGGGGGGATGATGACAGCGTTTCAACTCCATGGACTTTAATTCCATCAAAATTATTTCTGGGAATTTAATTTCCTCTTTCCTAATAAGGAATTTAATTCCTATGAAGAACTCAGTTTCTTCACCCAGAGGCTCCTTGGGATCTCTTGGCCCGAGGCTGTTCTTCTGCCATTAATGCGATGGAGATTTTGTAATGATGCCTTTTCGTGGGAATTTAATTCCTTTGATTTTGTTGGGTTCACTGTAGAGCCCGAGACAGATCCCATTGGGGGGACGTGCATGGTCATCATTCTTTATTAAATGGGGATGTTCCCTTCGTTTTATTGTAACTGTTTGGTCTCATTATTAATGAGCCGTCATCCGGATTCTGTGGGGCCCATGTGTCTTGTAGCCAATGGTCCCGGGAAACTTTGCTGTTGCTTTCTCCAATTAGTCTTCATGTTCGTGCATGAACATATATCGCTTGACTTTTCTTTTAACGGCCTCCCTTTATTGGATTTCAGGTGTGATGGCTTCTGTTCCACGCTTTCCTTTCTCTCGCTTAGAGGCGGCCTTTCCTCAGTCACCGTCTGATGAAGAGGCGATAGCAATGATTAGAGCCCATGACCCGAACTGCGCCAACCTTCTTCAATGGGGACCTTGGTACAGTCAAATTATTCAAGGTCGCAGGAGTTTTCTTTGTGCGGTGCCAACGGAGCCCACTTTCCCGTTTGTACCGATGGATCCTCCAAGGACAGCTTTTGCCGTGGAAATGCCTAACTGGACTCCAACGGGGAGGCTGGAGCCTTCGACGACCGGCATTCCGAACCATCCGATCCCGGCTATAGACATCTTGGGACGGCGCATCTGCCAGGGTGAGGCCCACCCGTGGGGGCAGATTTATAAGATAGGGCTCACTCCCAGGCATCCTACGGGCTACCTTCTCTGGGCTCGCTACATCCTTTCCGCCCATCGGGCGCGATTGCAGAAAGTCGGGCTTTATCAGGCCGTATACGCGTCGCTATTCCATTACAAGTCCCCGCATGCCTGGTGGGTCAAAGCGTTTTTGAACCAGTGGAATCTTCCCACTAATACTTTTCTTCTGGGAGATCGCGAGGTTTCGATTTCTCTAGCCGAATTTTATGATATCTCGGGGTTGCCGATAAGGGGTAATATGTATGAGGAGTTGCTGCCCCCTGACGAGTACGTTTTTGAACCCGAGCCCGCCCCAGTTGACGGCTTATCTGCTGAGAATGCTGTTCGACACAAGCGCCCTAGTTTAATTAGGGCCCCAGGCATTTTTGATCGATTATTCACCGAGTCTGAGGAGCAAGGCGTTACTTTCAAGAGCTTCATTGCTCGTTTCATTCGTGAGGACGCCTTACCGAAGACAGCCCCAAAGTTTGCCAACATTGGGGACGCCTTTGGGTTTGGTCCGAAGAGGTTGCCGACCAACGAGTCAGATCTACCTCAGTATTACATTCCTATTATATCGCCGATTTCTTTTGAATCCATTGCTGTCCCAGGCATGGACGAGGAGACGTTCTTTGTGGGGTTTATTAGCGTCTGGCTCAGTTGGTTCGTTATCCCCATGCATCGCCGCTTCATGAGAGCCTCGGTCATCTACCCGGCGCATCGTATTGCGGAGGGGACGCGGTTGGCCATTGGCATCCCGGCCCTGGCGCACCTCTATAATAGATTGGGTACTGCGGCTAATACCTCTACGCCTGGCGTGGACGTAGTGAACTTTTCGCTTCATTACGTCACGTCGTGGATCGAAATGCATGTGCTGGGGTCTTTTGCCATGCATCAAAGGCCCGCTTTTTACGACGCCTATACCTTCCCGCAACTTATGCGATTGGTAGGTGCTTCTACTGCCGATCCAACTCAATTTGGGGCTATTCGGGTGCTGATTTCCCCTCACGCCACCGCCGGCGGGTTAGCTTTTAACGATCGGGTTCTGTCTTCCCCTTCGGGTCCTGTTCAGCAACTTTGGGACCAGTCAAAGGACAACGCACCTTCCTTGAAGCCCCGAGAGGCCACCTACTTGTATTCAATTAGACCGGGCTACTTGGTGTTTCGCCAGGATAGTGCAGCCCTTTTTATGCGGTACAATCCTCATCGATTTGCTCGGCAGCTCGGATATGACCAGGGCGTTCCTTTTGAGGCCTTTATGATCGCTCCAATTCCTTCGCTCGATGCTGTTCGTGACGCAGCTCATCATTTCATGAGGCTGAACACCGGCTCTTATTTCATGGTCCCTGAAGCCGAGTACATCCCTCGATGTGTGGGTGCATTTACAGGCTGGTATCTTCATCGGGTCACCCCAATTATTGCTGAAGAAAGAAGAGTTCTTCTTGGTCATGACGCTCCTCCTCAGGTCTCACGAGTTGAGTTGCGACCGAGGGTTCCAGTCCGCTTTCCTTTGAGGGAAATTGGCGCTGCCCTCATTCCGGGGGAGTCAGGGGTAGACCTTACTCCGACCGCTGGTATGCCCTTGGGTTCTCGATCGCGAGGTAGACGGGCTCCAGTGGTAGCACCTCTGCCGGTGGCGGCGCCGCCTCCCGTGGCGTCGACGACGTCGACGTCGTCCTTGGTTGTGGCACCGAGTGAGAGTAACAGGGATGAGGGCGTTGAAGGCGATGTGGGCCAGCGTCGCCCTAAGGCTTCGCGAGGGAGGAAGCGGTCATCTTCAGCGGCCGGCTCTGGGTCTAAACGACGGAGGAAAGTGTCTACTACCCCGCTTGATTCTGTGGTGGAATCTGAGCCTATCCTTGAAGAAGAACCCTTGACCTTGCAAGGGTCAGACGCTGGGCTTCTCTTCCCGAGTTCGGCTGACGAGGAGGCTGCTCAACTGGCTGAGGCCTTACGGCGTTCGAAAGACCCGTCTCATAATGCCAAGGTTCCGAAGAAGTCTTATCCCGCTGTAATTTTTTACGAAGACCCTTCGTGGATTCGGCGGCGATTTATCGGCCCTTTGGAGGAATGGGGGGAAAGGGCTTTGAAGCAGGTCGCTTCAGAAGATGCAGCTGATGCACTTTCTTTATGGACCGGCGGTCATGAGTCTACCCTTGAACCTCGGCGAGCTTATCTCCTTGAGAAGGAAAAGCGGCTTGAAGAAGCCATGTTAAGGGCTTCTTTGCGTATAGGTACGCTGTGCTTCTTTTGTAGTCTTTTCGATTATTTATGCTCGTGGGTATGTATCATTATTTTTATTTGAACCGTGCAGAATCTTCAACGCTGGAGGAGCTTCCTACTGGCCCCTTAAAGCTAAAGCCCGCCGAAATTCTCAATGAGGCCTTGCTAAGTGTGGAGGGGGCTGATGAGGCTGCTCCTCTCGTGATAGAACCTCCAGCGGCGGTTCTTGATCAGGGAGTGCTTGCCCCTTCGGGGGATGCTCTTCTGGAGGCCGCCATCCCAATGACTCTTGCTGAGGGTGGCCCAAAGGCTGGAAGTGAGGTAGTCGGGGCTACTCTCCCTTTGTTGGAGCCTGAGGTTACGGCGGAGACCGTCGAGGCTGCTATCCCCCCGGCTCAGAATGGGAGGAGTGTCGAAGGTATCCTTCCGCGTTTTAATTTAGTAACCCCTTCATGGTCTGAAATCTTTTATCTTTCCCAGAATTACGCGGTTTGGCAGCCACGATCGCGGATCTATCGCCTCGCCAATCATTTCAGCGTCTATTGGAGATGGCAGCCCCGCAGGCGATTCCCCCTCAACGTATTGTCCTTTCCTCCGGGCAAGGTTAGTGTCATTCGCCATTTTTTTATCATAGCATTGTCACTATTTTGTGAAATGACGTTAATGTCTCTTATAGTTTTGGAAGCCGATGATGAGGTCGAGGTCGTTGAAGGGCCAGGGGAACCTTCAACTCCTACTTGCATGACTGTTGGTGAGTGACATTTTATCATAGTCCCATTCATCCTGTGTTTAAAAGTTTTACTAACATCTGCCAAATCTGAACAGCCCTGCCAGTCTCCATGGCTTTGGAATCACGCATTGTGATGCCGTCCGGCCCCTACGCTTTGCGGGCTTCAGAGCGCTTGGCCCAATTGAGCCTGGTCTCCTTATCTTCTTTCATCGAGGAGCTCCGTGCTGGTAGTGCAACCACGGCCGAAGCGTTCGCCGCTGAAGCTAACGGCTCCCTTCCTTTTCTCGCCATCTATCACAGTGAGGAGGTGGTGCGGGTCTGGGTGGAGTTCTGTAGGAAGGTGGAGGCTTGTTTATACGCTCTCGAGTGTTCTCGCCTTTCCTCAAAGGCCGTGGCTGCAAAAGCGGAGTTACGAGGTCTGATAGCACGACATGCGGCCAACATGACGTCTTGCGAGAAGAGACTTGGCCGCAAGTTCTCGGAGAGGGAGCTAGCCTCCAAGGCGTTGAGCGAGCTTCAGACTAGCCTCACAGCTAAAGCCAACAAAGCGTATGACCTTTGGCGAGTGCTTCAGGAGTCCATCAAGGAGGTGGTGGCTCTTGATAAAGCCGCCACGTTTACTCGCGAGAGGGTTGAGGCTCACAAGGCCACTGAAAAAGAGCTTGAAGCTCGGCTCGCTTCATATCAGGCCCAACAAGCTCAGGCGGAGGCTCGCCTTCTGGAGATCTTGCGTCATGAAGCCGTGGCTCAGCAACAGAACGATGAGCTGGTGAAATTATTGCACCGCCCGCCGGCTTAAGGACTGTATCTTTTCTCCCCTTTTTTGTACACACTCATGGATAAGAGTATCTTCCTTTTTGTTTCTTTCATGAATTGTATTTTGTATCCATTTTGGTTTATGAATAAAAGATACATTTTTTTTTAATGGTGTGTTTCCTTTTCATTGAATGCATTCTGCGGATATTCTATCTTGATCTCCTTGCAGGACAGCAGTGGCTCAGGGCTCAGGGTTAAGATCTGCTTCTTAAGACTTCTGCGTTTTACGAGCCCCGAGGGTCTCATAAAGAGTTTTTCTCCCGGTCGTGAGGACTTGTAAGTGCCGGATGCGGTTACCCTTGTCCGTGTTTTACGGAGTCAGGGGTTTCTCCAGGTATTGTAGTTTAAAGACGTCGCGGTCAAGGTTAAGGACCTCATAGTCCGTGGATTTAAGGACTCCACAGTCCGATGTTAGTTTTAAGACATCACGGTCAAGGTTAAGGACCTCATAGTCCGTGGATTTAGGGACTCCACAGTCCGATGTTAGTTTTAAGACATCACGGTCAAGGTTAAGGACCTCATAGTCCGTGGATTTAGGGACTCCACAGTCCGACGTTTGGTTGCAGGGACCCGTCACCTCTTTGAAGACGTTGAGGAATTACAACGCCGGGCATCAATGGAGTGAAGAGATGTACCCTTAAACCGAGGCAAAAATCTGTAAGGAATAGGAGGTGTTTGATCGTTAGTTTTAAGACATCGCGGTCGAGGTTAAGGACGTCATAGTCCGTGGATTTTAAGGACTCCACAGTCCGGTGTTTGCTCTGGATGCTTCACACGGGTTCACTGCCGTGCTTGGCGAGGACCAGGCTCCACTCTGGGCGTTTTCCGCGGGGTCAAAGAGTGACGTTATCCACGTTCCACGTAACCAGGAGTCTTGCACTAGATGCTTCACACGGGTTCGCTGCCGTGCTCGGCGAGGACTAGGCTCCGCTCTGGATGCTTCACACGGGTTCACTACCGTGCTCTGCGAGGACCAGGATCCGCTCTGGACGTTTTCCACGGGGTCAAAGAGTGACATTATCCGCGTTCCACGTAACCAGGAAGTTTGCACTAGATGCTTCGCACGGGTTCACTGCCGCGTTAGGCGAGGACTAGGCTCCGCTCTGGATGCTTCACACGGGTTCACTGCCGTGCTCTGCGAGGACCAGGATCCGCTCTGGACGCTTTCCACGGGGTCAAAGAGTGACATTATCCGCTTTCTGCGTAACCAGGAATTTTGCACTAGATGCTTCACACGGGTTCACTGCCGCGTTAGGCGAGGACTAGGCTCCGCTCTGGATGCTTCACACGGGTTCACTGCCGCGTTAGGCGAGGACTAGGCTCCGCTCTGGATGCTTCACACGGGTTCACTGCCGTGCTCTGCGAGGACCAGGATCCGCTCTGGACGTTTTCCACGGGGTCAAAGAGTGACGTTATCCGCGTTCCACGTAACCAGGAAGTTTGCACTAGATGCTTCACACGGGTTCACTGCCGCGTTAGGCGAGGACTAGGCTCCGCTCTGGATGCTTCACACGGGTTCACTGCCGTGCTCTGCGAGGACCAGGATCCGCTCTGGACGCTTTACACGGGGTCAAAGAGTGACATTATCCGCTTTCTGCGTAACCAGGAAGTTTGTTGATTGTATCCGCATTTCACGGAATGGAGGTTTGACTTTTGGTGATATGTATGTCACCGAGCCATGGAACTGGGGGTTGCCGCTGTTCCGTTTCGCTTGATATTGTGTCTGTCGAACGACGAGATGTTCTCTAGGCTATCTGTGAACCGCGAGATTTGGCTTCTCCTTATGATGAAACCTGGGGGAGGAATATGATCCCTTCTTTGTTTGCGCCCCTGGATTGTATACAGGGGTAGATGTACTGTCACCTGTAGGGCGAGGATTTCACTTTTATTTTATTTCTCTTTCCGCGATGCTCTATCATTTCAGCTTTTATATCGCGAAAGTCGCGATTGCCCCATCATTTCGGCTATTTTGTAGGCGTGTGTGGCTTGCTAGCTTTTTCGCTGCAAGCCTGGATTTTAGGCACCGATTTTGGCATCAGCACCGCTATAACTGGAATGTTGCCAGGAGCGAATCATCATTTGCCTTTGTCGATGATGAACAAAGGTGGCTCAGCAAACAGGGTTGAGGGTCCTGTCGGCCAAGGCTTTTGACTTCATGAGCCGTAAGGGTCTCGCAAAGGTATTTCTCCCTACAAGTCGTGAGGATCTTGCAGGTGTACTTTCTTCTTAGGGATCGTGAGGATTCCTAAGTGTGTGCTTCTCTGTAAGTCGTAAGGATCCTACAAGAGGGTTCTCTCCTTATGGGTCGAGAGGACCTACAAGGGTTGGACTTTGCTGGGGAAATGTTTATTTGCGCCCGTGGATTGTATACAAGGGTCAGTATTGAGCCACTTGTAGGGCAATATCGAAGGTTGTGGGGGATTTGCTTAAGAACAGGTTTAGGTTTCTGTAACTTAAGACTTTCAAGTCTCATGAGCCGTGAGGGTCTCATAAGAGAATTCTCCTTACGAGTCGTGAGGATCTCGTAAGTGTATTTTCTCCTTAGGAATCGTGAGGATCCCTAAGTGTGTTGCTCCTTTGTGAGTCGTAAGGATCTCACGCAGGTGATTTCTCCTTACAAGGTCGAGAGGACCCTATAAGTGCCTTTTAACGAGGTTGCGCCCTTTCGGGTTTTCACAAACACTCGCCGGTAGTCCTGCTGTTTTTACTCACGGAGCCCTTTCGGGTTTTTATCCGTGCCCACTTTGCTTTATGGACATACCGTTTTTTTTTTTTTGATCGTCAGCCTAAGGATGCTGCGGTAGTAGTGTAGGGACGTTTCGGTCCGTCGCTAATTTAAGGACGTTTTCGGTCCGTTGTTAGTTTAAGGACATTTCGGTCCATTGTTAGTTTAAAGACGTTTCGGTCTGTTGATAGTTTAAGGACGTTTCGGTCCGTTGTTAGTTTAAGGACATTTCGGTCCATCGATATGGGAGGGCCAGCTGCTGCTGAGTCTGAGCCTAGGAAGGTAGCGAGCGGACATAGTCGTCGTCATCTACCGTTGACCCCGACTGTGGCTCACTAAGCATAGTATTTCTTCAAGAAGCGGCCGTTTATTGGCCTGAAAGGCCTTTCACCGTGCATGTCCACGAGTAGATAGGCTCCACCCTGGTAGACCTTGTCTATGATGTAAGGGCCTTCGTAGTTTGGCTCAAATTTCCCCCGCTTGGCACGATTGGGGATCATAGGTCTTTTGACCACTAGCACGAGTTCGCCTTGGCGGAATGCCCTTGGCCTGGTCAATCTTTCGTACGAGCGCGTCATCTTTGCTTTGTAGGCTTCTAGATGTTGTTGCGCTATGAGTCGGGTTTCGTCGAGGGCATCAAGCTCCTCAAGTCGAAGGTGAGCATTTTCCTCGTCGGTCAGTTCATGGTGGACTGCCACTCGTAGAGAAGGTAACTCTATCTCGAGGGGGAGTACTGCTTCCGTCCCAAATACCAACGCGTATGGCGTTGTGTTTGTGGCCGTCTTGAATGTAGTTCGATAAGCCCAAAGGGCTTCTTGCAGCCTCTCGTGCCAGTCTCTCTTATTCCGGGAAACGGTCTTTTTTATGATCTTTGTCAAGGTCTTATTGAAGGCCTCGGCCAGACCGTTGGCTCGTGGGTTGTAAACTGAAGAATACCTCCAGTCTATATTGTGCTGCTGCGCGAAGCGGCTAATCTTATGGCTTCTGTAGGCTGGCCCGTTATCGGAGATAATCCGCCGTGGGGTTCCGAACCGATAGATGACGTACGTCTTGAAGAAATGGAGGATATTCTCCGTCTTCACTTCCCTCAGTGGTACTGCCTCTGCCCATTTGGAGAAGTAATCAGTTGTCGCCAGGATAAAACGATGTCCCCGAGATGATGCTTGTTCAATGGGGCCGACTATGTCAGTCCCCCACATCTCGAATGGCCAGCTGTCCACCGTTGGGTGTAGCGGATTCGGATGTTGGTGGATGAAGTCTCCATGAATCTGGCATGAGTGGCATTGTTTTGCATACTCGAGGCAGTCCTGGATCATCGTGGGCCAGTAGTAGCCCATTCGTTTAATCTTTAACTTCATCTTCGGACCTGCTTGATGAGAACCGCAAAGTCCGTCATGAACTTCCTGAATGACTCTTTCTGCTTCGTCAGATCCTAAGCATCTCAGCCATAGGAAATCAAACGATCTCTTGTATAGGGTATCGTTGACGAGAGCGAAAGATAGAGCTCGTTTCATGAGCTGATGTCTTGAGGACGCTTCTTCGGGCATTCGGCGGGACTTAAAGTAGTCTACGAAGATTTCCCTCCAGTCCTCGGCCTTCTCATGGTCCTTTATTTGTAGGGTCATCTGCTCAGTCGCTCTCTTTTCTTTGCATGATTCCGGAGATATTTCTGCCGGGGCGAGCACTCGACGGCTTTGTACCACGATTCTGACGTCATCGAGGTTCTCGTCAGCCAGTTCTTTAGCGAGTTTGGCCAACGCGTCTGCTTTGCTGTTTTCCGCGCACGGTATATTTTCCAAAGTATAGGAGGGGATCTGGGTCAACAGTTGTTGCACCTTTTCGCCGTACTTCACCAGCTCCGGTTTGCATGTTTGGTAGTCACCATTTACTTGACTAACGACCAGCTGAGAATCCCCGTATATGAGGAGGTCTTCAATTCCCATGTCAATGGCAAGCTCGAGGCCTGCTATCAGGGCTTCATATTCAGCTTCATTGTTTGTCCTCGGCTCTGTTAAGGAGAAGGCGAAGCGCATTATCCCTCCTTGTGGAGTCGCAAAGATGAGGCCTATCCCTGACTTGATCATTGGGATACCTCGCTTTTGTTTCTTTACGGAGGACGCTCCGTCGAAATAGAGTTCCCATCGGGTGTTTCCACCGCTAATCGCATCAAATGCATGCTCGTCCGGCAAATCACAATTCAAAGGAGAATCGGCCGGTATCGGGTGCTCAGCGAGGAAATCGGCAATGGCCTGACCTTTCACTGCCTTAAGAGGTTGATATGTTATCGAGAACTCCATTAAGAGCAGGGCCCATTTAGCGAGTCGTCCCGTCAATATGGCTTTTGACATCAAGTATTTAAGAGGGTCCACCTTCGAGATGAGGCAGACTTCGTGTGCCAACGCATAGTGCCTGAGCTTTGTTATCGCGAAGATCAACGCCAAGCAATGTTTTTCAATGGGAGAGTAATTGCTTTCTGCCCCCTATAGAACTCGACTTAAGTAGTAGAGTGCTCTCTCTTTCTCCTGATCGTTCTCTTGCGCCCATAGTGCGCCCAGGGAACCTTCGAGGGCGGTTGTATAAAGAATGAGGGTTTTTCCCTTTACCGGCCCAGCCAATACCGGCGGGTTCTGCAGGTACTGCTTGATCTCGTCTAGTGCACCTTGGCATTTTTGATCCCAGACGAATGGGGTTCCCTTCTTCATCAGGTGACTGTAGGGGCGGCATTTGCCAGAAAGGTTGGTGATAAATCGCCGGATGTATGCGAGCTTCCCTTGGAGAGACCGCAACTGTTTGAGAGTTCTTGGCGGAGGCATCTCCATGATCGCTTTGATCTTTGATGGATCGATTTCAATACCTCGGTGTCGAACAATGAATCCTAGGAATTTGCCCGAGGAGACTCCAAACGCGCATTTGAGGGGATTCATTTTCAAATTATATTGCCGGAGGCGTTGAAACACAGTCTCCAGGTGGTTTAAATGCTCTTCGTATGACATGCTCTTTACTACGAGGTCATCGATATAGCACTCGACGACGTCATGTATGAGGTCATCGAAGATCTTTGTCATGGCCCTTTGGTAGGTAGCGCCAGCGTTCTTGAGGCCAAAGGGCATAACCTTGTAGCAAAATATACCCAAAGGGGTGCGGAAAGCGGTATGCTTCTGGTCTTCGGGATGCATCTTTATCTGATTGTATCCTGACGAACCATCCATAAAGGAGAAAACCTCGTGAGTTGACGTGTTATCTATCATTAGTTCGGTTACCGGTACTGGGAAATCATCCTTTGGACAGGCTTTATTGAGATCCCTAAAATCCACGCATATGCGTACCGTCCCATTCTTCTTCATTACCGGGACGATATTGGCAATCCAGTCGGGATATTGGACTTCCTGGATAAATCCGGAATCGATCAACTTCTTGACTTCGGCGTTGATGCTCATCTCAAGCTCGAGTCGCATCCTCCTTGGCACCTGCTTGACTGGCTTGATATCTGGGGATATTGCTAATCTATGCACAGCAATGTCTGGGTCTAATCCTGGCATCTCGGAGTAGTTCCACGCGAAGCAGTCTTTATGCCGTAGAAGCACGTTCTTTAACGCGGCCACCCTCTCTTCGGATAACAATTCACTGACAAATGTCGGTCGCGGGTCGTCTGCCGATCCCAACTCAATCTTCTTGAGGTTATCTGCAGTAGTATGTATACCATCTTCCAGTTCTTTCGGAGCTGGCGGGAATTCTGAGATCAACTCATCATCGCTGTTCTCAAAGCACCGGGAAAGGTCATCTACGCTCTCGGGCTCTTCTTCTAATATCGTAATCATATAACAAGTGCGAACCCGCTCTCTAGACTGAGGCGGGCCCGGTTCTGCTTTTGCGGCCTTGGGCTCATGCTTTTGCAGTGGCGTTATCTTCCAGCCGTCGGATAAAGCAAACCTACCCCGTCGGTACTGGTCCTCGACCCAGTTCTTGAAGGTGAAGCAGTCTTCGGTAGGATGTCCTATGGCTTGGTGATAAGAGCAATAACTCGGATGAGAGGCCTTGCTAGTTTGCTCAGGATGCCTAGACTCTAGAAGCGCGATCATTCGATGTTTTAGGGCGAGTTTGAGTAACCTTTCCGTCTTGTCTCGGGGGAAGGAGTACGCTCGACTCATCTTTTCTATGAAGGACGAATCCGAGCTGTGCAATACCCGATTACGTAACCCTCTAATCCTGCGTCGTTGTTGTCGGCTCTTCTTTCCGCTTTTCGACTTATTTCCGTCTCCGCATTGGGTCTTTCGCATGATGGGTTGACAAGGATGAATGTCTTTGTCTTTTGCAATCTGTTGAAATAGTCGTTGCGTCCTGGCCTTCTCATAGATGGCCGTTTCGCAGCTGTGGTCTTCCCGAGCTTTCTGATTCACTTCCCTTATAGGCTTGCCCGTTTGTTCTTCAAACGACGGACTTGGTGTTTCAATCGCAGGGTCTGGTTTTGAAGAGGGATCGGCATCTCCTGACAGGGCGTCCTCTTCTTCGTCAAAGGTATATATAGCGTAGCTGCTGTGAGCCCGCTCCCGTTTTCCGGTTCTCGCGTATCCAAGCCCAAGTGTTTCCATCTTCCCGTTGGGCAATTTGCGTTGGGTTCCAGGGACATCCCAAATCCTGTTGTGGAACCGAGCCTGTCGAACAGTTTGTTTTAAGGGTACTCCTTGGCGCTTCAATAGCTTCTTTAATCCGTTCGTATAGTATCTGGGCAGTCGGATGGGTTGGAGTCTGTCGCATGTAGCATCTGCGCCATGCCAGATCTTTTTCTCTGTTTTCGACTCTGAAGATTGGTAAAATAGGATCACTTTCTCACCCCTACGCCTGGGAGGGACGTAAAACGTTTGCAGGTCTTGCACGTTGTGAGCTTGAAGCGTGTCGAGATCTTTGTAGTGTTTTCGCGGTACTATGGTGATTTGCAAACTATGGCCATCGCTGAGGGGTGCTTGCATTGAAAGACGATTGGAGAATACGGCATTGACCTCATCTTCTGAATCACTTCCGAAGACCGGTATGGGGGCGGGCGTCCCCCGATTGTTGCGTTGAGATGGCTCTGTATAAACTATCTCTTCCTCTTCTTCGGTATCGCTTCCGAAAACAGGGATGGTGGCGGCGGCTTTGTTTTCCGAGTTACGACACCTTTCTGTATCTTCGAAGTCTGGCAAAAAGTATTTCGCGTCTTCGTATTTGCGGACTTCATTCACGGAAAATGGGTTCAGCTCACCCGTTACAGTATACTCGAAACCATCTTTGAAGTACTTCATACACTGATGTTGTGTAGAAGGGACGATGTTGTACTCGTGTAACCAAGGACGGCCGAGCAAGGCGTTGTAACAGGTCTTGGCGTCAATGACATGGAATTTGATGTCTGTGACGAGAAGCCCGAAGCGTAACGTTAGTATCACGGACCCGAGAGTCCGTGACGATTGTGAGTCGAAACCGGAAATAGTAATTTTGTCCCGGGCGAGATGTTGCACACTCATGCAGATTTCCTTCAACACCCGAACATTAAGGAGATTGACGGAGGATCCATTATCCACCAAGATCTTGCCTATCTTGACGTCATGGCAGTATCCTGAGACATATAGGGGACGGTTATGGTCGCACGTCCCGAGAAGGAGGTCTTCATCACCGAAAGTGACGTCGGCCGTATGCACTTCCTCCAGTTCGTCCTTCATCTTTTCAGTGGCGAGGAAGGCTTGGAATTGTTCAGGTTCTTGCAACGCCTTAATTAGTGAGTCTCGCGATTCTTTTGACAATAGGAGGGCATCAAGGATGCTAAGCTGAGAAGGTAGCTTCCTTAGATGCGCGAGGATGTTATAGTCCACTTTACTCCTCCTAGGAGGGTCTCTGGTAGTTAGTTCTTTTGTGACTTGGTCATCTAAAGTGATATCTTCAGTGACCTTGTCCTTTCCCTTATCTTTTCGGCCTACGGGCCCGAGATTCTTTTCTGGGAGTGTGCGATTGCGCAGCTGAATGTTCTCGCAGGCCTCCGATTCCTCTTCTTTCCCTAGAACGGATTCTTTAAAGAGAGGGCCCAGAGCCATTTCTTCATCAGAGTCGCTCCCAAAGGTGAGAACTTGTGACCCTTCGGCTTGAGCCATATAACAGTTGCCAGTAGTTCTGTTGAGCCTATCGACAGTGCTTCTTTGCTCCCTACGGCTCTTGCGTTTCATGCGCTTGAAATGTTGCCGACGAGCAACATATCCTTGCCACCATATCTTAAAGGCGTCGCACTCCTCTGTGGGGTGTGAGATTTTCCGATGATATGCGCAGTAGTCAGGGTACCTTTCCGCCCCATCGTGCCTATTTCCTTCCGAAGGTGGCAGCTTCATTCCCATTGACATGGCTTTGGCGAACCTTTTCCTTGTCTTGAATATTTTCTTGTCCATTTCGGATGCCTTTCGCTCTGGCAGGGGTAGCTCAACTCTTTCGTTCAGTCGCCCGCATTTGGTTCCTTCTGATGCTGCCATCTCACGCTCCTGATCCGCTTTACTTTTTAGACGAATCTCGTCTAGGAAGGCATTGATCATATCAGTTGTCAGCCTCGCACGCTCTGGTTCGGGCTCTGCCTTCGGCTTCTTAGTGCTAGGAGTTTTCTCATCATCGGTAAACGAGTGGGAGATCACGTTGCAACTTGCCGCATATCCCTCGGATTCATCCGACGAGCTCTCTCCATCATCGTCCTCTTGAAAGATGTGGTTGAGGAACTCTTGCAGTGTGACAGGGGTTCGCGCCTTTTGATTGTATTCTTCCAGCGCGTCGATCTGCTTTTGCAATTTCGTGCGCTCGTCTCCAAGCTTCGCGGGCTTCTTGGATTTCTTCTTCTTTTTCTTCGAAGCTTTTGACGGCTGGGCGTGAGTATTTGGGCCCTTATCACGAGTCTTCGTAGTTGGGCGGGGCTTCAACATCCCTTCGATAATTTGAGGTTCAAGAGGGTCCTTCCATTCGATCGCAGGGCACGCATGAAGGTCTCTCAGCATTCTTTTGGTCTTCGTTGATAGCACGACCTCCCATGGAGCTTCTTCGATAAAGGAGCAGGTTGCCCCCGGTGTGTCTGCCTTTTTAGGAGTATGTGGTTGTGGCGGGTTCACCTTCCACTTTTCAGACAGTACAAACTTTCCCTGGAGGTATTGATCTTCGATCCATCCTTTGAAGACGAAGCAATCTTCAATCGGATGACTTACCGTCTGATGGTAAGGGCAGTAGTTGGAGTTATTCACCTCGGTGGGTTGTGGCGGTCGCCTTGGATTTGGGAGGTTAATAAGTCTGTTGCGTATTGCCAGCTCAAATAACCGTCTTGTCTTGTCTCGTGGGAACGAGTAGGGGCGCTTCATCTTTTCGTTATAATATCGGCGTCTTTCTTCCAATTGATCTGCCGATTTCGGGGCGTCGGGTTGCTGTTGGGCATTCGCGACAAAAGTTGCCCTTCCTTTACCCTTGTCATTCCGAGGTTCTGGCTTCGGGGCAGGTGGTCTATGACCCATCTGGTCCATCTGAGCCAACTTGTCGATTAAAGCCTGGAATGCGGTTGGCTTAAAGAACATCATAAACTGGGAGATAGTTGCGTGGGGGTCTAGGGTTCCCACGAACATGCCCACTGCGGGTGCTTCCTCAATGCGTTGCTCGCATCTTGACCACAAATTCCGCCAGCGTATAGCATACTGGACCCAGGTTTCGCCTGGTTTTATCCTGGCGTTAATCAAAGCAGTCATTGGAGTGCGTTCGCTGGCACTTGCAAATCGCTGAGTGAACAACAGCTCCATTTCAGCGAACGTTTTGATAGAATCGTTCGGGAGTTCCGAATACCATTCGAACGCTGTCTCTGATAAACTACCCACGAACTGGCGGAGCAGCAATTTATCATCACCGCCGGTGTTACCGCAGAGGGCCCGGAACTGGGCGACATGTTGATGGGGATTGCCGGTCCCCTTATACACGTGGAATTTTGGTATCGTATAGCCTTGCGGGTATTTGATTTGGTCGTACCAGCTCGGATACGGCCGCCCGGTTTTCACGATTTGACCAGCTGCCTCAGTCGCGTGATGAACTCGGATTTGCTGGGCTATGTAGTCAGCCAAGTCAGCCTTAGAGATCGTCTCCTCCTTGGCCGTTGAGAGGGCTGGTGGTGGATTTGACGTCTCTCCTCGGTCGTCTTCAAGAACAATCGGAGGATCTTCGGCGGGTAAGTCCTGCTGGATCATCATTCCTATCATATCTTGGAAGAGAAGGCCCATGCGCTGTATATTAGCCGCTTGTTCAGCAGCCTCTTTGTCCTTTTTCTCCAATGTCCGGCGAAGGAACTCGGCGTCGGTTTCCTCTTCCCGGCGCGCGTCTGAGGACGTTTCTGGGCTTTCTTTTGGCCCGGTAAGTGCAGCCATAGCACTCATCATTTCCTGCAACTTTTGTTGTTGTTCTTGGGCTCTCGTCACGGATCGGGTCAGCGGTCGGTGGCCCGTAGAAGTGCGGCTCTCCTCCTTTCCAGAGACCATGTAAACAGTGTGCACCAACGTGCCCCCAGACTTAGGGTGTCTGGGCTCATTGCTTTTAGCCGTCGTTGCATGTTGAGGGATCTTTCCTGGCCTCCTCCTTTTATGAGTCATGGAGGTTGAGGGGGCCACCGAGGTGGGCGTCCAGACGGCCTTTTGGGGTTTCGCCTGGTGACCAGCCTTCGGTTGGATTTTCGGCTTCTTATGCTGGCGGGAGAAGTTTGGATCGATGATTGAGTCTCGGGCCTGCCGCCAAACCTTATAGATTTTGGAAGACAGCTGTTGAGGAGATCGGGGCTGTTCTGATTCTATTTCCACAACCTTTTCTGATGGGGGAGGAGACCTCTTCAGCACTGCAGTAGGAGAATTTCTTCGCACCTTATTTAGCATTTCGAAGCTGTTCCCAGTTGGAACAGCAGCATTAACTTCTACCACCGGGGCTGGTGGAGTCAATCCAGAGGGGGAGTTGCCCCCAGCCTTCCTTATTCGGCGCCAATGACGACGTCGAGCGCGTCGAGCGGACGGCGCTGGTTCAGCGATGAGAATGACTTCGTCTTGCCCCCTGTGTAAGTGGGGGGTCGCTGCTGGTGTTATCCTGTCAAAGACCGATGTCCTTTGTGCAGCAGGAGCGGGAGCTGAAGCCGTTAATCTTGTGAAGATCGACTTCTTGACTGGGGAAGCCGCCTTGGCGATTTCAGAGGCAGGAGCGGCCGCTTTCTTAGAAGCAGCCTTCTCTGAGATCGTAGGTCCCGTGATGAGTTCGCAGGATTTCTGGCCCAATCTAGAGAAGACCGAGGCGTTGACATTGGGCGACTCGTTGAGAGGAGCCGCGGCAGGGGCAAGACGGTCAAAGACCGACTTCTTGAGAGCTTCCTTTGTCATCACCGGCGCCGCGAAGCTTGATGGTGGGAGTATAGTCCCAAAGAACAATCCGGTAGTGGCTTGATTCACCTGGTCCACCGGCATTGTGAACAACGAAGCAGCTTGGGGTCCATAGGCTATACCTCCTGGCGAGGTAAAGCGTTGGTCGTAATTGCAGTTTGAGCAGTTGGAGAATTTCGCAGAAGTAGAAGCCATCGATCCTTTGCTTTCTGCAATAAGCAAGACGCCAATTCTTAGTATCTTGAAACCCAAGGGCAACTACTAGCGAACCGCGATTGGTTCGCGAATCACAACACACGAAGTGTGGAGTGGAAAGAGGAAAAGGTCCCACCGGGCGTGTCAGAATCTGTTCCCCTCCGAACGGACACGCGGGACGTCGGGACGTCTCGCCTGAGGTTCGGGGCAGATGCCAATAGGTGCTATCCGTCTAAACACTGCAAATAGAGTTTTCCAAATTAGTGTTAAACACTAAGAAAATCAGTGTTAATCACTGAGGACAAAGTCTTCGGATTAGTGTTAAACACTAAGGGGAGAGGGGTCACGTGTGGATACGTGAGAGCGCCCTGATTTCCCTTATCTTATTCTGCAGATCAGTGTTTTAACTCTTTTAATTCTGACGGCCATCACGTGTGAGCACGTGATGGAGGCCCCCGCTCTGGTCTGTTGGAATGCTCATTAGGGGTCACGTGGTGACACGTGATGGCGCCCTAAATGCGGAGCCACATCTCCTTTGTTTTATCCTTAAATCTGTGAATCAGCGTTAAACACTTTTCCTTTTTATTTCGAGCATCACGTGTTAACACGTGTTGGGGATTTATGTGCTGACTGTTAGAACGTTTGCTAAGGGGTCACGTGATAAACACGTGAGAGCGCCCAAAGCCTTCATTTCCATTGATCTTTCTTTCTGCGTTTTGGGAGTCACGTGGGAGCACGTGATGGCATCAAAAAGTGGGGCCAGATCCCCTTTATTTTATTCCGCAAACAAGTGTTAAACACTTTTATTTTTATTTTAGAGCATCACGTGTTGGCACGTGATAGGGATCTGTGCGCCAATTGTTAAAGCATTTGCTGAGGGGTCACGTGATAACACGTGAGAGCGCCCAAAGCTTTCATTCCCTTTGCTTTTTCTTTCTGCGTTCTGGGAGTCACGTGGGAGCACGTGGGGTAATACTTCAAAGTTCTTTGCAGGGGATCTTTTCAAGGGTGACCCTAGTTCTTTTCATGAACATAGATCTTTTAAGAATTGAATTCTCCTTATCTTTAAGAATTAAATTCTTATTTAGGGTAAAACCCTAATTTTGATTCTGGAGGAATTAAATTCCTATTTTGAAAGAATTAAATTCTTATTTAGGGTAAAACCCTAGTTTTGTTTTAGGAGAATTAAATTCTTAAAACACATTACGATCCGTTTAGATCCGACAAAAGAGCATGCGGGGCTCTATTGTTCTAGTTTAAGGATATTGCGGTCCATTGGCAGTTTAAGGACATTACGGTCCGTGGGTAGTTTAAGGACATTGCGGTCCGTGGTTAGTTTAAGGACATTGCGGTCCGTGGTTAGTTTAAGGACATTGCGGTCCATGGGTAGTTTTAAGACATCTCGGTCAATTGGTAGTTTTAAGACATCTCGGTCAAGGTTAAGGACGTCATAGTCCATGGGTTTAAGGACTCCACAGTCCGGTATGTGCTCTGGATGCTTCACACGGGTTCGTTGCCGTGCTAGGCGAGGACCAGGCTCCGCTCTGGATGCTTCACACGGGTTCACTGCCGTGCTCTGCGAGGACCAGGATCCGCTCTGGACATTTTCCACGGGGTCAAAGAGTGACGTTATCCGCGTTCCACGTAACCAGGAGTTTTGCATTATGCATGGGTTTAAGGACCCCACAGTCCATATCATGAGTGGTCATCGGGACCCGTCACCTCTTTGAAGGCATTGAGGGATTACAATGCCAAGTATCAAAGGAGTGAAGAGATGTACCCTAGAACCGGGGTGGATTAAATAATCCCTGGCCCAATTTGGGTCAAGACTGATCAATTATGTTATGAGCCCATTGACCCAGTTAATCACAAATTGAGGACTTATGGCCAGCTTGGGCTAAGTCCAGTCGGGTCTGGAATGTTGACTTTCTGTTGGTCCATTGAGGGAGAGGCTTTGCCTCCATCCCTTTAACCAATTGGGCCGAAACCTAGTGTTAAACACTCCAGAGCAATCAGTGTTGAACACTGGGAATAGTTTAGTGTTTAACACTAACAGAATAGTTGGTGTTAAACACCAGCAACAAGGCTTTCAAACTAGTGTTAAACACTAAAACAGATTGGTGTCAAGTACTGGCAACGGAGCCCTCAAATTAGTGTTAAACACTAAGGTAGTCAATATTGAACACTGCAAGTAAAGTTTTTGATTAGTGTTTGAACACTAAGGCCCAACAGTTGTTTCAGTAACTGGATTCGAGGGTTCCAATTTAGTGTTAAACACTAAGGCAAGAGAGGTCACGTGGCCACACGTGAGAGTGCCTCCCCTTTAGTGATTCTGCTGAGATTACTGCATCTTTCAGAGCATCACGTGTCAGCACGTGACGGGCATTCATATGCTCATTTGTTAGAGCTTTTGTTAAGGGTCACGTGGGTCACGTGAGGGATTGCCTCAAAGGGTTTTCTGTAGATCTCTTGGGGGGGTCACGTGGTGGCACGTGACCCTGCCTCTATGTGTGTCGTTTTTAGAGGATCTGTTGATCTTTTTTCAGGAATTAAATTCCTCGGGCTTTTAATTTTCGAAGGAATTAAATTCCTACTTCTTTTCGAAGATTTATATTCTGAAATAGAGTTGAACTCTGAATTTTCTGTAGGAATTAGATTCCTCGTATATGTGAAGAACTGAAGAGGGTTAAACCCTTAATAAAAGCTTTCAAGGAATTATACTTCCTATTTTAAAGAATTATAACTAAGGGAATTAAATTCCTGCTGTTTCCACAGAACTATATTCTTAATTAGGGTTAAACCCTATTTCTCTTTGTTCTAAAGGAATTAAATTCCCATGATACAGGGTCAAGCCCTAATTTCATTTTAAAGGAATTAAATTCCTATAGTTCTGCGAGAATTAAATTCTCATGCTTGCGTTCCCTCTCTGTGTTTTGGATCTGCATGGCCGGATCTCAACCCATTGAGAATTAAATTCTCAACCTAAAGGGGAGATGTGCACTTTGCAGATCCTCTATCAAAGAGAGAAGAAATATGTTCTTCTGTTTTATATATTAGAGTTAAACTCTGTTGAGAATTAAATTCTCTTTCTTTCCGAAAGCCTTCCCTTTCTTACCTAGGGTTTTTTGCAGAAGATCCAAGTCTTTTCCAAGTATCAAAACTTTTCTCCTTTTTTCTTTCTCTGCGCGTATGTATCTCTGTATCTCCCTTTTTTTTGTCTCTTGGCTCCTATTTATAGGAGAAGCAGCCGAATGAATTAGTTTTGTGACGAATCTTCATTGAGAGATTTGATTTGCATCCTTCATTCGTTTTGGACCTTTGGATTATTGGGTGAATTTTATTCACCATTGGATTTTAAATCCAGAGATTCTCCTTTGTTATTTTGGTTAGATTTAAGGGGGAAATCTTTCCAAACCCGAGATTTTCCATGGATAGATGATATTTAATCATCTCTGAATCTTTAATTTGATTGGTCCCAGATACTCACTTTCCTTTGGAAGGATTCAAATTTCCTTCAGAATTTAATTCTGCCGTCAACATTGGCTTTGAAAGCCGGTCACGTGTGACCATGTGACCCATGGTCACGTGCGGACACGTGACCCCCTTTTGGAATGAGCCTTCCTCTTTCTCTTGCGTCTGTCTTCTGATTGCTGCTTCAATGTTACGTGCTACCACGTGACCCCTGGTCACGTGTGAGCACGTGACCCCTGTCTGGCACTTCTTTCCTCGGTTCAATTGGAGAGCGAGTTTGCTGCTTTGAACGTCACGTGTCGACACGTGACCCTGGTCACGTGGGAGCACGTGACCTCTTCTGAAGCTCTTTTCCTTGACTTTGCTCAGCGAATCAATGTGCGCCTTTTCTGCACTTTATAGGTCACGTGTCAACACGTGACTGTTGGTCACGTGTAAGCACGTGGCCCCTTTTTGAAGCTTTTCACAGAAGCTTTCCTGATTTTAAATCAGGAAACACGGAGATCGGTCTTCAAGAGGCTGACACCGGCGACAACCCTCCGCCAAGACAGGGGGCATGATGAGGTCATCCCCATAGCCGAACCAACACCATCCGCAAGACATGCTCGTCGTCGTCACTGGCGTCGAGTAAGGAAGGCCGGGGCAGCTCTCCGTCTGGGTTAACTCCACTAGCTCCAACGGTGGAAATCGATGCTGCTGTTCTAACGGGGAACAGCTTTGAACTGCTTAACAAGGTGCGCATGAACTCTCCTACTGCCATGCTGAAGAGATCTCCTCCACCTATGGAGATTAATACATAAAAGAAGCCGGAGCAGCCCCCTCAGCGGCTGTCCTCCAAAATTTATAAAGTCTGGCGACAGGTCCACGAATCAATGATTGACCAGGACTACTCTCGCCGATCACAGAAGCTTAAAGCTCGAAAAGGAGAAAATCATCCTGTCAAGCCACCAAAGGAGACAGCCGTCTGGGTGCCCGCTGCAACAGCTCCCTTAACGCCAACCGCTCAAAAGAGAAGGAAGTTGCGCCACGGCAGCGCCCCGGCCTCTTGCTCGAGGCCAAAATGCGGAATAAAAATTTTCCTTACTCGGAAACCGGCGCTACCGCGGACAATGAAAACCCGGATCGTTTACCATTAACCTAAAGCTAGCAAACAAGAGATAGGGTGAGAAGTATACCGAGTGATCCGAGTCCTCCGGTCTTCTCGTCATCGTCCCGATCTCCCGCGGAAAGTGTTGCCTCCACATCGTCGCCTCCTCGCCGGAAAGGGCACCACAACGCCTTCTTCTTTTACGGGCTCCCGCCTCAATACCGAGGCAACTCGGGCATGAAACCGGCAACTCGACATGCTCAAGATATGCTGTAGAATGTGTAGTGTAGTGTCTCACTTGGGTTTTGGTTGCCTTGATGGAGGAAATGAGATAAGAAAAATGGTGCTTGCATTTTTCTAGCATGAATGAGATCAAGAAGATGAAACACTCAAGAATGAAGAACTCTCTCCTTCTTCTTCTCTCTTTTCTTTTTCTTCTTCTCTCTTTTCTAATCAAAAACTTATCCTCACCTAAGAATGGTGGTGGAAAAGAATATGAATACATCACCTTAGAAGGAAGGTGAGTGTAGGATAAAGAGAAGAGGTGACCACATCATAAACATAATCATTTCAAACTTACATCCAAACCATACCCTCTCAAATCTCATTTAATGCAAGTGATGGAAGAAAGATGCTTAGCATATCATAATAAATACATATGCAAGAAACCCCCTCCACAAATGTAATTTGCAAAACTGCAAATAACCCCCTCCATCGGAAAAGTCCGGCCGGGAAAGAACAAAGGAAAACCGGCCGGAACGGAATGCAAACTGGCAACTCCAGAAAACTGGTCCCGTAATAAATTACAGGAAAATCCCTATACTGTGCATACACACCCGCATCTGTATTCCGACCGGATACAAATGCAATGAGACAAAATCTACACTGTACTAAACTAGGACCGGCTTAAACCAAAGCCGGCTAGTAAAATCCGTTCGATCCTGATCCGTGCAATACCGCACGTATCTGATCGAACCCTGCCATATAACTATACGGCTACTAGTACAAAACTATCCGATCCTGATCCGTGCAATACCGCACGTATCTGATCGGACCCTGCCATATCTCCATACGGCCTCTACAGCGTTTCGCCCGAAAGCTTGAGTAACTGTAAGTGTGGTGGACTCTAAAGACTCGTCAATACTATGGCTGTGGATTTAACCACTAGCACGTCAGAGGTATAAGCCAATACGTGACGGGCCACCAGCTATTGACCAAAAGGAACGTCGATGAGCGAACTCATCCTGACACCCTACTGAGCCTGTCAGTGACAATATCCGTACAGTCCGGTCCGTTCGTCTATGAGTATCGCATGTCGGGCCTAGGGGGTTGGTAAAAGTCAGACCCCCAAAAGCGGTACAAGTCGTGTCGGAGTGTAGCCCAGAACGCCCTGAGATACTACTGGAATACCTACCAGTAAATCTCCTGCCTCGGTCGAGGGCTTTGCGTAATGGCTCTCCTAGACACAGCGCGACCTCACCCCCAATACCGGGAGAGACGAACCCCTGAAGATCCGCTCACTGCCTCCATGTGGCTCGGGACTGTACCCAACTAAAACCTGTTTGCACGACTCTTTTGAGCCGTGGTAGGGTAGTAATCAAAGCACAGTGGGAACTCACACGAGACAAATGACGATCCTCAGGTCGATGAACTAACCTGTACACATGTCACCAGGGAACTGCTATCTGACGTCAGGTATAAGACCAACTAGCATGTTCCCGGCGAGTCCTGTCCGGTGTACTCATAACCCAATGAGCACCTGTATACATCTTAGGTGAACCAACTGACACCAGTGGCTTGTGAGACCGGCCACCGCCCCTCGTCGGGGTCTCGACTGTATACACTAGTCTACTCTGGAGAAACGATGCCCTGTCTCGAAACTCCCACGACTAGGGACCTTTTAAGGATGTGCTTATAGACCACCAGCTCTCACGTATATGATCGCCATCATACTGCCGGCAGTCAAGCAAGAATCCTAGGGGCTATATCAACGTGTAATAGCGACATGCCAGGTCACCTGAAGCAGTACACGATGATAAAGATAAACCAGATAGCATACTATCATCTCGAGTAAGACTGTCCTACCGGGATAGGTCCTCCCTCAATCATTGCAATCACGTGCCTGTGATCCAATAATTGACTCTGAGGGCACTATCTCCAACAATCTCCCACTTGCACTCAAGGCTAATTATTGCGATGCCGCATACTCACAGCCCGTGTGATACCGAACACCCAACTCCTCTACTAGTCAGTCTCACAAAGCTCGTTTGCGAAACCATTGCGTTCGAGGAATAGCCTCAGTGAGTGGATCCGCTGTGATGTTTCTTTCTATGTCTCTCTATATCTCAAGTTCGCGGAGAAAGCCATCTCCCGAAATGAGCAATACATGTCTTAGAATGTCTGGATGTCTGATGGGACCTAGCTCATAAATGAACTCCAAATCCAAACTTCTTAGACTGTATCGTCAACTGAACTTAATCAGTATCCTGCGCCATGCCACCCTCAGTATTTCCTTGGACCACCTGTCTAAAATACTGCCCCTCGTCAGAAGGAAAACTATAACTCTGACAACCTCCTTGTCGTCCATGTCACCTTGGAAGCCTGGAATGATAACTGTCTCCCAAATGAGGCTGTCGTTATCATATCCCTAGAACATCAACTTATGTTCTAAAACTGCTTCCGACTGTTTCTCCAGGATTGGATCAATATCAACTTATTGCATCTAGTGCAAGAACAACATCTGGTGTGGTACTTGACATCTCATGATTGACTCAATTGCCTAAGCAAGTGATCTGCCAATCATGAGTATCCCTCTCCCCTTTAGTCTATAAGACATCTTTAGAGAGGGTGACTCCATCAACTGCAGGTACACTACCGTGTCAGGAGTCGTCCATTCTAAATACTCATAGAATGCTGTCAAGGTACCCAGATTGGGAAACCACCCAAATCTAGATCTAAAACCATAGATCTAGTAACCAGTATGTCTGATATAATATCCAAGTCCTATGTGGAGAAAACACTGTGTGACGACCAAAGTATAACCGATCGTAGTATAGGAATATCACTTCCTACTACCTTCTCAACAGATCCACCCCTTATTCTGATGACGTCAAACCTATGACTGTCACATCAGAAATAGATGATCTATCTCCGCTACATCTGCTTTAGTCTATAAATAGACATGAGCCTGATGTCCACCAATGCTTCCGTTGCTCCCACTGACTACGACAACCCTCTGCCAGAGTCATATAGACGTGCACTTCTAAAGCTAGTTTAGAACGACGCTATATTCATCCTCCTGCCGGGTCTCGCAGCCTGGAACAACAGCAATGGCAAGTGTGGGTAAACAAGAACTTCCCTGTCACCGTCCTTGAGGCTACCGTAGTACCTCTCGGGTGCCTGAAGTTACCCACCGTATCTGCGGAGTGGTCAATGGAATGTCAAACCAGATTGAATCTTTAGGTTCCTTATCAAATCTTCAGTAATCGTTTGTGGTTCTGGAATCACTTCCAGTTCTACCATACTCCCACTACTTTTTCTGAAAAAATCCATTTTTAATAAAAAACTGTGGCGAGTCTAGAACAATATTGCTATTGTTCATCCAGATGGTAGAAAGTCAACCCTCGTCATAGCCTGGGTCTACCCACAAACAGCCATTACAGAAACGTGCCTTGAGTTGTCCAGTGTCTGGTTTTAAGCATAAGCCGGACAACTCCCCGTACCTTAACAACGTTAAGATATGAACTGTTCTATATCCAACATAGAACCAGAGGCACTGATTTAATTGAACCAGATTCAAATCATGCAGCTGTCTCCAGTGCATGTCAACCAAATGGAAGGAGGCCGATCAGCGTTACTCAACTTAGGAATGCTTCCAATTATGAGTAACCTGAAAGAGAAGCCAGTTCTCTTAATCATTACTATCAACTGAACACCATACACAAGTATCTACATCTTCGATCTCTTTGAAGAATCCCGATACTTGCAATACCTGGTTCTCTACTTTATCCAAATACCTATAACTTCTCAAAATTCGGACCCTGTGTTTCTACGAAACACTTGTCTAAAAACTAGAGAAGTCACAAGTAAACCGAATATAGTACGCGGACCAACCCCTCTGTCCTAATGGACACTGGACAACATACAATACTCTGTATAAGTCCGCTGAGTCTAACAACTCTTTCACTGTGCGTAGTAGGTTGAAAACTGTACTTATGGTTAAGAAGAATTACACCGCTGTTTAATGCTCCTTACCTAACCATCCACTGATATAGGTAAATGTCATCGACATAATATCAAAAGGTAAATCTCACTCTATGAAAATAGACGTACAGATATATCAATTTGAAATTGGTGCACAACAGCGGATATTCAAAACCAAATATTTGCCGACCAGCAAACAACCCAGGTGACTTCCTCAAACAATGAGGATGATCACCAAATTCCCAATAACTTACTCCCACTCATCATCTGTAAAACCATACAGATGTGAGAATCATACCTGGTAAATACATACCCTGGAGTAAGTGTCTAATCGGGAAATCAGTTTTCCATTAACAGTACACAGTGAAGCTGAAACATTGAAATATTTCGTTGGGGTATCCTGGTATTCCTAGTAATGCCTCTTCCATCATCCAGATTCACAACTGTAACCGTATATCTCTTTGCCATCTGTCCAAATCCCTTTATATGTCTTTAGTCATTACCGTCTGCACACCCCTTTAGGCCAAATGGTTTTCTTCCTTCCCTACCGTTCGGCACCAGCCTATGGTTTGGAAGAAGACTATCCAAAAAGCATAAAGGGTGTACTGTCCTAATCCTAGGAACACTCGCAACGCGAGAGAAGGTGAAGATAAAAGACACCTGAATGTACTTTATTCCTATTTCTCCTGAACCAGAATCCATCCCCGAACTGGAACAAGTTCCTTTCGAGTTCGTATATAACCATACGATGGAGTATTCAATAAACTGTGGATCTTCGTAGTGACACGGAGTGTCCTGGAGAAATACAAAGGTGATTTAGGATTGGCGAAGAAATACTTGGTTTGGTCGTGAATATCAGTCGCAATTTACTTTGCCCTCCTACTAATCCCTTGCTTTGTCTTAACTTAATACCTTCTGTACACCTTTTAGGCTAACTGGTTTTCTTCATTCCCTACCGGTCGGCACCAGCCTATGGTTTGGAAGAAGACTATCCAATTTGCGTAATAGGTGTACTACTCCTAAACCAAGGAGTACTCGCAACCTGAGAGAAGGTGAAAAGAAAAGACAACTGAATAGTCCTATTCGTTTTCTCCAGAACCAGAAACCATCCTCGAAGTCCTTCGAGTTCGTATCTAACCATATGATGGTTTTGTCCAATGGAAGTGGACGTTCGTAGTAATACGGGGTGTCCCGGAGAAAAGGGTAAAAGTAGGAGTGGCAATGAGGTCTGCAACTCTGACAATCCAAAAGCCAGTGTTAAGAAGGTTCGGTCAACTTGGTCACTGAGTCAAAGTCTTAGGGTCGGGTCAAAGGTCGCTGCCAGAGAGAGAAAAGAAACACTCAGCGTGCACTCTAACCTAGATCAGAATGGTTATCACTTTATCTAATCTGGAAACCTCCCACTGTACCTCAAATTCTCCTCCAAACCTGAAAGAAGAACTAGTCGGGGTCACCCGAGGAGTAAAATAACTCATCAGTGGGAATCGGGATCCAACTATCATCACATGATAACTTGACGGAATCCACTCAAGTCACCACACTCCAGAAGGTATGCGCATGCCTGGCAAGTTTCAGTTCTTTTGAAACTCCCGATGTTTGTTTTTACCCCTAGGACCCAAGTGACCTTGACAATGCCAACAAATCAAAGAGTCCTAGTCAAGTTCTACCCGTCATTATCTTGATTGCATTAAACCCACCCGTACGAGTCCTTGACAATGCCAACAAGACCGTACGACTGTCCTAACCAATCCACTTATCCTTGTGACAGAAAAGCATTACATAGCTACCGAACACTACGCCACGGCAATGCACGACAAACGCAGCACGAATACTAAGTAACACTAATCTGAAATGACGGAGGGCTACGACTGGTTTTTGGCGAAAAACCTTTAACGTAATGAACTTGATATCGTTGAAGGAACTGGATAACCTTTTAGAAAATATAGTGACGAAAACCTTTACTAAAGAGGTCACTCCCGGTGAAGGGATCTCGGCTCTTTCCCCGTAGAATGAGGTGCAGGATATTCCAACTGAATACCACGATGCAAAGCAAAAGTAATCGGCTATAGTGAAGTCAATGCCCTGACGCAAACTTCTGTCCAAGGGGTCACTCCCGGTGAAGGGATCTCGGCCCTTGCCTCGTCGACTGAGGAGCAGGATATTCCAAATGAATACCACGATGCAAAACAAAAATGAACGTCCTTGCAATAACAGCTTTTTGAAAAGTGTTCCAACAACATCAGAATAGGTTTGTGTAGCTTGCATTGATCCGAATCAACGCAGTCCCATCAATGAATCACACCACAAAGAACGAAAATATACTGACGTACGTATATGCCATCCGCATTCGCCACTGGGTCCCGTCATCACCCGTTAGGTTAGCTAACTAACGGCAGAGCGGGGACTGGAGTAGCGCGGATGTAAAACATATACAACATCTACTAATATATATACCAATATATTATATTTCGCTCAAGGCGTGATAAAATGCAACATCACAGAAATGTACAGCATCACAGAACAATACAGATATCTGGAAGCCCCGGGTTTCACAGAGCCGCTGCTGAAACCCGACGTTCCCCTGGTCGTGTGGATAGCCTGTGCAATGAAATCCTAGACCCCTACGGGCGCGGCAAGTCACCCGCCAAAACCTGAAGCGAGGCAGCCCCCTTCAGCTCCGTGAATGGACCACCCAGCACTCCACGGAATCCGGCAACTTGGGCACCCCTCCTGGGTCAACCTGTACCCCCTACGAATGCGGCGAATAGCCCGCCAATCCTAGAGTGAAGCCCCCTCCGTCTCAATGCCATGAGATGCGGGCCCGTTGCCCTCTAGAACCCGGCTATCTGTGCATCCCTCCGCGGGATAATCCTAGTACAGAAAGTAAAATATACATACAACGGGTACATCGACCGCAACCAGGTTGTGCCCCAAAAGAATAATACAAACAGGCAGTGACGGCAGTCCACATGTCGGACGCTCGCCCCGCGATATCAAATGTACATAATACAACAAAACTGTACTAGCATTGCATCCAGGCTATCCCCCACGACCGATCCGCAACATCACATCATAAACATAGAACATCAACGTGAAAGTCACGTTCGCAAATCCGTCTAACCGGGCTATAGCAGTTAGACCGGATTTACCGATCGAGTGACATTCACGGTCGCAGATATAATGTAAATACCGTGAAATAATGTGTTTAAAATTTTCCGATCGATCAAACCTTAACAAGTGGGCCCCAAATCAAAACTGTAGCACTCACAGAAAACCTGGGCCCAAATTTAATATCCTAAAAGCCCTATTTTCAGCCCAGAAAGAAACTGGAAAAAACCGACCAAGTAAACTCACCATAGTGTGGCGGAAGCGCGGCCCCAATGGGGTTTTGGCCGCTCTTCCGCGCTCTAACCAGTGTGTCACTTGATCGTTTTTCTACAGTATCCTTATATTTTCCTGCACATCATTTTTCTGCAACCTGAAAAATTTTTAGACACCAAAAAATTCCAACAGAAACTGATGTGAACAAAAATGAAGTTTTTGGAATTTCGGTCGATCGGAAATGCAAAACACATTAGAACAAGCTAGGCAAGGTTAATGGCGTGGCTCTGATACCATGTTGCGCCATGGCAGCGCCCCGGCCTCTTGCTCGAGGCCAAAATGCGGAATAAAAATTTTCCTTACTCGGAAACCGGCGCTACCGCGGACAATGAAAACCCGGATCGTTTACCATTAACCTAAAGCTAGCAAACAAGAGATAGGGTGAGAAGTATACTGAGTGATCTGAGTCCTCCGGTCTTCTCGTCATCGTCCCGATCTCCCGCGGAAAGTGTTGCCTCCACATCGTCGCCTCCTCGCCGGAAAGGGCACCACAACGCCTTCTTCTTTTACGGGCTCCCGCCTCAATACCGAGGCAACTCGGGCATGAAGCCGGCAACTCGACATGCTCAAGATATGCTGTAGAATGTGTAGTGTAGTGTCTCACTTGGGTTTTGGTTGCCTTGATGGAGGAAATGAGATAAGAAAAATGGTGCTTGCATTTTTCTAGCATGAATGAGATCAAGAAGATGAAACACTCAAGAATGAAGAACTCTCTCCTTCTTCTTCTCTCTTTTCTTTTTCTTCTTCTCTCTTTTCTAATCAAAAACTTATCCTCACCTAAGAATGGTGGTGGAAAAGAATATGAATACATCACCTTAGAAGGAAGGTGAGTGTAGGATAAAGAGAAGAGGTGACCACATCATAAACATAATCATTTCAAACTTACATCCAAACCATACCCTCTCAAATCTCATTTAATGCAAGTGATGGAAGAAAGATGCTTAGCATATCATAATAAATACATATGCAAGAAACCCCCTCCACAAATGTAATTTGCAAAACTGCAAATAACCCCCTCCATCAGAAAAGTCCGGCCGGGAAAGAACAAAGGAAAACCGGCCGGAACGGAATGCAAACTGGCAACTCCAGAAAACTGGTCCCGTAATAAATTATAGGAAAACCCCTATACTGTGCATACACACCCGCATCTGTATTCCGACCGGATACAAATGCAATGAGACAAAATCTACATTGTACTAAACTAGGACCGGCTTAAACCAAAGCCGGCTAGTAAAATCCATTCGATCCTGATCCGTGCAATACCGCACGTATCTGATCGAACCCTGCCATATAACTATACGGCTACTAGTACAAAACTGTCCGATCCTGATCCGTGCAATACCGCACGTATCTGATCGGACCCTGCCATATCTCCATACGGCCTCTACAGCGTTTCGCCCGAAAGCTTGAGTAACTGTAAGTGTGGTGGACTCTAAAGACTCGTCAATACTATGGCTGTGGATTTAACCACTAGCACGTCAGAGGTATAAGCCAATACGTGACGGGCCACCAGCTATTGACCAAAAGGGACGTCGATGAGCGAACTCATCCTGACACCCTACTGAGCCTGTCAGTGACAATATCCGTACAGTCCGGTCCGTTCGTCTATGAGTATCGTATGTCGGGCCTAGGGGGTTGGTAAAAGTCAGACCCCCAAAAGCGGTACAAGTCGTGTCGGAGTGTAGCCCAGAACGCCCTGAGATACTACTGGAATACCTACCAGTAAATCTCCTGCCTCGGCCGAGGGCTTTGCGTAATGGCTCTCCTAGACACAGCGCGACCTCACCCCCAATACCGGGAGAGACGAACCCCTGAAGATCCGCTCACTGCCTCCATGTGGCTCGGGACTGTACCCAACTAAAACCTGTTTGCACGACTCTTTTGAGCCGTGGTAGGGTAGTAATCAAAGCACAGTGGGAACTCACACGAGACAAATGACGATCCTCAGGTCGATGAACTAACCTGTACACATGTCACCAGGGAACTGCTATCTGACGTCAGGTATAAGACCAACTAGCATGTTCCCGGCGAGTCATGTCCGGTGTACTCATAACCCAATAAGCACCTGTATACATCTTAGGTGAACCAACTGACACCAGTGGCTTGTGAGACCGGCCACCGCCCCTCGTCGGGGTCTCGACTGTATACACTAGTCTACTCTGGAGAAACGATGCCCTGTCTCGAAACTCCCACGACTAGGGACCTTTTAAGGATGTGCTTATAGACCACAAGCTCTCACGTATATGATCGCCATCATACTGCCGGCAGTCAAGCAAGAATCCTAGGGGCTCTATCAACGTGTAATAGCGACATGCCAGGTCACCTGAAGCAGTACACGATGATAAAGATAAACCAGATAGCATACTATCATCTCGAGTAAGACTGTCCTACCGGGATAGGTCCTCCCTCAATCATTGCAATCACGTGCCTGTGATCCAATAATTGACTCTGAGGGCACTATCTCCAACAGTCGGGGAAAGCCCCTGTGGCCGCGGCAAACCGCAAGGAGGCTGAATCCAAACGCCCTAAGTCCAGGGGCATGGTGACATATACCATTTATATGGCTTCCAAAAAAGAAGAAAGCCGTGCTTCTACGGGTCATCGACCGCTTACCCGATCGATAACGAAGGCTCAGGAACAACAACAGCAGAAACTGTAGGAGATGCTGACTGCAATGGTGGCACTCACTGGGCCAAAAGAAAATCCAGAGACCTCGGAGCAGCGTCGGGAATAAGAAACTGATACTGAGTTCCTCCGAAGAATGCTCAAGAGGAAATAAAAAGAGGCTGCGGAGCAGGCAGCCAATATAAAACGAATGGCTATTTTGTTCCAAGACATGGCCCAATCATCATTGAAGATGACAGAGGGGAGACATCGAACCCCCCTCCGGCTCTTTCAGCAGCCAAAGAGGAGACCATCTGTAAGGCAGCTATAGATGATTACATTGCTCAGAAAATACGAGCTCACCAGGCAAACAAAGCGGCTGGACAGGTCGTTAAGACTGGGCAACCCTATCCGAGCTGGTATGACTAAATAAGGTACCCGCCGGGATATACGATCCCTAAATTCCACGTATATAAAGGGACGGGGAATCCACATCAGTATGTCGCTCAATTCAGAGCCTTGTGCGACAACACCGGGGCTGATGATAAACTTTTGCTCCGCCATTTTTTTGGTAGCTTGTCGGAGACGGCATTCGAGTGGTATTCTGAACTTCCAAACGACTCCGTCAAGACTTTTGCAGAGATGGAGCTGTTATTCACCCAGCGTTTCGCGAGTGCTAGTGAACGTAGCCCAATAACGGCATTGATCAATGCCAGGGTGAAGCCATGTGAAACGTGGGTGCATTACGCAATATGATGGTGGAATTTATGGTCGAAATATGAGCAGCGCATTGAAAAAGCGCCGGCGGTGGGCATGTTCGTGGGCACTCTTGACCCTCAAGTAACTATTTCCCAATTCATGATGTTCTTCAAGACGACCACGTTCCAGGCCTTGATCGACAAACTGGCCCAAATGGACCAGATGGGTCATAGACCGTCCTCTTCGAAGCCGGAGCCGCGGAATGAAAAAAGGAAAGGAAAAGCGACTTTCGTTGCCAATGCTCAACAGCAGCACAGTGGTCCAAAATTAACGGATCGACTAGACGAGAGACGGCGATACTATAATGAGAAAATGAAGCGCTCTTATTCATTTCCCCGGGACAAAATGAGGAGATGGTTTGAGCTGGCGGTGCGCAACAGGCCCATCAATTTGCCGAATCTGAAACGACCGTTGCGACCCGGCGAGGCTAATAGTCCTAATTATTGCCCCTACCATCAAATGGTAAGCCATCCAATTGAAGATTGCTTCGTCTTCAAAGGCTGGATCGAAGATCAATACCAATAGGGCAAATTTGCCCTGTCCGAGAATTGGAAGGTGAACCCACCACAGCCACACGCTCCCAAGAAGACAGACACACCGAGGGCATCATGTTCTTTCGTAGAAGAAGCTTCGTGGGAGATCGCTCTTTCAGCCAAAACAAAAAGAATGCTGAAGGATCTCCACACATGCCCGGCAATCAGGTGGAAGAATCCACTGAACCCGAGATTATTGAGGGAATATTGAAGTCGCGCTCGACTCCAAAAATTGGTGGTAATAGTCAAAGCGCTCACACCCAGCTGTTAAAATCTTCAAAGAAGAAGAAGACCAAAAAGCCTGTGAAGCCTGGTGACAAGCGCACGGACCTGCAAAAACAGGTTGACGCGTTGGAAGAATATAATCAAAAAGCGCGGACTCCAGTCACACTCCAAGAATTTCTCACCCACTTCCTTGAGGACGGAGATGATGACAATGGAGAAGACTAGTCGGATGAATCTGAGGATTACGTGGCAAGTTGCCATTTAATCTCTCACTCGTCAATGAATGATGAAGAAGCTCCTTATGCAGAGAAACTGGGGGCAGATCCTGAGCCGGAACTTTTAGGGCCATCAGATGAAATGATTGATGCATTCCTGGACGAAGCCCTTCTTAAAAGCAAAGCTACTTGAGAGCGTGAGATAGCTATATTTGAAAAAGCCAAACGTCGACGACTGGACGAAAAGGTTAAAACACTCCTGCCAGATCGAAGTCCACCCATCGCAAATAAAAGCAGGTTCAATACGAGGAAGAGGTTCGCCAAAGCCATATCGATGGGGATGAATCTGCCACCCTCCGAATGAAACACTCCTGGTGAAGCGGAAACACATCCTAGTTACTGCTTATATCATCGAAAGATTGCGCACCCCACCGAAGAGTGCAACGCTTTTAAAAGATGGTGGCAGGGATATGTTGCTCACCGACAACATTTCAAGCGGATGAAACACAAAACTCGTCGGGAGCAAAGAAACATGAACGGGGAGCACAAAAGAACTACCGGCAACTGCCACATGGTCGACGTTGGGGGATCGCAAGTTTTCACCTTTGGGAGCGACTCTGACGAAGAGATGACTCTTGGCTCTCTCTTCAAAGAATCCACGTCGGGAAAAAAGGAAGAACCGAGGAATTGCGAGAACATTCAGCTGTGCAATCGCACGCTGCCTGAAAAGAATCTCGGACCCGCCAACCAAGCTTTAAACAAAAAGGATAAGGAAAAAGAAAAGGTCCCTGAGGACATCGCCCTAGAAGATCAGGTCGTCAAAGAGCTGACAGCCAAGGAACCGCCAAAGAAAAACAAGGTGGACTACAACGTTCTGGCACACTTAAGAAAGCTACCTTCGCAGCTAAGCATTCTCGATGCCTTTCTGCCATCCAAAGAGGCGCGAGATTCTCTGATCAGGGCATTACAAGAGCCCAACCAATTTCAAGCTTTCCTAGCCGAAGAAAAGATAAAGGACGAGCTGGAAGAAGTGCGTACGGCCGATATCACTTTCGGCGATGAAGATCTCCTCCTTAGGACATGCGAGCATAACCGTCCACTTTATGTCTCCGGATACTGTCATGACATCAAGATAGGAAAAATCCTGGTTGATAATGGGTCCTTCGTCAATCTCCTAAATGTGAGAGTGTTGAAGGAAATCTGCATGAGCATTCAACACCTCGCTCGTGATAAAATCACCATCTTTGGGTTTGACTCCTGGTCATCACGGACGCTTGGGTCTGTAATATTGACACTACGCTTTGGGCTGCTTGTCACGGACATCAAGTTTCACGTCATTGACGCCAAGACTTGCTACAACGCTTTACTCGGCAGGCCTTGGTTACACGAGTACAACATCATTCCTTCTACACAACACCACTGTATGAATTATTCCAAGGATGGTCTCGAGTACATCATAACAGGGGAACTTAACCCGTTCTCCATAAACGAAGTTTGCAAATATGAGGATGCAAAGTATTTCTTACCGGACTTTGAAGACACGGAGAGATGCTGTAAACCGAAGAACAAAGTTATCATCACTATTCCGGTCTTCGGGAGTGATACCGAGGAGGAAGAAGAAATAGTTTATTCAGGTCCGCCCCAATGCAACAAGCCGGGACCGTCCACCCCTATATTAATCTTCGGCAGAGACTCGGAAGATGAAGTCAATGCAGTATTTTCTGTTCGGCCGTCAATTCAAGCCTTTGCTGATGATGATCGGAGTTTGCAAGTTGCCATGGTTCCACAAGAGTATTACAAAGACTTGCTGCACTTGAAACTTATAGTGCAGGAACTGCAGACATTCTACGTCCCTCCCAGGCGAAAGGGTGAAAAGGCGATCCTATTCTACCAATCCGAGGAAACCAAAGTGAAGAAAGAAATTTGGCATGGTGCGGACTCTATACTTGGCAGGTTCCAGCCCATCCGTTTGCCCAGATATTTCACAGACGGACTAAAGAGGCTCTTGAGACGCCAAGGTGTACCCCTTAAGCAAACTGCTCGACAAGCACAGTTTTATAACAGGATCTGGAACGTTCCCGGAACTCAACAAATGTTTCCCAACGGGAGAATGGAGACAATCAGGTTTTGATATATTCGATCCAAGAAACGGGAGCTATTCCGCGACTGTTACGTCATACATGACTTTGATGAAGAAGGAGATACTCTGTGGGAAGATGCTAACCCTGAACCAGAGAAAGCTCCCGTCGTGAAAATGCCAAGCCCGTCATTCGAAGAACGAATGGACAAGCTTATAAGGGAAGCGGGTCAAAAGGTTCTAGACGACCATAATCGCAAAATGGCTATCTACGAGAAAGCCAGAACACAACGCCTCCTTCAGCAGGCTGCGAAAAATGAAAATGCTCTTCCTTATCAACCCATCATACAAAAGGCCCGACGCAGAGGTAAAAATAAATCAAAGAGCGGGAAAGGCGTTCGACGGCGACAAAGTGGGACCAAGAAGCTACACGATCGAGAATCGAGCAACCAAGATTCTTCTCTTGTAAAGAAGATGGATAGAGCGTATTCTTTCTCCCAAGACAAGACAAGGAAGATACTTGATCTCGCCGTAAAACATCAAATGATTATCCTCCAGGAGTCCAAGCACCCCGAGCAGGCAGGCAAAGTCTCTCACCCAGACTATTGCTCCTACCATCGGGCAATATGACATCCTCTCGAAGACTGGTTCACATTCAAAGACTCAGTAGAAGACCAGTATCAGCAAGGCAAGTTCCTTTTATCCAAAATTTGGAGGGTAACCCCAACGCAGAAGCATGAACCGAAAGCCACGAGGGTAGAGCCGGATCAACGTCGGTCTTGGAAGCGATCTCGTACCTGTCATGTGATAACGCTGTCAGAAGAAGAACCTGAGAATATGGATGACCTCCCCTGGTGCCTCGAAAATGATGATGATGATGTGATCTCAGAATTTCCACCAGCGCCAAAAGAGCTGGAAGATGGAATACATACTACTGCAGATAACTTTAAGAAAATTGACTTGGGGACAGCAAACGAACCACGGCCGACGTTCGTCAGTGAACTGTTGTTTGAAGAAAAAGTGGCTACGCTAAAAGATGTTCTCATACAGTATAAAGATTGCTTCGCGTGGAACTATTCCGAGATGCCAGGACTAGATCCAGAGATTGCTGTGCACAAATTGGCGATATCTCCGGACATCAAGCCAGTCAAACAAGCACCAAGAAGAATGAGGCTCGAGCTTGAGATGAGCATAAACGCCGAGTTCAAGAAGCTAATCGACTCCGGCTTCATCCAAGAAGTTCAATATCCTAACTGGATTGCCAACATTGTCCCAGTAATGAAGAAAAATAGGATGGTGCGCATATGCGTAGACTTCCGGGATCTCAACAGAGCTTGTCCAAAAGACGATTTTCCAGTACCGGCCACCGAGCTGATGATAGATAACACATCCACTCACGAAGTCTTCTCCTTCATGGATGGATCATCAGGGTACAATCAGATAAAGATGCATCCCGAGGACCAAAAGCATACCGCTTTCCGGACCCCTTTGGGCATATTCTGCTATAAGGTGATGCCCTTCGGTCTAAAGAATGCCGGCGCCACCTATCAGAGGGCCATGACAAAGATTTTCGATGACCTCATATATGAAATCGTTGAATGCTATATCGACGACCTCGTAGTTAAAAGAAAATCATACGAGGAACATTTAGAGCATCTGGAGATCATGTTTCAGCGCCTTCGGAAATACAACCTGAAGATGAACCCTCTCAAATGCGCGTTCGGAGTTTTCTCGGGCAAATTCCTGGGATTCATCGTACGACATCGAGGCATCGAGATAGACCCATCAAAGATCAAGGCGATCATGGAAATGCCTCCGCCAAGAACTCTCAAGCATCTGCGGTCTCTCCAAGAAAAGCTCGCGTATATCCGGCGATTCAGAGCCAATCTTTCCGGCAAGTGATGTCCTTACAGTCACCTGATGAAGAAGGGAACTCCGTTCGTCTGGGATCGCAAATTCCAAAGCGCACTAGACGAAATCAAGCAATACCTGCAGAATCCGCAGGTACTGACTGCTCCAGTCAAGGGGAAACCCCTCATTCTGTATACAACTGCCCTCGAAGGTTCTCTAGGCGCGCTATGGGCATAAGAAAACGACCAAGGGAAAGAGAGAGCTCTCTACTACTTGAGTCGATTTCTACTGGGGGCAGAAAACAATTACCCTCCCCTCGAAAAACACTGCCTGGCATTGATCTTCATGATAACGAAGCTCAGACACTATGCGTTGGCATATGAGGTCCATCTTATATCGAAGGTGGATCCTTTCAAGTATTTGATGTCGAAAGCCATATTAACAGGACATCTCGCTAATGGGCCCTGCTCTTGATGGAGTTTTTGATAACTTATCGACCCCTCAAGGCAGTGAAAGACCAGGCCATCGCCGACTTCCTCGCCGAGCATCCGATACCTGCCGAATCTCCTTTGAACTGCGAATTGCCAGACGAACACGCGTTTAACACAATCGACGGGGAGAAAGGAGAGAATGATACCCAGTGGGAACTTTACTTCGATGGAGTATCTTCCATGAAGAAGAGCAAACAAAGCACCCCTATAATCAAATCAGGGGTAGGCCTCATCTTCTTGACCCCACAAGGAGGGATAATGCACTTTACCTTCTCCTTGACAGAGCCGGGGATAAACAATGAAGCCGAATATGAAGCTTTGATAGCAGGTCTCGAGATCGCTATCGATATGGGAATTGAAAACCTTCTCATATACGGAGACTCCCAACTGGTCGTTAGTCAAGTAAACGGCGACTATCAAACGTGTAAGACAGAGTTGGTGAAGTACGGCGAGAGAGTACAGAAACTGCTAACTCAAATCCCTGCCTATGCCCTGGAAAATATACCGCGCGCGGAAAATAGCAAAGCGGATGCACTAGCCAAGCTCGCTAAATAACTGGCCGACGAGAACCTCGATGACGTGAGGATCATCGTGCAAAGCCGTCGGGTTCTCGCACCGGCAGAAATATCTCCGGATTCGTCCGAAGAAAAAGGAACGACCGAGCAAACGTCCCTACAAATAAAAGACCAGAAAAAGGCTAAGGATTGGTAAGAAGTCTTTATAGACTATTTCAAATTTCATCGAACACCTAAAGATGCATCCTCAAGACATCAGCTTATGAAACGAGCCCTGTCTTTTGCATCCGTCAATGATACTATGTATAAGAGATCGTTTGATTCTTTATGGCTAAGATGCCTGGGACCGGAAGAGGCAAAGAGAGTCGTCCAAGAAACTCACGACGGACTCTGCGGTTCTCACCAAGCCGGCCCAAAGATGAAGATAAAGATCAAAAGGATGGGCTATTATTGGCCCTGTTAGTGTATATGCCCTAGAGGCCATTACTGTATCATACTAGTTTGTATATTACTTAATGGAAGCTTGGGATATTCACAGTTGTATAAACAATCTTGCTCAAAATGGTAGTATGCTACTTGGTTTGTTTCTACTTTAATGTGTACATGTGTTTATTTTATTATATCACCTATACGCATTAGTGGAGCCCTTAGGATCTTTGCTTGATTACCAGCGTTGTGATGGCAGTCACACTCGTGGGGGCTGGGTAATCCATAAGCACATCCTTATACAGGTCCCTAGTCGCAGGACTATCGAGACAGGGCATCGATACTCCGGAGTAGACTAGCGTATGTGCTTCTCATCCCAGCAGGGGAGACGGTCTGTCCCACAGCCGTCAGTACGTCGTACTTGAGATAGTATGCGGGTGCTCGTTAGGTTACAAGTATACTGGACAGGACTCGTCGGGAACTGAATGGTTGGTATTATACCTATCGTCAGTTATCAGTTCCCAGGTGACATGAGTACAGCTTAGTCCGATGACTTGACACTGTCACTTCGCCTCGAGTGTGTTCCCACTATACTTTGATTACTACCCTACTACGGCTCAAAGGAGTCGTGCAAACAGGTAGTTGTTGGGTGCAGTCCCGAAGCACTTGGAGGCAGTGACGGTTAGATAGGATTCGTCTCTCCCGGTATTGGGGGTTGACATCGCACTGTGTCTAGGAGAGCCATTACATGAGTAGTCCCTGGCCAGGGCAAGCGAGATATACTGGTAGGCTTCCAGTGTCATCTCAGGGTGTTCTGGGCTTCACTCCGACACGACTTGTACCGCTATTGGGGGACTGACGTTTACCGCCCCCTAGGCCCGCCATGCGATGTATCAGACGAACTGACCGGACTGTCATATTCAGGCTCAGTAGGAGTTCAGATGGGTTTCACCTCGTCAGTCTTCTTGTCGGCACCTACCTGGGGGCCGTTACGCACAGCTAGTGCCGCTTGCAATCTGTAGTTAAACCCACTGCCAGTGTAGTGTCGAGTCTTTAGAGTCCCACACAGAGAGCTATTCGCCTTCAGGCAAAAGAGTAGAGGTCGCATGGTTTTGCGACAGGTCGCATGGTTTTGTGACAGGGTTCGGTCACATCCGTGCACTTGTGCACGTTTAGTGGCCGGACAGTTAACACTAGCGGGCTTTGGTTTAAGCCGGATCCTAATGTACGTTTTGGGATTGGTTTTATCTCGTATGTATTCGTGTTTCTCGGAACGCGGATGCGGGTGTGTATGCACAGTTGACAGAGAGACTGAGGCGGGGATTCTCATTAGGGTTGTTGACTGTTGACTGTTGACTATTGACTTTTTGCTAAACCCTAATGAGAATATGAAATTAACAATAATATTAATTAAGTATTATAGTGACATGGTCGTTGAGGGGTTGACTTTATTGACTTGTTGACTTTGTTGACCGGTTGACTAGGTTGGACTAGTTGACCATCATCATGACAATGGCTATCATTTCATGGCAAAGACTTTTACTTGCTTGTTTCTCTTGTGCAAAATGAGTGCATGAAATGATATGGCTATTTTGACTTAAACCATCACATAATACTTGATTGCTATTATTTTTTATGATGGCTTTGGATTATGAGAGCCAAGAGGGAAAAAAGTCTTACTCATTCTCTCATTTCCATTCTCTCTCTTGCTTGAGCTCTCCCTCTTCCTCTTGCTCTCTCTCTCTTTCTCTAGTCTATGGTTCACTTGTCTCATGTGTTGAGAAGCAAGAACCATAGAGAAAAATCCCAACACACTCTCCTCTACTCACTCTAGTTCATAAGGTTTAGCAAACCGAGTGAAATAGTTTCTTAAAAGCTCGAAGAAGAAGCCAAAGGTAGAAGCTGTCGGGTGGATCGATCTTCGGCGCAAGGAGACGACGGGGTGAAGCCGATCCGTACACCATCGAGAGTTGAAGACGAAGGAGTTCAAGAAAGAAAGGTATAACCCCGTAACTGAGTAGTTAACATCTCCTAGTTAGGTTGTTAGGTGGATAGTTTAACAAAGGTCCGTTTTGAGTCCATGTTACCGCCTCTTGAAAAATCGTTTTTCATCATTTCCGCAAGCCCATAAGTACCGGGAGAGGTAGCATGGACTTACAGTGGTATCAGAGCCTAGTTAAACACTACCTAACATGTTAGCATAGTAACTAGAAATTCGATCAGAGAAAAAGTCGCGAAATACACCCGGAAATCAAACTTGCTGTCGATTTTTAAAGTGCTGTAAAAATAATAAATCATGCTTTAAAAATCGACTCAGGGTTTTTATAATATACTGTAGAAAAACGGTCCAGAGAACCCATCAAAGCGTCGCGGAAACGCGGCACGAGCTTGCTCCTGCCGCGGTTCCGCGGCCGATTTAACTCTTCTGTGGATCGTCTTCACTGCAGAATACTTTATGGGGTATTTTGGGATTTTTGGGATATGTTTTTTCTGCCCAGATTTTCCAGAAAGAAAATTTTGTTTTTGGGGCTTGAAAAACCGTAATTTTATCGAACTTCTAAAGACTAATGCTAACGGGTTTATATCTGTGATGTGATATTTGTATTGAACGTCTGCTAATCGCTATATGTCGATTAGTGGGGGTTATACAAATCTGTGATCTGTAATGTTGCTGGTATGTGTATATGAATTCATTGGATTGTCGCGGGTGAATAGCCGGGGGGTTGTGAGACGAGAGTTTTCTTTTCTTTCAATTCATGTAAATTTGTAAATTGATGTAATATTATTTGTATGGCCGCACAACCAGGTCGGGGTTGTAGCCGTCATTGTATAATTTCTTTTTACTGTTTTTGCTCCTAGGATAGACCCATGGAGGGGGTGCACAAACTACCGGATATCTCGAAGTGCCGAGTAGCCTACTCACGGTGTTGAGGGAGGTTGCTCCGCTTCGGCTACTTGGCGGGTAGTTTGCCGCACCCGTAGGGGTCTTGGATGGGGTATTGGCTATTCACCGCGACCGTGTAATCTGCTTTTCGTTACAGGCTCGTACGAATTGCGGCTTCCTAGTATATCCAATGTGTTCATCTGTGATCTGAAATGGCTATCATTGCAATATATATCTATATATGATATTATTTAGGCGTTGCTTATGTTTTACAGCCGTGCTAGCCCAGCCCCCGCTCTGTCGTTAGTTAAGTAACCTAACGGGTAATGACGGGGCCCCATGGCGAATGCGAATGGCATAAGCGTACGTCATATTTTGGTTGTTTTCTGCAATGGTAGGATTAAATGATGGGACGCATTAAAAGAACTAATGCAAGAAAATAAACCAAGTAAAAGTCGTTGGAACACTTTCAAAAACCACTCGGTTCTTTTCAAAAACCAACTTTTAAATGCGGAGTTTGAGCCACTCCTTTTAAAAGCTATCTCGTTCCATCGATCATATCAAGTTCAGTACGTTCACGGTTTCGCCAAAACCCTTCGTAGCCCTTCGTCGTTTCACATGAATAGTCAATAGTATTCAAGCTATGTTTGTTGGCCAAAGTCAAGGCATAGTGATTGGTAGCTATTGGGTATTCATGTGCAGCATAGATAGATGCGTTGGTTTGGGACAGTCGTACCGCCTTGTTGGCCAAAGACAAGGGTAGGTACGGGTGGGTTCAAATTAACCTGGAGAATGACGGGTAGAACTTGACATGTGACTTATGATTTGTTGGCCAAAGTCAAGGTCATAAGAGCATGGGGCAAAAATCCACATCGGGAGTTTCATAAGTACTGAAACTTGCTAGAGTTGCATACCATTTGGAGTGTGATGATTCTGGTAGGATTCCTTCAGTTTCGTTACGCGATGATATTTGGATCCCGATCCTACTGTGAGTATATGCTACTCCTCGGGAAATTTCTCACTAAACGATCAATGCTATAAACCTAGTAGGTGTCTAGAAAGGTGTTAGCGGGGCTACGCCCCCAGGAAAAAGAGGTTCTTAAATTAAGGAACTTCACGAAAGCGTTGGAAAACCTCTCTCGAAGTACCGACACTGGCCTAGATGAACGGTTAAGCAAGTATTGTGCGGTGAGATTGATCCCGACTAATTCTTCCTTTTTGGTTTGAGGAGGGATTCGAGAAACAGTGGGAGCCATCTTGTTTTAGACAAACTAAAAACCACTCTAAACTTGCAAGAGCATCATGCTGAGTGTTTCTTTTCTCTCTCCTAATTGCAGCGACCAATCGACATGACTGGACTTAAGTTATTACTAGATAAAAACATACTGACAGGGCCAAACTACAAAGATTAGCTCAGGAATGTCAAAATGGCAATCACTTATGACAAGTTGGGGTATCTTCTTACCACCAAAGCTCCCCCTATCCCAGGTCCCAAAACCAGTGTCGTAGATAAGGAAATCCATAAGACCTGGGAACTAGACTGCGCGAAGGCCAAGTGCCTCGTGCTTGCCTCTATGGACAACGAACATCAGAGGAGGCATGAGAATATGGACCTCGAATCCATATTTCTCCATACAACAAGAACTATATGGAGAGAATCTCGTATCGCCAGATACAAAGTGTCGAAGAAGTTGTTTTCGGCAAGATTGGCCGCCGGATCATCGGTAGCGGAACACGTACTTAAGATGATTGGCTACATTGAGGAGCTCGCGGACCTTGGGACCACGTTGGAGAATGAACTCTATACGGACTTGATTCTCCAGTCCCTTCCTTCCACTTACATCCAGTTTATACTGAACTTCAACTTACAAGAAAAGGAAGTTGAACTTTCAGAACTCCTCAACATGCTGAGGAGCACAGAGGGCACCCTACAGAAAGGTAGGGAAACATCCACTTTGTTTGTAGAAGGATCTTCTTCTTCTAGGTCCAAGGCGAAAGCCAAGGGAAAGAAGAAGAAAGCCCCCGCCAAACCAAGGGGCGGTGTTAGTAAAGTGGATATGAAGGGAAAGGCAAAAGCAACAAAGAAAGTGGGGAAGCTTGTGGATAAAGAAGAATGCTTTTACTGTCATAAGAGTGAACACTGGAAGAAAGATTGCAGGGCTTGGAAGACCAGAACACAGGATCTGAAACAAGTTGCGGTTTCAGCTTCAGGTGTGTATATTATTGAAAACTGTCTATCAATAAACTCTACTTCCTGGGTATTGGATACCGGATCAGGATCTCATATCTGTAATTCTTTGCAGGCGTTGAGAAACCGTAGGTTTTTGAAGGCAGGTGACATGACCCTCACCTAGGAATGTCAGATGGACATGTTTTGGTTTTGCTTAATTGCTATTTTGTACCCAACGCAACTTGTAATATCATTTCTGTATCTTTGGTTTCTAAAGAAGGTTATGAATTTGCGTTTGTAAGTAATGTTGTGAACATTCACCTTAATCAAGTTCTGATTGGGTCAGGTACATTAAGCAATGGTATATACGTATTAAACCAACCACAGATTTTCAATGTCCAGAATACACACAAAAGAAAGTCTCCAGAAATCAATCAGGCTTTCTTATAGCATTGTAGACTGGGTCACATCAATGAGAAAAGATTGACTAAGTTACATACAGAAGGATATTTGGATCCATTCCAATATCAATCATATGCAACTTGTCAATCCTGTCTCAAAGGAAAGATGACAAAGACCCCGTTCACTGGACACGGAGTAAGAGCGAGCGAGCTCTTGGGACTCATACGCAGCGACGTGTGCGGTCCAATGTCTATACATGCGTGAAGCGGTTTTTCTTACTTCATTACTTTTACGGATGACTTTTCAAGGTACGGATATGTCTTCTTAATGAAACATAAATCCGAAACCTTTGGAAAGTTCCAGGAATATAAGAATGAAGTAGAAAAACAAACCGGCAAAAATATTAAGACACTGAGATCTAATCGAGGTGGAGAATACTTAAGTGCCGAGTTCCTGGATTACTTAAAAGAGAATGGAATTATCTCTCAGCTTACTCCTCCATACACTCCGCAACATAACGGTGTATCGGAGAGACGGAACCGAACCCTATTGGATATGGTACGGTCCATGATGAGTAACGCTGAGTTACCGCGATCATTCTGGGGATATGCGCTAGAATCAGCTGCATACCTATTGAACCGAGTTCCAACTAAGACTGTGCCTACCACACCATATCAGATGTGGTGGGGGAAGAAACCTTATCTTAAGCACATTAAGACATGGGGATGTCCAGCTTTTGTTAAAAAGCAGCATGCGGACAAACTCGAGGCACACTCAGTATAGTGCAAGTTCATGGGATATCCAAAGAACTCCAAGGGATATTTCTTCTACTGCGAAGAGGAACAAAAGGTTTTTGTTTCTCGTCATGCCTACTTCTTGGAAACTGAGTTTTTGGAAAACCGGATAAGTGGGAGCACAGTAGAACTGGAAGAAATTCCAGAACCACAGACTATTACTGAAAGCTTAGTAGAACCAGAGGGTTCAAAAGATTAGGACATTCCTACGCCGCTCCGCAGGAGTAGTAGGCAGCCTCATCCGTCTGAGAGATACTACGGTTTTCTCATAGACGGGGATAGAGAGGATTGCATCATTGATTATGATGAGCCTACTAGCTTCCAGCAGGCCTTTCAGAGCGTTGAATCGGTAAAATGGCTGGATGCAATGTGGACCGAAATTGAGTCCATGTACACCAACAAAGTATGGACGTTGGACATTGCTCCAGATGGGGTAAAACCCGTAGGATGCAAGTGGATCTTCAAAAGGAAGATTGGTGTAAATGGACAGGTTGAGACCTATAAGGTTGGACTTGTTGCAAAGGGTTTTCGTCAAAGACCTGGTTTGGACTATGACGAAACCTTTTCTCCAGTGGCTATGCTGAAATCCATTCAGATCCTTCTTGCTATTGCTGCCTTCCACGATTATGAGATCTGGCAGATGGACGTAAAGACCGCTTTTCTAAATAGAAATTTAGAGGAGCGTGTCTATATGGACCAGTCAGAGGGTTTGATTCAGAGTGGGAGCAGCGGAAAGGTGTGCAAGTTGCTTAAGTCCATTTATGGACTAAAGCAGGCATCGTGGAGTTGGAACATCTGTTTTGATGAGACGGTCAAAGAATTTGGCTTTATCAAAAATCCAGATGAACCATGCATCTATAGTAGATTTGTAGCAAGAACCGTCGTATTCCTCGTTTTATACGTGGATGACATTCTTCTGATAGGAAATGACATTCCTATGCTACAATCTGTCAAGGGGTTCTTGTCACACAGGTTCTCCAAGAAAGACCTGGGTGATGCCCCGTACATCCTGGGGATCCGGATCCATCGTGATAGATCCAAGAGAATATTAGGACTTTCACAGTCCAAGTACATCGACACCATACTGAAAAGATTCAGTATGGAAGATTCCAAGCGCGGTAATCTACCGGCTTGTCACGGGATCACCCTCTCCAAAGATATGTCTCCCAAGACTGATTTGGAAAGGGATCGCATGTCTATTATACCCTACGCTTCTGCGGTAGGCTCTATAATGTATGCGATGTTGTGTACCAGACTGGATGTAGCTTATGCACTGAGTGTAGTAAGCCGGTATCAGTCAAACCCTGGGAAGAAACACTGGATAGCGGAAAAGAACATTCTCAAGTACCTGAGAAGGACTAAGGAGATGTTCTTGGTGTATGGCGGAAAAGACCTCCAGATCGAGGCCTTTGTTGACTCCAGCTTCCAGAGTGACAAGGATGATTCCAAGTCCATGTCGGGTTTTGTCTTTACCCTCAATGGAGGGGCAGTGTGTTGGAAAAGTTCCAAACAGGAAACCGTTGCTGACTCGACTAGAAGCGGAATACATCGCTGCATCTGATGCCGCAAAAGAAGCCGTCTGGATGAGGAAGTTCTTGAAAGAACTTCAGGTGGTTCCGTCCATTGTTGATCCAATACCTCTGTATTGCGACAACAACGAGGCTATAGCTTTAGCGAAGGAACCCAGGTCCCATCAGAAATACAGACACATCTTGAGGCGGTATCACCTGATCAGGGAGATCGTGGATCGCCGAGAGATTGAGGTTCGGAGGGTTGCTTCAGAAGATAACACTGCAGATCCATTCACCAAGTCCATGCCCCAAACTCAGTTCGAGCGGCTGATCGAGATGATAGGTCTTCGATACGCCAGTACATGGCCTTAGTGCAAGTGGGAGATTGTCAGTGTATATGCCCTAGAGGCCATTACTGTATCATACTAGTTTGTATATTACTTAATGGAAGCTTGGGATATTCACAGTTGTATAAACAATCTTGCTCAAAATGGTAGTATGCTACTTGGTTTGTTTCTACTTTAATGTGTACATGTGTTTATTTTATTATATCACCTATACGCATTAGTGGAGCCCTTAGGATCTTTGCTTGATTACCAGCGTTGTGATAGCAGTCACACTCGTGGGGGCTGGGTAATCCATAAGCACATCTTTATACAGGTCCCTAGTCGCAGGACTATCGAGACAGGGCATCGATACTCCGGAGTAGACTAGCGTATGCGCTTCTCATCCCAGCAGGGGAGACGGTCTGTCCCACAGCCGTCAGTACGTCGTACTTGAGATAGTATGCGGGTGCTCGTTAGGTTACGAGTACATTGGACAGGACTCGTCGGGAACTGAATGGTTGGTATTATACCTATCGTCAGTTATCAGTTCCTAGGTGACATAAGTACAGCTTAGTCCGCTGACTTGACACTGTCACTTCGCCTCGAGTGTGTTCCCATTGTACTTTGATTACTACCCTACCATAGCTCAAAGGAGTCGTGCAAACAGGTAGTAGTTGGGTGCAGTCCCGAAGCACTTGGAGGCAGTGACGGTTAGACAGGATTCGTCTCTCCCGGTATTGGGGGTTGACATCGTGCTGTGTCTAGGAGAGCCATTACACGAGTAGTCCCTAGACAGGGCAAGCGAGATATACTGGTAGGATTCCAGTGTTATCTCAGGGTGTTCTGGGCTTCACTCCGACACGACTTGTACCGCTATTGGGGTACTGACGTTTACCGCCCCCTAGGCCCGCCATGCGATGTATCAGACGAACAGACCGGATTGTATGGAGACTGTCACATTCAGGCTCAGTAGGAGTTCAGATGGGTTTCACCTCGTCAGTCTTCTTGTCAGCTCCTACCTGGGGGCCGTTACGCACGGCTAGTGCCGCTTGCGGTCTGTGGTTAAACCCACTGCCAGCTTAGTGTCGAGTGTTTAGAGTCCCACACAGAGAGCTATTCGCCTTCAGGCAAAAGATTAGAGGTCGCATGGTTTTGTGACAGGGTTCGGTCACATCCGTGCACTTGTGCACGTTTAGTGGCCGGACAGTTAACACTAGCGGGCTTTGGTTTAAGCCGGATCCTAATGTACGTTTTGGGATTGGTTTTATCTCGTATGTATTCGTGTTTCTCGGAACGCGGATGCGGGTGTGTATGCACAGTTGACAGAGAGACTGAGGCGGGGATTCTCATTAGGGTTGTTGACTGTTGACTGTTGACTTTTTGCTAAACCCTAATGAGAATATGAAATTAACAATAATATTAATTAATTATTATAGTGACATGGTTGTTGAGGAGTTGACTTTGTTGACTTGTTGATTTTGTTGACCGGTTGACTAGGTTGGACTAGTTGACCATCATCATGACAATGGCTATCATTTCATGGCAAAGACTTTTGCTTGCTTGTTTCTCTTGTGCAAAATGAGTGCATGAAATGATATGGCTATTTTGACTTAAACCATCACATAATACTTGATTGCTATTATTTGTTATGATGGCTTTGGATTATGAGAGCCAAGAGGGAAAAAAGTCTTACTCATTCTCTCATTTCCATTCTCTCTCTTGCTTGAGCTCTCCCTCTTCCTCATGCTCTCTCTCTTTCTCTAGTCTATGGTTCACTTATCTCATGTGTTGAGAAGAAAGAACCATAGAGAAAAATCCCAACACACTCTCCTCTACTCACTCTAGTTCACAAGGTTTAGCAAACCGAGTGAACTAGTTTCTTCAAAGCTCGAAGAAGAAACCAAAGGTAGAAGCTTTTGGGTGGATCGATCTTCGGCGCAAGGAGACGACGGGGTGAAGCCGATCCGTACACCATCGAGAGTTGAAGACGAAGGAGTTCAAGAAAGAAAGGTATAACCCCCTAACCGAGTAGTTAACATCTCCTAGTTAGGTTGTTAGGTAGATAGTTTAACAAAGATCCGTTTTGAGTCCATGTTACCGCCTCTTGAAAAATCGTTTTTCATCATTTCCGCAAGCCCGTAACTACCGGGAGAGGTGGCATGGACTTACAGGCCCATGATGATCCAGGACTGCTTCGAATACGCGAAGCAGTGCCACTCGTGCCAGATTCACGGGGACTTTATCCATCAGCATCCAAATCCACTGCATCCAACGGTGGCTAGCTGGCCATTCGAAATGTGGGGAACCGACATAATCGGGCCCATCGAACCAGCATCGTCCCGAGGACATCAATTCATTTTGGAGACGCCCAATTACTTTTCTAAGTGGACAGAAGCCATACCACTAAGAGAAGTGAAGACGGAGAATATACTCCATTTCTTTAAAACACACGTCATTTACCAATTCGGCACTCCGCGACGGATTATCTCCGATAACGGGCCGGCCTACAGAAGCCACAAGATCAGCCGCTTTGCACAACAGCATAACATAGACTGGAGATACTCTTCGGTCTACAATCCCCGAGCTAACGGTCTAGCTGAGGCTTTCAATAAGACCTTGACAAAGATCGTGAAAAAGACGGTGTCTCGAAATAAGAAGGACTAGTACGAGAGACTGCTTGAAGCTATCTGGGCGTATCGAACTATGTTCAAACTAGACACGAACACAACGCCGTATGCATTGGTATCCGGCACAGAAGTGGTACTCCCTCTCGAAATAGAATTACCCTCTCTACGAGTGGCCGTTAACTACGAGCTAACATACAAAGAAAATGCTCGCCTTCGGCTTGAGGAGCTCGATGCCCTTGATGAAACCCGACTCATGGCGCAACAAAGTCTGGAGGCTTATAAAGCAAAGATGGCATGCTCATATGAGAGATTGACTAGGCCGAGAACATTCCGCCAAGGCGACCTTATGCTAGTGGTCAAAAGGCCTATGATCCCCAATCGTGCCAAGCGGGGGAAATTCGAGCCGAACTATGAGGGACCGTATATTATCGACAAAGTTTACCAGGGTGGAGCCTACTTACTCATGGATATGCATGGGGAAAGGCCTTTCAAGCCAATAAAAGGTCGCTTCCTATAAAAATACTACGCCTGACGAGTCATGGTCAAGGTCAATGATAGATGACGATGCCTATGTCCGCTCACTATCTTCCTAAGCCTAAACTCTGTAAGTAGTACCCGGCTTCCTTTTGTCGGACCGAAACGTCTTTAAACTAACGACGGACCGAAATGTCCTAAAACTAACAGTGGACCGAAACGTCCTTAAACTAACGATGGACCACTATGTTCTAAAACTGGCTGTTGACCGAGACGTCGATAAACTAGTACGGACTGTAGTATCCTAAGGCTGACAAAAAAAACGGTATGTCCATAAGCAAAATGGGCACGGATGAAAACCCGAAAGGGCTCAGTGAGTAAAAACAGCAGGGCTACCGGTGAGTTTTGTGAAAACCCGAAAGGGCGCAATCTTATTAAAAGACACTTATAAGGTCTTCTCGACCTTGAAAGGAGAAACCACCTACGTGAGATCCTTACGACTCACAAGAGAGCAACACACTTAGGGATTGTTCAGTTGATAAAACTGCACCTTTGTTATTACATTTTTCCTACTATTTCTATATTAGAAAAGGTGTTTATTATAATATATGAAACCTATGAGGGTTTATTTGTAAAAAGACTATTTTCATGTATTTATATATTATAATTAGCATTTGGTAGGAAAATGTATGCAAAAAAATATCATTGACCAAATTTTAAGAAAACAAACTCTAGTAAATATCACTTGAGTTGTTGTGCAGAATTTTCAGGACTAAAATCAAGGAAATCAAGTTGTTAAAGCAAATCTGCCTAATTAAGAAAGCACAAGTTAGAAATCAGGTCTGGCAGCAACTACAAGAAGATTTCCAAGTTCCAAAGATTCCTGAGATTGCCACGTATCACACAGATGAAGCCCCAGAAAAACCAACATGAGATCTTACTATTTGGCCGCGGATCCGCGGCCAAACCCCCCTTTTGGTCGCAGATCCGCCGCAATACAGAGGAGTTAGGAGCTGGATTTTCTCTTGTTGAATCTAAACTGTTGGTTTCCAATTTTGGAAGCTAGATTTTTGACTTTGGGACTATAGATAAAGACCGAGAGCCTCTTGGAAAAATCATCAAGCCGACGAGATCACGAAGTCCAAGACGGCTCACGCATCCAGACTGATCATCAACTGTTCGTCTACCTCTTAGAAGAGATCGAGAAGCAACTAGTAATTGTAATCATTTTCTAAGGAATCAAAGTGTAATGAATATTGTTGATTAATAAAGGTAGCTTTCTTTTTCTTATTCTATTTCTTCGTAATTTAATTATGCATTTTCTCTCCATCTCTTTTTCTTATTCTATTTCTTCGTAGTTTAATTATGATATGTATCAAGTAAGAATTCAACACAAATAGTAAGGAAAAAAATTACGCACGTATCCCCGGCAATGGCGCCATTTGATTGGTGTGAAAAAGTGTGTTTGTAGAATAACCGCAATCAATAACGGTGTCGCGTGTAGCTAGACCGAGATTAGTACGGGTCGTCCTCAGGGAAACGTTGAATCTTTTACTATTACTTTAGATGTGTTGAAAAAGAGAGGAGGGATAAAGAATATTGTAGAATGGTTTCTAGATCTACGTTAAGCACTAATGCAGAATATAGATCTAGATTATTTATAGATGTAGTTAATATAAGAAGGGGCTTGTAGGGTTCGTTAGGATTTAGTAGTTATGGATGATTAATTAAAAGTTACCCTTTTTATCCTTTAATAGATTTAAAACTAGAACGACAGTGATGCATGTAGATTAGGGTTTCTGGAGGGAAAAAGAATCCCACTCTTAACCCCTATCTCGATACGGAACTCCGTTCATATCTAGCCTTTACCAAAACAATCATTAATCTAATCTCTAATCGCGGTCGAGACTAACAATGAATTGGTAGCGTGCCCGATTAGGATGTTAATGATTCTTTTGATAAAGTTTATAAACTTTATAGGACGTAAAAAGAGTTTAGGTATTTTCATCATCCATTAACCTACCCTAATCCTACGAACCCTACAAGCCCCTTCTTATATTAACTACATCCATAAATAATCTAGATCTATATTCTGCATTAGTGCTTAACGTAGATCTAGAAACCATTCTACAATATTCTTTATCCTTCCACTCTTTTTCAACACATCTAAAGTAATAGTAAAGATTCAACGTTTCCCTGAGGACGACCAGTACTCATCTCGGTCTAGCTACACGCGACACCGTTATTGATTGCGATTATTCTACAAACACACTTTTTCATACCAAACAACGATCCCCACGATTCCTAAGGAGAAATTACATCTGCGAGATCCTCACGACTCATAAGGAGAACCCTCTTATGAGACCCTCACGGCTCATAGGATTCAAAAGTCTTAAGCTACAGGGATCTGAACCTGTTCTTAAGCAGCCATCACAACCTCCAACGTTGCCCTCCAAGCGTCTCGACCCTTGTATACAATCCACAGGCGCGAATAAACATTTCCCTAACAAAGTTCCACCCGTGTCTAGGGATATGTGTCACGCCCCGCTTCCCATTCTACGGTGAAGGGGACGCGACTGGCCCGCTACGTATTTATATAGAAGCAAATACGCTAAGCGTAACTAAGCAATATAAAAGAAAATACACAAGAGGCAAGGTATAATAAAAACAACAACTTTTATTTATTAACATTCTTTTATATAATGCATGAAAAGGAAATACAACTAAAATAAAAATGATGCCTAAACAATGGCATGACAGGAAATGAAAAGTACTGAATGGAAAATATACAATGAAACTAGAGCTCTGGTTCTTCAGCAAGTTGATCCAAGTCTTCTGCAGATGGCTCGATCTCTGTCGGGTCCAAACCACCTGACGACATTCAAAGAAGAAAGAAATAGAATGTCGTCAGCGAACAGATTGCTCGGTAAGTCCTAAAGATAAGGGAGAAGTAGAAAAGAAGAAAGAGAGAGAGTAGCTTTTAATGTTGTATTATATTATTGTAATGTTGTATTAACGCTATTGTTTTAGCTTGGTACAGAAAAATGCCAGTGCATACGAGAGGGATCTCAGTATACTAGAGACCAGGGCAAATGGAAGTACAAGGCTCCGTTATACAACCCGGAACAACGACAATTGGATTTCATGTTAGGTGTCTTAATCTTACCGTCTCGTGCTACCTTTAACACCTTCCGTACGAATCTACCCCTTAAACCCCGTAATGTTTTATTTGTATTGTTTTGTACTGTAAATTGTATTAAATGTATAATTGAAAGACTGACCGAAATAATGATATCAGTAAACAGATGTAACCGTAGAATCATGTAAATGGAATAACTGGAGAACCATGTAAATGGAATGTATATCTATGGTTCGGTTCAGTCAAGTTGTATAGATTGATAATTGGATTCATGAATTCATATTGAATTGTAATATTGAAGATTGTACATTATACTTGAATCATATTCAAGTCAGATTATACTGAAACTCAAACTGAGTTAGACAATCAGTAACGCCCCACACCCCAGTACAGATGGTATTGTCCGCTCTGGCCAAAACCGCACGATTTTTCCCTTTAGAGCGAACCAGACCCGACCAGGGGCCACTTCCTAGGAGGTCACCCATCCTAAGACTTCCCTAGCTCGAGCACGCTTAACTACGGAGTTCTCAAGCTCCTGTAGTTCCGGTTCACTTAAAAGGCGCATCTGTAATTGAGGGTGGTATCATTATATTTATAATGCGGTCTGGTCCTCTTTCGGAATGTATTTCGAAAATTCTCCATTGTTCTACAGTGGGTCCCACAGACTCTATAGGTGGCCCCCACAGATTCAAGAGGTGCCCCCTTCCGCCCTCTTGGTATGACTATTAGCGTGGCACTTTGTTCTGTGTGGCGCTTTGCTCCGTGAACAAGAACCAGGTCCCGACATTCTCCCTACCTTTGAACAATGGTTCGTCCTCGAACCACAGACCTACTACTAAGGGACCTGCATGGGCCACCATAAATGTAACGCCACATACCCCAGTACAGACGGTATTGTCCGCTCTGGTCGAAACCGCACGGTTTTTCCTTTTAGAGCGAACCGGACCGAAGCCGACCAGGGGCCACTTCCCATGAGGTCACCCATCCCAAGACTTCCCTGGCCCGAGCACACTTAAATACGGAGTTCTCAAGCTCCTGTAGTTCCGGTAGACTTAAAAGGCGCCTCTGTAATTGAGGGTGGTATCATTATATTTATAATGCAGTCCGGTCCTCTTTCGGAATGTATTCCGAAAATTCCCTATTGTTCTACAGTGGGTCCCACGGACTCTAGAGGTGGCCCCCACAGATTCAAGAGGTGGCCCTCGCCCTCTTGGTATGACAATTGGCATGACACTTTGTTCTGTGTGGCACTTTGCTCCGTGAACAAGAACCGGGTCCCGACAATATGTTTGCACAGTGAACAGCCCTTATAAGTCCTCTCGACTTATAAGGAGAAAGCCCTCTTGTAAGATCCTTACGACTTACGAGAAGCCATACACTTAGGAGTCCTCACGATTCCCAAGGAGAAAACGCACCTACGAGATCCTCACGACTCGCAGGGAGATATACCTTTATGAGACCCTTACGGCTCATGAAGTCAAAACCTTAGTTGACAGGATCCTAACCCTGTCTACTAAGCAATCTTTGTTCGACATCGATGAAGGCAAATGATGATTCACTCCTGGAAATATCCCAGTTGTAGCGATGCTGATGCCGAAATTGGTGTCAAATCCCAAAACTCGTGGCAAAAAGCCAGCGAGCCACACATGCATAACAAATAGCCGAAATGATGGGGCAACTTGCAACAAAATCAGCAAGTAAAAATGTATGCATACAAAAATAGACGAAATGATAAGGCAACTCGCAATAAAAAGCAGCGAGTAAAAATAAAACAAATTGCCGAATTGATTGGGAAACTCTCAATAAAAAGCAGCGAGTAAAAATAAAACAAATAACCGAAATGATTGGGCACCACGAAAAATAGCTGAAATGATTGGGCAATCGCGACCTTCGCAATATAAGAGCTGAAATGATAGAGCATCGCGGGAAGAAATAATTTTTTTTTGAAAGAATGAAATTTTCGCCCTACAGGTGATATCACATCATTCCCTGTATACAATCCAGAGGCGCAAACGAAGAAGGAATGACACCTTCCCTCCCCAGACTCCATCAGAAGAAGAAGCCAAATCTCAACGGTTCACAGACAGCCCGGAGATCATCTCAGCATTCGTCTCATTACAAAAGACGCAACATCAAGTAAAGAGGAACCACGGCAATTCCCAGTTCCATGACTTAGCGGTGCACAGATGACCGAGAGTAAAACTCTGACTCTGTGAAATGCGGATGAAGTCAACCCTTCCTGGTTTCGCTGAACACGGCCTATGTCAATCAGACCCGTAGGAAGCATCCAGAGCAAATTCCTGGTCACGTGGAACACGGCCTATGTCAATCCTGACCCCATGGGAAACTTTCAGAGCGGATCCTGGTCCTCGCAGAACACGCCTATGTCAATCAGACCCCGTAGGAAGCATCCAGAGCAAATTCCTGGTTTCGTGGAACGCGGCCTATGTCAATCCTGACCCCGTGGGAAATGTCCAGAACGGAGCCTGGTCCTCGCAGAACACGGCTATGTCAATCAAACCCTGTGGAAAGCATCCAGAGCAAATTCTTGGTTTCGTAGAACGCGGCCTATATCAATCCTGACCCCGTGGGAAATGTCCAGAGCGGAGCCTGGTGATCACAGAACACGGCTATGTCAATCAGACCCCGTGGGAAGCATCCAGAGCAAATTCCTGGTTTCGTGGAACGCGGCCAATGTCAATCCTGACCCCGTAGGAAACGTCCAGAGCGGAACCTGGTCCTCGCAGAATACGACTATGTCAATCAGACCCCGTGGGAAGCATCCAGAGCAAATTCTTGGTTTCGTGGAATGCGGCCTATGTCAATTCTGACCCCGTGGGAAATGTCCAGAGCGGATCCTGATCCTCGTAGAACACGGCTATGTCAATCAGACCCCGTGGGAAGCATCCAGAGCAAATTCCTGGTTTTGTGGAACGCGGCCTATGTCAATCCTGATATCGTGGGAAATGTCCAGAGTGGAGCCTGGTCCTCGCAGAACACGGCTATGCCAAGCAGACCCCGTGGGAAGCATCCAGAGCAAATTCCTGGTCACGTGGAACACGGCCTATGACAATCCTGACCCCGTGGGAAACGTCCAGAGCAGAGCCTGGTCCTCGCAGAACACGGTTATGTCAATCCGACCCTGTGGGAAGCATCCAGAGCAAATTCCTGGTTTTGTGGAACGCGGCCTATGTCAATCCTGACCCCATGGGAAACGTCCAGAGCGGAGCCTGGTCCTCGCAGAACACGGCTATGTCGAACCGACCCCGTGGGAAGCATCCAGAGCAAATTCCTGGTTTCGTGGAACGTGGCCTATGTATCCTGACCCCGTGGGAAACGTCCAGAGCGGAGCCTGGTCCTCGCAGAACACGGCTATGTCAATCTGACCCCGTGGGAAGCATCCAGAGCAAATTCCTGGTTTCGTGGAACGCGGCCTATGTCAATCATGACTCGTGGGAAACATCCAGAGCGGAGCCTGATCCTCGCAGAACACGGCTATGTCAATCCGACCCCATGGGAAGCATCCAGAGCAAATTCCTGGTTTCGTGGAACGTGACCTATGTCAATCATGACCCCGTGGGAAATGTCCAGAGAGGAGCCTGGTCCTCGCAGAGTACGGCTATGTCAATCAGACCCCGTAGAAAGCATCCAGAGCAAATTTCTGGTTTCGTGGAACGCGACCTATGTCAATCCTGATCCCGTGGGAAACGTCCAAAGCGAAGCCTGGTCCTCGCAGAACACGGCTATGTCAATCTGACCCGTGGGAAGCATCCAGAGCAAATTCCTGGTCATGTGGAACACGGCCTATGTCAATCCTGACCCCGTGGGAAACGTCCAGAGAGGAGCCTGGTCCTCGCAGAACACAGATATGTCAATCCGACCCAGTGGGAAGCATCCAGAGCAAATTCCTAGTTTCGTGGAACGCGGCCTATGTCAATCCTGACCCCGTGGGAAACCTCCAGAGCGAAGTCTGGTCCTCGCAGAATACGGCTATGTCTATCAGACCCCGTGGAAAGCATCCAGAGCAAATTCCTGGTTTCGTGGAACGCGGCTTATATCAATCCTGACCCCGTGGGAAACGTCCAGAGTGGAGCCTGGTCCTCGCAGAATACGGCTATGTCAATCCGACCCCGTGGGAAGCATCCAGAGCAAATTCTTGGTTTCATGGAACGTGGCCTATGCCAATCCTGACCCCGTGGGAAACGTCCAGAGCGGAGCCTGGTCCTTGCAGAACACAGCTATGTCAATCAGACCCCGTAGGAAGCATCCAGAGTAAATTCTTGTTCACGTAGAACACGGCCTATGTCAATCCTGACTCCTTGGGAAACGTCCAGAGCGGAGCCTGGTCCTCGCAGAACACGGCTATGTCAAACCGACCCCGTGGGAAGCATCCAGAGCAACCCTTGACTCTATAAAATGCGGATAAAGTCAACCCCTGACACCATATGGCTAATGTCAATCTTGACCCCGTATGGCTTATGTCAACCTTTATCGTAGAGCAAGGCTCCGACACTTCCTCGCCGTTAAGAAAAGCTTTGACTTGGACCTTATGTTAACCCCATCAATCACTTACGGGTCCTCTCGACCCGTAAGAAAGGAAACTCTCTTGTGAGATCCTTACGACTCTCAAGAGAAAACCCACTTAGGAATCCTCACGATTCCTAAGGAGAAAATACACCTACGAGATCCTATCGACTCTTAGGGAGAAAAGTCTTTATGAGACCCTCACGGCTCATGAAGTTGAAAAGCCTTAAGCAGCAGATCTGAACTTGCTTTCTACGCCATCACTACCTCTCGAAGAATTCAAAACGGAATGCTCCCTCGATCATCTACAGGCTATCCTTACTAAGGTAACACGTCGGCAATTGAGAAAAGAGAAGAAAGTGACAATGAGAACATTTGATTCGCATTCGGTTAAACGTTCGAAGCATACCCATTCATGCATGTGCAAAAGATTTAGTGCATAAAATAAACACACGGAAACGAGGAATTTGCTATTCATACTTCGAAAAGTTCTTACAATAATGAAAGCAGTAAAAGAAAATATCATCAAAATGATTACAATGGTAAAACCTCAGATCCAGGGCATGGATTGAGCAATTCGATAGTAAGGCCGTCTAGAATCTTTTTGGCCTTTCTGACCATTCTCTTGTGCATCCTCTCGCGATCACGAGTGTCGAGATCCTCGCCAATGCCCTCCTCCCTTTGATAAGAAGCGATTATCGTCGTCTGTTGGAAAGTTTGATGCAGAATATCAATGAGTTTATCTCGACGCCTCTTTGAGATCAGGCCAGACAGGTACACCGAGTGCACCTTGTCTTCAGCATCATCCAGCGCATCCAGCGGCATGGCTTCGTAAAACCCAGGAAGTGCTCCACAAATTGCTCCCACTACGATTTTCAAGAGAGCGGAGCGACGAGGAAGCAGTCGACCGTTGTGTGCATACAGACGAGCCATAATCTCCGCACATTGGACATCTGTAAACTATTGGTTCTGGCAACGGCCCTGTACGCGAATATCCTCATAAGAGATAAACTCGTTTAGACTATATAAATGAATAGACATAGTGCCTGAAAAGAAACATCATTAAAGGATTGGTAATGAGGAAAATCAGACATTGGGATTTAGATAAGTTCTCGGGAAGACAAGTTCTATCAAGCGACAAACAAATCCAAATTTGGGCGATTAAGGAAGAAAACCCTCAAAAGACTCCCTTTTAAGTCGCTCAAGCCAAGGAGTAAATCTCTCTTGAGAGCAATGCTCTCCAGCAGAAATGACAACTGCCATAATTAATAGAGGAATAAAATTCCCCGAAGATGCTAAAGAGCAATGCTCTGTAGAGAAGATGAAATGATCCTTCAAGAAACTCTGAAAGCAAAGCTTTCTGCAGAAGTAAAAACTTCGAGAGATTTAAGAGCTATAAAGTGAATTCCAAGAATTCTTCATCAATGGGTCGAAAGAAACCCTAAAAAGGTTTTCTTTTTCCGATCCATAATCCAAATAGAGCAAAGATCTGATAACGAGTTCAAATCTTACCAGAAAGAAAATATCTGACAGAGTTTTTAAAAGACTTCTTTAAAAAAAAAAGAGCAATGCTCTGAAGGAGAAATAATTCTCAGAAAAGAAGATGAACAATGGTAATTTCAGAGGGCTAAAGGCCCTATTTATAGGCATTGAGAGCCGTTTCAACTTCCAAAAAGTTGATCCAACGGCGGAGATGGTGGCATTGTTGCACTCACGTATGGACCACGTAAGCGCAACGGTGGGGGGCATTTGTTTCCTCAATCAGAGCAAAGCTCTGTTCAAATTCCGAGATTTGAAATGAAGCAACGCTTCACGAAGAGCGCCGGCAATGAATGCGCCGGCATTGACAGTCAAAGACTCTGAAACGGCGCTCACGTGCAAAGCACGAGAGCGCTAAGCGCCAAGTGCGCTGATTGATGTGATTTAGCGTGCTTGCGCTTTCGCTTTTAAAAAGATGAATCAAAGAATTTTTACCGCAATCAAGAACGGCGTCGCTTGGTAGCTAGCCGGTGAGTACGGGTCGGTCTACAGGGATTTTGTGTATTTTCTAATTGTTCTAACGAGTTAATTCCAATTGTGGTGGATTGGATTATCACTAAAAACTGAAATGAGTTTGATTAAGAATAAAATCTTGCTAGGGTTAGGTTTAGGTTAAGTTTGGAAACTCAATATTTCTCACCGCTTTCTATACCCTAATTAAGATCTATTTAGGTGTTAAGGTAATAATTAACAAAGTGGATTAGTGCCATCGGGAAGAAACTAGGTTTCTTCCTCTAGGTACTTGTCCTTCCTTTCTTAACTCTTACCCTAACCTCCATGGAAAACATACACAACCGGTCTTTTAAACTACGGTATCACCGCTGCCTCTTGGGATAGGGTGCCGTAGTGAGCGATGTTTGTATGTATGCATAGAGTCCTATTTAAAATGTATGATGGGTAAGAAAGGGGTGAGAGATTTTCATCTCTCAAACATCTCCTATTCCTAACCCTAACAAGTGAGGAACTGCTCACTCATTAGGGAATTGTTAAAAGATTTCATTTTTATGATTGTTTTTAATAACCTAATTATCTAATCTACGGCAGATAAATAAAATCTAAACTAGGGCAAATAAATAAAAGTTATACTATGGCAGAAAGGAAAATTAAACTAAGGCAAGAAAAGAAAACTTACTTTTTACTTTTTATTTGATGCACGCTTCAAACAATACAGGAATTGAAATTCTGAATTTTATAAATAAAATGAGGTATAGGAAGAGGCATGCTCCAAAAAGAGCTGTAGGGTTCCTATTTATAGATTATAGAAACCCTAGGGTTACATCTGATCCCTATCTACATTTACAAAACTACCCTGAGAATCCTAGTCAACGCACCGCCATCACCTGACTTTTTACGCCGAGACGGGTATTGTATGGCTGCGGATCCGCGGCTAAAAGCCATGTTTGGCCGCGGTTCCGCGGCCATATAGAGGGGTCATTGGCTGATTTTGTCTGGTTTGCTTCTGTTCCCTGATTAAAAATCAGGAAAAACTTCAAAAGAGGCATCACGTGCTCACACGTGACCAATGGTCACGTGTTGACACATGATGGTTAAAGCAACAGCATAAAATAACGCAGACAAGAGAAGCCATTCGAGGGTCACGTGCTCACACGTGACCAAAGATCACGTGTCAACAAGTGACTGGCTTTAAAAGCCTCACAGTTTAACAGAATTAAATTCTAAAAAGATCATTTAAATCTTTCCAAAATGGAGAAGAATTAAGGAGAACCGTTGGATTAAGAATCCAAGGGTGATTAAATATCACCAATTTATGGAAAAATCTTGGACAAGGAAAAATTTCCCCTAAATCTCACCAAAATAACAAATAGAATATCTTTGGATTAAAATATCCAACGGTGAATAAAATTCACCCAATAATCTAAAGGCTCAGATTAATGATGAAAACAAATCAAATCTTTCAATAAGAGATTTACTAAACAAATTGATTCTTTTCCTCCTCCTATAAATAGGAGTCGAGAAGGGAAAAAAGAAGAGAGAGAGAATTTTGGAAAGAAAACTTGACAGAGAATTTTGGCATCTTGAAAATTCAGAAAGAAAACTCTAGGTGAGAAAAAGAAAGGGGATCAAGACTTCAGAAAAAAGGAGAATTTAATTCTAAAAAATCTAAGAGTTTAACTCTTTCGCTAAGAACTTAGTTCTTCTCCTTGTCGAGATCTGCACAGAGCACATCTCCCCATAGGTTGAGAATTTAATTCTCATCGGGTCGAGATCCTGCCATGCAGATCTAAAACTTAGAGGGGGAATTGAGTTTAGAGAATTTAATTCTCTCAAAATAAAATTAGGGTTTAACCCTATCTGAGAATTTAATTCTCCTAAGTTTACAGAAATTTAATTCCTTCATGTTGAGATTAGGGTTAAACCCTATCTGAGAATTTAATTCTCTTAAAACTTTAGGGATTTAATTCCTTCAAGGTGGAAAAAGCTAGAGTTTAACCCTAATTAAGAATTTAATACTCTAAATTCACAGAAATTTAATTCCTCTTAAAATGATGAAATTAGGGTTTTCACCCTATATAAGGATTGAATTCTTTTGCATATGTGGGAATTTAGTTCCTCTAAAAGAAAATTAGGGTTTAACCCTACATAAGAATAAAATTCTTCCAAAGAAAAATAGGAATTTAATTCCTCTGGAGTTATAGTTGAGATTAAACCCACAGAGAATTTAATTCTTTAAAGTTGAAAGCATCTTCATGCATGCAAAGAACCCGGGTCACGTGTCCCCACGTGACCCCTGTAAAGATCCACAGAAATAAGAAGGAAATGACTCAGAGGCAATGCCTCACGTGCTCCACGTGACCCCTGAACCACAAAAAGAAAATAGCAAAAGAAATAAGAACTCTGGACGCTCTCACGTGTTACCACGTGACCCCTTGGCAAAAGCTTTAACAACCAGCACACAAATCCTCGTCACGTGTCAGCACGTGATGATCCAAAATAAAATATAAAAAGTATTCAATACTTTTTGCAGAGCAAAATAAGGGGAATCTGGGCGCTCTCACGTGTCCACACGTGACCCCTCTTTTTCTAGTGTTTGACACTAATTCGAGATCTTTGTTCCCAGTGATTAACACTGATTTTCTTAGTGTTTAACACTGATTTGAAAACCCTATTTGCAGTGTTTAACACTGTTATTTTCTAATGTTTGACACTAAATCGAGAACCATATTTCCAGTGTTTAACACTGATTGTACTCTTAGTGTTTAACACTAGTTTGAGAATCCTATCTTTAGTGTTTAACACTTTTGATCTTTAGTGTTTAACACTACTCTTGGCCAAGTTGGCTGATTTTTCAGAGGCAAAGACTCCCCTTCAATGGACCAACAGAGGGCCAATATTCCAAACCTGATTGGACTTAGCCCAAAAAGGCCATAAGTCCTCAATTCAGACTTAACTGAGCCAATGGGCTCATAATATAATTAATTGGTCTTGGTTCCAAATTGGTCTCCAGATCATTTAATCTACCTTGGTTCAAGGGTACATCTCTTCACTCTTTTGATATTTGTCGTTGTAATTTCTCAACGTCTTCAAAGAGGTGACGGGTCCCAACGACCATACATTTCACGGACTGTGGGGTCTTTAAACTCATGGACTATGATGTCCTTAACCTTGACCGTGATGTCTTAAAACTAACAACGGACTGTGGGGTCCTTAAACTCATGGACTATGATGTCCTTAACCTTGACCGTAATGTCTTAAAACTAACAACGGACTGTGGGATCCTTAAACTCATGGACTATGATGCCCTTAACCTTGACCGTGATGTCTTAAAACTAACAACGGGCTATGATGTCCTTAACCCTGACCGTGATGTCTTAAAACTAACACCGGACTGTGGAGTCCTTAAATCCATGGACTATGATGTCCTTAACCTTGACCGCAATGTCGTAAAACTAACATTGGACCGCAATGTCCTTAAACTACCTATCGACCGCAATGTCACTAAACTAAACAATAGAGCCCCCAATTGCTCTCTTATCGGATCTAAACGATCCCGTTAAGTTAATCTTAGTCTATAATTAGGCTAACATGTCCTTAACGAACGTTTAAGTTGATTTTAGCCTCAAATAAGGCTAACGTATCCTTAAACACAACCCCCCCAAAACCCAAATCTAAGAAAGATACGGATTTGGACTAGTTCACGCCCTACGGGCGACAACATAACTTAGTCTCCGTATACAATCCTGATTAATCCAAAAATTTGTAGTTTACCGTAATCAGAAACGGCGTCGCTTCGCAGCTAGCCGGTGAGTACGGGTCGATCCGCAGGTATGTGTGAGTTTCTGTTTTTATGTTATAACGAGTTGATTCAAATTATTGTTTGGTTTTTATCGATTGAATTAAAGACGAAGTTATGTGATAAGAAAGGACTCGTTAGGGTTAGGTCGAAGGTAAGGGTGTTGAGATCAATGTTTTTACCTCTTTCAATGCCGTGATTTAAGCTTTTTAGAAAAATCACAACAATTATTAGCAAAGGGGATTAGGATGATCGGGAAGAAACAAAGTTTCTTCCTCTAGATCCTTGTCCGTCCTTTCCTATTAATTGCCGTGATCTTCATGGACGTCATATATGTCCGGCCTTTTATACTACTGTTCACCGTTACCTTGTAGGTAGGGTGTCGTAGGGGGCGGATCATATATGCGTGCATGAAGATTTCATTTTAAAAATAAGTGGGCATTGAAGGAGGTGAGAGACATCCATCTCTCACTCACTCCCTTGTTCCTAACCCTAACGAGCGAGGATTTTACTCGCTCATTAGGGAATTATTACAACGAGACATTTTTTATGTTTATGTTTTAAAGAGTTACCTTACGACAGATTAAAAATAGCTAACTAGTGAACTACAGCAAACAATGGATTACTAGGGCAAGTAGAATAATTATACTAAGGCAGGAATTTAAAAACTTACAATAAAAGATGATGCTCTGAATTCTCCAACAAATCTCACTTTTATTGATTGAAAAGAGGTATAGGATTTTACAATTTTAGATTACAATTTATAAGCAAACAGGAGAATTAGGGTTTCAGAGTCTCGCACATGCGCAATTACAGATTTGCCCACTGAAAATCCCAACACCCATACCGACGCACCGGCACAGAAAAAAATGCACCGACACGGGCACATAATGGCTGCGGATCCGCGGCAATTGTTGTCTTGGGCCGCGGATCCGCGACCCTTTGGTGGTCTTGGGCCGCCAAACTTTTGGGCTTTCTTCTGGGGTTCTTGGGCTCTGTATTTTTATATGTATTTTCTCTGTTGGGCTTCTGGGTCTTCTCCAGATCTTCAGTGAAAACTTGTTCACTTGACATTTTGGATCTTGTGCTGTTCTTCGTCTAGGCTTGACTAGGATCCGTCCAATAGTTGGTCAAAAGTCCCTTTTTCTGTTGTTTTGTGTCTTTTTCACTGTATTTTCTCCAGAAACCTGTATCCTGTAATATGCAACAAACGTGCGTCAAGAGTACCTGTTTATTTATAAAAAGGATAAGAAAAGGGGAATGAAAAATGCAATATTATGATCTGAACAAATACCCCCAAACTTACCTTTTGCTCGTCCTCGAGCAAACTTATTATTTTATTCTAACCTAGCCACACTTTCGCAGGAAAACGCGATTGCACTGAGCATGTGCAACAAGCCGTTAAACCTCTAGGTGTCCCTAGTAGGAGGAGTGTTGTCTCCTGAGGGTTTTCAGCGGATTACACCCACAAAATCCTATCAATTTGGTTTTTCAACTTTTGTTCTCCAATCAGGTTTTCTAATAAGGAATTCTATTATCGTCGCCTCACAAATTATCCGCCCGTATTCTTCACACTTCCTTATTATGCAACTTAAGATTATACATGTTCCATAAAATTACTTAGAATTCAACATTTCTTAAGTTTTCCTTCTAGAGTTACATCTCCACTTAGGAATTTCTATCGGCTCTATTAAAGACACAAGTTTTATTCGTCATTCCTTTCTCTTATCTAAACTCTAATCACATGTCCCCACGTGTGTGTAATTGTCACCCCTACACTTGGAAGTTCAAATTAAGCAATCATACTCTCGCCCATTGTCCAAAGCACTTATTAATTTGTGAATTTTCTTAATTATTGCTTACACATCTTTCATGCGACCGTTAATACTTCTTGAGGTACCAACTGCCGATTACAAGATGCTTAGCACTTTAATGCGTTTTTCCTAGTTTCGCAACACCCAAGGCTTTTAGCAGTGACTCCCAAACCAGTTGGTCTAAGGCACTGGGTGATAAAGCACCCTCGCTAAATAATTTTTTTGCCTTAAGTAATTACAAAAACCAGTGTCCATTTTTTTATTCACATTTTTTTTCTTTCTCTTTTTCTTTTTTTATTTTCATTGTGCTAAGGACTTTAGACAAGAGTATTTCAAGATCTCTTCTACTAATCCAAGTTTCAAGGTGCGTGATTGTGAATTTTGTAGGGTACATGTTTTCAGAATCTAGATTTAAGCAAGGAACTACTTTTCGAACTTGTACTTTAATAAGAACATTAATACTATTCCCTTATGTTGACTTGGCCCAAGAAGTGAACCCAAAATTTACCTATTTCTAAATAACCTACAAAGACATATACTCTCTCTCGCTAAACTTTAAGGAATGTTATTTTTAGGGTTTTAATTTGCTAAGTCTAGGATCTAGTTTTTCCTACTCAGTTAACCTTTTATCAAACTCAAATTAATTAACCAAAATTGAATACAATAATTTTTATAATTTTTCAAATTTTTATGATTTTTTTCGTTTTCTAATTTTTTTGTATTTTTCAAATTTTTCAATTTTTTATGATTTTTATATAAAGATGCAATGCAGAAATTAAATATGCAAAAGGAAAACAAAAATATATACAATATGCAATGCGAAGGATAACTATATACATCACCCTCTAATACCCCCAAACTTGAGCAAAGCAGTGCCCTCACTGCCCGGCCCCACGTCGCGCTCGTGAGCGTGAACGTGATCTCTCCCCTCTAGCCAAAAGTGTTTGGATCCCCCGCTCAATCTCCGTCAACCGACGATCGTGCTCTCGTGCAGTTGCCCGAAACTCATCCCGCAAAGAGTCTATTCTTCTCGTTGTTCTTCTCATTAATCGCGCATGCTCTTGGGGAGTTAGCTCTTCCCCGCTCGAAGTTGAGCTCGAGCTGGGGGTGTGTGCAGGTACGTTTTCTCCCGGCTCTGTCCATGTCCAAATATCCGTGAGTCTAGAGTAGGACGATGAGACGCCCTCTAAAAGTGGTCGAACTGGGACACCGTCTATCAAATATGAGTCAAATTCCTCGGCTGGGAGGAAATAACGGCAGAGTTGGGTAACGAGCATGGGACATGGATATACACTATCTCGTTTACCCGTACCTATGGATTGCAGCAAAACCGTGCACATGCCGAACCTAGAATTTTTCGTCATTAAAGTGTGGACGACATGTAACGAAGGGGTGAAAAAGGTTGTGTTGTGAGAACATCCAAAAATATTGTTTTGTGCCCACCGGCACACAGTTAAAACGTTTGCAAAAAGGGTCCGTGCTTGGATCCCTTTACGCGGTTCTCGTGTACAGTCATTACCCATTAATGGCATATAATCTTCAAAGCGAAGAGGGTGTTCATGTGCAGGTACACGTGGTATGAGTGTAACCTCGTGTATCATGTCCCTATCGATGCGAATTTCATTATTTCCCCAATTCAGTTTAATGTAACCTAAGTTGTCTAGGCTATTATCTTCCATTGACTCGTAAAATTGGGCAAATAGGTTAGGGAGAGCAAATGCAGATCCATGATTATAGAGGAGAAAATTCCAGCCCCTTTGTGCGATTTCGTGTGGGAAATATGAACCGTAAATCTCGTGTGCGAAAACAGGGGAAAAATCCCTCTCATACTGCATTTTGTGTGCCATCACGATTTTACAGAGAAAAGTATATGCAGAAACAGAGACTAAAGGGTCAGATTTACCTCCCCTGAAAAATTCAGGGGGTGAAGAGGCAGGAGTGCGGCGGATCAGCGGCGGGAGGTGTCAGAGGCGGCGGTTCTGCGGTCGGCTGGTGGCGGCGCGTCAGGAATTTCTGCAGAGGGCAGGGGGCGGCGCTAGGGTTTTATGAGGAGAAATTTTTTTTAGGGTAAACACATAGGGGGCTCGGTTCCTTTAAATAGGGGATGTGAGGGTTATTTACACAAAACACCCTTTAAGACGAGGGTTTTATTCGTAAAAACAGCTTGTAATCTGCAAATTTGCAATTAGGTCCAAAAATTATTAATTTTTTTATTTTATTTTATTTTTTTATTATTTTTTTGTATGGTATTTTGGAAATATACATACAAATGATATACACACCCCCAAACTTATTTGAAATAGTGTCTTGGGAAACGAAGTTTGGGGGTGAAAGCGGAGGAAGATCAATCAGTGTAAATCGGCTCCTGCAAAAACAGGAGCTCCTCCGAAGGATCCGCTGTGAAGAACGGTTTTAGCCGATGCCCATTTACCTTGAATAAGGTACCGTCTTCAGGGTTCTCAAGATCAACCGCACCGTGCGGATAAACGGTGCGGACTACAAAAGGTCCTCTTCATCTGGACCTGAGCTTCCCAGGATGAAAATGTAATCGAGTGTCATAGAGTAGAACCTGTTGACCAGGTTCAAAAGTTTTTTGTAAAAGGTGTTTATCGTGGAACACCTTAGCTCGGTTCTTAACAGTTATGGCATTATCATATGCCTCATCCCTCAGCTCCTCCAACTCATTCAATTGCAGCTTTCTGTTGCTGCTCGCATCTCCTAAAGACAAATTTAGCTCTTTGATAGCCCAGAAAGCTTTATGCTCGATCTCCACTGGAAGTTGGCACGCCTTCCCGTACACAAGCCGGTATGGAGACATACCAAGATCGGTCTTATATGCAATACGGAAAGCCCATAGTGCATCTATCAATTTAAGCGACCAATCCTTACAGTTTTTGGAAACCGTTTTCTCCAAAATTTGCTTTATTTGCCGATTTGAAACCTCGGCTTGCCCATATGTTTGGGGGTGATACGGCGTTGACAATTTGTGGGTGATAGAGTATTTACGCATTAAGGAATCGAAAGTCCTATTGCAGAAGTGAGAACCATTATCACTTATTATCGCCCGAGGGTGCCCGAATCGAGAAAATATGTGTTCTTTAAGAAATCGAACGACAACTTTATTATCGTTCGTTCGGCTGGGCACAGCCTCGACCCACTTAGAAACGTAGTCAACCGCCAACAGAATATACACATTTCCAAAAGAGTTAGGAAATGGTCCCATGAAATCTATACCCCAAACATCAAAAATGTCCACTACCAAAATGGGTTGGAGTGGCATTTCGTTTCTCCGCGAAATCCGGCACAAATGTTGGCACCGGGAGCAAGTTTTGCAGTATTCAAATGCATCCTTGAAGAGTCGTGGCCAATAGAAATCACACTGCAAAACTTTTTCGGCTATCTTCTTTGGGCCAAAGTGCCCGCCACATGCTTGATCGTGGCAGAAAGACAGCACACTCTTGACCTCACTCTCGGGCACACACCGACGAATGATTTGGTCGGAACAGTATTTAAAAAGGTAAGGTTCATCCCAGTAAAAATGCTTTACTTAGGACAAAAATCGAAGCTTATCCTGTTTCGACCAATCATCAGGAATCAGGCCGGTGGCTAAAGAATTTACAATATCGGCGAACCATGGTTCGCAAGAAACGGTCAAGAGCTGCTCGTCGGGAAAAACGTCAGTGATTGGAAGATCGAGCGTGGGCGAAGAAGGAAGTCGTGATAGGTGATCAGCTACTACGTTTTCACATCCCTTTTTGTCCTTAATGACAAGATCAAACTCTTACAATAAAAGGATCCAACGTATTAACCTAGACTTAGCATCCTTCTTCGCAAAGAGGTGGCGAAGAGCCGAATGATCAGTATAAACAACGACTGCAGAGCCGATTAAATAAGGCCGAAATTTTTCGAGTGCGAACACAACAGCTAAAAATTCTTTCTCTGTTGTTGTGTAATTAAGTTGGGCCTCATTTAGTGTTCGGCTAGCATAATAAATCACGTGCGGCATCTTATTAATGTGCTGTCCAAGAACAACGCCAATTGCAAAGTCTGATGCGTCGCACATGATTTCAAAAGGGTGCGTCCAGTCGGGAGATGAGAGGATGGGCGCAGTGATGAGTGAATGTTTTAAAGATTCGAATGCTTCAGTGCACGTGGAGTCGAAAGCGAAGGTCGTGTCCTTGGCCAGTAAGAGAGTCAAGGGTCTAGCAATCTTGCTAAAGTCCTTGATAAACCGTCTGTAAAAACCGGCGTGGCCAAGGAAGGCTCTGATATCTTTGACGCATTTTGGGGGAGGTAGGTTAGAAATCACTTCGATTTTGGCCCTGTCTACCTCGATGCCGTTTTTCGAAATGACATGTCCTAAGACAATGTTAGTGTATATGCCCTAGAGGCCATTACTGTATCATACTGGTTTGTATATTACTTAATGGATGCTTGGGATATTCACCTTGTATATACAATCTTGCTCAAAATAGTAGTATGCTACTTGGTTTGTTTCTGCTTCAATGTGTACATGTGTTTATTTTTGTATATCACATTTACACATTAGTGGAGCCCTTAGGATCTTTGCTTGATTACCAGCGTTGTGATGGCAGTCACACTAGTGGGGCTGGGTAATCTATAAGCACATCCTTATACAGATCCCTGGTCGCAGGACTATCGAGACAGGGCATCGATACTCCGGAGTAGACTGGCGCATGCGCTTCTCATCCCAGCAGGGGAGACGGTCTATCCCACAGCCGTCAGTACGTCGTATTTGAGATAGTATGCGGGTGCTCGTTGGGTTACGAGTACACCGGACAGGACTCGTCGGGAACTGACTAGTTGGTATTATGCCTATCGTCAGTTATCAGTTCCCAGGTGACATGAGTACAGCTTAGTCCGCTGACTTGACACTGTCACTTCGCCTCGAGTGTGTTCCCGCTGTACTTTGATCACTACCCTACCACGGCTCAAAGGAGTCGTGCAAACAGGTAGTGGTTGGGTGCAGTCCCGAAGCACTTGGAGGCAGTGACGGTTAGACAGGATTCGTCTCTCCCGGTATTGGGGGTTGACATCGCGCTGTGTCTAGGAGAGCCATTACACGAGTAGTCCCTGGCCAGGGCAAACGAGATATACTGGTAGGCTTCCAGTGTTATCTCAGGGTGTTTTGGGCTTCGCTCCGACACGACTTGTATCGCTATTGGGGGACTGACGTTTACCGCCCCCTAGGCCCGCCATGCGATGTATCAGACGAACAGACCGGACTGTACGGAGAATGTCACATTCAGGCTTAGTAGGAGTTCAGATGGGTTTCGCCTCGTCAGTCTTCTTGTCGGCACTACCTGGGGACCGTTACGCACAGCTAGTGCCGCTTGCGGTCTGTGGTTAAACCCACTGCCAGCGTAGTGTCGAGTCTTTAGAGTCCCACACAGAAAGCTTTTCGCCTTTAGGCAAAAGAGTAGAGGTCGCATGGTATTGCGACAGGTCGCATGGTTTTGCGACAGGGTTCGGTCACATCCGTGCACTTGTGCACGTACAGTGTCCGGACAGTTTACACTAGCGGGCTTTGGTATAAGCCAGATCCTAGTGTACCTTTTGGGATTGGATTTATCCAGTTTGCATTCGTGTTCCTCAGAACGCGGATGCGGGTGTGTATGCACAGTTGAGAGGGAGACAGAGACAGCGGATTCTCATTAGGGTTGTTGACAGTTGACCGTTGACCATTGACCTTTTGATCAACCCTAATAAGAATATGATATGGGATTAACAATTATATAAAATAAGTATTATGGTGACATGGTTGTTGACTTTGTTGACTTTGTTGACTTGTTGACTTGTTGACTTTGTTGACCGGTTGACTAGGCTTGACTAGTTGACCATCATGATAACCATAGCTATCATTTCATGGCAAAGACTTTTGCTTGCTTGCTCATTTGTGCAAAATAAGTGCATGAAATGATATGGTTATGGTTGCTTCAACCATCACATAACACTTGATTGGTATGATGTGTGATCATTGCTTTGGATTATGAGAGGGTGAAAGACAAAAGAGAGCCTCATTCTCACTTACACATTCTCTCTCTTGTTCTTGAGCTCTCTTGCTCTTGCTTTCACCCTCATCCTCTTGCTCCCTCTCTTGACTCTATGGTTCATATCTCTCATGAGTTGAGAATCAAGAACCATAGATAAAATCTCATTCTAACTCTTCTCTACTCATTCTAGTTCACTAGGTTTAGCAAACCAAGTGAACTAGTTTCTTCAAAGAACGAAGAAGGAGCTAAAGGTTGGAGCTTTCAGGTGGATCTTTCTTCGGCGTAAGGAGACGACGAGAAGAAGCCGGTCCGGACCACCATCGGAGCTTGAAGACGAAGGAGTTCAAGACAAGTAAAGGTATAACCCCCTAACCGAGTAGTTAGCAACTCGTAGTTAGGTTGTTAGTTAGATGTCTAACAAAGATCCGGGTTTAGGTCCATGTTACCATCTTCAAGAAAATCGTTTTTGTCAAATTCCGCATGCCCGAAAGTACCGGGTGAGGTAGCATGGACTTACAGTGGTATCAGAGCCTAGTTAAACTCTATCTAACATGTTAGCAAGTAACTAGAAGATCGATCAAAGAAAAAGTCCCGAAACGAACCCCGGAATTTTAAAGTTTCTGTCGATTTTTAAAGTGCTGGAAAATTTTTTTGGGATGCATCAAAAATCGACTCGGGGTTTTTTAAAGCTACTGTAGAAAAATCACCAAATGATTCCCCTAAACGACCGCGGAAACGCGGCAATAGCTTGCTATTGCCGCGGTTCCGCGGCCTCCTTGGCCCCACTCTGGTGTTTCTTTGCTACAGTGTACTTCTGGGGGTATTTTGGGAATTTTGGTACATATATTTTCAACCCAGATTTTCCAGAACGAAAATTTTATTTTGGGGTCCCGAAAATCCGTATTTTTGATCGAACTTCTAAAAGACTTAAGCTAACGGGTTTTTCTGTAATGTGATATTTGTATTGAACGTCTACTAATCGCTATATGTCGATTAGTGGGGGTTATACAAATCTGTGATCTGTAATGTTGCTGGAATGTGGATATGAATATGTTGGATTGTCGCGGGTGAATAGCGGGGGGTTGTGAGACGAGAGTTTTTCTTTTCTTTTAATTCATGTAAATTTGTAAATTGATGTAATATTATTTATATGACCGCACAACCGGGTCGGGGTTGTAGCCGTCATTGTATAATTTCTTTTTACTGTTTTTGCTCCTAGGATAGACCCGTGGAGGGGTGCACAAACTACCGGGTATGCCGAAGTGCCGAGTGGCCTACTCACGGCATTGAGGGAGGTTGCTCCACTTCGGGTACTTGGCGGGTAGTTTCCGCACCCGTAGGGGTCTTGGGGGGTATTGGCTATTCACCGCGACCGTATAATCTGCTTTTCGTTACAGGCTCGTACGAATTGTAGATTCCTAGTATATCCAATGTATTCATCTGTGATCTGAAATATTTATCATTGCAGTATATCTATATATGATATTATTTAGGCGTTGCTTATGTTTTACAGACGCGCTAGCCCAACCCCCGCTCTGTCGTTAGTTAAGTAACCTAACGGGTAATGACGGGGCCCAGTGGCGAATGCGAATGGCATAAGCGTACGTCATATTTTGGTTGTTTTCTGGAATGGTAGGGTGAAATGATGGAACGCATTAAAAGAACTAATGCAAGAATATCACGCATTAAAAGAACTAATGCAAAATAATAAACCAAGTTTAAGTCGTTGGAACACTTTCGAAAAACCACTCGGTTCTTTTCAAAACTAACTTTTAAATGCGGAGTTTGAGCCACTCCTTTTAAAAGCTATCTCGTTCCATCGACTATATCAAGTTCACTACGTTCACGGTTTTGCCAAAACCATTTTTAGCCCTCCATCATTTCAGTTAAATATTCGGTAGTATTCAAGCTATGTATTTTGACCTCACGCCAAGGCATAGTGATTGGTAGCTACCGTATATTTATCTGTTGCATAGATAGAATGCGTTGGTTTGGGACAGCCGTACTACCATTTTGGCCTACGTCAAGGGTAGGTACGGGTGGATTCAAATTAACCTGGATAATGATGGGAAGAACTTGACATGTGACTTATGACATTTTGACATCACGCCAAGGTTATAAGAGCATGGGGCAAAAATCCACATCGGGAGTTTCATAAGTACTGAAACTTGCTAGATTTGCATACCATTTGGAGTGTGATGATTCTGGTAGGATTCCTTCAGTTTCATCACACAATGATATTTGGATCCCGATCCTACTGTGAGTATATGCTACTCCTCGGGAAATTTCTCACTAATCGATCAATGCTATAAACCTAGTAGGTGCCAAGAAAGGTGTCAGCGGGGCTACGCCCCCAGGGAAAAGAGGTTCTTAAATTAAGGAACTTCGCGAAAGCGTTGGAAAACCTCCCTCGAAGTACCGACACTGGCCTGGCTGAACGGTTAAGCAAGTATTGAGCGGTGGGATTGATCCCGACTAATTCTTCCTTTATGGTTTGAGGAGGGATTCGAGAAACAGTGGGAGCCATCCTGTTTAGACAAATTAAAAACCATTCTAAACTTGCAAGAACATCATGCTGAGTGTTTTCTTCTCTCTCTCCTAATTGCAGCGACCAATCGACATGACTGGACTTAAGTTACTCCTAGATAAAAATATACTGACAGGGCCAAACTACAAAGATTGGCTCAGGAATGTCAAAATGGCAATCACTTACGACAAGCTGGGGTATCTTCTTACCACCAAAGCTCCCCCTGTCCCCGGTCCCACTTCCAGCGTCGCGGATAAGGAAATCCGTAAGACTTGGGAGATTGATAGCGCGAAGGCCAAGTGCCTCGTACTTGCCTCGATGGACAATGAACATCAGAGGAGGCACGAGAATATGGACTTGGAATCCATATTTCTTCATACAAAAGAACTGTATGGAGAGCAATCTCGTATCGCAAGATACGAAGCGTCAAAAAAGTTATTTTCGGCAAAGATGGCCGTCGGATCATCAGTAGCCGAGCATGTGCTAAAGATGATCGGCTACATTGAGGAGCTCGCGGACCTGGGGACCACATTGGAGAGTGAGCTCTATCCAGACTTAGTTCTCTAGTCCCTTCCTTCCACTTACGCCCAGTTTATACTGAACTTCAACCTACAAGAAAAAGAGGTTGAACTTTCAGAGCTCCTCAACATGCTGAGGAGCGCAGAGGGCACCCTACAGAAAGGTAGGGAAACATCCACTTTGTTTGTAGGAGGATCATCTTCTTCTAGGTCCAAGACGAAAGCCAAGGGAAAGAAGAAGAAAGCCCCCGCCAAACCAAGAGGCGGTGTTAGTAAAGTGGATCTGAAGGGAAAAGCTAAAGCAACAAAGAAGGTGGGGAAGCTTGTGGATAAGGAAGAATGCTTCTATTGTCATAAGAAAGGACATTGGAAGAATGATTGCAGGGCCTGGAAGGCCAGAACACAAGAATTGAAGCAGGTTGCAGCTTCAGCTTCAGGTGTGTATGTTATTGAAAACTGTCTTTCAATAAACTCTACTTCCTGGATATTGGATACAGGATCAGGATCTCATATCTGTAATTCTTTGCAGGCGTTGAGAAACCGTAGGGTTTTGAAGGCAGGTGACATGACCCTCAGAGTTGCGAACGGAGCTAGCATGGATGCTAAAGCCGTGGGGGACTATCACCTGGGAATGTCAGATGGACATGTTTTAGTTTTACGTAATTGCTTTTTGTACCCAACGCAACTTGTAATATCATTTCTGTATCTTTAGTTTCTAAAGAAGGTTATGAATTTGCGTTTGTAAGTAATGTTGTAAACATTCACCTTAATCAAGTTTTGATTGGGTCAGGTACATTGAGTAATGGTATATACGTATTAAACCAACCATAGATTTTCAACGTCCAGAATACACATAAAAGAAAGTCTCCGGAAATAAATCAGACTTTCTTATGGCATTGTAGACTGGGTCACATCAATGACGGAAGGTTAACGAAGTTACATTCTGAAGGATATTTGAATCCGTTCGAATATCAATCGTATGCCACTTGTCAATCCTGTCTCAAAGGAAAGATGACAAAGTCTCCGTTTACTGGACACGGAGTAAGAGCGAGCGAGCTCTTGGGACTCGTACACAGCGACGTGTGCGGTCCAATGTCTACACATGCGCGAAACGGTTATTCTTACTTCATTACTTTTACGGATGATTTTTCAAGGTTCGGACATGTCTTCTTAATGAAACATAAGTCCGAAGCCTTTGGAAAGTTCCAGGAATATAAAAGTGAAGTAGAAAAACAGACCGGCAAAAGTATCAAGATTCTAAGATCGGATCGAGGTGGAGAATACTTAAGTGCCGAGTTCCTGGACTATTTAAAAGAGAACGGAATTCTCTCTCAGCTTACTCCTCCATACACTCCGCAACATAACGGTGTATCGGAGAGACGGAACCGAACCTTATTGGATATGGTATGGTCCATGATGAGTAACGCTGAGTTACCGCGATCATTCTGGGGGTATGCGCTAGAATCAGCTGCATACCTTTTGAACCGAGTTCCTACTAAGACTGTGCTTACCACACCATATGAACTATGGAGTGGGAAGAGACCCTATCTTCAATATCTGAAGATCTGGGGATGTCCAGCTTTTGTCAAAAAGCAGCATGCGGACAAACTCGAGGCACGCTCAGTACTGTGCAAGTTTGTGGGATACCCAAAGAACACCAGGGGGTATCTTTTCTATTACGCAGAGGAACAAAAAGTCCTTGTTTCTCGTAATGCCCACTTTCTAGAACACCAGTTCTTGGAAAAGGAAATTAGTGGGAGCACAGTAGAGCTGGAAGAAATTCCAGAACCACAGACTATTACTGAAAGCTTAGTGGAACCAGAGGGTTCAAAAGAACAGGACATTCCTACGCCGCTCCGCAGGAGTAGTAGACAGTCTCATCCGCCCGAGAGATACTACGGTTTTCTCATAGACGGGGATAGAGAGGATTGCATCATAGATTATGATGAGCCTACTAGCTTCCAGCAGGCCGTTCAGAGCGTTGACTCAGTGAAATGGCTGGATGCAATGCGGACCGAAATGGAGTCCATGTACACCAACAAGGTTTGGACATTGGACATTGCTCCAGACGGGGTAAAACCCGTAGGATGCAAGTGGATCTTCAAAAGGAAGATTGGTGTAGATGGACAGGTTGAGACCTATAAAGCTAGACTTGTAGCAAAGGGTTTCCGTCAAAGACCTGGCTTGGACTATGACGAAACCTTTTCTCCAGTGGCTATGCTGAAATCCATTCGGATCCTTCTTGCCATTGCTGCCTTCCACGATTATGAGATCTGGCAAATGAACGTAAAGACCGCTTTTCTGAATGGAAATTTAGAGGAGTGTGTCTATATGGACCAGCCAGAGGGTTTCATTCAGAGTGGGAGCAGCGGAAAGGTGTGCAAGTTGCTTAAGTCCATCTACGGACTAAAGCAGGTATCGCAGAGTTGGAACATCTGTTTTGATGAGACGGTCAAGGAATTTGGCTTTATCAAAAATCCAGATGAACCATGCATCTATAGTAGATTTGTAGCGAGAACTGTAGTATTCCTCGTTTTATACGTGGATGACATTCTCTTAATAGGAAATGACATTCCTATGCTACAATCTGTCAAGGGGTTCTTGTCGCACAGGTTCTCCATGAAAGACTTGGGTGATGCCTCATACATCCTGGGGATCCGGATCCATCGTGATAGATCCAAGAGGATATTAGGACTTTCACAGTCCAGGTACATCGACACTGTACTGAAGAGATTCAGTATGGAAGATTCCAAGCGCGGTAACCTACCGGCTTGTCACGGGATCACCCTCTCTAAAGAGATGTCTCCCAAGACTGATTTGGAGAGGGATCGCATGTCTATTATACCCTACGCTTCTGCGGTAGGCTCTATAATGTATGCGATGTTGTGTACCAGACCGGATGTAGCTTATGCACTGAGTGTGGTAAGCTGGTATCAGTCAAACCCAGGGGAGAAACACTGGATAGCAGTAAAGAACATTCTCAAGTACCTGAGAAGGACTAAGGAGATGTTCTTGGTGTATGGCGGAAAAGACCTCCAGATCGAGGCCTTTGCTGACTCCAGCTTCCAGAGTGACAAGGATGATTCCAAGTCCATGTCGGGTTTTGTCTTTACCCTCTATGGAGGGGCGGTGTGTTGGAAGAGTTCCAAACAAGAAACCGTTGCAGACTCGATGATGGAAGCGGAATACATCGCTGCATCTAATGCCGCAAAAGAAGCAGTATGGATGAGGAAGTTCTTGAAAGAACTTCAGGTGGTTCCGTCCATTGTTGATCCAATACCTTTGTATTGCGACAACAACGGGGCTATAGCTTTAGCGAAGGAACCCTGGTCCCATCAGAAATCCAGACACATCTTGAGGCGGTATCACCTGATCAGGGAGATCGTGGATCGCCAGGAGATCGAGGTTGGGAGAGTCGCTTCAGAAGATAACACTGCAGATCCATTCACCAAGGCCTTGCCCCAGACTAAGTTCGAGCGGCTGATCGAGATGATAGGTCTTCGATACGCCAGTACATGGCCTTAGTGCAAGTGGGAGATTGTTAGTGTATATGCCCTAGAGGCCATTACTGTATCATACTGGTTTGTATATTACTTAATGGATGCTTGGGATATTCACCTTGTATATACAATCTTGCTCAAAATAGTAGTATGCTACTTGGTTTGTTTCTGCTTCAATGTGTACATGTGTTTATTTTTGTATATCACCTTTACACATTAGTGGAGCCCTTAGGATCTTTGCTTGATTACCAGCGTTGTGATGGCAGTCACACTAGTGGGGCTGGGTAATCTATAAGCACATCCTTATGCAGGTCCCTGGTCGCAGGACTATCGAGACAGGGCATCGATATTCCGGAGTAGACTGGCGCATGCGCTTCTCATCCCAGTGTGGGAGACGGTCTGTCCCACAGCCGTCAGTACGTCGTACTTGAGATAGTATGCGGGTGCTCGTTGGGTTACGAGTACACCGGACAGGACTCGTCGGGAACTGACTAGTTGGTATTATGCCTATCTTCAGTTATCAGTTCCCAGGTGACATGAGTACAGCTTAGTCCGCTGACTTGACACTGTCACTTCGCCTCGAGTGTGTTCCCACTGTACTTTGATCACTACCCTACCACGGCTCAAAGGAGTCGTGCAAACAGGTAGTGGTTGGGTGCAGTCCCGAAGCACTTGGAGGCAGTGACGGTTAGACAGCATTCGTCTCTTCCGGTATTGGGGGTTGACATCGCGCTGTGTCTAGGAGAGCCATTACACGAGTAGTCCCTGGCCAGGGCAAACGAGATATACTGGTAGGCTTCCAGTATTATCTCAGGGTGTTTTGGGCTTCGCTCCGACACGACTTGTACCGCTATTGGGGGACTGACGTTTACCGCCCCCTAGGCCCGCCATGCGATGTATCAGACGAACAGACCGGACTGTACGGAGAATGTCACATTCAGGCTCAGTAGGAGTTCAGATGGGTTTCGCCTCGTCAGTCTTCTTGTCGGCACTACCTAGGGACCGTTACGCACAGCTAGTGCCGCTTGCGGTCTGTGGTTAAACCCACTGCCAGCGTAGTGTCGAGTCTTTAGAGTCCCACACAGAAAGCTTTTCGCCTTTAGGCAAAAGAGTAGAGGTCGCATGGTATTGCGACAGGTCGCATGGTTTTGCGACAGGGTTCGGTCACATCCGTGCACTTGTGCACGTACAGTGTCCGGACAGTTTACACTAGCGGGCTTTGGTATAAGCCAGATCCTAGTGTACCTTTTGGGATTGGATTTATCCAGTTTGCATTCGTGTTCCTCGGAACGCGGATGCGGGTGTGTATGCACAGTTGACAGGGAGACAGAGACAGCGGATTCTCATTAGGGTTGTTGACAGTTGACCGTTGACCATTGACCTTTTGATCAACCCTAATGAGAATATGATATGGGATTAACAATTATATTAATTAAGTATTATGGTGACATGGTTGTTGACTTTGTTGACTTTGTTGACTTGTTGACTTGTTGACTTTGTTGACCGGTTGACTAGGCTTGACTAGTTGACCATCATGATAACCATAGCTATCATTTCATGGCAAAGACTTTTGCTTGCTTGCTCATTTGTGCAAAATAAGTGCATGAAATGATATGGTTATGGTTGCTTCAACCATCACATAACACTTGATTGGTATGATGTGTGATCATTGCTTTGGATTATGAGAGGGTGAAAGACAAAAGAGAGCCTCATTCTCACTTACACATTCTCTCTCTTGTTCTTGAGCTCTCTTGCTCTTGCTTTCACCCTCATCCTCTTGCTCCCTCTCTTGACTCTATGGTTCATATCTCTCATGAGTTGAGAATCAAGAACCATAGATAAAATCCCATTCTAACTCTTCTCTACTCATTCTAGTTCACTAGGTTTAGCAAACCAAGTGAACTAGTTTCTTCAAAGAACGAAGAAGGAGCTAAAGGTTGGAGCTTTCAGGTGGATCTTTCTTCGGCGTAAGGAGACGACAAGAAGAAGCCGGTCCGGACCACCATCGGAGCTTGAAGACGAAGGAGTTCAAGACAAGTAAAGATATAACCCCCTAACCGAGTAGTTAGCAACTCGTAGTTAGGTTGTTAGTTAGATGTTTAACAAAGATCCGGGTTTAGGTCCATGTTACCATCTTCAAGAAAATCGTTTTTGTCAAATTCCGCATGCCCGAAAGTACCGGGTGAGGTAGCATGGACTTACAGACAATGCCCTCTCGCACCATGAAATGGCACTTCTCCCAATTTAATGTTAGGTTCTTATCCCTGCAGCGGGTAAGAACAGCGTCAAGATGGCGTAAACACTCGTCGAAGGAGTTGCCAAAGATGGAGAAATCATCCATAAAAATCTCCAAGAACTTTTCAACCATGTCTGAAAAGATCCCCATCATACACCGCTGAAATGTAGCAGGCGCGTTGCATAACCCAAAGGGCATGCGACGATAAGCAAAGGTGCCAAAGGGACAAGTGAATGTTGTCTTGTCTTGATCCTCTTTGGCGATGGGGACTTGATTGTAACCGAAATAGCCATCGAGAAAGCAATAGAATTCGTGCCCTGCCAATCGCTCGAGCATTTGGTCAATGAAAGGTAAGAGAAAGTGGTCCTTCCTTGTTGCGGCATTGAGTTTCATATAGTCTATGCAGACTCGCTATCCAGTTTGGGTGCGAGTGGGAATCAACTCATTTGCCTCGTTTGTAATGACCGTAATGCCCGATTTCTTGGGCACGACGTGGATTGGGCTAACTCATTGGCTATCCGAGATAGGGTAAATGATACCGCTATCCAGACATTTGACAATTTCCTTCTTAACAGCCTCTTTCATGATGGGGTTGAGGCGTCTTTGTGGATCTCGTGCTTGCTTGGCATCATCCATTAAGTGTATATGATGTTCGACTATGAGGGGACTAATCCCCTTAATGTCCGCCATAGACCAGCCGAAAGCTTGCCGATTATTAAGTAAGACCATCAAGAGAGCCTTCTCTTGCTCAAGAGCTAAAGAGGCTGATATAATGATGGGTAAGGTCTCATTATCACCTAGATATGCATATTTTAGGTGTGTTGGCAAAAGCTTTAATTCGAGTTTAGGAGGTGAAACAATAGATGGTAACAATGGGGTATTTGTTTCAAACTCGAATGATTCCATCAAAGGTTCAAACCGAGTGTACGCAACAGTGTCAGATGGTTCAACTAACTCATCCGCAAAAGCAAAAGACTCCAATTCAGGTGATGAATCTTCAAAGTCGTCGACGAATGTAAAACATTCAAAAACGTTATCCGCCGTGAAAGCTGTGTTGGATTCTAGGAGGAACGCACTAGTGGCGTTAACATTGCTGTGGTCGAATAAAAAATTCTCGAACTCACAGTCCTCCTCCGCGATCTCATTGATCGAGCAAACGTCGAGTACGCTAGTATTAGGCTCAGCAGGCTGACTTACCAACTTGAAAATATTGAGCTCAATTGTCATATTGCCGAAAGATAGGTTCATTGAACCGTTACGAAAATTGATCACTGCGTTGGAAGTAGCCAAAAATGGTCGACCTAGTATTACCGGAATTTGGTTCCGGGGGTTAGCGACAGGTTGTGTATCCATCACAATAAAGTCAACGGGGAAAATGAAATCCCCTACTCTTATTAACACATCCTCCAGCTCTCCCCTAGGATGGGTTATTGACCGGTCGGCCATTTGGAGAGTACAGTGAGTGGGCTTAAGCTCTCCAACGCCCAATTGCTCGTACACAGAATAGGGTAGCAGATTGACGCTCGCACCAAGATCTAATAGTGCTCTATTGATGTTCTTGTCCCCGATTGTTATTGAAATGGTAGGACACCCGGGGTCCTTTTGCTTTGGGGGTAAGGAATTTACAAGAGCATCGTTAATAGCACTTGCCACAAAAACTTTCTTTGGCACTTGCGACTTCCTCTTTTAGGTGCACAAGTCCTTTAAAATTTTGGCATATGAAGGAACTTGCTGAATTGCATCCAAAAGAGGGATGTTTATGCTAACCTGTTTGAATAACTCGACAATCTTCTCCATTTGAGGAGTTGGTTTATTGGATCTCAGCCGATTAGGAAAAGGAACATTTTGAAAGGTGGTTGAGTCCAATTTTTGTGGATCCGATTGTCGAGTTGGAACGGCACCTCGTGTAGATGTGTTCGTGTTATGAGGAATAGGTCCGTTCAAGCTAGAAGAGGTAGAGCCATGTGAAGGGTGGAGAATAGGCTCTAAATAAGAAGAAGATGGTGAAGAAGAAGATTAAGAAGAAGAACCACCGGCAGGGGTGTCAGTGTTAATGCCCACATTGTTCCGCAACACTTTTCCCGATCTCAACGTGGTCACAGCATTTACGTTATGATTTTGCTGATTGTGTGCAGCATGTGCGTGACCGGGGTTGGGCAATGGTTGAGACGGAAGTTTTCCTTTTTCGCGCTCGCTCAAAGCTGCATTGAGTTGTGCAATTTGTGCCTCAATAGATTTGATACTTTGATCGTGTGAGGTACTATTTTGCACTAAAGTTTGAATAGAAGTCTCAAGTCTTGCTGTAGACTGTGTAGATTGCTTAAGGAACGCCTCTAGATTTCTTTCGAGCGAGCTAACCTTATCATTATTAGGTTGAACATAATTGTTTGGCTGGTAAGCGTTGTTCGGCACAAAATTGTTCACCTGATTAGGGTAAGGTTGTTGTTGAAATTGTTGCGGTTGATATTAAGTTTGCGAGGGTGCTTGTTGTTGTTGTGGAGGAGGAGGTCTTTGAAAATTATTATTATTTCCTTGGAATTGTTGATTTTGGTTCCAAGCGAAATTTGGGTGACTCCTCCACCCCGGATTATACGTCGAAGAGTACGGATCGTTTCTTTGTCATTGTTGAAATGCAGCATTGACTTGATCCTGTCCTGGTGTAGATGCATTATAAGGACACTCTTCGGTCAGGTGCGATGGATCCGCGCAACAAACACAGACAGTTCGTGGGGGCACAGCAGGGGCAGGAGAAGACGACGAGATTTTGGTCTCGATCGCTTCTAGCTTTTTCGTAAGAGCGGCCATCTCGGCCTTCATAGCAATTGACATCTCTACTTGATGTATGCCTGCCCTAGATTGACCACTAGAAGATGACGTGGTCTTGGTACTCTCCCACTGTATTGTCTGCTCACTGAGATCCTTGAGAAACTGCCACGCTTCATCACTAGACTTAGAGAGAAAGTGACCTTGACAGATGGTTTCTAGCAGCTGCTTCGTTGCCGAGTTCAATCCCTCGTATAATGTTTGGAAAAGTTGCCAACTTTCTATCCCATGATGAGGGCATTGAACTAATAGGTCCTTGAATCTCTCGAAGCACTTCCAAAATGGTTCAGACGGAAGTTGTGAGAATTGAATTATTTCATTGCGGATTCTGGCAATCTTATGGTGAGGATAAAACTTTTTTAGAAAAGCTTTCACAAACTCATCCCAATTCCTAATAGAATGTGATGCGGTGCTATATAGCCACTTCTCGGCTAGGTCACATAAGGTGAAAGGAATGACCCTTAGCCTTATAGCATCATCACTCAATTGGGTCGTTTTCCTCATAGCGCACACATTTTGGAATTTATTAATAAAGATATATGTGTCTTCAGTTTCCAAACCGTGAAATTTCGAGCATATTGATGAAATGTGGTTTAATCTCAAAATTGTCCCCATTTGCCGGTGGGGGTGAAAGACAGGTGGGTAAAGAAGTGCGGATGGGGTAGAAGAGGTCCTGGAGCGCAACTCGTGCGGGCGCTTCAACAGGCGGCTGGTTCGGGTTATTCGCACCTGGTGGAGGTGGAATCATTCCCGTCAGCAAGGTATTATTGGGGTTGAATCCCGACATACCTTCGGTGGAAGAAGTTGAAGGTGAAGGTAAGAAAGTGGACGGATTTTCGACTTCGGTGTCGAAGGGTTCGTTGGTCGGTACCAACGAAACGCGGACTAATCGGGCGTCTGTATCCCTAGTCCAAAGTGACATACACTAAAAGGGATAGTGCAGTCAGAAAAAAAAAAAGAAAAACAGAATGTGGGGGTAAGATAACGTCATTGAGGGAAAGTGGTGTAGTGAATTTTCAGGTTTTCTTTTTGCGACAAGTTGCAAGTTTTGAAAAGTTTTATTTGTTTTTTTTTATGTGGGAGTTTTGCAAAGAGATTTTTGAAAAAGAACTCGTGACACAAATGTATTAACCACACATGCACAATCAGGCCTAGATCTAGGGTCGCCTAGATCTACTAGACATCTCCTAACTAGGGCTAGAAATAGACCTCAAACCGCCTCTTCACGGACAAATACGGCCAGGTAAGTGGGAAGGAACCACCACTACAGTGGGCCTAATTAATAACCACTAGCCTAGACACCGCAATGTCGGTTAGGATAAACGGCCGATGCCTACCCCAGTCCTTTTCCTATTGAGCTCGCTGTCCTTAGGTCTGAGTCTAATCTTTTTTAATTAAAGGTGGTCGATGCAAAATGCTTTAGGTGTTTTCTGGGGTCCTGGGAAGGGTGATGAAATCCCCACCCAATCTGAGTTGGTCAAATAGCCCCTTAAGTCCAATTAAATTATGCAAAACAAAAATTCACTTGCAATCAATTTTAGCGTGGCGCAAAGAAACCTGCAGCAAATCTGTTATTTAGAAGGGAGAAGAAGATTTTTGTTTGCGCAAAGAATTCCTGCGGAAAATTTTTACAGTGGAGATATGGAGGTTGCAGAGGGGAAGAAAAGAGAGCTAACCCTGCAATTTTCACACAGAGAACAGCCCAAAGGGCCGCGGTTCCGCCGCCTGGGGCCCACCTATGTCGTAGAAACGCGGTGGAAGAGGAAGATCAGCTCCTGAAAAAAAATCTATTGCTCTGTCGTGAACTTTGTACTCTGCTCTGATATGTACTTTTCTGTTCAGCTTTCTGTAAAATTCCAGACTCGTAACCCTTCGCTATTCCTGCAAGATTCAAACGGGAAACCCTTCAAACAGATAAAGATCGATAAAATGTTTTTGTATTTTTTTTTATTTTCAGATTTTTATAATTTTTCAAAATTTATATCAACCCGAAATCATACAAAAACGAGAAAATTACGCCATCCCCGGCAACGGCGCCATTTGATTAATCCAAAAATTTGTAGTTTACCGTAATCAGAAACGGCGTCGCTTCGCAGCTAGCCGGTGAGTACGGGTCGATCCGCAGGGATGTGTGAGTTTCTGTTTTTATGTTATAACGAGTTGATTCAAATTGTTGTTTGGTTTTTATCGATTGAATTAAAGACGAAGTTATGTGATAAGAAAGGACCCGTTAGGGTTAAGTCGAAGGTAAGGGTGTTGAGATCAATGTTCTTACCTCTTTCAATGCCGTGATTTAAGCTTTTTAGAAAAATCACAACAATTATTAGCAAAGGGGATTAGGATGATCGGGAAGAAACAAAGTTTCTTCCTCTAGATCCTTGTCCGTCCTTTCCTATTAATTGCTGTGATCTTCATGGACGTCATATATATCCGGCCTTTTATACTATTGTTCACCGTTACCTTGTAGGTAGGGTGCCGTAGGGGGCGGATCATATATGCGTGCATGAAGATTTCGTTTTAAAAATAAGTGGGCATTGAAGGAGGTGAGAGGCATCCATCTCTCACTCACTCCCTTGTTCCTAACCCTAACGAGCGAGGATTTTACTCGCTCATTAGGGAATTATTACAACGAGACATTTTTTATGTTTATGTTTTAAAGAGTTACCTTACGACAGATTAAAAATAGCTAACTAGTGAACTACAGCAAACAATGGATTACTAGGGCAAGTAGAATAATTATACTAAGGCAGGAATTTAAAAACTTACAATAAAAGATGATGCTCTGAATTCTCCAACAAATCTCACTTTTATTGATTGAAAAGAGGCATAGGGTTTTACAATTTTAGATTACAATTTATAAGCAAACAGGAGAATTAGGGTTTCAGAGTCTCGCACATGCGCAATTACAGATTTGCCCACTGAAAATCCCAACACCCACACCGACGCACCGGCACAGAAAAAAATGCACCGACACGGGCACATAATGGCCGCGGATCCACGGCAATTGTTGGCTTGGGCCGCGGATCCGCGGCCCTTTGGTGATCTTGGGCCGCCAAACTTTTGGGCTTTCTTCAGGGGTTCTTGGGCTCTGTATTTTTATATGTATTTTCTCTGTTGGGCTTCTGGGTCTTCTCCAGATCTTCAGTGAAAACTTGTTCACTTGACATTTTGGACCTTGTACTGTTCTTCGTCTAGGCTTGACTAGGATCCGTCCAATAGTTGGTCAAAAGTCCCTTTTTCTGTTGTTTTGTGTCTTTTTCACTGTATTTGCTCCAGAAACCTGTATCCTGAAATATGCAACAAACGTGCGTCAAGAGTACCTGTTTATTTATAAAAAGCATAAGAAAAGGGGAATGAAAAATGCAATATTATAATCTGAACAAATCCACAGGTAACCAAACACAAAACAAACACCCACGACACGAAGTGATCATATGGAGAAGGATAAAGTTGTTACCGCGATGCGGTAGCGTAATTAACTGCAGGGGCTTGCGCCTGCAGGCAAGAGCGTCCCCACAATCAAAAAACCCCTCAAACGAGAGGGAATCTGACGAAGTCTGCTATATCGGCCACATCCGTTTAAACCTTACAAACATAGTGCCATAAATCAACTTGGTATCTTCGGAGAGGTGGACGGATAGCACCTGTTAGCATCTGCCCCGAATCTCAGGCAAGACGTTCCGTCGCGTCGTCTTTTGGAGGGGAACAGATTCTGGCACGCCCGGTGGGACCTTTTCCTCTTTCCACTCTACACTTCGTGTGTCGTGTTCGCGAACCAATCGCGGTTCACTAATGGTTACCCTTGGGTTTCGAGGTATTAAGATTTGGCATTTTGCTTGCTGCAGAAAGCAAAAGGATCAATGGCTGGCACCTGCACAAAGTGTTCCATATGTAACTGCAACCTACGCTCCGCCTCGACTGGGGGCATAACCTACGGGCCCCAAGCGGCCTCTTTGTTCACGATGCCCATGGAGCAGATTACTCAAGCCACCACAGGGCTGTTTTTCGGGACCATGCTCCCGCCAGCGAGCTTCACCGTCCATGTACCCGTATCAGAAGCTTCAAAGAAGTCGGTCTTCGATCGACTTGCTACTATCATGGCCCCTCTCAACGGGTCCCCCGATTCCAACTCCTCGGTCCTCACCAGGCTGAACTCGAGCTCCAAAGGGCCTACCAAGAAGCCCATAATACCTGAAGTGGCCATCCCAAAGAAGATAGCCATCCCTGCTCCTGAAGTCGTCAAGGCGGCTTCTCCTGCTAGAGGGTCGGTCTTTGCAAGACTGACTACTCCCATTCCCGCTCCCGCTCAGAAATCTGTTTTTGACCGTTTGGACACGGCTTCTCAACGGACGTCGGTCTTCAAGAGGCTGACACCGGCAACAACCCCTCACCTGAACAGGGGGCAAGACAAGGCCATCCCCATCGCTGGACCAATCCCAACAAATCGTCACGCTCGACGTCGCCACTGGCGCCGGATAAGGAAGACTGGGGGCAACTCCCCCTCTGGCCTAACCCCACCAGCTCCAACGGTGGAAATTAATGCTGCTGTTCCAACCGGGAACAGCTTTGATCTGCTGAACAGGGTACGCAGAAATTCGCCAACTGCTGTGCTCAAAAGACCCCCTCCACCTGTAGAGACTGTCATAGAAACAAAGCCGAAGCAGTCCCCTCAACGGCTGTCTTCCAAATTTTACAAAATTTGGCGACAAGTCCGAGAATCGGTGGTTGATCCGAATTTCTCCCGACAGCATAAGAAGTCAAAAGTCCGACAGGAAGAAAACCGTCCCATTAAGCCACAGAAAGCGACGGCTACCTGGGTACCCACTGCAACGGCCCCCTCAACTTCGATCGTCCACAAGAGGAGAAGGCCGGAGAAAGTCCCCACGCTTGCGACAAATGTCAAAGGCAGTGAACCTAAACGCCCTAAATCCAGATGCATGGTGGTACATACCGTCTACATGGCGTCCGAAAAAGAGGATGGCCGTATAACCAAAGGTCATCGACCGCTTACGCGATCAGTGACTAAGGCTCAAGAGCAGCAGCAGAAGCTCCAAGAGATGATGACCATGATGGCCGCACTCACCGGGCCAAGAGAAAGCCCAGAAGCATCCTCAGATCCGCGCCAGGAGCAAGAAACCGATGCCGAATTCCTTCGGAGAATACTTGAAAAGAAGGACAGAGAGGCTACGGAACAAGCAGCCAATATAAAACGAATGGCCCTTCTCTTCCAAGACATGGTAGGTATCATGATCCAACCGGATCCTCCAGCCGAAGATCCCCCGATTGTCCTCGAAGAAGACAAAGGAAAAACGTCAAATCCACCTCCAGCTCTTTCAACAGCCAAAGAGAAAACAATCTCTAAGGCCGCCCTGGATGATTATATAGCTCAGCAGATACGAGTTCACCAGGAGAACGAAGCGGATGGACAAGTTGTTAGAACTGGGCGACCGTACCCAGGCTGGTATGACCAGATAAAATATCCACCGGGCTACACGATCCCAAAATTCCATGTCTACAAGGGGACAGGCAATCCCCATCAACATGTCACCCAGTTCATGGCTCTTTGTGGTAACACCGGTGGCGATGATAAGCTCTTGCTTCGCCAATTCGTCGGCAGTTTATCGGAGACAACGTTTGAGTGGTATTTCGAACTTCCAAATGACTCCGTCAAAACTTTCGCTGAAATGGAGTTGTTGTTTACCCGCAAGCGCCAGCGAACGTACTCCAATCACGGCATTGATCAATGCCAGGATGAAACCAGGCGAGACATGGGTTCAGCACGCAATCCGATGGCGGAATTTGTGGTCGAAGTGCGAACAACGCACTGAAGAAGCACCAGCGGTGGGAATGTTCGTGGGCACCCTAGACCCTCATGCAACTATTTCACAGTTCATGATGTTCTTCAAACCGACCACGTTCCAGGCTTTAATCGATAAGCTAACCCAGATGGATCAAATGGGTCACAGACCGTCTCCCCCGAAGCCGGAACCTCGGAACAACAAGGGTAAAGGGAAGGCGATCTTCGTTGCGAATACCCAACAGTAGCCCAGTGCCCCAAAGCTAGCAGATCAACTGGAGAAGAGATGGCGCTATTTCAATGAGAAAATGAAGCGTCCTTACTCATTCCCACGGGACAAAACGAAGAGGTTGTTCGAGCTGGCAGTGCGCAACTGGCTTATCAACTTACCAAATCCAAGACGACCGCCGCAACCCAGCGAGATAAATAATCCCAATTATTTCCCTTACCACCAAACGGTAAGTCACCCGATCGAGGATTGCTTCGTCTTCAAGGGATGGATCGAGGATCATTACCTACAAGGCAAGTTTGCGTTGTCCAAGAAGTGGAAGGTAAACCCGCCACAACCGCATATGCCTAAGAAGATGGACACACCATGGGAGGTCGTGCTTTCAGCCAAAACCAAAAGGATGCTGACTGATCTCCAGACATGCCCAGCGATCAGGTGAAAGAACCCACTGGAACCCCAGATTATCGAAGGGATGCTAAAGCCGCGCCCAACTCCAAAGATTGGTGACGATAGCCAAAGTGCTCACACCGAGCCGTCAAAATCTTCGAAAAAGAAGAAGAAATCCAAGAAACTCGTGAAGTCTGGCGACAAGCGCACGGACCTACAGAAACAGATCGACGCGCTAGAGAAGTATAATCAGAAGGCGCGGACTCCAGTCACGCTCCAAGAGTTCCTCAGCCACGTCCTTGAGAACGAAGATGATAGAGAAGATTCGTCGGATGGATCTGAGGAGTACGTGGCAAGTTGCCACGTAATTGTTCAGACCATACTATTGCATTCTCCATTCCCCTATTCTTATCCGTTTTATAAATAAACAGGTACTCTTGACGCACGTTTGTTGCATATTACAGGATACAGGTTTCTGGAGCAAATACAGAGAAAAAGACACAAAACGACAGAAAAAGGGACTTTTGACCAACAAACAGACGGATCTTACTCAAGCCGAGACGAAGAACAGTGCAAGGTCCAAAAAGACGAAAGTGAAACGGTCAAAAGATACGTACAAGTTTTCACTAAAAATCTGGAGAAGACCCAGAAGCAAAAAAATAGAAAACAAGTATAAAAATAAAGAGCCCAAGAACCCCTGAACCAAGCCCAAAATTCCCAGAGTCCAATTCCATTCTTTGGCCGCGGAAGCGCGGCCAAACCCAGCCTGGCGCCGCGGTTCCGCGGCCATATAAGGCCCGTGTCGGTGCAGTTTTTCTGTGCTGGTGCGTCGGTGCGGGTGTTGGGATTTTCAGTGGGCAAATCTGTAATTGCACATATGCGAGAGCCTGTAACCCTAGTTTCCTTGTTTACTTATAAATTGTAATCAAAAATTGTAAAACCCTATGCCTCTTTTCAATCAATAAATTTCAGAATTTCTAGGAGATAAATTCAGATCTGTTCTATATTTTTTGGGAGGAGCCGTCAACTTAGGAAGGTAAATTATGTCTTTCTTTCTTTTAATTAGTATGCCTTATCATACCCTAATGAGCGAGTAATCTCCTCGCTTGTTAGGGTTAGCCTTAGGGAAAGGGTTGAGAGATGAGATCTCTCACCCCTTTCAATGCCACCTTCACCTAATGAATTAGAACTCTATGCATACGCGCACAACCGCTCCCTGCGGCATCCTACCCCTCGAGGTAACGATGAACTGTAGTATAAAGGGCCGATTGCGTGCGTTTTCCATGGGGGTTAGGGTAATTATCAACAAAGGAAGGATACGAATCTAGAGGAAGAACATCTTCCCAAAAGATTCGGATCCACTTTATTGATAACTACCGTAACATCTAATAGATCTAAAAAAAGAAGGCATTGAAAGCGGTGAGGAAAACGTTAATCTCCAAAACTTCCCTTAAGCCTAACCCTAGCAAGACTCTTAATTAGATTAATTAGATCCAGTTTTTATAGATTTTTATAAACCAACCAAAACGACATTTTGAATCAACTCGTTAAAACACATAAAAAAAATTTACCCGTCTCTGTGGATCGACCCGTACTCACCGGCTAGCTGCGAAGCGACGCCGTTTCTGATTGCGGTAAATACAAGTTTTGACATTAATCAAATGGCGCTGTTGCCGGGGATGGCGTAATTTTTATTTTTGTGAATTTTCGGGTTGATATAAATTTTAAAAAATTATAAAAATCTGAAAATATAAAAAAAAATACAAAAATTATCAACTTTGATCTGTTTGAAGGGTTTTCTGTTTGAATCTTGCAGGAACAGCAAAGACTTTTGGATCTGGAGTTTTACAGAAGGTCAAAATAGAAAAGGGAACATAAGAACAGAGAGGAATCACAAGTACAGAGCAGCACAAAATTTTCCAGAGGCTGAATCCACCAAGGTGCCACGCTTCCGCCGCATAACTAGGCTTCCTGCCGCGGTTCCGCGCTCCTCTTGCCACGTTAGCGCATCATTTTTTGCACGGTTTGCTCTCTTTTCTTCCCCTCTGCAACCTCCATATCTCCACTGTAAAAATTTTCTGCAGGTTTCTTTGCGCTAAAAAAATCTTCTACCCCCTTCTAAATAACAGATTTTCTGCAGGTTTCTTTGCGCCGCGCTAAAAAATTGATTGCAAGTGAAATTTTATTGTTTTGCATAATTTAACCGGAGTCTAAGGGGCTAATTGACCAAACTCAGATTGGGTGGGGATTTCATTACCCTTCCCAGGACCCCAGAAAACACCTAAAGTATTTTGCATCGACCGCAATTAATTAAAAAAAGATTAGACTTAGACCTAAGGACATCGAGCTCAATAGGAAAAGGACTAGTATAGGCATCGGCCGTTTATCCTAACCGACTTTGCGGTGTCTAGGCTAGTGGTTATTAATTAGGCCCACTGTAGTGGTGGTTCCTTCCCACTTACCTGGCCGTACTTGTCCGTGAAGAGGCGGTTTGAGGTCCTATTTCTAGCCCTAGTTAGGAGCTGTCTAGCAGACCTAGGCAACCCTAGATCTAGGTCAGATTGTGCATGTGTGGTTGATTACATTTGTGTCACGAGTCCCTTTTCAAAAACCTTTTTTGCAAAACTCTCACATAAATTAAAAAAAAATAAAGAAAAATCTTTTCAAAACTTGCTACTTGCCGCTAAGAAAACTTGCAACTCACTTCCAATCACTTCCCTCCATTGACGTTATCTTACCCCCACATTCTGTTTTTCTATTTTTTTCTGACTACACTACCCCTTTTAGTGTATGTCATTTTGGACTAGGGATACTAACGCCCGATTAGTCCGTGTTTCGTTGGTACCGACCGACGAACCTTTCGACGAACCCTTCGTCGACGTTCCCTCCATCTCCTTACCTCCATCTTCAAATTCTTCTTTCGAAGATATGTCGGGATTCAACCCCAACGATACCTTACCGACGGGAATGATTCCACCTCCGTTAGGTGCGAATAACCCGAATCTTTCGCCTGTTGTAGAGCCCGCACGAGTTGCGCTCCAGGATCTCTTCTACCCCGTCCGCACTTCTTTACCTACATGTCTTTCACCCCCACCGGCAAATGGGGACAACTTTGAAATAAAACCACACTTCATCAATATGCTGCCTAAATTTCATGGTTTGGAATCCGAAGATGCGTATATTTTTATTAATAAATTCCAAAATGTGTGTGCTATGATGAAGACAGCCCAATTAAGTGATGACGCTATAAGGCTAAGGGTCATTCCTTTTACCTTATGTGACCTAGCCGAGAAGTGGCTATACAGCACCGCATCACATTCCATTAGAAATTGGGACGAGTTTGTGAGAGCTTTTCTGAAAAAGTTCTATCCTCATCACAAAACTGCTAGAATCCGAAACGAGATTATACAATTTTCACAGCTTCCTTCCGAACCATTTTGGAAGTGCTTCGAGAGATTTAAAGACCTACTTGTTCAATGCCCTCATCATGGGATAGAAAGTTGGCAACTTTGCCAAACATTATACGAGGGATTGAACGCAGCAACGAAGCAGTTGCTAGAAACAATATGTCAATGTCATTTTCTCTCCAAGTCTAGCGACGAAGCTTGGCAGTTTCTTGAGGATCTTAGTGAGCAAACAATTCAGTGGGAGAGTACCAAGACCACATCATCTTCTAGTGGTCAATCTAGGGCAGGCATACATCAAGTAGATATGTCGATTGCTATGAAGGCCGAGATGGCCTCACTTATGAAAAAGCTAGAAGCCATTGAGACAAAAATCTCATCGTCTTCTCCTGCCCCTACTCTACCTACACGAACTGTTTGTGCTTGTTGTTCTAATCCATCACATCTAACCGAAGAGTGTCCTTATAATACACCTATTCAAGGACAGGATCAAGTCAATGCTGCATTTCAGCAACGACAAAGAAACGATCCGTACTCTTCGACATACAATCAGGGGTGGAGGAGTCACCCAAATCAACAGTTCCAAGGGAATAACAATTTTCAAAGACCTCCTCCACAACAACAACAAGCACCTCCACAAACTCAAAACCAGCAACCTTTCCAACAACAACCTTATACAAATCAAACGAACAATTTGGTTCAACCTAATGATGATAAGGTTATCTCGCTCGAGAAAAGTCTAGAAGCATTTCTCAAGCAATCTACAGAATCCGCAGCAAGATTTGAAAGTTATGTTCAATCTTTAATGAATAACAATGCCTCACACGATCAAAGTATCAAATCTATTGAGGCACAAATTGCACAATTAACTATTGCGTTGAGCGAGAGAGAAAAAGGAAAGCTTCCATCTCAACCATTGCCCAATCCCGGTCACACGCAAAACGCATATCCCAATCACAATGTAAATGCGGTGACCACGTTGAGATCCGGAAGAGAGTTGCAAAATAATGTGGGAACTCATGATGACATCCCCGCCGGTGGTCCTTCTTCTTCTTTTTCTTCGTTTTCTCCATCGTCATCTTCCCCTTCTTCATTTTCTTCACTTCCTTCTTCACCTTTTTCTTTAGAGCCTATTCTCCACCCTTCACACGGCTCTATTTCTTCTAGCTCGAACGGACCCATTTCTAACAACACGAACACATCTACACCGGGATCCGTTCCTAATCCACACTCTACTCCACAGACATTTGACTCAACGAATTTTCAAAATGCTCCATTCCCAAACAGGTTGAGTCCTAATAAACCAAATACACAAGTGGAGAAGATTGTGGAGATATTTAAGCAGGTTAGTATAAATATACCTCTCTTGGATGCTATCCAACAAGTCCCTTCATACGCGAAAATCTTAAAGGGCTTATGCACCTCGAAGAGAAAGGCATCTCAAGTACCCAAGAAAGTGCTAGTGGCTAGTGCAGTAAGCAATGCTATTAACCACCATCAAACCTTACCCCAAAAACGAAAGGACCCCGGCTGTCCTACGATTTCCATCACAATTGGGGAGAAGAAAATTAATCGAGCACTTTTAGATCTTGGGTCTAGTGTTAACCTAATTCCCTACTCCGTGTACGAACAATTAGGGGTTGGAGAGTAGAAACCCACTCGTTGCACTCTCCAAATGGCTGATCGATCAATCACCCATCCAAGGGGTCAACTAGAGGATGTGTTGATCAAAGTCGGAGAGTTTATATTCCCCGTTGATTTTATTGTTATAGATACACAACCTGTTGCTAACCCAAGAAACCAAATTCCGGTGATCCTCGGTCGACCATTTTTGGCCACTTCCAATGCTGTAATAAACTGTCGCAATGGCTACATGACTCTATCCTTTGGGAAGATGTCTAGTGAGTTCAATATTTATAAGATGGGAAGTCTGCCCCCCATGCCTAAAACGAGTACACGAGAAGTTTGCTCTATTCACGAAATCACGCAGGAGGACTGCGAGCTTGAAAGATTCTTGTTTAATGAAAACAGTTTTGACGCCACTAGTGCGTCCCTCCTTGAGCCTACCACCGTTGACACAACCGATGTTGATTATGAATGTTTTACTTTTTCGGATGATGATGACTCACAGCCCGAATATGAGGCTTTTGAATTTTTGGATGAGTTAGTCGAGCCTTCCGAATCGGTTTTCTGCAGTGATTTCGAACCTGTGTTGGAGTCCTTTGAGTTCGAGGTAGATTCCACAATGATTCTTTCGCCTCCGATACTCGAACTCACGCCCTTGCCGTCTCACCTTAGATATGCTTACATAGGTGAGAATGAGACCCTTCCCATTATCATATCGGCCTCTCTAGCCCTCGAGCAAGAGAACGCCCTCTTAACGGTCCTACAAGATAGGCGGCAAGTTTTCGGTTGGACTATGGCGGACATCGAGGAGATAAGTTCCCTCATAATTGAATATCATACACAATTGATGGATGATGCCAGGTCACTAGAGGACCCACAGAAACATCTTGGGGGTATTGTGGTGAGTCAACCTCCTCCTTTAGAAGTTGAAATACCCCCATTTCTTTTAATAAGCTACGAGAATGCCAACACTTTACTGATTGCTGATCATTTACATTATCGTTTCGATGCATCACCATCACCTGTATATTTACCTCCACACCTCCCATACCACTACTTCTATCTTCCCCAATTCTTTGCGGACCACCACAACTTATTCTTCCACCAACCAATATTCTTTACTGATAAATTTTTCAACTGGTTGGTGTTGACTTTTGGTCGATGCAAAGTTTGGCTGTAATGTCTAACATAGTTTAAATGAAGTTTGGGGGAAGGCCTTTTTGTATATATTTTTGTTTTTCTTAACAATAAAAAAATTATAAATAAATAAACAGGGAAGTGCCGGTATTTTGATCCTCTTAGTTTAGTATGACAGTGAGGACACTGTCAAGTTCAAGTTTGGGGGTATGCTCGGTACGTCTTCTTCCTTCGCATTCATTTGTATATATTTTTGCATTTGCACACTTATTTTAAAACCCATAAAAATTGAAAATTTTCAAAAATTATAAAAAATTATTGTATTCAATTTTGGCTAATTGACTTTAGTTTGACAAATAGGTCAACTAGCTAGGAACAACTAGATATTAGACTTAGTAAGTTAAAAACCCTAAAGATAACCTTCCTTAAAGTTTAACGGTAGAAAGTATATGCCTTGTAGTTTATTTAGAAATAGGCAAATTTTAAGTTCGCTTCTTGGGCTAAGTCGAAACATGGGAAGAATATTGATGTTCTTATTAGAATATAAGTTTGAAAAATAGTTCCTAGCTTAAGTCTAGATTCTGAAAATATATACCCTACAAATTGCACAATCACGCACCTTGAACCTTGGAATAGTAGAAGAGACCTTGAAATGCTCTTGTCTAAAAGTCCTTAGTACAATGAAAATAAAGAAAAAAAAAAGGTGAATAAAAAATGGACACTGGTTTTTGTGATTACTTAAGGCCGTAAAAAATAGAAAAATCTTTAGCGAGGGTGCTTCATCACCCAGTGCCTTAGACCAACTGGTTTGGGAGTCACTGCTAAAAGCCTTGGGTATTGCAAAAACTAGGAAGTACGCTTTAAAGTGCTAACACATCTTGTAATCGGTTGTTGGTACCTCAAGAAGTATTAACAGTCGCATGAAGGATGTGTAAGCGAAATTCAAAATTAACGAATTAATAAGTGCTTTGGATAATGGACGAGAGTACGATTGCTTGATTTGAACTTCCAAGTGTAGGGGTGATTTTTACATACACGTAGGGATATGTGATTGGAATTTAGATAAGAGAGAGGAATGAAAAATAGAACTTATATCTTTAATAGAGTTTATAGAAATTCCTAAGTCGAGATGGAACCCTAGAAGGAAGACTTAAGAGATGCCGAAAGCTATGTAAGTCTATAGTACATATATAATATTAAGTTAGATGATGAGGAAGTGTGAAGAATGTGGGTGGATAATTTACAGGTCGACGATAATAGAATTCCTCGTTAGAAAACCTAATTGGAGAACAAAAGTCAATGGGCCAAATTGATAGGATTTTATGGGTGTAATCCGCTGAAAACCCTCAGGAGACAACACTCCTCCTACTAGGGACACCTAGAGGTTTAACGGCTTGTTGCACGAGCTCAGTGCAATCGCGTTTCCCTGCGAAAGTGCGGTTAGGATTTTAGTGAATAAATAATAAGTTTGCTCGAGGACGAGCAAAAGGTAAGTTTGGGAGTATTTGTTCAGACCATAATATTGCATTCTCCATTCCCCTATTCTTATCCGTCTTATAAATAAACAGGTACTCTTGACGCACGTTTGTTGCATATTACAGGATACAGGTTTCTGGAGCAAATACAGTGGAAAAGACACAAAACGACAGAAAAAGGGACTTTTGACCTGCAAACAGACGGATCTTACTCAAGCCGAGACGAAGAACAGTGCAAGGTCCAAAAAGACGAAAGTGAAACGGTCAAAAGATACGTACAAGTTTTCACTAAAAATCTGGAGAAGACCCAGAAGCAAAAAAATAGAAAAGAAGTATAAAAATAAAGAGCCCAAGAACCCCTGAACCAAGCCCAAAATTCCCAGAGTCCAATTCCATTCTTTGGCCGCGGAAGCGCGGCCAAACCCAGCCTGGCGCCGCGGTTCCGCGGCCATAAAAGGCCCGTGTCGGTGCAGTTTTTCTGTACTGGTGCGTCGGTGCGGGTGTTGGGCTTTTCAGTGGACAAATCTGTAATTTCACATATGCGAGAGCCTGTAACCCTAGTTTCCTTGTTTGCTTATAAATTGTAATCAAAAATTGTAAAACCCTATGCCTCTTTTCAATCAATAAATTTCAGAATTTCTGGGAGATAAATTCAGATCTGTTCTATATTGTTTGGGGGGAGCCGTCAACTTAGGAAGGTAAATTATGTCTTTCTTTCTTTTAATTAGTATGCCTTATCATACCCTAATGAGCGAGTAATCTTTTCGCTTGTTAGGGTTAGCCTTAGGGAAAGGATTGAGAGATGAGATCTCTCACCCCTTTCAATGCCACCTTCACCTAATGAATTAGAACTCCATGCATATGCGCACAACCGCTCCCTGCGGCATCCTACCCCTCGAGGTAACGATGAACCGTAGTATAAAGGGCCGATTGCGTGCGTTTTCCATGGGGGTTAGGGTAATTATCAACAAAGGAAGGATACGAATCTAGAGGAAGAACATCTTCCCAAAAGATTCGGATCCACTTTATTGATAACTACCGTAACATCTAATAGATCTAAAAAAAGAAGGCATTGAAAGCGGTGAGGAAAACGTTAATCTCCAAAACTTCCTCTAAGCCTAACCCTAGCAAGACTCTTAAGTAGATTAATTAGATCCAGTTTTTATAGATTTTTATAAACCAACCAAAACGACATTTTGAATCAACTCGTTAAAACACATAAAAGAAATTTACCCGTCTCTGTGGATCGACCCATACTCACCGGCTAGCTGCGAAGCGACGTCGTTTCTGATTGCGGTAAATACAAGTTTTGACATTAATCAGTAATCTCTCACTCATCGATAAACGATGAAGAAACTCCTTGTACCGAGAAGCTGGGGGCAGATCCTAAGCCGGAACTTTTGGGGCCATCAGATGAAATAATTGATGCATTCCTGAACACGGATCTTTTGAAAAGTAAAGCTGATCGGGAACGTGAGACGGCCATATTTGAAAGAGCCAAACGCCGGCGACTAGATGAAAGAGTCGAGACACTCCAGCCGAATCAAGGAACATCCGTCGCGGATAAAAACAAGTTCAAAACGAGGAAAAGGTTTGCTAAAGCTATATCAATGGCAATGAAGCTACCATCCTCCGAAGGAAACACTCCCGGTGAAGCGAAGATGCATCCTAGCTACTGCTCATATCACCGAAAGATTGCGCACCCCATTGAAGAGTGAAATGCTTTTAAAAGATGGTGGCAGGGATATGTTGCTCACCGGCAACATTTTAAGCGGATGAAACGCAGAACTCGTCGAGAGCAAAGAAGTACGACCGAGGAGCATAAAAGAACTACCGGTAACTGTCGTACGGTCAACGCCGGAGGATCATAGGTTCTCACCTTTGGGAGCGACTCTGACGAGGAAATGGCTCTGGGCTCTCTCTTTAAAGAATCCATCTTAGAGAAAAAGGAAGAACCAAAGGCCTGCGAAAACATTCAGCTGCGCAATCGCACGCTTCCAGAAAAGAATCTCGGGCCCGCAACTAGAAAAAATAAGGGAAAGGAAAAGGTCGCTGAGGATATCGCCTTAGATGACCAAGTCATGAAAGAGCTGACTGCCAAAGACCCGCCAAGGAAAGATAAGGTGGACTACAACGTCCTAGCGCACCTGAGGATGCTACCCTCTCAGCTCAGCATTCTCGACGCCCTCTTATTATCAAAAGAAGCGAGAGATTCATTAATCAAGGCACTGCAAGAGCCCGAGCAATTCCAAGCCTTCCTGCCGAAGAAAAGATGATGGATGAGCTAGAGGAAGTACACACAGCCGATATCACCTTCGGCGATGAAGACCTCCTCCTCGGGACGTGCGACCACAACCGTCCCTTATATGTCTCCGGATACTGTCACGATATCAAGATAGGCAAAATCCTAGTCGATAATGGATCCTCCGTCAATCTCCTTAATGTACGGGTGTTGAAGGAAATATGCATGAGCGTTCAGCACCTCGCTCGTGATAAAATTACCATCTCCGGTTTCGACTCCCAGTCATCACGAACTCTCGGATCTGTGATACTAACATTACGCTTCGGACTACTCATCACGGATATTAAGTTTCATGTCATTGACGCCAAGACCTGCTATAATGCTTTGCTCGGTCGTCCTTGGTTACACGAGTACAACATCATCCCTTCTACGCAACATCAGTGTATGAAGTATTTCAAGGATGGTCTCGAGTATACCGTAACAGGTGAGTTGAACCCATTCTCCGTGAATGAAGTCTGCAAGTAAGAAGATGCAAAATACTTCTTGCCAAATTTCGAGGACACAGAGAGATGTCACAAACCGGAGAACAAAGCCGTCATCACCATTCCTGTCTTCGGGAGTGATACCGAGGAAGAAGAAGAGATAGTTTATGCTGGGCCGTCTCGACGCAACAACCGGGGACCGTCTGCCCCCATGTTGATCTTTGGAAGCGACTCGGAAAATGAGGTTAATGTTGTGTTCTCCAGTCGGCCGTCAATACAAGCATTCGCTGGTGATAATCAGAGTTTGCAAATTACCATGATTCCGCGGGATCACTACAAAGATCTCGACGCACTTGAAGCTTACAGTATGCAAGACCTGCGAACATTTTACGTCCCTCCCAGGCGAAAAGGTGAAAAGGCGATCCTATTCTATCAGTCCACGGAAACAAGAGTGGAGAAAGAAATCTGGCACGGCACGGATTCTACACTTGACAGGCTCCAACCCATCCGTCTGCCCAAATATTACACGAACGGACTAAAAAGGCTATTGAAGCGCCAAGGGGTACCTTTCAAACAGACTATTCGACAAGCTCGGTTCTACAACAGGATTTGGGATGTCCCTGGGACTCAGCGCAAGTTGCCCAACGGAAGAATGGAAATGCTATGGCTTGGATATGTGAAATCCGGGAAACGGGAACGAGTTCATGGTAGCTACGCCATAAATAACTTCGATGAAGAAGAGGACACCCTGTGAGAAAGCGCCGACCCCGCACCAAAACAAGATCCTCTAATCAAAATGCCGAGTCCGTCATTTGAAGAACGAATGGACAAGCTTATCAGAGAAGCGGGTCAGAAAATTCGAGACGATAATAACCGCGAAACGACCATCTATGAGAAAGCCAGGACGCGACGCCTTCTTCGACAGGCCGCGAAAGATGAAAATGCTCCTCCCTGTCAACCTGTTGTGCAAAAGGCCCGACGCAGAGGCAGAAACAAGTCAAAGAGCAGAAAAGGCGTTCGACAACGACAAAGCGAGACTAAGAAGTCACGCTGTCGAGAATCAAGCGGTCCGGATTTGTCCCTTATGAAGAAAATGAGTCGAGCATACTCTTTTCCTCAAGATAAGACAAAGAAGATACTTGACCTCGCTATAAAACATTAAATGATTACACTTCCAGAGTCTAAACACCCCAAGCAAGCAGGCGAAATCTCTTACCCAGACTATTGCTCTTATCACCGAGCAATAGGATACCCTCTCGAAGATTGCTTCACCTTCAAGAACTGGGTCGAAGATCAATATCAGCTTGGCAAGTTCGCTCTATCCGACAGTTGGAAGATAACTCCGCCACAAAAGCATGAACCCAAAGCCATGAGAGTAGAACCAGACCCACATCGGTCTTGGAAGCGAGCTCGTGCTTGTCATATGATAACGGTATCAAAAGAAGAATCTAAGAATATAGTTGATCTCCCCTGGTGCTTCGAAAACGATGATGACAAGGTGATCTCAGAGTTTCCACCGGCACCAAAAGAGCTAGAAGATTGAATACATACCACTGCAGATAATGTAACGTTTTGAAAATCGTTTTGGTGAAATTTCGGAAAATCGGAAAAATAAGAGGGTTTTCTGTAAAAAGTCAAAATACAAATATCTTTATTATAAAATTAAATATACATATTCTAGCTATGAAATTGCTAGTATTTTGTGTTTATTTAGCCACTGGTGAAATTTTAAATTTTCTGAAAAATTTTCCGAAATTAATTATTTTAATATTATTTTAAGCCGTCCCTAATACATTTAATTAGGGCAAATTACAAATTGGAATAGTTGAAACAAATTTTGTGCAACATAACACATTAAAAAAAAATTATCATGTGGATTTTGAAATGAAATGGTTTGCCAAAACGGTTTAGAAAATATCAAAGAAAAAGAGGTTTTTTTTGTGAAATTAGTGTAAATGGTTTTGGGGGTATAATATGTATCTTTTTCTTTCCACACCCACACTCACACTCCACATTTTTCCTCCCCTCCTTGGCTGAATTTCAGCAGCCCCATGTTGTTTCCCCCTCACTTTCCCCACTTGAATTGTTAAAAGAAAAGAAAAGGAAATGGTAGAAATGAGAGTGGACTTTGACTAGGGTTGACTTGATATCATTTTTCCCCACTTTCTCCACCTCACTCTCTCTCCTCTCCCCCTTAATTCTAGCCGACCCCCCCTCCAACAGCAGCCCCCCAATTTTATCCCCTCATTTCTCATCAAAAACTTCATCAATTTGCCCCAAAAATCAAGTTAAAACCTCAAAAATTCTCCAATCCAACTCTTACCCATTATTTTTTTGCCCAAGCTAGCATGGATCTTGGAGAAAATTTGGCATTTTAGAGACTATGATCTTCATGTTGATCTCTTGATCATGAGGTATAAAAATTCTTCCATATTTGTTAATTGTTAGTTGTATGTTTAAAGCAAACTTGTTTAGGTGTTTAAAAGAAAATATAAATAAAGGGGTTTTGAATTCAAGTTTAGAAATTCAAGTGGATGGTTTTGGATTATAGTTAGGGTTTTGTTGTATGATTATGGTTGTAAGTGGAATTCTTCTTTTTGTGGAATGTGAAACATAATCAAATTGTTAGCTGTAAATTGTTAAGTTGAAATTGTAATATTTAAGCTATTTTACTTACTAGATTTTTGGAAAATTATTGAATGTCTTAGATTAAAATGTAATTATGGTTTCATAGCATTATTAATATTATATAAGTGGTTTAATGCCTTTGGACCATGCAAAACCAAGCTTAATTGTTAAATTATGAATTTTGATTTAAAAAGAGTTAAAATCGGTATGTTTGCAAACTAGATTTTGAGATTGATATTGAGAATTAAATTTAAAATCTAATTAACATTGGTATGACTTAATTAAGATAGTTAGTGAGCCTTATGGCCATTAGTTTTGTTAAAACATCATGTTTTGTACAAAAACGGGTAAATTTTGCTTGCTAGATTTTCGGAAAAATAGCCTTTAAAGTGAATTTGAGGTTTTTGTGAATTGCAACCTATTTCATATTATAATTAGTGCTTGTGATTGTACAAATGAGTGTGTTTGGGTTTTTCTCGATGGTTTGGCGTTTGTACGCCGACATCGAGGGTTTTTAAGTTGATTTGTGGAAGCAAACCATAGGTTTTGACCTATGTGGGATTCGTGAGTCGTTTTGGTCATGAGTCGGATTTTAATGCGATACGGTGCGTTATGATATGTAGATACCCCATGTGGGCTTCGAGACGACAAGCAAGCGCGTGCCGACGTCGGCACGCGCTTGCGAGGACCAGGTGAGTAGATTTATATCTATGGGGAGAAGTCGGGTGGATGGCGTATAGCACCCCCGCAGTCCGTGGTGGTGTATACGGATGCGTATACACACCAACAATTATTATATGTTATTTAGGATTAATAACGATGTTCAGGATGGATATTGGTGTGTTGGATTATTTTAGTGTTGCGAACCCTAGGGTAGTGTTGCACTACACATACACACATACATACTTGCATACATTCCTATTTATATGTGCTCATGTGATTCTTTATAGTTATGTGTTCACATGGGTATGGGACTATGTGTTCACATAAGGATTTGAGAATGATACTTGGAATTGAGCTGAGTTGATGAGATTTGTTTTGTGGTTGTGATATCGGTGATATGGCAGGATTCGTACTTGAGGTACGTCCTGGTGTTATAGAGGATCTTAGGACGACGATACGGGTGAATAGTGTTATTAATAAAATGGTCGACATGTGATCGTGATATAAGATATGATATGCTAGGATATTGATACTAGGCCGTATTGGGCGATGTATACCCCTTGATGATGACATGTGCTAATGATATCGGTTTGTACGAGATTGTCGATCAGTAGTCAGATCATGAGTATATTGAGGATATTAGTATTGTACTAGATATAGGTCAGTACCCTAGACTATGATCTTGAATAAAGAGGATACCAGAGGAATGGTGTGAGGAATATGATATTGACCCGTACCCAGATTTGGGGATGCCGTACGACGGATTTACGTACGAGCTATATATTGATGATTGATCCGCACTCTTGACTTGGGATGCCTGATTATAGATATGGTATCGGATGTGATATTATTGAGGCAGGATCACCGACTATACATATACAGGTATGTATATGTATCGACTCAGACGATAGGCGGTTTCCTTACCTGTAGTTCAGCTTGTTAGTTCAGTCGTATAGTTTAGTGTAGTTGTTAGATTAGATTAGACTCCTACCTATTTCAAAACTAATTAATCGTGGGTATTTTAAAAGGCAGCCCAAGGGATCCTACGGATATTTCAAAAGACGTATCTTTTCATAAAAACACCGTAGCCCCTATTTTCAAAGCCCCATGATTCGTGTTATTTCAAATGGCACCATTGTTTAATATTTAGCTCCCGCTCATTTTGGTTGCTCGCTCCGCATCGCATACTTACATTGTTATTTCATATTGCATCGTTGATATTATGTTGTTAGGACACCAGCACCATTACCGATGATGCGTATGTACCACGTACACTTACTTGCCGGCTCACACACATCTTCATCGGTAATTGCCATGTCACGCACACCCTAGAAAATATTATTGCTTATCGTTGCTTGATAGCTGGTAGTTTGACATGATATTAGTGTACTTACCTTATATGCCAGCTTAGATATTGTAGTTATTACTGTCGCTTCATGCATACCGTTATTCATTGTTATGCCGCATTCATGCATTCTCATGCATATATTCACTTTTTACGTGCTATTGAGGTTTTGGATTCGGATTTCCATGAGATTTTCTGGATTTGGGGAAAACCGCAAAACATATACAAACTTCTTCTTTCTTTTTTTAAATGAAAAGCGCGGTTTTTCCCATGATGTATGAGTCGTCCACCATGAGTTTGCTGATGGATTTCGAGACCCGATTCGAGGAGTTGGATGAACCGTTTCGGGTACATGGTGGACCCGGTAAGGTACCCTGGGGCAAGAAGCGCGTGATGATGACGATGTGAGCCTGGCAGGGGAGCACTACCTACCGGTGATTTTACCCGACGCGTCGGATATCCGGAGGATACCGTCGTGGTCTTGAGATGGATGGTAGGGGCCGGTCTGGACTGACGGCGTCCTAGATATTGTGATTGAGACATTGAGATTTCGAGATATTGAGGTACAGAGACTGTGATACAGAGATATCGAGATATTGGGATTACGTTTTGTGCCGATGCTAGGCACTATTTTATGCTGATTTCATTATGATACCTCATTTTAAAAATACAAAGAAAATCTCACTAAATTATGAAAACAGAATCTTCATTTACATGTATTCTGTTTTCATGCATTCATACCTCATTCATATGATATATTGCTACCTGAGGTACTGACACGGGCACATGAGATTACACTCGGGTTAGATATTTACCATAGCCTTGTTATAGGTTACATGTTATATATATAATTGAGGATATATTATGATCTTTGACCTAGGTTGCGTTATTTATGCGATTTCTTTCTGTAGATATTTTTCTATTCACGAGTTGGCAACTCACCCCCGTTGTGCCCCAGTTTCTTGCAGCTTGCCGTACAGGTTTCATTACAGCTTTGCGGGCATAGTTTCGTTCGGGTGATTTACTAGTAGGTGGGTTTACTTGTATCGTACCCCTATTATATATCTTGTATATCATTATTCTGTTGAATCTAGAAGTTCCATCAACCAAACATGTTTTATTTTTGAGATAGAGACCAGTGATGTTATTCTTTCGACCTTAGAGTCGCGCGTTGTATTTCTGTGGATTTCTTGTTGTTTTGAGTTTCTATTTGAGTTTTGATCCTCGCCCTTGGCGTTGTATATTATATTGCTTGTGTGGTTGTGGCCGTCGATTGACGAAGAGCTAGCTCCCGCTTGGAGATGCCTTTTTATTGATTTCGTATACTATTCATGTTGTATCCCGTTTGGGAGCCAGTATTTACAAAGGAGACTCTGCCGAAATTTTCAGGAAATACTTGATGTTTTTAAAACCGCATAACTCGGCTTATGTTATTAAAACTACTTGATTTTAAATTGGTTTTCCTTCACTCTACTACTTTTCTTGGTTTGGATTTCTGGGTTTTCGGTTTACTTAGCTTACGTACGCCTCGAGACGTTCGTAGTTTAAGTGACGGTCATGTTCCGTACTTTCGGGTCGTGACAAAGTTGGTATCAGAGCGAGGTTTTACCTTCGGAGCATAGGATGACCCTTGGTTAATGGAATAGGTGACTAAAGTAGAGTGACGTACCGTAGGTATGTTCCGCGGCATATTTACGATACGCTACTCTACTTAAGAAGCCTTAGGATATACATTTCTTTACTCAGTATTATATTCATTCTGATCTAGCCTCATCAGTACCAGTTATGGTTTTGCTGCCACGATTACGGGCAGGGAGAGCTACAGCTAGAGTTGCGGTCAACACGAGCTCGTCACGAGGACTGACCAGGGCGAAATTCCGGCAACACACGATTGCAGAGATGTGTCTTTTTACTGTGTTTCCGCGCCACGAGCATTTGGCGGATCGCCTTTATGAGGTTCTCGGATGTGTTGATCGACACTAGAGGATTGAGCCAATGATAGAGGCCAGCCAGATTTTAATGACCGTTGGTGTGTTGCTTATTCATGATGATCGAGGCACTGTTCAGCGTGCAGACGAGTGAGCCAATTATTGCTGCGAGTGATGAGATACCGCCCCATATGTTGGAGCTATTGCGGGATGAGTAGTACGAAGAGATGATAGAAGGTCGCTAGTCACTCGATGATGAATGACTAGGACAGGTGGTTCGTTCGCCTACCCCGATGCGAGGTCATCAGATAGATTGATTTCAGCTAGAGATGACTTCACGCGGAGACGTTGGGAGTTGACAGAGATGATCGAATGTCAGAAACCTATTATTCCAAGTTTAAAGTAGTCAGAAAGACATGAAGGCAATTCTATGGTCCCTCTAGAAGAATGAAACCCTAACTCGACTTAATGACCGTGTGAAAGCCTTTGAACCTTCGGGTTTGCGGCAGTTCTACGGCGCCATTAGTGAGGCTTGGGTTTGCCCTTCTACGGCTGGACCACCGATGCTGTGGTATGTACTCGATACTATTAGACTGTGCCCAAGAGGTTGAGCTCATGGGGGATTATGAGGTTTTGACGACTCGATCGGATGGCTCGACTTAATTCGGATGCTAGGTGGTGAGATGCATTTCTTGGGAGACTCCCGATACGAGGATAGCCATTGGAGCTCAGTTCATGCAGCCACGACGAGACGAGTCCGAAGCGGTCGACATTAGAGAAAAATGGAGTAAAGAGGTCCGTACAAGATCTGGATATGATGACGTTCCCCTCCGCCGACATCAAAGATGCGATACGCATGCCAAGGCATTGTACTTGGATATACCTTCCAGAAGGAGTCGCGATGAGTATGCAGCCGTTCCGGAACGAGAACAGATCTAGTAAGGGACGATGACTTCCGAACAGTTCGGCAGAGACGAGATTTGGGAGAGATCCCGATAGGACCTTTCTGGAATGAATTACAAGAAGACCTTGACCCAAGAGTGGTCATTGTTACGCACACCAGCAGGCCAGAGTTCATGATCATCGACGAGACGTCCCACTAGTGACCGCGACAGTTGGCCCGAGATTCTTATAGGATGCGCTTGAGCGGTACTATTCCGCCATTATTGATTTCGATGTTTTGGATGATTTATTCGCATGATTTGATTTTGATGATTGAGGATTTACGATCTTTGCACAGTGTTGCACTTGATATCGTTTTCGTGCTTGGTTTCACATGTTTGTGATTTTACGGTTTTAGACATTTGAGTTAATTTTGTGCGTATATACGCACACGATTTGGTTTTAGCACGCGGTATAGTTCATATATGCTTGCAGTGCAGTGTTACGTATATTGTGCACTTAGATGCACTGGACTTCGATTTCGATTGTGATACTCGATATTTGTTTTGTGCACCTTATGCACCTGATTTGATTTTGCGCATGTTCGGCGCTTGATATTGGATTTCATGATTTCGTGCATGATGGATGCACATGATCTGGATTTTTGCGTATGTTGAGCCCATGTTTTGATATGCGATTTTGGTGCACACCAGATGCACTAAATCGATATTCTTCGTGCATGTCAGATGCACCCGTTTTGCTATCAGGCACATCTGCTGCCCTTGACAGATGTTTCGTGCACACCCGATGCACTTAGATATTGTTTATGTGCGCATGTATAGCATATTCATGGATTTTGATTTCCGTGCGCACCAGACGCACGTAGTATTCATATGCATATTTTGGGATTGATTTCTTATAGAGCAGTATGTTTTTATAATATTTGCTATGTGTTTTCGTACTGAGCAGGACTAGTCAGAGGACAGTACCTGAATGTATTTTGCATGCATTGATAGTTATTGAAGGAATTTCTAAAAAGCGAGCTATAGCATCAGTATTTACCTACGTGTCTGATATGACACGAAATGTTTAAAACAAGAAAACCCTTCCAAATTGTTTCCCAAAATGGCGGAACGTACAGTTCAAACAAAATGTATATATGTATATGATTATTTTCTTATGACAGACATCCGCCATTGTGCAGTGTTATGCGCATTGCACAGCGACTTTAAGAGATTTGGTATGCATTCCCTTCAGATATTTACATATATAGATTTGATATTTACGTGTATATTATCGAGTTATATCATATCGGTTTTGTATTAGATTTGACATTTGTGCCTTTACCATGACTTCGATGATTGCGGGATGCTTGACGGAGTTTTGATTTTGAGTTATATGCTCATTTTTCATGCGCATGCGCTGAGCTACGATTTGTTTTATCTATTTATGATTTCGGAGCCCCGACGACTTGATGGTTTTGTTTAGATATTTTAGTATTTGGGGGGAGTTTTAATTTAAATTCGGGGACCGAATTTCTTTAAGGGGAGAAGATTGTAACGTTTTGAAAATCGTTTCGGTGAAATTTCGGAAAATCGAAAAAATAAGAGGGTTTTCTGTAAAAAGTCAAAATACAAATATCTTTATTATAAAATTAAATATACATATTCTAGCTATGAAATTGCTAGTATTTTGTGTTTATTGAGCCACTGGTGAAATTTCAAATTTTCTGAAAAATTTTCCGAAATTAATTATTTTAATATTATTTTAAGCTGTCTCTAATACATTTAATTAGGGGAAATTACAAATTGGAATGAGTTGAAACAAATTTTGTGCATCATAACACATTAAACAAAATTTTATCATGTGGTTTTTGAAATGAAATGGTTTGCCAAAACGGTTTAGAAAATATCGAAGAAAAAGAGACTTTTTTGGTGAAATTAGTGTAAATGGTTTTGGGGGTATAATATGTATCTTTTTCTTTCCACACCCACACTCACACTCCACATTTTCCTCCCCTCCTTGGCTGAATTTCAGCAGCCCCATGTTGTTTCCCCATCACTTTCCCCACTTGAATTGTTAAAAGAAAAGAAAAGAAACGGAAAAGGTAGAAATGAGAGTGGACTTTGACTAGGGTTGGCTTGATATCATTTTTCCCCACTTTCTCCACCTCACTCTCTCTCCTCTCCCCCTCAATTCCAGCCAACCCCCCCTCCAACAGCAGCCCCCCAATTTTATCCCCTCATTTCTCATCAAAAACTTCATCAATTTGCCCCAAAAATCAAGTTAAAACCTCAAAAATTCTCCAATCCAACTCTTACGCATTATTTCTTTGCCCAAGCTAGCATGGATCTTGGAGGAAATTTGGCATTTTAGAGGCTATGATCTTCATGTTGATCTCTTGATCATGAGGTATAAAAATTCTTCCATATTTGTTAATTGTTAGTTGTATGTTTAAAGCAAACTTGTTTAGGTGTTTAAAAGAAAATATAAATAAAGGGGTTTTGAATTCAAGTTTAGAAATTCAAGTGGATGGTTTTGGATTATAGTTAGGGTTTTGTTGTATGATTATGGTTGTAAGTGGAATTCTTCTTTTTGTGGAATGTGAAACATAATCAAATTGTTAGCTGTAAATTGTTAAGTTGAAATTGTAATATTTAAGCTATTTTACTTACTAGATTTTTGGAAAATTATTGAATGTCTTAGATTAAAATGTAATTATGGTTTCATAGCATTATTAATATTATATAAGTGGTTTAATGCCTTTGGACCATGCAAAACCAAGCTTAATTGTTAAATTGTGAATTTTGCTTTAAAAAGAGTTAAAATCGGTATGTTTGCAAACTAGATTTTTGAGATTGATATTGAAAATTAAGTTTAAAATCTAATTAACATTGGTATGACTTAATTAAGATAGTTAGTGAGCCTTATGGCCATTAGTTTTGTTAAAACATCATGTTTTGTACAAAAACGGGTAAATTTTGCTTGCTAGATTTTCGGAAAAATAGCCTTTAAAGTGAGTTTGAGGTTTTTGTGAATTGCAACCTATTTCATATTATAATTAGTGCTTGTGATTGTACAAATGAGTGTGTTTGGGTTTTTCTCGATGGTTTGGCGTTTGTACGCCGACATCGAGGGTTTTTAAGTTGATTTGTGGAAGCAAACCATAGGTTTTGACCTATGTGGGATTCGTGAGTCGTTTTAATCATGAGTCGGATTTTAATGCGATACGGTGCGTTATGATATGTAGGTACCCCATGTGGCCTTCGAGACGACAAGCAAGCGCGTGCCGACGTCGGCACCGGCGAGCGAGGACCAGGTGAGTAGATTTATATCTACGGGGAGAAGTCGGGTGGATGGCGTATAGCACCCCCGCAGTCCGTGGTGGTGTATACGGATGCGTATACACACCAACAATTATTATATGTTATTTGGGATTAATAAGGATGTTCAGGATGGATATTGGTGTGTTGGATTATTTTAGTGTTGCGAACCCTAGGGTAGTGTTGCACTACACATACACACATACATACTTGCATACATTCCTGTTTATATGTGCTCATGGGATTCTTTATAGTTATGTGTTCACATGGGTATGAGACTATGTGTTCACATACGGATTTGAGGATGATACTTGGGATTGAGCTGAGTCGATGAGATTTGTTTTGTGGTTGTGATATTGGTGATATGGCAGGATTCGTACTTGAGGTACGTCCTGGTGTTATAGTGGATCTTGGGACGACGATACGGGTGAATAGTGTTATTAATAAAATGGTCGACATGTGATCGTGATATAAGATATGATATGCTAGGATACTGATACTAGGCCGTATTGGGCGATGTATACCCCTTGATGATGACATGTGCTAATGATATCGGTTTGTATGAGATTGTCGATCAGTAGTCAGATCATGAGTATATTGAGGATATTAGTATTGTAATAAACATAGGTCAGTACCCTAGACTATGATCTTGAATAAAGAGGATACCAGAGGAATGGTGTGAGGAATATGATATTGACCCGTACCCAAATTTGGGGATGCCATACGACGGATTTACGTACGAGCTATATATTGATGATTGATCCGCACTCTTGACTTTGGATGCCCGATTATAGATATGGTATCGGATGTGATATTATTGAGGCAGGATCACCGACTATACATATACAGGTATGTATATGTATCGACTCAGACGATAGGCGGTTTCCTTACCTGTAGTTCAGCTTGTTAGTTCGGCCGTATAGTTTAGTGTAGTTGTTAGATTAGATTAGACTCCTACCTATTTCAAAACTAATGAATCGTGGGTATGTTAAAAGACAGCCCAAGGGATCCTACGGATATTTCAAAAGACGTATCTTTTCATAAAAACACCATAGCCCCTATTTTCAAAACCCCATGATTCTTGTTATTTCAAATGGCACCATTATTTAATATTTAGCTCCCGCTCATTTTGGTTGCTCGCTCCGCATCGCATACTTACATTGTTATTTCATATTGCATCGTTGATATTATGTTGTTATGACACCAGCACCATTACCGATGATGCGTATGTACCACATACACTTACTTGCCGGCTCACACACATCTTCATCGGTAATTGCCATGTCACGCACACCCTAGAAAATATTATTGCTTATCTTCGCTTGATAGCTAGTAGTTTGACATGATATTAGTGTACTTACCTTATATGCCAGCTTAGATATTGTAGTTATTACTGTCGCTTCATGCATACCGTTATTCATTGTTATGCCACATTCATGGATTCTCATGCATATATTCACTTTTTACGTGCTATTGAGGTTTTGGATTCGGATTTCCATGAGATTTTCTGGATTTGGGGAAAACCGCAAAACATATACAAACTTCTTCTTTCTCTTTTTAAATGAAAAGCGCGGTTTTTCCCATGATGTATGAGTCGTCCACCATGAGTTTGCTAATGGATTTCGAGACCCGATTCGAGGAGTTGGATGAACCATTTCGGGTACATGGTGGACCCGGTAAGGTACCTCGGGGCAAGAAGGGCATGATGATGACGATGTGAGCCTGGCAAGGGAGCACTACCTACCGGTGATTTTACCCGACCCGTCGGATATCCGGAGGATACCGTCGTGGTCTTGAGATGGATGGTAGGGGCTGGTCTGGACTGACGGCGCCCTAGATATTGTGATTGAGACATTGAGATTTCGAGATATTGAGGTACAGAGACTGTGATACAGAGATATCGAGATATTGGGATTACGTTTTGTGCCGATGCTAGGCACTGTTTTATGCTGATTTCATTATGATACCTCATTTTAAAAATACAAAGGAAATCTCACTAAATTATGAAAACAGATTCTTCATTTATATGTATTCTGTTTTTATGCATTTATACCTCATTCATATGATATATTGCTACCTGAGGCACTGACACGGGCACATGAGATTACACTCGGGTTAGATATTTACCCTAGCCGTGTTATAGATTGCATGTTATATATATAATTGAGGATATATTATGATCTTTGACCTAGGTTGTGTTATTTATGCGATTTCTTTCCGTAGATGTTTTTCTATTCACGAGTTGGCAACTCATCCCCGTTGTGCCCCAGTTTCTTGCAGGTTGCCGTATAGGTTTCATTACGGCTTTGCGGGCATAGTTTCCTTCGGGTGATTTGCTAGTAGGTGGGTTTACTTGTATCGTACCCCCATTATATATCTTGTATATCATTATTCTGTTGTATCTAGAAGTTCCATCAACCAAACATATTTTAATTTTGAGATAGAGACCAGTGATGTTATTCTTTCGACCTTAGAGTCGCGCGTTGTATTTCTGTGGATTTCTTGTTGTTTTGAGTTTCTATTTGAGTTTTGATCCTCGCCCTTGGCGTTGTATATTATATTGCTTGTGTGGTTGTGGCCGTCGATTGACGAAGAGCTAGCTCCCGCTTGGGGATGCCTTTTTATTGATTTCGTATACTATTCATATTGTTTCCCGTTTGGGAGCCAGTATTTACAAAGGAGACTCTGCCGAAATTTTCAAGAAATACTTGATGTTTTTAAAACCGCATAACTCGGCTTATGCTATTAAAACTACTTGATTTTAAATTGGTTTTCCTTCACTCTACTACTTTTCTTGGTTTGGATTTCTGGGTTTTCGGTTTACTTAGGTTACGTACGCCTCGAGACGTTCGTAGTTTAAGTGCCGGTCATGTTCCGTACTTTCGGGTCGTGACAGATAACTATAAGGAGATTGATTTGGGGACGACGAGTGACCCGCGACCAACATTCGTCAGCGAGATACTATCTGAAGAAAGGGTGGCTGCATTAAAGGACGTGCTTATGCAGCATAGAGATTGCTTCGCATGGAACTATTCCGAAATGCCAGGATTAGATCCAGAGATCGCGGTCCACAAACTAACGATATCCCCGGAAATCAATCCAATCAAACAAGCACCAAGAAGAATGCGGCTCGAGCTTGAGATGAGCATTAACGCCGAGGTCAAAAAGCTAATCGACTCTGGCTTCATCCAAGAGGTTCAGTACCCTGATTGGATCGCCAACATCGTTCCGGTGATGAAGAAGAATGGGACAGTACGCATATGCATGGACTTCCGGGATCTCAATAAAGCCTGCCCGAAGGACGATTTCCCAGTACCGATTACCGAGCTGATGATAGACAATATGTCCACTCATGAAGTTTTCTCCTTCATGGAAGGATCATCAGGATACAATCAGATAAAGATGCATCCCGAAGACCAGAAGCACAACGCTTTCCGGACCCCTTTGGGTATATTTTGCTACAAGGTGATGCCTTTCGGTCTAAAGAACACTGGCGCCACCTACCAGAGGGCCATGACGAAGATCTTCGATGACCTCATACATGAAATCGTCGAATGCTATATCGATGACCTCATGGTGAAAAGCAAATCATACGAGGAACATCTAGAGCATCTGAAGATCGTATTTCAACGCCACCGGCAATACAACTTAAAGATGAACCTTCTCAAATGCGTATTCGGGGTTTCCACGGGCAAATTCCTCGGATTCATCGTCCGGCACTGAGGCATCGAGATAGATCCGTCGAAGATTAAGGTGATCATGGAAATGTCTCCGCCAAGGACTCTAAAACAGCTGTGGTCTCTCCAAGGAAAGCTCGCATATATCCGGCGATTTATAGCCAATCTCTCTGGCAAATGCCGTCCTTATAGTCATCTGATGAAGAAGGGAACCTCGTTCGTCTGGGATCACAAATGCCAAGGCGCGCTGGTCGAGATCAAGCAGTATCTGCAGAACCCGCCAGTGCTGGCCGCTCCGGTCAAGGGAAAGCCCCTTATTCTTTATACAACAGCACTCGAAGGTTCCTTAGGCGCATTATGGGTACAAGAGAACCACCAAGGGAAAGAAAGAGCTCTCTATTACTTGAATCGAGTTCTCTTGGGGGCAGAAAGCAATTACTCTCCCATCAAAAAACACTGCCTGGTACTAATCTTCGCAATAACGAAACTCAGGCACTATGCATTGGCGCATGAAGTCCATCTCATATCGAAGGTGGACCCTCTCAAATATTTGATGTCAAAAGCCATATTGACGGGGAGACTCGCTAAATGGGCCTTACTCTTGATGGAGTTCTCAATAACTTATCAGCCTCTTAAGGCAGTGAAAGGCCAGGCCATCGCCGACTTCCTCGCTGAGCATCCGATACCGACCGATTCCCCTTTGAATTGCGAACTTCCAGAAGAACATGCGTTTAACACGATCGACGGTGGTGATACCCGATGGGAGCTTTATTTCTATGGAGCATCCTCAATGAAGAAGCGCAAACAAAACACGCCTATAATCAAATCAGGGGTAGGCCTTATCTTCGTAACCCCACAAGGAGGTATAATGCGCTTTGCTTTCTCCTTGACAGAGCCAAGGACGAACAATGAAGCCGAATACGAAGCTTTGATAGCAGGCCTCGAGATCGCCATCGACATGGGAATTGAGAACCCCATCATATACAGAGACTCCCAACTGGTCGTTAGTCAAGTGAACGGCGACTACCGGACGTGCAAACCAGAGTTGGTAAAGTACGGCGAGAGGGTACAGCAACCGCTGACCCAAATCCCTTCCTACACTCTGGAAAGCATACCGCGTGCGGAAAATAACAAAGCGGACGCATTAGCCAAGCTCGCTAAAGAGCTAGCCGACGAGAACCTCAATGACGTAAGAATCGTGGTACAAAGCCGTCGGGTTCTTGCTCCGGCAGGAATATCTCCGGAATCATCCGAGGAAAAGGAAGTGACTGAGCAGACGGCCCTGCGAACAAATGACCAGGAAAAGGCTGAGGATTGGAGAGAAGTCTTTATAGACTACTTCAAATCCCGTCGAACACCTGAAGATGCGTCCTCAAAATATCAGCACATGAAACGAGCCTTGTCTTTTGCCTTCGTCAATAATACTCTGTACAAAAGGTCATTTGATTCTCTGTGGTTGAGATGCCTGGGACCTGAAGAGGCGAAGAGAATCGTTCAGGAAGTTCACGACGGACTCTGCGATTCTCATCAAGCTGGCCCAAAGATGAAGTTGAAAATTAAACGAATGAGCTACCACTGGCCCACGATGATTCAGGACTGCCTCGAGTATGCGAAGCAATGCCACTCGTGCCAAATCCATGGGGACTTTATCCATAAGCACCCAAATCCATTACACCCGACAGTGGCTAGCTGGTCATTCGAAATGTGGGGAACTGACATAATCGACCCCATCGAACCAGCATCGTCCAGGGGACATCGATTCATTTTGACAATGACTGATTACTTCTCCAAATGGGCAGAAGCAGTACCGCTGAGGGAAGTGAAGACAGAGAATATCCTCCATTTCTTCAAGACGCATGTCATTTATCAGTTTGGAACTCCGAGACGGATCATCTCCAATAACGGGCCAGCCTACAGAAGCCATAAAATCAGCCGCTTCGCACAACAGCACAACATAGACTGGGGATACTCCTCAGATTATAATCTCCGAGCTAATGGTCTAGCTGAGGCTTTCAACAAGACCTTAACGAAGATCGTAAAGAAGATGGTGTCTCGAAACAAAAAAGACTGGCACGAGAGACTGCAAGAAGCTCTCTGGGCATATCGAACTACGTTCAAAACGGCCACGGACACAACGCCGTACGCGTTGGTATTCGTTACAGAAGCAGTACTCCCCCTCGAGATAGAATTACCTTCTCTACGAGTGGCAGTCCATTACGAGCTGACGGACGAAGAAAACGCTCACCTTCGGCTTGAGAAGCTTGATGCCCTTGATGAAACCCGGCTCATAGCGCAAAAAAATCTGGAGGCTTATAAAGCAAAGATGACGCGCTCATATGAAAAGTTGACCAGGCCGAGGACATTCCACCAAGGCGAACTCGTGCTAGTGGTCAAAAGACCTATGATCCCCAATCGCGCCAAGCGGGGAAAATTTGAGCCGAATTATGAAGGCCCATACATTATAGACAAGGTCTACCAGGGTGGAGCCTATCTACTCATGGACATGCATGGCGAAAGACCTTTCAGACCGATAAACGGCCGCTTTCTGAAGAAATACTACGCCTAACGAGTTACGGCCTAGGTCAATGATAGATGATGACGACTATGTCCGCTCGCTATCTTCCTAAGCCCAAAGCTCTATAAGTAGTGGCTGGGCAACGAACCGAAACGACCTTAAACTAACAGAGGACCAAAACGTTCTTAAACTAACAACGGACCGAAACATTCTTAAACTAATGACGGACCACTATGTCCTAAAACTAGCTGTTGACCGAAATGACGAGAAACTACGGTGGATTGCAGCATCCCAAAGCCGATAAAAAAATAATAAAAAAATAAAAACGGTATGTCCATAAGCAAAATGGGCACGGATGAAAACCCGAGAGGGCTCCGTGAGTAAAAACAGCAGGGCTACCGGCGAGTGTTCGTGAAACCCCGAAAGGGCGCAACCTCATTAGAAAAAAAAAGAAAACGGTATGTCCATAAGCAAAATGGGCACGGATGAAAACCCGAAAGGGGTCCGTGAGTAAAAACAGCAGGACTACCGGCGAGTGTTTGTGAAAAGCCGAAAGGGCACAACCTCGTTAAAAGACACTTACAGGGTCCTCTCGACCTTGTGAGGAGAAACCACCTGCGTGAGATCTTTACGACTCACAAGCGAGCAACACACTTAGGGATCCCCACGATTCCTAAGGAGAAATTACACTTGCGAGATCCTCACGACTCGTAAGGAGAACTCTCTTATGGGACCCTCACGGCTCATAAGATTTGAAAGTCTTAAGTTACAGAGACCTAAACCTGTTCTTAAGCAGTCCCCACAACCTTCAATATTGCCCTACAAGCGGCTCATACTGACCCTTGTGTACAATCCACAGGCGCGAATAAACATTTCCCTAACCGAGTCCTATTCGTGACTGGGGATATGTCCGCACGGTGAACAACCCTTGTGAGTCCTCTCGACTTATAAGGAGAAAACCCTTTTGTAAGATCCTAACGACTCATAAAGGAACACGCACTTAGGAATCTTCACGATTCCCAAGGAGAAAACACACCTATGAGATCCTCACGACTTGTAGGGAGAAATACCTTTGTGAGACCCTTACGGCTCATGAAGTCAAAAGCCTTAGTCGATAGGACCCTAACCCTGTTTACTAAGCCAACTTTGTTCGACATCAACAGAAGCAAATGATGATTCGCTCCTCGCAATATCCCAGTTGTAGCGGTGTTGATGCCGAAATCGGTGTCTTATCCAAAGCTTGTGGTGAAAATCCAGCAAGCCACACATGCATGCGAAATAGCCGAAATGATGGGGCAACTTGTAGAAAAAATCAGCAAGTAAAAATGTATGCATGAAAAATAGCCGAAATGATTGGGCAACTAGCAATAAAAAGCAGCGAGTAAAAGTAAAATAAATAGCCGAAATGATTGGGCACCGCGAAAAATAGCCGAAATGATGGGGCAATCGTGACCTTCGCGATATAAAAGCTGAAATGATAGAGCATCGCGGAAAAAGAAATAAAATAAAAATGAAATTTATGCCCTGCTGTAATCTCGACGGCATGCCTAAAGATCATCTCAACACCCGTCTCATTACAGCAGACACAACATCAAGCAAAGCGGAACAACGGCAACTCCCAGCTCCGTGACTCGGCGGCATACAGCTGACAGAGAGTCAAATTCAAAATTTCCTGGTCACGTGGAACGCGGATAACGTCACTCTTTGACCCCATGGAAAACGTCCAGAGTGGATCCTGGTCCTCGTAGACCACGGCAGTGAACCCGTGTGAAGCATTCAGAGCGGAGCCTGGTCCTCGCCGGACACGGCAGTGAACCCGTGGGAAGCATCTAGAGAAAAATTCCTAGTCACGTGGAACGCGGATAACGTCACTCTTTGACCCCGTGGAAAACGTCCAGAGCGGATCCTGGTCCTCGCAGAGCACGGCAGTGAACCCGTGGGAAGCATCCAGAGCAAAATTCCTGGTCACGTGGAACGCGGATAACGTCACTCTTTGACCCCGTAGAAAACGTCTGGAGCGGATCCTAGTCCTCGCAGAGCACGACAGTGAACCCGTATGAAGCATCCAGAGCGGAGCCTGGTCCTCGCCGAACACGGCAGTGAACTCGTGGGAAGCATCCAGAGCAAAATTCCTGGTCACGTGGAACACAGATAACGTCACTCTTTAACCCCGTGGAAAACGTCCAGAGCGGAGCCTGGTTCTCGCCGAACACGGCAGTGAACCTGTGGGAAGCATCCAGAGCAAAATTCCTGGCCACGTAGAACGCGGATAACGTCACTCTTTGACCCCGCGGAAAACGTCCAGAGCGGAGCCTGGTCCTCGCCGAACACGGTAGTGAACTCGTGGGAAGCATCCAGAGCAAAATTCCTGGTCACGTGGAACGCGGATAACGTCACTCTTTGAACCCATGGAAAACGTCCAGAGCGGAGCCTGGCCCTCGCCGAACACGGCAGTGAACCCGTGGGAAGCATCCAGAGCAAAATTTCTGGTCACGTGGAACGCGGATAACGTCACTCTTTGACCCTGTGGAAAACATCCAGAGCGGGGCCTGGTCCTCGCCAAACACGGCAGTGAACCCGTAGGAATCATCCAGAGCAAGATTCCTGGTCACGTGGAACACGGACAACGTTACTCTTTGACCCCATGGAAAACATCCAGAGTGGATCCTGGTCCTCGCAGAGCACGACAGTGAACCTGTATGAAGCATCCAGAGCGGAGCCTGGTCCTCGCCGAACACGGAAGTGAACCCATGGGAAGCATCCAGAGCAAAATTCCTGGTCACGTGGAATGCGGATAACGTCACTCTTTGACCCCGTGGAAAACGTCCAGAGCGGAGCCTGGTCCTCGCCGAACACGGCAGTGAACCCGTGGGAAGCATCCAGAGCAAAATTCCCGGTCACATGGAACGCGGATAACGTCACTCTTTGACCCGCGGAACACTTCCAGAGAGGAGCCTGGTCATCGCAGAGCACGGCAGTGAACCAGTGTGAAGCATCCGGAGCAAACATCGGACTGTGGAGTCCTTAAAATCCACGGACTATAACGTCCTTAACCTCGACCGTAATGTCTTAAAACTAACGATCAACCATAATGATTCTAGACTGATTTTACCTTGTTTCAAGGGTACATCTCTTCACTCCTTTGATATTTATCTTTATAATTCCTCAATGTCTTCAAAGAGGTGACGGGTCCCAGTAACTACACATTTCGTGGACTGTGGATTCCTTAAATCCACGGACTATGATGTCCTTAACCTTGACCGTGATGTCTCAAAACTAACATCGGACTGTGGAGTCCTTAAATCCACGGACTATGATGTCCTTAACCTTGACCGTGATGTCTTAAAACTAACATTGGATTGTGGAGTTCTTAAATCCACGGACTATGATGTGAGTCCTTAAATCCACGGACTATGATGTCCTTAACCTTGACCGTGATGTCTTAAAACTAACATTGGGCTGTGGAGTCCTTAAACCCACGGACTATGATGTCCTTAACCTCGACCGTAATGTCTTAAAACTAGAAACGGATGGTGGAGTCTTTAAATCCACAGACTATAATGTCCTTAACCTCGACCGTGATGTCTTTAAACTATGGTACCCTGGAAAACATCCAAAGCAACCCCTAACCCCCATGAAATACGGAGAAGGGCAACCGCACCCAGCGATTGTGGGTCCTCACGACCCGTAGGGAAGAAAACTCTCTTATGAGATCCTTACGACTCTCAAGGGAAAACACGCTTAAGAATCCTCACGATTCTTAAGGAGAAATTACACCTATGGGATCCTGTCGACCTGTAGGGAGAAAAAACTCTTTATGAGACCCTCACGGCTCATAAAGTTCAAAGGTCTTAGGAGGAAGATCTTAACCCTGAATCCTAAGCCATCGCTGCCCTGCAAAGAAATCAAGATAGACTAGCCGCAGAATATATTCAATAAAAAGGGACACGCCATCGAAAAGAAAAAAATATGTCTTTTATTCATGAACCAAAATAGATACAAAGTACAATTTGTGAAAGAACAAAAAAATATATACTCTCATTCAGGAGTATGTACAAAAAAATATACAAGTCTTCAGGATGGCGGGCAATTCAGCAGAGTAGTCAGCTCATCCCTTTTCCGTTGGGCCTCGCCTTCGTAGTTCAATATCGCCAGAAGACGGGCTTCCGCCTGAGCCTGCTGAGCCTGATACGAGACAAGCCGGCCTTCAAGCTCTTTCTCGGTAGCCTTGTGAGCCTCAACCCTTTCGCGAGTGAACACGGAAGCTTTAACGAAGGCCACCACCTCTTTGATAGAATCTTGAAGCACTCGCCAGAGTTCATTCGCTTTGTTGGCTTTGGCTGTAAGGCTGGCCTGGAGCTCGTTCAGTGCCTTAGAAGCCAGCTCCCTCTCCGAGAATTTGCGGCCGAGCCTCTTCTCGCATGACACCATGTTCACCGCGCACCGCTCTATCAGCCCCCGCAAGCCCGCCTTTGCAGCCACAGCCTCCGAAGAAAGGCGGGAACACTCAAGTGCGTGCAAGCAAGCCTCTACCTGCCGACAGAACTCAACCCAGACTCGCACCACCGCTTCGCTATGGTAGATGGCAAGAAAAGAAAGAGAACCGTTAGCTTCGGCAGCAAATGCTTCAGCTGTGATTACGCTGCCAGCGCGAAGCTCCTCGATCAAAGATGACAGGGAGACAAAGCTTAACTTGGCTAAGCGTTCTGAGGCTCGCAAAGCATAAGGGCCGGGCGGCATGGCGATGCGCGACTCTAGCTTTGTGAGAGCTGGCAGGGATTTTCAGATTTATAAAAGATCAGTGAAACTCTTAAGCAACGGAACAAGTGGAACCATATTGAGACTTCACTTACCCACAGTCATGCAAAAAGGAGCTGAAGGTTCCCCTGGCCCTTCGAGGACCTCAACCTCGTCATCAGCCTCCAGAACTGTAAAAGGCATCAATGTCATTCCGCAAAATAACAATGATGCTATGAAAAGATGGTGAACGACACTAACCTTGCCCAGACGAGAGGACGATGCGTTAAGGAGATATCGCCTGCGGAGCGGCCATCTCCAGCAGACGCTGAAAAGATTGCCGGGGAGACAGATCGGCAATAGAGGCCGCCAGCCTGCGCAATTCTGAAAAGACAAAAGAGTTCAGATGACAGAAAGATTACTAGCTTAAAATGTAGAAGGTTACCTTCGACGCTCCTCCCATTCTGAGCCGGGTGGATAGTAGCTTTAACGGCCTCTGCCGTGACCTCGGGTTCCAACAAAAGGAGGGTAGTCCCGACTACCTCCATCCCAGCCTCTGGGCCGCCCTCAGGAAGAGCCGTTGGGACAGCGACCACCAAGGGTGCCTCTTCCAAAAGAGCGAGTGCTCCAGGATGAAGAACGGCCACAGGAGGCTCTATCGTGAGAGGCGCAGCATCGTCAACCCCCTCCACATCGAGCAATGCTTCATTAGGGGTGTCAACATGCTCTATCTTCAACAAGCCCGTAGGAACCTCCCCTATCACCGAAGTCTCTGCACAATTCACGCAAGAATAAGGATACATACATACAAGTGTAAGCAATATGAAGTGCTGCAAAGAAGTATAAGAACATACAAATGCGTAAGGAAGCCTTCAATATGGCTTCTTCAAGCCGATGCTCCTTCTCAAGGATGTGTGCTCGTCGGGGTTCGAGGGTGGACTCGTGGCCGCCGTTCTACAAGGAAAGCGCGTCCGCGGCATCCTTCGAAGCAGCCTGCTTCAGGGCCCTTTCTCCCCATTCCTCCAAAGGGCCAATGAACCGCCGCCGGATCCACGAGGGGTTTTCATAGAAGATTACGACAGGATAGGACTTCTTCGGAACCCTTACGTTCTGAGACTCATCTTTAGAACGTCTTATAGCCTCAGCCAATTGTGCGGCTTCCTCAGCAGCCGAACCCGGAAAAAGTAGGCCAGAATCCGACTCTTGCACGGCCAACGGTTCATCTTGAAGTATGAGCTCAGACTCTGCTAAAGAATCGAGTAAGTTGGTGGCCACCTTCCTCCACCGCTTAGATCCAGAACCGGCCGCCGAAGACGACCGTTTCCTCCCCCGTGGAGCCTTGGCACTACGCCGACCCACTTCATCTTCAACACCATCGTCCCTACCACCCTCGCTTGGCGCCACAACTGAGGATGACACGGCCATTGTCGACACCACGGATGGTGATGCTACTACCGGAGCCCGATTAGCTCGCGACCGGGTGCCCAAAGGCATACCAACTGTTGGGGTGAGGTCTACTCCCGACTCTCCCGGAATAAGCGCAACAACGGTATCCCTCAGGAGAAAGCGAACCGGGGCGCACGGTCGCAGTGTAGCTCCTGTGGCCAGAACCTGAGTAGGAGCACCATGTCCAAAGAGTAACCTTCTCTCCTCAACAATAATCGGGTTGACCCGATGAAGGTACCCGCCCGTAAACGACCCCACGCATCGGGGAAGATGGTCAGCTTCAGGGATCATGAAGTGGGAGCCGGTGTTCAACCTTACGAAATGATGAGCGGCATCACGAACGGCGTCGAGTGAAGGGACCAGCGCGACTATGAAAGCCTCGAAAGGGACGCCCTAGTCGTATCCAAGCTGTCGGGCGAAGCGATGCGGGTTGTACCGCATGAAAAGAGCCGCACTATCCTGGAGAAATACCAGATAGCCTCGTCTGATTGCATAAAAGTGCGTGGCCTCCCGGGGCATCAAAGAAGGAACATTGTCCTTTGACTGGTCCCAGAGTTGCTGAGCTGGACCTGAAGGAGAAGATAAAACCCGGTCGGTAAAAACCAATCAGGCAGCAGTAGCATAAGGAGCAATCAACAACCGAATGGCCCCAAATTGAGTCGGGTCAGAAGCAGAAGCATTCACCAATCTCATAAGTCGCGGGAAGGTGTAGGCGTCGTAAAATGCAAGCCTCTGATGAATAGCAAAAGCCCCCAACACATGCATTTCGATCCAAGACGTAAAGTAATGGAGAGAAAAGTTTACTACATCTATGCCAGGAGTAGAGGTGTTGGCCGCAGCGCCCAACCCGTGATATAGATGCGCCAATGCTGGGATGCCGACGGCCAGTCGTGTCCCCTCAGCAATACGATGAGCTGGATAGATAACCGAGACTCTCATGAAGCGGCGATGCATGGGTATGATGAACCAACTGAGCCAGACACTGACGAAGCCCACGAAGAATGTCTCATCATCCATGTCGGGAACTGCAATGGATTCGAAAGACACCAGCGACATTATAGGAATGTAATACTGTGGTAAATCCGATTCCTTGGCCGGCAGCTTCTTCGGACCGAACCCGAAAGGGTCATTGATATTGGCGAACTTCGGAGACGTCTTCGATAGGACATCCTCGCGAAGGAAGCGAGCAATGAAACTCTTGAAAGTAACGCCTTGCTCCTCAGATTCTGTGAACAGCCGGTCGAAGATACCCAACGCATTGATCAGACTTGGACTCTTGTGGCGGACGGCATTCTCGCTTGACAAGACGTCGAGGATTGCACGCTCGGTCTCAAAGACATACTCATCGGGAGGCAGCAACTCCTCATAAAGTGTCCCCCGGATCGGCAACCCCGAGATTTCATAAAATTCTTCCAAAGAGATCGAAACCTCGCGGTCCCCTAGAAGAAAAGTGTTGGTGGGGAGATTCCACTGGTTCAAGAACACCTTAACCCACCAGACATGCGGGGATTGGTAATGGAAGAGCGACACATACATCTCCTGGTAAAGCCCGACCTTCTACAGCCGCGCGCAATGGGCAGAAAGGATGTAACGAGCCCAGAGGAGGTAGCCCGTAGGGTGTCCAGAGGTGAGCCCTATCTTGTAGATTTGTCCCCATGGTTGGGCCTCACCCTGGCAAATACGCCGTCCCAGAATATATATAGCTGGGATCGTATGGTTCGGGATACCAGTTGTCGAAGGCTCGAGCCGCCCCATCGGAGTCCAATTCGGCATCTCCACGGCAAAGATTGTCCTTGGTGGGTCCGTTGGCAGAAACAGAAAGGTGGGCTCCGTTGGTACGTCGCAAAGGAAGCTTCAGCGCCCCCGGATAATATAACCGTACCAGGTCCCCCATAAAAGCAAGTTGGTGCAGGTCGGGTCATGAGCCTTGATCATCGCCATCACTTCCTCATCAGATGGTGACTGAGGAAAGGCGGCCTTCGAGCGAGTGAAAGGAAAGTACGGAACAGAAGTCATTGTACCTGAAATAAAATAGGGGGAAAACTGTTAAAAAGCGAAGCCAGCAATATATATATACATACACACACACACACACACACACGATTATAAATATATATATATAAAGACAGTTGAAGAAACCGACGGCAGAATCTTTTTTATGGGACCATTGGCTACAAAACACATGGGTCCCACAGATCAAGATGGCGGCTCGTTAATAATGAGGCCAAGAAATTATAATGAGACAAAAAGAAGATTCTCATTAAATAAGTAGTGGATTTCAAGTGACCCTACACATTCCCCTAAAAAGAAATCTATTTTGGACTCTGTAACAAATCAAACAGAATCAAGGGAATTAAATTCCCAAGAAAGGACATGTCAAACTTCTTCTTCTCGGATGTGAAAGAGGCAGCTCAGGGCAATGAAACTCCAAGAAGCCCCCATAGGAAGAACTTAGTTCTTCATAGGAATTAAATTCCTTGTTAAAAGAAGAGAATTAAATTCCTCGAGACACCCTTCAGAATCTAAGTTTTTTTTAGATGGGATTAAATTCCAGGGAAAAGACAACCGACACCATCATCTCTCTAAAGGTTAGAGAAACCCTAAAAAATCTACAGTTTGAAGATTAAATGGTTTTCTGTTCTTGTTGAAGAACTTGAAGAAGAATGGGTTCTTGTTAAAAAAGGGGGAAAACCCTTGGTATGGATTTAAAATCCAGAGAGTTGTATGTGTATGAAAAGTTCTTCGATCATCCAAGGATCATTACCTGAGGAAAAGAGAATCCTTCAACAGAGTTAAACTCTGGAAAGTGTTTGAAGCAGAGAACCAAGCTCTGAAAAAGGAGAATTAAATTCTCAAAAGAAGAAAGTTCTCAAAGGAGAAAGATGAAAAGTGGAGGCGCTTCTGAAGAGACCCATGCATTTATAGGATGTGATGGAAAACGTTTCATCTACCCTACTCTCTAGACATATCCAACGGTCACAAAAGTGACAGTGTTGCACTCACGTGCAAACGCGTGAGAGCAACGTTGTGGGGGCATTTGTTCCCTGATTAAAAATCAGGAAAAACTTCAAAAGAGGCATCACGTGCTCACACGTGACCAATGGTCACGTGCTCACACGTGACCAATGGTCACGTGTTGACACGTGATGGTTAAAGCAGCAGCACAAAATAACGCAGACAAGAGAAGCCATTCGGGGGTCACGTGCTTACACGTGACCGGGGGTCACGTGCTCACACATGACCCGGGGTCACGTGTCAACACGTGACTGGCTTTAAAAGCCTCACGGTTTAACAGAATTAAATTCTAAAAAGATCATTTAAATCTTTCCAAAATGGAGAAGAATTAAGGAGAATCGTTGGATTAAGAATCCAAGGGTGATTAAATATCACCAATTTATGGAAAAATCTTGGACAAGGAAAGATTTCCTCTAAATCTCACCGAAATAACAAATAGAATATCTTTGGATTAAAATATCTAACGGTGATTAAAATCCACCGAATAATCTAAAGGCTAAGATTAATGATGAAAACAAATCAAATCTTTCAATGAGAGATTTACTAAACAAATTGATTCTTTTCCTCCTCCTATAAATAGGAGTCGAGAAGGGAAAAAAGAAGAGAGAGAGAGAGAGAATTTTGGAGAAAAAACTTGACAGAGAACTTTGGCATCTTGAAAATTCAGAAAGAAAACCCTAGGTAAGAAAAAGAAAGGGGATCAAGACTTCAGAAAAAAGGAGAATTTAACTCTAAAAAATCTAAGAGTTTAACTCTTTTGCTAAGAACTTAGTTCTTCTCCTTGTCGAAGATCTGCACAGAGCACATCTCCCCATAGGTTGAGAATTTAATTCTCATCAGTCGAGATCCTGTCATGCAGATCTAAAACTTAGAGGGGGAATTGAGTTTAGAGAATTTAATTCTCTCAAACCAAAATTAGGGTTTAACCCTATCTGAGAATTTAATTCTCCTAAGTTTACAGGAATTTAATTCCTTCATGTTGAGATTAGGGTTAAACCCTATCTGAGAATTTAATTCTCTTAAAACTTTAGGAATTTAATTCCTTCAAGGTGGACAAAGCTAGGGTTTAACCCTAATTGAGAATTTAATTCTCTAAATTCACAGGAATTTAATTCTTCTTAAAATGATGAAATTAGGGTTTTCACCCTATATAAGAATTGAATTCTTTTGCATATGTGGAAATTTAATTCCTCTAAAAGAAAATTAGGGTTTAACCCTACATAAGAATAAAATTCTTCCAAAGAAAAATAGGAATTTAATTCCTCTAGAGTTATAGTTGAGATTAAACCCACAGAGAATATAATTCTTTAAAGTTGAAAGGATCTTCATGCATGTAAAGAACCCGGGTCACGTGTCCCTACGTAACCCCTGTAAAGATCCACAGAAATAAGAAGGAAAGGACTCAGAGGCAATGCCTTACGTGCTCCACGGGACCCCTGAAGCACAAAAAGAAAAAAGCAAAAGAAATAAGAACTCTGGGCGCTCTCACGTGTTACCACGTGACCCCTTGGCAAAAGTTTTAACAACCAGCACACAAATCCCTGTCACGTGTCAGCACGTGATGCTCCAAAATAAAATATAAAAAGTATTCAATACTTTTTGCAGGGCAAAATAAGGAGAATCTGGGCACTCTCACGTGTCCACACGTGACCCCTCTTTTTCTAATGTTTGACACTAATTCGAGATCTTTGTTCCCAGTGATTAACACTGATTTTCTTAGTGTTTAACACTAATTTGAAAACCCTATTTGCAGTGTTTAACACTGTTATTTTCTAATGTTTGACACTAAATCGAGAACCATATTTCCAGTGTTTAACACTGATTGTACTCTTAGTGTTTAACACTAGTTTGAGAATCCTATCTTTAGTTTTAAACACTTTTGATCTTTACTGTTTAACACTACTCTTGGCCAAGTTGGCTGATTTTTCAGAGGCAAAGCCTCCCCTTCAATGGACCAACAGAGGGCCAATATTCCAAACCTGATTGGACTTAGCCCAAGAAGGCCATAAGTCCTCAATTCAGACTTAACTGAGCCAATGGGCTCATAATATAATTAATTAGCCTTGGTTCCAAATTGGGTTGTAGATCATTTAATCTACCTTGGTTCAAGGGTACATCTCTTCACTCCTTTGATATTTGTCGTTGTAATTCCTCAACGTCTTCAAAGAGGTGACGGGTCCCAACGACCATACATTTCACGGACTGTGGGGTCTTTAAACTCATGGACTATAATGTCCTTAACCTTGACCGTGATGTCTTAAAACTAACAACGGACTGTGGGGTCCTTAAACTCATGGACTATGATGTCCTTAACCTTGATCGTGATGTCTTAAAAATAACAACGGACTGTGGGGTCCTTAAACTCATGGACTATGGTATCCTTAACCTTGACCATGATGTCTTAAAACTAACAACGGACTGTGGCGTCTTTAAACTCATAGACTATGATGTCCTTAACCTTGACCGTGATGTCTTAAAACTAACAACGGACTATGATGTCCTTAACCTTGACCGTGATGTCTTAAAACTAACACCGGACTGTGGAGTCCTTAAATCTACGGGCTATGATGTCCTTAACCTTGACCGCAATGTCGTAAAACTAACATTGGACCGCAATATTCTTAAACTACCTATCGACCGCAATGTCACTAAACTAAACAATAGAGCCCCCAATTACTCTCTTGTCATCTAAACGATCCCGTTAAGTTGATCTTAGTCTAAAATTAGACTAACATGTCCTTAACGAACGTTTAAGTTGATTTTAGCCTCAAATAAGGCTAACGTATCCTTAAACACAAACCCCCCCCCCAAAACCCAAATCTAAGAAAGATACGGAATTGGACTAGTCCACGCCCTACGGGCGACAATATAACTTAGTCTCCGTATACAATCCACGGGCAACCAAACACAAAACAAACAACCACGACACAAAGTGATCATATGGAGAAGGAGAAAGTTGTTACTGTGATGCGGTAGCGTAATTAACTGTAGGGGCTTACGCCTGCAGGGAAGAGCGTCCCCACAATCAAAAAATCCCTCAAACGAGGAGGAATCTGACGAAGTCTGCTACATCGGCCGCATCCGTTTAAACCTTCGATACATGGTGGCATAAATCAACTTGGTATCTTCGAAGAGGTGGACGGATAGCACATGTTAGCATCTGCCCCGAATCTCAGGCAAGACGTCGCCGTCTTTCGGAGGGGAACAGATTCCTGTTGCATTTTCCTTGATTTTTCTTTACTTGGTTCTTCAGAATGTCTTCTAGTTTCTTCCAGATTTCCACAGTGTAGAAGGTTGTGGACTTTTACCATTTGCTTCGTGTTGAAGTCTTGAATCTTGCTCTGCCTTTGTACTTTGTGAAATTGTTCATTGATCTTCGTTTGTTCTTCAAACTGTAGGCATAATAAAGATTCTCTATTTGTTGGTCGAAGTCTCACTTTTATAGCGTCTTTTCATCATTTTCACTGTTTTGTTCCGAGAACCTGTAACCTGCAACTATGTAGCAGATATGGATCAAAAGCACCTATTTATTTGTAAAATGGTTAAGAATGGGGAATATAATAATGCAAAATTATGATATGAACATGCGCTAACCGCCAAGAGCGCTTCATTACTTGCACCTGGTTATAACAAGTTAAGTTATGCAGCGCATAAGCGCCTGACAAAGGAATAACAAAGAATTAAAAATAAGAGGAGCACTTGGCAGATAACAAAATACTTAATTAGACATTTTTTTTTATTTATTACAATATAAACAGATCGCCAAACATAGGATCAAAAGGACAGGGTTTGCAAAGCTAAGAATGAGATTATGTAGTTCCCTCTATGTCTTCTCCACCATGTCAAAACGGCGATCTTCTCGAGAAGTAGCCACCCATCGATCAGCGCCGCACTCACCAGAGAAAGTGGAGATAAAGACTCGACGAGCCCGTATCTGGCTCAGCAAATGGACAGAGCAATCCCTCAGGGCTTTAGTGATCAAATGCGCTTCGAAGAAGCACTCGATCTTGTCTTCAGCAGCATCGAGCATTACCGAGGTCATCTCTGCTGGAGGAGGGGGAATGTCAGCAAGCACGGACATAAGGATCATCCGAAGCCAAATGGAGTGTGAGGGGAGAGGAGACACTACACGAGTCAAAAGCTCATACAATGTTGTGTCGCATTGGTCATCCGTAAGAGCAGGATCCACCAAGCGTGCAGCAAAGCGAGGAACAATGTCCTGGATAGGCACTTTCCATGCTTGTCGAGGAGCATGTGGGCGGTTACAAGCCATAGTTGAGAGGGTTATTTAGAGACGAGAAAAGAAAGAAGCTTTGCTTCAGATTATGAAGACTAGGCACAGAAAATTTTGTACATAGTAGAGCTATTTCCAAGACCTGGGAAATGAAAGTTCTGGGGAATATAAGTTTGACTTAAAAGGAGGGTGAAAAGACACCTCCAATAAAGCAGTGCTTTAGATGCAGCGCCAAGAGCGCTGCACTACAACTAGAGCACCCCGTGCAAAGCGCATAGGCGCTAGCGCTAGATGCGCTGCGCTCCAAGTAGCGCATCACGTGCAAAGCACGTGTGCGCTAGCGCTAAGAGCGCTGCGCTCCAAGTAGCGCACCATGGGCAGAGCGCATAAACGCTAGCGCTGGAACTAAAAGCTCCCCACCGTTAAATCAAAGATCTAAAAATAATGATAAATCATTAATTAACCAAAATTAAATTATGTTAAGGAAAGATTTCCCAAAACCTTTCCAAACAACAAAATTGTGCTCTGTAAATCAGAGCACCGTTGGATCAATGATCCAATGGTAAATAAAAATTACCAAAGACAGAATAAATTCTGCATGGAAAGATTTCCCAATCTTGGTAAAAAAACAAGAAGATTATCTTCTGTAAAGCAGAAGCCTTGGATCAAAGATCCAACGATGGGAAATTCCGCAAATCAATTAGAGAAAAGATCTCCTTAACTAATTAAACAAACCATCTTGCCCTATATAAAGGCCTCCAGACTTCAAATCTAAAAAGCGGAACCCCCCATAAACTTTGAGAAAATCTCAAGAAGAAGAAGAAGCTCTCGGCAAAAGAAGACAACTCTTTTTCAAGGTAAAAAGAATAGAAAGACGAAATCATTTCAATATAAACAGAAGTATTTAATTCTTTCACAGATCATAGATCTATAAGACAAAGTTGTCTTTCACAAAAGAGATTGTGAACATCTCATTATAAAGGGGGAGAATTATTCAATTCTCTTAGGATCATAGATGCATAAAGGTAAAGCCTTTCATCAAAAAAAGATTGAAATATCACCTATAAACCAAGAACTTTGTTCTTAGAATCCTGAGGCAAAGTCTCTCATCAAAGAAAAGATAATCTTCAAAGCGCAAAGTTAACCTAAGAAGAGCCTTAGCGCTCCTAATCTAACAAGAGCCTTAGCGCTCCTAATTCAAAAGTGCCTTAGTGCTCTTCATCTAGCGCAAAGCGCCGCGGTACCATAGCGCTTCTAACACGGCGCACTGCGCTCATTGGCCAGCGCTAAGCGCGCCACGTGCTCGTCACTTGTGTGATGCATTATTAAAAGCTCCTTGCGCTCATTACACAGCATCAGCGCCAAACGCCTCAACGCTTCAACTAAAAGCGCGTCAGCGCTCCACATCTAGCGCTAAGCGCATCAGCGCTCTTCATTTAGCACAAAGCGCTAAGCGCACTAGCGTTTCATATCTGGCGCCAGTGCCAAATGCACCACATGCTTTTATGTGCGCTTGGACAGAACATAAAATGTTCTTTGAGTAAGCCTGGGGCTATGATAAATGCACAGCATTCAATTAAAGGCAATACATTGTCAGAGACGAAACCAATGCTTAGCATTTTTAAAGGGATTGGGCTCAAACAAATATCTAACGACTCAAAAATAAATGTTGAACATTGTAATTGAATGGACTTAGCCCAAATTGGCCATAAGTCCTCAATTCAGATTAATCGAGTTCATATGCTCATAAATCACAGATCTTAGTCCCAATTGGACTACAGGTCTCTCGACCCACATCGGTTTAATGGTACATCTCTGAACTCCTCTGATATTTATCATTGTAATCCTTCAACGTCTTCAGAGAGGTGAGGGTTTCGATAACCATACATTTCATGAACTGTGGGGTCCTTAAGCCCATGGACTATGACGTTCTTAACCTGTACTGTGAGGTCCTTAAGCCCATGGACTATGATGTCCTTAACCTTGACTGTGAGGTTTTTAAACTCATGGACTATGACGTCCTTAACCTTGGATCGAGATATCCTTAAACTAACATTCGACCGCAATGTCTTTAAACTAACATTGGACCGAGATGTCCTTAAACTAACAATGAACCGAGATGTCCTTAAACTAACATTCGACCGCAATGTCTTTAAACTAACATTGGACCGAAATGTCCTTAAACTAACAATGGACCGTAATGTCCTTAAACTAATTATTGACCGCAATATCCCTAAACTAAATATTAGAGTCCAAATGCTCTTTTGTTGGATCTAAATGATCCCGCTAGGTTGATCTTAGTCTAAAATTAGACTAAAGTATCCTTAACAGACGTTTAAGTTGATCTTAGTCTCAAATGAGACCAACATATTCTTAAACCCAACCCCTAAACCCAAATCTAAGAAGATACAGATTTGGACTAATCCACGCCCTACGGGCGACAACATAAATTAGTCTTCATATACAATCCACGGGCAACCAAAAACAAAACAAACACACACGACACGAAGTGACCATCTGGAGAAGGAGAAAGTTGTTACCGCGATGTGGTAGCGTAATTAACTGCAGGGGCTTGCGCCTGCAGGTAAGAGTGTCCCCACAATCAAAAACTCCTCACAACGAGAGAGAATCTGATGAAGTCTGCTACATCGGCCGCATCCGTTTAAACCTTCGATACATGATGTCATAAATCAACTTGGCATCTTCAGAGAGGTGGACGGATAGTACCAATTAGCGTCTGCCCCGAAATTCAGGCAAGACGGACCCACGCGGTCACGTCTCCGTGTTTTCGATGGGGAACAGTACATAGATTCCATCTCAGATCACATAGCATCCAGCCATTCTTATAGAGTCTCCACTCTTGATGGCCTGCTCGAAACTAGTTAGGTCATCATCTCATGATGCAATCCTCGCTCCCACTGTCATAGAGAAAACCGAAGTATCTCTCAGGCGGATGAGGAACCCTACCAAATCGGCAGAGAGGCCGATGTTCATTAGGAGCTATTGAATCCTGCAGTTCTACCAAATCATCAGCTGTAGTTTGTATAGCTGGAATTCCATCCGGTTCTACCTCATGACCACAAATTTCTTTCCAAAATAAATTCCTTTTCTAAAAAGATGGCATGTCGAGAAAACAAAACACCTTTTGCTCCTCGGTGCGGTAGAAGATACTCCCTTACAAATGCTTGGGATATCCAACAAACTTCCACAGAGCTGACCTTGCCTCGAGTTTGTCCGGATTTTGCTTTTAGACATAGGCCGCCGGACAACCCCAAATCTTAACTTAAGACATGTGATCTTCCCATACCATATCTCATATGGAGTGGTGGGCACCTGATTTAGTTAGAACCCAATTCAATAGGTATGCAGCTTCTCAAGTGCATAACCCCAAAAGGAAATAGGCAGCTCAGTATTACTCATCATAGAGCGCGCCATATCTAATAGGGTGCGATTGCTCCACCCCGATATACCGATGTGCTGTGGTGTATACGGAGGAGTAATGCTGAGAGAGAATCTCATTCTCCTTTAGAACAGTCCAGGATCTCCGTGCTCAAGTATTCTCCTCCCTGATCTCATCATAGGACATAATGCTTATACCCATTTTGGTTATCTAATTCTGACTTATATTCTTTGAATTTCTCAAAAGTTTTAGACTTGTGTTTCAACAGGAACATATGTCCAAATCCTGAGAGATCATCAGTGAATGTAATGAAGTATAAAGAACCGGTCCTGGCATGTGTAGACAGGGAACTTACATACATCATCATGTATCAATCCCAACAGTTCATTAACTCTTTCTCTATTTCCAGTAAACAGAGTTGTGGTCATTTTATCTTTGTGACACGACTGGAAAATTTCACAAGATGTAAATTCAAACTAATTTAAATATGCATCTTAATGTAACTTAGCTAGTCCGGTCGCATTGATATGACCTAGTCTACAATGCCTCAAGAAGGATTCGTTCATTTCTGAACTCTTCCTCTTGTGTGTGTTCTGTACGTAAAGAACCGTGGTTTGATTTAGAATGTATATGCTTTTAGATAACGTGCCTGAACCGATCAACTCTTGATATAGGAAATGTTCAAAACATTATCCAACAATACAAAATTATATCCTTCTTTACTAAATAAAGAGACTGATATGATGTTGTATATCAGGTTCGGTATCTAATAACATTCGTTCAGAACCAATGTATTTGGTAATACAGGGTGATAACTGCCAACACTTTGGCTGCAACAATTGCACCATTTCCAACTCTTGAAACTTTATCACCCATTCTCAGTTCTCTACCTATCTGTAGCCCATGTAATAGATTACATATATGAGATCCTGATCCGGTATCTCATACCCAGGACGTAGAGGATACTGAGAAATATTTCTCGGTAATGAACACACCCGAAGAAGATGCATCAACATGCACTTTCTTCGTTTGGGCGGCATGGGAATTCTAGTAATCCCCTATTTCTTGCTCGGTCTTATAAAAATTATAAGTTGGAGCGGGACCAACGTTCTCCGGCACAGTATAACAAGTGGGTTCAGTCAATACATCCATATTATTATCTTGATTAAGGCGTGACATGGTCGCTACCTGGAGAGAGACAGAAGAAAACACTCAGCGTATGCTCTTGCAAGATTAGATTGGTTATTATTTTATCTAATCAGGATGTCTCCCACTGTTTTTTATCAAATCTTCCTTCAAACCCTAAAAGGAAAGACTAGCCGGGATTAATTACACCCTACAAGTTTGCCAATCTTTCAGTCAAGCCAGTGCCGGTATTTTGAGGGAGGTTCCCTGTGCTTTCGCACGGACCTAATTAAAATAAACATCGTTTTCCCAAGGGCGTAACCCCGTTGACACTTTTCTAGACACCTACTTGGTCGGATAATTGTAAAGTGCAAAACTCTCCCAGGAGTAACAATTACCCGCAGTGGGTATCGGGATCCAACTATCTCATAGAAGGTATGCAATCTCATTGCAAATTCCAACACTTAAATTCCCGATAATATTTCCCCCTAGCCCCCTATGACCTTGACAAAGGCTAACAAATCATAGGATGCTAGTCAAGTTCAACCCGTCATTTCCTGATTGAATTAAACACACCTGCACGACCCTTGACAAAGGCCAACAAGATCGTACGACTACCCTAATCCAATCTGCATTACATGCATAAGCAGATAAGCACCATTCAACTACCAAACACTACGCCTTGACAAAGGCCAACAAACGCAGCACGAATACTAAATTGTCCTTATCTGAAATGACGAAGGGCCACGTCAGGTTTTTCAGAAAACCACTTGCGTAATGAACTTGATATCGTTGCGGAATCGAATGATTTTGAAATGGAGTGTTTCTGAGGCTTTTGCTAGTTTCACTAAAGAGGTCACTCCCGGTGAAGGGATTTCGGCTCTTTCCTCGTCGAATGAGGTGCAGGATATTTCATAAATACCACTATGCAAAGAAAAAACTATAAAAGCAATCAAAAGACAAACCGGTATGTAGCATCTGCCAGTTATTTCTAAAGAGGTCACTCCCGGTGAAGGGATCTCGGCTCTTTCCTTATCGAATAAGGTGCTGGATATTCTACAAAGATTACCACTATGCAAAGCAAGAACTAGAGCTACTTGTTTTTGAAAATTCGATTCCACAACATCTTTTAGGTTTATTTTCTTTCATTAATCTCATTAATGAAATCCCATCATTTAAGTTACCTAAGCATCACAGATAAATGCAACGTTCACTTATGTCATCCGCATTCGTCTCAATATCCCGTCATGCACCATTAGGTTAGGTAACTAACGGCAGAGCGGGGCAGGGCTAGCGCGGGTGTAAAACATATGCAACGTTTATATAATATATCACATATACTATATACAATATCTATCTCAACATATCAAATAATCACATCACAGATATCGCAGCAGAAAAAAATATATAAAATATTGGATATACAGGGATTTCCGGGTTTTAATTTAAGCCTGTATAAAACACGGATTCCACGGTCTTGATGAATAGCCAAACCCACATCCCTAGACCCCTACGAGAGCGGAAAACAACCCTACCAATTTTAGGGTTAGGAGACCCGGTCTCGACTACTCGAGATGGTCTCCTACTGGACTCTAGAACCCGGTTACTTATGCTCTCTTCCTTGGTCTTGTAACATCTCAAAAATTAATAATAATAATAAAATATTAATTTTGGGAATTTTTATAATTTAATATTATTTTATTGAATATTTTAATATTTCGGTATTATTAAATGCAAATAAATAGGAAAAAATTGAGAAAAATTATGGAAAATTCTAAAATAGGGTAAATTAGAGAATTATGACATTTTAAAGTTTTTGTGATTTGTTTGACACTAATTTAGTGTTAATCGCGATTAAAAATCGCTAATCGGTTTTAGCAATTTTTATGCAAAACATGCACACATTACTTTTCACACTTGTGCTACTTTTATTGCCATGGTTGTTTTGGGGTTGCTATTTATGTGAGAAGGAGTTGAAGAAAAAAAAAAGAAAAGGAAAAGAAAAGGGAAAAGGGATTAAAGAATGAGGTATGGGTGATAGAGAGAAGGATTACCTTTGACTTGGACTTAGCCATTCCTCTTGTTTCTTCAACTCATTCCCCTCTCCCTCTTCCTCCTTCAGCTGCTGCTGCTGCCCTATCTCATTCTCCCCCTCTTCAAGTCCTCAAATCACCATGAAAACTACACCAAAACCCAATCTCCATTTCAATAAATGTGTGCACAAGCTCGAGACCTACACGATGGACCAAGAAAGCATGGATTTTGGCCGCTAGGGGCAACTCAAGAATATTCTTGAGTTGCCAAATGAGGTAATTTCTGGACCATTAGCTTAATTTTAGCATTAGTTATACCCCCATGTTTAGATTGAATCGATATTGTTTGATATTTTGGAGTTGAGGATAACCAAGTTAGGGTTTGTGGGAACTTTGTGTTGTATGGTGAAATTGAGCTCAGTAGAGGTTATACTAACACCCTTGTGCATGAATTGAGACCCTAACCTGAAACCCAAACACAGAATACGGATTTTAGAAACCGATATCGGAAAATTTATGCAATCTGTAATGAGTATATCGAATCTGCTATCACCCGAGACACCCTAAAATAAAATTGACTGGACAGTAGTATGTGCAGGCACCCAGGAAGCTATAACCAAGACCCCAACCCCTAACTCTTTTCCATGGCCGCCAATTTTCCCCAATTGGCCGCAAATTGCGGCCTGGGTCCCACCTTTTTGGCTCGTATTGGTTCTGTAGCTCCTACATGCTTACTTTAGGCCCTTGGTATATTTAGATTTGTATAAATTGATCTCTGGTAAAATCTGGGACATATTTCATAAGTTGCTGTTTTGGATCTTAGTTTCCGTATTCCGTATTTTCATTTCTGCATTGGTGTGTTTCGTTTTACCTCGACTTTTTGGCGTTTATACGACGATATAGAGGGTTTATTGATGGTTTAGAAGGCGTGCCATAGGTTCTTACCTATAGGCCCCTTATCGTATCGTTTTGGATTTCATGTGCCGTTTTAGCGTGGATTTGGTTTTAATTGCGTATATACGATACTTTGCTGTATAGGTACCCCATGAAGACTTCGGGACGACAAGAAAGCGCGTGGCGACGTCGACAAATGAAGACCCAAGGTGAGTAGATTATATCTACAGGGGGAAGTCAGGTGGATGGCGTATGGCACCCCCGCAGTCCGTAGTTAGTATACTATGTATATTAGACATATGATAGTTTATAGTGTGTCGTGGTTTATGTGTTAGATGTATTATGGTTAGTTAGGGTTAGAAGTAACTAGTGTAGTTCCTAGTCGCGAACCCTAGGATAGATTTATACCCACACTCACCCACTTGCATATTCCTTATATTTACCCTGGGTTGATGATATTTGATGACATTGGAGGCGAGTCGATGATATTGGGCCTTGTGCCGCAAGATAGGTGATTTGACATGATGCATATTTGGGATATGACATGTGATTCTTGCGGGCTTGGAATCTGTGTTTACCCCCGCAATCATACTATAGATGGTATCAGTTGTACTAGACTTAGAGTTGTACCCCAGATCGTGCGATATGATGATAGTGATACCTGATATCTGATGAGAGGAATGTGATACTGACCCCTACCCAACTATTGGGATGCCGTACGACGATTCACCGTACGAGCTTTACACTGATGATAGATCCGCACTCATGATTTGAGGAGGTCATATGATATATTGTATCGTACGCGATACTACTGAGGCGGGATCACCGACTATATATGTACATATCGACTCAGATCTAGGTGGTTTCCATACCCCTCCCGATTGACCGTATGCTTAGGACAGTAGTTTGCATAGTAGATGTTAGACTAGACCCGAGTCATACCTATTTTAAAACTACGAATCAGGAGTATCTTAAAGACAAACAAAGGGATTCTACAGATACTTTAAAAGGCGTACCTTTTCTTAAAAACACCGTACCCCTTATTTTACTAAAAACCCTGATTCGTCTGGTTTCAAAAGGCATTAACTGCATGATACATACATATTGTTATAGTTTCTTCACTGTGGTGTTGATTATTTGATTTCCGCATACTCATGCTATTCATATTGCCTGCATATGTTGCCATCATGCTATTAGGACACCAGCACCATTATCGATGATGCATATGTTCCACGTACACTCACTGGCCGGCTCACACACTTCATCATCGATAATTGCCATGTCACTACACTGTAGTACTGTCGCATTCAATATACGACCATTGCATTGAAGACTTGTATACACGCTCATTGTACACTTATATTTGTACACATACTTGTTGCACATACACAGATGATATTTCTAGATTTGGGAACCGCAAAACACTCTTTAAAACGGATTCTTTTAAAAGAGCGGCCTCCCCAATATATGCATATCACTCTTCTGTTTTGCATGATATATCGATATGTCTACATTTCCTTTATATGTTGCATACATCATGTTTTCTGATCATACGCATTGGAATATGTTGTTTCCATGATATTTCTGGATTTGGGAACCGTGGCTATTTCAACTAAGAATGTGAATTGTCTTTGAAAACCCGGTTTCCTTGATATGATATTTCAGTGCATCCACCATGTGTTTTCTCGGTTCTGAGAGTGGCATATGAAACCCGATTTGAGGAGCGGTAGGCACCGTCTGCGGGTACATGGTGGACCCGGTAAGGTACCCCGGGGCAAGAAGACTCGTATATGTTAGACGGTGAGCCTGGCAGGGGAGCACTACCTACCGGTGATAGTATTTGCACTCGGCGGTTATCGTGGGGATACCGTCCGGAGTATGTACGTATGATACGTACCTATCAGGACTAGTCTTGGCGACAGTATCTGATAGACGAGGATTTATGTGCCGATGCTAGGCACAGGTTTCATGATGTTTTATGATATTCCATGCTTGTTTATATCCTCATATTTCCATGCTTATGTTTTATGATATTTACATGCATGAGGCTTATTGTCATTGGGTGACAGGTGGACGGGATCCACACCTTTACAGACATTGATCACATACAGACTGGATTTACATTGATCACACTTCTTTTGTATATATAACAGGGTTCGAGGGCGCTGTTATATATACCCTTACACCAATATTAGTGGTATGGGACGCTAATATATGTGTATTGACCTTCATTCGATACTTCATTATATTACTTCATGCAGACATACCTTATACTGATGACATGTTATTACCTGAGTACCTGGCACTACATACATATTTAGATGTTACCTTGCCACCTTATCATACTTCAGATGTACTCTTGTGTTTTATATTACTGATTGATGACCTAGGTTTATGTCTTGCATTCGGTTTCTGCTTGTAGATATTTCTATTCACGAGTTGGCAACTCACCCCCGTTGTGCCACAGTTCTTGCAGGTTCTGCCGTACAGGTTCCATTGCGGCATTTCTGGCACACTACTTCCTTGCGGGTGCATTGCTTTTGGTAGGTGGATTCTATTGCATCAAGAACCACCATTGTACTTGTATTATTCATTGTATCTAGAATTTCCATCAACCAAAACTTGTATATTGTTTCAGACTTAGACATTAGTGTTGTATTATCTCGACCTTAGAGTCGCGCTTAGTAGTGTTGCGGTTTTTCATGCTTTTGGGCTTTCTTTTATGGGTTTTGATCCTCGCCACTCGGCGTTGTATATTATATTGTTGTGTGGTTGTGACCGTCTTTGACGAAGAGCTAGCTCCCGCTTGGGGATGCCTATTATCATTGCTTATATATTGTTATTCTTGTTGTACCCCGTTTGGGGCCAGTTTTTACAAAAGAAACTCTGCCGAAATTTTTAGAAAAGACTTTACTTTTTAAATCCATTTTCGGCTTAGTTATTTAAAAACCTTGACTTCAAACATGTTTTTCCTTACTTCCTAAAAAAAAAATTTCATATTTACTCTTAAAATGGTTTTAGATTTCTGGGCTTTTGGCTTACTTGGATCAGATGGAGTCCTATGGACTTCATATGGTTCAGGTGCCAGTCGCGTGCTCTTTTCGGGTCGTGACAAAGTTGGTATCAGAGCGCTAGGTTGACCTTGGTTCGAGTCTAAGTTTGACTATGTGGAGCCTAGAGCGTTTATATATATACGGAACTTAGGCTTGACCTTACGGAACTTAGACTTGGTTGGGGGTATTAGACCCGAACTTTCGTCGCGTAGGATGACCCTTGGTTGATGGAATAGGTGACTAAAGTAGAGTGACGTACCGTTAGTATGTTCCGCGGCATACTTACGACACGCCACTCCGCTTAAGGAACCTTAGGATGTACATATTTTCGAGATCAGTGATTCTCTTCATATCTATGATTATACATCCATTTGAGATCCTCGATTCTATTAGTTTCATGATCATACCTTCATTGATGCTGTTCCTTCCTATGATCATGTACCCACTCTGGATCTGTTGTTCTCTTTCTTGCCATTGATGTGCTCTCGTTGATATTCGATTGAGGTTCCTGTCACCATGTTTGAGCGCAGTTTGGGCTGCTGCTAGGGTTACGGTCGGTGCGAGCTCGTCTGGTACGAGGGCCGACCATTGTGTTTTCTGGTGACATGAAAACGTCTCGAGTTAGTATTGATGATTGTGACCTCTAGTGGAGGCGAGTGCTTGGTTTTGCACCGGATGATCGGGCCATTATTAGAGCTGCCAGTTGAGAGAGGACTGTTGATGTACAGCATACCTCAGAGATTATGATGTCGTCTACCGTGCAGACAGATGGACCAGCTGTTGCTGAGATTGACAGGATGTCGCTTCCGGAGCTTACGAGCTGAGATTGTTGGAGCTTTCCGGCAGATATGAGACAGATGATAGCTAGTCTACCCGATTAGAGAGACGAAGGTGATTCGTCCGATTTATGCGCCGGAGCGGGCCCAGTTGAGTTGGAGATTTCCAGTGTGGAGAGTCTTACTCAGATCTAAAGCAGACCGATTCAGAGATGACCGCCAATGTGTCGCCTTTCCTGGAGGATTGAGACACTGTTCGGCGTACTGGCGAATGAGCCAGTTGCTGCTGCAAATGACGAGATATCGCCCGGATGGTTGGAGCTACTACGGCGTGAACCTATACTTAGAGAGATGATAGCGAGTCGCTAGTGACCTGAGGATAAATGACTAGGACATGTGGTTCGTTCGTTTACCGATGCGAGGTCATCAGATAGATTGTTTCCAGCGAGAGACGACTTCACGCAGGTTCGTTGAGAGTCGATAGAGACGATCGAATGTCATGAGCCATTTTCCAAGTTTAAAGTATACGGAAAGACATGCAGGTGATTCTATGGACCCTCTAGAAGAATGAAACCCTAACTCGACTTAATGACCGTGTGAAAGCCTTTGAACCTTAGGGTTTGCGGCAGTTCCTCGGCGCCATTAGGGAGGCTTGGGTTTGCCCTTCTACGGCTGGACCACCGACGCTATGGCATGTACTCGATGCTATTAAACTGTACCCATGATGTGATCTCTTGGGGGATTATGAGTGACGAGTCGATCGGATGCTTCGACATCATTCGGACATTATGTGATGGGATGCGTTGCTTGGGATACTCCAGATACGAGGATAGCCGTTGGAGCACTGTCCATGCAGCCATGATGAGACGAGTCCGGATCAGTCGACATTGACGCAGGGTGAAGGAAAGAGTTCGCAAGAGATTTCGACGAGATGACGTCCCACTCCGCTGACATCAGAGATGTGATACGCACCCAGAGGCGTTGTATATGGATATATTTTCCAGAAAGAAGCGCGATAAGTATGCAGCCGTTCCGGAATAAGAATTAGCTTCAGCAATGGATGACGAATTCCGGGCAATTCGGCAGGAATGAGATTTGAGAGGGAGACTTCGACAGGACCCTTCGGGAAAACGATACGAGAAGACCAAGACCCAGGAGTGGTCATATTGCGCACACCCAGCAGGCCAGAGTTCGGCATCTTCGACAGGGTATTTGACCAGGTTCGGATAAAGGAACTTACCCAGATGCATTGTGAATTGATCAAGGACGGACGAGTATTCAGTATTCCTCCGATGGTTAGGACGCGCTCCCGAGGACCAGTTCGGCCAGACATCTTCTATAGAATGATGAAGCTACAGAATACGCGCTTTCGAGTCCGTGTGAGAGATTGCGGATTGTCCGTGGCCGAGAACAGTGCAGTGCGTAGATAGCATGGCGTGACGTCATAGTAGACAACGATAGAGACAAGTGGAACCAGAGGTTCATGCGAGACGCTGACGAGCTGTCATTACTTCCCGTCGAGACTAGAGACCAGATATGCTTACAGAGGTGTTGGGATGCGACCAGTTTCCGAAAAAATGTTGTGCTGAGGACGCAGATGTCCATTGAGTGATAAAAGATTATGCAAGAGTACCAGCCTCCGTACAGTTCGGCATAGGCAAGATCGGAAGAGATCTTGAGCAGGATTCCTTCCAGGACATTGCTGCAATGATGTTTGCACCCAGGATCAGATATTTGATGTGCATTCAGAGAGCCAGAGGCCGACGTCAGTGACATGCTGCTTTACGAGTGGTCGTGAGGATTGACCGAGAGATGACCAGAGATGTGCCAGCACGGAATCGTCCCCGTTAGCACACCTGACAGGGCCGATGAGCCGATTGGTTGGGAGATTGGTAATCCCCAGAGAAGATAAGGACCCAGAGTCAGAGGACGCCAGACCGTGAGCAAGAGGCAAGTAGAGATCTTGCGCTGCTAGTATTGGATGCACCGACTCCTTCTCGACCTCGAAGGAGGAACTACCGACGACGGTATTTATGATTTGTGATTTTGTGATTCGATTCTCACGTATCCGTCGTTTTGGATTTCGATATTTTGGGCGTTCTGTTTGCATGATTTAGTTTTGATGATTGAGTTTCATGATATTTGTCTCATGCACCCACTGGATATCTATATTTTGCGCATAGCGATTACATTTGAGGTATTGATTGTGATTTCACGCCTATCTTATGCAGTGGTTGGTTTACACTTCCAGCATAGTTTTCATGCACCTTTAGTGTTGTGGTATACGATTCTGGTGCACACCAGATGCACTGAATCGGGATTCTTCGTGCATGTCACATGCACCTGATTTTGCTGCCAGGCACACACGTTGCCTATGACAGATGTTTCGTGCACAACAGCTGCACCTAGATGTTGTTTTGTGTCCATATATGGATTTTGATTCCTTGCGCACCAGACGCATAGGATATTCTTATATATATATATACATTTTGTGGATTGATTTTTAGTAGAGCAGTACACTTTGATGATATTCGCTATGTATTGATGTTTTCGGGACCCCGACAAATTCGACCTTTACTGAATGTTTTTGTATTTGGGGGTTTAAATTTAAAATTCGGAGACCGAATTTCTTTAAGGGGGGAAGATTGTAACATCTCAAAAATTAATAATAATAATAAAATATTAATTTTGGGAATTTTTATAATTTAATATTATTTTATTGAATATTTTAATATTTCGGTATTATTAAATGCAAATAAATAGGAAAAAATTGAGAAAAATTATGGAAAATTCTAAAATAGGGTAAATTAGAGAATTATGACATTTTAAAGTTTTTGTGATTTGTTTGACACTAATTTAGTGCTAATCGCGATTAAAAATCGCTAATCGGTTTTAGCAATTTTTATGCAAAACATGCACACATTACTTTTCACACTTGTGCTACCTTTATTGCCATGGTTGTTTTGGGGTTGCTATTTATGTGAGAAGGAGTTGAAGAAAAAAAAAGAAAAGGAAAAGAAAAGGGAATAGGGATTAAAGAATGAGGTATGGGTGAGAGAGAGAAGGATTACCTTTGACTTGGACTTAGCCATTCCTCTTGTTTCTTCAACTCATTCCCCTCTCCCTCTTCCTCCTTCAGCTGCTGCTGCTGCCCTATCTCATTCTCCCCTTCTTCAAGTCCTCAAATCACCATGAAAACTACACCAAAACCCAATCTCCATTTCAATAAATGTGTGCACAAGCTCGAGACCTACACGATGGACCAAGAAAGCATGGATTTTGGCCGCTAGGGGCAACTCAAGAATATTCTTGAGTTGCCAAATGAGGTAATTTCTGGACCATTAGCTTAATTTTAGCATTAGTTATACCCCCATGTTTAGATTGAATCGATATTGTTTGATATTTTGGAGTTGAGGATATCCAAGTTAGGGTTTGTGGGAACTTTGTGTTGTATGGTGAAATTGAGCTCAGTAGAGATTATACTAACACCCTTGTGCATGAATTGAGACCCTAACCTGAAACCTAAACACAGAATACGGATTTTAGAAACCGATATCGGAAAATTTATGCAATCTGTAATGAGTATATCGAATCTGCTATCACCCGAGACACCCTAAAATAAAATTGACTGGACAGTAGTATGTGCAGGCACCCAGGAAGCTATAACCAAGACCCCAACCCCTAACTCTTTTCCATGGCCGCTAATTTTCCCCAATTGGCCGCAAATTGCGGCCTGGGTCCCACCTTTTTGGCTCGTATTGGTTCTGTAGCTCCTACATGCTTAGTTTAGGCCCTTGGTATATTTAGATTTGTATAAATTGATCTCTGGTAAAATCTGGGACATATTTCATGAGTTGCTGTTTTGGATCTTAGTTTCCGTATTCCGTATTTTCATTTTTGCATTGGTGTGTTTCGTTTTACCTCGACTTTTTGGCGTTTATACGACGATATAGAGGGTTTATTGATGGTTTTGAAGGCGTGCCATAGGTTCTTACCTATAGGCCCCTTATCGTATCGTTTTGGATTTCGTGTGCCGTTTTAGCGTGGATTTGGTTTTAATTGCGTATATACGATACTTTGCTGTGTAGGTACCCCATGAAGACTTCGGGACGACAAGAAAGCGCGTGGCGACGTCGACAAATGAAGACCCAAGGTGAGTAGATTATATCTACAGGGGGAAGTCAAGTGGATGGCGTATGGCACCCCCGCAGTCCGTAGTTAGTATACTATGTATATTAGACATATGATAGTTTATAGTGTGTCGTGGTTTATGTGTTAGATGTATTATGGTTAGTTAGGGTTAGAAGTAACTAGTGTAGTTCCTAGTCGCGAACCCTAGGATAGATTTATACCCACACTCACCCACTTGCATATTCCTTATATTTACCCTGGGTTGATGATATTTGATGACATTGGAGGCGAGTCGATGATATTGGGCCTTGTGCCGCAAGATAGGTGATTTGACATGATGCATATTTGGGATATGACATGTGATTCTTGCGGGCTTGGAATCTATGTTTACCCCCGCAATCATACTATAGATGGTATCAGTTGTACTAGACTTAGAGTTGTACCCCAGAACGTGCGATATGATGATAGTGATACCTGATATCTGATGAGAGGAATGTGATACTGACCCCTACCCAACTATTGGGATGTCGTACGACGATTCACCGTACGAGCTTTACACTGATGATAGATCCGCACTCATGACTTGAGGAGGTCATATGATATATTGTATCGTACGCGATACTACTGAGGCGGGATCACCGACTATATATGTACATATCGACTCAGATCTATGTGGTTTCCATACCCCTCCCGATTGACCGTATGCTTAGGACAGTAGTTTGCATAGTAGATGTTAGACTAGACCCGAGTCATACCTATTTTAAAACTACGAATCAGGAGTATCTTAAAGACAAACAAAGGGATTCTACAGATACTTTAAAAGGCGTACCTTTTCTTAAAAACACCGTACCCCTTATTTTACTAAAAACCCTGATTCGTCTGGTTTCAAAAGGCATTAACTGCATGATACATACATATTGTTATAGTTTCTTCACTGTGGTGTTGATTATTTGATTTCCGCATACTCATGCTATTCATATTGCCTGCATATGTTGCCATCATGCTATTAGGACACCAGCACCATTATCGATGATGCATATGTTCCACGTACACTCACTGGCCGGCTCACACACTTCATCATCGATAATTGCCATGTCACTACACTGTAGTTCTGTCGCATTCAATATACGACCATTGCATTGAAGACTTGTATACACGCTCATTGTACACTTATATTTGTACACATACTTGTTGCACATACACAGATGATATTTCTAGATTTGGAAACCGCAAAACACTCTTTAAAACGGATTCTTTTAAAAGAGCGGCCTCCCCAATATATGCATATCACTCTTCTGTTTTGCATGATATATCGATATGTCTACATTTCCTTTATATGTTGCATACATCATGTTTTCTGATCATACGCATTGGGATATGTTGTTTCCATGATATTTCTGGATTTGGGAACCGTGGCTATTTCAACTAAGAATGTGAATTGTCTTTGAAAACCCGGTTTCCTTGATATGATATTTCAGTGCGTCCACCATGTGTTTTCTCGGTTCTGAGAGTGGCATATGAAACCCGATTTGAGGAGCGGTAGGCACCGTCTGCGGGTATATGGTGGACCCGGTAAGGTACCCCGGGGCAAGAAGACTCGTATATGTTAGACGGTGAGCCTGGCAGGGGAGCACTACCTACCGGTGATAGTATTTGCACTCGGCGGTTATCGTGGGGATACCGTCCGGAGTATGTACGTATGATACGTACCTATCAGGACTAGTCTTGGCGACAGTATCTGATAGACGAGGATTTATGTGCCGATGCTAGGCACAGGTTTCATGATGTTTTATGATATTCCATGCTTGTTTATATCCTCATATTTCCATGCTTATGTTTTATGATATTTACATGCATGAGGCTTATTGTCATTGGGTGACAGGTGGACGGGATCCACACCTTTACAGACATTGATCACATACAGACTGGATTTACATTGATCACACTTCTTTTGTATATATAACAGGGTTCGAGGGCGCTGTTATATATACCCTTACACCAATATTAGTGGTATGGGACGCTAATATATGTGTATTGACCTTCATTCGATACTTCATTATATTACTTCATGCAGACATACCTTATACTGATGACATGTTATTACCTGAGTACCTGGCACTACATATATATTTAGATGTTACATTGCCACCTTATCATACTTCAGATGTACTCTTGTGTTTTATATTACTGATTGATGACCTAGGTTTATGTCTTGCATTCGGTTTCTGCTTGTAGATATTTCTATTCACGAGTTGGCAACTCACCCCCGTTGTGCCACAGTTCTTGCAGGTTCTGCCGTACAGGTTCCATTGCGGCATTTCTAGCACACTACTTCCTTGCGGGTGCATTGCTTTTGGTAGGTGGATTCTATTGCATCAAGAACCACCATTGTACTTGTATTATTCATTGTATCTAGAATTTCCATCAACCAAAACTTGTATATTGTTTCAGACTTAGACATTAGTGTTGTATTATCTCGACCTTAGAGTCGCGCTTAGTAGTGTTGCGGTTTTTCATGCTTTTGGGCTTTCTTTTTTGGGTTTTGATCCTCGCCACTCGGCGTTGTATATTATATTGTTGTGTGGTTGTGACCGTCTTTGACGAAGAGCTAGCTCCCGCTTGGGGATGCCCATTATCATTGCTTATATATTGTTATTCTTGTTGTATCTCGTTCGGGGCCAGTTTTTACAAAAGAAACTCTGCCGAAATTTTTAGAAAAGTCTTTACTTTTTAAATCCATTTTCGGCTTAGTTATTTAAAAACCTTGACTTCAAACATGTTTTTCCTTACTTCCTAAAAAAAAAATTTATATTTACTCTTAAAATGGTTTTAGATTTCTGGGCTTTTGGCTTACTTGGATCAGATGGAGTCCTATGGACTTCATATGGTTCAGGTGCCAGTCACGTGCTCTTTTCGGGTCGTGACAGGTCTATCCTAATGCGAAAAAGTAAATAATATACATCAACGGTGACATCTTCCTCAACCCGGAAGTACCCCAATAAAAGAATATTACATACAAGTTTTTACATGAATGAAAATGAAAAACCCGCATCTCACCTAAAACCCCCGGCTATTCAAAACACGATGATCCAATATAACATCTCACAGCAACACATAACATCTCATGCCTGTTAGTGTTTATGCCCTAGAAGGCCATTACTGTATCATACTAGCTTGTATATTACTTAATGGAAGCTTGGGATATTCACATGTATATAACAGTCTTGCTAAACATGGTAGTATGCTACTTGGTTTTTCTATCTTAATATGTGAGTATACGTATTGATAGAGCTCTTAGGATCTTGCTTGGCTACCAGCGTTGTGATGGCAGTCACACTAGTGGGGGCTGGGTAGTCTACAAGCACATCCTTATTCAGGTCCCTGGTCGTTGGATTATCGAGACAAGAGCATCGATACTCCGGAGTAGACTAGTGTGTACGCTTCTCATCCCAGTTGTGGAAATGGTCTGTCCCACAGCCATCAGTACGTCGTACTGGAGATAGTATACAGGTGCTCGTTAGGTTACGGGTACACCGGACAGGACTCACAGGGAACTGTTGGTTGGTTTGATACCAGTCGTCAGTGAACAGTTCCCAGGTGACATGAGTACAGCGTAGTCCGCAGACTTGACACTGCTACTTCGCCTCGAGTGTGTCCCACTGTTCTTAGATTGCTACCCTACCACGGCTCAAAGGAGTCGTGCAAACAGGTAGCAGTTGGGTGCAGTCCCGAGCACTTGGAGGCAGTGGCGGTTAGACAGGATTCGTCCCTCCCGGTATTGGGAGTAGATATCGTGCTGTGTCAGAGAGCCATTACGCAAAGTCCCTGGCCAGGGCAAGCGAGATTTGCTGGTAGGTTCCAGCAGTTTCTCAGGGTGTAATGGGCTTCACTCCGACACGACTTATACCGCTATTAGGGGACTGACGCTTGCCGCCCCCCTAGGCCCGATATGCGATAGTCATGGACGAACGGACCGGACTGTATGGAGATTGTCACATCAGACTCAGTAGGAGTTCGGATGGGTTTACTCATCGGCCTTCTTATCGACAACTACCTGGGGACCGTTACGTACAGCTAGTGCCGCTTGCGGTCTGTGGTTAAACCCACTGCCAGCGTAGTAGTCGAGTCTCTAGAGTCCCACACAGAGAGTTTCCTACTCCAGGCGAAACGATATAGAGGTTGCATGGTTTTGCGACAAAGGGTTCGGACGCATACGTGCGTTTACGCGCGTACGACTTTCGGACAGATTTTACCAGTCGGCTTTGGTTTAAGCCAGTTACTGGTATCCGGTTATTGGATTTTTACAGTCTAAAGTTTTTCCGTATTTTTACGGATCGGAGGGGCGTTCTCGTAATTACTCGAGAAGCTTCTAGAAGATGTGACTAAGGAGGTTTGTTTTGGAAAGAGAGTGAGTCATAGTGGTGATTCATTCACTTCATTAATGCTCATTTATTGCTTAATGACTCATGTTAATGAATCATCACAAGATATTTTGTGAAGCATGCTTATTCATTTCCTTTATTCATTTTTTGATAAAAAGAATGCTTCATAATATTATGATACACTCTCTCTCTTCTCTCATTATCATATTACACATTCTCTCTCCTCAAGCTCTCATCTTCAAGATACTAATCCTTAATCCTCATGTGTTGAGATCAAAGGTTTAGTTAGACTAAACAATCCATAACCCACACTCTATATCATCCTCTCATCTTTGATTAGCAATCAAAGTTGATTAGTTACCTCAAGTTAGAGGTTTAGCTTGGAGTTTCGCTCTCGGGTGGATCGTCTACTACCTAGAGAAGGCCGAGGAGAACCAAGGAGGACATAAAGAAGAAGGACCGGTTCATTAGGTATAATCCCTAATCACTTATGTAAAGAAACTCATAAAATACGGTTTTTAGGGTTTAGCTTCGATTCAAGCGGTTAGTCGATGTTCGTTGTTTAAACTTGATAAGTTTTTGTAAAATCCGCCTCCCCATAAGTACTGGGGTGTACTACATCGACTTACAATGCCATCAACGTAAGTAAATATGCATATCCCAATTGTCGTTGACATATACCAACAAAACCGGCGATACCCCACATATTACACTTACGGTTGCATAAAAGAAAGTGAAAAACTACAACAATTGGAATCTGCAACCACCTTGGACATCATAAACCCAATGTATCGCATACTTTGGATTTCATGCCCAACCAAATGAATTACTTAGACATCTCATGCCTAACAATTATACACCCCGCATTTTAGTCTCGACATTGAAAACACTTTCCAATATCAAGTCGAGCAATTCAACAAGATTCCCGACATCCATATCGAATGCTCATCGGAAACTTTAGTAGGCGGCCGCACCCCCCGATACCATCGACGAAGTGCACTTAGGCGGAACACCGCGGCCGCGAGCACCCGAACGGATGCTTTAGGCAACGGGGTTCTCCTACAGTCACTTGGTCGGGGTTATGAGATGTGGCTATCTAATAATGTTACCCGGCGAGTATCCGCATGCATTACGTAATTGCGACGGACTTTTGATCCACATCAAAATTCCGTGGCAACCGATGAATTGAGACCAAATTGCTAGATTTATATATTCAAACTAGTTATCATATAACTAATTATGTGGATTCCAAATATTCTATCACAATCACAGATAGCTAGACGATGTTAAACATTTCGATCGAATCAACGAATTCCCAAAATTTCTCAGAGATCTCAACACTTGAGCAGTGTTAGAAGTACCGAGAACCATACCACAGTGCCCATGGACCAGCAGCTGAAGGCTCATCCCAAGCCTATCAAGTGGCGCCGCGAAACCGCCGCCAAACCATGTTTTGGTCACGGTTCCGCGGTCACTTAGACGAGTTAGGGACTCGTTCTTCAGGTGGGTCCATAGAATTACCTGCATGATTTTTAGAGTATTTTTAACATGGAAAAATCCAACTTTTTGGAAAATTTCCAGAGAGGGGTGCAAACTTGAGTTTTCGGGGTTCGATCGGACTTTTAACTTCTCCTAGACAACGCCTAATGCTCTATCTTGGCTCTGATACCAATGATGGGTTCCATAGCATCCTAAATAGGATTTTTGGGGCATCAAGTATACAAATTTAAAACAACCTAGAGAGCTATGCAACCCATGCCAAGGATCTAACTAGAAAATTAGGAGTAAAGTAAGCATGTAATCAAACATTACACTAAGTGAATGAGGAATTCAACCTTTGTAGACCGGTCCTTCACTTCTAAAGCTCCGTGTAGTAGTTCCTTCGCTCCAAGTAGTGAACACCCGAACTCTAGTAAGAATTAACATGAAAAAATGAACAAGCTTTCTCGAAGTCTTTGAGGCCGAAGATGATCTACGTCGAAACTAAATGGCAAGTAGTAGAGGATGATGAAGTAGGAAATGGGCTCACTTTAGATTTAATTTTCTCACATTATTTTCTCACTTAGAAAAAGCTAGCAAGCTTTTTCAATGAAGAAGAAGATGAAGAATGAAGAAGAGAGAATCAACCCATGAGGTGAGAATAGAAACCATGGGTGAGTTAGTGTCATACATTAACCCATGTAGAGACTTAACTATGGCTAACAATAATGGTTAGGTTAATAAATATCTTCAAGTAAAACAAAATTAGTGGACTTGGTCAATGGTTCCACAAGTTTCTACAAGCTTCAACCATGTGACTACTTACCATTAATTTTGATTAAGTTTAGATAAATAAAACCATATCATTTTTATAAGCATGGTGTGAGTCTCATACACCCATGTAGCATGTGGCATCTAGCATGACACAAAATAATGTACATTAATATATATCACATATATACTAAGTGTATACAAGTGAGAAAAAGAAATACTTAGTGAGAAAATATTAGTTAATGTAAGTTAATATATCAAATATATAATTATACATTAAATTATTAAATCAACACTTATTTTAATAATCCGACTATATCACATACAACTGACTAATATCAAATGTAACAATCTATCGAATCAACACTTGATCCGATAACCCGGCTATATCACATATAACCGACCGATACCACAAATCGTGAGAATAGAATGCAGTATCACATATATGCATTAATCTCGGTCATGCACATATCACATATGTGTTCCTACACCGTTTCGCATGAACCATGAAACCTCTGTGTAGGACTCTAAAGCCTCGTCAATGCGCCGGCAGTAGGTGGTGATCATATCAAACACCCACAAGCCGCAAGTGGTCTGCTAAACATAATAGTCACCCGGGTATTGAGCGATCAGAAGATCAACAAGCATGCCTTCTCACACTCCTGCGAATCCAATCAATAACACTACCGTACAGTCCAGTCTCTTCGTCAGATATGTCGCATATCTCGTCTGGGGGTGGTAAACGTCAGACCCTAATAACTCGATAAGTCGTGCCGATATGAGGCTCATAACTGGTCGAGAAACTACTAGTAACACTTACCAGTAAATCTCATAACAGCCCTGGCCAGGGACTTCCTGTTATAGCCAATCAAGCACAGCGCAATATCAATCCCCAATACCGGGAGAGACGAATCCCCTCTTATCGCTCATTGCCTCCATGTGACTCGGGAATGTACCCAAAAACCACCATTTTGCACGTCATCTTGAACGTGGTAAGGTGGAAATCAAAGCACAGTGGGAATCACACAAGTCTCTATGACGATCTCGGGTTGACAGACCAACCTATACCAGTATCACCAGAGAACTGCCATCTGACATAAGGTATTATACCATCTTGGAGTTCTCGGCGAGTCCGTCCAGTGTACCCAGTCTCCACTGAGCACCCGTATATCATCTCTGATGTCAAACACCAATGGATATGGGATCATCTATCGCCCATCTGTATGGGTCGAGAAGTTATACGCTAGTCTACTCTGGTATATCGATGCCCCGTATCGATACACCCACGACTGGGGACATTAAAGGATGTAGTTACCGACTACCTTTGTCCCACTAGTATGATCCGCATCATAATCCAGTAGTCAAGTACACATCTTAAGGGCTTTACCAACATGTAACAGAGAGACAATCAGTGTACATGTTAAGATAAAGAGTAACCAGATAGCATACTATCATGTCAAGCAAGAAAATCCTCCCTATATATGTCCAAGCATCCATTACAATATACATCTCATGTACAGTAATGACCTCTAGGGCATACATATAACTAACAACCTATATATTCTGTATTTGTCATTTTCTTTACTTTGACTTATCCTTGGGACTTACCGAACGCTAATTCGCTGACGGGCATTCCACTATGTAACAACTCCAATTTTAGTGTACAAAAATTTGTTTAAAAGTTAATGTATACTTGGGGTATTTACATTTCCTGTGAGTACTATAAGTAATTAATTTTCTTTTTAATAGCAAGAAAGAGCTTGTAGCTCACTGGTAAGACCTTGCACTGCTGTTACAAAGCACTAGAGTTCAAATCCCATTAGCCACATTATTTTTAATATTGTTTTCTTTTAATTTTTTTAGAATCCCAAAAGTCTACACGTGTTAAACCCGTAAAACCAAAAGTCATATATAAAACAAACTGGCTCAGGGGATACACCAAGAGACGAGGGACACGTGGCCCCCCTGACCAGGCCGGATCGGGCCGGCGGCATGGCTGACTCGGCCGGCGCTGCCGGCCGAACTCGGTCGGATCGCCGAGTTGCCTTCTGTGAACTTGTGTCTTTTGGCCTTCTGTAAACCCCTGTACACTTTAAAAACCCTGCATTATTACAGAGAATTAAAAATCAAATTAAAACCCTTTTTAATACAAAATTAAATACATTTTTCTTTCACACCCTTTCATCTACTCTGACCCTAGTTTTACCCGATAAATACCATCCCTAAACACCCTCCCTCACTCACAAATTCTATCCAAACTCTCAAGAAAACTCTCTAGAAATTTTGTGTGTAAGTGGAGTTAGCGAAGGGCGAAACTCCGACGAACTTCCGACAACGACTCTAGGAGCTCCAGGCGACGAAACGACACACCGGCACCTCCTACGTCTACCTCTTCCTTTTCTCTAATCTGCAATCCTGTAAGTCCTACCTTCCCCTTCTTTATTCTATTCTTAAAACTCGTATTCCTAAAACCCGACAGAAGCGGAGTTAATCCAACTCCCGATCCGGTTTTCTTTAAAAAGTAAAATTTTCATTAAACACAACCATTCCAAACTTTCACATCTTGACTATTAATCATTAACAAAATATCATGAACAAGTTCCATAGCAAAACATTTCATATTGCAATTTTTATCGTATTTTTTCAGTAAAATACCATATAGTTTAGTTTTGACATTAAACATCATATTTCTTGCTATATCTTTAAATAGACCACGAGGTAATGACCTACCTCTGCACAACACTCATATGCAATATAGCACGATGCCTTTCAGGAACATAGAATACGGAAAAATACAATTTTACACATAAATACCTTTTACTATTAAAACCTTTTTCTATAAGATTATGTATTTTAACAAATCTTTGCAAATGCGCCGCTGCAACCCATTTCAGGGAACCCATTCAGGATGGTGTGGATTATCTTACATCCTCGGGCTTAGTAGTGCAAGATGCAGAACTCCGCAAGGAGTATTCGGTCTCGAAAGATTTAAAAATACAATTTTCTTTAGAAAAATGTGATTTCTATTATAAATAAAATTTATATTTTTAATAACTAAATATATATGTAATTAATATCAAAATACCTACTTTTAGTATTTATAATATTCCACATTCTCAAAGTTTAAAAAAAACATCTCATTTACAAGAAAACACCATACAATTCTCATATTACAAATAAATACCTTATATTATGAAAAATAGGTTTTAATCACTAGAAATGTCACAATGATAAAATATACATCAATGAAAACTTTAAAGACGATAATAAAATACATGAGGTGTATTTTGAAAACTATACAAAATTATTTTACATAAAACCCCCTCAAGTTTTATGAATTACAATAAGGACCCTAGTAAATATAGGTTTAAGCGGGACCAGTCTCTTGTGCCTCTGGGAGCTGGAGATATGGATGCTTGCCTATTTAAGGTAGAAAACTTAACAAAAGGTGTTATCAACATGGTAATCGTCTTTGAAAAAGACACAAATTCTGCCGTCCATGTGCAACTGTTACCGATAAAATCAAAACTTAATTCAGGACTTCAATTTCTTTTCTAATTGTCTGACTTAGACTGAGTCATATTATAATCAATCTGACTTGAATAAGATTCAAGTACAAACTACAATACAACATGAATCCATATATTCGAACTGTTCAATCTATTCAATCTGTATGGACTGAACCGAACCATAGATATGCATCCATCTACATGATTCTCCAATTACATCTGTTTATTGATATCATGGTTTCGGCAAGTCATCCATCTACACAATCTATTTACAAGACAATAAAATTTATAATACAATGCAAACAATACAATCAAGATATCGCGGGGTTTAAGGGGTAGATTGGTACGGAAAGTGTTAGAAGTGGCACGAGACAGCAAGATTTAAGACACCTAACATGTATTTCCATTGCTATTGTACCGTGACATAAACGGTTCCTTGTACATTCCGTTCACTCTAGTCTCAGGTCTACCAAGACTCCTCTCGTATGCACTGACCTTTTGTGTACCAAGCTACAAACAAGAACGTTAACCATATAATCAAGATTAATAATAATACACTCTATCTCTCTGTCTATTCTTCTTCTCCCTTATCTTGGGACTTATCGAGCGATTGTTCACTGACGACATTCCTTCTCTTTCTTCTTTAGAATGTTGTCAGGTGATTCGGACCTTCCGGAGATCGAGCCCACCAGCGAGAATTTGGATCAGCTGACCTACGACCCACAGCTTTAGATTCTTTGTACACATTTACTTTCTGTATTTTTCCTTTCTATTATGCCATTGTTTATGTATTGCTTTCCATTCCATGTATTTTACTTTTCTGATGTATTGTAAAAAGAATATTAATAAATAAAGTTGTTGTTCTTTTACATTTGTCTCTTGTGTCATTTACTTTATATTGCTTAGTTACGCTTAGCATATTTACTTCTGAGTAAATACGTAGCGGACCCGTCGCACCCTCTGCCCGTATGCCGGGAAGCGGGGCATGACACACTCACTTTTCTTCTCTTAGAATGTTCGTCAGATACAGTCGAGACGGAGGAGGTAGAGGCCACAGAGGAGGACTACAACCGGATTGCTAGTCAGGACTAGCTTAGCTTCGCTTTTCTTCAGTTTATGTATGTCACATGTTTAGGCATTTTATTTTATTGTACTTAGTTTCCAACTGAAACTCATGTACTTGTAAATATTGGAAGTTGAATGTAAATAAAGATATTTGTTGAAAAATTCTACAGTCTCCATTTATTCTTACATTGTGTATCATTGTTTCAATACGCTTGTCCTTCTCTGGATAAATATGCCGCGGACTTGCCGCGTCACCGTTTCCGTTTACTGGGAAGCATGGCGTGACAGGTTTTTGTTGGCGGCCCATGCAGGTCAGTTCTGCGTGAAGTCGTAAACAATATCCCACAAGAATTAATGAATTCAACAAACATTTACATTCTTTGCATTTCAAATTCTTTGAATCTATTCTAACCTATTTTTTATCTCAAGGTGATGGAATCTCCGAACAATACCAGCACAAATGTCAATGATATTACTCCACAACCTACACTACCACCACCACCTACCGTTGCCACTCCTATTAATGAGAAAACGGTACTTCTTGAGGCTATCAAGAACCTATTAGAGGGTCAGCAGCAGCAGACTGCTATCCTTATGTACCGCCCCGAAGCCGAAGCACCCAGAGTTAAGCAATTCCAGGAACTACACCCAAAGAACTTCTCAGGTAAAGAGAGTCCGCTTGAAGTAGAAAAATAGGCTCAAGCGATCGAGGATGACCTGACAGCAGCTCAAGTGCCAGATGTAGCCTGGGTGAGAGTTGCTAAGTTGTAACTGACCGATAACGCTAGGGTATGGTGGAAGGCTGAAGAGAGATGTCTCACGCAACCGATAGAATGGAGAACCCTCCAAGACCTCTTCGATGCCAAGTACTCCTCAGAGACCGCCCGCTTTGACATGAACAGCAATTCATCCATTTACAGCAAGGCTCGATGTGGGTCAAGTCGGTAGATGAATATGATGCTAAGTTTACCATGCTCAGCAGGTAAGATATAGTCTCAAATTCAATTTTCTGATCTTACTCATAACACTTCTAACACAAGATCGTAACAGGTTTTCCGCACACCTTATTCCCACTGCTGAGATCCGGACATGGCGATTTCAATAAGGGTTGGGTCCTGAAATCCAAGCTGCACTAGCTACAGGAGATTTCCCAACCTATGAGCTTGCTTTGAAGGCTTCCCGACGCTATGAGGCAGTTGTGAAGAAGAAGGGCAGGCCGCAGAATGCCGGTATGAAAAGCCATGTGCACCAGATCACAGGAGAGGCTTCTTCCAGGACAGTTTTTAATGGACCATCTCGGAGGCCAGCAGGTTCGTTTGCCAACAACATGCCAGACTTTTGCATCTACTACAAGAGAACAAGGCACCTTGTGAAGAACCGTTGTAGGGAGAACAACTTGTGCCTGATCTATGGGTCTTCTACTCACGCCATCGGAGCATGCCCCCAGAACCGAGGACCCAACATCCCTCCAGCTAGACCAGTGATCTAAGCTCCTCCTACCCGGTTAGCTCTACCAGCACCAACTCCCCGCACCCAGACCACTCAATCACATGTCACGACCCAAAGTTTGGATGTGACTGGCACTTAGATTGTATAATATCTAAAGATATCCACACAACCTGAGTAAGACAAAAACCAAGAGCAAAACCCTTTTTGCGGAACTTTAGGCAATTTAGTTTTTAAGTAAAAATCGCAGTTTTAAGTATTTAAGATTTTAACTGTAACTTCCTATTGAAATTATAATAAAAGCAAGTATAAAGTGTTTAAATTGGTTACATCCCAGGTTGGGAGCAACAATGTCAACAGCGGAAATAAATATACAACTTTATATGACATCAATAAGAATCTCAGACATAAGTAAAAGAAATATCATTTAACATGACTAAACGATCTCATCTGCCAAATAATATACATACAACCATTTTTCGTTCGAAGTCATAATACAGGGTCTGATGGAGATATTCTAGATCCAATATACAATACCAAAAAAGAAGGTTACTACATAGGTAACCCACCTAGCAAAAGATGCGATAAAAGCTGATAAGTGGATCTGCATTGCGGCTAACCGTCCACTCTATCCCTGCAAGGAACTGTGGCACAATGGGGGTGAGTCGCAACTCAGTGAATAAGACTAACATATAACGGCTGATAATGTAAATATGACGAACAATAAATAACTGCAGTGTGGATAAGTATGATGTATGATAGCATGTGGAAAACATGAATTTGTACTACTAATCACATAAACTCAAAAACTGAAATCTCATCACTTTTTCCCAATAAAGTTTATCCTTCAGTGTCCAACATCGACACAAATCTTCTATTTCTCTCAGGCATCATTCCCCGAACAATCCTGTAATCAATAACACCGGTCGGTATTATCTAAATATCCGCTGTGTTCAATCGAGTATTCTCGTTAAGCTCCCCGCCTAAACTGCGGCTATCCTGCCCCTCGGTCTCGACCGGGTCCACCATGTATCCAACTGTATGCCCACCAACTCAGTCTGGATAAAATTTGTAAATCCGTAACCGTATGACCCCCAACTCGATTCGGAATAAAACCAAATCATAAAAACGACATCTCATGGTGGACGTGACACATACTCATGAAAATCACTGATTTTTTCGTAATAGTATATGAAAACTTAAAACCATAAATCCTCAGTAATACAATTGCCTCTTATACCAACTACTAATACTTGAATACGAAATATGATGTCATATATACTAATTACTATAACTATTGATACTTAAGGTATGATAAGAATCATTTTTAACAGAATAATTTCTAAGTGTGAAGTGACATGTTAATACCGACGAGGTGTAGTGTAACATATAGATATGTGCATGTGCGGCATAACTCGTCGATAATGGTGCAGTGTTCTAACAAGTATTAATCATGGAGGTATATATATAGATTTAAGAATGCATATGATAAATTTAACATACAAAAGCAAAACTTGTATTTAAAACCTAACTACGGGCGTATCACGCCATCTTTACAAGATCCCCCCGGTAGTTGTTTAGTCTACTCACCGGAATAGATCGTAATCTATTCAGAAATCACCAATCCCTTTCCTTTCCTTGCGGCCTCCGAGGTTCCCGTACTCAAATCTAACATTGAATTTAACTTGTATAAGAAATGGCTAACTTCGATACGGCGAAATACAAAAATACGAGTGTTAAGTATTAATTATACCACGTATCACTATTGTAAACTATCTAACATTTATCTTAACTGGATTTTTACCCCTCGCTGTTTGAAACAGAAAACTTAAACACAATACGAATTTTCCGTGTTGTATTTTAAAATTTTGATCCCTTTTCTGATATTAGTCCCCAGATTCCATATACTGTTAAATTAACTTAAATAAACAATACCAAATATCATAACACCTACACAGAGACCAACCCCAAAAACCCAAAACACCCAACTCCTCCAAAAATCCGGCGACGCCGGAATTTGCCTAGGTCTCGCCGGCCAAAATCCGAGCCTCCTTGCTCGTATTCTTATGGTAATTTCTAGGTCTTGTGTATAAGATTAAGGTACCGTTTGGTTAAGTTAGTTATTATCTAAGTGATAGCAGATCTTCACAGAGACTATATTTCCCTAAAATACCAATTTTTCCGATATCCGATTTCTAAAATTTTACAAATTACAGAACTAAAACCTACTGAATTAAGAATTATAGCTACTGAGGATAGTTGAAAGAATTCCTCTAAGATACCCATGTCCTTCACTCCTAACTTGATGGTGAACTCCTTAGCTCCTAGTTCTTCTTCTCTTCTCTCTTCTCTCTTCTCTCTTCTCTTTATTTTTCTTTAGTGAGTTCTAAGTGTTTTCTTTCTTTCTTTGAACTTTTCTGATTTTTATTTAGTTAAGTGATCTGAACACAAGGTATAGGGTAAAGAGAATGAGTGAGGTGTAGGAAGAAGTGTCACCAAGTAAGGGTGTGGTTGTTTCATGCAAGGAGGTGGTGTAGCAAGGAGAAAAGATGGAATTTTCATGCAAGGATGAGGTGGATGTGCAAGATTAATCATAATATTTGGTATTTTGAGGAATTTCTGAGCTAAAACATTTCCTAACCATTTTTCACATACACCCTCAACATTTCCAAATTTGCACTTTTTCCTAAATTTTTACAAAAATATCCTTCGCTGCCTATGTTATTATATAAACACCATTTTCTTAAAATGAAGCTAAATTTATCATTAAAATCCTTGTAATTGATTGATGTTACATACTAAAATTTCTATTTAATTTGTTTCACAAACTACTTATGAAAATGTCCTATTTTGTTTTAATAACTTTTTAAATTGGCATTTTATTATTTAATTCATTAATTTTATTTATTTCTAAATTTTCAAAATGTTACAATATTCCCCCCTTAAGAAAATTCGGTCCCCGAATTTAAAACTTAACTAGACGTACCTTCAAAGAGATGTGGAAATTTCCTTCGCATCGCATCCTCGGTCTCCCAAGTAATCTCCTTGCGATTCGTTCCTTTCCAAAGAACCTTTACAGACGGAAGTACCCTCGATCTCAGTTTCTTTGCCTGCCGGTCTAGAATAGCTACTGGCTGCACTGTGTAGGATAAATCCGGCTCAAGCTGTAAGGTCTGATTCTGGATCGCGTAAGAAGGATCGTGAAGATACTTATGAAGTATAGACACGTGAAACACTGGATGCACATCGGGAAAACTCGGTGGAAGTGCTAAATGATAAGCTATTGCACCCACTCTCTCCAGAATCTCGTAAGGTCCGACATATCTGGGGCTGAGCTTCCCCTTTTTCTCGAAACGCATCACACCTTTCATCGGAGATACACGAAGAAACACATGATCTCCCACCTGAAACTCGAGTCTACGACGACGTCGATCAGCATATCATTTCTGTCAGCACTGGGCCGCTCTCATTCTGTCCTGTATCAACTGAATCTTTTCCGTAGTCTCCTATACTATCTGCGGTCCTAAAATGCTACTCTCACTCAGTTCCGTCCAGCAAACGGGTGATCGACATCTCCTCCCATACAAAACTTCAAAGGGTGCCATCTGGATCGTCTCCTGAAAACTGTTGTTATACGAGAATTCTATCAAAGGTAAGTGACGATCCCAACTACCACCGAAATCAAGGCTGCAAGCTCTAAGCATATCCTATAGAGTCTGAATGGTCCTCTCTGACTGACCATCTGTCTATGGGTGAAATGCTGTACTAAAACTCAATTGTGTACCAAGATCTTTTTGAAGTTTCTGCCATAGCCTGTTAGTAAACTAAGTACCCCTATCGGATACTATGCACGTCAGAACTCCATGCAATCGTACAATCTCGTCGATATAAATCTGAGCATGCTGCGCAAACCCATACGTCATCTTTACCGGAAGAAAGTGAGCTGCCTTTGTCAATCTATCTACAATTACCCAGATGGAATCATACCCTCTGCTAGTCCTGAGTAGACCCACAACGAAATCCATGAAAATCTGTTCCCATTTCCACTCCGGAATGCGCAAGGGCTGCAACTCTCCTGTCGGCCTCTGGTGCTCGGCCTTGACTTGACAAGTCAAGCATCTCAAAACAAATTTTGCAACATCCCTCTTCATTCCTTCCCACCAATAAACAACCTTCAAGTCATGATACATCTTGGTGGAACCAGGATGGATACTGTATGCTGATCGATGGGCCTCCTCTAAGATCTCAAATCTCAGTCCATCCGAATCTGGCACACAAAGACGAGTCCCAAAACGTAATACTCCATGGTCATCTATCACGAACTCCGACTTTCTGCCCTGCCTAACCTGATCCATAATCTCCGATATACGAGCATCTGCGGGCTGTGTCTTTTGAATACGATCCAATAACTGAGGACGGGTGAGAACATGTACTAACTGTCCTCCTGTCGATGTGAACTCAAACTGTACACGGCTATCACATAGAATCTGCCAGTCTGTAGAAGACTGTCTCTATAAGGTGTGCAAATGAGATAAGCTACCTCCAGGCCTCCTCTCAAAGCATCTGCTACAACATTCGCTTTGCCTGGATGATACAAAATCTCACAATCGTAATCCTTCACAAGTTACATCCATCAACGCTGCCTCAGATTCAGATCCCTCTGCTGAAAAATATACTTCAAGCTCTTATGATCTGTAAAAATCCGGCACGACTCTCCATACAAGTAATGCCTCCAAATTTTCAGTGCGAAAACTACTGCAACCATCTCCAAATCATGAGTGGGGTAGTTCTGCTCGTGCCTCTTCAATTGCCGAGAAGCATAAGCTACAACCCTGCCATGCTGCATCAACACAGCCTAAACCCACTTGAGAAGCATCACAATACACAACAAAACCACCAAACCCAGAAGGTAAAGATAAGACTGGTGCAGTCGTCAAGCGAGTCTTCAACTGCTGGAAACTCTGCTCACATGCATCTTTCCAAAGAAATGGAACTTCCTTCCTAGTCAATCCGATCAACGGTGCAGCGATCTAAGAAAAATCCTGCACAAAGTGTCGGTAATAACCTGCCAGACCCAAGAAACTACGAACCTCAGTAACTGACACAGGTCTGGGCCAATGCTGTACCGCTTCGATCTTCTTTGGGTCCACACGTATCCCATCTCTCGTAACCACGTGACCCATGAAATCTACACTATCCAACCAGAAAGCACACTTGAAGAATTTAGCGAACAGCTGATGCTCCTTTAAGGTCTGCAACGTAATGCGCAAATGCTGCTCGTGCTCCTCCCGACGCCGGGAATAAACAAGGATATCGTCAATGAATACAATAATAATCTGATCAAGGAATGGCCGGAAAATACGGTTCATCATATCCATGAAAGCTGCTGGAGCATTTGTGAGTCCGAACGACATCACCAGAAACTCATAATGCCCATAACGTGTGCGAAAAGCAGTCTTCGGAATATCATCCTTCCGAACCCTCAACTGGTCATACCCCGACCGCAAATCAAACTTTAAGAAGTAGCCAGCTCCCTGTAGTTGATCGAATAAGTCATCGATATGAGGTAATGGATACCTATTTCGCACAGTAACTCGATTCAGCTGCCTATAGTCTATGCACAATCTCATACTACCATCCTTCTTCTTAACAAACAAGACAGAAGCTCCCCACGGCGATACACTTGGACGAACAAGTCCTCTATCTAAAAACTCTTGCAACTGGCTTTTGAGTTCCTTCAACTCCGTCGGGGCCATCCGATAGGGTGGTATAGGAATAGGCCCCGCACCCGGAATCAAGTCGATACAAAATTCGATATCACAATCGGGTGGCAATCCTGGTAATTCAGCAGGAAACACATCCGGAAATTCTCATGCGATTGGAACTTGGTCCAATGGAATCTCAGTGGCTCCTTAGTCCTGAACAAATGCTAAGAACCCATGACAACCCTTCTTCAAGAGTCGTCCCGCACAAAGAGCAGAAATCATGTTGGTAGGAGTTATATTACAGTCTCCTTGCACAACAAAGCTCGGTTCACCCGGAAAACAAAATCTGACCGCTTTCCCCCGACAATTTACATAAGCGTGACAAGCGGCCAACCAATCCATACCAAGAAGTATATCAAAATCTAACATATCCAGAAGAATCGGATCAACTAAAGAATCCCTATCACCAATACATACTGAATATGACCTAAATACATGTCGAGCTATAAAAGAATCCCCCACCGGAGTAATCATAACTAGCGGTAACTCTAACAGCGACGACTCTCTCCCTCGAGAAAATGCATATCGTGAAGATACATAAGAATGTGTCGAACCGGGATCAAATAAAATATGTGCATCTAAGGAACATACTGCAGGAGTACCTGTCACAACTGCACTGGATGCCTGGGCATCCTGTGGAGTCAGTGAAAAAACTCGTGCCTGGCCCCTGCCCACATCCCGTCGTCCTCTACCTCTATCTTCTCGACCTCTCTGGAAGCATCCTGCATAACCTCGGCCTCGTGGTGCAACCGTCGAGCGCATAGTGCCAACTGGGGGAGGAAGTAAAGCCATCGAAGTAGAAGGTGGAGGGATAAAGCAGCCCGCGGAACAACAGTCCCTCCATGGAGTGTACACTCTCTAGATAAGTGCCCTGGAATTCCGAAATTATAACATGTAAATGGAGGTCTCTGTCCCACTGGGTATGAACTGAACATCTAGCCCTGAGTCCAATCTCGACCAAAATAGCGGCCTGGAGTGTGCATGCCTCGTCCCCTACCAAACTGTCTGGTAACAGACTCAATGGGTCTAGTCCTCTTCGGCTCTGGAACAATTACTGTCTCGCTCGGACGCTCTTCCACTCGCAAAGCTGCATCCATGGCATGTGCATAAGTATCGAAATGCTGGGAGCCTATAGAAAGAAACAACTGCATGTCCAGACTCCTTATGAACCTCTTCACCCTAAGCTCCTCCATAGGAACTAAGTATGGAGTATAGCGCGACAACTGGATGAATCGTAAATCATAATCTGCCACTGACATACTCGCAGATTTCCGCAATGCTTCGAAACTACTAGCTCTAGCGTACCTCACACTCTGTGGAAGAAACCTAGCAAGAAAAACCTCAGAGAACTCGGTCCATGACATCGGAGGAAGACCAGCAGCTCGCCCTCTTTCCATCGACTCACACCACTCCTGTGCAAGCCCCTCCAAACGAAAGCTAGTCAACTCAACTGACCTCGCATCAGAGCATCACAATGATCTACCAATCCTCGCCATCCTATCAAGAAAGGACTGGAAATCCGTCGCTACATCGGTCCCTGTAAATACCGGAGATCTCAACCTCATAAACTCTGGAAGTGATACCTCCATCACCCTCGTATCTACAAGTGCGACTGCCTGCACGGGCTGTACATCGGGCTCTACCATGGTCGGTGCCTGGTCCTGTCTCTGTACTCGAGTGGCATCAGCCAACTGTCCTACCACGTGCTGCAATCCTAACATGCCTTCCTCTATCCTAGTCAATCTATCTGGAGGAGGATCGTAATGCTCATGTACCGCCGGAATGTCTGGTGCGTCAGTCGTAGTCGCAGAGGGATTCGCCCTAGCTACATCTCTGGCTGCGGCTCGCCTAGCTCGCGTAACCATAGCAACTAGAACAAGAAACGAGAGTTGATAAGGCTTATGAATAGGATTAATTAATAATTGAGAGTCAAAGGAAGGATAAATCGAGATAGACATGCTAAGGTTAGTTAGGCTGAATATTGTAACGTAAATATGCCGCGGAACATACATACGGTACTACACTCATCCTAATTCACCTACTCCATCAAACCAAAGGTCATCCTACGTAACGAACTCAATCCAACTTACTTTAATTCACTACTCAATTCCGTAAGATTAATCCTAAAGCTCTGATACCAACTTTGTCACGACCCAAAGTTTGGATTTGACCGGCACTTAGATTGTATAATATCTAAAAATATCTACACAACCTGAGTAAGCCAAAAACCAAGATCAAAACCTTTTTGCGGAACTTTAGGAAAATTTAGGTTTTAAGTAAAAATCACAGTTTTAAGTATTTAAGATTTTAACCGTAACTTCCTATTGAAATCATAATAAAAGCAAGTATAAAGTGTTTAAATTGGTTACATCCCTGGTTGGGAGCAACAATGTCAACAGCGGAAATAAATATACAACTTTATATGACATCAATAAGAATCTCAGACATAAGTAAAAAAAATATCATTTAACATAACTAAACGATCTTATCTGCCAAATAATATACATACAACCACTTTTCGTTCTAAGTCATAATACATGGTCTGATGGAGATATTCTAGATCCAATATACAAAACCAAAAGAGAAGGTTACTACAAAGGTAACCTACCTAGCAAATGATGCGATAAAATCTGATAAGTGGATCTGCACTACGGCTAACCGTCCACTCTACCCCTGCAAGGAACTGTGGCACAATGGGGGTGAGTTGCCAACTCAGTGAATAAGACTAACATATAATGGCTGATAATGTAAATATGACGAACTATAAATAACTGCAGTGTGGATAAGTATGATGCATGATACCATGTGGAAAACATGAATTTGTACTACTAATCACATAAACTCAAAAGCTGAAATCTCATCACTTTTTCCCAATAAAGTTTATCCTTCAGTGTCCAACATCGACACAAATCTTATGTTTCTCTCAAGTATCATTTCTCAAACGATCCTGTAATCAATAACACCTGTCGGTATCATCTAGATATCTGCCGTGTTCATAACTGTCTCTAGTATCGAGTATCCTCGTTAGGCTCCCCGCCTAAAGTGTGGCTATCCTGCCTCTCAGTCTCGACCGGGTCCACCATGTATCTAACTGTATGCCCACCAACTCAGTCTGGATAAAATTTGTAAATCCGTAACCGTATGACCCCCAACTCGGTTCGGAATAAAACCAAATCATAAAAACGGCATCTCATAGTGGACGTGACACATACTCATGAAAATCATTGATTTTTTTCGTAATAGTACATAAAAACTTAAAACCATAAATCCTCAGTAATACAATTGCCTCTTATACCAACTACTAATACTTGAATACGAAATATGATGTCATATATGCTAATTACTACGACTATTGATACTTAAGGTATGATAAGAATCATTTTTAATAAAATAATTTTTAAGTGTGAAGTGACATGTTAATACCAACGAGGTGTAGTGTAACATGTAGATATGTGCATGTGCGACTTAACTCGTCGATAATGGTGCAGTGTTCTAACAAGTATTAATCATGGAGGTATATATATAGATTTAAGAATGCATATGATAAATTTAACACATAAAAGCAAAACTTGTATTTAAAACCTAACTACGGGCGTATCACGCCATCTTTACAAGATCCCTCCGGTAGATGTTTAGTCTACTCACCGGAATACGTCGTAATCTATTCAGAAATCGCCAATCTCTTTCCTTTCCTTACGGCCTCCGAGGTTCCCGTACTCAAATCTAAGATTGAATTTAACTTGTATAAGAAACGGCTAACTTCGATACGGCGAAATACAAAAATACGAGTGTTAAGTATTAACTATACCACGTACGACTATTCTAAACGATCTAACATTTATCTTAACTGGATTTTTACCCCTCGCTGTTTGAAACAGAAAACTTAAACGCGTTACGAATTTTCCATGTCGTATTTTAAAATTTTGATCCCTGTTTTGATATTAGTCCCCAGATTCCATATACTGTTAAATTAACTTAAATAAACAATACCAAATATCATAACACCTACACAGAGACCTACCCCCAAAAACCCAAAACACCCAACTCCTCCAAAAATCCGGCCGGAATTTGCCTAGGTCTCACCGGCCAAAATCTGAGCCCCCTTGCATGTATTCTTATGGTAATTTATAGGTCCTATGTATAAGATTAAGGTACTGTTTGGCTAAATTAGTTATTTTCTAAGTGATAGCAGATCTTCACAGAGACTATATTTCCCTAAAATACCAATTTTTCCAATATCCGATTTCTAAAATTTTACAAATTACAGAACTAAAACCTACTGAATTAAGAATTATACCTACAGAGGATGGTTGAAAGATTTCCTCCAAGACACCCAAGTCCTTCACTCCTACCTTGATGGTGAACTCCTTAGCTCCTAGTTCTTCTTCTCTTCTCTCTTCTCTTTATTTTTATTTTGTGAGCTCTAAGTGTTTTCTTTCTTTCTTTGAACTTTTCTGATTTTTATTTAGTTAAGTGATCTGAACACAAGGTATAGGGTAAAGGGAATGAGTGAGGTGTAGGAGGAGCTGTCACCAAGTAAGAGTGTGGTTTTTTCATGCAAGGAGGTGGTGTAGCAATGAGAAAATGTGGGATTTTCATGCAAGGATGAGGTGGATGTGCAAGATTAATCCTAATTTGTGGTATTTTTAGGAATTTCTGAGCTAAAACATTTCCTACACCTTTTTCACATACACCCTCAACATTTCCAAATTTGCACTTTTTCTTAAATTTTTACAAAAAGACCCTTCACTACCTATGTTATTATATAAACACTATTTTCTTAAAATGAAGCTAAATTTATCATTAAAACCCTTATAATTGATTAATGTTACATACTAAAATTTCAATTTAATTTGTTTCACAACCTACTTATGAAAATGTCTTATTTTGTTTTAATAGCTTTTTAAATTGGCATTTTATTATTTAATTCATTAATTTTATTTATTTCTAAATTTTCAAAATGTTACACCCCAACGCCGAGTGTTTAACCAGGCACAGAGGAAAATTCCAAGATGCGAAGTATTTACTATGTCGGTTGAAGAGGCCGAATCTACGGGTCAGGTGATCACAGGTAAATCTTTCTTATTCTCTTTCAAGTCCTTTCAATTCATAGTCATTTTATATCTGTTATACCTACACATATTTCACACGACTTAGGTACAATCTTAGTAGCCTCCCTACTTGCACTCGCGCTCTTCGACAATGGGGCATCATATTGCTTTATGTCGCAAAGGTTCGTCCGAACTCATGCGATCCCAGTTAAACCGCTCGTATCCAGCTGGAACGTTAGTTCAGGAAACAGCGTTCTAAAAGAAACTTTGGGATACGATCTGTGTCCAGTGGTCGTCTGCAGTCGAGAATTCTATACGGACTTCAAGGTGCTGGACATACCGAACTTCAACGTAGTCTTGGGAATGGACTAGCTGAGAACTTTCTTCACTACCATCAACTGTCGCCAAAGGAGGGTCATGTTCGAAATACCCGATCATCCAATGTTCTACTTCAAAAGTGGAGACCGGACCTTGGAGCCTAGCATTTACCGAGCAAAACCAAAGAAGGCGGAGGTTGCAGCGTTGCAAGCAGAAGAATCGAAGCCAGAGGTAGTTCGAGAGTTCGAGGATGTATTCCCGGAAGATATATCAGGTTTGCCTCCCGATCGAGCTCTTGAATTCAGCATCTATTTGCAACCTGGCACACAATATGTAATCAAAGCTCCATACCGATTAAGTCCGGAAGGATTGAAGGAGATTCGTATTCAGTTGGACGAACTACTGAAGAAAGATTGGATCCGTCCCAGTACTTCAAGTTGGGGATCTCCGGTGTTACTAGTGAAGAAAAAAGAAGGTTCCTACAGAATGTGTGTGATTTATCGAGCTCTGAATGAAGTAGAAATTAAGAATAAGTATCCACTACCACGTATCGATGACATTTTCGATCAGTTAAGTGGATCTTGTGTCTTTTCAAAACTAGATCTTCGTTCGAGTTATCATCAGGTGCAGGTCAAAGAGTCCGACATTCCAAGGATGGCGTTTAGGACTCGTATGTCCATTATGAATATCTCTTAATGCCATTTGGAGTGACTAATGCACCTTTCGTATTCTAATAACCCTAAATTTCCTGTACAACTTTTTGTACAATTTTTTTTTCAAAATCCAGACAGGGGTATTTTTGCATAAGCACAAGATATAATTAATTAATTTGCTTTGTAATTACAAGTTAAAAGAATATAACAACTCCATTTTTGGTGTACAAAATTTGCTTAAAAATTGATGTATACTTGAGGTATTTACATTTGTCGTTATTACTTTAAGTAATTAAAAATTGATGTATACCCGGTGTGTCCCCCCTTTTAAGAGCGTGCGGTTGAGGCGGGCTCACTTTCCAATTCTCGGACAGGGCGAATTTGCTCTGTTGGTATTGATCTTCAATCCAGCCTTTAAAGACGTAGCAGTCTTCGATCAGATGGCCCAATACTCGGTGGTAGGGGCAATAATTAGGATCGTTGACTTCGTTTGGTCGCGGTGGGTGTCTCGACTTCGGTAGAGTGATGAGCCCATTGCGCACTGCCAGTTCAAACAATTTCCTTGTTTTATCCTGGGGAAATAAGCAAGGACGTCTCAACTTCTCATCGAGGGATTGCCGCTTGTTGCTTTGGCGAACAACCGGTCTCGAGCCACTCGGTTGTTGTTGAGCATTGGCGAAGAAGATTGCTTTCCCTTTGCCCTTTTCATTCCAAAGCTCCGACTTTGAAGAGAAAGGCTTATGGCCCATTTGGTCCATTTGGGATAGCTTGTCAATCAAGGCCTGGAAGGTGGTCGGCTTGAAGAACATCATGAATTGGGATATGGTCACCTGCGGATCGAGAGTTCCCACAAACATGCCTACTGCAGGAGCCTCTTCTATGCGTTGTTCGCATTTCGACCATAGGTTCCGCCACCGTATCGCATACTGAACCTATGTTTCGCCCGGCTTCACTCGGGCATTGATCAACACCGTGATTGGGGTGCGTTCGCTAGCGCTTGCGAAACGTTAGGTGAACAGCAATTCCATCTCCGTAAAAGTTTTGACGGAGTAGTTGGGCGGCTCTGAATACCACTCAAAGGCCGTTTCCGCCAAGCTGCCGACGAACTGACGAAATAACAATTTGTCGTCACCTCCGGTATTGCCGCAGAGAGCCCTGAACTGAGCGACATGTTGATGGGGATTGCATGTCCCCTTGTATACGTGAAACTTAGGAATCGTGTATCCTAGAGGATACTTGATCTGATCGTACCATCCTGGATATGGTCGCCCAGTTCTAACGACTTGGCCGTTTGCTTTATTCGCTTGATGAGCTCGTATTTGTTGAGCTATATAATCATCGAGCATGGCTTTGGAGATGGTCTCCTCCTTGGCTGTTGACAGAGCCGGCAGAGGATTTGATGTCTCTCCTCTATCATTTTCAATTATTACTGGAGGATCTTCGGCTAGAGGGTTCGGCTGGATCATCATGCCCGCCATATCTTGGAACAGAATGGCCATTTGTTTTATATTGGCCACTTGTTCCGCGGCCTCTTTGTCTTTCTTCTCAGACATTCTCAGAAGGAATTCAGCATCAGTTTCCTGCTCACGGCGTTGCTCTGAGGATGTCTCCGGGCTTGCTTTCGGTCCCGTAAGTGCGGCCATAGCTGTTAGCATTTCTTGGAGCTTTTGTTGTTTTTGCTCCTGAGACTTTGTTACAGATCGCGTAAGCGGTCGATGACCTGTGGAGATACGGCTATCCTCTTTTCCAGAAGCCATATAAACGGTATATATTACCATACCCCCAGACTTAGGGTGTTTAGATTTAGCGCTTTTGCGGTTCGATGCGGTCACAAGGGCTTTCTCTGGCCTCCTTCTCTTTTGAGCGGTTGACGTTGAGGGAGCCGTTGCAGCGGGCACCCAGACGGATGAAATCTTCTGTGGTACCTCAAGATAGCTCTTTTCTTGCTGAGCTTTGAGCTTCCTTGGTCGGCGATAGTAGTCCTGGTTAATCACCGATTCCTGGACTGTCGCCAGACTTTATGAATTTTGGAGGACAGCCGCTGAGGGGGCTGCTCCGGCTTCTTTTGTGTAGTAATCTCCATAGGTGGAGGAGATCTCTTCAGCACGGCAGTCGGAGAATTCCTGCGCACCTTATTAAGCAGTTCAAAACTGTTCCCAGTTGAAACAGCAGCATTGATTTCCACCATGGGAGCTGGTGAAGTCAGTCCGGAAGGGGAATTGCCCCCAGCCTTCCTTACTCAGCACCAATGGCGACGTCGAGCGTGTCATGCGGGTTGGGATTGTCTTAGCTGTAGGGGTGACTTCGTCATGGCCCCTGTCTTGGCGGAGGGTTGTCGTCGGTGTCAGCCTTTTAAAGACTGACGTTCGCCGAGAAGCAATGTCCAACATATCGAATACAGACCTCTGAGCAGAGATGACTTCGCCTGGAGCGGGAGCCGGAGTGGCCAGCCTTATGAAAACTGACTTCTTGGCAGGAGAAGCCTTTCCGATGATTTCGTACACTTGAGACGGGATGGCTATCCGCTTTGGGATAACTGCTTCAGGTATTGCGGGCTTCTTCATGGGCCCAAACGAGATTTGGCCCAGTCTGTCAAAGACTGAGGCGTTGGAGCTGGACGACCCGTTGAGAGGGGCCGCAGTAGTTGTAAGTCGATCAAAGACCGACTTCTTTGGGGCTTCCTGTAACGACAGCGGGACACCGAAGTTCATGGGTGGGAGCATGGTCCCGAAGAATAGCCCAGTGGTGGCCTGAGTCACCTGGTCCACTGGTATTGTAAAAACAGAGGCCGCCTGAGGCCCGTAGGTTACTCCTCCTGCGGGGAAGGAGTGAGAGTTATTGCCATTGTTGCAGCTTGTACAGTTGAAAGCCATTTGATCTTCTGTTTTCTGCACGGAGCAAGACACCAAATCTTAGTACCTCGAACCCAAGGGCAACCATATTAAAACCGCGATTCGTTCGCGAATACGACACACGAAGTGTGGCGTGGAAATAGGAAAAGGTCCCACCGGGCGTGCTAGAATCTGTTCTCCGCCGAAACACGGAGACGCGACCGCGCGGGTCCGTCTTGCCTGAATTTGGGGGCAGATGCTAATTGGTGCTATCTGTCCACCTCTCCGAAGATACCAAGCTGATTTATGACACCATATATCGAAGGTTTAAACGGATGCGGCCGATGTAGCAGACTTCGTCAGATTCCCCCTCATTGAGGGGTTCTTGATTGTGGGGACGCTCTTCCCTGCAGGCGCAAGCCCCTGTAGTTAATTACGCTATTATATCGCGGTAACCACTTTCTCCTTCTCCAGATGGTCACTTCGTGTCGTGGGTATTTTTTTGTTTTTGGTTGCCCGTGGATTGTATACGGAGACTAATTTATGTTGTCACCCGTAGAGCGTGGATTAGTCTAAATCCGTATTTTCTTAGATTTGGGGTTAGGGTTGGGGTTGGGTTTAAGGATACGTTAGTCTCATTTGAGACAAAGATCAACTTAAACGTTTGTTAAGGATACGTTAGTCTAATTTTTATACTAAGATCAACTTAACGGGATTGTGTAGATCCAACAAAAGAGCATTTGGGCTATATTGTTTAGTTTAGGGACATTGCGGTCGATTACCAGTTTAAGGACATGGTGGTCCATTACCAGTTTAAGGACATGGTGGTCCATCGTTAAGGACATCATAGTCCGTGGGTTTAAAGGGACCCTACAGTCCGAGATTAAGGACATCATAGTCGTAGGTTTAAAGGGACCCCACAGTCCGAGGTTAAGGACATCATAGTCCATGAGTTTAAGGACCCCACAGTCCATGGCATGATTGGTTATCGGGACCCGTCACCTCTTTGAAGACGTTGAAAGATTACAACGACAAATCTCAAAGGAGTGAAGAGATATACCCTTGAACCAAAGTTGATTGGGAAATCTATAGTTCAATTTGGAACTAACATCAATTCATTAGATTATGAGCACATTGGCTCAGTTAAATCTGAATTGAGGACTTATGGTCAACTTGGGCTAAGTCCAATTAGGTTCGAAATGTTGGACCTTTGTTTGGACTGTTGAACATTTGTCTGGGCTCAGCCCCCTCATTATTTAGCAATGTTAAACAGGGGTTTGGGGGCTCTGACAACATTTTGTTTTTGGCTGAGCATTAACCATTCATTATAGCTCTGGATTTTAAGGTTCAGTTGAAGGGGATATTTGCCTCTGGAAAAACTTAACCAATTTGGGCTAAACTTGGCTTTAAAATAGTGTTAAACACTAGAAGATACTTGGCGATCACGTGCTCCCACGTAATGTGCTGAAAATAGTGTTAAACACTAAAGACGAAGCGCTTAAAGTAGTGTTAAACACTAAAAGTGAGGTAGTCACGTGGGGTCACGTGAGGCGCCTGAGGAGTGGGCCAAACCTCTTTTATTTTATTCTCAAAATCTGCAAATAAATGTTAAACACTTTTAGTCTTTGAAATTATCACGTGTGGACACGTGACAATGCCTCTGCGTTGGGCATCAATTTTTCTGTCTTCCCCTATTTTATTCTTTTGAAAAGGGTGTTTATCAGGGTCACGTGGGGACATGTGAGGCGCCCTAGATCAGTACCGCCTTTGGTTTTGTTCTCTTTTATTTTGAGGGTCATGTGGGAGCACGTAAGGCATTGCCTCTGGGCTAATTTCTTCTTATTTTGAGGAGTCCATTGAAGGGTCACGTGGGGGCACGTGAGCATGCCTTATTCATTCCTTTTTGTTCTTTGGGATGAAGGGTCACGTGTTACCACGTGATCATGTTGGATACTTGATCTTTACGTGCATGGAGAGCTTTAAATCTCTTGTTTTAAGAATTAAATTCTTTTATAGAGTTAAACACTCATTTCATTTAGAGGAATTAAATTCTTATGTATATGGAAGAATTAAATTCTTATGTAGGGTTAAACCCTAGTTTCATTTGGAAGAATTAAATTCCTATGAATTTGGAAGAATTAAATTCTTATGTAGGGTTAAACCCTAATTTTATTTGGAGGAATTAAATTCCTATGAATTTGGAAGAATTAAATTCTTTAAACTCAACTCTCCCTATAAGTTTTGGATCTGCATGGCAGAATCTCCCTGATGAGAATTAAATTCTCAACTTATGGGAAGATCTGCTTCTGCAGATTCTCAACCAAAGGAAGAACTAAGTTCTTATTCAGAAGAGTTAAACTCTTAATTTGATAATTAAATTCTCTTTTTGTTTTATGGAACTTAGATCTCTTTCCCTATCTCACCTAGGGTTTCTTTTCTCTGAAGAGTTTTCCTTTTCTCTCTTGAGAATTAAATTCTCCTCTTTTTTTTTCTCTCTGTTTTTGTTGTCTCTCTCCAAAAAAAATCCAAGATTCCAAAATCCCTTCTCTTCTTGGCTCCTATTTATAGGAGAAAGAAAAGAATCAATTTGTTTAATCAATCTTTCATTGAAAGATTTTGTTTGTTTCTGTAACTAACATGATCTTTTAGATCACTCAGTGAATTTTATTCACCACTAGATTTTTAATCCAAAAGATATTCTGTCTGTTATTCTTAGTGAATTTTAAGGAAATCTTTCCTTGCATAAAATTTTTCCATAAATTGGTGATTTTTAATCACCATTGGATTTTTAATCCAACGGTGCTCCACTTTACAGAGCACCATCTTTTTGTTTGGAAAGATTTAGAGAGATCTTTTTCCAGTTATGGTTCTGGATTCCCATTTAATTAGAATTTAATTTTACTATTTGAAAAGGATTAAAAGCTCATCACGTGTTGGCACGTGATCCCACCGTTTGATCATTGTAATAGAATTTAATTCTATCAATTAAAGAGTTTAGGAACATATCACGTGTTGGCATGTGACCCCCTTGATTAAACATTTTATTCAGAATTTAATTCTGCTGTTTAACAGAGCTAAAGAATTATCACGTGTCAGCACGTGACCCTTGGTCACGTATGAACACGTGATGCCCCATTGGGGTTTTTCCTTAGTGTCTTATTACATCTTTTAATTCCTTTTGGTGGGTTTTAAAGGCCCATCACGTGGTGGCACGTGGCCCCACTAATTGCCTGTCTGATTATAATTTAATTCTATTATAACAGAGTTTCAAGAAACCATCACGTGTCAGCACGTGACCCTTGGTCATGTGTGAGCACGTGATACCCCCTTGGGGAATTTCCTGATATTTTATCAGGGAACAGGGGTGTATTTTGAAATTATATCAAAATTATTTTTACATAAAAAAACCCTATCAAGTTATACTAAATTACAATAAGGACCTAGTAAATATAGGTTTAAGCGGGACCAATTCTCTTAAGCCTTAGGGAGCCGGAGAATGTGGGTACTTGCCTATCTAAGATAGACAATCTATCAAACGATATTATCAACACGGTAATTGTCTTTGAAAAAGATACAAATCCTATCGTTCATGTGCAGCAGTTACCGATAACATCAAAATAATCAGGACTTCAAATTGGTTTAAAAGTATAACTCAGTTCGAGTCATGGTCAAACCTGAAATCAATCTGACTTGAATATGATTCAAGTATATACTATAATACAACATGAATCTGTTTATTCAATCTATATCAATTTATCTTGATTGAACCGAACCATGGATATATTCCGTTACATGACTATCCATTTACATCCATTCCGTTTACTGATATAATGGTTTCGGCAAGTTTTCCATTTATTACAAGACAATACAATCCAACCAGTACAAACAATACAATCAATACAATAAACATTACGGGGTTTATAAAGGGGTAGATTGGTACGAAACATGTTAAAGGTTACACATGGTGGTCACTAAAGACGTAATTACATCCATACCGTTGTTCCGTGGTATTTTCGACGAAGTCTTGTACTACAGGTTACCAAAGTCCACGGTGTAAGTTGGACTGCTCCCGTATACACTGGCATATTTTGTACCATACTACAAACAACTGCGCTAACATTATAATCAAACATTACTAGTCATACTCTCTTTCTGTCTATTCTATCTCTACCCATCTTTGGGACTTACTAAGCGATTGTTCGCTGAAGACATTCCTATTTCTCTTCTTTTTTGGAATGTTGTTAAGAGGACCCGACTCTGAGAAGCTCGAGACCAGCCAAGAGGAGTTGGAGTAGTTCACAGAAGACCCTGAGCATTAGACTTTACTTGTACATATCTTTCATTCCAGTTACGCCATTGTTTAGGCATTGCATTTCAGACTTGTATTTACATTTCCAGTTATACCTGTAAAATAATGTTTAATAAATAAAGTTGTTGTTCATTTACATTCCTGTCTCTTGTGTACTTTACTTTATATTGCTTAGATACGCTTAGCGTGTTTACTTCTGAGTAAGTACGTAGCGGGCATCGCCACGTTCCTTTCCAATACACTGGGAAGCGGGGAATGACAGGTAGAAAACGAATGTATGACGATCTCCTACGTCATACTGTAATATAATAATATAATACTGTGTGGTAACAAGGATGATTGTGTATACATAAGTATAATGATGATGATATCGTGCATGTGGTAATATATGATACTATGCCATCTGTGTCTTACAAAAGTATATATATGTATCATCCAACGTATGCCCATCAACGACACATCAAATCATCATAAAACCTAAATGCCAAGCATCAATACTCGAAATCATCATAAAACCCGTGTCCAGTATCGACACGTAAATGCTCATATCTTAGGCGCCATTTTATCGAATCGGCCCCCATATCCATCTGTCTCAAATCGCTCCGGTCGGTATCCTCCGGATATTCGCCGAATTCGGTACTGTCACCGGTAAGTAGTGTTCCCCTGCCAAGCTCAACGTCTCTTTATACGATCTTCTTGCCCTGGTATACCATACCGGCTCCACCATGTACCCGCAGACGGCGCCTCCTCTCTCCTCGAATCGGGTATACACATAACTCATAACCGAGAAAACTCATGGTGGATTCCATACATCATATCAAGAGAAAACCGCGTATTTTTAAATAAATCATAAGTTTTTAAAATGTATCTGCAGTTTCTCAAATCCAAAAATCTCGTGAAAACCGAATCTCATAAGCATGAAACAATAATGAAACAATATGAACAGGCACAGAACAAATCTGCAATGCATAACTAGTGCGTTTATATGAGCGTGGCGTTTAACTAAGAAAATGCGATGACTGAACTAGTAAGTGTGGTACGGGTTTACTAAATAATAACTAAAAAGCTACCGGTTATAAGGTAATACGGTGAAATAGCGATTTCTAATGTGTACGTGGCATGGCAATTACCGATGATGGATTTGTGAGCCGGCGAGTATGTGTACGTGCAACATGCGCATTATCGGTAATGGTGCGTGTGTTCTAGCAGACGAAATCATATAAGGATAAGGACAAGGAACGTAGTATGTATATCGCAAATGAAAATAATATGAGTGTAACAGAAAGAAGAAAGTACAAACGTATACGGTATAAAATACGTAATTACATATGGGCCATACAGTTATACTTTAAAATAGTACGAATCGTTGTAATTTTTTCAAAATGGGGGTTACGGTGTTTTTGAGAAAAAGATACCATTTGAATACCCGTAGCGTCTCTTGAGCTTATCATTTAAAAGTGCATAATGATCCGTTAGTTTTGAAAATAGGAATGACTCTAAATATATCCTAATATCTACTTAAGTGATTAAAAACAATATTTTTCCGAGTCGATACATACATAAGTCGGTGATCTATCCTCATAGTATCACGTACGGTATAATCCATCGTACGGTATCATCAAATCAAGAGCACGGATCTATTGTCACGTACATTATATCATCTCATCTCTTCATATATCGTCGCATGTCATATCATCTCGTATCGCATCATGAATATGTATCTTCTCATATCATCATATAAAATATCATATCGACTCGTGTCATCATAGCATATCATATACTCGTCTCATGATGTTATATCGAAACTATCCTCAAATTTATATATGTGTGTGGGTAACAACATATATACAAAAGTCTCAAGGCTAAGAGAAATTAGAACTAAGGATATTTCTCCTTACGAGTATACTTACTATTGCTTATAGTATCCTAAAACCCTATTAAATAAGTATACATATTTAATATTTATATATATAACTATATACCTAGTATCCTAATACTACGGTTACGGGGATGCTATACGCCATCCAATCGACTTACCCCGTAGATATACATCTACTCATCTGCTACGTCTTGCTCTAGCCGAAGTTGATGAGCGCCTTGCTTTCCTTCGTCGTCCCAAAAGTCCACGCGAATTTACCTACAAATCAATGCATATCGTATCGAAATCAAAATCAATCTAAAAAACGATACGGCAAGCGAAGCACACATATGTTAGAACTTATGGTTTACACATGCAAGAACAATAAAACAATCCCCAACGTTGACGTATGAACGTCAAACGACCGAGTCAAAACTCAAATATCAAAAACCAAGTTTTCAAAAGTCGCAAAACACAATTAGAAACTTAGTAAAACACTCCCAAATTTTTCTTAAAGTGAAATTAGACCTTTTAGTATATAAGATTGACCTAGATATTGTATGTGTGTGCTACAGAACAAAACCCAAATCCTAATTCCAAGACCAAGCCACAAATTGTGGCCAATATGAATTTTTTGGCGGCCAAGAAAGAGAGATGAGAGCTCGGGCTTGTAGGGTAGCTTCCTATGTGTCAAAAAATAAATTTTCAGAGTCCCCAATACATCCCAGATTCCAATTGATCAGCACAACTAATCAAAAACCGATATCGGAATGTTCTAAGTTCACCGAAACCGAGAATTTCTTTACTATATCACTCTCACTTATCACTAATAGTCTTGTATACACTCCCTAAACGCTCTACTAATCACTACTATAAGTTCTATCCATTAATTCTCATCCTAGGATTTTCCAAGTTCACTTAACATTAACTTTTTAACTCTAAACTAATATAGAAAGTTATGAAACTTAATAACTTGAAGAAAAGTGAGTGTTTTATCTTGAAAGAGCAACTCAAGAAAATTCCTAGATGGTCCAAAGTACTCAGAATAAGAACTTGATCCCACCATGGGATGAAGGATAAGGTGAGGAACACTTTTTATGAAGATGATGTGAGGTTTTGAGTAAGATTTGGAAGTGGTGCATGGTGGTAGAAAAGATGGAGGAAGAGGTGAAGGAGATGAAAAAGAGAAAGAAGAGATGAAATGAGAAAGGCCATGGTTGAATCTTTGAAATCCCCCCCCCCCCCTCTCGCTCTCGCTCTCGTCCATATCCTCCATGCTCTTGTACTCCATCCATTTTCTTTTTTTTCTTTTAATTTGTTTTCTTTAAAAACAAATTCAAAAAAGAAGAAAAGATGAAGCCATGGTATAAGATATGAACAAATGTTACAAAATGGAATGTTGCATGTCATGATACATAAATATGGTTTAATACATAATTAGTGAAATACTAATCAAGTTTAATGTCAACTTATATGAAAATAATTATATATTAATTTATAAAAACCCAAACAAATCAAATACTTCCATAAATGATAATTCATTTTAAAATTCCAATTATTTTCCAAAGTATAGGTATATAATTATACCATTTTACTAAAACTCATTTCCATACTTATATAATATTCATAAAATTTATTATTTTATTATTTAAATTCCAAAAATAATATTTATATTTTTCTAAAATGTTACAAGTGGGGTCAAAAATACATTGGGCCGCATTGTGCATGGTTCAGTGGGATCAAATATCTTTATAACCCTTATTCTCCTATGCTGAAAAGCCTTACTCAAAACTGAAAATCCTTCAAGAAAATTTTTTTTGCCTAAATTGACCCATACCTCTCCATGTGGATATGCCTGTGTACAAGACTAAAAGTAGCAACATCACAAAGAGATGAAGGTAGAAGAACATAGGGCATGGATTATTGTATCCTAATTCCTTCTCACATCATATTCTAGTTTTCTCAAATTGTCATATCACCCAGTCAAATCTATCTATCTTCTTGAAATATAACGTCTATCAACTAGGATTTCGATTCTTCAGCATATTGTCCCCGAACGGCAAAAACTGAAAGTTTTAACATTACTCATTTGTCATCAACTTTCATTTACCCACAGAAAATAACAGTATTAATCGATTATTGGTGCATAAATCTCTGTCTCGTACAAATCGGCCTTTCAATTTTACAAGCTTAAAGAATCTGTATATGTGTTCCTTATGAGATGATACCAATAAGTACTTGAAATTTCATGTTTCATCATGCTAATTAATTAACACTGATACTTGTCAAAAACAATCAATGAGCTAGTAAACGACCAATTCGCCAAATTCATCAAATTAGAGCACTTCAAGTTTAGCGACGGATCTATTACCAAGAATCGAAGAAAGAGAAGAATCGAAGAAGGAATCATCACCTTAATCGGAGAGTCTTTGGAGAAGCTGCTGATATTGGATCTGATGCGATCAGATAAGAATCGAAGTTCCTCGAGCCTGGTATCAGCGGTCCCAATGCAATACACCTGCAGGATCTTCTCTCCTCCCTCGATTCGAAATCTAAGATGTAAAGCTAGGGTTAGGGTTTTAGAAATTCAAGTGGATTTCTCTCCGTGCTCTTCTTCTTCGAGCTGCCGCTGATGAGAGAGGACGCTGTTGAGTTCGGTTCAACGATGAGCGGTATGTTGTCTCGCGGAGTATAATAGGCTACGGTCATGGCTCCTCATTGCGACACGTGTCTGTCGCCTGCTTCCTTTTGGATTGGGCCTGGGCTGAGTGATTAACTAAGTTCTATATCTATTATTATCGGTAGACACATCCGGAAATGATGGACCCACGGCATCCTAATATTGTGATTTTTGTCAGAAACAAAGACCAATCTTTTCTTCTTCTTCAGCAGCATCAGCCTAGCGGTGGGCAACAGGGGTTTGTGGGCCCGAGATCGAATCCGGGATCTCCTGTTTAGTGCTTGGATGAAGGGCATGCGAAGCCAATAAGCTTTGTTCTGGTCAAAAAAAATCATCATCATCGTCATCCCTGCCTCTTTGGTAAAAATCTGACAAAGTTTTACAACTGACTGCCAACATGACATCAACCCTTCCTAAAAAGTGTCAGTTGCTGATTCAAAATACTATGACAAGAGATGAGCTTATTACAGTCTTAAATGACAAGAGATGGTCTGTTTTTCTGTCCATGGAATACGCTTCAACACACTCTTGGAAAAAGGACCACTAGCGTAACCAGCATGCTCAATCGCAAATAATGTCAATTCACCAATTGCTACATGTTGCATCAAACAAACCAAAAAAAAAAAGATTTGAATCTCATTCATTTTCATGGACACTGCAGAGAGGGATCCTTGACAGTTTTTATGAGCCATCTTTACTGTGATAAAATAATTTTGAGAAAATCTCTGCATACTTTCTTAAACAGTAAATAATACTACATGGTAACAATCATAATTATCAAAGGACGACAATCTCTTGTCTTTCACCGCCTTTTTAGAACAAAAAACCCAAATATGAATTTCAAAACAATATCGACGAAAACTTACAAAATAGAACAGTAATTATAGTTATAATCATCCACTCCAGTCACATACCACACTTCACATTTTTGACAAGTCTTTAGAAGTGATGGAGATTTATCCTTCTTCTCTTCTTCTTTCTTCTCTTCTTTGGCAGGGCCGATGCTAACAAATGTCGCAGATCTCCTACATCTTCTGAGTTTTTTAAGAATCTTAGCAGGGTCGGCATCTCCAACAACTGTAGCTGTATTTTTTGATGGATCAAGCAAAATTGAATTTATTCCTTCTATACTCGCTATCGACTTCATCGCTCTCTTCTTGCACCTTGAACATAATAAATCTACTGATACAACAGTTTTCTGCGAAACACATAAGGAAAATATTTACTACATTGATTGAAGTTTTTTTTGGGGGGGTTTTGGGGGGGTGGGGGGTGGGGGAGGGGGTTCTATAAATATAACCAAACTGTTGAAACAATAGATAAAAATCAAAAACTTAAAGGCTGCTAAATTCATGTAGATGCAAAATGAGTAGAGCACCATAATCAGGAAATTTAAGATGAATGCAACACAGATAAGAATCGATCCTATGTGGATGCAGATTAAGAACATGAGATCCAAATTTGATGTGTATATAAATAATATAAACTTTCAGGCATATTAATCACAATCCAATTTCGAATTTTTGAGCCACATGGTAGCAGTAATAGAGAACATTAAAATAAGAAGAATGCGGCATGTGGAATAATGTACAGATAGAAAAATACTGTCTTGGAACAAAGAAACCAAAGTGTTGCAGCAGCAGAAAAGGAAATGAGGGATGTGATAGGTGTGGATCTATATTTGATACCTTCGACATATTTTGGGCAAAGATTAGTCAGGTATCAAAGAATAAGGAGGACGCAGAAGCAACGCTGGGAATTTATAGAGCTTCTCATCATGGAATCATAGTTTTTACCCCTTAAGTTTATACTTCATTTGTTCCTGCTTTTACCTTCTCTTATGTTTGCTGAAGCTCAACTAGATTTTTGTGCTGGTGTAATTCAGCTGTAGATTGGTGGAAGACTAAATAAATGAAAGGAAGACTAAATAAATGAAAGGAAGGTGCTGGTTGGGAAGATAAGCAAACGTTTGGCCACAGGGCTATTTAATTGATCACCTATGAACTCATCCTGGCATTTATTGTTTCTATTCCTTCACTAATTCACATTGCACAGTTGTTTTCATTTAGTAGCAGCAGTGACTTCTACTTTTCTAAGTAGCTGCTCAATGATGAAGGCCATTGCTTTGTTAATTTGCTTCAATTTAGTTGAACCACCGGTAGATTTAAACAAGAAACTCACCTCTTTGATCACTGGAATAAAGTCAGGAGGCCCTTTCTTTCCCAGTGCCTAGCTATTCATTACTGAGGGGAACAATTTTCAAGGATTGCAAGCAAAATGCAAGACATTTACCTTAGCTGTCGCTCAACATCTGAACTTATGTAATCAGATATAACCAGCATATCATATAACTTTTCGAAATAAAATATACATCATTTATCAAATCTGAACACCAGACTCGATCATCCTTAGACCATAATACAAGGATACAATCAGCTCTGCTCAACAAGAGCACTTTTACTTTTCCCTTAACCATCAGAATTCGCTTGTAGTGAAATTATGATGAATCCTAACAATAATGTTAGGTGAGGTCACATCTAGTCCGAATTGAGGTACAATGGTGAACTTGATTAAGTCCAGATACCCACAAACCACAATACATAATTTGGACACAATAATAATGCATTGGATTCGGCTGAATAATCATTAGGAGTGAACTTGAGCTTGAGTTTTCCCAATTTTCAATGCCAACAACCTAATTCATTTGGCTGTCAAGCTGCTGCTTTTGTTGGTTTAAATATAACTATTGTTGACCCTTTCAAATATCATAATAGAGCTGGCATATCACTTATTTGCAATAGGATGTTGCTTAAAGTCCTTTTCGCCATTAAATTATGTAAGCTTATGTAACAAGCTTACCAAAATCACACGGCACATATAAACCCAAATACCAACAAAGTGCCAACTACTTATAATTTGGTCAACAAGTGAAGATATCACCTTTTTTAGCGAACAGAATCAGAGAATAATATGGAGTTTTACTTCAAAATTGGGTTTGTATGAAGATGTAGCCAGCTTCTGTTCATTTCCTCCCTTCCAGGTAGCAAAAAATTCAGGTAATGGAACTTTATATTTTGAAAGCCAAAAAGACTAGGATTCAACCGATACCAGCACAGCACAAACCACATTTCGAATTTCTTAAGAAGTTCGTAAAGAGCAATCAGCAGAGGAACAGGTGTTGACAATGATGCTAGAGTCCTTTCAGTGATGAAGCTACTTACATGCTACCGTTATGTATCTCTAATAACACTCAACGAGTTAGGATCATCTTTCAATAGAACCAATGATAAGATGCTGATTTTTCCCCATCTTAGTTGCAATAGATCACTTTCTCACAATATTTCCTTCAGTATCAAAATCTTAATTACGTCATAAAACTTGGTATGGCTATGATGTTTTCTTCTTTTTGGTGGGTTTGAAATTTAAAACAAAGGTTGAACACCGATTCTTTATGCTAGGCACTTAATATTATGATGTCAGCATCGACTTAATTCTCCATTAGAGCTTCTATAACTAGATAAAGCCCCAGTTTTCTGGAAAGATAAAATAGCCAGGGATTCATATAGGAAGGCCTTGCATCAAAGGAATGTGCTTCCAAAGGCTCAAGAAAGATGAAATTGAATAAGGCAAGAAGAGAGAAGTAATAGTTGGTATATGTCACGCCCTGCTTCCCAAAATAGGTAAATACAAAACGTGACAAAGCTAACCATGCTACTTATGCTGAGGAAAAATCCTTCCATAGTCACATTACCATTGTCAATTAGATACCAAGAATAGTAAAGAAAATCTACCTATCACATGTCCAACTGCTACAATACAATAATAGCAAAAAAAGGTAGCGGAAACAAATTAAAATCCAGCAAGAATAATATCCTAGTCTCGTCCCTTATGAGATCACAACGTCAAAACCATAACTAGAGTATAAAATAAAACTAAATATCACTAAACTAATCGGCAAAACTCCTCGCCGCTCAGCTTGTCTGTCAAAATAGTCTCGATCTTCCAGCGATAAGGTTAAAAGAACTAGGTCATGTAAAACCCAGACATCGGTGTGCCATAAATATCATAATAATAAACTGAGCACAATACCATATAGGGTGTTATGTGCAAAATGAGATATAATTATAAACAAAACAATCACAGATGATATATCAGCGGGCTCTAGGTATGTCACGTGTATCTTAAAATCTGTGTTTCTAGGTTTACTATCATACAGGTATTTGAAACCAATTAATGTAACTCTCATCATAACTCAACAGTATATATCCCGTTCATTCTCCACGGGACCACGGTACAATATATCACGTTCATTCCCTACGGGACCACGGTACAATAAACAATGGTTATTCCATACTCCTGGAATCACGGCAATAATAATATCCTCTTGAGTTATATTTCGGTTACATTCTTGATTTCCCCTATTCCCCAGGTTTCATATTCAAGTCAGGTATCGATATAATATCTATCTAATATCAACACCGGGGCAATTATATGCAGATCTTGTCTAGCAAGATAACAAGTCATGTCAATCAGGATAACAATTCAATCTTGTTGGCGTCAGCAACCAATACAGATAACAGGTACGATAATACAGCTAAAGCAATGACAAGATAACGTGTCGCGCACATGTCGGGTATTGTATATTAAACAGGAGAAACATTTACTTGCGCAACCAGTCATAATAAAGAAAATAATATAATTGTCATGGTTATCTAGCTGTAAGGGAACTGATATATTCACTATTACTTATTTAAATATATATCTAACCGTGTTATTTTACGACCGTTAATTTTTATAAATTAAACGGTATCCTATTAGAACGGTTAATATGATTAGTTTTGCATAACTCCACAATTATAGCTACACCCGTGATAGTATTAACAAATGATAAAATATGGATTAATTGTATATTGATACTAATTTGCAACATTATACGTGTGATATAAATAACAAAATACGGATTGCCTTTATAATTTTATACGTTGATAATAATTTGCAATATATATTGGTAGGTATAATGAAACTAGCATATAGCAAGATAAACTTGTCTCGATCGGTGAAATTATGACGACGTATACGGATACCCACGTTTCAAACACCGACGACAACGACGTAGAGCTTCAACGCAAGTAAGACCTTAGCCAACCGCGACGATATGATTGCGCTAAATAGCTGCTTGGCTTGGGAACTGCAGAGGGCTCGAGTTTGAGATCAGCGACGGCGACGATGATTCAACGGCAATGAGTTCTCTGTGAGATGACGTCGGGGTTGTTTGGAGGTGCTCGATGGAGATGAAGTCTGGGGTTGGAATCAAAGGCGAGAGGAAGTAAGATGGAGGTGGCGGTGTAGAGAAGCGGTCAGCCCCGGTGGAGATAAAGGGAGATGGCCGAAGTTGCTTTGGGTTGAAGCCGAAGGTGATAGAGGTTGATGGTTGTGGTGTTAGAGTCGAGGTTGAGGGCGATGTTGGGTTGTGATGAGGGAGTCAGCGATGAGGACGAGGAAGAGGGTGCAGGCGACGGCGAGGAGAGGAGGCGGTGGTGATGGGTTCACGGGATGGCTTGACTTGGAGTTGGCGGCGCGGTGATGAGGGGAAGGAGATGAGCTAGAGCAACGGAGAGAAGTTGTGATGAAGACGAGGTGAAAACTGGGTGCGGTGATGGTTTGCGTGGGTTAAGGCTCAGGCCAAAGGAGAACGAAGGAACTGGGGAGAGAGAGAAAGAGAAAACAGAGAGAGTTTTGTTTAAGAAAAAAATATAAATTATATATATTATATATATAGTAAGTTTTATATATATTATGTTTTTAATATGTGTAGATTTTGTAATATATTATATAACTAATAGCATACAGATAATATTTAACTTCGTTCTGTCTCTACCAAAAACTCACTGAAAATATATTTTGGAAAATAATACATATACGTAACCTTTTCAACTATAATGCAAGAATATATTTTAAATATCGCATACCCCTTATTTAAGATTTAAAAGGATTTTAATATATATAAATCTAAGAAATAATTGGTATCTAGATTTCACGAGATTTAACCGTAATAGATAAAAGCCAAAAATACAATATGGGGTGCTTAACCATATGATGGCAGTTAACCAATATAGAATATCCTTAACTTATGGCTACCAAAAGATATGTGCATATAAACTAGATATTATACACACACACACACACTAGATTCTCATGGATTTAGTTTACGATAAATATTAATAAAATATAACCTAGCACCATAATGGGTTTCACACATACGGGTCGGGTCAGATAACTACCTCTACCATTCGAATCGATCGCAACACAAAGGAATAAAATAAAAAAATATAAAGTAAGTTTTAAAATACCAATTAATATCGTATGACCGCACTAGGGTGTTGCAATATAATATAATACTGGTAGGTCTGTTACTTAGATGGCATATAGTACCCGAGCTTGCATATATGTTTCAGGAATACATACATCTTTAATTCTTGGATTTGTTGAAGTAAAGAAGGCATATACCAAATGACAGAAGTATGAAATTTGAGGTCACAAAGAAAGGCGTGTATTTACCCTTTTCATAATGGCATCTACAGATCTTTATTGTTATTATTGGATGTCCCTGTCTTCAGTCACACCCCATTGTCGAAGTGCATGCCCTTTCTTCAATCATAATTTTTTTTGCATAGTTGTCCACTATTTTCTGATCTAATTCATAGTATTGAACCATCTTCCTTAGAGGTTTTCGGTCTAGGTCAATGAAATATGCCTGCAGAAGACAACTTAATCTGTTAAAATATATTATAATTTGTAATATCTAGCAATAACTACCCAATTCCATTCATCTTATCATCAGCTAAATTAATATAACTGTAGAACACAATTAACTTTTAGCTTGGCTAACATGAATAAGGTTAAAAAAACATCCTGAATAAGGTTTAAAAAAACATCCCCAAGAAAATGGACCACGGAAAATGGACAGTAAACTCAGGGGTAAACAGAAGCATCAAAAAATCACATATCTATATTTATACAATTAATCAACATTATAGAATATGTGGATTAAGAATACAAGAAGCAAATACGTTATTAAGTCTCCTAGTGAGAACAAGGGCTATAATCGAACAGCCAGTAAAATGAATCATGCATACCTTGTAGTCAAAGCTCCGGTTTCATGATTTGAGAAATATGGAATCATACTCAGTCGCATGACCTTCAACACCTGCAGGCCTAAAGCTAATCATCAAGCTACAATCCTTCGCTGTAGCAGCTATGAGATATTCCCTAACAATTTTCAGGCTCGCTTCCAATGAAAAAGAATGCAGGAAAGAATACTTCAGCAAGAGTTCAGTATTGCTCGCATCTTTGCAAACAATGCAAGACTCCGACATAATGTTGTAATATAAATGAATTGCCCCTTCTATGTCAAGAACATCTAGTTTCTGGGCAGCTAAAAGCTTATCTAGTGCTGCAGATTTCATAAGAGCCTCTGCTACAAGCTCAATAAAGCTCGCTAATTGTATTCCACTAACTGTAAAGAAAGCATCGATTTTCTCATTGGCTTCATGAGAGAGAACAGCTGAAGTGTCGATACCACCTCCCAAGCCTCCGAAAATAAGCGAGCCATTCAAGAAAACCCTAAAATTGTTTCCAGGAGTTGTAAGGAATGAAGTAATAGCCTGACAGATTCTGTCCTTTGATCCAGAGAATAGATCCAAAGGGTTGTAGGCACTTATTTGCGATATCTGAGATATGAAATGAAAATGAAATGGGTGTGAGATTAAGCCTCACCTAAAGCTTTTAAAGAGATAATAACGCAACTAACAGCAGTATGCTTCTTAATACAACTAAGTGGCACCCATGTTTCCACATAGCCAGAAAAGGACATGATAAGGATTGCAATTATAATGAATAATGTAAAAGAAGAAAATAATTGGCTGTGAGAAAAGGGATGGGTATGTGGCTCATAATTAGCAATTAATACAGCTAGGACTCCTTAATAATATCAAAAGGCTGGTAGAATGCTGGGTATTAAATTTTATTAACTAGAATTAACCATTTTTTAGGCTTCGCTAAAATCTATGAGAATTTGGAGGATGTCAACGCGTCATCTAGGGCTATGACAAATCCCTCTCTTGTCATAGTTTTCTAAACTAGGATTTTGGCACTTATTTGAAGAGTGTTGACGTCAGGCCGACAGCCGGTCGTAAAACATTGTAGGTCTTTACTAGAGGTTTGCTTCATAGCCGATCCCATTTGGGTGGAAAAAGGCTTAGATAATGACGGCAATGATTAAAATTAACCATCTTGTTCTTCTCAGTATAATGTGAATAAAAAAAACAAGACAACTGGTTGATGAAAACAAACCATCAGGATAGGTTTTGATTGAAGGTTTGACATAATACCTTTCCTTCATGAAGTTTCAGGAGTTGATGCATTTTAAATCGAGTAACGCACTTCTTGATAATATTTTGCTTGGCAATGAATTCTGAAGATGGGAGAAAGCCACACTTGGGCTGAAACATACAAGCACAAGATGAAGTAGTATAATCAAAAGACAAGAGCTATATAGAATTAAGAAGATATAAAGGAATGAAGCTTGCATACAGGTAAAAAGAAAGAAAGAAACCTTTATTTCTACTGAGAAGCTCGTGTCCACTTTAAGGGTACCTGGGATGAAGCTGAAACATTATAAATAATACCAAAGATCAATAAACTACATCAAGGTACACAGCATATATAGATTGAAATTTTTATCTCCGAAAAAGTTCAGAGAAAGACTTGCACTGCTGTTATTGGACAAACAGCATGTGAGCAATTACTGAATGCAAGAATTATTTAAAAAAAAATATTGACCGAATGAAACATTGATAAGCATGTGTACAGGGTATTTTTCTCCTAAATAATTATGATACTAGATCAGTCATCTAGTTTCCTAAATATTTGATATTATCTTCCTGTTGTATTCCTTCACAAACTGTACGACACGTGGCACATGTACAGTTTATAACTATATAATGATAAACAAGCAAAGAATTACATTCATAATCTGAGAACCAACCTTTATTGCTCAAGAAAACCGAATGGTCAGACATAAGATGTGCAGAATCGCAATGGGTATCAACTTCAGAAGCATCAATTCGCCAAGCAGGACGTTGATTACGAACACTGGCCTTAACAGACTCCAGGAATTCCCTATATACAGTGATGCGAATCTAGCGAAAATACTGTAGCATTCAGTTCTTCAGTCTCCTTGTTTAATGGTTAGATAAAATGATGGAAACATAGTATTTTTACAGTAGCATGCAAAATAAGTATTGAACCCTTGTTTGATAAAATAAAAAGGTTCGGCATTGCATTCTATTTAGTAGAAAGCTTCAACAATTACAAGAACTATTTATGAGGACAAAAGTCGATATACATACCCCCAACATCTATGTGTTTGGGGTCTAATAAAGGACTTATAACATGCTTCACATAAACTTGTCCAGTGATCTCTTTCGAGGTTGCTTCTAAAAGTTCTTCAAAATCCCTCCATGGTTGCTTTTCTTCTTTAGATAGGACCAGACATCCATCTGCAGACCGGATTTTACCTTTTGGGACCTTGTTTATTCGTAATACTTTGCCAATCTGTTCAATGGAAAAACATCAAAACCGTCCAATTTCAAGGTAGATAGGTGCCAGCATTGGTACAAGAAGAGCAGGAAAATAGGGAAAACGTATTTACTCGAAAATAGAGGAAGAGAGTTTACAGTGTCTGTATGAAAGTACTTATCGTATATAGTGAATATTAGCAGCAGCAGCAGCAGCAGCAATTATAGTCCACATCAGAATTCATCCAGTCAAATGTAAATCATAGAAAACACTAAAATCATTAAATAATCATTAAGCCTTGAGGAAAGCCAGCTATTTCCCCCAATTAACTGTACCGGATTATTAAAAAAAGAGCATAGTGGCCATGCAGTCAAAGACTTGGTACTCTGACAGAAATAAATAGATGTCTGACACCGAATACAAGGCACTTAATCACAATCTGGTTAACACAAAGCTGTTCTCTTTGTTTCCAAAAACTTCTCTTGGTGTTGGGAGTTGAGCTGACTAGAACGTTGGAGGGATTTTAATGAAAAAGACTCGACACCCAACAAATATCCCTTCCGCAGAGCACTGATGTCTGCTAGAAAGAAAGACACTTGGCTTCAATACGAACGAAAGTTTCATCATTAAGGGACTGTTTGGGTTTGGAGTAAGGACAAATATGAATAGGTTGTGCAAACTCTAGTTTGCAAGGCTGAAGGCCCTATCTCCATTTAAAATTATCTCACCTTGGATTTGGAGTTGCTACTAAAATGGGTGTCATCTTCTCATCTTTTGGAATTTGGAAAAAAAAAGGTTGGATTGGATTTTAGATATTATCTCAGCTTCAAAGCTAAGATAACTCCGGCTATCTAAACTCCAAAAATGAAAGCCAAACAGTGCATAGCTCGGAAATCGGAGTAAAGGGGTTGTTTGGTTGCTTGTATATAGAGTTGCATGCAACATCTATTGCAAGAAATCTACTTTCCCTTGTTTGGTTAACACAGCCTCGAGGTGGAATCGGAAATGGAGTGGCAAAATGCAACATATTGTTGCAAGCAACATTTGTTGCAAGCAACATGGTTGCAACTTTGGGAGAAGTATCCATGGAAGATTAATATGGATGCCACATAAGAATATTATAAGCAACATAAGCAATTTTACAACAAAGTTTCACTTCCACCAATTGTCCAATCAAACACAGAAGGTGGTTTGGATTGGGAAAATCCACAACAAAAGATGAAAATACCAATGTAATGGATTTGCGGTATTGTGCTTACATCAAATATTGCATGCAACACTTTTTCCACATCCTCTACGTTTAGATAACTCCGTGTAACCCTGGTATCCTAACTTAACTCCAAAATCAAACAGGTCCTTACAATTTACAGCAAAGGATTGTTCAATCATATGAACTTCATCACTACCTAAATAACAATTAAAGAGTATAACAATAGCAAGATAATTTTTTGCTAAACTATAACAAAAAGAGATGCTTTGAGGGATGTAGAAACTCATCACCAGAGAGGAAGAGGAACCACGGTAGCTCAAGACAAGATTAGCAGCTCCTTCTCCCTTGTAAACCCAATCCTTTGCATCCCCTTCTTTTAGAATAAATGCCATCTCCTTCACATTAGTCAATCAAGCTTAAACAACTTAGAATTGTAAGAACGAGGGTTTAAATTGTTCTTGAATTCAAAATGAGAGAAATCGAAGTAGAATTTAACAGACCTGAGGGTTCTATTGTGATTGATAAAGCCCTCATTCCAGGAAAAGGTCCTTAATTTAAAACCCTAGGAGAGAGAAAGCCCCCCAAAAAAAGATTCGAACTTTTTTGGTTAAAAAGGGAGCAGATCGAGAGAGGAGCAGCAATCACGGGTCGGGTTCGGGTCCGATCCTAGAAAGTCTTAAAATTTCGCTAAAGTACCTTAGACTCTGGGAATTTTTCATATAAATAACATTACTTTTGTAAATTGGAAAATAGTGGAGTTAATAACACAAAACACCCTTGTAATTTACCCTGCAGGGTTATACCATAACTTATACCCTCAAGTAATTTATTAGCACAAAATACCCCCTCCGCTCATCGATCAAAACCCTCAATAATGCTCAAATTCAACTCTAAACAACAAAAACGGGTTCTAAAGCAAAAACTAGACAATTGTTTGACTTGTTTACCATTGAATTAACAAGGTAAATACCATAAACATTGTAAAATAGAAATAAATATCATGAACTTAATAATTATTACCATGAATAAACAGAAATTTTGAACTTTGAAAACATATTCGAACCAAAAAAATCAGCAAGGCAAGTGGCTTAATATTAACCGTCAAATCTGATATATTTCTTTGGAGTTTATTCTATATGAGACGCCATAACTATATATGCTTTTCTAACTTAGCCATGTTGTCTTCTTTGATCAAGTGCCGATGCACTAACATATGTGGTGGTCTCAGTGGAGCAGAGACAGGATATTAGGGACACAATAGGTGCTTTCAAATCATTAACACAGAAACATCCACTAGCTTCGAATTTATAAATTAAATTTCATAGTGTAGATATCATGGAAATAATGTTGTTAACAAGTGAGAGTGTGATGATGAACTTACTACCGTTTTCTCTTCTTCCGATTTTTAAGTTCATTTTTGTGATCTTTGTAACATATTTAGTGATACATTTGTTCAAGATCACGAGTAACGCGAAGAGAGTGAAGAAAGTCGGTGATCCTCCTCCAGGGTGTTGTGGCTTGCCTCTCGTTGGGGAGACATTTGTGTTTGTTAAGGCAAATCATAGCAGTAAAGGGTTTTACGATTTTGTTCAGAAGCGACGGGCCAGGTAATTTTTCATTTATGTTAGAAATATCACGCGCTGATGTTGGTATGTTGGTTAAGCTCTTAATTCTTAAAGTGTTTTTCCTTTAATATGATGGTATCATCTTTTAAGTAACTTGTTGCATAGAAGACAGGAATTGTATATTTAGTTATATGAAAGTGAGCTTAATGTTGTTAATTTTCTTTTGCTAATATCTGCAGGTATGGAAACTGTCTCAAGACTAAAATATTCGGTGATACTCATGCCTTTGTCTCCTCTATCGAATCGGCCAAGGCAATCCTAGGCAGCAAGTGTATTGATTTCTCAAAGAGATATATGAAATCGATCGCTGCGCTTTTAGGGGATCAAAGCTTGTTATGTGCGTCACATGAACAGCACAGGGTCATTCATCGACGCATTTCAAACCTTTTCGCATTTCATTCAATGACTTCTACCATCAAAATGGTTGATGAGTTCACTGTCAAGACTTTAGATAGTTGGAAGCAAGAACAAAGTTTGTCAGTGCTTAATGATGCTTTAATGGTAGGGGAAAATTACACTAAAATACCTTTAACTGTCGTCGTTTTTCACTACCTGTTATATTACAATAAAATCCATTAAACTTTGGTTTTATGGATGATTTTCACCAAAACACCCTTAAATGTAGCACTTTATGGGAGGTTTCTGTAATAAAAATCTTTGAGGTTGTGTAGTGAAAACCGAAAACTGGTTATAGTTAAGGGTATCTTAGTGTAATTTAGCCAATTGGGAGTTTGAATTCATGCAATTTTTGTCAGATAACTTTCAGAGCAATATGCAAAATGCTAGCGAGCTTAGATGACGAAGACGAAATAGAAATGTTGCAGAAGGATGTTTCTAAAGTTACCGAAGCGATGTTAGCCTTTCCTTCCAAGTTTCCGGGGACTAGATTTTACAGAGGCCTAAAGGTAATAACAAATTTTATTGGGTATTGCCTTATTTTTGAAATTGAATATTAGCATCCAAAAAACTAAAAAGTCACTGGCGGAACAGGCAAGAAGAAGAATCATGAGTTTTCTAAAGGAGAAGGTAGCTTTAAGGAGAAAAGGCTCCGAGTTTCATGACGACTTCTTACAGTCTTTTTTGAAGGATGAATCCATAAATTTTGAGCTGTCAAAAGATTCACCGATTCTGGATAATATATTGACGCTAATAATTGCAGGTATGATCCTTGAGTTACTGGCGTTTTCCCTCCTTGGTTCTGTGCATTCATTCCACTGTATATCGCAAATGTCAGATTTTTGAGGAGAAAAATCTCTTCATCAATCGGATCATGATACATAATCATGAGCATATTATGTATGGAAAATTATTAAGAATGGCAACAATAGTGTCTTGGTTTCCAAGGGTGGCACTCAGGGACTGCTGGATTGAAGGTAAATCCCTCCCCGCACCCCACCCCACCCCGCGAATGTGCACGCTCGTGTGTCTGTAATCATAGGTTTAGAGATGAATCAAGGAATTAGTAAATCAACAAGGAAAAAAGTCAATCTCTGACTATAGACAGTAGATGTTATGTTCTATCCATTTTTCTGCTAAATTAATTATCATCTTTATCTGCCAAAGTTCGTTTCCAGGTATAATTTGTATGTCCGCCATCTACACTTGCCGTTCATGAAATAATTTCGCGTCATCTACAGAGTATGTTCAGATAATTATATTGTTAAAATTTTCATTTTTAACTTCAAATGTAACATAGGTTTGATAACTCCCAGTTCTAAATATATTTATGTTCTTTCATCTCTGTAAGCCAATATTAAACCCTTAAGTTGAGCTTAAGGCAATGCATGCAAAAATATTCAACAAGGGTAAAATGGTCTTCATTTTTTTGCTCTATGACAGGGTTTCAGGTTAAAAAAGGTTGGATTGTCAATATCGATGCAAGAGCTCTACACTTTGATCCAGCTGTGTATGATGAACCATTATGCTTCAACCCATCAAGATTTGAAGTAAGCTAAATTTACATATGAATGTTTAGTTGGCCTACATTTTGTTAAATCATTCTTCCCTTAAAATATGCTAAGTTAAATTGATAGAAAAAATAGTAGACGTGCACAGAAAACATGGATGCTAGCAAGTATTTGTTCATGTATGTGCACAAATAGTTCTTTGAGCTTTCCTTTTTAGAGTAAGTTTGTTGCAACTCTCATAAAAAATTGTTGAACCAAGAACAAAAATGTTTTATCCCCCTTATTTCTTTATTTCTAGGAAGATCTGAATCCATACAGTTTCCCTCCCTTTTCATAAAGAATTTGTTACATGCTCTCATTAAAAAAAAAATTAAATGAACCGTGTACAGAATGTTGAGTTTTCTTTTTTGTGTTCTTATTTTTCGCCAGGATGATCCAAAACCCTATGCTTTCCTGGCCTTTGGAGTAGGAGGAAGAACTTGCATAGGGATGAACATAGCCAAGTCTATGATGTTAATCCTTCTTCATCGCCTTGTTACAACTTACAGGTCTGTTCTCAAACACACTAGATATCAAGCTTAGCTAGATGCAGGGCTAAAGTTGATATCGATGTATCAATCGCTGAAGCAATTCTGTTTTTAATTCGTTCAGATGGAGGGTAACTGACCCTGATTCAAGTCTAGAGAAATAGGCACTATTTCCGAGGCTACGAAGTGGCTGCCCAATCTAAGTGTATCCTATCAACGACTAGATTGTATTGGCATTGAACTTGATTCAAACATCCGATCAATCTCTTAAATGTGCAAATAAAGGCTGTATTGAATCTAGGAGGAGCAGAGGCTGCAATAATATTCACTACTATATTTGATTTCTTAAGGGCAAGCCCGGAGCAGATCGCCGATTTGACTGCTGATAGCCCGTTTTCTCAAATAACTTACATATTTCCATCAAAACAGCTGTCTTGAAATTATCGACTCGTAAATATATGTATATTAAAAATAGGCTATTTGATGGAGGTCATTTTCGGGTCTCCGTCAGATGTTGTCTTCCGTCGATCTCCAGGTGGATTCTGGAGATGATCTCTTGTTGCGTATGGATCTCAATGGATTTGAGGAGATTGGTGATTTGAGGAGTTTAGCGCCGAGTGCCTACAAAGAAATCCCGAGATGGTTTGGTACCACCGAGGACCCTCCAACGATCAAGTTAGCACTAGATCCGAGCAGAGTAACGGCGAAGTGAAATAAAAAATGGCATACTTGACCCCTCTGTGATGGGGGTTTATATAGTGGCGGTGGCACGCAGCAGCAGGCGCGAAGATCTCACCAGCAGTTACGTTCCCGACTTCACGCCTGCGTAAAGGGCGGATCGCCCATTAATGGGGATCGTGATGGCGTGGAACGTGGGATATTGCTGGCGAAGAATCTGCACATGGCGAGATTCGCGGAGTGGCGGTTACGCCTGCGAGTAGTGGAGTCGGTCGGTCGGAGGGACCGAGGAAGACTGTCTCGGCTGAGGAGCTCGGAGGCGAGAAAGAAGGCCGAGGAGTCTTGGATCAGTGGAAGCTCAGGGCGAGCTAAGAGGCCGAGGAGGCTAGTTTCAAAGGGGGCTCTGAGAAGAGCTAGCCAGAGCTTGCGGGTCGGGTACACGGATGGCCTGGTCGGCCCCTGTGGACCCCTTCTTCTGAGTTCTGGGACACGTCATCTGCCACGTGTCGTGATCCTGGAGATCACCAATGTTGAGCATCATCATTAGCCCCCCACTCTTGTCCCGACCAACTAGCGGGTCGTGCCAGGAGTGGACTGCCGGGCCGCCCGGGGTGAGCTCCCTCCTAAGGTTTCGTCGGGACGCGCCCCGGGCTGTCAGTTGTCTTTTCTGCTAGAAAATCAGGGTGAGATCTCTGCATTTAAGGAAGGTGTGCCGGTTCATGCATTCTTCCACTGAAGCGACGGTCCACGTGTCAAGCGTCGGTTGGCCGATGCGACGTATGCAAGCCCGTGGCGTCTGATGGGATGCGGCCCAATGCGGGAACGACACGTGGAGCGATCGGAGCCGCTGGACATGAGAAGGCGTTTTGGCGGGAGATGACGGGCGTCGTTGGATGAGGCCGCTTGCAACAATAAATAGGGGTGGAGCCCGTCCCTGGGCCCCTACTCCTTCATATTTCCCGCTTCTAAGTCCTGGTTGCTCGGCGCTCGTCTTCTTTCTCCCGCTTTCGTTTCCCGATGATCCCTTTTCTCAAGGTTAGATGTCTTCCTTTGTAGAGTCGGTAGACGTTGTAGGAGTAGGTTCTAGGGACCCTTTAGTTGTGTCTGAGTCTCCAAGGGGAGCAGGGGTCGGATCCTCTCCCCGGGATCGTGCGGCAGGGGCAGCCCCCAGGGAGCAGGCGGTAGATGCGGCCCCCGGCACCTCGTGTTGGGTGAGGCATGAAGACGAGCTCGCCAATGCTCAGGTTCGCTTCCACATCCCCTCGCGTTACACGCTTCGACTGGCCAAGGAGGGAGAGAGGGCGAACCAAGTACGGGGCAGGGAGATGGTCTTGTATTTGGAAGCTTTTTGTGGCAGAATGCGCCTACCCTTCTCTCCCGAGGTCGTCGTAGTGCTGAACTTTTTCGGTTTAGCCCCTGGCCAATTAGTGCCGAATTCGTGGAGGATCCTTCTCGGGTTCCTGATCCGCATGAAGTTACAGGTTGTTCCCTTCGGCCTCTCCCTCCTCGATTCTTCTCTCGTCTTCAAAAATCACCCTGGTGGTCGAGCGGGAGACCCGAGGTGGGTCTATCTCTCTTTTAGAAAGCGGCCGGGGGGCGCTGCCGGGACAGGGGTCGTGGCCCTGCCCTCTTCCATTCATGGTTGGAAGAAGAAATTTTTCTTCGTTTCCCATCCCGAGGGTGAGGACTGGCCCGTGCCTACAAAGTGGTCGAGGGAGAAATTCTTGCCGGGGAACCAGTCCAATGACCCCGCCGCGGTGAGAGTGGCGTCGTGGGAGCCCATCCCCCGATCCGACATGCTGTTGTCCGAGAGCGTCCTAAGTTGGGCCGGGCTCAGTCCCATTGAGTTCGTCGATAAGTTAGGCTTGCTTTTTGGCTTACGTATTGCTTGTGTTGCTGACTTATTTGCATTTGTTTTGCGCAGGGCCCATGGACTTCAACGTGCTCAAAGCCTCCATGTGCCAGCCGATAAAGGTTACGAAGGCTGGGAGCGCCAGCTCTTCTTGCGCGAAGCCTGCCCCGGCTCCTCCTTCTCCTGTAGTTGTGTCCCGCGAGCGTTCGGGGGCGGATCCCGTCCTGGGTCCCAGCAGAGTGTCGGGCCGGAAGCGGGCCCTGGTTCTGGAGGACCCGGTCTCGGAGGAAGAGATCGGCTTTCCCCTGGAGCCGCTCAAAAGGAGCTCCCAGAGATCTTCCCGGGGTCGGTCCTCGCCGATCATGGTGGAGGAAGGGGGCCTCCGGTTCGCAGTGCCATCGGGGCTATCCGTTTCGGATGGCCTTCTGCATGAAATAAAGGTATCGGTCGGGGGTAGAGTCCCCGGTGGGACCTTCACGGCTCAGCTGGCGTCCATTGCCCAGGAGTCTGTACAGGTAAGTGTATGGTTCATTGTGAGATTCGATGCCTCCTTCATCTTTCTGATCTCCTTCCTATCTCCCAAGTTCTCCAGCACGTTGCCCTCGCCTTGCGTATGGAAGCCGAGGTGGTAACCCCGGCAATGAAGGCTGTGGGCCAGCTCGCTTCGCTGGAAGAGAGCTCCAAGCGAGAGCTGGAGGCGGTGACGGCGAAGGTTGTCGCCTTGGAAGGCGAGGTGGAGGCCGGGAAATGAGAGGTAGCCCGGTATCGCGAGACCGCCGTGACTGCCGAGGACATGTTTGGGGATGCTCAAGTGCTCGCCGGTAACCTGAAGAAGACGGTGAAGACCCTCCGGAAGGAGCTGGGGGCGGCAGCCGAGGCGGCTAAGTCGGCAGACCTGAAAGCGGCGAAATGGGCCGACCTCTCGGCGGCGAAGGCGGTGGAGGGCTACAAGAAGTCGAAGGACTTCTATGATGACCTGGCCGTGGCCACCACCCGCATCTGGCACGAGGCCCTTGACGCCGTTAAGGCCCGGATACCGGGGTTCGCCGATGAAGACCTCCGGGCCGAATACCCCCTCGTGGACGCCGATGAGAAAGGGGAAGAGATTCCTGACGAGGGAGCCGCCGAGGACCCTGCACATTGTTCGCGCCAAAAATTTCTGCGCAAAAGAGTCCAAGGCATTAAATGGCAGCGATATGCTTAAGAAAATGCAAACCGGTATCTTCCGGACTGTTTTTTTGACAAACTCCCGAATGAGAAACAGATAAATTATGATGGTATCGAAAGCGGCTCAAAAAACCCTTCGATTTGATATATTATGGGCCTCGTAATTCATCCGGGATCAAAAGTTATGAGGAATTACGTGTCCACACGTGATGGACTTTTAAGAACCCGTTGGAGGAGTTAAAAAATATAATAAAAACTCAGAAAAGATCCCAATGGGGCGTCACGTGCTCACACGTGACCATGGGTCACGTGCAGACACGTGATGGGCTTTTAAGGCCTCTAAAATAATGAATAGAATTAAATTCTAAAATATGTTCCCTGATTAAAAATCAGGAATCACGTGCTCACACGTGACCAATGGTCACGTGTTGACACGTGATGGTTAAAACTGAAGCGTAAATAAACAGCTGAAGGAAATACCTCAATGAGGTGTCACGTTCTCACACGTGACCAATGGTCATGTGTTGACACGTGATGGTTACAACTGAAGCGTAAGCAAACACTGAGAAAAGGACTCAATTGGAGGTCACGTGGCAACACGTGACTGACTGTAAAAGCCTTGCTGTTCAACATAATTAAATTAAAAAAAAGATCCTTTAAATCTTTCGAAATAGAATTAAAATTCTAAAAGCGTCTAAATCTTTCCAAATGGAAAAGGATTATGGGGACCGTTGGATTAAAAATCCATGGGTGATTAAAAATCACCAATTTATGGAAAAATCTTGGACTTGAAAAGATTTCCCCCCTAAATCTGACCGAGATAACAAATGGATATCTTTGGATTTAAAATCCAATGGTGAATAAAATTCACTTAACAATCTAAAGGCCCAGATTAATGATGAATGCAAATCAAATCTCTCAACATACAAATCAAATCTCTTAATAAGAGATTTGCTAAACAAATTGATTCTCTTCCTTCTCCTATAAATAGGAGCCAAAAAGAGAAGAGAAGGGATCTACTTTTTTGAGAGAAAAACAGAGGGAGGAGAATTCAATTCTCAAGAGAAGAAGAAACAGAGAAAGAAGAATTTAATTCTCTGCAAAAGAAAAAACCCTAGGTAAGAAAAGAGAGGATTCAAAAGAGAATTTAATTCTCAAAAGAGTTTAACTCTTATTTAAAGAAAAGAACTTAGTTCTTCTTTTGGTTGAAGATCTGCACAGAGCACATCTCCCCATAAGTTGAGAATTTAATTCTCATCGGGTCGAGATCCTGCCATGCAGATCCTAAACTTAGAAGGGGAATTGAGTTCTGAGAATTTAATTCTCCTAAAAAAAATTAGGGTTTTACCCTAAATAAGAATTTAATTCTTAAAGATAAAGAGACTTAAAAGATCTCTGTGCATGAAAAAGACTAAGGTCACATGCCCCACGTGACCCCTGAACAGATCCCCCAAAAATAAGAAGAGGAAAGCTTTGAGGCAATGCCTCACGTGTTCCCACGTGACCCTCATTATATATGGAACAAAAGCAAAGGCAGAAACAATTCTGGGCGCTCTCACGTGTTAGCACGTGACCCCTAATAAGTGTTCTAATAAATCAGGGCAAGATTATACATCACGTGCCCACACGTGATGGCTATGAAAATTAAAAGTGTTTAACACTTGTTTGCAGAACAAAATAAAGAGGATCTGGCCCCACCTTTTGATGCCATCACGTGACCCCACGTGACTCCCAAAACGCAGAAAGAAAGATCAATGGAAATGAAGGCTTTGGGCGCTCTCACGTGTTTACCACGTGACCCCTTAGCAAACGTTTTAACAGTCAGCGCATAAATCCCCATCACGTGTCAACACGTGATGCTCGAAATAAAAAGGAAAAGTGTTTAACACTTATTCACAGATTTGAGGATAAAACAAAGGAGATCTGGCTCCACATTTAGGGCGCCCTCACGTGTCACCACGTGACCCCTAATGAGCATTCTAACAGACCAGAGCGGGGGCTTTCATCACGTGCTCGCACGTGATGGCCGCCAGAACTAAAGTGTTAAACACTTACCTGCAGAATAAAATAAGGGGAATCAGGGCGCTCTCACGTGTCCACACGTGACCCCTCTCTCCTTAGTGTTTAACACTAATCTGAAGACTTTGTCCTCAGTGTTTAACACTGATTTTCTTAGTGTTTAACACTAATTTGGAAAAACTCTATTTGCAGTGTTTAACACTGATTTGCTTAGTGTTTAACACTAATGTGAAAACTCTGTTCCCAGTGTTTAACACTGATTATCTTTTAGTGTTTAACACTAACTTGCTAATCTTATTCCCAGTGTTCAACACTGTTGGTTTCTAGTGTTTAACACTAGCTTTAGCTCAATTGGCTAAGTTTCAGAGGCAAAGCCTCTCCTTCAATGGACCAACAGAGGGTCAATGTTTCAAACATAATTGGACTTAGCCCAAATTGGCCATAAGTCCTCAAATCATCTTAAACTGAGCACATCTGCTCTTTCAACAAACTCATTGGTTCAAGGGTACATCTCTGAACTTCTCTGACATCTGTCGTTGTAATCCTTCAACGTCGTCAGAGAGGTGACGGGTCCCGACAACCACACATTAATACGGACTGTGGGGTCCTTAAACCCACGGACTTATGCGTCCTTAAACTAAAATACGGACTGTGGGGTCCTTAAACCCACGGACTTATGCGTCCTTAAACTACCACTGGACCACCATGTCCCTAAACTGGCATTGGACCACCATGTCCCTAAACTGGCAATGGACCACCATGTCCCTAAACTGGAACAATAGAGCCCAAACGCTCTTTTGTCGGATCTAAACGATCCCGTTAAGTTGATCTTAGTCTCAAACTGGACTAACGTATCCTTAACAAACGTTTAAGTTGATCTTAGCCTTAAATATGGCTAACCTATCCTTAAACCTTTCAAACAGACTTTAGTCCCAAACTGTACTATAGATCCCCCCAATTAACTCTGGTTTAAGGGTACATCTCTGAACTCCTCTGACATCTGTCGTTGTAATCCTTCAACGTCGTCAGAGAGGTGACGGGTCCCGACGGCCATACATTAAATGGACCACTATGCCCCTAAACTGGAACAATGGAGCCAAAATGCTCTTTTGTCGGATCTAAACGACCCCGTTAAGTTGATCTTAGTCTCAAATCGGACTAACGTATCCTTAACGAACGTTTAAGTCGATCTTAGTCTCGAATGAGGCTAACGTATCCTTAAACCCAAACCCCAAACCCAAATCTAAGATAATACGGATTTGGACTAGTCCACGCCCTACGGGCGACGACATAACTCAATCTCCGTATACAATCCACGGGCAATCACAAACAAAACAAACACCCACGACACGAAGTGAAATTCTGGAGAAGGAGAAAGTTGTTACCGCGAAGCGGTAGCTTAATTAACTGCAGGGGCTTGCGCCTGCAGGGAAGAGCGTCCCCACAATCAAAAACCCTTCAAGCGAGGGGGAATCTGACGAAGTCTGCTACATCGGTCGCATCCGTCTAAACCTCCGACACCCAGTGCCATAAATCAACTTGGCATTTTCGGAGAGGTGGATGGATAGCACCAATTAGCATCTGCCCCGAACCTCGGGCGAGACGTCCCATGTCTCGGCCGCCGTTCGGAGGGGAACAGATTCTGGCACGCCCGGTGGGACCTTTTCCTCTTTCCACTCCACACTTCGTATGTCGTGTTCGCGAATGAATCGCGGTTTGCTGTGGTTGCCTGTGGATTCGAGGTAATAAGATTTGGTGTCTTGCTCCGTGCAGAAAACAGAAGATCAATGGCTTCAAACTGCACTACCTGCAACTGCAACTCTCGCTCCATCCCGTCCGGAGGAGTGACTTATGGGCCTCAGGCGGCCTCCATCTTCGCTATGCCAGTGGAACAGGTAACTCAGGCCACCACTGGGCTGTTCTTTGGGACCATGATCCCACCGATGAGTTTCAATGCCCCAATGACATCGCAAGAAGCTCCCAAGAAGTCGGCATTCGATCGGCTTGCTACTACTGCGACCCCTCTCAATGGGTTGCCTAACTCCACTGCCTCGGTTTTTAACAGGCTTGGTCAGAGCTCCAACGGGCCCATGCAAAAGCCTGCGATACCCGAAGCTGCCATCCCAAAGCGGATAGTTATCCCGGCTCAAGCGGACGAAATCATTGGAAGGGTTTCTCCTTCCGAGAAGTTAGTTTTTACAAGGCTGGCTATTCCAGTTGATGCTCCAGGTGAGGTCCTCAAAGCTGCTTTCCCTACCCAAGGCAGGGGGCACGAAGAAGCTTATCAAACAACGGAGGTGACTCCATCCGCAAGACACGCCCGACGTCACCACTGGCGTCGAGTAAGAAAGGCTGGGGGCAACTCCCCCTCTGGATTTACGCCACCAGCTCCAACGGTGAGGATCAATGCTGTTGTTCCAACTAGGAACAACTTTGAACTGTTAGACATGGTGCGCAAGAACTCTCCTACTGCGGTGTTGAAACGAACTCCTTCACCTGTGGAGAATACTCCAGAGAAGAAGCTAGGGCAGCCCCCTCAACGGTTGTCCTCTAAAATTTACAAGGTCTGGCGTCAAGTCCAAGAGTCAGTGATCGATCAAGACTACCTCCGACGACAGAAAAAGATGAAGGTTCGGCAGGAGAAGGATTACTCCGTCAAGCCACAAAAAGCAACAGCTACTTGGGTGCTCGCTGCAACGGCTCCCTCAACATCAACCACTAAAAAGAAAAGGAGGCCGCAAAAAGCCCCTGTGAACATGGCGATCCGTAAACGCGCTGAGCACAAGCACCCCAAGTCTGGGGGCATGGTGGTGCACACTGTTTATATGGCTTCTGGAAAGGAGGAAAGCCGTGCTTCGACGGGTCACCGACCGCTCACCCGATCCGTAACGAAAACCCAGGAGCAGCGACAGAAGCTTCAGGAAATGATGACTGCAATGGCCGCACTCACCGGACCAAAAGAAAGCCTAGAGGCATCATCAGAACAGCGTCACGAACAAGAGACTGATGCTGATTTCTTACGCAGAGTCCTCGAAAAGAAGGACAAAGAAGCCGTAGAGCAAGCGGCTAACATAAAACAAATGGCGCTTCTCTTCCAAGATATGGTAGGGATGATGATCCAGCAAGATCCTCTTGCTGAAGATCCTCCGATTGTCCTTGAAGATAACAAAGGAGAGACATCGAGTCCTCCTCCGGCTCTTTCAGCAGCCAAGGAAGAAACCATTTCCAAGGCCGCACTGGATGACCATATAGCTCAGCAAATACGAGCTCACCAGGCAAATGAAGCGGCTGGGCAAATTGCTAGAACCGGACGACCCTACCCGGACTGGTATGACCAAATTAGTTACCCGCCAGGATATACGATCCCTAAGTTCCACGTATATAAGGGGACGAGAAATCCGCATCAGCACGTCGCTCAATTTAAAGCCATGTGCGACAACACTGGAGGTGATGATAAATTGCTACTTCGCCAATTCGTCGGCAGCTTAGCAGAAACGGCCTTCGAGTGGTATTCGGAGCCACCTAACGACTCTGTCAAAACATTTACGGAGATGGAGTTGCTGTTTACACAAAGGTTTGCCAGCGCCAATGAGCGCATCCCGATAACAGCACTGATCAACGCCAGGGTAAGGCCAGGCGGAACGTGGGTCCAATACGCAGTACGGTGGCGAAACTTATGGTCGAAGTGCGAACAACGGATCGAAGAAGCACCGGCGGTGGGCATGTTCGTGGGCACTCTTGACCCTCAAGCGGCCATCTCCCAGTTCATGATGTTCTTCAAGCCGACCACCTTCCAAGCCTTGATTGACAAGCTGGCCTAAATAGACCAGATGGGCCATAAGCCTTCTTCTTCAAAGACAGAGCCTTGGAATGAAAAAGGGAAAGGGAAGGCAACCTTCATTGCCAATACTCAACAACGGCCGAGCAACTTAAAGCCGGTTGTCCGTCAAAACAATATGCATCCACGCCCATCCCTCGAGGAGAGACTGGAACGTCTGTCACGCCCCGCTTCCCAAAATACGGAATACGAGGGGTAAACAAGGCCAGCCATGCTCCTACGGTCAAGGAAAAGTCCTGCCGTAGTCACACTTCGGCTTCTAGCTTTTCATGGTAAACAGTAAATGATGCGCAGGTAAAGGGAAAATGCAGTAACTGAAGGAAACAATATAAAGACTGACCTGAAGTGGAACAAATGAATGTAACTCGGGAAGGCAAGTCAAGAAGTCTGTGATGCACTGATCCGGGCTAACTCCTCTCCTCACACTGAGCATGCATACTCAGGTCGTCAGAGCGACACAATAGCAATATAATGTATATAATCAAGTAACAGTTCTAACAGTGGTGAAGGATATGAATAACAGTAAATCAATAACAGCATGAATATAAATGAGCAGAGATAAATGCAGCGGAGCAGTAAAGCAGTATAACGATATGTCATGTATGTCAACACAGTATATAAGGAATGTAAACGACAGTAACCCTATCAGTCTCTAAGTCTCACTGCACAGGTCAATAAGCCTATCGTCAGTCCAAGTGTGAGAGTCAACCACTCGCGAGTGTCCTCCACCCAAGGGTAGAACCCAAGGGCAAGGGACCACGGGCCCAACATGTAATGAATGTATCACGGTGATATAGCACATACCCTGTAAATCTCCATATAACTCCCTAAATATATAAGCCGGCATGGGACTCCCGAGATTCTGTTGAATTCACACTTGAACTACCCCACACCCTGAGGTCTACATCAAACGCTAACCATTACCCTAAATACTAATCGATCCGTGACAAGTCTGCGCGAGAACTGGAGGCGGGACCTCCATCAAGCACGTCCCGACCAATACCTAAGATAAATGGCAGTGTCGGATGTCTTATCTGTGACATCCGTGCAAGCGCTTCCATAAGTGTCCCATACCACTTATAGTCACACGTACACGCATCCCACAGACGTCGACAATGCAATAGAATAATATGGTCACTGATTGTGCACAAGTACGTATCACTTCCACTTAATCACGAATGCACGAACACTGACGTACTTGCCACAATCATCACTAAATTCTAACACTGGGTAAAAGCACGATATCACTACGTAATCACTGCGATGATATGGGTATGCTATGATGCATGAACAGTATATGAAGCATGGTTAATGTGTCATAAAACAGTATTCTATTACTTGCACAATTTATCATAAAACGTATGTATATAATTTAGCGAAATGATAAACAGGTAGTAATCGATATGTTCAGTTAGATATCCACCTAATTTGGTTTCGAGCCAATCGGGTTTCAGGATCATAAGTTATAACCGTTTCATTTTAAGCGCATGCGGCTGGAAATCCGGTTTCAGAATCAGGAATCCATTTCGCAACGCATTTTAACCCCTGTTGGGATCATAATTTAGCGACACTACAGTTGGATGAATTCTAGGGTTTTCAGTAAGGTTTTCAACGCAACAAACGGATCTTCAATCGCGTCTGTACGTTAGGAGTTATACTCTGTTTAACATTAACATGTCAATTCTGATTCTGCTGGGACTGTTATATGTCCCGGTCTTCTAAATTACAGATTAAATAGTAAATGATAACGAAACAGGATGAAACTAATTGTGTTGTCTAGCTAACAGATTTACCTACAGTAATCAGCGGAGTTCCGCAACCTAAGTGTTAAGGAAAACCAGTGGTACCAGTTACAGAACAGCAAGCAACACTTTGAGTCGCTCTGGACTGCAGTCCAGAGTCGCACTCCGATCCAATTTTCACCACAGTTTAAGTACAGGTATGTCTGGGAATTATTACAGAGTTAAAGTTCGTCGAGTTGGCTTCGATTTGAGCCCTCGAACGCACCATTCTAATATGTATATGATTTATGGTGAATTTAACGGTTTTCAGGTGCAACAGAATTACAGTTTTACGGCTAAACTTGGGGGCAGTTGTTTTAGTCATTAACGATCAAATTATCCAACAGAAGTCACACACTATGTTCATAGCCCTACGGGCCAACCTACACCATTGAGTTCCGTCAAATTTGATAACGTTTTCCAAAGGGAACAGGCATCGAACAGTTGTGTTGCAACATTTTAACACAAGGTAAACATGGGATATATATAAAATGTTGATTTGTAACATATATAAAATAGCATGAAAGCAAGTAAAAACTTGCCTGGAGCAGTCCCGGGGGTGCACGGTGATTGCAATGTCAAGAACGCGCGACGAACGTCGTGTATTGGCTCGCACGACCTTGGCTCGAGTTTCAATTTCGTCGTCGGATTTGTCCGGGGCGACTCGCGAATGTTGGAAGTGGGGAGGGGCTTTGTGGGTTTCCTGGGTGTGCTGGAATCGTTGACGCTGTCGATGGTCGGAGCTCGACTGTGAAGTTTGGCCCTTGTGCGTCAAGGGTTCGATGATGGGTGATGATGACAATGGTGAGGGTGTTAGAGAGAGAGAGAAAGTTAGAAAGAGAGAGAGAGAGAGAGACAGTGAGAGAGAGTGGGATTTAGAGTGAAAGAGAGTTAGAGACAGAGGGGGAGATTGAGGGTGGGGAAGCAGGGGGAAAAATGGTAGGCAGAGAGAGTGAGGTGTAGACAGAGAGAGAGAGAGAAATGAGAGAACAGAGAGAGAGAAAGGGATCTGAGATTAGATAGAGAGAGAGCAGAGAAATAGTGAGGGAAAGAGAGAGAGAGACAGTGAAAGAGAGAGAGCTCAGAGGGAACGAGAGAGAGTGAGAAGTGATCGGAGGTCGGGGAGTGAGGTCGACGAGGATGATGTTGATGATGTGTCGATGACGGTGCAGTGGGGTGGAGTTCGTCGGCGTCGTCAGTTGTAGGCGAGATTGGTCGGAGCGGTGGGTTTGAGGATGCAGGGGCTCGCGGCGAGGGGTTGGGTTGCAGGCGAGGGGGAAAGGATTTCTCGGGTGTTGAGGGCATAGAAGAGGGAGGGAAGGTGGTGAAGAGGCGAGGTTGGGCGAGGGGATTGAGCTCGGTGGAGCTGTCGTCGTCGTCGTCGTCGAGGGGAAAATGGGGGTGCAGGGCAATGGTGATGGAGGTAGAAGGAGGAGAGAAAGAATTTGAGGAGGCGGGGTGAGTGAGGGATATGGAGACGTGGTCGCGGGTCGCGGGGAGTAACGGCAGCGGGAGCAAGGGCGCGGGGAGCGGCGAGGAACGCGGTCGCGAGCGAGATTGAGGGAGAGTGCCGTTGGAGTTTAAATTGGAAGAAGAACAGTAGTGGGGAGTCGGGCGTGGGCTTGGAGGACACTGGGCCGGGCCGAAGGTTTTAATAAAGAATTTAAAAGGGAAAAATGAGACACGGGCCGGCCAGAGAAAAACAGAAGGAATTTGGAGGGAAATGGAGATGGGCCGCAGCATTATTGTTCAAGAGGGTTTTATAAAATCAAGTGGGCTGAGCTTGGGGGTTGGGCCAAGAAAATGAGCTGGGAAGATAATCATAATAATTAAGAAGGAAATGGGGCCGGCCCGGGCTGAGTTTTAATAATTAGAAAATATGAAGGGAATTAAAGAGTAGAGAGGAGTGGGCTGAGTACATCAGTGGGCCGGGCTAAGGCAATGAAAAAAGAATGAGGAAATGGAAACGGACCGGGCCAAGGAATTTTAAGAAGGAAAATAACAAGGTAAATGAATTGAGGGGGTCGGGCCGGGAGAGTTAGGTTAAAAAGAAATGGCTTAAGCTGTAGGCCAAGGGAGTTTAATTAATTAATTTAACAAAATAGAGAAGGATGAGTTGATAGCTGGGGAATCAAGAAAATAGTAGAAAAGGAATGAGAGCTGGGCCTAAGGATTTAGTTAGAGAAATAAATGGTGTTCGAAAAATAAAATATAATAATAAATCTATATATAAAATAAATAATTCACAATTAAGAATAAAGAGGATTCTAAAGTAACAAAATACGGATTTAGGCGTATAAAAAGAAACCGGGTATTACAACGTCCTTACTCATTTCCCCGGGATGAATCAAGGAGGCTGTTCGAACTAGCAGTGCGCGACGGGCTTATCACTCTGCATGAGCCGAAATGCCGGCTACAACTGAATGAGGTCGACAATCCTAATTACTACCCTTACCACCAAGTATTGGGCCATCCGATCGAAAATTGCTACATCTTCAAGAACTGGGTTGAAGACCAATACCAACAAGGCAAACTCGCACTGTCCGAAAACTGGAAGGTGAGCCCGCCACAACCACATGCTCCAAAAAAAATGGATATGCCAGGGGCATCATGCTCATTCATAGAGAAAGCCCAACGGACCACTACGTCCTAAAACTGGATAAATGACCGAAACGTCGTTAAACTACTATCAACCCGCGGCATCCTCAGGCTGGCGTGGTAAAAAAAACAAAGAAAAAAAAACAAAAAAAAAACGGTATGTCCATAAGCAAAATGGGCACGGATGAAAACCCGAAAGGGCTCCGTGAGTAAAAACAGCAGGGCTACCGGCGAGTGTTTGTGAAAACCCGAAAGGGCGCAACCTCGTTAAAAAAAAGAAAGAAAGAGAATAAAAAAAAGGAAAACGGTATGTCCATAAGCAAAATGGGCACGGATGAAAACCCGAAAAGGCTCCGTGAGTAAAAACAGCAGGGCTACCAGCGAGTGTTTGTGAAAACCCGAAAGGGCGCAACCACGTTAAAAAAAAAGAGAATAAAAAAGAAAGAAAAACGGTATGTCCATAAGAAAAATGGGCACGGATGAAAACCCGAAAGGGCTCCGTGAGTAAAAACAGCAGGGCTACCGGCGAGTGTTTGTGAACACCCGAAAGGGCGCAACCTCGTTAAAACACTTACAGGGTCCTCTCGACCTTGTAAGGAGAAACCACCCGTGTGAGATCCTTACGACTCACAAGGGAGCAACACACTTAGGGATCCTCACGATTCCTAAGGAGAAATTACACTTGCGAGATCCTCACGACTCGTAAGGAGAACTCTCTTATGGGACCCTCACGGCTCATAAGATTTGAAAGTCTTAAGTTACAGAGACCTGAACCTGTTCTTAAGCAACCCCTACAACCTTCGATATTGCCCTACAGGCGGCTCAATACTGGCCCTTGTATACAATCCACGGGCACGAATAAACATTTCCCTAACAAAGTCCCACCCGTGACTGGGGATATGTCTATATGGTGAGCAACCCTTGTAAGTCCTCTTGACTTATAAGGAGAAAGCCTTCTTGTAGGATCCTTACGACTTACAGAGGAACATACACTTAGGAATCCTCACGATTCCTAGGGAGAAAATACACCTATGAGATCCTCACGACTTGTAGGGAGAAATACCTTTGTGAGACCCTTACGGCTCATGAAGTCAAAAGCCTTAGTCGACAGGACCTTAACCCTGTTTACTAAGCCACCTTTGTTCAACATCGACAGAGACAAATGATGATTCGCTCCTGGCAATATCCCAGTTGTAGCGATGCTGATGCCTAAATCAGTATCAAATTCCAAGTCCCTTTTACGGCAAATGATGATTCGCTCCTGGCAATATTCCAGTCGCAGCGATGCTGATGCTAAGATTGGTATAGGATCACAAATCCCCTACTCGCGAAAAAAAATCAGCGAGCCAAAAAACAATGCATATGAAATAGCCGAAATGATGGGGCAACTTGCAACGAAATTAGCAAGTAAAAATGTATGCATATAAAAACAGCCGAAATGATGGGGCAACTCGCAATAAAAAGCAGCGAGTGAAAATAAAATAAATAGCCGAAATGATTGGGCAACTCGCAATAAAAAGCAGCGAGTGAAAATAAAATAAATAGCCGAAATGATTGGGCACCGCGAGAAATAGCCGAAATGATTGGGCAATCGCGACCTTCGCGATATAAAAGCTGAAATGATAGAGCATCGCGGAAAGAATAAAAAAAAATTAAAAAAAATGATGAAAGAATGAAACTTTTTGCCCTACAGATGAGATCACATCGATCCATGTATACAGTCCAGGGGCACAAACAAAGAGGGAACCATACCTTCCCAACAGGCTCCACCAGAAAGTGAAGCCAAATCTCGACGGTTCATAGACAACCCAGAGACAACCTCGACATTTGTCGCAATATTACAGACACAATATCGGCAAATGAAGCAAAGGAAGGTCCCTAGCTTCAGGGTCTCGACATCAATATCGACAACTTAGATATCACCAACGGCGTTTCTCTTCATTCCAACAGGACACAGATGTTACACCATCAAGCAGAGTGACGGCAAAATCCCAGCTCCACCTCAGCATTCGTCTCGATACAGCAGACGAGATGTCCTTCCTCCAACAGGATTCTGACACACTAAAGCAAATGAAGCGAAGGCCAAGTTCCTAGCTTCAACATCTTGACGGTAACTCATATAAAACCGAAAAGACAATCAGAGATCATCTCACACCAGCATAGAGTGATCATCACCTCGACGTTCATCTCGATACAGCAGATTAGATGTCACTACAGCGTCCTTCCTCCAGCAGGATTCGGACGCGCCAAAGCAAATGAAGCAAAGGCCAAATTCCTAGCTTCAGGGTCTTGACGGCAAGTCATATAAAGCCTGATAGACAATCGGAGATCATCTTACACCAGCATAGAGCGATCACCACCTCGACGTTCGTCTCGATACAGCAGACGAGATGTCCTTCCTCCAACAGGATTCTGACACACTAAAGCAAATGAAGCGAAGGCCAAGTTCCTAGCTTCAACATCTTAACGGCAACTCATATAAAACCGAAAAGACAATCGGAGATCATCTCGCACCAACGCGGAGTGGTCACCACCTCGACGATCGTATCGATACAGCAGATGAAATGTCACCCCAGCGTTCTTCCCCTAGCAGGATTCGGACGCGCCAAAACAAACGAAGCGAAGGCCAAATTCCTAGCTTCATGCGTCTTAATGGCAAGTCATATAAAGCCTGAAAGACAATCGGAGATCATCTCGCACCAGCGCGGAGTGGTCACCACCTCGACGATCGTCTCGATACAGCAGATGAAATGTCACCACAGCGTTATTCCCCCAGCAGGATTCGGACGCGCCAAAGCAAATGAAGCAAAGGCCAAATTCCTAGCTTCAGGGTTTTGACGGCAAGTCATATAAAGCCTGAAAGACAATCGGAGATCATCTTACACCAGCATAGAGTGATCACCACCTCGATGTTCGTCTCGATACAGCAGACGAGATGTCCTTCCTCCAACAGGATTCTGACACACTAAAGCAAATGAAGCGAAGGCCAAGTTCCTAGCTTCAACATCTTGACGGTAACTCATATAAAACCGGAAAGACAATCAGAGATCATCTCACACCAGCATAAAGTGATCATCACCTCGACGTTCGTCTCGATACAGCAGATGAGATGTCACTACAATGTCCTTCCTCCAGCAAGATTCGGACGCGCCAAAGCAAATGAAGCAAAGGCCAGGTTCCTAGCTTCAACATCTTGACGGCAAGTCATATAAAGCCTGAAAGAAAATCGGAGATTATCTCGCACCAGTGCGGAGTGGTCACCACCTTGACGTTCGTCTTGATACAACAGACGCAACATCACCAAAAGGAGCCACGGCAAAATCCCTAGTTCCAAACCTCGACGGTTCACCAGCAACCTAGAGACAACCACGACATTCGTCTCGATACAAAGGACGCAATGCCAGCAAACGAAGCAAAGGCCAAATTCCTAGCTTCAGGGTCTTAACGGCAAGTCATATAAAGCCTGAAAGATTATCGGAGATCATCCCACACCAGCGCGGAGTGGTTATGACTCATCGGGGCTCTCCAAAATGAGCCTAACCTCAAGTAAAAAGCGGCATGGCAAATTCCTAGCGCTTGCTCTTCCGATGGTCAAACTGCCAAGGAGGATTGCTTGAAGACGTCTTGTCCAGTCCCCGAAGGGATCAGAGACACGGCAGTTGTAGGGCTACTCGAACAGCACGATTGCCTATCGAGGAATACATCCGCTCATGCGACGGTACGACGGCCAAACCCCTAAGTACCACAGACCCTAACGGACTTCTGTCGTAAAGAGCAGAGGTTAACTGTGACGTTAGGATATTCTTGCGAGATCTGCTCGATTCGTTTCGACTCGTGAGGAAATTGATGTCTTTGCGAGAACTTCTCGATTCGTCTCGACTCGTGAGATAAAGCCTTAGGCAGTAGGGATTAAAAAACCTGTTTCCTAAGCACTGGGATCCTGCAAGTCGGCCCAAAATGGTCTCTTGCATACTATCCATGGGTCTCACTCTCCGAAGTCGAATTTCGACAAGGAGGGGAACAACCGCTTACGGGTCCTCTCGACTCGTAAGAGGGAAAAATTCTCTTACAAGATCCTTACGACTTATAAGAGAAACACACTTAGGAATCCTCATGACTCCTAAGGAGAAAATACACCTACGAGATCCTCTCGATCCGTAGGGAGAAAAGTCTTTATGAGACCCTCACGGCTCATAAAGTTGAAAAGTCTTAGGTGGCAGATCCTAACCCTGTCTCCTAAGCCATCACTGCCCTGCAAAGATGTCAAGATGGACCATCTATGAGCCACACTTGCTAAAGCTACATGCCACTGAAATGGAGAACTTACTCATAAGCGTATAAACTACTCCACGCCAGAGTAAGACATAACGAGATAAAATGGTGCCGCTCATGGAGTTAAGGGTTTGGAACTATATCTCTTAAGAGTCAAGATTTGAGTCAATGATAAATGACGACGCTTGTGTCCGCTCGTTATCTTCTCAGATCAAAATCCTGAAAGTTATATACCAATCTGAAACTGGTCATACGCCATGCATTACTCTGCACTACTTCACCCACGTATATACTTACGTGGGCAAAGTAGTGGGGGGCATTTGTTCCCGCCAAAAATTTCTGCGCAAAAGAGTCCAAGGCATTAAATGGCAGCGATATGCTTAAGAAAATGCAAATCAGAATCTTCCGGGCTGTTTTTTTGACAAACTCCCGAATGAGAAACAGATAAATTCTGATGGTATCAAAAGCGGCTCAAAAAAACCTTCGATTTGATATATTATGGGCCTCGTAATTCATCCGGGATCAAAAGTTATGAGGAATTACGTGTCCACACGTGATGGACTTTTAAGAACCCGCTGGAGGAGTTAAAAAATATAATAAAAACTCAAAAAAGACCCCAATGGGGCGTCACGTGCTCACACGTGACCATGGGTCATGTGCAGACACGTGATGGGCTTTTAAGGCCTCTAAAATAATGAATAGAATTAAATTCTAAAATATGTTCCCTGATTAAAAATCAGGAATCACGTGCTCACACGTGACCAATGGTCACGTGTTGACACGTGATGGTTAAAACTGAAGCGTAAATAAACAGCTGAAGGAAATACCTCAATAAGGTGTCACGTGCTCACACGTGACCAATGGTCACGTGTTGACACGTGATGGTTACAACTGAAGCGTAAGCAAACACTGAGAAAAGGACTCAATTGAAGGTCACGTGGCAACACGTGACTGGCTATAAAAGCCTTGCTGTTCAACATAATTAAATTAAAAAAAAGATTATTTAAATCTTTCGAAATAGAATTAAAATTTTAAAAGCTTCTAAATCTTTCCAAATGGAAAAGGATTATGGGGACCGTTGGATTAAAAATCCAAGGGTGATTAAAAATCACCAATTTATGGAAAAATCTTGGACTTGGAAAGATTTCCCCCCTAAATCTGACCGAGATAACAAATGGATATCTTTGGATTTAAAATCCAATGGTGAATAAAATTTACTTAACAATCTAAAGGCCCAGATTAATGATGAATGCAAATCAAATCTCTCAACATACAAATCAAATCTCTTAATGAGAGATTTGCTAAACAAATTGATTCTCTTCCTTCTCCTATAAATAGGAGCCAAGAAGAGAAGAGAAGGGATCTACTTTTTTGAGAGAAAAACAGAGGGAGGAGAATTTAATTCTCAAGAGAAGAAGAAACAGAGAAAGAAGAATTTAATTCTCTGCAAAAGAAAAAACCCTAGGTAAGAAAAGAGAGGATTCAAAAGAGAATTTAATTCTCAAAAGAGTTTAACTCTTATTTAAAGAAAAGAACTTAGTTCTTCTTCTGGTTGAAGATCTGCACATAGCACATCTCCCCATAAGTTGAGAATTTAATTCTCATCGGGTCAAGATCCTGCCATGCAGATCCTAAACTTAGAAGGGGAATTGAGTTCTGAGAATTTAATTCTCCTAAAACAAAATTAGGGTTTTACCCTAAATAAGAATTTAATTCTTAAAGATAAAGAGACTTAAAAGATCTCTGTGCATGAAAAAGACTAAGGTCACGTGCCCCACGTGACCCCTGAACAGATCCCCCAAAAATGAGAAGAGGAAAGCTTTGAGGCAATGCCTCACGTGTTCCCACGTGACCCTCATTATATATGGAACAAAAGCAAAGGCAGAAACAGTTCTGGGCGCTCTCACGTGTTAGCACGTGACCCCTAATAAGTGTTCTAATAAATCAGGGCATGATTATACATCACGTGCCCACACGTGATGGCTATGAAAATTAAAAGTGTTTAACACTTGTTTGCAGAACAAAATAAAGAGGATCTGGCCCCACCTTTTGATGCCATCACGTGACCCCACGTGACTCCCAAAACGCAGAAAGAAAGATCAATGGAAATGAAGGCTTTGGGCGCTCTCACGTGTTTACCACGTGACCCCTTAGCAAACGTTTTAACAGTCAGCGCATAAATCCCCATCACGTGTCAACACGTGATGCTCGAAATAAAAAGGAAAAGTGTTTAACACTTATTCGCAGATTTGAGGATAAAACAAAGGAGATCTGGCTCCACATTTAGGGCGCCCTCACGTGTCACCACGTGACCCCTAATGAGCATTCTAACAGACCAGAGCGGGGGCTTTCATCACGTGCTCGCACGTGATGGCCGCCAGAACTAAAGTGTTAAACACTTACCTGCAGAATAAAATAAGGGGAATCAGGGCGCTCTCACGTGTCCACACGTGACCCCTCTCTCCTTAGTGTTTAACACTAATCTGAAGACTTTGTCCTCAGTGTTTAACACTGATTTTCTTAGTGTTTAACACTAATTTGGAAAAACTCTATTTGCAGTGTTTAACACTGATTTGCTTAGTGTTTAACACTAATGTGAAAACTCTGTTCCCAGTGTTTAACACTGATTATCTTTTAGTGTTTAACACTAACTTGCTAATCTTATTCCCAGTGTTCAACACTGTTGGTTTCTAGTGTTTAACACTAGCTTTAGCTCAATTGGCTAAGTTTCAGAGGCAAAGCCTCTCCTTCAATGGACCAACAGAGAGTCAATGTTTCAAACATAATTGGACTTAGCCCAAATTGGCCATAAGTCCTCAAATCATCTTAAACTGAGCACATCTGCTCTTTCAACAAACTCATTGGTTCAAGGGTACATCTCTGAACTCCTCTGACATCTGTCGTTGTAATCCTTCAACGTCGTCAGAGAGGTGACGGGTCCCGACAACTACACATTAATACGGACTGTGGGGTCCTTAAACCCACGGACTTATGCGTCCTTAAAATAAAATACGGACTGTGGGGTCCTTAAATCCACGGACTTATGCGTCCTTAAACTACCACTGGACCACCATGTCCCTAAACTGGCATTGGACCACCATGTCCCTAAACTGGCATTGGACCGCCATGTCCCTAAACTGGAACAATAGAGCCCAAACGCTCTTTTGTCGGATCTAAACGATCCCGTTAAGTTGATCTTAGTCTCAAACTGGACTAACGTATTCTTAACAAACGTTTAAGTTGATCTTAGCCTTAAATATAGCTAACGTATCCTTAAACCTTTCAAACAGACTTTAGTCCCAAACTGGACTATAGATCCCCCCAATTAACTCTGGTTCAAGGGTACATCTCTGAACTCCTCTGACATCTGTCGTTGTAATCCTTCAACGTCGTTAGAGAGGTGACGGGTCCCGACGGCCATACATTAAATGGACCACTATGTCCCTAAACTGGAACAATGGAGCCCAAATGCTCTTTTGTCGGATCTAAACGACCCCGTTAAGTTGATCTTAGTCTCAAATCGGACTAACGTATCCTTAACGAACGTTTAAGTCGATCTTAGTCTCGAATGAGGCTAACGTATCCTTAAACCCAAACCCTCAAACCCAAATCTAAGATAATACGGATTTGGACTAGTCCACGCCCTACGGGCGACGACATAACTCAGTCTCCGTATACAATCCACGGGCAATCACAAACAAAACAAACACCCACGACACGAAGTGAAATTCTGGAGAAGGAGAAAGTTGTTACCGCGAAGCGGTACCGTAATTAACTGCAGGGGCTTGCGCCTGCAGGGAAGAGCGTCCCCACAATCAAAAACCCTTCAAGCGAGGGGGAATCTGACGAAGTCTGCTCCATCGGTCGCATCCGTCTAAACCTCCGACACCCAGTGCCATAAATCAACTTGGCATTTTCGGAGAGGTGGATGGATAGCACCAATTAGCATCTGCCCCGAACCTCAGGTGAGACGTCCCATGTCTCGGCCGCCGTTCGGAGGGGAACACACATCACGTGGTGGTCGTCGAGGACCCCGAGGTCGCACCTGACCCCGAAGCCTAAAGCCCTCGTCTTCCTCTTTTTATTTCTTATTTTTGTAATTCTTGTAAGCCTCCGGGCATTTTGTAAGGCCGGGGGCCCCAAAAAATATCCTTTGTAAAGCCTTTGCCTTTGGTAGTAATAAAACTTTTTTCCTTTGGTTTCATCGGTTCGCACTTTATCTTTCGTTTGCGAAGAATGCTTTATAAAATATCTCTGCTTGCACCGTTGTGTTTCCATGTCAGGTTGGCCATCTGTCTGGCGATCATTTGTCGAGTTGATTTCGATCACTTGCTGAGCGTGCCAAGCGCTGCCGAGGAGGTATCTCCATGGGCCCCGAAGTCGAGGGGGGATCGTTTAGACTTAGATAGACTTGATGCCCCTTATGAGGACCTCGGACCCTCTGCATGTGACGAGCAGAGGGTTGTTCGCCGTAGTTGTGCCGGGCATGAATGGGAAGCTGCTCGGTGGCCCCACGGTAGGCGCCATCTTCTGACTTCTGGTAATGCGAGCAACGACCACTAACCGGGTATGGTCGAGCGAGGGGTCGGGCTCGACTGCTTCTGGGAGGACTTTGGGTCCTTAGCGTTGGAGGGGCTGTAAGAAGCCCACTAAAGATGACCGGGCAGTGAAGCTGCGCGGTCGCCTGTAACAACCGAGTTCTGTTATACCAATTTCTATTGCCGTGTGTGTGGTTTGTGGTGTTTAATTCATTTACCGTGTTTAGTTGCGAATGGTAGTTACTTTATATTCGACCCGCTTGTGAATTTGTTGTTTCATAGTTATAGAATACCCTGACCTCACATGTTTTGCATATAACAATTTAGGTCACTTAAAATAATTTAAAAATACATGACATGGCCTGTTTGATACCCCTAACCCTGTGGTAGCGTCCTTGCATCGTGTTCTCATCCCGTTCAGTGAAACAGACGTATTTGGATGGCTACACGCACGTACGTGCGTCCGTTCTTGGGGGTATGCTTTTCTGTCACTAAATCCTTCATTTTAATTTTTGGAACTTACCAATAATTTTCGTATTTCAAATCCAAAATTTTGGACCCGACCTGGACGCTATTCTGAAATATTTTATATTCCGCTAAAATTCAATTATTTGAATTTTAAATTTAAATTCTAATTATTTTTAATCTCCTTAACCCATTTAAAAGTTTTTACAGCTGGCACAATTTTTTCTTAAAACTATTAAAAATCTTTTTATATTTTTTTCCTAATCTATTTCTCATCCCTCAACCAATCAGAAACCCCTTTTTTTTACCGGGCCCCACCAATCCCCTCTCTCCTTTCCTTTTCTCCTTCTCTCTTTCTCTTTCTCTCTCACCCCCGCTAACAAACAATTCTATCTCTCCTTTTCTTTCTCTCTCCTCTCGTTTTCTCTCTATCTCTCTCATCTCGTGTCTCTCTCTCTCTCCTATCGCGGTGCACGAAGATCCCGTCACCGCCCTCACGATCCCCTCACCTTCCTTTCACATCCCCTTCTTCTTCTTCTGTTCTTTTATAATCCCATGCACCCCCTCATCACGAGCCCACCAGAGTAAACCCTAACCCATACTCCTCTGCTTCCTCCTCCTTCGATCTCGCTCGTCAGCCCTCATCCCTACCTTCTTCCTCGACCTCATCTCCTTCCTCTCCTCAGTTTCCCTCCAAACCCAGAAACCCTGCACACACCCACAGAACCCTCGAACCCAACATCTCTGGCCGTTGCCGACGACTCTAGCCTCACACCCACCATCATCACGACCTCATTTCTTTCCTCTCCTCTGCCTCATCCCCTCTCTAATACCCCGACACCAGCCCTGCACCCAAGACCAACCCCACACCCTAAACCTAACCCATACACCAAACCCTCACCGCCGGAGCTCCGTTCACCACCGTTCACCCTCTCCTCTGCAGTCACAGAACACATCTACGGTAAGCTCTCTCTCACGTTTCCCTTCTTCCATTCTTTCTATCCATTCTTTCTTCTCTTTCTTTATGCACTATTCCTCATGTTCACTATTATTGGTTTGCCGGAATCCGACAGTGCCGACGACGATCCTGACGAATCAGCGAAGATATCTGACCCGTGTGATCCCATCGTGCGTCGTTTGGACCCATTCCGTGTACCGTGCGCGCGTCGCGACTTTTTTAGCCGACGTGAGACGTTCCGTTTACCGTTTCTTGAATCCGTCGAGACAAGTGAAACTTACTACATGCTATCTTTATGAGTTTATAACTATTTATTAAATATTAAACTTTTAGATTGAATCCAAAGTCACCTATTTCAATTTAACCGTTCAATGTTCCGTTTATATCTTTAGATTTAGAACTTGAATTATAACCGTTGCATTTTAGTGTACTACACCTAGTAACCACATCTGTATGCTAAATCACATAATAAATATTTACATAGTCTATGGTACCCTTTCTATAGTTTACTCTATTGGACACCCGTGTGCGTCTTTAACCTATTTTAGTTATAATTGCATCTATTGAACCTATTATACATATCATTGCATCTCTAGATTGCTTAATACATATTAACATGATTTTAACATCCATATTTGTATACTGTAGTTAAGTAATGTTGAAACTATCCCTTAAACGCAAAATGATATATAATTTAATCTGTACCTATTTGCATATCCTATTACATGTTCTAGTTTATTGTTCTGATAGTACCCGTGCTTGTTTATTTATAACCATGTTTATGTTAGTTTGATTTATGAGCACCCACATAACATTTTTTGCTTCCTGACATGACCTGTTGCACTTCCTACTTGACATGGTACCATGTCATAACATTTATGACATGGTACCGTACACTCTTGACATGACATGGTACCGTACACTCTTGACATGACATGACACCTAAATACACAACTTGACCTGACCTGATGTACCATGGCTTTACCTGTTACATGATCTTGTGTCTAATGCCAACAAACCTGACCTGTAGTCCTTACAGACCGTTCCTGTTGTCTATCCAGACAAACCTGCACCTACCTGATCCTGAGTTGGCATTAGTTCTTGATTACTTAATACCTGACTTGAACACATATAACTTGGGGGTATGGGGAAATCAATGATGAAACATGACTTGTAACTCGACAGTTTCTTGCTTATACTGATCAGTTTTAGAGGCTAGGCCAGCCTCGGGATGCTGCTGCTGACATCGTTCGTCTTTACATATTTCCTGTTTTAGTGCCTAGCGGCATGTCTCAGTTTCAGCCCGAGAGTCTTAGACCGTGGTCCCGGGTATGCACGGGATACTATTGAGTTACATCGATGATTCATCAAATTGATTTCAAAGACTTGAGACTATTCAACCCAATAGACCAGTTTAGATTACTTACTATACACTGCCTTTCACTGCCTTGATGTATATTGTTGTTACACCTGCTTTACCATTTATGTTTATACTTGCATGTCTTGTTACCCTGTTTATATTTTATTGCTTGATATTATGACGCGCCGAAGTCTGGGTTTTGCATGGCCCAGATTCCGTACCTTTGCTGTAGTCCGAGCAGGAGTACTTCAGCCAACAGGATGAGCAGTAAGGACTCAGTAGTAGTTAGTTCTTTTACTTTTCAGCATTTTATTCCTGATGTGAGCCCGCATTATGGGACATACATTCCAGTTATTCTTATATTGGATCTTTTGCTTCCGCATTATTTATTCTTGACTCATTTTATTTTGGCTTATGGACATGTGCTAGATAGTTTTATTTTATTCTTGATATCTCTACAGCCGTAATGTGACTATGGAAGGATAATTCCTATCCACAGGTAGCATGGTTGGCTATGTCACGTGCCTACCTTAGCGTACTCTGGGAAGCGGGGCGTGACATCGCCTCTTGGCGAGGGCTTTGATCTCTGGCCTCATGGGTAACCAACTACCGGCCGGAGATGACCGAGCAGGGAAGCTGCTCGGTTGCCTCTTGCGAGGGCTTTGACCCTTAGTGTTGGAGAGGCTGTACGAAGCCCACTAAGGATGACCGGGCAGTGAAGTTGCGCGGTCGCCTCTTGGCCAGGGCTTTGATCTCTGGCGTCGTAGATAGGCAACTACCAGCCTGGGATGAAGGAGCGGGGTAGCCGCTCGGGTGCCTCTTGCGAGGGCTTCGATCCCTGGCGTCATGGGCAGGGAGCTACCGGCCGGAGATGACCGAGCAGGGTAGCTGCTCGGTTGCCTCTTGCGAGGGCTTTGACCCTTCAAGACGGGGACCGAGCAGGGGTACTGCCCAGTGCTTCTTGGCGAGGAATTTATTCCTGTCGGTTGTGGTAGGAAGCTACCGGCCGGGGATAGCCGAGCAAGGACTCGACTGCCTCTGGGAGAACTTTGGTCCTTAGCACGGGAGGGGCTGTAAGAAGCCTACCAAGGCCCCTTGGCCGGGCAGGGTTACTGTCCGGTGCCTCTTAGCGAGGGCTTTTGTCCTGAAGGATAGCCGAGCGAGGGATTCTCAGGCTCGACTGCCTCTGGGAGGGCTTTCGATCCCTATCGGTTGTGGTAGGAAGCTACCAGCTGGGGATAGCTGAGCAGGGGAGCTGTTGAGCTGCCTCTAAGGAGGGCTTGGATCCTCAGCGTTGGAGGGGCCGTAGGAGGCCTGCTAAGGATAACCGGGCAGTGAAGCTGCGCGGCTGCCTCTTGGCGAGGGCTTTTGATCCCTAGTGTTGCGAGTGGGGAAGCCACCGGCCAGGGATAGCCGAGCAGGGAAGCTGCTGAGCTGCCTCTAAGGAGGGCTTGGATCCTTAGCGTTGGAGGGGCCGTAGGAGGCCCGCTAAGGATAGCCGGGCAGTGAGGCTGCCTCTTGGCGAGGGCTTTGATTCCTGGCGTTGCGAGTAGGAAGCTACCGTCCAGGTATAGCCGAGCAGGGTAGCCGCTCGGCTAATTCTTTATGAGGTTTTGCCCGACCATCCCGTTGTAGGTACGGGGAACAAGAACGGTCGCTGCGACCGTGCGCGCGGCATGCATATTGAATGCCAGGGGAGGCGAAGCGCTAGGGTCGCGTCGTTTCGATTCCGCCAAAGAAGGCTCGATGATTGCCGCGTGGCAGCGACTTTTTGGGCGGAAGCGGGCGACTGTTGAGCTCCATGGGGGCCCATTGGGCTATATAAGGCTGAAGGAGCGCTGTTTCTTCCTTCCTTCGTATACAGATCATTGAAAATGCAGGACTTCCCCTTCACCATCCCCGAAATCATTCACTTCGATGATGTGTACCTTTATGACCAGAATTGCACCGAGGACACGGTGCAGTTGGTCTATGGGAGTATCGAAGGCCGATTGCTCCTCCGACGCTCCCCCCTGTTGCAGTTGCTGATGTACTTCATTTGGAGGGCGTCGCGGGGCTTTACAACCCCTTGTTTGAGCAGTTCTATGATGAGACCGTGGGTAAGCTGCGGTCTTTGAGGCGCTTCGGCCTGATCTCCGCGAACCGGCTAGCTCGCTCAAAGGCACTCGTCCATGAGTGCTATGAACTGAGGCTCGGGGTCAACGCATGCGGTGGGAATCGAGGGCAGAGGCTGGATCTCGCGAGGCCTCGGCTGGCGGAGATCTTCACCGAGTACAACGAGCAGTGCTCTCTGCACCCCTTCCCCACGCTGTTATAATTTTTCTTCTTTTTTTTCTTTTTGCATGTATGGCTGAGGAGTCCATAATACCTCTTGAATAAACAAGATTTTTCCTTCTTTTTAGCAATGTTCCATTGATTTTTATTAAATCAACAACAGACCCTAGGAAGAGTTTACATTGCCTTAAAAGAAAAGTACACGTTAGTAGATGACCTTATTAGCTCGGACCGAGCTCCCTGGAGGGTCGTTGGCCTCCGTGCTCGGCACCGGGTACGGGGAGCCTTGAGTCCCATGCTAGTCGTCTGCCGAAACGAGCATGATCTGGCCGATGGTTAGCTCAGCGAGAGGGTGACGCTGCTCCTGCTCGCGGTCGGCCTGCCGTTTGTCCCTCAAGTAGGCGGCGAGGTGCCCCGATCGGATGAGCTCTTCGATGTAGTCCCGGAGTTGCTTACAATCCTCCATGGCGTGGTCCAGTGTTCGGTGGAAAGCGCAGTAAAGGCCCCGGGTTCACTTCGCGGCCTGACGCAGGATTGGAACTTGAAGAACTCCTCGTTCTGGACCACCTCTAGCAACACTGCGAGGGAGACGTTAAGTGGGGTATACTCCTGGAACATCGGGTGATAGGGCTGTGATTGATACGAAAAAGTGTTTTTGTAGTTAACCGCAATCAATAACGGTGTCGCGTATAGCTAGACCGAGATGAGTACGGGTCGTCCTCTGGGAAACGTGGAATCTTTTAATTTTACTTTAGATGTGTTGAGAAGGAGAGGAGGGATAAAGAATTTTATAGAAAGATTTCTAGATCTACGTTAAACAAGAATGTAAATTATAGATCTAGATTATTTTAAGAATGTAGTTAATATAATAAGAAGGCTTGTAGGGTTCGTTAGGATTTAGTAGTTATGTACGATTAATTAAAAGTTATCCTTTTTATCCATTAATAGATTTAGAACTAGAACGACGGCGATGCGTGTAGATTAGGGTTTCCGGAGGGAAAAGGAATCCCACACTTAACCCTTATCTCGACACGGAACTCCGTTCATGTCTAGACTTTACCAAAGCAATCTTTAATCCAATCTCCAATCGCTGTCGAAACTAGCAAAGAATTGCTAGCGCGCCCGATTAGAATGTTAATGATTCTTTTGGTAAAGTTCCTAAACTTTATAGGACTTAAAAAGGGTTTAATTATTTTCATCGTCCATTAGCCTACCCTAATCCTACGAACCCTAACAAGCGGAGAATTACTCACGCATGTTAGGAGAAGAAGATGAAAAGAAAGAGAGGGAAAACATAATGTAAGATGCAAAAACAATTAAATAAAAATAAATACCTTTATTAATCGACTTGAACAAACTACACTTTTATTCCGTAGAAAATGATTACAAAACTAGTTGCTTCTCGATCTTTCCTAAGGAGGTAGTCGAACAGTCGATGATCAGCCTGGATGCGTGAGCGTCGGGAGCTTCGTGATCTCTTCGGCTTGATGGCTTTTCCAAGAGGCTCTCGGTGCCTTTTTATAGTGCAAACCCAGAATCTTATTGTTGAGAAGTTGGTAAAATTTAGCTCTGATTCACCCCAAAAATCCTCGACTCCTAACTCCCTGGAATTGCGGCGGATCCGCGGCCCAAGGGTGGGTTTGGCCGCGGATCCGCGCTCAATGGATGAGATCTTTTTATGAGTTTTCTTGGGCTTGCATCTTGTGACATGTGGCAATTCTAGGCACCTTCAGAATTCAGAAATCTTCTCTCGGTTGCTTCCAGACTTGGTCTCCAAGTTTTGCTTCTTAATTTGACAAGTTTTCTTCAACAACTTGATTTGTTTGATAAATTCTGCATAACAACTTGGAAATCTTTTGCACAACAACTCAAATAATATTTAGTAGACTTTGTTCTACTAGGATTTGGTCAATAAATTTATTTGCATACATTTTCCTACCAAATGATAATTAAAATATATTAACACATGGAAAATAATGTTTTTACACATAAACCCTCATATGTATAATATATTATATTAAAGTCCTATTTTTAATATAAAAATGGTAGGAAAAATGTAATACAAATGTGCAGTTTTATCAACTGAACAAATACCCCCAAACTTATCTTTGATCGTCCCGAGCAAACTAGTTTATTTGAGAGGAGAAAAAGAAAGGAGAAAACTAAGCACACTTTCGTAGGCAAACACGATTGCACTGAGCACGTGCAACAAGCCGTTAAACCTCTGGGTGTCCCTAATAGGAGGAGTGTTGTCTCCTGAGGGTTTTCAGCGGATTACACCCACAAAATCCTATAACAAAAGAAAGATGGTGAAATTTACATATAAAGATAAGAACCATAAAAGAAAGGCCTTGAAAAGAAGAGTTTCCAACTATACTAGCTTTTCAGTTGTCATGAGCCCTATCTTAATAGTCATGAAAAAATGTTAGAAATCACATCATCCCTCAATAAAACATCGCCTTTATTCTTCATTCCTACCTTTTATCCAAACATTGATCATATAACCCCACGTGTGTGTAAAGAACATCCCTACACTCGGAGAATTCAATTCAAGCTATCATACTCTTGTCCATCTGCCTTAGTACTTTTTAATTTAATGAATATTAAGATTCGCTCACACATTTTCATGCGACCGTTAATACTTCTTGAGGTACTAACAGACCGATTACTTATGTGCACACATTTTCATGCGACCGTTAATACTTCTTGAGGTACTAACAGACCGATTACTTATGTGCTTGCTGATTAGGTGATAATATTTTCCTCGTCTTGCACCACCTAAGGCTTAGCAGTGACTCCCAAACCAGTTGGCCTTAGGGCACTAGGTGAAGAGGCACCCTCGCTATATTTTTTTTATGCTGCCTTAGCGATAACAAAACCAGTGTTCATTTTTTTTTTCTTTTCACCATTTTTATATTTTCTTTATTTTTTTCATTTCCTTCATACTTTTGCTTTTAGACAAGTGCATTTCAAGGTATCCTCTACTATCCCGAGTTTCAAGACGTGTGTAAGTGCATATTGTAGGGTATCAACATTCAAATGTTTGGCTTCCAGAACAGAAACTATTTTTCAGACTTATTTTTATCCTCAAATTAGTGACTTCCTTCATTTTACTAACCCTTGGGACAACAGCTCATAACTACTTATTACCAGTTCGTATAAGAAAACTTCTAATTTTCTTAGTTTTCTTAAACTATTCCTATCTTTTGGATGTAATTTTTCATTTTCTACTCTTTTGTTATAAATATATATATTTTTTAAATTTTTGAAAAAGTTGTGCTTATGCAAAATATGATGCAAATTGATATGAAAACAAGCACAAACCTCCCCCAAACCTGTTTACAGCAGTGTCCTCACTAATGTCATCCATTAAGCACCAAAACCTGTAGACTTGGGAGAAAATTATTTATGGGGGCAAAAATATATGAAAGTGAAAATCCTCCCCCAAACTTATTTTAGGCTCACAATTTTGTAAAATCATTTTCTTTCAGGAGCCAAAATATACCACCCCTCCTCCAAACATGAGTTAAACAATTTTAATCTTTTAAAAATCATATGAGGGGGTCAAGGTTATTGGTCAATGCCAAGCTTTGCAAAGACCGAAGGTCAACACCAACCATTCAAAAATTTTATCAATGAAGTACCAAGGTTGGTGAAAGAATATGTCACCTTTCGACAAGAAGAAGTGGGGAGGTGATAAGAGGTGTAATGGAAAAGGATTGCGTCTCAATTTGGAGAGACGACACAGTGATAGTAATGATGGATTACTCGCATTATCATGATTGTCCAAAAGAGGGGGTGGAGGTCCAATTTCTTCATCTTGGAGTTGATTCATCTCAACACCCGTATCTTTTAAAAATGTGAGTTCATCAGCGAAAATTTCCTCAAAACTTTCATTGATCCCCCGAAGAATAATGTCATCAGAAAAAATAAGGTGATCGTCCGACTCTATAAAAAGTTCCTCTTCTGCGTTAGATGTTGACCCGGACAACCCGGTGGAAGAGTCCGTGTCAAGCAACAACATATGAAAAGAGTCAGAATTATGAGGTTGATCATATTCGCTGATGTCGACATCCATTAATTCGACAGAACACACATGGGCATAGGGTTCGGAGGGTTCACTTCCCAACTTGTAAATGTTAAGCTCAATTGACTTCTTTCCAAAGGATAGGGTCATAGAGCCGTTTCTACAATAGATTACAGCGTTGGAAATGGCCAAAAAGGGTCGACCGAGTATCACCGGAATTTGATTGCGTGGGTTTGCTACAGGTTGTGTATCTATAACGATAAAGTCCACAGGGAATATGAATTCCCCGACTTTGATTAACACATCCTCTAGCTCACCCCTTGGTTGGGTGATAAATCGATCAGCCATTTGAAGAGTGCAATGCGCTGGTTTTAACTCTCCGATCCCTAATTGCTGATAAACCGAATACGGAAGCAAGTTAACACTAGCACCTAGATCGAGTAGAGCACGATTAATATTTTTACCACCAATAGAAATTGAAATTGTAGGACTTCCGGGGTCCTTTCGTATCTTGGGTAGTTGTTGTGTAAAAGCGGTGCTCACATTACTCGCAAGGAAAACTTTTTTAGGTACTTGAACTTTTCTCTTCCTAGTGCACAAGTCCTTTAAGATTTTCGCATATGACGGAACTTGTTGAATAGCATCTAGGAGAGGAATGTTTATGTTAACTTGCTTAAAAATTTCCACAATCTTCTCCATTTGTGGACTTGGTCTGTTGCCCCTTAACCTGTTTGGGTAAGGTGCTTTATCAATAAGGGTTTGGTCCAACATTGGAGAGGATTGTGGGGACGGATTCGATCCCAAAACTGGAGTGGGAATCGACTTAGATAGATTTGGCGAAATGGGCGAAGGGTTCGAGCCTTGGGGAAAACGGAGAATAGGCTCGGGTGAAGGTGGGAGACTAGACGAATTAGGGGAAGAAGAAGAAGAAGGGGTATCATTGGTGTCACTATCATCACACTGCTCACCCACTCGGTTATTCAGCACTTTTCCCGATCACAACGTGGTAACAGCACTCACATTATAACTTTGTGAGTGGCCAGGATTAGGTATGGGTTGAGATGGGAGTTTCCCTTTCTCTCTCGCACTCATTGCGGCGTTTAACTGTGCGATTTGGTTTTCTATTGATTTAATACTCTCACCATGGGAGGCGGAGTTTTTCGTTAAGGTATCAATAGAAGACCTCATCTCTGCCGAAATTTGCATGGATTGTTTTATGAACATATCCAAAGTTTGTGCGAGTGAGTTGTCAGTACCGGCCATTTGTGGTGTAGAAATGTTGGCCGGATTTTGGAAATTCTGTGGCTGAAAGGGGGGTTGATTCTGCGTTTGTGGTTGCTGTGGAGGCCTTTGAAAATTACCTTGTTGGTTTTGATTCCAAGCAAAGTTAGGATGATTCCTCCATCCTTGATTATATGTGGAAGAATAAGGGTCGTTTCTAGGTCGCTGCTGAAAAGCAGCATTAGCTTGAAATGATGCATTCATAGGACATTCTTCCGTTAAGTGTGAAGGATCCGAACAGCAACCACAAACGGTCTTAGGAAGCGTGACCTGATTTAGGGAGAATGATGAAAATTTGTTCTCAATAGCATCGAGTTTCTTCTGCATCGCTGCCATTTCGGCTTTTACTGCGATGGAAACATCGAGTTGGTGAATACCTCCCTTAGTTGAAGGTGGTCTTACGCTTTCCCACTGCAAAGTGCTTTCTGCGAGATCTTCCAGATATTTCCATGCTTCACCATCATCTTTAGACATGAAATTGCATTGACACATCGTTTCAAGCATCTGCTTTGTCGCTGGATTAATGCCCTCATATATAATCCGACATAAATCCCATCTTTGTATTCCGTGATGGGGGTATTGGACAAGCAGATCCTTGAAACGTTCAAAGCACTTCCAAAATGGTTCATTAGGAAGCTGGGTGAACTGGTTGATCTCGCTCCTAATGTGGGCAGTCTTATGATTTGGGTAAAACTTCTTAAGAAATGCTACGACGAATTCATCCCAATTAGTGATAGAGTGTGCGGCAGTATTATAAAGCCATTTTTCTGCCAAGTCGCACAGTGTGAATGGGAGAAGACGTAAGCGCATAGCATCTAAAGTCAATTGTGAAGTACCCATCATTGCGCATACGTTTTCGAATTTGGTGATGAAAACGTACGCGTCTTCTGACTCTAGCCCGTGAAATTTGGGCAGCAGGTTGATGTAGTGGGGTTTAATTTCGAAATTATCCCCTTTAGGTGGTGGAAGAGATAGACAAGTAGGAAGGGGACCACGAATAGGATAGCATCTCTCTTGGAGAGAGATGCGCGGTGGATTCTGCTCACCTGCGGGTGGTGGCAGCGTGGTGTTATAATTAGATGGAGTGCCGTCCATCACGGTTGATGTGGTGTGTGGTGGGGGAAAAGAAGATGAAGAAGTACCGACTTCGGCGTCGATAGCAGGAACGCGGACAAGACGGGCACTAGGATCCCGTGTCCAGCCGAGCATGCACTAAGCGGGTTTAGTGCAAGTGGCAGCGTGTGTGTGATTTTAAAAAATTGGCTTGTTTTGAAAAAGTGGGACTCAACACAAATCACCCTATGATGCACAAGCAACCCTAGAACTAAGGTTGCCTAGGTCTGCTAGACAGCTCCTAACTAGGGCTAGAAATAGCACCTCAAACCGCCTCTTCACGGACAAGTACGACCATGTAAGTGGGAAGGAACCACCACTACAGTAGGCCTAATTAATAACCACTAGCCTAGACACCGTAATGTCAGTTAGGATAAACGGCCGATGCCTATACTAGTCTTCTTCCTATTGAGCTCGATGTCCTTAGGTCTGAGTCTAGTCTTTTTTTTTAATTAATGAAGGGTTGTTCTATATGCTCGGTTTGTGATTTGTGGGGCTTAGGAAGGGTGATGAAATCCCCACCTAATCTTGATTTGGTCTTTGCCCCTTAAAATCCGTATTAAATATGCAAAACAAAACCAATCACAAAACTTTTGCAAAAAGATTTTTGAGCGGCGCAATTTTTGCAAAGAATCCTGCTGAAAATAGATTTTATTGGATTTGAGGGGAGAGAGAAAGAGTTGAGAATCTTACCAGAGGAGTTTGAGCCTATGATCCCCTCGTCAGGCCGAGTTTCCGCCGCAGATGCTCCTTTGTGCCGCGGTTCCGCCGCTAGGTGGATGGTTCAGTTGCTGAAAATTTTTCTGTGATCTCCTTTGCTCCTCTGGATCTCTAAAAATGTCTCTGTTTCCTGTTTTCCTCAATTCTGTGACTCCAGATCTCCTTGCAAAAATCCACGCACAAATCGTTAAATATGCAATTTGCAGTTTTGTGTTAATAATGATATGGCTCGTCTAGGAATTCAACACAAATAGTAAAAATAAAAAATTACGCACGTATCCCCGGCAACGGCGCCATTTGATTGATACGAAAAAGTGTTTTTGTAGTTAACCGCAATCAATAACGGTGTCGCGTATAGCTAGACCGAGATGAGTACGGGTCGTCCTCTGGGAAACGTGGAATCTTTTAATTTTACTTTAGATGTGTTGAGAAGGAGAGGAGGGATAAAGAATTTTATAGAAAGATTTCTAGATCTACGTTAAACAAGAATGTAAATTATAGATCTATATTATTTTAAGAATGTAGTTAATATAATAAGAAGGCTTGTAGGGTTCGTTAGGATTTAGTAGTTATGTACGATTAATTAAAAGTTATCCTTTTTATCCATTAATAGATTTAGAACTAGAACGACGGCGATGCGTGTAGATTAGGGTTTCCGGAGGGAAAAGGAATCACACACTTAACCCTTATCTCGACACGGAACTCCGTTCATGTCTAGCCTTTACCAAAGCAATCTTTAATCCAATCTCCAATCGCTGTCGAAACTAGCAAAGAATTGCTAGCGCGCCCGATTAGGATGTTAATGATTCTTTTGGTAAAGTTCCTAAACTTTATAGGACTTAAAAAGGGTTTAATTATTTTCATCGTCCATTAGCCTACCCTGATCCTACGAACCCTAACAAGCGGAGAATTACTCACGCATGTTAGGAGAAGAAGATGAAAAGAAAGAGAGGGAAAACATAATGTAAGATGCAAAAACAATTAAATAAAAATAAATACCTTTATTAATCGACTTGAACAAACTACACTTTTATTCCGTAGAAAATGATTACAAAACTAGTTGCTTCTCGATCTTTCCTAAGGAGGTAGTCGAACAGTCGATGATCAGCCTGGATGCGTGAGCGTCGGGAGCTTCATGATCTCTTCGGCTTGATGGCTTTTCCAAGAGGCTGTCGGTGCCTTTTTATAGTGCAAACCCAGAATCTTATTGTTGAGAAGTTGGTAAAATTTAGCTCTGATTCACCCCAAAAATCCTCGACTCCTAACTCCCTGGAATTGCGGCGGATCCGCGGTCCAAGGGTGGGTTTCGCCGCGGATCCGCGCTCAATGGATGAGATCTTTTTATGAGTTTTCTTGGGCTTGCATCTTGTGACATGTGGCAATCCTAGGCACCTTCAGAATTCAGAAATCTTCTCTCGGTTGCTTCCAGACTTGGTCTCCAAGTTTTGCTTCTTAATTTGACAAGTTTTCTTCAACAACTTGATTTGTTTGATAAATTCTGCATAACAACTTGGAAATCTTTTGCACAACAACTCAAATAATATTTAGTAGACTTTGTTCTACTAGGATTTGGTCAATAAATTTATTTGCATACATTTTCCTACCAAATGATAATTAAAATATATTAACACATGGAAAATAATGTTTTTACACATAAACCCTCATATGTATAATATATTATATTAAAGTCCTATTTTTAATATAAAAATGGTAGGAAAAATGTAATACAAATGTGCAGTTTTATCAACTGAACAAATACCCCCAAACTTATCCTTGATCGTCCCGAGCAAACTAGTTTATTTGAGAGGAGAAAAAGAAAGGAGAAAACTAAGCACATTTTCGTAGGCAAACACGATTGCACTGAGCACGTGCAACAAGCCGTTAAACCTCTGGGTGTCCCTAGTAGGAGGAGTGTTGTCTCCTGAGGGTTTTCAGCGGATTACACCCACAAAATCCTATAACAAAAGAAAGATGGTGAAATTTACATATAAAGATAAGAACCATAAAAGAAAGGCCTTGAAAAGAAGAGTTTCCAACTATACTAGCTTTTCAGTTGTCATGAGCCCTATCTTAATAGTCATGAAAAAATGTTAGAAATCACATCATCCCTCAATAAAACATCGCCTTTATTCTTCATTCCTACCTTTTATCCAAACATTGATCATATAACCCCACGTGTGTGTAAAGAACATTCCTACACTCGGAGAATTCAATTCAAGCTATCATACTCTTGTCCATCTGCCTTAGTACTTTTTAATTTAATGAATATTAAGATTCGCTCACACATTTTCATGCGACCGTTAATACTTCTTGAGGTACTAACAGACCGATTACTTATGTGCACACATTTTCATGCGACCGTTAATACTTCTTGAGGTACTAACAGACCGATTACTTATGTGCTTGCTGATTAGGTGATAATATTTTCCTCGTCTTGCACCACCTAAGGCTTAGCAGTGACTCCCAGACCAGTTGGCCTTAGGGCACTAGGTGAAGAGGCACCCTCGCTATATTTTTTTTATGCTGCCTTAGCGATAACAAAACCAGTGTTCATTTTTTTTTCTTTTCACCATTTTTATATTTTCTTCATTTTTTTCATTTCCTTCATACTTTTGCTTTTAGACAAGAGCATTTCAAGGTATCCTCTACTATCCCGAGTTTCAAGACGTGTGTAAGTGCATATTGTAGGGTATCAACATTCAAATGTTTGGCTTCCAGAACAGAAACTATTTTTCAGACTTATTTTTATCCTCAGATTAATGACTTCCTTCATTTTACTAACCCTTGGGACAACAGCTCATAACTACTTATTACCAGTTCGTATAAGAAAACTTCTAATTTTCTTGGTTTTCTTAAACTATTCCTATCTTTTGGATGTAATTTTTCACTTTCTACTCTTTTGTTATAAATATATATTTTTTTTAAATTTTTGAAAAAGTTGTGCTTATGCAAAATATGATGCAAATTGATATGTAAACAAGCACAAACCTCCCCCAAACCTGTTTACAGCAGTGTCCTTACTGATGTCATCCATTAAGCACCAAAACCTGTAGACTTGGGAGAAAATTATTTATGGGGGCAAAAATATATGAAAGTGAAAATCCTCCCCCAAACTTATTTTAGGCTCACAATTTTGTAAAAATCATTTTCTTTCAGGAGCCAAAATATACCACCCCTCCTCCAAACATGAGTTAAACAATTTTAATCTTTTAAAAATCATATGAGGGGGTCAAGGTTATTGGTCAATGCCAAGCTTTGCAAAGACCGAAGGTCAACACCAACCATTCAAAAATTTTATCAATGAAGTACCAAGGTTGGTGAAAGAATATGTCACCTTTCGACAAGAAGAAGTGGGGAGGTGATAAGAGGTGTAATGGAAAAGGATTGCGTCTCAATTTGGAGAGACGACACGGTGATAGTAATGATGGATTACTCGCATTATCATGATTGTCCAAAAGAGGGGGTGGAGGTCCAATTTCTTCATCTTGGAGTTGATTCATCTCAACACCCGTATCTTTTAAAAATGTGAGTTCATCAGCGAAAATTTCCTCAAAACTTTCATTGATCCCCCGAAGAATAATGTCATCAGAAAAAATAGGGTGATCGTCCGACTCTATAAAAAGTTCCTCTTCTGCGTTAGATGTTGACCCGGACAACTCGGTGGAAGAGTCCGTGTCAAGCAACAACATATGAAAAGAGTCAGAATTATGAGGTTGATCATATTCGCTGCTGTCGACATCCATTAATTCGACAGAACACACATGAGCATAGGGTTCGGAGGGTTCACTTCCCAACTTGTAAATGTTAAGCTCAATTGACTTCTTTCCAAAGGATAGGGTCATAGAGCCGTTTCTACAATTGATTACAGCGTTGGAAGTGGCCAAAAAGGGTCGACCGAGTATCACCGGAATTTGATTGCGTGGGTTTGCTACAGGTTGTGTATCTATAACGATAAAGTCCACAGGGAATATGAATTCCCCGACTTTGATTAACACATCCTCTAGCTCACCCCTTGGTTGGGTGATAGATCGATCAGCCATTTGAAGAGTGCAATGCGCTGGTTTTAACTCTCCGATCCCTAATTGCTGATAAACCGAATACGAAAGCAAGTTAACACTAGCACCTAGATCGAGTAGAGCACGATTAATATTTTTACCACCAATAGAAATTGAAATTGTAGGACTTCCGGGGTCCTTTCGTTTCTTGGGTAGTTGTTGTGTAAAAGCGGTGCTCACATTACTCGCAAGGAAAACTTTTTTAGGTACTTGAACTTTTCTCTTCCTAGTGCACAAGTCCTTTAAGATTTTCGCATATGACGGAACTTGTTGAATAGCATCTAGGAGAGGAATGTTTATGTTAACTTGCTTAAAAATTTCCACAATCTTCTCCATTTGTGGACTTGGTCTGTTGCCCCTTAACCTGTTTGGGTAAGGTGCTTTATCAATAAGGGTTTGGTCCAACATTGGAGAGGATTGTGGGGACGGATTCGATCCCAAAACTGGAGTGGGAATCGACTTAGATAGATTTGGCGAAATGGGCGAAGGGTTCGAGCCTTGGGGAAAACGGAGAATAGGCTCGGGTGAAGGTGGGAGACTAGACGAATTAGGGGAAGAAGAAGAAGAAGGGGTATCATTGGTGTCACTATCATCACACTGCTCACCCACTCGGTTATTCAGCACTTTTCCCGATCTCAACGTGGTAACAGCACTCACATTATAACTTTGTGAGTGGCCAGGATTAGGTATGGGTTGAGATGGGAGTTTCCCTTTCTCTCTCGCACTCATTGCGGCGTTTAACTGTGCGATTTGGTTTTCTATTGATTTAATACTCTCACCATGGGAGGCGGAGTTTTTCGTTAAGGTATCAATAGAAGACCTCATCTCTGCCGAAATTTGCATGGATTGTTTTATGAACGTATCCAAAGTTTGTGCGAGTGAGTTGTCAGACCGGCCATTTGTGGTGTAGAAATGTTGGCCGGATTTTGGAAATTCTGTGGCTGAAAGGGGGGCTGATTCTGCGTTTGTGGTTGCTGTGGAGGTCTTTGAAAATTACCTTGTTGGTTTTGATTCCAAGCAAAGTTAGGATGATTCCTCCATCCTTGATTATATGTGGAAGAATAAGGGTCGTTTCTAGGTCGCTGCTGAAAAGCAGCATTAGCTTGAAACGATGCATTCATAGGACATTCTTCCGTTAAGTGTGAAGGATCCGAACAACAACCACAAACGGTCTTAGGAAGCGTGACCTGATTTAGGAAGAATGATGAAAATTTGTTCTCAATAGCATCGAGTTTCTTCTGCATCGCTGCCATTTCGGCTTTTACTGCGATGGAAACCTCGAGTTGGTGAATACCTCCCTTAGTTGAAGGTGGTCTTACGCTTTCCCACTGCAAAGTGCTTTCTGCGAGATCTTCCAGATATTTCCATGCTTCACCATCATCTTTAGACATGAAATTGCATTGACACATCGTTTCAAGCATCTGCTTTGTCGCTGGATTAATGCCCTCATATATAATCCGACATAAATCCCATCTTTGTATTCCGTGATGGGGGCATTGGACAAGCAGATCCTTGAAACGTTCAAAGCACTTCCAAAATGGTTCATTAGGAAGCTGGGTGAACTGGTTGATCTCGCTCCTAATGTGGGCAGTCTTATGATTTGGGTAAAACTTCTTAAGAAATGCTACGACGAATTCATCCCAATTAGTGATAGAGTGTGCGGCAGTATTATAAAGCCATTTTTCTGCCAAGTCGCACAGTGTGAATGGGAGAAGACGTAAGCGCATAGCATCTAAAGTCAATTGTGAAGTACCCATCATTGCGCATACGTTTTCGAATTTGGTGATGAAAACGTACGCGTCTTCTGACTCTAGCCCGTGAAATTTGGGCAGCAGGTTGATGTAGTGGGGTTTAATTTCGAAATTATCCCCTTTAGGTGGTGGAAGAGATAGACAAGTAGGAAGGGGACCACGAATAGGATAGCATCTCTCTTAGAGAGAGATGCGCGGTGGATTCTGCTCACCTGCGGGTGGTGGCAGCGTGGTGTTATAATTAGATGGAGTGCCGTCCATCACGGTTGATGTGGTGTGTGGTGGGGGAAAAGAAGATGAAGAAGTACCGACTTCGGCGTCAATAGCAGGAACGCGGACAAGACGGGCACTAGGATCCCGTGTCCAGCCGAGCATGCACTAAGCGGGTTTAGTGCAAGTGGCAGCGTGTGTGTGATTTTAAAAAATTGGCTTGTTTTGAAAAAGTGGGACTCAACACAAATCACCCTATGATGCACAAGCAATCCTAGAACTAAGGTTGCCTAGGTCTGCTAGACAGCTCCTAACTAGGGCTAGAAATAGCACCTCAAACCGCCTCTTCACGGACAAGTACGACCATGTAAGTGGGAAGGAACCACCACTACAGTAGGCCTAATTAATAACCACTAGCCTAGACACCGTAATGTCAGTTAGGATAAACGGCCGATGCCTATACTAGTCTTCTTCCTATTGAGCTCGATGTCCTTAGGTCTGAGTCTAGTCTTTTTTTTTAATTAATGAAGGGTTGTTCTATATGCTCGGTTTGTGATTTGTGGGGCTTAGGAAGGGTGATGAAATCCCCACCTAATCTTGATTTGGTCTTTGCCCCTTAAAATCCGTATTAAATATGCAAAACAAAACCAATCACAAAACTTTTGCAAAAAGATTTTTGAGCGGCGCAATTTTTGCAAAGAATCCTGCTGAAAATAGATTTTATTGGATTTGAGGGGAGAGAGAAAGAGTTGAGAATCTTACCAGAGGAGTTTGAGCCTATGATCCCCTCGTCAGGCCGAGTTTCCGCCGCAGATGCTCCTTTGTGCCGCGGTTCCGCCGCAAGGTGGATGGTTCAGTTGCTGAAAATTTTTCTGTGATCTCCTTTGCTCCTCTGGATCTCTAAAAATGTCTCTGTTTCCTGTTTTCCTCAATTCTGTGACTCCAGATCTCCTTGCAAAAATCCACGCACAAATCGTTAAATATGCAATTTGCAGTTTTGTGTTAATAATGATATGGCTCGTCTAGGAATTCAACACAAATAGTAAAAATAAAAAATTACGCACGTATCCCCGGCAACGGCGCCATTTGATTGATACGAAAAAGTGTTTTTGTAGTTAACCGCAATCAATAACGGTGTCGCGTATAGCTAGACCGAGATGAGTACGGGTCGTCCTCTGGGAAACGTGGAATCTTTTAATTTTACTTTAGATGTGTTGAGAAGGAGAGGAGGGATAAAGAATTTTATAGAAAGATTTCTAGATCTACGTTAAACAAGAATGTAAATTATAGATCTATATTATTTTAAGAATGTAGTTAATATAATAAGAAGGCTTGTAGGGTTCGTTAGGATTTAGTAGTTATGTACGATTAATTAAAAGTTATCCTTTTTATCCATTAATAGATTTAGAACTAGAACGACGGCGATGCGTGTAGATTAGGGTTTCCGGAGGGAAAAGGAATCACACACTTAACCCTTATCTCGACACGGAACTCCGTTCATGTCTAGCCTTTACCAAAGCAATCTTTAATCCAATCTCCAATCGCTGTCGAAACTAGCAAAGAATTGCTAGCGCGCCCGATTAGGATGTTAATGATTCTTTTGGTAAAGTTCCTAAACTTTATAGGACTTAAAAAGGGTTTAATTATTTTCATCGTCCATTAGCCTACCCTGATCCTACGAACCCTAACAAGCGGAGAATTACTCACGCATGTTAGGAGAAGAAGATGAAAAGAAAGAGAGGGAAAACATAATGTAAGATGCAAAAACAATTAAATAAAAATAAATACCTTTATTAATCGACTTGAACAAACTACACTTTTATTCCGTAGAAAATGATTACAAAACTAGTTGCTTCTCGATCTTTCCTAAGGAGGTAGTCGAACAGTCGATGATCAGCCTGGATGCGTGAGCGTCGGGAGCTTCATGATCTCTTCGGCTTGATGGCTTTTCCAAGAGGCTGTCGGTGCCTTTTTATAGTGCAAACCCAGAATCTTATTGTTGAGAAGTTGGTAAAATTTAGCTCTGATTCACCCCAAAAATCCTCGACTCCTAACTCCCTGGAATTGCGGCGGATCCGCGGTCCAAGGGTGGGTTTCGCCGCGGATCCGCGCTCAATGGATGAGATCTTTTTATGAGTTTTCTTGGGCTTGCATCTTGTGACATGTGGCAATCCTAGGCACCTTCAGAATTCAGAAATCTTCTCTCGGTTGCTTCCAGACTTGGTCTCCAAGTTTTGCTTCTTAATTTGACAAGTTTTCTTCAACAACTTGATTTGTTTGATAAATTCTGCATAACAACTTGGAAATCTTTTGCACAACAACTCAAATAATATTTAGTAGACTTTGTTCTACTAGGATTTGGTCAATAAATTTATTTGCATACATTTTCCTACCAAATGATAATTAAAATATATTAACACATGGAAAATAATGTTTTTACACATAAACCCTCATATGTATAATATATTATATTAAAGTCCTATTTTTAATATAAAAATGGTAGGAAAAATGTAATACAAATGTGCAGTTTTATCAACTGAACAAATACCCCCAAACTTATCCTTGATCGTCCCGAGCAAACTAGTTTATTTGAGAGGAGAAAAAGAAAGGAGAAAACTAAGCACATTTTCGTAGGCAAACACGATTGCACTGAGCACGTGCAACAAGCCGTTAAACCTCTGGGTGTCCCTAGTAGGAGGAGTGTTGTCTCCTGAGGGTTTTCAGCGGATTACACCCACAAAATCCTATAACAAAAGAAAGATGGTGAAATTTACATATAAAGATAAGAACCATAAAAGAAAGGCCTTGAAAAGAAGAGTTTCCAACTATACTAGCTTTTCAGTTGTCATGAGCCCTATCTTAATAGTCATGAAAAAATGTTAGAAATCACATCATCCCTCAATAAAACATCGCCTTTATTCTTCATTCCTACCTTTTATCCAAACATTGATCATATAACCCCACGTGTGTGTAAAGAACATTCCTACACTCGGAGAATTCAATTCAAGCTATCATACTCTTGTCCATCTGCCTTAGTACTTTTTAATTTAATGAATATTAAGATTCGCTCACACATTTTCATGCGACCGTTAATACTTCTTGAGGTACTAACAGACCGATTACTTATGTGCACACATTTTCATGCGACCGTTAATACTTCTTGAGGTACTAACAGACCGATTACTTATGTGCTTGCTGATTAGGTGATAATATTTTCCTCGTCTTGCACCACCTAAGGCTTAGCAGTGACTCCCAGACCAGTTGGCCTTAGGGCACTAGGTGAAGAGGCACCCTCGCTATATTTTTTTTATGCTGCCTTAGCGATAACAAAACCAGTGTTCATTTTTTTTTCTTTTCACCATTTTTATATTTTCTTCATTTTTTTCATTTCCTTCATACTTTTGCTTTTAGACAAGAGCATTTCAAGGTATCCTCTACTATCCCGAGTTTCAAGACGTGTGTAAGTGCATATTGTAGGGTATCAACATTCAAATGTTTGGCTTCCAGAACAGAAACTATTTTTCAGACTTATTTTTATCCTCAGATTAATGACTTCCTTCATTTTACTAACCCTTGGGACAACAGCTCATAACTACTTATTACCAGTTCGTATAAGAAAACTTCTAATTTTCTTGGTTTTCTTAAACTATTCCTATCTTTTGGATGTAATTTTTCACTTTCTACTCTTTTGTTATAAATATATATTTTTTTTAAATTTTTGAAAAAGTTGTGCTTATGCAAAATATGATGCAAATTGATATGTAAACAAGCACAAACCTCCCCCAAACCTGTTTACAGCAGTGTCCTTACTGATGTCATCCATTAAGCACCAAAACCTGTAGACTTGGGAGAAAATTATTTATGGGGGCAAAAATATATGAAAGTGAAAATCCTCCCCCAAACTTATTTTAGGCTCACAATTTTGTAAAAATCATTTTCTTTCAGGAGCCAAAATATACCACCCCTCCTCCAAACATGAGTTAAACAATTTTAATCTTTTAAAAATCATATGAGGGGGTCAAGGTTATTGGTCAATGCCAAGCTTTGCAAAGACCGAAGGTCAACACCAACCATTCAAAAATTTTATCAATGAAGTACCAAGGTTGGTGAAAGAATATGTCACCTTTCGACAAGAAGAAGTGGGGAGGTGATAAGAGGTGTAATGGAAAAGGATTGCGTCTCAATTTGGAGAGACGACACGGTGATAGTAATGATGGATTACTCGCATTATCATGATTGTCCAAAAGAGGGGGTGGAGGTCCAATTTCTTCATCTTGGAGTTGATTCATCTCAACACCCGTATCTTTTAAAAATGTGAGTTCATCAGCGAAAATTTCCTCAAAACTTTCATTGATCCCCCGAAGAATAATGTCATCAGAAAAAATAGGGTGATCGTCCGACTCTATAAAAAGTTCCTCTTCTGCGTTAGATGTTGACCCGGACAACTCGGTGGAAGAGTCCGTGTCAAGCAACAACATATGAAAAGAGTCAGAATTATGAGGTTGATCATATTCGCTGCTGTCGACATCCATTAATTCGACAGAACACACATGAGCATAGGGTTCGGAGGGTTCACTTCCCAACTTGTAAATGTTAAGCTCAATTGACTTCTTTCCAAAGGATAGGGTCATAGAGCCGTTTCTACAATTGATTACAGCGTTGGAAATGGCCAAAAAGGGTCGACCGAGTATCACCGGAATTTGATTGCGTGGGTTTGCTACAGGTTGTGTATCTATAACGATAAAGTCCACAGGGAATATGAATTCCCCGACTTTGATTAACACATCCTCTAGCTCACCCCTTGGTTGGGTGATAGATCGATCAGCCATTTGAAGAGTGCAATGCGCTGGTTTTAACTCTCCGATCCCTAATTGCTGATAAACCGAATACGAAAGCAAGTTAACACTAGCACCTAGATCGAGTAGAGCACGATTAATATTTTTACCACCAATAGAAATTGAAATTGTAGGACTTCCGGGGTCCTTTCGTTTCTTGGGTAGTTGTTGTGTAAAAGCGGTGCTCACATTACTCGCAAGGAAAACTTTTTTAGGTACTTGAACTTTTCTCTTCCTAGTGCACAAGTCCTTTAAGATTTTCGCATATGACGGAACTTGTTGAATAGCATCTAGGAGAGGAATGTTTATGTTAACTTGCTTAAAAATTTCCACAATCTTCTCCATTTGTGGACTTGGTCTGTTGCCCCTTAACCTGTTTGGGTAAGGTGCTTTATCAATAAGGGTTTGGTCCAACATTGGAGAGGATTGTGGGGACGGATTCGATCCCAAAACTGGAGTGGGAATCGACTTAGATAGATTTGGCGAAATGGGCGAAGGGTTCGAGCCTTGGGGAAAACGGAGAATAGGCTCGGGTGAAAGTGGGAGACTAGACGAATTAGGGGAAGAAGAAGAAGAAGGGGTATCATTGGTGTCACTATCATCACACTGCTCACCCACTCGGTTATTCAGCACTTTTCCCGATCTCAACGTGGTAACAGCACTCACATTATAACTTTGTGAGTGGCCAGGATTAGGTATGGGTTGAGATGGGAGTTTCCCTTTCTCTCTCGCACTCATTGCGGCGTTTAACTGTGCGATTTGGTTTTCTATTGATTTAATACTCTCACCATGGGAGGCGGAGTTTTTCGTTAAGGTATCAATAGAAGACCTCATCTCTGCCGAAATTTGCATGGATTGTTTTATGAACGTATCCAAAGTTTGTGCGAGTGAGTTGTCAGACCGGCCATTTGTGGTGTAGAAATGTTGGCCGGATTTTGGAAATTCTGTGGCTGAAAGGGGGGCTGATTCTGCGTTTGTGGTTGCTGTGGAGGTCTTTGAAAATTACCTTGTTGGTTTTGATTCCAAGCAAAGTTAGGATGATTCCTCCATCCTTGATTATATGTGGAAGAATAAGGGTCGTTTCTAGGTCGCTGCTGAAAAGCAGCATTAGCTTGAAACGATGCATTCATAGGACATTCTTCCGTTAAGTGTGAAGGATCCGAACAACAACCACAAACGGTCTTAGGAAGCGTGACCTGATTTAGGAAGAATGATGAAAATTTGTTCTCAATAGCATCGAGTTTCTTCTGCATCGCTGCCATTTCGGCTTTTACTGCGATGGAAACCTCGAGTTGGTGAATACCTCCCTTAGTTGAAGGTGGTCTTACGCTTTCCCACTGCAAAGTGCTTTCTGCGAGATCTTCCAGATATTTCCATGCTTCACCATCATCTTTAGACATGAAATTGCATTGACACATCGTTTCAAGCATCTGCTTTGTCGCTGGATTAATGCCCTCATATATAATCCGACATAAATCCCATCTTTGTATTCCGTGATGGGGGCATTGGACAAGCAGATCCTTGAAACGTTCAAAGCACTTCCAAAATGGTTCATTAGGAAGCTGGGTGAACTGGTTGATCTCGCTCCTAATGTGGGCAGTCTTATGATTTGGGTAAAACTTCTTAAGAAATGCTACGACGAATTCATCCCAATTAGTGATAGAGTGTGCGGCAGTATTATAAAGCCATTTTTCTGCCAAGTCGCACAGTGTGAATGGGAGAAGACGTAAGCGCATAGCATCTAAAGTCAATTGTGAAGTACCCATCATTGCGCATACGTTTTCGAATTTGGTGATGAAAACGTACGCGTCTTCTGACTCTAGCCCGTGAAATTTGGGCAGCAGGTTGATGTAGTGGGGTTTAATTTCGAAATTATCCCCTTTAGGTGGTGGAAGAGATAGACAAGTAGGAAGGGGACCACGAATAGGATAGCATCTCTCTTGGAGAGAGATGCGCGGTGGATTCTGCTCACCTGCGGGTGGTGGCAGCGTGGTGTTATAATTAGATGGAGTGCCGTCCATCACGGTTGATGTGGTGTGTGGTGGGGGAAAAGAAGATGAAGAATTACCGACTTCGGCGTCGATAGCAGGAACGCGGACAAGACGGGCACTAGGATCCCGTGTCCAGCCGAGCATGCACTAAGCGGGTTTAGTGCAAGTGGCAGCGTGTGTGTGATTTTAAAAAATTGGCTTGTTTTTAAAAAGTGGGACTCAACACAAATCACCCTATGATGCACAAGCAACCCTAGAACTAAGGTTGCCTAGGTCTGCTAGACAGCTCCTAACTAGGGCTAGAAATAGAACCTCAAACCGCCTCTTCACGGACAAGTACGGCCAGGTAAGTGGGAAGGAACCACCACTACAGTGGGCCTAATTAATAACCACTAGCCTAGACACCGTAATGTCAGTTAGGATAAACGGCCGATGCCTATACTAGTCTTCTTCCTATTGAGCTCGATGTCCTTAGGTCTGAATTTAGTCTTTTTTTTAATTAATGAAGGGTTGTTCTATATGCTCGGTTTGTGATTTGTGGGGCTTAGGAAGGGTGATGAAATCCCCACCTAATCTTGATTTGGTCTTTGCCCCTTAAAATCCGTATTAAATATGCAAAACAAAACCAATCACAAAACTTTTGCAAAAAGATTTTTGAGCGGCGCAATTTTTGCAAAGAATCCTGCAGAAAATAGATTTTATTGGATTTGAGGGGAGCGAGAAAGAGTTGAGAATCTTACCAGAGGAGTTTGAGCCCTTGATCCCCTTGTCAGGCCGAGTTTCCGCCGCAGATGCTCCATTGTGCCGCGGTTCCGCCGCAAGGTGGATGGTTCAGTTGCTGAAAATTTTTCTGTGATCTCCTTTGCTCCTCTGGATCTCTAAAAATGTCTCTGTTTCCTGTTTTCCTCAATTCTGTGACTCCAGATCTCCTTGCAAAAATCCACGCACAAATCGTTAAATATGCAATTTGCAGTTTTGTGTTAATAATGATATGGCTCGTCTAGGAATTCAACACAAATAGTAAAAATAAAAAATTACGCACGTATCCCCGGCAACGGCGCCATTTGATTGATATGAAAAAGTGTTTTTGTAGTTAACCGCAATCAATAACGGTGTCGCGTATCGCTAGACCGAGATGAGTACGGGTCGTCCTCTGGGAAACGTGGAATCTTTTAATTTTACTTTAGATGTGTTGAGAAGGAGAGGAGGGATAAAGAATTTTATAGAAAGATTTCTAGATCTACGTTAAACAAGAATGTAAAATATAGATCTAGATTATTTTAAGGATGTAGTTAATATAATAAGAAGGCTTGTAGGGTTCGTTAGGATTTAGTAGTTATGTACGATTAATTAAAAGTTATCCTTTTTATCCATTAATAGATTTAGAACTAGAACGACGGCGATGCGTGTAGATTAGGGTTTCCGGAGGGAAAAGGAATCCCACACTTAACCCTTATCTCGACATGGAACCCCGTTCATGTCTAGCCTTTACCAAAGCAATCATTAATCCAATCTCCAATCGCGGTCGAAACTAGCAAAGAATTGCTAGCGCGCCCGATTAGGATGTTAATGATTCTTTTGGTAAAGTTCCTAAACTTTATAGGACTTAAAAAGGGTTTAATTATTTTCATCGTCCATTAGCCTACCATAATCCTACGAACCCTAACAAGCGGAGAATTACTCACGCATGTTAGGAGAAGAAGATGAAAAGAAAGAGAGGGAAAACATAATGTAAGATGCAAAAACAATTAAATAAAAATAAATACCTTTATTAATCGACTTGAACAAACTACACTTTTATTCCGTAGAAAATGATTACAAAACTAGTTGTTTCTCGATCTTTCCTAAGGAGGTAGTCGAACAGTCGATGATCAGCCTGGATGCGTGAGCGTCGGGAGCTTCGTGATCTCTTCGGCTTGATGGCTTTTCCAAGAGGCTGTCGGTGCCTTTTTATAGTGCAAACCCAGAATCTTTTTGTTGAGAAGTTGGTAAAATTTAGCTCTGATTCACCCCAAAAATCCTCGACTCCTAACTCCCTGGAATTGCGGCGGATCCGCGGCCCAAGGGTGGGTTTGGCCGCGGATCCGCGCTCAATGGATGAGATCTTTTTATGAGTTTTCTTGGGCTTGTATCTTGTGACATGTGGCAATCCTAGGCACCTTCAGAATTCAGAAATCTTCTCTCGGTTGCTTCCAGACTTGGTCTCCAAGTTTTGCTTCTTAATTTGGCAAGTTTTCTTCAACAACTTGATTTGTTTGATAAATTCTGCATAACAACTTGGAAATCTTTTGCACAAAAACTCAAATAATATTTAGTAGACTTTGTTCTACTAGGATTTGGTCAATAAATTTATTTGCATACATTTTCCTACCAAATGATAATTAAAATATATTAACACATAGAAAATAATGTTTTTACAAATAAACCCTCATATGTATAATATATTATATTAAAGTCCTATTTTTAATATAAAAATGGTAGGAAAAATGTAATACAAATGTGCAGTTTTATCAACTGAACAGGCTGCTGACGCTTCGGCCTTTCTGTAACAACCGAGTCCAATTCTACAAATTTCAGTTACCGTATGTTTGGTGTGTGGTATTTATTTCATTTGTCTTGATTGACTATTGCTAGTTATAAATTTACCCCGACAATTTAAATTCTCCATATAACAATTTAAGTCATCTAAAATTAAATTAAAAAAAGATACTTGTCATGGCCTGCTTGATACCCCTAACCCTGTGGCAGCGTTCTTGCATCGTGTTCTCGTCCCGTTCAGTGAAACAGACATGTTTGGACGGCTACACGCACGCACGTGCGTCCGTTCTTGGGGGTATGCTTTTTAATTATAGAATACTTCATTTTAATTTTTGGAACCCGCCAATAATTTTTATATTCAAATTCAAATTTTTGGACTCGACCCGGGCACAATTCTGAAATATTTTGCATTTACGCCAAATCTTATTTTCTAATTTTTTTTTTTAAAACCGGCCAAAATACATTCTTCAGCCTTGTCATCTTAGCCATCGATATTTCTTTAAATCCTAAAATCTTTCACTAATTTTCCCCTGAACAAATCAACACCTGATAATCTTTTAAAATTTTAATACCTAAACAAACCTGAACTCCCCAGCCAATCAAACGTTTCCTTTAAACCCCGGGCCCCACGAGACTCCCTCCCTCCTTTCCCTTTCTCTTTCTCTCTCTTCCTCTCTCTTCTTTCTCTCTCCTATCACACTTTCTCTCTCCGCTCGCGAGTACTGTGCACTCCTCGATTCCCGTCACCGCGAGCGCGTTGTGGTCACCTCCCTTCACGTTTCTCCTTCTCCCTCCTTTAAAACACCCCGTTGTTTCTCCCTCTCCTTTAAAAAAAAAATAATAATCCCATAGCCTCGTGTAAACCCTAACCCTATTTCTCCCCGCTCCTAAACCCTCGTCGACCCAATCTACATCTCCTAGTCACCCTCATTTCCTTCCTCTCCTCTCCTTCCTCACCAAACCCGAGCACCCGAGGCCTTCCCTGCAACCGAGAACCCATCACTGCCTTCCATCGCCGCCGACCATCCACCATCGTCATCGCCATCTCCTCCCTCTCCTCTGTTCTCCCTCCAGCAACCTAAATCCTGCACACCAAAACCCCAACAATTTCTACCCGAGCCCAAAACCCTACACAAACCCTAGATCTTCAGAAGCCTTTCGCCAGCGTTTCTCACCGCCGTCGATATTGCCGCCACTGCCAGCAAGCCCCTCTGCAACCCTGTAAGCAACCCTCCTCTTCTTCTCCTTCCTCTTCTTCTTCTTTCTCTTCCTCCTCTTTCTCTTCTTTTCATTTTAGTTTTTCTTCTCTGTTAAATTTCTGGATCCTCTGTAGATCGTCGGAGCTCCGTAGACGACGCGCCGACGACGCTGTCATCTCCTGCAATCCAGTGAGTAAGTCTCCTTCATAAATCCCCCCCATTCTCTTGCCTTCTACTTGCTTCGTTTCCATGCATCTCTTGTCGATTACAATATTTATTGTTTTCTGTCCTGCCGGAATCCGACCGTGCCGGCGACGGTTCCCGAAGCCCCAGCGAGGACCTCTGACCCGCATGATTCCACTGTTCGTCGTTTTGGTTCTTTCCGTGAACCGTGCGCGCGTCGCTATTTTTCCCCGCCGACGCGTAACGTTCTGTTTTCCGTTCCGCGACCCGTCAAGGCAAGTAAAACTTGCTACATGCTAATTAATATATTACATATACATTTTATGGCTCATTAAACCCGTAGTCTAACCTTAGTACCATGATTTTCCTTTTCATGCTCGATGTCGCGTTGTATCATTTTATTTTCCAAACTTGAAACCTACCATGTGCATTTACTTTATTAAACTCAATAACCACATTTATATGTTTAAATCACATTTTAACTATTGACACGGCCTATGGTATTCTCTATATAGTTTTGCTCCATCGGACACTCATGTACATTTTAACCTGTTTTAGCTAGGATTTCATCCGGTGAACATATTTATATATCAATGCATCCCTAAAATTTCTTAATACCTGATAACATAAGTAAACATCCATTTTAGTTATGCTGTAGTTAAGTAATATTGACACCATCCCTTAAAGCAAAGTGATAACCATGCATCGTTATAATTTAATCAGTACCTAATTGCTTATCATATCACCTGATCTGGTTTATTGTGTTGATATTACTCATGCTTGTTCATTTATAACTATAATTCTGTTGGTTTGAGTTTTGAGCACCCACATAGCATTTTGTGCTTCCTGACATGACCTGTTGTGCTTCCTACGTGACACGACATGGTACCGTACGACTCTTGATATGTCATGACACTTATATACACTACCCGGCTTGACCTGATGTACCATGGTCTTACCCGTCACCTGATCTTGTGTCTAATGCCAACAAACCTGACCTGTTGTCCTTACGGACCGTTCCTGTTGTCTATCCAGACAAACCTGTACCTGCCTGATCCTGAGTTGGCATTAGCTCCAGATTATTTAATACCTGACTTGAACACATATAACTTGGGGGTATGGGGAAATCAATGATGAAACCTGACTTGTAACTCGACAGTGTGCTACCTTTACCGACTAGTTTTAGAGGCTGGGCCAGCCTTGGGATGATGCCATGGACATCATTCATCTTTACCCTTTTCCTTTAGTGCCTAGCGGCATGTCTCGGTTTCAGCCCGAGAATCTTCACCGTGATCCCGGGCACGCACGGGATACTATTGAGTTACATCGATGATTCATCAAATTGATTTCAAAGACTTTAGAGTAGAAAACCCAATAGAACAGTTTAGTTTACTCACTGCACACTACCCTGCACTGCCTGATTTATATTACTGTTACACCTGCTTTTCATTCATGTTTATATTTGCATTGCCCGTTACTCTGTTCATATTTTATCACTTGATGACATGACGCACTGACGTCTGGGTTTTGCATGGCCCAGATTCCGTACCTTTGCTGCAGTCCGAGCAGGAGTAGTTTAGCCAGCAGGCTGAGCTGTGAGGTGTCAACAGTAGTTAGTTCTTTTATTTTCTGCATTTTATTCCTGATGTGAGCCCGTATTAAGGGACATACATTCCAGTTATTTTGTATTGGATCTTTTGCTTCCGCACTTTTATTATTCTTGACTCATGTTATCTTGGCTTATGGACATGTTTTAGATAGTTTATTTTGTTCTTGATATCTTTACAGCCGTAATGTGACCGTGGATGGATATTTTCTACCCACAGGTAGCATAGTTGGCTATATCACGTCCCCAATTTAGCGTACTCTGGGAACCGGGGCGTGACATGGTTCTTTTGGTATCAAAGCCATGGGTTAGTAGGGTTGATTCTTTTGTAGTTGGGTATTGTACCCAATACACGAATCAGAATACCGTGTTTAGGAAACATGTCCTGCCACCTTGCCGTTTTACCGTTCTTGAATCAAGTTCTTACTGATTATATCTTTTACGATGTGCAAACTTCCTTTGCATATCGACTCGAAAACCTGATTCCTTGTTATCTCTAGGACTTAGGCGACTTGGGTGGAGTTATGTAATTGTAGCTATGATACCGCGGTATAGTTACAATGCGGTACTCTATTTAAGTAACTTGGAGTTCTAGCCTTGATCTATAATTTGAATCTGTTATCATGCTAATCTTGGGTGTTTTGATTTCAGGAGTAGGGCAGACAAGAATCTGAAGACGTACCAAAGGCGTGTTGACGAAGCCGCCATGCTTGGAGTGATACGGGAAATGCTGGAGAATCAAAAGAGGCAGACCGAGCTGATCCAGCAGCAAGCTGAATCGTTTCAGGAAGGTTTGCGGACCGTTCAGTAGCCCGTGAACAATGTTGGAGCTAAACCAGTTGATCGTGTGGGGACCATAGCAGATTTCAGGCGTTTGGGTCCGTCTGTCTTTACTGGTTTGGAGGAGCCGTTGCCAGCAGAGCAATGGCTAGTTGACACGGAGAACTTACTTATTGCGGCACAGATTCCAGATGATAAAAGAGTGGATGTGGTGCGCATTCAATTAGTGGACTACGCCCGTGAATGGTGGCTTGTGGAGGAGACCCGCTTGCCCAAGCCAATCAAGTGGGCGGATTTTTCGAAGAGTTTCCTGGGGAAGTTCTTCCCGCGGACTGCACGGGAGGAAATGGAAGAGAAGTGCATCAATCTGAAGCAAAATGGTGCGGCCGTAGATGTACATTCAGTTGAGTGGACACGGCTCAGTAGATTCGCTGGACCTTTAGTTGCCGACGATGCAGACAGGGCAAGGAGGTTCATGCGCAGCTTGGATGTGGACACCCAGAGGCAGATTGTCTCTCTGGGTTTGACCACTTTCTCACAGGTACTTACGGCAGCACGAGAACAGCAGAGCTTATCTGGGAAGACTGGGAGTTCACAACAGACAGCAATTACAGTACGGAAGCCGACTTTTGCACCGAACCGAGCACATGGACACAGGGGTATTCCAGAGAACCGTCGTGGCGTAACACCGATGAAGAAGTCTGCTGTTGTTGACCAGAGAAAGAGCGTGACTTGTAACTACTGCTATTTACCCGGTCATGTGCAAAGAGACCATCGAAGGAGGCAAGGGCTTTGTTTGGTTTGTGGAGCGGCGGATCACACTATCAACGCTTGTCCGTCGAAGCTTCGTACGAGGGATGAGATTCAGAAGTCTCCGCAGAAACCGTTTCAGGGACAGAAGCAGTTGCTCAAGGACCTAATCAGGCTCGAACTTTTACCTTGACGGCTGAGGAAGCCAAGGCTTCGAGAGAAGTTGTTTCAGGTATTCTACTCGTTCATAGTTTTCCCGCATTAGCGTTGTTTGATTCTGGTGCATCCCATTGTTTTATGTCGTCCAAGTTTATAGCTACACACTCGATTACCTGCACGGCCCTGTCTAGTTTCTGGGACATACACACTGGGAATGGGAAAATCATATCTAGTAGGGAGTGTAAAGATTGTACAGTTGTTGTGTGCGGACGGAAGCTTTTTGCAGATTTCTTGGTGATTGATACGGGCAACTACGAAGTCGTCTTGGGAATGGATTTTCTTGGCACTTTCCACGCTCATATTGATTGTAGGGCAAAGAAAGTAATTTTCCAGATTCCCGGACATCCCGAGTTTATCTTTACTGGAGGAAGCAGTTTTGTCGGGCCAGTCGAGTTTAGGGCTAGGCCGACAACTAATATTCTTGCATCAATGGAGGTTGATGAAAGTGAAGGGCCAGCTGTTGTTCGCGATTTTATGGACGTGTTTGAAGATATATGGGGATTACCGCCGAAGCGGGACGTGGAGTTCGCAATTGATCTTATTCCTGGTGCAGCACCAGTATCTAAAGTGTATTATCCAATGGCACCAGTGGAGTTGGAAGAAGTCAAGAAACAGGTTGCTGAACTGCTGGAGAAGGGTTGGATTCGAAGCAGTAACTCGCCTTGGGGAGCTCCAGTTCTTCTAGTTAAGAAGAAAGATGGCACGAGAAGGATGTGCATCGACTATCGAGAATTAAACCGGGTGACTATTAAGAACAAGTACCCGATCCCTCACATTGGCGAACTTTTTGAGCAGCTTAGTGGCGCGAGGGTATTTTCGAAGCTGGATTTGCGATCCGGATATCATCAGGTCCGAGTGAAAGCAAAAGATATTTTCAAGACAGCGTTCCGAACCCGGTATGGACATTACGAGTACTTAGTGATGCCTTTCGGAGTAACGAATGCACCGGCGATATTCATGGACTTGATGAACCGAATCTTTTCACCATTCTTGGACCAGTTTATTGTGGTGTTCATTGACGATATTCTCGTTTACTCGAAGAGTTTTGAAGAGCATGCTGAGCATTTGAAGATCGCACTGCAGACGTTGCGACAAGAGAAGTTATATGCGATGATGAGCAAGTGCGAGTTTTGGCTGGAAGAAGTAAAGTTTTTGGGGCATGTTGTGTCTGGCGATGGAATCGCCGTTGATCCAGAAAAGATTGCAGCAGTTCGAGATTGGCCGATTCCGAAGAGTGTTGCAGAGATAAGAAGTTTCCTTGGGCTAGCTGGGTATTACAGAAGATTTGCGAAGAATTTTGCTCGTTTGGCTGAGCCGTCGTGCAAGGAGGTACCTTTTGTGTGGACGGATAGATGTGCGTCAACGTTTGAGACGTTAAAGCAGAAATTGATAACCGCCCCTATTCTAATCGTGCCAGACAATTCCGGAGGATTGGTGATTCACAGCGACGCATCTGGAAAAGGATTGGGATGTGTTTTGATGCAGCATGGGAAGGTTGTAGCGTACGCATCAAGACAGTTGAAGACCCATGAGAAGAATTACCCAACTCATGACGTGGAGCTTGCGGCTGTGATTTTTGCTTTGAAGATTTGGAGACATTACCTTTTGGGCGAAAGGGTCGAAGTTTTCACGGATCATAAGAGTTTGAAGTATGTATTCACGCAGAAGGAGCTTAATATGATGCAGCGTAGATGGTTAGAGCTGATGGCTGATTACGATCTTGTCTTAAGTACCATCCGGGGAAGGTTAATGTCATACCGGATGCTCTCAGTCGGTTACCAGCAATTCAGATGTTGACTACGCAGAAGGAACTCGTTGAAGAATTTCAAAGATTTGATTTGGAGGTTGTGCTACCGCATTTTTCGGGACAGTTGATGCAGCTGCAAGTACAATCGTCGTTGATCGAGAATATTAAAGCAGCGCAATCGCAGGATCCTAGATTGCAAAAGTTTCGAGAACAGGTTGAAGCCGGACTACGAATAGATTTATTGATCCACGAAGATGGTTCGTTGAGGTATGGTAGCCATTTGTGTGTGCCTAAGGGAGATATTCGCGAAGAGCTTATGAAGGAGGCACACAGTTCAGCTTATTCCATACATCCGGGAGGCACGAAGGTATACCGTGACCTACGATAGCATTTCTGGTGGGAAGGCATGAAACGGGAGATTGTTCGCTTTGTGGCAAAGTGCTTGGTGTGTCAGCAAGTTAAGGCTGAACATCAAAGGGTTGCTGGTTTATTGCAACCACTTCCGATTCCTCAGTGGAAGTGGGAACATATAACCATGGATTTCGTGACAGCTCTACCGCGGAGTCCAAAAGGCAACAATGCAGTATGGGTGATTGTTGATCGTTTGACCAAGGCAGCTCATTTTATTCCTTTTCGGGTTGGTCAATCAACAGAAACTTTGGCGGAGCGGTACATGCAGGAGATTGTAAGATTGCATGGAGTACCGGTGTGCATCGTGTCCGATCGGGACACTCGGTTCTTATCACACTTCTGGAGGAGTTTACAGGAAAGTTTGGGGACTCGATTGAAGTTTAGCACAGCTTATCACCCTCAAACTGATGGTCAGTCGGAGAGAACGATCCAAACTCTTGAAGATATGTTGAGAGCGTGCATGTTGGACTTCAAGGGTTTTTGGGAGGATCATCTACATTTGGTGGAGTTTTCTTACAACAACAGTTTCCAGACAACTATTCAGATGGCTCCATTTGAAGCTTTGTATGGTCGCAAGTGTCGTTCACCTGTTTGTTGGAACGACGTCGTCGAACGAGGATTGTTGGGACCAGATTTGGTTGTGCAGACAGTTGAGAAAGTTAACACTATCAGAAATCATGTGAAAGCAGCACAAGACCGACAGAAGAGTTGGAATGATACGTCGAGGAGACCTCTAGAGTTCGCCGTGGGTGATTTGGTATTCTTGAAGATATCACCGACTAGAGGGGTGATTCGTTTTGGAAGTCGAGGAAAGCTCAGTCCTCGATTCGTTGGACCCTTTGAGATCTTGGATCGTGTTGGTGAGGTAGCGTATCGTTTGGCGTTACCGCAGTCCTTGACAAATGTTCATGATGTATTTCACGTATCACAACTCCGTAAGTATGTTCGGGATGAAACGCATGTATTGGATCATTCGAAGCTGACGGTACGAGAAGACTTGACTTTTGAGGAGCGACCGGTTGAAATTGTGGATCGAAGGGAAAAGGTTCTTAAGAACAAGGTTATCCCTCTTGTACTTGTTTCTTGGGGTAATCGCTCGCATGGAAAGTCCACCTGGGAACGAGAAGATGAAATTCGGCAGAAATTTCCCCATCTTTTCTTGTAGGTTGTTTTTCGTCTATCCTTTGTATTCTTGGAATTTCGAGGACGAAATTCTTTTTGTAGTTGGGTATAATGTAACAACCGAGTCCAATTCTACAAATTTCAGTTACCATATATTTGGTGTGTGGTATTTATTTCATTTGTCTTGCTTGACTATTGCTAGTTATAAATTTACCCCGACAATTCAAATTCTGCATATAACAATTTAAGTCATCTAAAATTAAATTAAAAAAAATACTTGTCATGGCCTGCTTGACACCCCTAACCCTGTGGTAGCGTCCTTGCATCGTGTTCTCGTCCCGTTCAGTGAAACGAACGTGTTTGGACGGCTATGCGCACGCACGTGCGTCCGTTCTTGGGGGTACGCTTTTTAATTATAGAATACTTCATTTTAATTTTTGGAACCCTCCAATAATTTTTATATTCAAATTCAAATTTTTGGACTCGACCCGGGCACAATTCTGAAATATTTTGCATTTACGCCAAATCCTATTTTCTAATTTTTTTTTAAAAACCGGCCAAAATATATTCTTCAGCCTTGTCATCTTAGCCATCGATATTTCTTTAAATCCTAAAATCTTTCACTAATTTTCCCCTGAACAAATCAACACCTGATAATCTTTTAAAATTTTAATACCTAAACAAATTTGAACTCCCCAGCCAATCAAACGTTTCCTTTAAACCCCGGGCCCTACGAGACTCCCTCTCTCCTTTCCCTTTCTCTTTCTCTCTCTTCCTCTCTCTTCTTTCTCTCTCCTATCACACTTTCTCTTTCCGCTCGTAAGTACTGTGCACTCCTCGATTCCCGTCACCGCGAGCGCGTTGTGGTCACCTCCCTTCACGTTTCTCCTTCTCCCTCCTTTAAAACATCCCGTTGTTTCTCCCTCTCCTTCAAAAAAAAATAATAATCCCATAGCCTCGTATAAACCCTAACCCTATTTCTCCCCTCTCCTAAACCCTCGTCAACCCAATCTACATCTCCTCGTCACCCTCATTTCCTTCCTCTCCTCTCCTTCCTCACCAAACCCGAGCACCCGAGGCCTTCCCTGCAACCGAGAACCTATCACTGCCTTCCATCGCCGTCGACCATCCACCATCGTCATCGCCATCTCCTCCCTCTCCTCTGTTCTCCTTCCAGCAACCTAAATCCTGCATACCAAAACCCCAGCAACTTCTACCCGAGCCCAAAATCCTACACAAACCCTAGATCTTCAGAAGCCTTTTGCCGGCGTTTCTCACCGCTGTCGATATTGCCGCCACTGCCAACAAGCCCCTCTGCAACCCTGTAAGCAACCCTCCTCTTCTTCTCCTTCCTCTTCTTCTTCTTTCTCTTCATCCTCTTTCTCTTCTTTTCATTTTTGTTTTTCTTCTCTGTTAAATTTCTAGATCCTCTGTAGATCGTTGATTGTATGTTTTTCTTGATTGTGTAAGTATCGAATCAGATTATCCCCGATACCGGTTTCATTTGATTGATAAGAGTTTCACGTTGTGTCGGTATTTAGAAAATTGTAAAGAAATCACAACCAAAAATATTTGACCGCAATCAATAACGGTGTCGGATGTAGCTCATTAGTGAATGTGGATCGTCCACAGGGATTGCGCGATTCATTCGTATTTTGTTTTGTTTGAATTGAAAAGTTAATAGAAAAGAAAACATGATTCAAGATTTTATCAAATGTTTCAAGTGTCACTATTCTAATCAAGAATCAAGAAAATGATAAACATCAAGAATCGAGTTTCGATAGAATTCCAATCACTTAGGGTTTCAAGATTTGTAGTAAAGGCTCGTAGGAATCGATTAGATTGTAGATGTGATGAAGATTAGAAATCAACGTTTCTTATCCATTAGCGAATTGATGCTAACACGATGTCGATTGATCGAGGTTTAAGGATCTCGCGAAGAATTAGGGTTCTTCGTCCTATCCTTTGTCCTTTCGATGAATCACATTCACTAGATAGCTTCTTGAAAATCCAATGATCGATCGTTCATTTTCTAGATCGTGCGAAAAGAATCAAGAACCCATTTCACATCGATCATTCTATTTTCAAGAATTTACAATCGATATAAGACTTAAGAAAACGTTTAAAGATTTATCAACATCATCATTCTACGATCATCTCGATTCCTCCACGAGCGGAGTTTATTCACACATCATCGCAAAGAATACATTCAAGAATCGAAATGAAATCATGATGCTAGAATTAAAATGTAAACAAGTTTAAAGAATCTTCACATTTATTACATCAATAAGAAGTTACAACTCTCAAGAATTACAAGAGGAAGGAACTTTGCTTGTCGAATCTTGCATCGCTCGGCTTCTTGAGTCTTGGATCGCTTCGATCTCGTGCTCCGATGAAGTCCGGCTTTGCTTCTAAAGGGTTGTAGAAGACTTGCTTGGCTTGAACTCCATGAATCTTGAAGTGGGTATTTGTGGATTGGATTAGGGTTAGGGTTTTGAGGTGGTTGTTGTTGGGTATATGAAGAACTAGGGTTTCTAACACTCAACAACAATGAATTTTCTCACAATGAATCAATCCCCTCACAAATTGAATAATCTTTTACAAGTGAGTCTAGGGTCCTATTTATAGATTTCCCAAACCCTAGGTTTTGAGTTTGAAATAACAATTCCTTCCAAAATTTTGTTGAAAGGCTTCTAGAAGTAGGTAGTTAGGAGCTTAGCATAGGATTTAAGCTAGGGTTTAGGGGGAAGGTTCTAGAATGAAAGGCTAGTTTAGTGTAGATCCCAAGGCTTGCTGATCTAGCAAAATGTTCTGGAGCTTTCTGGAACTTGTATAGGTTTCCTGAGGTGTACACACTGAGGGAAGAGTTGTGGTGCCAAACAGATGGGTTGAAGAGGCAAGACCGCCGCGGAACCGCGGCACAAGGCGGCTTAGGCCGCGGTTCCGCGGCCAATTTGGCTCCTTGGGGCTGCATCTTTCTGGTGTTGGCTTATGATGTCTTCTTCTGTATTTTATGATATGTTGAATCCCTGAATGCCTTTTAGATCATTACCAGATTCCAAATCCTTGAGTTGGCGTATCTTTTAGCAACCTTGTTCTGTAATTTTTGACCGATCTTCTGTAATTTTCTGCACGGACTTCGAAACACAAGTTGCGATATATAGGAATGATCCCATGCTATGAAATGCAGTCAATTTCCCTAGAAATGCCGGTTTTAAGGTCTAATACATGTAATCTGATATTTTACGACTGTTTTGCTAATATGTGCTATATGAATGCCGAACATTTCTATATGAATGCAAATGATAGGGAAATTGCCGGTTAAAAGATGCAATATTTTTGACTAATCAAATTCCCCCAAACTTAATTTCGATCGTCTCGAGCGAACTGTTTTATTAAAAAGAGGAGAAAATAAAGAAAGAGAAAAACTAACTAGCACACTTTCGTAGGCAACACAATTGCACTGAGCAAGTGCAACAAGCCTTTAAACCTCTAGGTGTCCCTAGTAGGAGGAGTGTTGTCTCCTGAGGGTTTTCAGCGGATTGCACCCACAAAATCCAATAATAAAAGAAAGATCATGAATATTACATTCAAAGAAAAGAATCGTAGAAGAAAAGCCTTAAAAATTAGGGTTTCCAACTAAGCCAGCTTTTCGGTTGTCATGAGCCCTATCTTAATGGTCATGAAAAGATGTTAGAAATCACATCCTCCCTCAATAAAATATCATCTTATTCTTCATTCCTATTTTTCTTCCAAACATCGATCATATCACCCTGCGTGTGTGTAAAGGACATCCCTACACCCGGAGAATTCAATTCAAGCTATCATACTCTTGCCCATCAACCTCAGTACTTTTTAATTAATGAATATTTAGATAAGATTGCTCATACACTTTCATGCAACCGTTAATACTTCTTGAGGTACTAACCGACCAATTACTCATGTGCTTGCTTATTTGGTGTATTTTCCTCGTCTTGCACCACTGATTGGTACGAAAAAATGTGTTTTGTAGTTTAACCGCAATCAATAACGGTGTCGCGCGTAGCTAGACCGAGATGAGTACGGGTCGTCCTCTGGGAAACGTTGAACCTTTTATTTTTACTTTAGATGTGTTGAAAAAGAGATGAGGAAGAAAGAATTTTGTGAAAAGGTTTCTAGATCTACTTTAATGTAAAATATAGATCTAGATTATTTTAGAGATTTAAATAATATAATAATAGGGCTTGTAGGGTTCGTTAGGATTTAGTAGTTATGGAAGATTAATTAAAAGTTACCCTTTTTATCCATTAATAGATTTAGAACTAGAACGACGGTGATACGTGTAGATTAGGGTTTCTGGAGGGAAAAGGAATCCCACTCGTAACCCTTATCTCGACACGGAACTCCGTTCATATCTAGCCTTTACCAAAACAATCATTAATCTAATCTCTAATCGCGGTCAGAACTAGCAAGGAATTGCTAGCGCGCCCGATTAGGATGTTAATGATTATTTTGATAAAGTTCCTAAACTTTATAGGACTTAAAAAGGGTTTAATTATTTTCATCGCCCGTTAACCTACCCTAATCCTACGAACCCTAACAAGCGGAGAATTACTCACGCATGTTGGGAGAAGAAGATGAAAAGAAAGAGAGGGAGAACATAATGTAAAGAAAACAATTAAATAAAAAAAACTACCTTTATTAATCAACTCCTTCAAACTACACTTTTAATCCATAGAAAATGATTACAAAACTTGATTTGCTTCTCGATCTTTCCTAAGGAGGTAGTCGAACAATCGATGATCAGCCTGGATGCATGAGCGTCGGGAGCTTCGTGATCTCTTCGGCTTGATGATTTTTCCAAGAGGCTCTCGGTGCTCTTTTATAGTGCAAAGCCAGAATCTTATTGTTGAAAACTTGGTAAAATATAGATTTGATTCACCCCAAAAAATATTGCACTCTAACTCCACAATATTGCGGCGGATCCGCGGCAAATGGGGACTAAGGCCGCGGATCCGTGGCCAACGGATGAGATCTCTTGATCAAAATTCTTGTGCTTGCATCTTGTGACATGTGGCAATCCTAGGCACCTTCATAATTCAGAAATCTTCTCTCGGTTGCTTCCAGACTTGGTCTCCAAGTTTTGCTTCTTAATTTGGCAAGATTTCTTCAACAGCTTGATTTCTTTGATATATTCTGCATAACAACTTGGAAAATTCTGCACAACAACTCAAATAAGATTTTAGTAGACTTTGTTCTACTAGGATTAGGTCAATAATATTTGCATACATTTTCCTACCAAAATGATAATTAAAATATATTAACACATGGAAAATAATGTTTTTACACATAAACTCTCATATGTATAATATATTATAATAAAGTCCTTTTTTAATATAAAAATGGTAGGAAAAATGTACTACAGATGTGCAGTTTTATCGACTGAACAACTACCCCCAAACTTATCTTTGATCGTCCCGAGCAAACTAGTTTATTTAAGAGGAGAAAAAGAGAGGAGAAAACTAAGCACACTTTCGTAGACAGACACGATTGCACTGAGCACGTGCAACAAGCCGTTAAACCTCTAGGTGTCCCTAGTAGGAGGAGTGTTGTCTCCTGAGGGTTTTCAGCGGATTACACCCACAAAATCCAATAACAAAAGAAAGATGGTGAAATTTACATATAAAGACAAGAACCATAAAAGAAATACTTTGAAAAGAAGAGTTTCCAACTATGCCAGCTTTTCAGTTGTCATGAGCCCTATCTTAATAGTCATGAAAAGATGTTAGAAATCACATCATCCCTCAATAAAACATCGTCTTTATTCTTCATTCCTACCTTTCATCCAAACATTGATCATATAACCCCACGTGTGTGTAAAGAACATCCCTACACTCGGAGAATTTAATTCAAGCTATCATACTCTTGTCCATCTACCTTAGTACTTTTTAATTTAATGAATATTAAAGATTTGCTCACACATTTTCATGCGACCGTTAATACTTCTTGAGGTACTAACAGACCGATTACTTATGTGCTTGCTGATTAGGTGATAATATTTTCCTCGTCTTGCACCACCTAAGGCTTAGCAGTGACTCCTAGACCAGTTGGCCTTAGGGCACTAGGTGAAGAGGCACCCTCGCTATATTTTTTTTATTGCTGCCTTGGCGATAACAAAACCAGTGTTCATTTTTTTTTTCTTTTTCACCATTTTTATATTTTCTTCATTTTTTTCTCTTCATACTTTGGCTTTTAGACAAGAGCATTTCAAGGTATCCTCTACTATCCCGAGTTTCAAGACGTGTGTAGGTGCATATTGTAGGGTATCAATATTCAAATGTTTGGCTTCCAGAATAGAAACTATTTTTCGGACTTATTTTTATGCTCAGATTAGTGACTTCCTTCATTTTACTAACCCTTGGGACAACAGCTCATAACTATTTATTACTAGTTCGTATAAGAAAACTTCTAATTTTCTTGGTTTTCTTAAACTATTCCTATCTTTTGGATGTAATGTTTCACTTTCTATTCTTTTGTTATTAAAAAAAAAAATTTAATGCCCGGTGTCAAAGATAATTCAGTGAATACAAACCTCCCCCCCAAACCTGTTTTCAGCAGTGTCCTCACTGATGTAGCCTTTTGAGAATATGGACCTGTATACTAAGGGAGAGATACAAGGGGTAAAATAATAGTTAAATGAAAAATTCCCCCAAACTTATTCTTTGACATGCACAGATATTCAATCAAATCATTTTTTTTTACTCACCTCCATTCTTAAAATGTGAAAAAGTTACCAAAACATGGAGGTGAGGCGGAGGAAATTTAGTTTTGATAAAGCGGCTCCTGTAAAAACAGGAGCTCCTCCGCTGGGTCAGCAGAAAAATACGGTTTTAATCTATGCCCATTTACTTTAAAAATCGAACCGTTTTTCAAATTTTCGACTTCAACCGCCCCGTGCGGGTGTACATACCGCACCACAAAAGGTCATTTCCAACGAGATTTAAGCTTACCCGGATGAAGATGGAGACGGGAATCGTAAAGAAGGACTTGTTGCCCCGATGTGAAGGTTTTTCTAGAAAGATTCTTATCGTGGAATACTTTAGTCCTATTCTTTACTATCACCGCATTATCGTAAGCTTCATCGCGGAGTTCGCTTAGCTCATTCAGTTGCAGCTTCCGATAGCTACCTGCATGATCAAGATCAAAATTAAGCTCTTTAATAGCCCACATTGCCTTATGTTCAATCTCGACAGGGAGGTGACATGCCTTCCCAAACACAAGGCGGTATGGAGACATACCAAGATCGGTCTTATAAGCGGTGCGGAATGCCCAAAGAGCATCCGTCAATTTGGTTGACCAATCTTTACGGTTTTTCGAAACCGTCTTCTCCAATATCGGTTTGATCTGCCTATTTGAGATCTCAGCCTGCCCGCTTGTTTGGGGGTGATAGGGTGTAGAAAGCTTGTGAGTGATTGAATATTTCCGCATCAAGGCCTCGAAAGACCTATTGCAGAAATGGGTCCCGTTGTCGCTAATGATAGCACGAGGGTGTCCGAATCGCGAAAAGATATTTTCTTTAAGGAACTTAATGACAACTTTGTTGTCATTAGTGCGACACGGTATAGCTTCCACCCACTTCGAGACATAATCAACCGCTAACAAGATATATAGATTCCCAAAGGAGTTGGGAAAAGGGCCCATAAAATCAATACCCCAAACATCAAATATTTCCACAACCAATATAGGTTGGAGCGGCATCTCGTTCCTTCGTGAAATCCGACCCAAATGCTGACATCGCGGACAAGTTTTGCAATGTTCAAATGCATCTTTAAATAATGTTGGCCAATAAAAGCCACATTGCAAAACTTTCTCCGCCGTTTTTCTAGGTCCAAAGTGACCGCCGCATGCCTGATCATGACAAAATGATAACACGCTCTTGAATTCATCGTTAGGGACACACCTGCGAATGATTTGATCGGAACAATACTTGAATAGATATGGTTCATCCCAGTAAAAATATTTTACTTGGGATAAAAATCGAAGTTTGTCTTGTTTCGACCAATCGCTAGGTATAAGTCCCGTCGCAAGATAGTTCACGATATCCACGAACCAAGGTTCGTAGGATACATTCAAGAGCTGTTCGTCGGGAAATGAGTCATTTATCGGCACGGTCACAGTTGGCGAAGAAGTGATGCGTGAAAGATGGTCGGCTACTACGTTTTCACATCCACTCTTGTCTTTGATAACAAGATCAAATTCTTGTAACAATAGGATCCAACGTATTAGCCTGGCCTTTGCATCCTTCTTCGTTAAAAGATGTCGTAGGGCGGAGTGATCTGTGTAAACCACAATAGGCGAGCCAATCAAGTAGGGCCTGAATTTCTCTAATGCAAATACAACTGCCAAGAGTTCTTTCTCGGTAGTTGTGTAATTTATTTGTGCATCATTCAAGGTCTTACTTGCATAGTAAATTACATATGGCATCTTATCAATATGTTGTCCCAAGACAGCACCAATAGCAAAATCTGATGCGTCACACATAAGCTCGAACGGGTGGTTCCAATCCGGAGATGATAGAACGGGGGCTGTAGTGAGTGATTCTTTAAGTGATTCAAAAGCAGCCTCACAATCCGAATCGAAGTGAAAAGTAGTGTCCTTTGCCAATAGAAGGGTTAAGGGTCTAGCAATTTTGCTAAAGTCCTTAATGAATCTCCTATAAAATCCTGCATGACCAAGGAAGGATCGTATATCTTTGACGCAATTGGGACGAGGGAGGTTTTGAATGACGTCTATTTTAGCTCTGTCAACCTCAATGCCTTTATGTGAAATTATATGTCCAAGTACAATACCTTCTTGGACCATAAAATGGCATTTTTCCCAATTCAAAGTCAAGTTCTTATCCTTACAGCTGGTAAGAACAGCGTCAAGATTACGAAGGCAGTCCTCAAAGGAGTCCCCAAAAATGGAGAAATCGTCCATAAAAATTTCTAGAAAATTTTCCACCATATCTGAAAATATCCCCATCATACACCGCTGAAATGTAGCGGGAGCGTTGCATAACCCAAAGGGCATGCGTCTATAAGCAAAAGTTCCGAAAGGACAAGTAAAAGTGGTTTTATCTTGATCCTTTTCGGCGATGGGGACCTGGTTGTAACCAGAGTATCCGTCCAAGAAACAGTAGTATTCGTGTCCCGCTAATCGTTCCAACATCTGGTCAATGAAAGGTAGAGGTAAGTGATCTTTCCTCGTCGCGGCATTGAGTTTCCTGTAATCGATACATACGCGCCACCCAGTTTGGGTGCGTGTTTGGATTAACTCATTAGCCTCGTTAGTGATGACCGTGATGCCAGACTTTTTAGGGACTACATGAATTGGACTTACCCATTGACTATCAGATATGGGGTAAATTATTCCAATATCAAGGCACTTGACGATTTCTTTCTTTACCGCCTCCTTCATAACGGGATTTAACCGTCTTTGTGGGTCTCGGGTTGGTTTGGCTTCATCCATCAGATGTATGTTATGTTCAACAATTAAGGGACTAATCCCTTTGATGTCGGCCATTGTCCAACCAAATGCTTGCCGATTCGATCTCAACACTGCCAAAAGTGCATTCTCTTGCTCTAAGGCTAGAGAAGCGGAAATAATCACTGGCAAAGTCTCATTCTCTCCTAAATATGCATATTTAGGATGAGAAGGTAGCGGTTTGAGATCAAGAATTGGTGGAGAGACAATAGAAGGTGGGGTAAGCGAATGATATTCGGACTCCTGAAGAGGTTCAAAACTTGCATAAGATATTGACTCAGAAAGTGCTGCTGACTTTTGCAATGAGTCAACGGGTTCAATCTCAAGGTCTGACTCATTGAACATATCCTCACTGTAAAGTGGTGCAAGATCAAACGATGTCTCATTGGTGTTGTCGAGAACATCAAAGCAAAGTTCCTCATCCATGCAGCTTTTGGGAGCTATCTCGTGGATGGAACAAACATCCGGCAAATTGAGCAGAAGGTTCTGATGGCTGACTTCCTAGCTTGTAAATATTAAGCTCAATTGTCATTTTCCCGAAGGATAAGTTCATAGAACCGTTACGACAATTAATCACAGCGTTAGAAGTTGCTAGGAAGGGTCGACCAAGTATCACCGGGATTTGATTGCGTGGGTTTGCCACAGGTTGTGTATCTAAAATAATAAAGTCCACGGGAAATATGAATTCCCCGACTTTAATTAACACATCCTCTAGTTCGCCCCGAGGTTTGGTGATAGATCGGTCTGCCATTTGGAGAGTACAATGGGCGGGTTTTAACTCTCCAATTCCTAACTGCTCGTATACTGAATAAGGAAGCAAGTTGACGCTAGCGCCTAGATCGAGTAAAGGACGATTTATATTTTTACCCCCAATAGAAATAGAGATTGTAGGACAGCCGGGGTCCTTACGTTTCTTTGGTATTTGTTGGGTAAAAGCTGTGCTAACATTACTCGTCATGAAAACCTTTTTAGGCACTTGAGTTTTTCTCTTCCTAGTGCACAAGTCTTTAAGGATTTTTGCATAAGATGGGACTTGTTGAATAGCATCTAGGAGAGGAATATTCACGCTAACTTGCTTAAACATTTCCACAATCTTCTCCATTTGCGGGTTAGGTCTGTTGGCCCTTAATCGGTTTGGAAATGGAGCTCGATCAATGAGTTTTGGGTCCAACGTTTGTGGAGAAGACTGTGGCGACGGATTTGATCCCAAAATTGGAGTGGGAATCGACTTAGATAGAATTGGTGAAATGTTTGAGCCTTGGGTAAAACGGAGAATAGGCTCGGACGAAGGTGGGAGACTAGACGAATTAGGGGAAGAAGAAGAAGAAGAAGGGGTATCAAATGTGTCACTATCATCAATTTGCTCACCCACTTGGTTATTCAGCACTCTCCCCGATCTCAACGTAGTAATGACATTCACATTATGACTTTGTGAATGGCCAGGATTCGGTAGGGGTTGAGATGGGAGTTTCCCTTTCTCTCTCGCACTCATTGCGGCGTTTAACTGTGCGATTTGGTTTTCTATTGATTTAATACTCTCACCATGGGAGGAGGAGTTTTTCGTTAGGGTATCAATAGAAGACCTTATCTCAGCCGAATTTTGCATGGATTGTTTCATGAACATATCCAAAGTTTGTGCAAGTGAGTTGTCAGTACCGGCCACTTGTGGTGTAGAAATGTTGGCCGGATTTTGGAAATTTTGTGACTGAAAGGGGGGCTGATTCTGTGGTTGTGGTTGCTGTGGAGGAGGTCTTTGATAATTACTTTGTTGGTTTTGATTCCAAGCAAAGTTAGGATGATTCCTCCATCCTTGATTATATGTGGAAGAATAAGGATCATTTCTAGGTCGCTGCTGAAAAGCAGCATTAGCTTGAAACGATGCATTCATAGGACATTCTTCCGTTAAGTGTGAAGGATCCGAACAGCAACCACTGACAGTCTTAGGAAGCGTGACCTGATTTAGGGAGAATGTTGAGAACTTGTTTTCAATAGCATCGAGTTTCTTCTGTATCGCTGCCATTTCGGCTTTCACTGCGATAGAAACATCGAGCTGGTGAATACCACCCTTAGTTGAAGGTGGTCTTACGCTTTCCCACTGCAACGTGTGTTCAGCAAGGTCTTCCAGATATTTCCAAGCTTCACCGTCATCTTTAGACATGAAATTGCATTGACACATTGTTTCAAGCATCTGCTTTGTTGCTGGATTAATGCCCTCATATATAATCCGACATAAATCCCATCTTTGTATTCCGTGATGGGGGCATTGGACAAGCAGATCTTTGAAACGTTCAAAGCACTTCCAAAATGGTTCATTGGGAAGCTGGGTGAACTGGTTAATCTCGCTCCTAATATGTGCAGTCTTATGATTTGGGTAAAACTTCTTAAGAAATGCTACGACAAACTCATCCCAATTAGTGATAGAGTGTGCGGCAGTATTATAAAGCCATTTCTCTGCCAAGTCGCACAGTATGAATGGGAGAAGACGTAAGCGCATAGCATCTAAAGTCAATTGTGAAGTACCCATCATTGCGCATACGTTTTCGAATTTGGTGATGAAAACGTACGCGTCTTCCGACTCAAGCCCGTGAAATTTGGGCAGCAGATTGATGTAGTGGGGTTTAATTTCGAAATTATCCCCGTTAGGTGGTGGAAGAGATAGACAAGTAGGAAGGGGACCACGAATAGGATAGCATCTCTCTTGGAGAGAGATGCGCGGTGGATTCTGCTCACCTGCGGGTGGTGGCAGCGTGGTGTTATAATTAGATGGAGTGCCGTCCATCACGGTTGATGTGGTGTGTGGTGGGGGAAAAGAAGATGAAGAAGTACCGACTTCGGCGTCGATAGCAGGAATGCGGACAAGACGGGCACTAGGATCCCGTGTCCAGCCGAGCATGCACTAAGCGGGTTTAGTGCAAGTGGCAGCGTGTGTGTGGTTTTTAAAAATTGGCTTGTTTTTTGAAAAAAGTGGGACTCAACACAAATCACCCTATGATGCACAAGCAACCCTAGAACTAAGGTCGCCTAGGTCTGCTAGACAGGTCCTAACTAAGGCTAGAAATAGGACCTCAAACCGCCTCTTCACGGACAAGTACGGCCAGGTAAGTGGGAAGGAACCACCACTACAGTGGGCCTAATTAAAAACCACTAGCCTAGACACCGCAATGTCAGTTAGGATAAACGGCCGATGCCTATACTAGTCTTTTTCCTATTGAGCTCGACAGTCCTTAGAGTCTGGTCTAGATATTTTTTAAATTAATGAAGGGTTGATCTGTATGCTCGATTTGTGATTTGTGGGGCTTAGGAAGGGTGATGAAATCCCCACCTAATCTTGATTTAGTCTTTGCCCCTTAAAGTCCGTATTAAATATGCAAAACAAAACCAATCACAAAACTTTTGCAAAAAGATTTTTGAGCGGCGCAATTTTGCAAAGAATCCTGCAGAAGATAGATTTTATTGGATTTGAGAGGAGAGAGAAAGAGTTGAGAATCTTACCAGAGGAGTTTGAACCCTTGATCCCCTTGTCAGGCCGCGTTTCCGCCGCAGATTCCCCTTTATGCCGCGGTTCCGCCGCAAGGTGGATGGTTCAGTTGCTGAAAATTTTTCTGTGTCCCTCTGTGCTCCTCTGGATCTCTAAAAATGTCTCTGTTTCCTGTTTCCCTTAATTCTGTGACTCCAGATCTCCTTGCAAAAATTCACGCACAAATCGTTAAATATGCAATTTGCAGTTTTGTATTAATAATGATATGACTCGTCTAAGAATTCAACACAAATAGTAAAAATAAAAAATTACGCACGTATTCCCCGGCAACGGCGCCATTTGATTGGTACGAAAAAATGTGTTTTGTAGTTTAACCGCAATCAATAACGGTGTCGCGTGTAGCTAGACCGAGATGAGTACGGGTCGTCCTCTGGGAAACGTTGAACCTTTTATTTTTACTTTAGATGTGTTGAAAGAGAGAGGAGGAAGAAAGAATTTTGTGAAAAGGTTTCTAGATCTACTTTAATGTAAAATATAGATCTAGATTATTTTAGAGATTTAAATAATATAATAATAGGGCTTGTAGGGTTCGTTAGGATTTAGTAGTTATGGAAGATTAATTAAAAGTTACCCTTTTTATCCATTAATAGATTTAGAACTAGAACGACGGTGATGCGTGTAGATTAGGATTTCTGGAGGGAAAAGGAATCCCACTCGTAACCCTTATCTCGACACGGAACTCCGTTCATATCTAGTCTTTACCAAAACAATCATTAATCTAATCTCTAATCGCGGTCAGAACTAGCAAGGAATTGCTAGCGCGCCCGATTAGGATGTTAATGATTATTTTGATAAAGTTCCTAAACTTTATAGGACTTAAAAAGGGTTTAATTATTTTCATCGCCCATTAACCTACCCTAATCCTACGAACCCTAACAAGCGGAGAATTACTCGCGCATGTTGGGAGAAGAAGATGAAAAGAAAGAGAGGGAGAACATAATGTAAAGAAAACAATTAAATAAAAAAAACTACCTTTATTAATCAACTCCTTCAAACTACACTTTTAATCCATAGAAAATGATTACAAAACTTGATTTGCTTCTCGATCATTCCTAAGGAGGTAGTCGAACAGTCGATGATCAGCCTGGATGCGTGAGCGTCGGGAGCTTCGTGATCTCTTCGGCTTGATGATTTTTCCAAGAGGCTCTCGGTGCTCTTTTATAGTGCAAAGCCAGAATCTTATTGTTGAAAACTTGGTAAAATATAGATTTGATTCACCCCAAAAAATATTGCACTCTAACTCCACAATATTGCGGCGGATCCGCGGCAAATGGGGACTAAGGCCGCGGATCCGCGGCCAACGGGTGAGATCTCTTGATCAAAATTCTTGTGCTTGCATCTTGTGACATGTGGCAATCCTAGGCACCTTCATAATTCAGAAATCTTCTCTCGGTTGCTTCCAGACTTGGTCTCCAAGTTTTGCTTCTTAATTTGGCAAGATTTCTTCAACAGCTTGATTTCTTTGATATATTCTGCATAACAACTTGGAAAATTCTGCACAACAACTCAAATAAGATTTTAGTAGACTTTGTTCTACTAGGATTAGGTCAATAATATTTGCATAAATTTTCCTACCAAAATGATAATTAAAATATATTAACACATGGAAAATAATGTTTTTACACATAAACCCTTATATGTATAATATATTATAATAAAGTACTTTTTTAATATAAAAATGGTAGGAAAAATGTACTACAAATGTGCAGTTTTATCGACTGAACAACCACCTCAGGCATAGCAGTGACTCCCAGACCAGTTGGCCTTAGGGCACTAGGTGAAGAGGCACCCTCGCTATACATTTTTATTGCCCTCGGTGATAACAAAACCAGTGTCCATTTTTCTCACCACTTTATATTTTTTATTCACTTTTTTTTCTTTTTATTTCCTTCATACACCGGCTTTAAGACAAGAGCATTTCAAGGTATCCTCTACTATCCCAGGCTTCAAGACGTATGTAAGTGCGAATAGTAGGGTAGCAACGTTCAAAATGTTTGGCTTCCAGAATAGAAACTATTTTTCAGATTTAGTTTTATTCTCAGATTAGTGACGTCCTTCATCTTACTAACCCTTGGGACAATGGCTCATAACTACTTATTACTAGTTCGTATAAGAAAACTTCTAATTTTCTTAGTTTTCTTAAATTTTTCTAATCTCATGGATGTAATTGTTAACCATCTAAACTTTTATTATCTTATTTATATACAAAAAAGTGTAAATATTAAAATATTTTTATACTTGAAAATTTTTAAATTTTTGGGTTTTGAAAATTTTTAAATTTTTATAGATTTTTAAAAGAAATGTTTTGTGCTTATGCAAATGATATGCAAATGATGCAAAAATAAGCACAAACCTCCCCCAAACTTGTTTTCAACAGTGTCCTCACTGTTGCCAACCGCTATACCTACAAAAACTGTAAGCCTGAGGGGAATTATTAGTGGGGACAAAATATATAAGTGAAGAACTTCCCCCAAACTTATTTTTTTTTCACTCACCTTCATTAAAAAATTATGCAGTGATATACAGGATATGAAGGTGAGACGGAGGAATTTTAATCCAAATAAACTGGCTCCTGTAAGAACAGGAGCTCCTCTGTGGGGTCAGTGGAAAATACGGCTTTAGTCTATGTCCATTCACTTTGAAAAATGTGCCGTTTTTAACATTTTCTACTTCTACTGCCCCGTGCGGGTATACGGACCGCACAACAAAAGGTCCCTTCCACCGAGATCGGAGCTTACCCGCATGAAGGTGTAATCGTGAATCATAAAGAAGGACTTGTTGAGCAGGTGAAAATGTTTTCCTCAAAATGTTTTTATCGTGAAAATCCTTAGTCCTATTCTTTATGATCACAGCGTTATCATAAGCTTCATCGCGGAGTTCGCTTAGCACATTTATTTGCAGCTTCCGAAAGTTGCAGGCTTGGTTTAGATCAAAATTTATTTCTTTAATAGCCCACAATGCTTTATGCTCAATTTCGACGGGTAAATGACATGCTTTCCCAAACACTATCCTATATGGAGACATCCCTAGGTCGGTTTTATATGCAGTTCGGAATGCCTAAAGAGCATCCGTCAGTTTGGTCGACCAGTCTTTTCTATTCTTAGCAACAGTCTTCTCCAGGATTAGTTTGATCTGTCTATTTGAAATTTCAGCCTGCCCGCTCGTTTGGGGATGATAGGGTGTAGAAAGTCGGTGGTTGATTCCGTATTTCCGCATCAGAGTCTCGAAAGATCTGTTGCAAAAATGTGTCCCATTATCGCTAATGATAGCGCGTGGGTGTCCAAATCGCGAAAAGATATTCTCTTTCAAGAACTTAATGACAACTTTCCTGTCATTAGTGCGACATGGAATGGCTTCAACCCACTTGGAGACGTAATCAACCGCTAGCAGTATGTACAAATTCCCAAAGGAGTTGGGAAAGGGACTCATAAAATCAATGCCCCAAACATCGAAAATTTCAACAACCAAGATGGGTTGCTGAGTCATTTCATTTCTCCGGGATATTATACCCGTGTACTGACATTGTGTACAGGTTTTGCAATGCTCAAATGCGTCCTTGAATAAGGTCGGCCAATAAAATCCACATTGCAAAACCTTCTCCGCCGTCTTTCTTGGACCGAAGTGACCCCCACAGGCCTGATCATGACAAAAAGAAAGAACACTCTTGAACTCTTCATTCGAGACACACCAGCGAATGATCTGATCAGGACAATATTTAAACAGATATGGCTTGTCCCAGTAAAAATGTTTTGCTTGGGATAGAAAACGATATTTGTCCTGTTTTGACCAATCACTGGGTATCAGTCCCGTGGCATGATAGTTCACAAGATCCTTGAACCATGGTTCATTGGATACGCTCAATAGTTGTTCATCTGGGAACGAATCATTGATCGGCAGGATCACAGGGGAAGAAGAGATGCGTGAAAGATGGTCAGCTACTACGTTTTCACATCCTTTCTTATCTTTGATAACAAGATCAAATTCTTGTAACAGAAGGATCCAACGTATTAGCCGACCTTTTGCATCTTTCTTCGCCAAAAGATGTTTTAGGGCGGAATGGTCAGTGTACACAACTATGGATGAGCCAATCAAGTAAGGCCTGAATTTTTCTAATGCAAATACAACTGCCAAAAGCTCTTTTTCAGTAGTTGTATAATTGATTTGCGCATCATTCAGGGTCTTACTCGCATAGTAGATCACGTATGACATCTTTTCCATGTGCTGTCCTAAGACTGCACCTACTGCAAAGTCGGATGCATCACACATCAGCTCAAATGGGTAGTCCCAATTTGGAGACGATAGAACGGGGGCTGTAGTGAGGGAGTGTTTAAGTGAGTCGAAAGCTGTCTCGCAGTCCGAGTCAAAATGGAAGGTCGAATCCTTGGCCAGGAGAAGAGTTAAAGGTCTAGCAATTTTGCTAAAGTCCTTAATGAATCTCCTATAAAAACCCGCATGGCCAAGGAAAGATCGAATATCTTTGACGCTTTTGGGATGAGGGAGGTTTTGAATGACATCTATCTTAGCTCTGTCAACCTCAATGCCTTTCTGTGAAATGACATGTCCAAGAACAATTCCTTCTTGGACCATGAAATGGCATTTTTCCCAGTTGAAAGTTAAGTTCTTCTCTTTGCAGCGAGTAAGAACAGCGTCAAGATTCGCTAGGCAATCAGAAAAAGAGTCTCCAAAAATCGAGAAATCGTCCATAAAGATTTCCAAAAAATTCTCTACCATATCAGAGAATATCCCCATCATACACCGCTGAAAGGTAGCGGGAGCATTGCATAACCCAAAGGCATGCAACTGTAAGCAAATACCAAAAGGACAAGTAACAGTGGTTTTATCTTGATCCTTTTTGGCGATGGGGACCTGATTATAGCCTGAGTATCCGTCCATAAAACAATAATACTCTCGTCCTGCTAAGCGTTCCATCATTTGATCAATGAATGGTAGAGGAAAGTGGTCTTTCCTCGTGGCAGCATTGAGTTTTCTATAATCGATACATACACGCCACCCAGTTTGGGTGCATGTCTGAATCAACTCATTTGCCTCATTGATAATAACAGTGATGCCGGATTTCTTAGGGACGACATGTATAGGACTCACCCATTGGCTATCGGAGATGGGGTATATAATACCATTATCTAGGCATTTGACGATCTCTTTCATTACCGCTTCCTTTATGACGGGATTCATCCGTCTCTGTGGTTCTCGGGTTGGTCTGGCATCATCCATCACATGTATATGATGTTCAACTATCAAGGAAATAATCCCTTTGATGTCCGCCATACTCCAACCAAACGCCTCTTTGTTAGATCTCAATACCGATAAAAGTGCATTCTCTTGCTCTAATGCTAGAGAAGCGGATATTATAACCGGTAAAGACTCCTTCTCACCTAAATAAGCATATTTAAGATGAGAGGGTAAAATTTTGAGATCTGATTCAGGCGGAGAAATGATAGAAGGAGGGATCATTGAGTGATTTTTGGATTTACAAAGAAGCTCAGAGCCTGTGAAAGATACAGACTCGGGTAGAGAAAAGTCAAGAGTGCGGGACTCAAGTGTAGAAAAAGTGTCATCACTAAGATCTTGTGTGAAATCAAACAGAGATGTGGTAATGTCATCGAGATCAGTAAAGCAAAGTTCCTCAGCTCCACAACTATCGAGAGCGATCTCATGGACAGAGCACACATTTAAAATATGAGCAGAGGGTTCTGATGGCTGACTTCCAACTTTGTAGATATTTAGTTCAATGGTCATATTTCCAAATGATAAGTTCATTGAACCATTTCTACAGTTTATAACAGTGTTAGAAGTGGCAAGGAAAGGACGACCCAGAATCACCGGAATTTGGCCCCGAGGGTTTGCTACAGGCTGTGTGTCAAGCACAATGAAGTCTACAGGGAAAACAAATTCCCCGACCTTTATCAACACATCCTCTAGTTCACCCCTTGGTTTGGTGATTGAACAGTCTACCATCTGGAGAGTGCAGTGAACAGGTTTCAGCTCTCCAATCCCTAGTTGCTCATATACAGAATATGCAAGTAGGTTAACACTTGAGCCAAGGTCTAAAAGAGCATGATTTATGTTTTTACCCCCAATAGAAATCGATATTGTAGGACATCTTGGGTCCTTTCGTCTCTTTGGTAGCTGGGGAATAAAAGCAGTGCTAATATTATTAGACATAAAGACCTTCTTCGGCGCTTGAGTCTTCCTCTTCCTAGTGCACAAGTCCTTAAGAATTTTCGTATAAGCGGGGACTTGTTGAATCGCATCTAAGAGAGGGATGTTGATGTTAACCTGTTTGAACATTTCTATAATTTTCTCCATATGAGGACTCGTTCTGTTACCCCTTAACCGGTTCGGGTAAGGAGCTTTCGCAATAAGCGCCGGGTCCATCATAGGAGAAGGAAGAGGGGGTAGACGAGATCCCAAAAGAGGTGTGGGGACCGTCTGTGGAGAACTATAAGGGTTGGGTTGAGGTGTTGAGCTTAGTGGGAAATGGAGAATAGGCTCACGAGAAGGTGGTGGGGTAGAAGAACAAGGATCAGAAGTAGAAGTGTGTGTGTGAGGAAAGGTCTCAGCCGGGGTGTTGAAATGATTTCCAATATCATCAACTTCTTCCCCAACATGGTTGTTCAGCACTCTTCCCAATCTCAATGTTGTGACGGCATTTACATTGTAATGCCCAGGATTCTGTAGGGGTTGAGAGCGAAGTTTCCCTTTTTCTCTCGCACTCATTTCGGCTTTAAGTCGTGCTATTTCAACTTTCATCGATCTGATACTCTCAGCTTGGGACGCTGAGTTTTTCTTTATCTCACTGACGGAAGATCTAACCTCAGCCGAAACCTCTATGAAATTTGATAAAAGTGATTTCATGGTTTGAGTGAATTGAGAGAACTCGTCAGAACAGGTCATAGGATTAGACTGTGCAGGAGTGTTGACCTGGTTTTGGAAATTCTGTGACTGGTAGGGGTGCTGAGTGGGTTGAAGGGGTTGCTGTGGTGGAGGAAGAGCCCTTTGAAAATTATTTTGGCTTGGAACTGTGTTTTGAGATTGGTTTTGGTTCCAAGCAAAATTCGGGTGATTCCTCCAACCCTGATTGTACGTGGAAGAATATGGATCGTTTCTAGGTCTTTGAAATGCGGCATTAGAATGCTCGTGACCTTGAAACGCAGAGTTTAATGGACATTCTTCCGTTAAATGAGACGGATCAGAACAGCACCCACAAACAGTTTTGGGGAGCGACACTGGGTTTAGGGAGGCTGCTGCAAATTTGTGTTCCATAGCGTCAAGCTTCTTTTGCATTGCTGCCATCTCAGCTCGAACGCCTATGGACACATCTATTTGGTGTACGCCACCCCTATTCAATGGTTGGATTCCACTCTCCCACTGTAGTGATTTTTCAGCGAACTCTTCTAAAAACTTCTAAGCTTCCCCATCATCCTTGGTCATAAAAGTACCTTGACACATGTTTTCAAGGCTCTGTTTAGTGTTTGGGTTAATGCCCTCATAGATGATTCGGCAAAGATCCCATCTCGGGATGCCGTGATGAGGACACTGAACCAAAAGATTCTTGCAACGCTTAAAGCATTTTGAAAATGGTTCAGTAGGGAGCTGGGTAAATTGATTCAGTTCGCTACGGATTCGAGCTGTCTTTTGCATTGGGTAAAATTTCTTAAGGAATGCCGCGACGAATTCTTCCCAATTCGTGATAGAGTGTGCGGTAGTATTATATAGCCACTTCTCGGCTATATCGCACAAAGTAAATGGAAGAAGTCGTAGACGCATAGTATCCACTGAAAGTTGTGACGTACCCATCATTGCGCATACGTTTTCAAATTTGGTAATGAAAACGTAAGCGTCCTCAGTCTCAAGTCCGTGGAATTTGGGTAGAAGATTGATATATTGGGGCTTAATCTCAAAGTTATCCCCGTTGGCTGGTGGTGTGGATAAGCAGGTCGAAAGAGGACCTCGAATAGGGTAGCATCTCTCCTGGAGAAAGATGCGGGGTGGATTTTGCGCACCAACGGACGGCGGCAGATTAGGGTTAAAGAAATTCGATGGAGGTGGATCCATCGATATGGGTGTGATAGTGGGTAAAGGAAAGGTAAATGTAGAAATATCGACTTCGGAGTCGATAAAGGGTACGCGGACTAAACGGGCACTAGAATCCCGTGTCCAGCCTATCTTGTACTAAAAAGGGTTAGTACAAGTGGCAGCGTGACTTAATAATTAGGGGTATGAATGAATGCGGTGTTTGCTTTGAAAATAGGACGAATTTTTGAAAAAAATGATGCAACACAACAAATGCAGCACATAAAACCCTAATTCTAGGGGTCGCCTAGGTCAGATCTCTAGACCGCTCCTAACTGCCAGAAGACAAGTCGCAGGATAGAATTCTCCACTGCCTCTTTGTCTCTCTTGTGGCCAGGTAAGTGGGAGGTTCTCCACTACGTAAGTAGTGTGCCTAATTAAATAACCACTAGCTTTCGACACACTTGCCTAGACACCACAAGAGAAACGCGGATAAGCAATGAATTACCCACGGCCTTCTTCTATCCTAAGTGAGCACGACGGTCCTTAGAGTCATCTCTAGATTTATTTTAGTTAATTGGGGTAAATGCGGATGCAAGTTTTGCGATTTTCGGGGCTTAGGAAGGGTAATGAACTCCCCACCTAATTTGGATTTGGCCGGGCCCCTTAATATCCGTATTAGTTATGCAAACAACCAAGAAACAAAAACACGCACAAATTTAATTTTGCTATTTTGCACGCTACGATTTTTGCAAAGAAGCCTGCAGAAATTTATTAGTTGGAGCTAAAAAGAGGAGAGAGGAGAAGGTAAGAAGGTACCTGAGAAAATTTGGCACAGAGAAGCCTTGAAGAGGATGCGGAACCACCGCACTTTGGTACTTAGACCGCGGAAACGCGGTTGGGTAGTGAGATCTCTGCACAAAAATTCAGCAGGGAGCTTCTGTAGACTCCCTCAGCTCTCTGGTATATCTCAAAAATTATTTCACTTTCACAGCAAGCTCCAGATCTCCTTGTAATAAACTACAACAAATCGTTTAGGGTTTGTGCGAATTTTGATCTCAAAAAATGTAATGAAATAAATCTTTCAATTCAAACTTCAATATAAAACGAATTAGCGCGCGATCCCCGGCAACGGCGCCATTTGATTGTATGTTTTTCTTGATTATGTAAGTATCGAATCAAATGATCCCCGATACCGTTTTCATTTGATTGATAAGAGTTTCACGTTGTGTCGGTATTTAGAAAATTGTAAAGAAATCATAACAAAAAATATTTGACTGCAATCAATAACGGTGTCAGATGTAGCTCATTAGTGAATGCGGATCGTCCACAGGGATTGCGCGATTCGTTCGTATTTTGATTTGTTTGAATTGAAAAGTTAATAGAAAAGAAAAGAAAACATGATTCAAGATTTTATCAAATGTTTCAAGTGTCACTATTCTAATCAAGAATCAAGAAAATGATAAACATCAAGAATCGAGTTTCGATAGAATTCCAATCACTTAGGGTTTCAAGATTTGTAGTAAAGGCTCGTAGGAATCGATTAGATTGTAGATGTGATGAAGATTAGAAATCAACGTTTCTTATCCATTAGCGAATTGATGCTAACACGATGTCGATTGATCGAGGTTTAAGGATCTCGCGAAGAATTAGGGTTCTTCGTCCTATCCTTTGTCCTTTCAATGAATCACATTCACTAGATAGCTTCTTGAAAATCCAATGATCGATCGTTCATTCTCTAGATCGTGCGAAAAGAATCAAGAACCCATTTCATATCGATCATTCTATTTTCAAGAATTTACAATCGCTATAGGACTTAAGAAAACGTTTAAAGCTTTATCAACATCATCATTCTACGATCATCTCGATTCCTCCACGATTGGAGTTTATTCACACATCATCGCGAAGAATACATTCAAGAATCGAAATGAAATCATGATGCTAAAATTAAAATGTAAACAAGTTTAAAGAATCTTCACCTTTATTACATCAACAAGAAGTTACAACTCTCAAGAATTACAAGAGGAAGGAACTTTGCTCTTCGAATCTTGCATCGCTCGGCTTCTTGAGTCTTGGATCGCTTCAATCTCGTGCTCCGATGAAGTCCGGCTTTGCTTCTAAAGGGTTGTAGAAGACTTGCTTGGCTTGAACTCCATGAATCTTGAAGTGGGTATTTGTGGATTGGATTAGGGTTAGGGTTTTGAGGTGGTTGTTGTTGGGTAGATGAAGAACTAGGGTTTCTAATACTCAACAACAATGAATTTTCTCACAATGAATCAATCCCCTCACAAATTGAATAATCTTTTACAAGTGAGTCTAGGGTCCTATTTATAGATTTTCCAAACCCTAGGTTTTGAGTTTGAAATAACAATTCCTTCCAAAAGTTTGTTGAAAGGCTTCTAGAAGTAGGTAGTTAGGAGCTTAGCTTAGGGTTTAAGCTAGGGTTTAGGGGGAAGGTTCTAGAATGAAAGGCTAGTTTAGTGTAGATCCCAAGGCTTGCTGATCTGGCAGAATGTTCTGGAGCTTTCTGGAACTTGTATAGGTTTCCTGAGGTGTACACACTGAGGGAAGAGTTGTGGTGCCAAACAGATGGGTTGAAGAGGCAAGACCGCCGCGGAACCGCGACACAAGACGGCTTAGGCCGCGGTTCCGCGGCCAATTTGGCTCCTTGGGGCTGCATCTTTCTGGTGTTGGCTTATGATGTCTTCTTCTGTATTTTATGATATGTTGAATCCCTAAATGCCTTTTAGATCATTACCAGATTCCAAATCCTTGAGTTGGCGTATCTTTTAGCAGCCTTGTTCTGTAATTTTTGACCGATCTTCTGTAATTTTCTGCACGAACTTCGAAACACAAGTTGCGATATATAGGAATGATCCCATGCTATGAAATGCAGTCAATTTTCCTAGAAATGCCGGTTTTAAGGTCTAACATATGTAATCTGATATTTTACGACTGTTTTGCTAATATGTGCTATATGAATGCCGAACACTTCTATATGAATGCAAATGATAGGGAAATTGCTGGTTAAAAGATGCAATATTTTCGACTAATCAATCGCCGGAGCTCCTTAGATGACGCGCCGACGACAGTCATCTCCTGCAATCCAGTGAGTAAGTCTCCTTCGTAAATCCCCTCCATTCTCTTACTTTCTTCTTGCTTCGTTTCCATGCATCTCTTGTCGATTACAATATTTATTGTTTTCTGTCCTGCCGGAATCCGACCGTGCCGGCGACGGTTCCCGACGTCCCAGCGAGGACCTCTGACCCGCGTGATTCCACTGTTCGTCGTTTGGGTTCTTTCCGTGAACCGTGCGCGCGTCGCGATTTTTCCCCGCCGACGCGTAACGTTCCGTTTTCCGTTCCGCTACCCGTTGAGGCAAGTAAAACTTGCTACATGCTAATTAATATATTACATATACATTTTATGGCTCATTAAACCCGTAGTCTAACCTTAGTACCATGATTTTCCTTTTCATGCTCGATGTCGCGTTATATCATTTTATTTTCCAAACTTGAAACCTACCGTGTGCATTTACTTTATTAAACTCAATAACCACATTTATATGTTTAAATCACATTTTAACTATTGACACGGCCTATGGTATTCTCTATATAGTTTTGCTCCATCGGACACTCATGTGCATTTTAACCTGTTTTAGCTAGAATTTCATCCGGTGAACATATTTATATATCAATGCATCCCTAAAATTTCTTAATACCTGATAACATGAGTAAACATCCATTTTAGTTATGCTGTAGTTAAGTAATGTTGACACCATCCCTTAAACGCAAAGTGATAACCATGCAGGTAATGTGACCGTGGATGGATATTTTCTACCCACAGGTAGCATGGTTGGCTATGTCACGTGCCCAATTTAGCGTACTCTGGGAAGTGGGGCGTGACACTTTCTTTCTAGGCCCTTTTCTTCTGGTCGGGCCGGTCTGCTCGAGGGAGGTCGCGTTCACCTCGGACTCCAGTTGAACCTTGCGCTCGGTCCACACCTTGACTTCGGCCATGGTCTTAGGCTGCGCCAACGCGAAGGAGTGCAACCACTCTTTGTGCCTAAGACCGGATCTGAGTGCCGTGATGACGGTCTCATCCCGGTGCTCAGGGACCTCGAGGAGGGCATTGTAGAAGCGGGAGATGTAAGCTTTGAACGTCTCTTTGTCCCCCCTCTTAATTGTGAAGAGGTGGTCGACATGCGCCTCTGCCGACGGTTCCCGACGAAATGACCGAGGAACTGAGTAGCCAGCTCATCAAAGGTCGAGATTGAGCGAGGCTCGAGTCCTCGGAACCAGTCCCGACCAGAGTGGGTGAGGGTGGCTGGGAAGGCCCTGCACTGGGCGGCATCAGAATGATCCTGGAAGCTCATCCCCGCGGTGAAAGCGTTCAGATGGTCTTTCGGGTCGGTTTTCCCGTCGAACGGAGTGACCTTCAGGGCCTTGTTGTGCGAGGAGACGCGGATAGCGAGCAGTTCCTCGATAAACGTCTTGGTGAGCGAATCGGCGGCGTACTTATCCCCGTCGCTTGAGAGGTGTCCTTCCCGACGCATGCCCACGGTCTTCTTCTCGAGGGTGTCGAGACGGCCGTGGTACCCCGAGGATTCAGCTCCTGGCGATCCCTGGCTTCTTCTGGGGGAGACTTGTGTCTGGGCGCGGCCACGGTTCCTCTCGATGAGGTTCCTCAGATCCCCGGACGAAGTGGCCCCCGAGCCGTCGTGGCGAGCCCTTTCCGTGCGACCTCGTCGAGGGAAGGGGTGTCGATCATGCCTGTGGACATGCGAGGTGACCGACATCTCCCCAGGGGGTAAGGATTGCGCGGAGGCTCAAGGAAATGCGCTCTGGTGGCGGATCTCAGGGTGGAGCCCTGGGGCGCCCAACGGGCCTCAGGGAGTACCGGCCCATGAGATCTATGGCCGGGGGTCACAGCCTGCCGGTGGTCAACCGTGCTGACGAGGGCAGAGCCCTCTGGAGGCGGGGGAGCGGCGACCTGGGGCCTAGGTCCGGCCGTTTGGACGCGGACGAGCGCCTCCATGAGGGACTGTAGCCGATCTATTCGGCTGGCGAGGGCGTTGATGATGGTCGCCGGGGGAGGTTCGTCTATGCCTCCGGTGAGGGGGATGCAGCGGCTGGTACCCGAATCTTCAAGGTGATCGCTGGCCATGCGGATGGAGATCGGAAGGCCAACTTTGTGTTTTGTGGAGTCTCGATTCCCACAGACAGCGCCAACTGATGGAGGTCCTTTTCGGGTCTCCGTCAGATGTTGTCTTCCGTCGATCTCCCGGTGGATTCTGGAGATGATCTTCTGTTGCGTGTGGGTCTCAATGGGTTTGAGAAAATTGGTGATTTGAGGAGTTTAGCGCCGAGTACCAGCAAAGAAGTCCCGGGATGGTTTGGTACCACCGAGGACCCTCCGACGATCAAGTTAGCACTAAATCCGAGCAGAGTAACGGCTAAGTGGAATAAAAAATGGCATACTTGACCCCTCTGTGATGGGGGTTTATATAGTGGCGGTAGCACGCAGCAGCAGGCGCGAAGATCTCGCCGGCAGTTACGCTCCCGACGTCACGCCTGCGTAAAGGGCGGATCGCCCATTAATGAGGATCGTGATGGCGTGGAACGTGGGATGTTGCTGGCGGAGAATCCGCGCATGGCGAGATTCGCGGAGCGGCGGTTACGCCTGCAAGTGGTGGAGTCGGTCGGTCGGAGGGACCGAGGAAGACTGCCTCGGCTGGGGAGTTCGGAGGTGAGCAAGTCTTGGACCAGTGGCAGCTCAGGGCGAGTTGAGAGGCTGAGGAAGCCAGTTTCAAAGGGGCTCTGAGGAGAGCCAGCCAGAGCTTGCGGGTCGGGTACACGGATGGCCTGGTCGGCCCCTGTGGACCGCTTATTCTGAGTTCTGGGACACGTCATCTGCCACGTGTCGTGATCCTGGAGATCACCGATGTTGAGCATCATCACTATTGTTGGTGTGATAAAAGGCGTATGTGCTTAGCTGATGATTTGCAGTTGTGAAATTTGTGATGTACCAATAATAGAGCTTTCAAATGAAAACTATGGAGAGAATAATTATATAGAGCGGCAAAGAGACAAATAGAAACAGAGATCGAGGTAAGGAAATTGCTTTAGAAAAAGACTTTAAAGATCTTAGATTCATGATCCCTATATATGTTATAATTATTACTCATATTTGCGGCTAAAATTTCATGCACCCTTCTTTTGTTGGTGTCCCCCTGTCCCCTCCTTTGTTTTTCCTCTTTTGAGGAATATGACAACAAAGTGAATATGTTAAAAAATAATAAGAAAATTATCAGAAATAAAAATAAAAGAAAATGATTGAGACTGTAGATTCGCCGTAGAAATAACAGACGAATTGAAGAACATAGAACCAAAATGAACATAACAACGCTTATATTTTTGGTGTGGTATGTTCTCTACTGTTATAACCAGAACTCTATGGATGTGGAAACCTAGATTAATAATAGAAATCAATGGAGAATATATATTTTAAAATATTAAGAATGTTCATATCATCGTTTTATAATTACTTGTATTTTTGCACGTGCGATGGGACACATGTATTAAAATAAAGGGTTGATGTGGATTTCTTCTTTATCTTAACTAAAAAAAATTCTCTGAAAGATTTATCATCATGACCGATAAAAGTCTTAAGGTTGGTTCCAAATTTTTTGTCCATGATACTAAAATATATCTATGTGCATCGCGTGATGATATGGATTATTTCAGGTTCAAAAAATTTTCTCCTATTTTGAATGTTTTTATTTCAATTAATTATGAGATCATCCATGACTCCTCTTCTTTTAGAGAAGAGATTGGAAAAATGTTTAGTAAATAATAACTAACCTTTTGAATTTTATCAACCTTAATGAATCCATACTAAAAGTTTTTTGTATCCATCTTGATTACATTTCTCATGAGATGTTTATATCTAAACCAAATATTTTGTGTTATCTTCTCAAATTTTCATATTATCATGTTAATTAACTTGGGTATATGTATACAACATGTGTTGGACAGTGCTAGATTGCAACTCGATGCAAAATGGTCAATAGAAGGGGAAAATGCTAGGTCTTCAAATCTTGTGAGTTTTCATATCTAAGCTATCCATGATATATACATCACGATGATGGTCGGATCAGTAAAAAACACAGCGGTTCGTGAGTTTGAGGAGTTGTGCTCATTTAAAAAAACGAGCAGCGACCTCAATTGATCGACAACCTAAATAACTTTTTTTTATTAAGGCAAAAGAAAAGCGGGATGAAGCCGTGGGTGTTTTTGTAGGGACGCTCATCAAATCAAAGGTGTATTTAAAGTTTTTTTTGACAAAGCTGGTCATGCACGATCCGTGTTGTATTGCATAAACGGCTGAAATTGAAATAAAATAAAAATCTTATATTTAAAGATATATTAATTTTCTTACAAAATCTTCACCACCGTAAATTACGTTAAAGACGGTGGATAAAAAAGTAAATTTCAAATCCAGCTTTGGAAAGATCTGCTTCAGTTTTTTAATGGCAGTTTATAAATGGTCCCAGTGGCTTGCCACGTGAAAGCCACTGCCTCGTAGGTTGTGCCACTGGCGTAGGTTAGCAGGCGGCGGGAATTAAACTACCAAAACCCAAAGTGATTATTTAAGCTTGACTCCATTAAATCTCTCACAAATCACGTTTTATTTCTAATTTCTTATTATCAAAAAATGCATGCATTATGAAATCTAATTATCTCCCATTCACAAAAATCATTCGCTAACTTAAAATATCATAAAACTCAAATAAATACTTCATGATACAAGATAATACTGGCTCTAACTAAAATACTGAAAAAAAGATCTAAACAAACAAAAACAAGAACAAAATGCCAAAAGATTTAATGTGACTTCTCACATGCAATTGAATCAAAACCGCACACATGTCGCCATCGTTCACGGCCTTCTTCTTCGCTTTGCTCTTGTCTCTTAACCCCTTTTTTTCCTTTCAAACTTAAAAACCCTCTGTTTTCCTGCATTTTGTGTTTATTTTGAATTTCCAAGCATCTGGATCTCAAAAAGTTGCGATTTTGTTTTCTGGGTTTGATCCAATTTCCTCATTACTCACTTGGGTTCTTAGATCTCAAGTTCTACTAGACTTTGAGTAGTTTTAACCAGAAGAGAGAAGGCAATGGTACTTGGAACTATAATGGATTCTCAAATCGCGGGTTTAAAAAGCAGCGCTTGTTTCAAAGAGAGAGATGTTGGGATAAAAAGTAGTGGGATTTTTGGCCAAGGATTGAAGTTTGGTTTCAAGAATAATATTAGTTTGAGAAGAGAATTGGAGAAGGGTTTTAAGAGGAAAGGTGGGGTTGCATTCTCTGTTCTCACCTCAGATGTTCACAAGGAAAGTGCGGTAAGTGTTCCTCCTAAAAAAAAGATTTGATTTTTTGCTTCCTTTTTGGAATCTAAAGAGGAAAATATATATATTTTTCTCTTAGAGAATCTAAATTAACCTTTTTAGGAATATTCTGTAACACATGTATAATGAGTGGAAAATTGAAGTGCAAATGGAGGTAATTCTGTAATATGTTTTCCCTTATTTAATCATATAACGTGATTTGGGATTAGTTGCATTCTGCAAATGGGTCATGCTGTTTGTAATTTAGAAGCATTTTTTTTAACAAGCAAGATTTGAGTTTATATTTTACAATGATAATAATTGAACTCATTGAGTTGAAAAACTTTTTAATTGAATCACAATTTTAGATTTTATCGAGTTATTGTTAGATCCTGATGTGTTGCCATTTGTGCAGTAAAAACATGCTATTAGAAATTCTTAAGAACCACAATGTTTTGTGAATTTTCATAGAATTGATTGTCACTAAATATCAAAAACAGTAAGTTGGTTCCTTTATAATTTCATCGGGGTATCTAATTCTGGAGTAATTGATGGGATGCAATTTTCAAATATGTTGAAATTTACTAGTTTATCGTTTCTTGATTTATTTGCTGTTTCTTCAGGTGTTTGAGGCGCCAGTGTTTGAGCCTGAGAAAGCCGACCCGAAGACTGTAGCTTCAATCATATTGGGGGGAGGGGCAGGGACCAGGCTATTCCCTCTTACTAGCCACCGAGCCAAACCCGCTGTAAGAATTTTATCTTGTATTTTTTTTCTCAGTTTTAAAATTTATTAGAAGACGCTACCGATTATTACTAAACAAGGAGATTGCAAACCACAAATTTTCTTAGAACCTCAATGGATTGAATTAAACTGATCTTAACCTATGAATTTTCTGAATATCATTTGGAACAAAAAAAAGTGGTTATATGTATATTAAATACCTTTTTTGGAGGGCGGGGGCGGGGGTGGGGGTGGGGGTTGTATTATGCAAGCATTAAATTTCGTGTTGCGCGTAGAAATATGAGAGTTCATTTACAGCAAGTGCCCAAGAAGTGTTGTAATTTATTTAGTGACTTCTCTTCTCTGGTTATTTTCAGAGCATTAAATGTACAAGGAATGAAGTCCCGTCTTCAAATTTGAAGACTTATAATCAATGCTGTTCAATGTAGGTACCTATTGGAGGATGCTACAGGCTTATCGATATTCCTATGAGCAATTGTATCAACAGTGGAATAAACAAAATATTCGTCATGACCCAATTTAATTCAGCGTCTCTCAATCGCCACCTTGCCCGTACTTATAACTTCGGAAATGGTATCAACTTTGCAGATGGATTTGTCGAGGTACACCTATCTGTTATAAAATTATCTAGCATTACTAAAAGAAATTAAAGCATGATATCAGTCTATAAAAAACATCGATAGCTTATATGTTTTATTTTTGGGCCAAATGCAAGGGCATAATATTTAAACAGAACGCTTACAATGAGAAAATTAGATGCTTTTGCGCTTGCCTTGCCTAAAAATTGGTGTTTCTGATGCTTGTGAACTAAAGGAACTATTCAATGGGTACACAAATAAGTGGTCCTTTTATTCGATGTAGGTTTTGGCAGCCACACAAAGACCGGGGGAAGCTGGAATGAATTGGTTCCAAGGTACCGCAGATGCTGTGAGACAATTCACTTGGGTCTTCGAGGTTAGTGCATAGTTTTTGATACTGTGCTCATTTAAAAGGAAACGATTAAATATTCCATCCATATAATTACTTAGTTGTTTTTGGTTCACACAGGATGCCAAGAATAAGAACATCGAGCACATCTTGATTCTGTCTGGTGATCACTTGTATAGGATGGACTATATGGACTTTGTGCAGGCATGAAATAGCTCTCGTATACTTAGTTTCTTCATGTCATTTAATATTTTGTTTAATGATTGTTCATTAGTTTAGCTAAACAAGGTCTAATGATATGTTATCATGTTTGCAGAAGCATATTGATACTGGTGCAGATATTACAGTTTCGTGTGTCCCTATGGATGATAGGTATGTATAAGCGTGCTCCTTGCGTCTCGATTTATCATTAAAAGTGTTCAAAATGGAAAACTGATTTTTGGTCGATTTAGGGTATAAATTCTCAACCTGCTCCTTTGCTCTAACAATGAAAACTGTAAAATAATTGCTATCAGCATAGAGGCTGTCTTATTCATAAGTGAATTCATTTCACTCAATATTCTAGCTGGAGATCAATCATTATGGAATCAGATATTAGAATAGGGTAGGTCACTAGGAGAGGGAAAATAAAATGAAGAGGAAGTTTCAGTTGATGAATGATGTTAGCTTGTAGTTGACACATTTCTGGTTAAGAATGCATTTTGCAATTGTTTATAAGTTGGACCTTTTAACTTTTTGATAAATATTAGACGTTAATGCATACTTAATAAAAGTTATAAGGATGACAAATTTGTAGTTAATAGAGCGACGAGAAATTAGAGGTAGGACTACATTGATATAGAACATGACAGGTAAATTTAGCTGTTAATTTTAACATGATTATTCCATAAAAAGAGCTAGATGAAAAAGAAAGAAGACGACATACATAGCCAAGCCAAGCTTGAAAGTTTGAAAATAGCTTGCAATTTAAGAGCATGCTTTGTCCTTGTTCATTTTTTTTATAGATGTCAGAAGATCATTTAGCTCGTCGTCTCTTACACTTAAGCCTGCTGCTTAAATTGCGAAGTCTCTTTTATCTTCGTGTTTAGACCTCCCTAACTTGTACTACTTTTCTAAAAGCCGTGCTTCCGACTATGGGTTGATGAAAATAGACAAGACAGGCCGTATCATCCAATTCTCCGAGAAACCTAAGGGTGCCGACTTAGAAGCCATGGTAAGTTTATAGTCATAGTTTATATATTTATTTATTAAAGCCATCTAATAAGAAATTAGAGGAAGAAAAAACATTTATTAACAAAAGGAATTGTTTGCTGAAAATACAGAAAGTCGACACCACTGTTTTGGGACTATCTCGTCAAGAAGCAACAGAATTTCCATTCATCGCATCGATGGGAGTCTATGTCTTTAAAAGAGACGTCCTTTTAAAGCTTTTGAGGTAAATTGCATGTTTTTTGAACATTGTTTTTATATGAGGGACTACTACAATTTTCATGTCATCTATTTATAGGTGGAGGTATCCGACATCAAATGACTTTGGATCCGAGATTATACCATCAGCAGTGATGGAGCACAATGTACAGGTATATTTAGCTCATTTATTTTACATGATTTACTCAGTTATATTAATTTTTTTTTTTAAATTCCGGAGTTAATAGATAATATTATATCTTGGCAGGCATATTTGTTTAATGATTATTGGGAAGATATTGGGACAATTAAATCGTTCTTTGATGCAAACTTGGCTCTTACAGAACAGGTTAGTTATACCATATTGTGTAATACTTTTCGGTAGTGTTATGTGGCTGATCAAGGTTTTGTTTTCTCCTGGTGCAGCCTCCAAAGTTTCAATTTTATGATCCCATGACTCCCTTCTTCACATCACCTCGATATTTACCCCCTACTAAAGTAGAAAAATGTCGGGTATGTTGATGAGAAAAAAAACTTGGCACGTTGTATTAACCATTTTGTTTTGCATTTCCGTACATCTTAGAGCTTATGTGAATTCTTATTTCTAATTTCTTTTTTTGGCAGATTATCGATGCAATAGTCTCACATGGATGCTTCTTGCGCGAATGCAGCGTCGAGCATTCAATTGTTGGAGTTCGCTCACGTTTAGAATATGGTGTGGAACTGAAGGTGAGTACCAGAACTAGATTAATCCAGATTTTCTTCTCATGGAGCTTCCCCACCCCCCCCCCCCCCCACCCACCCCCCCACTCCCAAATATAACATAGACTTAAAACTTGGGTTATGTTTCACTTTACTCAGAAAAAATCCAAATCCTTTAACGAACTCATTCTTTCTTTTCCCCCATAGATACGCCCTTAACATAATAAACGCGACTCCTGTTCTTAGGTCTTGTTCCTTTTCCATAATGTGCATGACTATTATGAGATCAAAATGACGAGGCTAAAAATACAAACTCAAAGTTCATGTAGAAAGTACTTAAATGAAACCATAAGGGGTGTTGAACTTTTATTATTGGTGAAATATGTTTAATATATTTTTCTCCCGGAAAGCACAGGATACAATGATGATGGGCGCTGACTATTACCAAACCGAATTGGAAATCGCATCTCTGTTGGCTGAGGGTAAGGTTCCCATTGGTGTAGGACAGAATACAAAGATCAGGTAATTTTTTTTCCATATCAATGTTATTTATATATGCACGCAAAATTGAAGGACTTGTCTCCAAAAGTTACTCAATACCGTAGCTCATGTTGTCTATAGAAATTGCATCATCGACAAGAATGCCAAGATCGGAAAAAACGTCGTCATTGCAAATAAAGATGTAAGTCCAACGTACCTCTTGTTTATCACTTGGGTATATTTATTATAATAAGGAAACACATGATTTTTTTCTTTGTTTTTTATTATTATATCAGGGTGTTGAAGAAGCTGATAGGCCTCAAGAAGGTTTCTACATTCGATCTGGGTTAACTGTGGTTCTTAAAAATGCGACCATTAAAGACGAGACCGTCATATAAGCAACTCAAACATTGGATTTGGGTGATTGGCTTGCTGGTGAAAAGTAAAAGACGCGCGAGGAGATCATCATATGCTGTAAAGCTTTTCAATGTACAGGCTGAGTCCTGATCCAGAAACTTGTGTCTGTGCATTGAAACAAGCAAGCATCATGCACAGCTGAATCCTATATGTAAAATATAATCTGATACTGCACCTCTGTTTATAAATAAGTTACGGCTGGAACTGGAACATACAATGAAGTTATATACTTTTTCTATTTAATTATATATTTAGCAGTCTTTCTTTTTCGGGCTTAATTCCGAAAAACTACCAAACAATTTGGCGCAATTACGAGAAACTACTATGTTTTGAAAGTTATGTGGTAGTTATTTTATAAATATTGCCGACGTGATACCTTATGGTAGTTTTTTGTAGTTTGAAAGTTTTCTCGTAGTTTTTTGTAGTTTTTGAGAGTATTTAGTGATTTCTCGTAACCATATCCGAAGCATTTGGTATTTTTTTGGAAGCAAGCTTTTTTTTATGTGACCCTTTTAGAAATCGAACCGGGCGATTCCTATTTTGGAAAGGGAAGTTATACCATCTGAGAAGGCCTGGGTAAACTTGATCACATGTTCTGAGTATGTTTGGAAAATGAGAATGTGTAGCTGCATTTTTATGTTTAAAATTGATGATGATAATTCCATGTTTATTTTGTTGGATACGGTGGCAAATGCGCCGGGGCGGCACAAATGCGCCGGGCGGCCCGTTGCCTTGCCCGGCTGCATTGTTGCAGGCCTGAAACAGCTCGAATAATGGCCCGGCCCGGCCTAAAGCCGGGTTCGGCTCGGCTGAAACAGCCCGACCTCCCGGCCGGGCCATGAGCCTGGGTCCGAGCCCGGTTCGGGCCGGCATTGTGAAATTAAACGGTGGTGTTGGGCCGTTGGGAATTTCTTGAGGCGAGGAATTAAAAAAAAATGAATTAAGGGGGGGCGGGGGCGGTTGGGAATTATTGGGGGGATTTTTTAAGGCAATTCGATTGCCTTTTTTTATTGGTGGGGATGCCAAGGGGAGTGAATTTTTAAATTTTCGGCCCTGGTCTAAGGCAGCTGTCAAAATTTGAATTTTTTCTAAAACCCCCTCATTCAAAATTCTATCACGCCCATTCCCCAAATCCAAAAGTCCATAAATAACTCCATACACTTCTCATTTTCATAACAATATAATCTTCAATTGTATTTTTTTTAATTTTTTTGGCAATAGATAAGATTTGCTAACTTATGTCCCTCATCAAAATAACTTTAAATCAATAAAATATTTATGTCTGACCCGGAACCTAAACAAGGTTCGGGGAAAAGACCTATTTTTTTAAGAAAAAAATTATTGAAATTGGAATCGGGCCGGCCCGACCCAAGCCAGGCCTAGGGCCAGTCTGGGCTCAGGTTTAGGGCAAACATGCCGGCTCGAGGCCCGGTCAACACGGGCTTGGCCCGGCCCAAGGACTGGCCAACCCCGACAGGCTCTAGGCCTGGCCAGGCCTACCCGGCCTGTTTGCCACCCTGAGATACTAGTTACATTCATGCAACAAGTTCTTTTATTTTCAGATTAAGTATTTGTAGTTGTTTTATTTTCATTAGACTACATAACCATAATGATTGCTGGATTGGAAATCAAAATGAGTTAATTGATCCAGCAGTTTAGCACTTCCAAACTGTTTTTTCCTCTCAATATAAAGATAGTTCAGTATGCATTTCAAATATTATTCCTTACCTGGTTACTGATTCAGATAACACCATTCTCACATCTATTCCCTCAGCTGATGAAATCAAAGCAGCAGTTAGCTGTATGGATTTTGATATTGCTCTTGGTCGAGATGGATACAATGGGAAGTTATGTAATTTAACATGAGATATCATCCATAATGATCTTCAAGAAGCTATTTTTTCCCCTTCAAGAATAGCTGCATACCAAATTCGGTGAATTCTACAATTATATGCTTCATCCCAAGAAAATCAAACTGCACCAAAATTACTGACTATAGGTCTATTAGTCTGTACAACTTTTTCTACAAAATTTTCACTAAGATAATATCTAGCAGGCTTGCAAAGGTGTTGCCAAAAATTATTTCAGAGGAGCAAGGGGCTTTTGTAAAAGGCAGAGAAATGACTGAAAATATTGCTTTGGCCTAAGAAATTACTCAAGATTCATGCAAGAAAGCTAGAGGTCATTACCTTGTTCTAAAACTTGATATGGAAAAAGCATTTGATAGAATGGAATGGCCTTTCATTTTTCTTGTTTTGAGAAATTTTGGTTTCTCTTTGTAATTTATTAAACTGATCAAAGGATACCTGACAACTCAACATTTCTCTGTAAGTATGAATGGTCAATTGGAGGAATATTTTTCTGGTTCAAGAAGAGCTAGGCAAGGCGATTCTTTACCATCTGCTCTTTTTATTATTGTCTCTGATTATCTAAGAGAGGGATCATGAATTTACCTGAGCAAAACAAGATTGTTCCTTTCAGAACTAGAACAAATGTCATTCATGTTTTCCACCTTCTTTATGCTGATGATACCATTATCTTTACAAATGGTAATAAAAAAGTTGTTTTTTTTTTACTTCTTACATGAATATGAGTCTATATCTGGACAAAATGTTGACAGGCAGAAGAGTGTCTTTTACACAGGAAAAGACTGTCCCCCCTCTACTGCAGCACTGCATCCTCCTTCTAGAAAGTGATTGACATAAATAAAGAATCTTGTCCAATTGTTTACCTAGGGGGTCCTGTATGTCAGGGGAAATGCAAAGTCTCCTACTTTGAGCCTTTGATTGAAAAAATTAGTCAAAAGCTATAAGGATGGCAATCCAAGCTTTTATCTCTTCAACCTGGGAGTCATGCCTTAATCACCCGTGTTCTCATGTCCATGCCAGTTCATATCCTTGCCTCCTGTAATCCACCTGCAACCACCATAAATAGAATAACCTCAAAATTTTCTGGAATGATGACATGAATGTCAAACATCACCATTCGGTGTTCTGGGAGAATATTTGCAAACCTCAAATTGAGAGTGGTCTTGACATAAGACTCCTTAAGAAAGTTGCTAAAGCATATAATATGAAGAAGACTTGGAAATTTATTAGGGAAGACAGTTTATGGACGAGGTATATGTTGAACTTTAGTTTGGTTAAGACAGAATTAAAAGTTTTGAGGCGTGTATGATACACTTTCCGAAAAGTGATATTGCCCCCACTATGGGAGTACAGTAGAAGGCAATCACTCCCAAGATACAACAAAGCCCTTGAAATTCTCTTAGAAGATAATGAGAAGAATATATCTTAAATGTGAAGAGTATGACATAATTTATAGACTTGAACAGACACAACCGTTAGTTCTGTTCAGACAATCTTTGAATCTGAAATTCAAAATGTCAACTCTGTTACTAAGTCAACCCAAGATGCCCAAGTGCCTCATCAAAGACAATAGTAAATAAATGTTATAAGCCTGCTAGAAATCAGGCCCACTTGGCTCATTATTCACTTTATTCAAGTTATTACTTAAATATTGGGAGCTATTATAAAGACTTGGGTATTCGCCTCTCCATCCGACGTGGGACTATTTCCCACATACAAATGCAACCAATATATTCAAACCACTAACAATCCCCCACTAGTTTGTATACATTGGCTGCAACCACATCTCTCTCGTGACAAATATTATGCATAAAAAAAGGTATCTCTCGATTTAAACCTTCCATTAGTGTATATATATCAATCGTCTAACAAAGTTATTGGTGTCCGCAGATTAAACCAAAACTTTTATTATTAGAATTTGAAATACAACACACACAATATGCATCTTATTTTCTAAGCGCTTTATAACTGCTTTAGCACTATTATGGCCATGTGCTACTCTTGTACTTCATAAGCATTTATAAGAGAATACTTCATATCTCTTGTTGAAGCGGCACCACTTCTATGCTAATATAGGTGGAGTTTCCTTTATTATATCCCTGTTACTGTGGATATTTAAAAATTAAATAACTCCATTGAGAGCTTTCGCACATCCCCTTTATCGTAACAGACAGCACTAGATACTTATTTATATAAGAATGAGACGTCTAGTGCAATACATGCACATGACAGTAACTTGTTATTACCTATTGAACTATTAAAATTAGTTTTTACTAATTAAAGTTGGGTTACCATTACTGGTGCCAAATTGTAAATGTTTAAGTCCCATTCCAATTGACGCATTCTTTACCAAATCTCTAGATAATGCCTTGGTAAAAGGATCTGCTAAATTATTTGCAGATCTCACATAAACTATGGTAATTATTCCATTAGTTATTAATTCTCGAATATATTCATGCCTTAAGCTAACGTGTCTAGATTTACCATTATAAACATTATTATAAGCTCTAGACATAGTCGCCTCACTATCGCAATGCAAGGAAATAGATGTCATTGGTTGTGGCCACAACTCTATATCCAATAAAAAATTTCTCAGCCATTCCGCTTCCTTGCCGGCAGCAGCCAAAGCGACAAATTCAGATTCCATTGTTGAACGTGTGATGCAAGTTTGTTTCTTAAAGGCCCAACTAATGGCACCGCCTCCAATTGTAAATACCCAACCTATTGTGGATTTATTATCACTTGCACTTGTGATCCAACTTGCATCCGAGTAACCTTCTAGTACTACAGGATAATTAGAATAAAATAGACCAAACTCTTTTGTTCTTTTTAGATACCCAAGAACTCTACTGATGGACTTCCAATGATTAGTACTGGGTTTACCGGTATATCGTGACAATTTGCATACTGCAAAAGCTATACCAGGCCTTGTACAATGCATCGCATACATAAGGCTTCCAATAGCGCTAGCATATTCTAATTGTGCAATTACATTGTCACAATTCTCATTTAATTTCATATTCGGATCATACGGAGTAACACTTTCTTTAATATTAAGATGTTGGAATTTATTAAATAATTTCTTTATATAATGAGAATGGTTTAGCACAAACCCTTCACTATGTTTTTTCACCTTTATTCCTAAAATAGTATCTACTTCATTCAAATCTTTCATTTTGAATACTGAAGTTAAATACTTTTTTTTCATTTATTCCAATCATGTTTGTACCAAATATCAACATGTCGTCTACATAGAGACATATGATTACCCCATAATTCTGATTGAATTTGGAATATACACATTTATCCGCACTATTATGCTTAAAACCACTTGATATTATTGCTTTATCAAATTTCTCATGCCATTGTTTAGGGGCCTGTTTTAAACCATATAGCGACTTAGTTAATTTACAAACTTTGTTATCATTTTCAGGAAGTATGAAACCTTCGGGTTGTTCCATGTATACTTCCTCATTTAATTCACCATTTTAAAAGGCTGCTTTTACATCCATTTGATGCACATATAAATTATATATTGAAGCCAAAGCTATAAGAACTCTAATGGATATTATTCTAACCACAGGTGCATAAGTATCAAAATAATCTATGCCCTCCTTTTGTGTGAATCCTTTAGCCACTAATCTTACCTTGAAAGTTTGTATAGAGCCATCTGTATTTAGTTTTCTTCTAAATACCCATTTACACTTTATAGGCTTAGATCTTTGAGGCAAGTCAACCAATATTCAAGTATTGTTAAACATTATTGAGTCCATTTCGTCATCAATAGCCTCTTTCCAAAATGCAGTATCTCTTAATGACATTGCTTCACTAAATGTTTTAGGATCATCTTCGATATTAAGTAGAAAAGGTACTTTGTTAAGCACTTTGGTTCTATCTCTTTCAACGAGAAAGACTATTGAACGCGAATCAATAAAATCATGACCAAAAGATTTTTCTTTCTTGATTCTTTGACTTTTTCTTGGTTCAATATTTTCATTGCTTTCTCTTCTTTTCTCATTTGTAATTTTTTTAGAAGTTGCTGCATTTTCATCATTATACAAATTAGAATCAATATTGTAATGCATAAATTTATTTTCAAAAAATTCAACATGTATCGACTCAATTATGACATTTGATTCTAAATCTAGAAGTCGATATGCTTTAGAATTCTGTGCATATCCAACAAATATACTTCTAATGCCTCTCGGCCCTAATTTAGATTTATATGGATCAGTCACTTTATAATATGCTATGCACCCCCATACTTTAATATAGTTTAAATTGGGTTTTCTACAATTCCAAATTTCATATGGTGAAACATGAGTTTTCTTGGATGGTATTCTATTATGAATATAATATGCTGTTAAAAGCGCCTCACCCCAAAGATTAAAAGGTAATTTAGCATTTAAAAGCATAGCATTTACCATTTCAACTAAGGTCCTATTTTTCCTTTCGGCTAATCCATTGTGTTGAGACGTATAAGGTGCAGTTCTTTGATGAATAATACCATGCATTTCGCAGAATTGAGAAAAAGAATCAGAAAAATATTCTCCCCCTCTATCACTTCTAAGAATTTTAATCCTTTTATCTCACTGATTTTCTACAACTGACTTATACTCTTTAAATTTCTCAAATGCTTCATTTTTTGTTCTTAATAAATATATATATGTAAAACGAGAATGATCATCAGTAAAGGTTATAAAATATCTTTTTCCTCTTCTAGTTAATTGACCATTTAATTCACAAATATCAGAATGAACAAGTTCTAATAAATTAGTATCTCTTTCGATTTTAGGGAAAGGTTTTCTAGTCATTTTTGCTTCTACACAAATCTCACATTTATCATTATGATCATTTTGACATGCAATGTAACCATGTTTAGACATATACTTTAAAGAGCGAAAATTTAAATGACATAGTCTAGCATGCCACAAGGAAAAAGAATACTCAACAACATAAGCAAACATGCAATTTATTTCATTAATACTGAGTTTGAACATGCCATCACAGGAATATCCCTTTCCTACAAATATACCATTCTTCGATATTACAACTTTGTCAGACTCTAGAACAATTTTAAATCTCTTCTTGCACAACAGATTTGCAGATACAAGATTTTTCCTCAAATCAGGAACATGAAATACATTAAGCAGAGTAAGTTTCTGTCCAGATGTAAACTTCAATTCAACACTTCCTTTACCGAGAACTTTGGCCGAAACATGGTTTCCCATCAACACCTCTTCAGGTTCTTTCTGATCCGTATAGGTTTTGAACATTGCTTTGTTATTGCATACATGGATGGTTGCGCTAGAATCTAGCCACCAATCTGCAGTTTTAGTTACCGCAGCCATATGCAATTCCGTAATCATGCCTATCTGCATGTCAGAAACTATAGCAACAAGTTCTTTGACTTCATTTTCTATTAGATTTGCCTTGTTGCTATTTTCTGATCCGAAACCAAGTTTTTTTTCGGTATTTCTGAATTTGTAATCTTTAATATAGTGGCATTTCTTTCCACAGTTATAACAATGCCACTTGTTCTTTGCAAAATTAGATTTCTTAAAATTTCCCTTCTTCTGGACTTTGAAATTGTTCTGAAATTTTCTATGACCATTTTCACTGACATGATTCACCTTAGAGTTAGATTTAGAACTAAAAAAAATCATGTCACGTGCACGGTTCTCTGCCTCAATCTGTAGATGAGTCTGAAATTGCTCTATGGTAAAACTTTCAGAAGAGTGCAGAATTTTCTTTCTGTATTCATTCCAAGTAGGAGGAAGTTTAGATAGAATCGCTCTAACTTAAAAGGAATCAGGGACTTTAATTTCAAGTTCGCTCAGTTTAGAGACGGGTATTTGTAATTCATGCACTTGATCCATGATTGGCATGTCATCAGACATCTTAAATTCAAAATATTTAAGCGCTAGAAATTTATCCGTACCTTTCTTCTCATTTTTGTACTTTGTTTCAAAGGCGCTCCAGATTTCTTTTGGTGTCTTCATATTTCTGTAAAGATCATACAGACGATCGGTGAGGGAATTTAGAATGTAACCGCGACAAACTAGTTCGTCCTCTTCACGTTTGTTTTTTCTCTGTTCTGGCACTCTCGGCGCACTCTCGGCATCATTCGAAGTTGACACTGAATCTGGAATTGGCGGCAAGTTCGGATTGAGAACGTAAAATATCTTCAAGGCTGTCAACAAGAACACCATCTTGTCTTTCCATCTAGTGTAGTTGCTCCCATCGAATCGATCCAGTTTGATAACATTTTGGTTCTGGAAATGAACCTGCTTTGATACAAACATTGAAGATATTATTAAAAACTAATTTTAATATGACATTGCACATATATTGGTTGCATTTGTAATAACTTGAATAAAGTGAATATAATGAGCCAAGTAGGCCTGATTTCTAGAGGATGAGGAAAAGGGACGGACCGAGGAGATTAAGGCAGAAAATTTGGCAATGCTCTGAACACGAAAGTTTGCAGTTCAGCCCACTTGGACTCATTCTGCTAAAAATTAGGCCCACTTGGCTCATTATTCACTTTATTCAAGTTATTACTTAAATATTGGAAACTATTATAAAAGACTTGGGTATTCGTCTCTCCATCCGATGTGGGACTATTTCCCATATACAAATGCAACCAATATATTCAAACTACTAACAGTATATGCATGCAAAATACATAAAAAAAATATTCAGAGCCTATTATGAATTCCATAGTTTCTGCCAGCTGGAAGAAAATTTATCATTACATTCCTATTGTAAGTTCTCTGTCTAAATGGATAATTGGTCATGATAACATTGATTTCTGGAAGGAAGTCAAGTTATTACTTAGATATTGGAAACTATTATAAAAGACTTGGGTATTCGTCTCTCTATCCGATGTGGGACTATTTCCCACATACAAATGCAACCAATATATTCAAACTACTAACAGTATATGCATGCAAAATACATAAAAAAAAATTCAGAGCCTATTATGAATTCCATAGTTTCTGCCAGCTGGAAGAAAATTTATCATTACACTCCTATTGTAAGTTCTCTGTCTAAATGGATAATTGGTCATGATAACATTGATTTCTGGAAGGAAGTCTGACATGGTGACCGCCCTCTAATAGATTTGGTCTCTACATTGTTACTGATCTTCCTATTAACATAATCCTCTCTAATAAATGTTAGGATTTTACAGATAGTAAAATAAATGTTATAAGCCTGCTAGAAATCAGGCCCACTTGGACTCATTCTGCTAAAAATCAAGCCCACTTGGCTCATTATTCACTTTATTCAAGTTATTACTTAAATATTGGGAACTATTATAAAAGACTTGAGTATTCGTCTCTCCATCCGATGTGGGACTATTTCCCACATACAAATGCAACCAATATATTCAAACTACTAACAGTATATGCATGCAAAATACATAAAAAAAATTCAGAGCCTATTATGAATTCCATAGTTTCTGCCAGCTGGAAGAAAATTATCATTACATTCCTATTGTAAGTTCTCTGTCTAAATGGATAATTGGTCATGATAACATTGATTTCTGGAAGGAAGTCTAACATGGTGACCGCCCTCTATTAGATTTGGTCTCTACATTGTTACTGATCTTCCTATTAACAAAATCCTCTCTAATAAATGTTAGGATTTTACAGATATACGACACATTATTCCAGAGGATCTGCTTTCTGAAATTAAATGCAACAATTTTTGTTTAAATACTTCTCGTGATAAAAGGATTTGGAAACTTACCGATTTTGGAGAATTTACTCTTCATTCAGCTTAGGAGTACATAAGAAGCTCAAATATGCAGAAACAGTATGCTACATTTCTAGTACACAAGACACTTTCTAAATCAATTATGCTTTTCAGCTGGAAACTCTTTAAAGATGCTTTGACATTGGATTCTGTGATCAGAAGAATTGGATTTAATATCCCAGTAAGTGTTCATGCTGCAAATCCCCACAACAAAAAGATATGGAACATTTCTTTATTAAAAGTGATCTTGCCATATTCCTTTGGAATCATGTTCATGGTATTTTTAAAAGTACTAAAAGAGGTGAATAGCTGAATAATATTGAGACCATATTTGAATTTTGGTACAACATACCACAATATTCAGAGATAGCAAAATGACCCCCCTCATATTATTAGTTGGAATATTTGGAAAATAAGATGTCAGTACAAATATCAGAAGGAAAGCTTCACTGATTGTTTTACTAGTTCCACAAACTCAGCTGATTCTTCTGCTAATTCTTCTGTATGGAGTGGTAGCAGACATAAGAAATATGGTGTTGGCCAACAAAACTACTATTAAATCTAATCCTTGCCCATCTACCCTCTTACAGTTGGGAATCTACGACCAGATTAGCTTAGAACAAGGTCATCATAAAATTCATCTTAACTTCTTAGGATAGATCTCGTATAAATATGCATAAACTAAACACTGATGGGGCAATGGATATCAGAAACAGAATTACCTCAGGAGGTGCAGTTTTAAGAAATGATAAAGGTTATAATTTTCACATCAAAATTCTTCTATGGTATTGACGATATTCTGGATACTCAATGCAGAGCAGTTCTTGATGGTTTTTTGCAGTGTAAGCTAATGAAAATCAAGAGGTAGTGGTAGAATCCGACTCTAAAATCATCATTGACCACAACAAAATCAAGCCTAAATGGTCCTTATTTTATATTATCCAAGCAATCAATTATCTTGCTACTGAGACTGATGCTATTTTTTGGCATAATTACAGGGATTTTTTTGAAATAGGATGGTTTTGATTTAAAATTATTAAAATGGGAGGAGTTGAATTTAAATTGTAAAAACATGGTGGTTTGGGGGGACCCCCAGTTTAGAGGGCGGGTTCTATACTTTATAGGAGAGGGCGAGTTCTAGAACCCGCCCTCTCCATATTTCTATGGAGGGCGGGTTCCCAGAACCCGCCCTCTCCTTCTATGGAGGGCGGGTTTCCCAGAACCCGCCCTCTCCTATATAAAGGAGAGGGCCCCATATAATTTTTCTTTTAAATAAATAACAGAAAAATGGAGAAAAAATCGAATAAAAGAATAAAATTGTATAATATGAATCTGGTGTACACTCTAATAACAAAATGAATCCGTCAAATTTACAATACAAAAAAATAATATTTGTTTATAAAATGTAAATTCTATCACGACGGTCAAATTTATAATATCAAAATGAATCCGTCAAATTGACAATACAAAAAAAATCATATCTATTTGTAAAATGTAAATTCTATCTCGACGGTCAAATTTATAATAACAAAATGAATCCGTCAAATTTATAATACAAAAAATCTTCCGATGCACTTGTCACGATCTCGAAGGTCCCGCCCCTGGTGACTGTCCTGGACATCTGGTCCTATAATGGCCTGGTTGTTTACATAGGCTACATCTGGCGTGTCTTCGCGGAGGATCAGCAGCCATTGTTATTCGATCTCGACGCACCTTAGGTCTTCCGAGCCCTATATTTTTTTCCGGCGGTAATACAGTCGGTGTTTGTCTGTTCCCAGTATAATAGTGCCAATAGCGACTGTCCGGTATAGGATGAAATTTTGGATCGTATGCGCCTTGGTAATTGGAAACTGTATAGTAATGGGAAGCAAAATTGTAATGTGAGTTATGCATTCTGTTAGCAGCAGCAATTGCGTGGGCACAAGGTAAATGTTGTTGCTGGAAAACACTGCATGTACACGAAGAGAGCCCTTCATCTCTAAAGTTCACGGTATATTGATTCTCATTACTCCCCGTTATTTGAAACTCCGCCGTGTCAAACCTTTCGGATCTATAGTATTGTGCTCTGCGCTCTCTTTTCCGGAATATATCTTCGTAATACGCGGTGAGTGGAGTCTCCATCACCAAGGTCTTTTCTCTTCTTTGCACAAAGTAAGTATTCATCCGGAAAAAGGTTCGAACAATCAACCCCTGTATCGGTAAGCCTCTAACACCTTTAAGGACCCCGTTGAAGCTTTCAGACATATTAGTGGTTATTAGTAGATATCTGCACCCATTATCATGTGCTTGTGACCACATGCGTACTGGATACTCATCTAACCACGCTTTCGCGGCTTGACTCATCTCTCCAATTTTCGTCATGTACATGTCATGAACATTAGGGTCAGAGGTTTCACCGGCTTTGTACATAAGCTTATGTAAATCTGAATTTTTAAATTTTTTATCAAAATTTTACCTGAAGTGCTGCAGGCAAAACCTATGTGGGGTCGTCGGAAATACAAATCTCATTGCAGCTAGTATTTCTAGATGTCTATCAGATATGATGCATAAATCTGTTTTATCAATAACAGATGGGATACTTTTGAGTTGACGGAAAAACCATGACCAGGACGATGTACTTTCACCCTCGGCAATAGAAAATCCCAACGGAAATATACCGTTATTAGCATCAACACCTGTAGCATTAACATGCAGCCTCTGTACTTACCGTATAGATACGTCCCATCAACACACAATACCGGCCGACGGTATGTGAAACCAGCCGCACATGGAGCAAAGCACCAGAAAATTCTTTGAAACCTGACAGAGCTATCGACATATGTTTCTGTGGTTTATAACTGGTATACGGTCCCCGGATTTGATGCTTTCATGGCTTCCATAAAAGGGACTACTGAGTTGTACGAGTTTTCTCAGTCCCCAAATATCTTGCATAAAACCTTTGTACGAGCATCCCATGCCTTCACATACGAAATCTGAATTTTGTGCTCTCCGCTACCGTAGAGCCGTATTTCTCGGGGAGTCATCGCCACATCTGTACAGATTAGTGGCATGATTAGTGAGCAAATGTAAGATGAAGTGCAATTCCGGTGATCTTGTAACATAATAGAATTGATGCAAGTATGTTCTTGGTTGTATTTCGTGACCTTCCAAGCTTTGGCTCCTTTTGAAACATGCATGCAATCTCCACTTACATTCAGGAGCTTTCGTACATACCACGGTATAGTACGTCTTATTTGACTCTTCGGTTTTAAATGTAACGTTTTGCTGAATAGCCCACGACTTCAGCTTACAAATAAGATCTCATTTTTCCTGAAATAAATCCTCGACACTGACGCAATCTTCGCTTGCTACTGTCGCTTCCAAATAGGATACCGTATTTACTTCTGTCATGGCTAAGTCTACCCAACTATCATCTTTCAGCGGATCGAGGTCGGGATCTTCTAGTTCGACACAATCATTATTCGCAACCATACCATCAAACAATGCCATCTCATTCAATCCAGCGGCATATTCCATGTTATCATCCCCTTGATGACCTTCACCGGTTTCATCATCATCACTGCCACACATATCAATGTAACCCGTAGCAACATAAGGTTCGAGTGCAATATATGATGGTTGTGGTCGGTGTAATGTGGATGGTTCGGGGTGAGAAGACCGGAAAGATATGGACGGACATACTTAGAATGCGCTACTTGGATCGTGTTGGAATGATGCGGAGGTATGGAAAATCTACGTTTAGTATATAAATTGTTATTATACTATTATTTCTTAATATTTTCATAAATAAATCACCACTTGTTTCAGATTTATTTACTTTTGAAAGGTTGTGTATGGTAATCCTTGTTGTTCTTCTGGGGTGCATGTAACTAGGTGGCCAAACAGCAGCCGACGCTACCGAAGCATATCTACAGTGGTATAAGCGTGTCACCATAAGATATCTTTCTGCCCCACTAACGACTTCCCAAACATCACGCGGTACGAGCCTAGAGGCCACGTGGAACGAGATTTGGTAAGTTGAATTCTTTAGATTGTAGTACTTTTTAACATCGGGCGGTATGAGTCAATACTTATTTCAAATATAACGACAGGCTCGTGGGTTGCATCTTATACAATCAATGGTGCAGGATCCATACCCGACTGGTGCTGGTCGGAAACTCAGGCTCTATTTTCAAGTGTAGACCAATTAATTGGTGGTGTATTCGGTTCATATAATATTCTTCCACATTTATCGCCGGCACCAGAACAGCAGTATGAGCCGGCACCGGAGCAGCAGTATGAGCCGGCATCAGAGCAGCAGTATGAACCGGCACCAGAGCCGCAGCATCACGGAGATACAGCGCAGCAGGATCAGCATACCGTCAGCAGCAACCCTGGCATACCGGACAAGCGCAACAACAGTTTTGGGGACCGGTTTTGCGCAACACCACCAGTCTTGGGGGTCGGGTATTACAGAACAGCCGTCTTGGAGGTCAGGTTTTGCGCAACATCAACCTTGGGGGTCAGGATTTGCGTAGCCATGGGGCCCAGGTTTTGTGCAACAGCAGCCGCATGAAACCGGGACAGGTTCTTCGCTACAACTGCCCAGTTGGGAGACGGATTTTTCGTCTACGTACAATTGTTGGGAGGCAACACATATCCGACACCTATCCCACATTCAGGATTTGCGGAACAACGGCATGTCCAAGACGATGCTGAAGACGAAGCAGACGCCGCCATCTACCCAAGAAACGGATGGGTCCTCCCAGGAGGCATAGGCTTATGTCAAGCCTCCTCGGATTTTATAAAGGAAAGGGAAAAGGAAAACGATAGTTATCTACATTTTACAAATAGATAGGATTTTTTGTTTTGTAAATTTGACGGATTCATTTTGATATTATAAATTTGACCGTCGAGGTAGAATTTACATTTTGCAAACAGATAGGATTTTTTTGTATTGTAAATTTGACGGATTCATTTTGTACACAACAGTCATATACAACAATTTTATAATTTTATCGAATTTTTCTTTATTTAATTTTTTCGAATTTTGCTTTAAATAAAACAATTTTATTTAATTTTTTTTAAAAAAATATGGCTGGTTCCCAAAACCCGCCTTCTCCTATATGTAGGAGAGGGCGGGTTCTGGTAACTCACCCTCCATATAAAAATGGAGAGGGGGGGTTCTATAAAATATAGGGGCGGGTTCTAGGAACCCGCCCTCTATACTGGGGAGGGGGTGCGGTCCAGGGAACCGTCCTACTCTGCTAATTTTAAAATAAAATACCCTAATCAAATAATTTTAAATCAAAACCACCCTATACAATAGGGTGGTTTTGATTTAAAATTATTTGATTAGGGTTTTTTATTTTAAAATTAGCAGAGTAGGGCGGTTCCCTGGACCTCACCCCCTCCCCAGTATAGAGGGCGGGTTCCTAGAACCCGCCCCCTATATTTTATAGAGGTCAGTTCCTAGGAACCCGCCCTCTCCATTTTTATATGGAGGGCGGGTTCCCAGAACCCACCCTTTCCTTATGCAGGAGAGGACGGGTTCTGGGAACCAGCCATATTTTAAATTAAAAAAATTAAATAAAATTGTTTTATTTAAAGCAAAATTCGTAAAATTCAAAAAAATTAAATAAAGAAAAATTCGATAAAATTATAAATTTTTTTATATGACTGTGGTGTACAAAATGAATCCGTCAAATTTACAATACAAAAAAATCCTATTTATTTGTAAAATGTAAATTCTATCTCAACGGTCAAATTTATAATATCAAAATGAATCCGTCTAATTTACAATACAAAAAATCTTATCTGTTTGTAAAATGTAAATAACTATCGTTTTCCTTTTCCCTTTCCCTTGTGAAATCCGAGAAGGCTTGACATAAGCCTATGCCTCCTGGGATGACTAGAGGACCCACCCGTTTCTTGAGTAAATGGCGGCAGCGGCGGCGGCGTCTGCTCTTCTGCTTCGGCTTCAGCTTCAGCAGCGTCTTGGACATGCTGTTGTTCCGTAAATCCTGAATGTGGGATATGTGTCGGATATGTGCTGCCTCCCAACAACTGTACGTAGGACGAAAAATCTGTCTCCCAACTGGGCAGTTGTAGCGAAGAACCTGTCCCGATTTCATGCGTCTGCTGTTGCACAAAACCTGGGCCCCATGCTTGCGCAAATCCTGACCTCCAAGGTTGTTGTTGCGTAAAACCTGATCCCCAAGACGGCTGTTCTGCAAAACCTGACCCCCAAGACTGGTGTCGTTGCGCAAAACCGGTCCCCCAAAACTGTTGTTCCTCCGGTTGTTGCGCTTGTCCGGTATGCCAGGGTTGCTGCTGACGGTATGGTGATCCAAACCACTGATCCTGCTGCGCTGGATCTCCGTGATGTTGCGGCTCTGGTGCCGGCTCATGCTGCGGCTTTGGTGCCGGTTCATGCTGCTGCTCCGGTGTCGGCGATAAATGTGAAAGAATATTATATGAACAGAATACACCATCAATTAATTGGTCTACACTTGAAATAGAGCCTGAGTTTCCGGACCAGCATCAGTCGGGAATGGATCCTGCACCATTGATTGTATAAGATGCAACCCACGAGCATGTCGTTACATTAGAAATAAGAAATAAGTATTGACTCATACCGCCCGATGTTAAAAAGTAATACAATTTAAAGAATTCAACTTACCAAATCTCGTTCCACCTGGCCTCTAGGCTCGTATCGCGCGATGTTTGGGAAGTCGTTAGGGGGAGCAGAAAGATATCTTATGGTGACACGCTTATACCACTGTAAATATGCTTCGGAAGCGTCGGCGGCTGTTTGGTCATCTATTTGCTGTAAGGAAATATTACGCTGCCTATTCTCCTATCTCAGCAGATATTGATGATGATGCTCCCTCCAATCACGTTCCGCCTTTCCTCCTCGCATATCTCCCTCTATTGTCATAGGTGAAGGCGGCGGGACAGGAATTTGTTGCGATCTATTAAACTGCCGCTGTTCCCCTCCGAACGGCGGCCCGGACTTCGCGTCCGTAGCCTGTGGTTCGGGGCAGATGCTATTTGGTTTTATCCGTCTATCTCTCCGAAGATGCCAAGTTGATTTATGGCACCGTGTATCGGGGGTTTAGACGGATGCGACCGATGTAGCAGACTTCGTCAGATTCCCCCTCAGGGTGAGAGGTTTTTGATTGTGGGGACGCTCTTCCCTGCAGGCGCAAGCCCCTGCAGTTAATTACGCTACCGCATCGTGGTAACAACTTTCTCCTTCTCCAGAATTTCACTTCGTGTCGTGTGTGTTTGTTTTGTTTGTGGTTGCCCGTGGATTGTATACGGAGACTTAGTAATGTCGTCGCCCGTAGGACGTGGATTAGTCCAAATCCGCATTTACTTAGATTTGGGTTTGGTGCTTTTTTGGTTTAAGGATGCATTAGTCGCGTTGCGATTAAGATCAACTTAAACGTTCGTCAAGGATACGTTAGTCCTGTTTTAGACTAAGATCGACCTGACGTAGCGATTGATTTAATTATCTGGCCGTCGGGACTCGTCACCTCTCTGACGTCGTTGAGGGATTACGACGGGTGTCAGAGGAGTTCCGAGATGTACCCTTGAACCAAAGTTGATTCGGAGTTTTATTGTTTATTTAAAGATCTAAGGACACATTAACCGTATTTGGGGCTAAGATCAACTTAGACAGGACCGTTTAGATCCGGCAAAAGAGCGTTCGGGCTCGATTGCGCTAGTTTAAGGACGTGGCGGTCCATCGCCAGTTTTAGGGACGTGGTGGTCCGATATTAGTTTAGGGACGTTTCGGTCCGATATTAATGTATGGTCGTTGGGACCCGTCACCTCTTTGACGTCGTTGAGGAATTACAACGAGGGATGTCAAAGGAGTTCGGAGATGTACCCTCGAACCGGTCGCGAATTGGTTTATGAGAGCCATTTATTTTAAGGACTTGCAGCCCGGATTGGGTTAACTCCAAAAATTTTCATTTATCTTAGGCTCTGCCTGACTAAAAGAATCAATCCAAACCGGGCCCTGCTCCTTTTTTATTTTGCAATCTGATTTGGGCCAGGCCCTTTTAAATAATGAGTTACAGAAACTCAAGAATTTTCCAAACAGGGCTTTGCCCTTTTATTATTTTTGCCATTTGATTTGGGCTAGGCCCTTTTAAATAATGAGTTGCAGAAACTCAAGAATTTTCTAAACAGGGCTTTGCCCTTTTATTATTCTGCAATTTGATTTGGGCCAGGCCCTTTTAAATAATGAATTGCATCTCTGCTGAAACTCAAGAATTTTCCAGATTTAAAAACAAAAGTGCATAGCACTTTTGATCTAAATTTGGATCAAAGGAAAACAAGTTTTTCTTCTTGTTTTCCCTGATTTTACAGAACCAAGGGTTCACATCAAGTGCAAGGCACTATTCATCTCTCTCTTTTTCTTTATTTAATTATTCATTTTTTTTATCCTCTGTTCTTCATAGGTTTTTCTTTTCTTCCAAAAGAAGTTTTTACCTCTTTTTTTTTGTTCTTGAATAATCTTCAAGAGTTCTTTCTCTTCTCTTTTTTTTTGCCAGAAGTTAATTCTTCTCTTGATGATGATCCTGCCTTTTGAATGAGGCTTGGGGTTTTATTTATAGTGCCCACAAATTTGTTGGATTTGTTAACAAAATTTTTCCTGAATGATTTTGGGAATTTTCCTACCATTGGATCTTTGATCCAAAGGCAGAAGAAAACCCTCTAATTTTGGAAAGAACAGAAAAGATTTCATCAAATTTTCATTCTGTTTCTGCGCAACTCCCTAATGAATGACACGTGTCGCGCAGTGGAAGGCTTGCGCAACAGTACTTGCGCAACTGCGCAGACACGTGTCGCGCAGTGGAAGGCTTGCGCAAAGGTGCTTGCGCAACTGCGCAGACACGTGTCGCGCAGGTGTGCACTTGCGCAACCGTGCTTGCGCAACTGCGCAGACACGTGTCGCGCAGCAGTGAGCTTGCGCAACAGTGCTTGCGCAACTGCGCAGACACGTGTCGCGCAGCTGTGCACTTGCGCAACAGTGCTTGCGCAACTGCGCAGACACGTGTCGCGCAGCGGTGCGCTTGCGCAACTGCGCAGACACGTGTCGCATTGTGGACCGCTTGCGCACTGCGCAACGCACGGAATTTGAAGCGTTGCTTCAGGAATTTTTGAATTTTCAAAATTCAAACGAGCCTTGCTAAGAACAAATGCCCCCCCACCGTTGTGCTTACGTGGCGCGACGTAAGCGCAACTGTGGCCAGGGTCAGTTGAAGGGACGCAGGCGCCTATAAATAAGACCCTTGGTCTTTGTTAATTTCTTTACCATCTTCAAGATTTCTCATTTTCAGAGCCTTGCTCTTGCCTTGAAGAACTTCAGAGCCTTGCTCTTGCTTCCAAAGTTAGAACTTTTTTAGAACCACTTTAGGTAAAAATTGATCTTAAATTAAATTAATTTTAATTAATAGAGCCTTGCTCTCATAGATCTTTTGATCTAAGGAAAACCCCTTTGGGGTTTCACCAACAGAGCCTTGCTCTCAAGAATTTGTTTCAGGGTTTCTTAACCCATAAACAGAGTTTTGCTCTTTGGCAAAACATAGATCTTTTGATCTAAAAAAAAAGAGAACTCTTAAGAGTTTTCATGGGTCTGTAAGATCCCAATTTTTTAATTTTTAATTTTCAAAAATTAATTTTCTTTTGATGGATATTTCCATCATTATCACAGAGCCAAGCTCTTTTAAGGAATCTTGTTCCCCTGAGACCAGAGTTTGACAAATGTCACTCTGTGACAGAGCTTTGCTCTAAAAGAGGAGATTTTCTCTTTGTCTCTGGGGACTCCCCACCAATGGGTGTATCCTATTGGGCCCTTTTTATGAATTGACCGTCCTATCTAATGATGGGATTGTCTTATTAAATGATGCACATCACCCGGATTTTGTGGGTCCCCTTTTGTCCCTTACCCACTGCATCACAGTGTGGAGCAAGATTTTTATATATATATTTTTTTAAATGCCAAGCGTTAGGCCACTAATGATGTATGTTTCTGTCTTTCCACAGAACATGTCTGACGACTTGTCTTTTCCCTTCGTTCGCTCGGAAGGAGGGTTCCCCCATGCGCCCGTGGATCGGGTGGTATTCGCTCTTATTAAAGATCGCGACCCTGAGTGCAAACAGCTCCACCTGTGGGGAAGGTGGTATAGTCAGATCATCCAAGGCCGTCGCAGTTTTAGCTCCGCCGCGCCCTCTGAGCCCATAGTCACGCTCCCTTATGCGGACGAACCCCCGGTGAAGTACGCCGTGGAGGTTAAGAATTGGAATTCTGATGACCTCCTTCAACCTACAATCGGCGCCATCCCCGTGCAGCCACCGCCGGCGATAGATATTCTTGGGAGGCGAATCTGTCAGGGCGAAGCACGCCCCTGGGGACAAGCTTATAACATTGGAATGATCCCACGACCCCCCGCCGGATATTTGCAGTGGGCCCGGTACATTCTATCGGCGAAGAGGACCCACCTAACGAAGATTGGTTTATACTCAGCCGTCTTCGTCTCGCTTTTTGAGTACCCCTCTCCTCCAACGTGGTGGATAAAGGCTTTCGTTGAACAATGGAATATCCCCACCCATACCTTCCTGATGGCGGATAAGGAGGCTTCTATCTCTTTGGAGGAATTCGCCGAAATTTCTGGTCTGCCAATGAGGGGAGAGCACTACGAGGAGTTGCTTCCTCCTGACGAGTATGTCTTTGCCACCAAGCAGGTGGTATTTGACTTAACCCCGGAGAATGCCATTCAGCATCAGCATCCGGGTTTGGTGAAAGTGTTTGAGATCTACGAGGAGCTCCATTTGGAATCGGGAGACAAGGGCGTCAGTTTCGCAGCTTTCATTGCTCGTTTTATCCGCCCAGAGTTCTTATCAGAGCAGAGCGAGAAGTTCGCTCAGCTCGACGACCCTTTTGGCTTCGGTTTGGATCGCCGACCCGTATCAGAGAATGACCAGAGGGCTTTCTATCTCCCCAATGCTGCCGTCGTCGCTTTCTCGGAAATCGCCGTCCCCGGCATGGATGAGGAAACTTTCTTTATTGGGTTCCTGGGCTTGTGGTTATGCAACTTTGCGCTCCCTATGCACTCGCGCTTCATGCGGCCCTCTGTCTTTTACCCGGCACATCGGATGGTGGCCGGTCTGCAGTTGTCGGTAGGGATTGCTGGGTTAGCTTATCTTTATCATGGACTCAGCGTAGCGGCGGACGCCAATGATCCTGGGACACAGCCTGCTAATTTCCCGATGCATTACTTCGTTTCTTGGATGGAGATGCACGTGCGAGGGGTGTTTGGCGCCCACAAGACTCCTCCATTCTTCGAGAAGTACAGACTCCCGAGAGTCATACGGTTAATCGGGGCTTCAATCGTGTTTGCATCCCCGCGGGATTCTAGGGGACTCCTCCTGCGCCCACCTTTGGTCGGAGCGACGACTTCTTTCGTGGATAAGGTCATTACTATAGGCTCGGAGACTACTAAGTCGGTGGTGCCCTTACGTGACGAGTTTAAAGGCGGGGCTTCTGTGCTGAAGGCTCGGGAAATCGTCCATCTTTACTCCATTCGGCCGGGCTACCTAGTGTTTCGGCAGAATGAGACGGCCTTGTTCATGAGGTATAATCCGCATCGATTTGCCCAGTAATCAAGCTACAATCAGGGGATCCCGATGGAAGCCTTCTTGGAAACGCCCGTGGTTGGCCCAGAGGGGGTAAGGAATGCGATGCATCACTTTATACGGCTTAATACGGGTTCCTATTTCTTCATTAGTGAACTCAGCTGTGTCCCCAAGATGCTTAATTCATATGTGGCCTGGTATGCGCACGCTATGGGCCCAATCATTCTAATGGAGAAACGCATGCTGGTCGACCGTAGGGGTGCGCCTCCTGGCGGTGATCGTAAGGCTCCCTTGCAGCCAAGGACCCAGGTCACCCTCCCGATAAAAGACGCAGGAGCTGACCGACCACGTGTGCTGGCCCCTCCGCGTGGATTGCCACTGCCTACCACGGTGGATGCACCGACGGCCCCCCGTGCTCCGACAAAGACGGTTAAAGCGGTATCGCCGGAGTCGGGCGCAGGAGCGGATATCGGGACTCGCCGCCCGAAAGTGACTGCCAAAACTGCCAAGCGCAAAGCTGTTCCGAGTGGATCTAAGGCTGGCGGACAGAAGAAGAAGAAGTCCACCCTATCCCTCGATGCGATCCTTGGCTCAAAGCCCGCGGCTTCTCCTGCCGAGGTCATATGCGAGTACGGCAGCAATGAGGGCTTTGTTGTGGACCCTGCGGACACCAATTTGGCTGCCGCCATTGCAGCTTCGGAGCGATCGGCGAGGCTCGAAGCGATGCTGAGTAAACTTGCTGAGTCCGGTAATCATCAGACGCTTTATTTGTTATTTCATTGCACTTTGTATTATTACATTTAACTAACGTTTGCTCCATTTTTAACAGGTGTCTCTACTGAAGAGGCTATCGCTGCCTCCCTGAAGACCTTTCAAGAGGAGGAGGAGAAACGTGCCCTGGCAAGCGTCGGTATGTTTTATCCCTTTCTCTTTTATACGGAAATTTTGTTGTCTCTTTATGATAGTCAATCTGACCTTCTTTTGTTTCTTTACAGGGGTTGTATTAATCGGCGCAAGGATCCTTTCCGAGCCCGTCACCGAAGCCCCGGCTCCGTCGGAGCTGCCGCAAGAGCCTCGGCTTGATGCAACGACGAGGGATGCTCTGAAAAATCTGGAGGCATCCCTCTATACGGATGAAGATGCTTCACTCAAGAAAGCTCTGATAGCATCCGTCTCAACGGCTCGAGAAGAGCGGAAGCGGTTGAGACGTGAAGCAAAGGCGCGGCAAGCTGCTTTGGCCACGGGGGCGGGCCCTAGCACCCTTCCTCACGCTAGTGCTCCTTCCGAAGAACCCCCTGTTGCCCTGTCTACTGCTCGTCGGCAAGTGGCGCGCGCGGTACGGAGCGCCAATGATAAATCCGCTTCAGGTAGTACTCCTTTCAGAACCTTATTGTACGAATTGTAAAGCTATTGGCTTATACGTATCTCATCTGCAGGGTCAAGTCCACCTGATGGGGAGGCGGAGACGACCGTCGAACCCAGGGGAGCGGAGGAAGCGGTACTTGCTGAACCCGAACCGACAGTGAGCAACGTTGTCGGGGTCACGGGGCTTGGAGCCGGGATTGAGGAACCTGCCGCGGAGAGGGTCATTGATGCCGTACCTGAAGTGGCGGCAGATGAGATGATTGTCTCAACCGAGCCGAAGGTGGTAGAGGGCGGGGAATTTGAGGCTGGGGACCTCGTGGTGCCGATGGACGAGGAAGCTGTAATCGCCGATCCTGAGGGAGCAGCGGGTGAGGCGGCCATGATTCCTGAAGACGAGGTAGGCGCTCCTTCTCAGGAATCTGGCAATGTTCCTATCATAGCCCTCCCTGCCTATGGTCCCCCGCCGCCTGTAGAGCTTGAGAGCATAACAACGGTTTCCCTTGAGTCGGGTGACGAAGCTACAGGCGGTGGCCTTCCGTCAGTGGAGGAAGGGACTGCCTCCGTTTCTGCGGGCAGCTTGTCGGGTAAATTTTCAAATGGCCAATGTTCTTCATTTATATATACCTCACGATCTCTTTTAACCAGTTTGTCTTTGTTTTAAACGCAGGTGCGGCTAGTGCCGATGCTCTATTGCCTGAAGGCACACCTTCAACCATTGTCTTGGCGGTGGTTGCTCCTCAGTCTTCCCTTGCGCCATTGCGGATGTCGGAAGGTATGAATTTACGACTTATACATTAATCTTTTAATGTGTAGCCTATGTACTAACGTTATACCACTATGCTCTTTTCAGGAATGTTCTTCGATCATCTGTATCAAGTGTTGCTCCCACACTTCTCCTTCCCATCCGAGCTCGCTTCTTCCTCTAGGGGTGCCGGTAAGTGCTGCCTTGGTCTCTTTTGAGGTAATACAGGATCGCATCTGACTTTTTCTCTTCCTGATTGCAGTGCCTCAAATCTAAGGAGTGGACACCAGGCCTGCACTGCCACCGGCGCCTCCGGCTTTGCCGTCCGTTGTGAATGGTACAGATATTCCTCTCCCCTTTTTATATGATCTTTCACCGACTTTTCGAATCATTGTTTGACCATGTTTCGTTTTGCAGCCACTGTTCCAGCTTTGATCTCTTTTGAGTCTCGCGTCCTCTCACCGGCGGGTCCTTTCTTGAGACGCCCGTCTTCAAAGGGTGCTGTAATGAGCCTGGGTATGCTGAGCGGGTACATCGAAGAGCTCAACATGGATGCCCTTTCTTCTGCCGCAGATTTCGCTGTGGATGTTAACCCAATGTTGGCGGCGCTTGTAACTTTTCATAACGAAGGCGTCGTCGAATCGTGGGTTAACCACTGCAGAGGGATCGAGGCTCGCCTGCATCGGTTGGAGTCGATACGCCCTTCCCCCGAGGTTCTGGCCGCGAGCGCCGAACGGACAGCTTGGCTTGAGCAAAGCGCCTCTTATCTCTCCTATTTGGAGCAGGAGGCAGCTTTACGGCTAAAGGCGCATCAGGAATCTTCAAACGCGACCGCTTGCCTTCGTGCTGAAGTTAGGACGAATGCTGTTGAGGTGAAAGCTGTCTTTGAAGGTCTTCTCAAGCGTATATCTAATGGGCTAGCACTGAGGTGGAAACTTGATGCTGCTGAACGTGATGCCCGAGGCCAAGAAGCAGCTCAGCAGGTTGTTGGGGAAGAGCTTGCATCCTTCACGCAGCAGCGGGCTCAAGTAGAGGAGGAACTGGCAGTGGTAGTTGCTCAGGAGAAGGCGTGGGAGGAAGTACGCGAGCAATTGATAGGGCTATTTAAGACGCTTCCTTCCCAGTAGCTGCCCTTGTATCAATATACTTGTAATTTTCTTTTTTTTTTTTCAATAAGATGTATACATTCTTTATTCTTTTGTACGATTTGCCATGTACTTGATTGAATTAATAAATAAAGATGCACATTTTTTTGCCATGTCTTGTATCATTTCTTTGCTCTCTCCCTTCTCTTATCATCAGCATGCTGCCTTGATAAACATGATTGACAGGTAATAGAGTAAGCATTTTGGTTTCTTCGAGATATAGCGATGGCTTAGGCCGCAGGTTCAGATCTGCTGCCTAAGGCTTTTCAACTTTATGAGCCGTGAGGGTCTCATAGAGACTTTTCTCCCTACGGATCGAGAGGATCTCGTAGGTGGATTTTCTCCTTAGGAATCGTGAGGATTCCCAGGTGTGGTTTTCTCCCATAAGTCGAAAGGATCCCATAAGAGAATTTCTCCCTTTTACGAGTCGAGAGGGCTCGTAAGCGGTTGTTTCCCTCTTTGTCGAGAATCGACTTCAGAGAGTGAGACCCGTGGATAGTATGCAAGAGACCATTTAGGATTGACTTGCAGGATCCCATTGCCCCTCTTACGAGTCGAGAGGGCTCGTAGGCGGTTGTTTCCCTCTTTGTCGAGAATCGACTTCAGAGAGTGAGACCCGTGAATAGTATGCAAGAGACCATTTAGGATTGACTTGCAGGGTCCCATTGTTCAGGAAGTAAGTTTTTGAATTCTTACTGTCTGAGATGTGAGTCAAAGAAGCTCTCATCACGGAGTGTTTGTATCCGTGAGTTGAGAAGTTTTGCGAGGGATTATTTGTTTCCCAAGCGCCAAGGATTATTTGTGTCCTTGGGGTTTGAAACGAGTCGATGGTTCCTGCGGAGGCACTGGTGGCTCTGCGGGTCGACGCGGATCAGAAGGCTCTCGTCAAGGAGTGTTTGTATCCGTGAGTCGAGGAATTTTGCCAGGGATTATTTGTTTCCTAAGCGCCAAGGATTATTTGTGTCCTTGGGGTTTGAAACGAGTCGATGGTTCCCACGGAGGCGCTAGTGGCCCTGCGAGTCGACGCGGATCAGAAAGGCTCTCGTCAAGGAGTGTTTGTATCCGTGAGTCGAGGATTTTGCAAGGGATTATTTGTTTCCCGAGCGCCAAGGATTATTTGTTTCCTTGGGGTTTGAAACGAGTCGAGGGTTCCTACGGAGGCACTGGTGGCTTTGCGGGTCGACGCGGATCAGGAGGCTCTCGTCAAAGAGTGTTTGTATCCGTGAGTCGAGGATTTTGCAAGGGATTATTTGTTTCCCGAGCGCCAAGGATTATTTGTTTCCTTGGGGTTTGAAACGAGTCGATGGTTCCCACGGAGGCGCTGGTGGCTCTGCGAGTCGACGCGGATCAGAAGGCTCGTGTCAAGGAGTGTTTGTATCCGTGAGTCGAGGAGTTTGCTGAAGATAATGGTTTCTTCGGAGTTGGACTGAACCATCGAGATTTGGCTTCGTCTTCTGGTGAAGCCTGTTGGGAAAGTATGGTTCCCTCTTTGTTTAAGTTCTTGGATTGTATACAGGGATCGATGTGATCTTAACTGTAGGGCCAAAGTTTTATCATTTCTTCTTTTTATTTTATTTTATTTCCGCGATGCTCTATCATTTCAGCTTTATATCGCGAAGGTCGCGATTGCCCAATCATTTCGGCTATTTTTCGCAGTGCCCAATCATTTCGGCTATTTGTTTTATCTTTCCTCGTTGCTTTTTATTACGAGTTGCCCAATCATTTCGGCTATTTTGCATGCATACATTTTACTTGCTGCTTTTTATTGCAAGTTGCCCCATCATTTCGGCTATTTCGTATGCATGAGCGGCCTATTGGCTTTTCGCTGTAAATCTGAAATCGGACACCGATTTCGGTATCAGCACCGCTACAATTGGGATATTACCAAGAGCGAATCATCATTTGCCTCTGTCGTTGTCTAACAAAGGAGGCTTAGCGACCAGGGTTAGGGTCCTGTCGGCTAAGGCTTTTGACTTCATGAGCCGTAAAGGTCTCGTGAAGGTATTTCTCCCTACAAGTCGTGAAGATCTTGTAGGTGTATTTTCTCCTTAGGAATCGTAAGGGTTCCTAAGTGTTTCGTTCCTCTGTAAGTCGTAAGGATCCTACAGGAGGGTTTTCTCCTCACAAATCGAAGGGATTTATAAGGGTTGTCCACCATGCGAATGTATTCCCAATTACGGATGAAATTTGGCTAGGGAAATGTTTATTTGCGCCCGTGGATTGTATACAAGGGTCAGTATTGAGCCACTTGTAGGGCGATATTGGAAGTTTGTGGGGGTTTTCTTAAGCACAGGTTTAGGTCTCTGTGACTTAAGACTTTGAAATCCTATGAGCCGTGAGGGTCCCATAGAGAGTTTTCCTTACGAGTCGTGAGGATCTCGCAAGTGTATTTTCTCCTTAGGAATCGTGGGGATCCCTAAGTGTGTTGCTCCTTTGTGAGTCGTAAGGATCTCACGCAGGTGGTTTCTCCTTACAGGGTCGAGAGGACCCTATAAGTGTTTCTTAACGAGGTTGCGCCCTTTCAGGTTTTCACAAACACTCGCCGGTAGCCCTGCTGTTTTTACTCACGGAGCCCTTTCGGGTTTTCATCCGTGCCCGTTTTGCTTATGGACTTACCGTTTTTGTTTTTATATATATATATATATATATTTTTTTTTATATATTTTTTTTATTTTTACTCATCTTGTCAGCCTAAGGATGCTGTGGTAGTAGTTTAAAGACGTTTCGGTCTGCTATTAGTTTAAGGACATTTCGGTCCATCATTAGTTTAAGGACGTTTCGGTCCGTGGTTAGTTTAAGGACATTTCGGTCCGTGGTTAGTTTAAGGACATTTCGGTCCGTCATGGGGAAGGCCAGCTACTGCTTATAAAGTCCGAGCTTAGGAAGACAGCGAGCGGACATAGTCGTCGTCATCTATCATTAACCTAGGCTGTGGCTCATTAAGCGTAATATTTCTTTAAGAAGCGGTCGTTTATTGGCCTGAAAGGCCTTTCACCGTGCATGTCCATGAGTAGATAGGCTCCACCCTGGTAAACTTTATCTATGATGTACGGGCCTTCATAGTTTGGCTCGAACTTTCCCCGCTTGGCGCGATTGGGGATCATAGGCCTTTTGACCACTAGCACGAGTTCGCCTTGACGAAATGTCCTCGGTCGGGTCAATCTTTCGTATGAGCGCGTCATCTTTGCTTTATAGGCTTCCAGATTTTGCTGTGCTATGAGCCGGGTTTCATCAAGGACATCAAGCTCCTCAAACCGGAGGTGAGCATTTTCTTCATCCGTCAGCTCGTAGTGGACTGCCACTCGTAGAGAGGGTAATTCTATCTCGAGAGGGAGTACTGCTTCCGTGCCGAACACCAACGCATACGGCGTTGTGTTTGTGGCCGTCTTGAACGTAGTCCGATACGCCCAAAGAGCCTCTTGCAATCTTTCGTGCCAATCTTTCTTATTTCGTGACACTGTTTTCTTCATGATCTTCGTTAAGGTCTTGTTGAAGGCCTCAGCCAGACCGTTAGCTCGCGGATTATAAACTGAGGAATATCTCCAGTCTATATTGTGTTGCTGTGCGAAGCGGCTAATTTTATGACTTCGGTAAGCTGGCCCGTTATCGGAGATGATCCGTCGCTGAGTTCCAAACCGGTATATGACATGCGTTTTGAAGAAATAGAGGATGTTCTCCGTCTTCACTTCCCTCAATGGTACCGCCTCTGCCCATTTGGAGAAGTAATCAGTCGTCGCCAAGATGAAACGATGTCCCTTTGACGATGCTGGTTCGATGGGGCCGACTATGTCAGTTCCCCAAATTTCGAATGGCCAACTAGCTACTGTTGGATGCAATGGATTGGGATGCTGATGGATGAAGTCCCCATGAATTTGGCATGAATGACATTGCCTCGCGTATTCCAGGCAATCCTGCATCATCGTGGGCCAGTAGTAGCCCATCCGTTTTATCTTCAACTTCATCTTAGGGCCTGCTTGGTGGGAACCACAGAGTCCGTCGTGAACTTCTTGGACGACCCTTCTCGTTTCGTCAGGTCCTAGGCATCTCAGCCACAGAGAATCGAATGCCCTCTTGTATAGAGTATCGTTAACGAAGGCGAAAGACAGAGCTCGTTTCACGAGCTGATGTCTTATGGACGCTTCTTCAGGCATTCGGTGGAACTTGAAGTAATCTATGAAGACTTCTCTCCAGTCTTCGGCCTTTTCATGATCTTTTATTTGTAGGGTCGCCTGCTCAGTTGCTCCCTTTTCTTTATATGATTCTGGATGTATTTCTGCCGGGGCGAGCACTCTACGGCTTTGTACCACGATTCTAACGTCATCGAGGTTCTCGTCGGCCAATTATTTAGCAAGCTTGGCTAGTGCGTCCGCTTTGCTGTTTTCCGCGCGCGGTATGCTTTCCAACGTGTAGGAGGGAATTTGGGTTAGCAGTTGCTGCACTTTTTCACCGTATTTTACCAATTCTGGTTTGCATGTTTGGTAATCGCCGTTCACTTGACTGATGACCAGTTGGGAGTCCCCGTATATGAGGAGGCTCTCAATTCCCATATCGATGGCGATCTCGAGGCCTGCTATCAGAGCTTCATATTCAGCTTCATTATTTGTTCTCGACTCCGTTAAGGAGAAGGCGAAGCGCATTATTCCTCCTTGGGGGGTCACAAAGATGAGTCCCACCCCCGATTTGATCGTTGGCATACTTTGTTTGTGCTTTTTCATAGAAGACGCTCCATCGAAGTAAAGCTCCCAACGGGTATAACCACTGTCGATTGCGTCAAACGCATGTCTGTCCGGCAAATCGCAATTTAAAGGAGAATCGGCAGGTATGGGATGCTCAGCAAGGAAGTCGGCGATGGCCTGGCCTTTTATCGCCCTGAGAGGTTGATATGTTATCGAAAATTCCATCAATAGCAGAGCCCATTTAGCGAGTCGTCCCGTCAATATGGCCTTTGACATTAGATATTTGAGAGGGTCCACTTTTGAAATCAGACGGACCTCGTGCGCCAACGCATAGTGCCTAAGCTTTGTTATTGCGAAGATCAATGCCAGGCAGTGTTTTTCAATGGGAGAGTAGTTGCTTTCTGCCCCCAGCAGGACTCGACTTAAGTAGTAGAGTGCTCTTTCTTTCCCTTGATCGTTCTCTTGTGCCCATAATGCGCCTAAGGAACCTTCGAGGGCAGTTGTATAAAGAATGAGAGGCTTCCCCTTAACCGGAGCAGCCAACACCGGCGGGTTCTGCAGGTATTGTTTGATCTCATCCAACGCGTCTTGGCATTTTTGATCCCAAACGAATGGGGTTCCTTTCTTCATCAGGTGGCTATAGGGGCGGCACTTTCCTGAAAGGTTGGCTATAAACCGCCGTATGTATGCGAGCTTCCCTTGGAGAGACCGCAGCTGTTTGAGAGTCCTCGGCAGAGGCATTTCCATGATCGCTTTAATCTTTGACGGATCTATTTCAATACCTCGGTGTTGAACAACGAATCCCAGGAATTTGCCCGAGGAAACCCCGAACGCACATTTAAGAGGGTTCATCTTCAAGTTGTATTGCCGAAGGCGTTGAAATACAGTCTTCAGATGCTCGAGATGTTCCTCGTATGATTTGCTTTTAACCACGAGATCGTCGATATAGCATTCAACGATTTCGTGTATAAGGTCGTCGAAGATCTTTGTCATGGCCCTCTGATAAGTAGCACCGGCGTTCTTCAGACCGAAGGGCATTACTTTATAACAAAATATACCAAGAGGAGTCCTGAAGGCTGTATGCTTCTGATCTTCTGGATGCATTTTTATTTGATTATACCCTGACGAGCCGTCCATGAAGGAGAAAACCTCATGAGTGGATGTATTGTCTATCATCAGTTCAGTGACTGGCACTGGGAAATCATCCTTCGGGCAAGCTTTATTAAGATCCCGGAAGTCTACGCATATGCGCACTGTCCCATTTTTCTTCATCACTGGGACGATGTTGGCGATCCATTCAGGGTATTGGACTTCCTGGATGAAGCCAGAGTGTAACACCCTTATCCGATCGTACGTTCCTTTTTCTTTTTGGATATATTGGGCTTTGTTTTATTATTATTATAATTTGGAGTTTAATACTTTTAATTAAGATATATGCATATAATTATGTTTTTTTCAAGTTTGTTAAATATGCATATTATTAGTATTTAAATATTTATTTGTCTAACACTATTTTATAACCATATTTATATTTTAGTATCATAATTTAAACAAAAGATATTTTATTTGGTATTTCTTTAAACAATATATATACATAAGATTTTACCCATTTTTAAATTCTATTTATAAGATATTTTGTCTTACGATATTTATTTGGTTAGAATATTTAATTTTGAAAAGTCATGAGAGCCCCTGTTAAATTTTTTAACCATATAAATATTTTTACTAAACTAACAACTCAATTTTCTCTCTCCAACCACCATATATGTCTCACCTGATAACTTGATTCTTTTTTAAAACAAATATTTTCTCTCTCTCCAAACTAAATAATTTTACCAAACCAAATATATTTTTAAATCTTTTATTAATCCTGATCCTAACAATCGCTCATCTAATCTCTCTCAGCAGATTCACTTTCTCAAATCTACTCTCTTTAATTATTTTTTTCTTCAAATCTATATACATACATATATATAATTGAAGATATTTTGTTATGATAGTTTAACTGAAAATATATTTTAGTTGTTTGATATCATAAAATCTTATATATATAACTAATTGTATTTATTTTTATTAACCCATAACTATATACATATCTACATATATTTTCACTATATACTAATATGTATATATACATATACTTTTCTATTATTCTAACTATATACAAACTAATATGTATATATACAACTTTTCTAATATCTTATAGAAGTATATAACAACCCATCATATCTCTCTTTTATAAAATCAAATCCAAATCTCATCTCATCAGAATATTTCTCTCTCCAATTATAATAATCTCTCCAATTTTTAAACAATCTCTCTCTTCTCTATAAATAACAACCTAATTATTATCATCTCTCCCCATCTCATATAAATCAACCTTCTCTTTTTCCCATCACAATATCTTCTTCTTCTTCAAAATTAGCCGAGCAATCAAACCTTGGAGTTGTTCTTCGTGTCGTCGTGTTTATCTGTCTCCGAGGCAAGTACTCTTACTCTTTTATTTTTTTAGTCAATGCAACATCGGTAATTCTCTAAATAAATTATTAACTTACAATATTTAAATAAAATTATAATATTCTACCGCTTTATTAATATATCTTATAATATTTGTACATATGATGAAAACCTAGGATCTAGAATACCTATTAATTCTTTCATCAAGTGAACAACTGTAAAAATGCAAACGTAATAAAATAACTTTTAACATGTAAATGTGGTTTAATATATAAAAAGCTTTATAAGTTTATATGTTTCTGTTGCAACAATATTGGTATACACTAACATGCAAAATGTCAACACTTATATCCTAATTTAAAATAAAAAAATATACCATTATTACTGTTAATCAATAACCACTTTGGGCTTAATATTTTATATATATAAATTAAACTTTCTACATTATCACTACTTATATTATCGCTGCACTCTATGTGCCCTAATCATATAAATTATTTTGATACTATAATTTATATTAATATTTTCTATTATCACATGATTATAAAACCTATTATTAGCACTTACATGATAACTAGTCAATCTGTCATTTATTTTATCTTACTTACTATTATCTCGTAATTATACTATTACCACCATCCGCTTTATGCATCTGTAATTTGTCATTCCTATTTAACTATATTAACCCTTTAAAACCATATTTCAATTTATTATTCTTTTCAATAAATAAACTCGGATGTTAAATACAGATGCTTGCATATTTATGTTGAGTGTTGTTTACATTTTTTACCTTATCATATTCTATCGTCTATATTTAACATTTTACTACCATAGCAGCAATAAATACGTGGGTGTTGGGGTAGTTTGAGTGTGCGTTGTACAACAGGATCTCAGGAGTCCCATGCCGGCAGCTCGTACCGGGCTATAGCGGTCACATGATTACAGCTCGTACCGGGCTATAGCGGTCGCATGATTACAGCTCGTACCGGGCTATAGCGGTCGCATGTTTATAGCTCGTACCGGGCTATAGCGGTCACATGATTACAGCTCGTACCGGGCTATAGCGGTCACATGTTTACAGCTCGTACCGGGCTATAGCGGTCTCTTGTTCATTCCACAGTTGGGTCCGTGTTTCCTAGCCCCTGGGGCATCACTCTTGGGTTAGGAATACTCCTGCAGAGGTTGACGCACACACTCAAGCTTACGATAGGATTAATTTACCTTTTAGTGGCCAGTTAGGTTATGACCTGATCCCTTACATACATGTTTCATAGTGTTAAGCATTTAATTACTTATATACATGTTTTCTTGCGCACCGGGCTTCACTTTTATATATTCTTGTTATTATGCTACACACACTTTATACGTTGAGTACTTGCTGGGGTGTTCTGACATCCCTGAGATTTGCCATCTCAGGTTTAGAGACAGGATTTTAGGCTGAGCGGGATCAAAGCGGCTACCAGGACTTTGTTGAAGATCAGTAATCGTAGGTTTATTTTCCTTTACTTTTAGCCTTTAGCATGTGCGCCCTTATGGGACATTAGGACTTTTGTATCTCTTTCGGATCTTATTTTATTCCGAATCTTTTGTTTTGGATCTATAATTGCATCAATTATCTAGTCGACCCATTTTAGGATTTCTTGTGGTTTCATTGCAGCATGATAATCAGTATTATTTCTTTTGGTATTGGGTTTTATTTTTGGACAGGTTAATCTAGACAGCCTTATGTGACTATGGTAGGGCTTTTCCTTACCGTAGGTAACACGGCTGGCTTTCGTCGCTTCCCGTATTCCACATTTTTGGGAAGCGGGGCGTGACACAGAGTCTATCAGCTTTTTGACTTCGGCGTTGATGCTCATCTCAAGCTCGAGTCGCATTCTTCTTGGCGCTTGTTTGACTGGCTTGATGTCCGGGGATATCGCCAACTTGTGTACAGCAATTTCTGGATCTAGTCCCGGTATTTCGGAATAGTTCCACGCGAAGCAATCTTTTTGCTGTAGAAGCACATCCTTTAACGCAGCCACCCTTTCTTCAGATAGCAGCTCGCTGATGAATGTCGGTCGCGGGTCATTTTCCGTACCCAACTCAATTTTCTTGAGATTATCTGCAGTGGTATGTATTCCATCTTCCAGCTCTTTCGGCGCTGGGGGAAATTCTGAGATTACCTCATCACTGCTGTTTTCGAGGCACCAAGGGAGGCTGTCCAGGTTCTCGGACTCTTCTCTCAATGTCGTTATCATACGACAGGTGTGAATTTTCTGCCAACCCCAATGTGGAACTGGTTTTTCTTTCGCGGCTTCGGGCTCGTGCTTCTGTGGTGGCGCTACCCTCCAGTTATCAGACAACGCGAATTTGCCAAGCTGATATTGATCTTCAACCCAATTCTTGAAGGTGAAGCAATCCTCAAGAGGGTGTCCCACTGCTCGATGGTAAAAGCAATAATTTGAGTTGAACACCTCGCCTGCGTGCTTGGGGTGCTTGGACTCTGGCAACGTAAGTATTTGATGTTTTAGAGCGAGATCGAATATCTTCCTTGTTTTGTTCCGAGGAAATGAGTATGCTCGGACCATCTTCTTCCTGAGGGCTAAGTCAATAACGCTCGACTCTCGGATGCGTGGCTTCTTAGCTCTGCTTTGTGGTTGTCGAGCGCCTCTCTTGCCTTTCGACTTGCTTTTGTTTTCGCGTCGAACCTTTTTTGTAGCAGGTTGACAAGGAGCGGCATCTTCGTTCTTTACTGCCTGTTGGAGGAGGCGCTGTGTCTTAGCTTTCTCATAGATTGCCATTTCACGATCGTGATCATCTCGGGCTTTTTGACTCGCATCCCTTATAAGTTTGCTCATCTGGTCTTCGGACGATGGACTGGGCGGTTTTGTATCAGGAACTTTTGCTGGTTCAGGATTAGCATCCTCCCATTGAGCGTCCGCCTCTTCATCGAAGTCATACATGGCATAACAACTGTTTACTAGATCCCGCTTCTTTGGCCGGATGTACCCAAGCCCTTTGGTTTCTACTCTCCCGTTAGGCAGTTTGCATTGGGCTCCAGGAATGTTCCAGACCTTGTCATAGAATTTGGCTTTTCTAACGGTCTGTGTGAAGGACATCCCCTGGCGTTTCAGCAGTTTCTTCAAACCTTCGGTATAATATCGGGGAAGACGGATAGGCTGAAGCCTGTCAAGCGTGGGATCCGTGCCATGCCAAATTTCTTTTTCTACTTTGTTTTCTTCAGAACGGTAGAATATGATTGCCTTCTCGCATTTTCGTCTGGGAGGAATATAGAATGTCTGCAATTCTTCTACGCTGTTGGTGTCGAGTGCATCCAGTTCTTTGTAATGTTCAAGTGGCACCATGGTTATCTGCAGACTTCGCTCTTCATCAGCGGAAATCCGTATCGAAGGCCGAGCAGGGAATACAGCATGAACTTCATCCTCTGAATCACTACCGAAGATCAACGAAGGAACAGATGGTCCTGGCCTGGTAGATTGGGATGGACCTGAATAAATTATATCCTCCTCCTCGGTGTCACTGCCGAAGACAGGGATGGTGGCATTAGTTTTGTTCTCCGGTTTGTGACACCTTTCCGTGTCTTCGAAGCTCGGCAAAAAGTATTTGGCATCTTCATACTTGCGAACTTCGTTCACGGAAAACGGATTCAACTCTCCGGCCACAGTGTACTCGAGGCCATCCCTGGAATACTTCATGCACTGATGCTGTGTAGAAGGGATGATATTGTATTCGTGTAGCCATGGTCGGCCGAGCAGAGCATTGTAGCACGTCTTGGCATCTATAACATGGAATTTGATGTCTGTGACGAGCAACCCGAAGCGTAGCGTCAATATCACAGATCCAAGAGTCTTTGAGGATTGAGAGTCGAAACCGGAGATAGTGATCTTGTCTCGGGCGAGATGTTGTATGCTCATGCAAATTTCTTTTAACACCCGTACATTGAGTAAATTGACGGACGATCCGTTATCGACCAAGATTTTACCTATCTTTATGTCATGGCAATATCCTGAGACATAAAGGGGGCGATTGTGTTCACACGTCCCGAGGAGAAGGTCTTCATCACCAAAAGCAACGTCGGCTGTGTGCACTTCTTCTAATTCGTCTTTCATCTTTTCTTCGGCTAAGAAGGCTTGAAACTGGTCCGGATCTTGTAGCGCCTTAATCAAAGAGTCTCTGGCTTCCTTCGATAGTAACAAGGCATCAAGGATACTGAGCTGAGAGGGAAGTTTCCTCAGATGTGCCAGAACGTTGTAATCCACCTTACTTCTCTTCGGCGGGTTCTTGGCGTTTAGCTCTTCCAAAACTTGGTCATCTAAAACGATGTCTTCAGAGACCTTTTCTTTCCCTTTATCTTTTCTATTCGAGGGTCCGAGATTCTTTTCAGGCAGTGTCCGATTCCGCAGTCGGATATTTTCGCAAACCACTGGCTCCTCTTCTTTTCCCGAAGTTGACTCTTTAAAGAGAGGGGCAAGCTCTAGCTCCTCATCAGAGTCGCTCCCAAATGTAGGCACTTGTGACCTGGCAGTGTTAACCATGTGACAGTTGCCGGCAGTTGTTTCAAGCACTTTGGTCGTGTTTCTTTGCTCCCGACGAATTTTACGCTTTTGCCGTTTAAAGCGTTGTTGATTAGCGACGTATCCCTGCCACCATCTATCGAAAGCCTTGCACTCTTGAGTGGAATGCGAGACCTTCTGATGATATAAGCAATAAGAGGGGTGCATTTCTACCACGCTAGTAACTTTTTCTTCTGAGGGTGGTAGCTTCATGCCCATCTGTTGGGGTAAAAATTTACACCCCCGTTGACCGAATCAAAGTCAAGGTCAACCCCAAGCCAGGTGGGCCCAAGCCCAGGTCAAGCGGGCTCATGCCCAAGTCGAGCCCGCGGCCAGCCTCCTCCATGCTAAAATATAGATCATGTAATAAATAATTTTTATGTAATTTTTTATACATGAATGTATGCAAAATGGGCATAAAGCCAATATTTTGTAAGCCCATGGCTTATGTGCAAAAATGAAATGGCACATGAGCCATGGGATGGCTAAAATGCCATTTTTGTAAAGCCCAAGGGGCTATATGTAAATATGTAAGCCTATAAAATGCAACATGATGAATAAAAAAGTAACACCTTTCATTCTCTCCAAAAAAATTTTTAGATCTGAGATCTTTTTGTGCCTCCTTCTTCTTCAAGGTTCCAAAACCTTCTTCTTTCTCTTGAATTAAATCAAGAGTTTTACTCTTCCTTTTTCAAAACTAAATAGTTTTCCACCACAAAACCCATTAAGGGGAACCCAGATCTGCCATCAGATCTCAAAAAGGAGAGATTTTGATATCTCACATCACTCGATCTTCAAGATCCGGCCAAACAACAGGAGGAAGAAGAAAAACACTCAGGAGTCCAACTCCTCTTTGATTTCTCTTCAGAGAAATCTTTTTTTAGGCTAAAAGCCTCTTGTCCTCTCCGGCGCGCAGCGCAAGTGCGCAAAGCGCCCGCGTGCCGACACGTGGCGCGCGCTTGCGCACCTGCGCGCTTGCGCAAGTGCGCAAAGCGCCCGCGTGCCGACACGTGGCGCGCGCTTGCGCAAGTGCGCAAAGCGCCCGCGTGCCGACACGTGGCGCGCGCGCTTGCGCAAATGCGCAAAGCGCCCGCGTGCCGACACGTGGCGCGCGCGCTTGCGCACCTGCGCGCTTGCGCAAGTGCGCAAAGCGCCCGCGTGACGACACGTGGCGCGCTTGCGCAAGTGCGCAAAGCGCCCGCGTGCCGACACGTGGCGCGCGCGCGCTTGCGCACCTACGCGCAGCGCTCTTGCGCAAAACGCCCACGTGCCGACACGTGGCGCGTGCGCTTGCGCACCTGCGCGCAGCGCTCATGCTCAAGTTGCCCACGTGTCGACACGTGGCGCACGCGCCTGAGCGCACAGCACCTTAGCGCACAGCGCTCTAGGCGCTGGCCCACGCATCCTTTGGATGCCCCTTTTTCCCCTTTACTTATATATGCATACATATATACATATGTATACAAATTTGTGCACACACGCACTCCACGACACTGTCCCTGTTAGAAAAAAATTTCTAACGGGGCGCTGCCCCGCACCCCGCAAGGGGGCTGCTAGCCCCCTTGACCCCCAGCCCGCTATCCGGGTAGCGGGACCCCCGTAAAAACTCTGCGTGGCTCCCGATATACCCCAAACCCCCTTTTCAAACAAAACACACGCACACCGCACATTGAGTTCGCATGACCAGTTTAACCCATTAATCGGAGGTTCCCTCGCCCCAAAGGCGAGGGGTAATTAACGGCAGCTTAGTCCGCGGCTGCCGGAGATTCGGATCCCCACAATCATTAAACCCCAGCCTACCCTAGGCAGGGGGAATCTGTAGTACGCCCGACAAGCGCGCGCGTATTCCCATCTCACTGGGGTGACGAAAAACACCCTACAGATTCTGGCACGCCCGGTGGGACCATCTCTCCTCCCATATTTCGGGTTAAGCATTCATGCGAACTCAGTCAATATACATACCTATATTTATACTAAAAATAATGCTTTTTCATGCAGATTTTCAAGCAGTCACCTTCCGACGATGTCTTCGATGATGAACACGGCTCCCGTCTCCTACACGATGAAGATAGACTCCAGGATGGTCCTTCCGGCCAGTCTCGGGCGACAATGGGAGGAGCCGCTGCTCCCATTTGGCTCTATTATGTTCATTCCAGTTGGCGCCATCCCATCTCCTCAAGCCCCGGTGGTAGGCAAACCGGTCTCGAAAGGCAGAAGACCAAATGTGGTGATCTCAAGGGCGCCCCAACCCAAACGCAAGTCGGTGTATGAACGAATTTCCTTGGCCCCAGCTGGGGGCAAGGCTATCAACACCAATAGAGCTACAACGCGTCCTGAGCAAACTCCAGCGGTGCCCTTGACCACTGCTCGATCGGATATCTTCTCTAAGCTCCCCTCTGATCAACTCACAATGGCTCCCCGGGTAGTGGATGCCCGCCAAGCCTTCAAAATCGAGAAGCTGAGGGAGAAAAGGCTCAGATATAGAGCCAACAAAAGGGCTAGGGCTCCTGCCAGGCTAAACCTCATGAGGTTCGAAGAACAGGGTTACCCCGCCAAAGATGAGGGGATGGCTGAATGTGTTATCCACACTGTCTACGTGGTGGGCACGCGCAGCAAGAGCAAGGACGGGGCCGCCACATCTCAAACCCAATCTGGCTTGAATGTGGTGGCCGCTTCCCAAGAACAGCCGCCTCCGCTGGATGATGAAAACCCTCTCGATGAGGCTGATAGGCAAAGAGAGCCCTCAATTCATGAGGAGTCAGGCTCGGAAAGCGAAGATGAGCCAACTTTTCGTCCTAAGACCGCAGAGCAACAACTTCTCCAAGAGCTCCGAAAGCAGCTCAGAAGCAAAGACAAGGAGATGGCCAAGCTCTACTCAAAGATCGACGACTTGACAAATGTCGTCTTACGGCTTACGGCCCAACTTGCCTCTCAGCCGCCCAATCAGGCGCAGGGCTCTCATGAACCGGGAAATGGTGTCCCAAAGCAGCCGACGCCTATTCCCTCAAATCCAAAAGTGGCCGGACCGCATGAAAGTCAATCGCATCCTATCTCAGGAAATGTCTTGGCTACCGATGACAGTAGCCCGCTAACTCAAGATCAAATCATGGATTTGGTTGCCAGCAAAGTCAAAACATTGGTGGCCGAAGCCGAAGCGCAAAAAGATATCAGCAGTAGTGGGAGACCATATCCTGCTCAGTATGATCTGGTAGAATTTCCTAGCGGCTATGTCATCCCCAAATTCGGAAGATTCGATGGGACGGGAAATGCGAATCAGCATATCGCCCACTTCAAAGCCTCATGCGGGAATACTGGGGGCAATGATGCGCTTCTCCTCCGCCAGTTCGTTAATAGCTTGACCGATGTTGCTTTCGACTGGTACGCGAGCATACCGGATGGCTCCGTCATAACTTTTGTCCAAATGGAGTCTCTGTTTCGGCAGAGGTTCATGAGCGTCAGCGATAAGATTACCATTGCCGAGCTCGTAAGGACCAAGCCCAAGAGCGACGAAAGCAGCACGGATTTTATAACCCGATGGCGCAATCTCTCCGTCAAATGCGAACCGCCGATAGAGCAGGACCAATCTGTCAGTCTCCTCGTCGGAAATCTCAACAATTGGATGGCCCCGTTTCTATGCACCGCGGGTCTCAAAACATTCCAAGAGCTGACCAGAAAAGTCCAGATGTTGGAACGCTCGAAGCAGGAGTCCTCCTCTGACTCCCAAAATAACAATAAGCCCTGGAGAAACCGAAAGGACGAAAATCGCAAAGGCGGAGGTTCTGACGATACTGAATCTCTTAACACTTCGGCTAACCGAAATAAGCAAAGGATGAGCGGGCCTAGCGCCAACCAGCCTCGGAAGCCAATGTTCGGAGAGGGAGGAGAATCTCCACTGAAAGAGAAGCTGGATAAGGTCTATTCCTTCAGAAGGGACAAAATCCGTAAAATATTCAAAGACGCCCTGAAGAACGGTCTACAACTGCCAGAGTCAAAAAGACCGCAGGAAGCGAATAGGACCGACGACCCCAAATACTGCCCCTATCACAGAGTGATAGGCCATGCCATTGAGGACTGCTTCGTCTTCAAAGATTGGGTCGAAAAGCAATACAAGGCAGGAGAGATTGAACTGTCCAAAGGCGTATTAGTAAACAGTCAAGATGCGACCGCCAATTTCATACAAACGGAGACTGAAGTTCTTCGCGAAACGGATTCTTTCAGATATCCACCTCTCTCTGAAAACAGTCGACCACCACGTCATTAAACTGGAACAGTCGACCTCTAAGTCGTTAAACTGGGATTGTAAAAAGAAATATGTAAATAAAAAAAATGTGTAAATAAAAGGAAAATAAAGAAAAGCCGAAATGATGGGGCAACTCGCAATAAAAATCAGCGAGTAAAATAAAGATGAAGATAAAAGCCGAAATGATGGGGCAACTCGCAATAAAAATCAGCGAGTAAAATAAAGATGAAGATAAAAGCCGAAATGATAGGGCAACCGCGAATAAAAGCCGAAATGATGGGGCAATCGCGACCTTCGCGATAAGAAAAGCTGAAATGATGGAGCAATCGCGGTGAAACAAAAAATACAAAGACAACAAAAAAAACAGCGGCGAATGATGAGTCGCTCCTGGTACCATATTCCAGTGCAGCGATGCAGACGCCAACCAAAATCCAGTTTCCCAAAATTCTCCCAGCCCTACGGTTAGTCCCCAAATTGACTACCGTATACAATCCACGGGCTCAAATAATTTCCATCACCCTCATGCCCCACCGTAATCACCAGTTACGCGGCTGGTCTCCGCCTGTGGAATTATGCTCCATTGAGAAGATCCACTCATGTGTCCTCACGATACATGAGGAGAACAAACCTTTGTGGGATCCTTACGACTCACCAAGGAAAAACACACTTAGGAGTCCTCACGACTCTTAAGGAGAAAATACCCCTGCGGGATCCTTACGACTCGTAGGGAGAAAATGCTTTTATGGGACCCTCACGGCCCATAAAATTGAAAAGTCTTAGGTGATAGGGATCCAAACCTGTCTCCTAAGCCATCGCTCCCCAATCCCCAAGTGGCGAATGATGAGTCGCTCCTGGTACCATATTCCGGTGCAGCGATGCAGACGCCAACCAAATTCCAAATCCCATACCCCAACGGCGAATGATGAGTCGCTCCTGGTACCATATTCCAGTGCAGCGATGCAGACGCCAACCAAATTCCAAATCCCATACCCCAAAATGGCGAATGATGAGTCGCTCCTGGTACCATATTCCAGTGCAGCGATGCAGACGCCAACCAAATTCCAAACTCAAATTCCCAAATGGCGAATGATGAGTCGCTCCTGGTACCATATTCCAGTGCAGCGATGCAGACGCCAACCAAATTCCAAACTCAAATTCCCAAATGGCGAATGATGAGTCGCTCCTGGTACCATATTCCAGTGCAGCGATGCAGACGCCAACCAAATTCCAAATCCCATACCCCAACGGCGAATGATGAGTCGCTCCTGGTACCATATTCCAGTGCAGCGATGCAGACGCCAACCAAATTCCAAATCCCATACCCCAAAATGGCGAATGATGAGTCGCTCCTGGTACCATATTCCAGTGCAGCGATGCAGACGCCAACCAAATTCCAAACTCAAATTCCCAAATGGCGAATGATGAGTCGCTCCTGGTACCATATTCCAGTGCAGCGATGCAGACGCCAACCAAATTCCAACTCCCATATCCCAACGGCGAATGATGAGTCGCTCCTGGTACCATATTCCAGTGCAGCGATGCAGACGCCAACAATGTCCCAAAATTTTTCCGGCCCTACGGTCTGGATCATACATCCTGCAAAACCGTATACAATCCACGGGCGTAAAACGATCCCAATCTCTCCCAAGTCCTCCCGGGGCACATGATGAGTTGCTCCTGGCATTATTCCAGTGCAGCAATGCAGATGCCAAACAAAAACCCCAATTCCCTAATCTTCTCATGACAAATGATGATTCGCTCCTGGTACCATATTCCAGTATAGCGATGCTGATGTCAACCCAAATCAAATCAACCAACAAGCTCTGCGTCGGAATCATGCTTCGTCTCAGAATGTGCACCCCGTGTCGAAATGATGCTTCGCCTTGGTGTACCTGTCTTCCCTGTCGAAATTATGCTTCGTCTCGAAATCAAATCAACCAATAAGCTCTGCGTCGGAATCATGCTTCGTCTCAGAATGTGCACCCCGTGTCGAAATGATGCTTCGCCTCGGTGTGCCTGCCTTCCCTGTCGAAATTATGCTTCACCTCGGAATCAAGTCAACCAGCAAGCTCTGCGTCGGAATTATACTTCGTCTCGGAATTTACCCCGTGTCGAAATCATGCTTCGCCTCGGGATATCTACCTTCCCTGTTGGAATTATGCTCCGCCCATCGGAACGATGCTCCGATCTCTGGAATTATGCTCCGCCCATCGGAACGATGCTCCGATCCCCTGGAATCATGCTCCGCAAATCGGAACGATGCTCCGACCCTTGGAATCATGCTCCGCTCTTCGGAATAATGCTCCGATCTCTGGAATTATGCTCCGCCCATCGGAACGATGCTCCGAACTCTGGAATCATGCTCCGCTCATCGGAATGATGCTCCGATCCTTGGAATCATGCTCCGCTCTTCGGAATGATGCTCCGATCCCCGGAATGATGCTCCGATCCTTGGAATTATGCTCCGCAAATTGGAATGATGCTCCGCTCATCGGAATGATGCTCCGATCCCCGGAATGATGCTCCGATCCTTGGAATTATGCTCCGCAAATTGGAATGATGCTCCGCTCATCGGAATGATGCTCCGATCCCTGGAATGATGCTCCGCTCATCGGAATGATACTCCGATCCCTGGAATCATGCTCCTCCCTTCGGAATGATGCTCCGATCCCTGGAACCATGCTCCGCTCATCGGAATGATGCTCCGATCCTTGGAATCATGCTCCGCTCTTCGGAATGATGCTCCGATCCCCGGAATGATGCTCCGATCCTTGGAATTATGCTCCGCAAATTGGAACCATGCTCCGCTCATCGGAATGATGCTCCGATCCTTGGAATCATGCTCCGCTCTTCGGAATGATGCTCCGATCCCCGGAATGATGCTCCGATCCTTGGAATTATGCTCCGCAAATTGGAATGATGCTCCGCACATCGGAATGATGCTCCGATCTCTGGAATTATGCTCCGCAAATCGGAATGATGCTCCGACCCTGGACTTATGCTCCGCGCTTCGGAATGATGCTCTGAATCCTGGAATTATGCTCCGCCCTTCGGAATGATGCTCCGAATCCTGGAATTATGCTCCGCCCTTCGGAATGATGCTCCGAATCCTGGAATTATGCTCTGCCCTTCGGAAAGATACTCCGATCTCTGGAATTATGCTCCGCAAATCGGAATGATGCTCCGACCCTGGACTTATGCTCCGCGCTTCGGAATGATGCTCTGACACTGGAATTATGCTCCGCGAATCGGAATGATGCTCCGATCCTCGGGAATCATGCTCCCCGGGATGATGCTTCGCCTCCGGAATGATGTTCCACCTCGAAGTTCAGCTTCAAGATCCATCAATTTCATGCACACAACTCAAATGTGCGGTGTGCATTTATTGATGGGGGGCACTTTGTTGGGGTAAAAATTTACACCCCCGTTGACCGAATAAAAGTCAAGGTCAACCCCAAGCCAGGTGGGCCCAAGCCCAGGTCAAGCGGGCTCATGCCCAAGTCGAGCCCGCGGCCAGCCTCCTCCATGCTAAAATATAGATCATGTAATAAATAATTTTTATGTAATTTTTTATACATGAATGTATGCAAAATGGGCATAAAGCCAATATTTTGTAAGCCCATGGCTTATGTGCAAAAATGAAATGGCACATGAGCCATGGGATGGCTAAAATGCCATTTTTGTAAAGCCCAAGGGGCTATATGTAAATATGTAAGCCTATAAAATGCAACATGATGAATAAAAAAGTAACACCTTTCATTCTCTCCAAAAAAATTTTTAGATCTGAGATCTTTTTGTGCCTCCTTCTTCTTCAAGGTTCCAAAACCTTCTTCTTTCTCTTGAATTAAATCAAGAGTTTTACTCTTCCTTTTTCAAAACTAAATAGTTTTCCACCACAAAACCCATTAAGGGGAACCCAGATCTGCCATCAGATCTCAAAAAGGAGAGATTTTGATATCTCACGTCACTCGATCTTCAAGATCCGGCCAAACAACAGGAGGAAGAAGAAAAACACTCAGGAGTCCAACTCCTCTTTGATTTCTCTTCAAAGAAATCTTTTTTTAGGCTAAAAGCCTCTTGTCCTCTCCGGCGCGCAGCGCAAGTGCGCAAAGCGCCCGCGTGCCGACACGTGGCGCGCGCTTGCGCAAGTGCGCAAAGCGCCCGCGTGCCGACACGTGGCGCGCGCTTGCGCAAGTGCGCAAAGCGTCCGCGTGCCGACACGTGGCGCGCGCGCTTGCGCACCTGCGCGCTTGCGCAAGTGCGCAAAGCGCCCGCGTGACGACACGTGGCGCGCTTGCGCAAGTGCGCAAAGCGCCCGCGTGCCGACACGTGGCGCGCGCGCGCTTGCGCACCTACGCGCAGCGCTCTTGCGCAAAACGCCCACGTGCCGACACGTGGCGCGTGCGCTTGCGCACCTGCGCGCAGCGCTCATGCGCAAGTTGCCCACGTGTCGACACGTGGCGCGCGCGCCTGAGCGCACAGCACCTTAGCGCACAGCACCTTAGCGCACAGCGCTCTAGGCGCTGGCCCACGCATCCTTTGGATGCCCCTTTTTCCCCTTTACTTATATATGCATACATATATACATATGTATACAAATTTGTGCACACACGCACTCCACGACACTGTCCCTGTTAGAAAAAAATTTCTAACGGGGCGTTGCCCCGCACCCCGCAAGGGGGCTGCTAGCCCCCTTGACCCCCAGCCCGCTATCCGGGTAGCGGGACCCCCGTAAAAACTCTGCGTGGCTCCCGATATACCCCAAACCCCTTTTCAAACAAAACACACGCACACCGCACATTGAGTTCGCATGACCAGTTTAACCCATTAATCGGAGGTTCCCTCGCCCCAAAGGCGAGGGGTAATTAACGGCAGCTTAGTCCGCGGCTGCCGGAGATTCGGATCCCCACAATCATTAAACCCCAGCCTACCCTAGGCAGGGGGAATCTGTAGTACGCCCGACAAGCGCGCGCGTATTCCCATCTCACTGGGGTGACGAAAAACACCCTACACCATCGATATGGCCTTAGCGAACTTCTTTTTTATCCTGAATTGGCTTTTGTCAGCGGTGGAGGCATTTTGCTTCAGTGGGATCATCTCGGCTCCTCCCTCAAGTCGCTGGCGCTTGGCCGTTTCGAATATAGCCGTCTCGCGTTCTCGGTCAGCTTTGCTTTTCAATCGAGCTTCATTAAGAAACGCGCCAATCATTTCAACTGGTAACCCTGGGGCTCTTGATTCAGCATTTGCCCCCAGCATTTCAGTGTCAGAAGTCCTTTCATCGTCCGTGGTCGAATGGGAGATCATATGACAGCTCGCCACATATTCCTCGGATTCATCCGATGAACTTTCTCCCTCATCTTCTTTTTGGAAGACGTGATCAAGGAAATCTTGGAGCGTAATGGGAGTCCGCGCCTTTTGGTTGTACTCATCCAGTGCGTCGATTTGCTTCTGTAAGTCCGTGCGCTTGTCGCCAGGCTTCACGGGCTTCTTAGATCTCTTCTTCTTCTTTTTCGAAGATTTTGACGGCTGGTTATGAACACTTGAACTACCACCATCAGCCTTCGGAGTCTGACGTGGCTTCAACATCCCCTCAATAACCTGCGGCTCCAAGGGGTTCTTCCACTTGACCGCTGGACAGGTCTGAAGATCATTTAGCATTCTCCTCGTTTTGGCCGATAATATGACTTCCCAGGGAGTTTCTTCAACGACGGAGCATGTTGCCCCCGGTGTATTCGTCCCCTTAGAGGTGTGGGGCTGTGGGGGATTTACCTTCCATTTGTCGGATAGCGCAAATTTGCCCTGGCGGTACTGGTTTTCAAGCCAAGTTTTGAAAACGTAACAGTCTTCGATCGGATGTCCTAGCACTCGATGATAAGGGCAGTAATTAGGCTCGTTGACGTCACTTGGTTGCGACGGGCGTTTTGGATCTGGCAGATTTATGAGCCTGTTGCGCAATGCCAGCTCAAATAGCCTTCTGGTTTTATCATGGGGGAAGGAGTAAGCACGTCCCATCCTGTCCTCAAGGGGTACGTATGGGCGCGTATTGTTTGGACGAGCAACCGGCTTCGAGTCGCTCGGTTGTTGTTGGGCATTAGCGACAATGATCGCTTTTCCCTTTCCTTTATCGTTTCGAGAGTCCGGCTTCGGGAGAGGGGGTTTATGGCCCATCTGGTCCATCTGCGCCAATTTGTCGATCAAAGCCTGGAAAAAAGTCGGCTTGAAGAATATCATAAACTGTGAAATGGTTGCTTATGGATCAAGGGTTCCAACAAACATTCCCACCGCAGGGGCTTCTTCTATGCGCTGTTCACACTTAGACCATAGATTACGCCACCGTATAGCGTACTGGACCCACGTCTCGCCGGGCTTTACCCTGGCGTTAATCAGCGCCGTCATCGGAGTACGCTCACTGGCACTTGCAAAGCGTTGGGTGAAGAGCAGCTCCATCTCCGCAAAGGTTTTAATAGAGTCGTTGGGGAGCTCGGAATACCATTCGAACGCCGTATCTGATAGGCTTCCAACGAACTGGCGAAGCAGAAGCTTGTCGTCGCCGCCGGTGTTACCGCAAAGCGCCCTGAATTGGGCAACATGTTGATGGGGATTGCCGGTCCCTTTGTAGACATGAAACTTGGGAATTGTGTAACCTGGCGGGTACTTGATTTGGTCATACCAGCCCGAATATGGCCGCCCCGTTTTTACAACGTGGCCGGCTGCTTCAGCCGCGTGATGGATCTTTATCTGCTGGGCTATATATTCGTCCAGATCAGTTTTAGAGATGATGTCCTCCCTAGCCGTTGATAGAGCGGGCTGAGGGTTTGATGTTTCTCCCTTATCATCCCCAAGGACAATTGGGGGTTCTTCAGTTGGGGGATCTGGTTGTATCATCATCCCTATCATGTCCTGGAAGAGAAGGCCCATACGTTGTATATTGGCTGCTTGTTCAGCAGCCTCTCTGTCTCTCTTTTCCAGTACTCTTCGAAGGAACTCGGCGTCGGTCTCTTCTTCTTGACGTTCGTCTAAGGATGTCTCAGGATTCTCTTTTGGCCCCGTGAGCGCAGCCATTGTAGTCATCATCTCCTGAAGCTTTTGTTGTCGCTCCTGAGACCTGGTCACTGACCGGGTAAGCGGTCGGTGACCCGTAGAAGTACGACTTTCTTCCTTCCCCGAAGCCATATAGACCGTATGAACTGTTATGCCCCCTGACTTGGGGCGTTTAGGTTCACCGCTTTTAAACTTTGTCAGTGTCACGGGAGCTTTTTCTGGCCTCTTTCTTTTGTGGACCTTTGAGGTTGAAGGAGCCGTTGAAGCGGGCATTCTAGCATTTGTTGCCCCCTGCTGTTTAATGGGGTGGTTCTTGTCTTCTTCCACTTTTGCCCTTTTCTGGCTACGGAAGTGGTCTGAGTCAATCACGGAGTCTTGAACCCTCCGCCAAACTTTATAAATTTTCGACGACAGCCGTTGAGGGGGCTGTTCCTGTTTCGTCTCCGGAGCTTTTTTCATGGATGGAGGAGACCTTTTCAACGTAGCAACCGGGGAGTTCTTTCTCACCTTCCTCAGCAATTCAAAGCTGTTCCCAGTTGGAACAGCAGCATTGACCTCCACTACTGGAGCAGGTGGGGTTAGCCCTGAGGGGGAGTTGCCCCCTGCTTTCCATACTCGCTGCCAATGGCGACGTCGCGCACGACGAGCCGTTGGGACTGGCCCGGAAATCGAGATGGTTTCCTGCTGCCCCCTGTTTGAGCTTGGGGTAACCGCTGATGTCAGCCTATCGAAGACTGATGCCTTCTAACCAGCTGGGGGAGGAGTAGGAACCGTCAATCTTGTGAAGACCGACTCTCTGATAGGAGAAGCCGCTTTAACGACTTCCAAAGCAGCGGCCGTTGCCCTCTTTGGGACAGCCACCTTATAGTTCTGACCTAGCCTGGTGAAAACGGAGGCTGTCAGCTTAGTAGCGGGCGACCCGTTGACAGGGGTCGTGGTAGCAGTGAGCCGGTCGAACACTGACTTCTTGTTCGCTTCCGGTACAGGTGTCGGCATAGAGAAGCTTGTAGGTGGGACCATGGTCCCGAAGAACAAGCCGGTGGTGGCTTGAGTCACCTGGTCTACCGGCAGAGTCAGGAAGGAAGCCGCTTGGGGCCCATATGTTACACCTCTCGGTGAGGTGGAGCGTCCGTTGCAGTGGCATTTCGAGTAGTTGGTGCGGTCGGTGGCCATTGAATGCTTGAGTTCTGTACCAGACAAAAGACCAAATTTTAGCAACTTGAAATCCGAAGGCAACCATTTAACAAACCGCGATTGGTTCGCGAAGACGACACACGAAGTGTGGAGTGGAAAGAGGAAGAGGTCCCACCGGGCGTGCCAGAATCTGTTCCCCTCCGAACGGCGGCCCGGACTTCGCGTCCGTAGCCTGTGGTTCGGGACAGATGCTATTTGGTTTTATCCGTCTATCTCTCCGAAGATGCCAAGTTGATTTATGGCACTGTGTATCGGGGGTTTAGATGGATGCGACCGATGTAGCAGACTTCGTCAGATTCCCCCTCAGGGTGAGGGGTTTTTGATTGTGGGGACGCTCTTCCCTGCAGGCGCAAGCCCCTGCAGTTAATTACGCTACCGCATCGCGGTAACAACTTTCTCCTTCTCCAGAATTTCACTTCGTGTCGTGTGTGTTTGTTTTGTTTGTGGTTGCCCGTGGATTGTATACGGAGACTTAGTAATGTCGTCGCCCGTAGGACGTGGATTAGTCCAAATCCGCATTTACTTAGATTTGGGTTTGGTGCTTTTTTGGTTTAAGGATGCATTAGTCGCGTTGCTACTAAGATCAACTTAAACGTTCGTCAAGGATACGTTAGTCCTATTTTAGACTAAGATCGACCTGACGTAGCGATTGATTTAATTATCTGGCCGTCGGGACTCGTCACCTCTCTGACGTCGTTGAGGGATTACAACGACGGGCGTCAGAGGAGTTCCGAGATGTACCCTTGAACCAAAGTTGATTCGGAGTTTTATTGTTTATTTAAAGATCTAAGGACACATTAACCGTATTTGGGGCTAAGATCAACTTAGACAGGACCGTTTAGATCCGGCAAAAGAGCGTTCGGGCTCGATTGCGCTAGTTTAAGGACGTGGCGGTCCATCGCCAGTTTTAGGGATGTGGTGGTCCGATATTAGTTTAGGGACGTTTCGGTCCGATATTAGTTTAGGGACGTTTCGGTCCGATATTAATGTATGGTCGTTGGGACCCGTCACCTCTTTGACGTCGTTGAGGAATTACAACGAGGGATGTCAAAGGAGTTCGGAGATGTACCCTCGAACCGGTCGCGAATTGGTTTATGAGAGCCATTTATTTTAAGGACTTGCAGCCCGGATTGGGTTAAGTCCAAAAATTTTCATTTATCTTAGGCTCTGCCTGACTAAAAGAATCAATCCGAACCGGGCCCTGCCCCTTTTTTATTTTGCAATCTGATTTGGGCCAGGCCCTTTTAAATAATGAGTTACAGAAACTCAAGAATTTTCCAAACAGGGCTTTGCCCTTTTATTATTTTTGCCATTTGATTTGGGCAGGCCCTTTTAAATAATGAGTTGCAGAAACTAAAGAATTTTCCAAACAGGGCTTTGCCCTTTTATTATTCTGCAATTTGATTTGGGCCAGGCCCTTTTAAATAATGAATTGCATCTCTGCTGAAACTCAAGAATTTTCCAGATTTAAATACAAAAGTGCATAGCACTTTTGATCTAAATTTGGATCAAAGGAAAACAAGTTTTTCTTCTTGTTTTCCCTGATTTTACAGAACCAAGGGTTCACATCAAGTGCAAGGCACTATTCATCTCTCTCTTTTTCTTTATTTAATTATTCATTTTTTTTTATCCTCTGTTCTTCATAGGTTTTTCTTTTCTTCCAAAAGAAGTTTTTACCTCTTTTTTTTTGTTCTTGAATAATCTTCAAGAGTTCTTTCTCTTCTCTTTTTTTTGCCAGAAGTTAATTCTTCTCTTGATGATGATCCTGCCTTTTGAATGAGGCTTGGGGTTTTATTTATAGTGCCCACAAATTTATTGGATTTGTTAACAAAATTTTTCCTGAATGATTTTGGGAATTTTCCCACCATTGGATCTTTGATCCAAAGGCAGAAGAAAACCCTCTGATTTTGGAAAGAATAGAAAAGATTTCATCAAATTTTCATTATGTTTCTGCGCAACTCCCCAATGAATGACACGTGTCGCGCAGTGGAAGGCTTGCGCAACAGTACTTGCGCAACTGCGCAGACACGTGTCGCGCAGTGGAAGGCTTGCGCAAAGGTGCTTGCGCAACTGCGCAGACACGTGTCGCGCAGGTGTGCACTTGCGCAACCGTGTTTGCGCAGCTGTGCACTTGCGCAACAGTGTTTGCGCAACTGCGCAGACACGTGTCGCATTGTGGACCGCTTGCGCACTGTGCAACGCACGGAATTTGAAGCGTTGCTTCAGGAATTTTTGAATTTTCAAAATTCAAACGAGCCTTGCTCAGAACAGCCGCTACACCCGGTCCAGTAGGTGCATGACAACGATATTAATGCAGAGAAGTGCGCATCGAGCCCGCCAAACCGGCTCTCCTTCGATACAGATGCCGGGTAATCTTTGCAGACGATCTGCTGTATAAGGCGTCCACGTGAACTGCGCAAATAACATAGTACAAAAATTGTGATGAAGGTATTTCAAAATTTTAAAACAAACTTAATTACCTAAGTTATGGTTACCTGAGTCGCCTCCATATGATCCAACTCATCTCTATAGTACCTAAATACTCGACGAGGAGCCTTATACGCTTTCTTGCCATTCCACCAAGAGCCGAGTGGCTTTCCGGGGGTATCCAAAGCAGTTATTTTAACTCGATCCGGTCTTCCCATACACATCTGCTCCCATGACCAAATCTATGAATAAAGTGTCAGATGATAAGAGAAAGAACCAATATTACAATTTTGCAAATTTCTAGCTGTGAAAAAAATGAATTTACCTGAAATAATGTAATGCAGCCATAAATTTTATTCTTCGTTGGAGCACATACCTTATCGAGTTCCTCGTAAAGAAAGGCCAAGACCCCTGCTCCCCAAGCATATTGGCCATACACATCAAAGTCCGTAAGGAAGCCAAAGTATAACGGATGGACATACGTTGCCGATTGGTCCGACATCAACCAAGAACCGATCATGTACAGAATGTAGGCACGTGCATGTCTATCCAAGACTTTATCGGTGGCTTCATCAGGGATATTAGTAAATGTATCTTTCAGCCAGTTTAAACTAATCTTATACCTCCTACTATTAGCATTTTTTGTGAAATATTAAAGCTAGAAATAATGTACAAAATGTCCATGCAACAGGTACACTGAAGAGGGAAAACAAAATGAATTTTTTTACCTGTTCGAGAGCAGACTCGGCATATGTATCCCAGTATGGGTGGTCGGTATTTGGACCAACAATTTTTCCTCCGACCAATCCAAGCCCATGGATCCATAAACCGAGTAAGAGGCCAATATCTTGGAGTGTGATAGTGGCCTCATTCCATCTTAGATGAAAAGTGTGGGTCTCTTTTCTCCAGTGCTCAACTAGAGAGGTAACGAGGGCGTGGTCAATTTGGATATGACGAAGCAATGAAGCTTCATAAAATCCGGCCATTCGAATCCGCTCGGTTATTCGCTGGTCGGCAACTATCCACTTGTCAGAACTATGGGTGACGACGGTGAGATTATCTCTATCCTACAAAATTAAATAATATTATTTTCAATTATTAGAATTAAAAGAAAGGGGTAATTAAAAAAAATTTAATAAGTTTTGAATCTTTCCTCTCCGTGTAATATATTAAAAGATCTGTGTTCATTTTGATCAATGAGCAGAGATTTGTCGAATGGTTGATTCTCCATTGAGACAATTTTGATATTTTAGATATGAGAAGGGACTTTTGACAGAGTTAATTTAACGAAAAACACACTGAAGAGGAGTGCGGGGTTTTATAAGGAAAGGGAACCCGCCCTCTTCAATGATTAGTGTTGTCACATCAGTTTTTTATTGTTCTGTCACATCAGTTTTTTATTGTTTAGTATTGTATCAATTCCCGGGATTGTCAAGTCAAATCATTTTGTTATTGTTTTGTATTTTTATCAGAACGAAGAGGACGGGTTCTTAGAACCCGCCCTCTTCAATAATTAAATGAAGGCGTGTTCCAGGAAACCGCCCTCATATTTGTTGGATTCCCGGTGTCAAGTCAAATCGGTTATATTATAGTGTCTTGTCACATCATTTTGTTATTGTTTTGTATTTTTATCAGAACGAAAAGGACGGGTTCTTATAACCCGCCCTCTTCAATAATTAAATGATGGCGTGTTCCAGAAACTCGCCCTCATATTTGTTGGATTCCCGGGCACTATAGTGCCAAGTCAAATCAGTTGTATTATAGTGTCTTCTCACATCAGTTTTTTATTAGTGCTAAGTCAAATCAGTTGTATTAAAGTGTCTTCTCACATCAGTTTTTTATTGTTTTGTATTTTTATCAGAACGAAGAACCCGCCCTTTTCAATAATTAAATGAGGGCGTGTTCCAGGAACCCGCCCTCATATTATGTATTACAGTAATTAAATGCCGGCGTGTTCCTATAAATAGCTCTTTACTATACAGTATACCCTTATTTTGTGTAAGTGTGGAGTTTAGGAAGAAAAAACAACTCTCCATTTACCCTTTATTTTGTGTAAGTGTGGAGTTTAAGAAGAATGTCAAGTTCAGTATCATAGTCGTGAGGAGCTACTGGATAGGATCAAGACAGAACCACGGCTTGCTGTAAATTTCTGGAGCAAATTCAGTGACCAAACCAAAGCTCAGGGGCTCTAAACAGGAAGATGAGACCAAAACAAACACAGGCAAGAAATTTGAAGTTCCAAATTCTCTGTGAGTATTTCCCTCATCTTCTCCCCTCCTCTGAACTATTCTTCCCGCAACATTCTTTGCACAAACTCCCTTCCTCTCTCCAATAAAACTGTTTTATGCAGGATTCTTTGCACCGCCGCCAAATAAGTTGTTTGCAAGTGTTTTCGATTTATATTTGTTACTTGTTTTGCATAAATAATACTGACTTTAAGGGGTTATAACACCAATTCAGATCGGATGGGGATTCCATCACCCTTCCTAAGACCCCAAAAATCACTAAAAGCATACGCATTACCCTTGAGCTTATTAAAAAAATATCTAGACCCAGCCAACTAAGGACTGTCGTGTTTAATAGGACAGAGGAAGGTTGTGGGCATTCGATCGTTTATCTAAACTTGACTTTATGGTGCCTATGCTAGACAAGTGAGAAAAGTAATTTTAAAAGGCCCGTCTCACGGTGATTCGTGAGCGGAACCCTCCTTTCCTCATTTGTGCTTACCTGGCCACAATTGGCAGTGAAGAGACGATTTGAGGGTTATTCACAACTTGTCACTTTGGATGTTTTGACAACTAGAAGATCCCGGCCTCGATCCGCTGGAAGATGATAGTTGGGCAGACTTAGCGGTGACAGAAGTAAATACGACACCCTATTTGGAAGCGACAGTAGCAAGCGAAGATTGCGTCAGTGTCGGGGATTTGTTTCAGGAAAAAGGAGATCTTATTTGTAAGCTGAAGTCGTAGGCTATTCAGCAAAACGTTACATTTAAAACCGAAGAGTCAAATAAGACGTACTATACCGTGGTATGTACGAATGCTCCTGAATGAAAGTGGAGATTGCATGCATGTTGTTCCAAAAGAGCCAAAACTTGGAAGGTCACGAAATACAACCAAGAACATACTTGCATCAATTCTATTATGTTACAAGATCACCGGAATTGCACTTCATCTTACATTTGCTCACTAATCATGCCACTAATCCGTACAGATGTGGCGATGACTCCCCGCGAGATACGGTTCTACGTTAGCGGAGAGCACAAAACTCAGATTTCGTATGTGAATGCATGGGATGCTCGTAGAAAGGCTTTATGCAAGATATTTGGGGACCGGGAAAGCTCGTACAACTCACTAGTCCCTTTTATGGAAGCCATGAAAGCATTAAATCCGGGGACCGTATACCGGTTAAAAACCACAGAAACAGATGTCGATGGCTCTGTCAGGTTTCAAAGAATTTTCTGGTGCTTTGCTCCATGTGCGGCTGGTTTCACACTGTCGGCCGGTATTGTGCGTTGATGAGACGTATCTATACGGTTGTTGAAGTCGAAAATTGCACCATGGTTGACCAAGTAAAAATCAAAGTCAATCCCAAGCCAGGTGGGCCCAAGCCCAGATCAAATAGGCTCATGGCCGAGTCGAGCCCGAACATGAAGCGGCCGGCCCTTCCCATGCCAAAATAAAAAATCATGTAACAAATAATTTTCATGTAATTTTTTGTGCACGAATGTATGCAAAATGGGCATAAAGCCAATATTTTGTAAGCCCATGGCTTATGTGCAAAAAAGAAATGGCACATGAGCCATGAGATGGGCAAAATGTCATTTTGTAGAGCCCAAGGGGCTATATGTAAATATGTTAGTCTATAAAAGGCAACAAGATGATGAATAAAAAAGACTGTTTCCCCCAATCAGAGCAAAGCCCTGTTTTGAATTTCAAAATTCAAAAATTGAAGTAACGCTTCAGATCCCTTGCGCTGCGCGTTGTGCGTCACGTGTCAAAAGCAGACACACCAACGCCAGGAGCGTTGCACCCTAGGCAGCGCACCCCCAATCAGACCAAAGCTCTGTTTCAAAATTCAAATTTTAAAAGTTGAAGCAACGCTTCAGCGCTAGCGCAGTTGCGCCGCACGCTACGTGTCAAACACAGACGTGCTAGCACAGTTGCGCCGCGCGCCACGTGTCAAACACAGACGCGCTAGCACAGTTGCGCTGCGCTCTGCGCTGCGCGTCACGTGTCAAACACAGGCACGCTAGCACTGGAATTAAAAGAATTCTCCACCGTTAGATCAAAAGATCTAATAATAATAATAAATTATTAATTAATCAGAATTAAAATTCTGTTCTGGAAAGATCTTTCCAATCTTGTTGAAAACAAGAAGATTGCCTTCTGTAAAACAGAAGCCCTAGGATCAAAGATCCAACGGTGGGGAAATATCCCCAAATCAATCAGAGAAAGATCTTTCCAACTAATTTAACAAATCAATTGGCCCTATATAAAGACCCCAAGACTTCAAGTCTCAGATAGAAAAAACTCTCTGCAAACTTTGAGAAGAACTCAAAAAGAAAGAAAGGCAAGCCTTTGAAGAAAGAAGATCATTTCATCTTTAAAGGTAAAAACAGTTAATTCTTGAACAATAGAGATGAAAACATCTCATAAATAGAAGAATTCCATTCTAAAAAGATCTTAGATCTATAAAAAAGACCAAGATCTTTGATTAAACATAAAGGATTAAAAAGATCCAATCCTTAAAATAAAGAAGTAATTTACTTCATTCACAGATCTTTTGATCTATAAAGGCAGAGCCTTTTGATAAGAACAAAAACTTTGGTTCTTGGATCTTTAGGCGAGGCCTCCTTTGAAGAACGAAAAACTTGTTCTTTGATCTTAAATTTGATCTGATGCGCTTTGCGCTACTGGAAAGTGCTTTGCACTCTTGAATTGCGCCTTTGCGCTTATTGGACTGGCGCATAGCGCCAAAACACGCCACATGTCAACCACAGAACAATTTGCGCTTTGCGCTTCTCAAAATAGCGCACTGCGCTTTTGGACTGGCGCACAACGCCAAGCGCGCCACGTGTCACTCCCTGGCGCACCCAAAAACTGGCACAAACGCATTCATAAAGTGCAGTACGGTAACAAACGCAGCACTAAGCGACACGTGTCACTATTATGTGCGCTAGCGCAATGCGCTCTTTAATTGGCGCAAAGCGCCTGATGCGCCACGTGGCGCGCTGTCAGATAAATGCTATGCATTATTAAAAGGGCAGAGCCCAAACAAAGGCTCAACAGGCAGAACATAAAATAAAATGTTAAACATTTTTAACTGGACTTAGCCCAATTCTGGCCTTAAGTCATCAATTTAAATTGAACTGAGCACAATTGCTCTTCCAATCAATTTACACCCGGTTCGAGGGTACATCTCTTTACTCCTCTGATATCTGTCGTTGTAATCCTTCAACGTCATCAGAGAGGTGACGGGTCCCGACAACCACACATTACTACGGACTGTGGGGTCCTTAAACTCATGGACTATGGTGTCCTTAAGCTCGACCGTGATGTCTTAAAACTAACATCGGACTGTAGAGTCCTTAAATCCACGGACTATGATGTCCTTAACCTCGACCATGATGTCTTAAAACTAACACCGGACTGTGGAGTTCTTAAATCCACGGACTATGATGTCCTTAACCTCGACCACAATGTCTTAAAACTAACAATGGACCGTAATGTCCTTAAACTAATTATCGACCGCAATGTCATTAAACTAAACAATAGAGCCCAATTGCTCTCTTGTCGGATCTAAACGATCCCGTTAAGTTGATCTTAGTCTAGAATTAGACTAACGTGTCCTTAACAAAAGTTTAAGTTGATCTTAGCCTCAAATAAGGCTAACGTTTCCTTAAACACAACCCTCAAACCCAAATCTAAGAAAGATACGGATTTGGACTAGTCCACGTCCTACATGCGACAACATAACTTAGTCTCCGTATACAATCCACGGGCAACCAAACACAAAACAAACACCCACGACACGAAGTGATCATATGGAGAAGGAGAAAGTTGTTACCGAGATGCGGTAGCGTAATTAGTTGCAGGGGCTTGCGCTTGCAGGGAAGAGCGTCCCCACAATCAAAAACCCCTCAAACGAGGGGGAATCTGACGAAGTCTGCTACATCGGCCGCATCTGTTTAAACCTTCGATACATGATGCCATAAATCAACTTGGCATCTTCGGAGAGGTGGACGGATAGCACCAATTAGCATCTGCCCTCAGATTCAGGCAAGACGTCCAGTCTTCCCGGCTTCCGGCGGTGAACAGATTCTGGCACGCCCGGTGGGACCTTTTCTTCTTTCCACTCCACACTGCGTGTGTCGTGTTCGCGAACCAATCGCGATTTGCTAATGGTTGCCCTTGGGTTTCGAGGTACTAAGATTTGGCGTTTTGCTTGGTGCAGAAAGCAAAGGATCAATGGCGTTCACCTGCTCAAAGTGTTCCACATGCAACTGCAACTCACGTCCTGCCTCAACTGGGAGCATAACCTACGGGTCCCAAGCGACTTCTCTGTTCACGGTGCCCGTAGAGCAGATTACTCAAGCCACCACAGGGCTGTTTTTCGGGACCATGCTCCCGCCAACGAGCTTCATTGCTCCCGTGCCCGTACCAGAAGCTCCTAAGAAGTCGGTCTTCGATCGACTTACAGCTACTGCAACCCCTCTCAACGGGTCGTCCAGCATCGGCATCTTGGTCTTCTCCAGATTGGGCCAAAATTCCTGTGGGCCCACAGTGAAGCCTGCAATCTCAGAGAAGGTTATTCCGAAGAGAGTGACCAACCCTGCTCCCGAAGTCGTCAAGGCGGCTTCTCCTGCCAAGGGGTCGGTCTTTACAAGACTGACCATCCCAACTCCCGCTTCTGCTACTCAAAGGACATTAGTCTTTAACGGGCTAACACCAGCAACGGCCTCTCACCCGAATAAAGGGCAAGACAAGGCCATCCCCGTCACCGAGCCAACTCCATCAGCTCGACATGCTCGACGTCGCCACTGGCGCCAAGTGAGGAAGGCCGGAGGCAACTCCCCTTCTGGGCTAACTCCACCAGCCCCGACGGCGGAAATTAATGCTGCTGTTCCAACTGGGAACAGTTTTGAGCTTCTAAATAAGGTGCATAGGAATTCTCCTACCGCCGTACTGAAAAAATCTCCTCAGGTGGAGAATGTTGCGGAAACAAAGCCAGAACAGTCACCTCAGCGGCTGTCCTCCAAGATCTACAAAGTCTGGCGGCAGGTCCGGAACTCAGTGGTTGATCAAGACTACCCTCGCCGGCAAAAGAGAGCGAAGGTTCAACAAGAAGAAAGCCATCCTGCCAAGCCACGAAAAGCTATCTGGGTGCCCACCGCGACGGCCCCCTCAACTTCGACCGCTCATAAAAAGAGAAGGCCGGAGAAGACCCCCATGCCTGCGACAAATGTCAAAGGCACTGAGCCCAAACGCCCTAAGTCTGGGGGCATAACGGTCCATACCGTTTACATGGCATCCGGGAAGAAGGATAGCCGCACTTCTACGGACCACCTACCACTCACCCGATCCATCACAAGAGCTCAGGAACAGCAACAGCAGAAGCTTCAGGAGATGCTGACTGCCATGGCCGCACTCACCGGGCCAAAAGAAAGCCCGGAGGCGTCATCGAAACAACGTCGCGAACACGAGACTGATGCTGAATTCCTTCGTAGAATGCTCGAAAAGAAGGACAAGGAGGCTGCGGAACAAGCGGCCAATATAAAGCAAATGGCTCTTCTGTTCCAAGACATGGTGGACATGATGATCCAGCCGAAGATCCTCCGATTATCCTCGAAGACGACATAGGAGAAACGTCAAATCCACTTCTGGCTCTGTCAACAGCCAAAGAGGAAACAATCTCTAAAGCTGCCCTGGATGATTATATTGCTCAACAAATATGAGTTTACCAGGAAAATGAAGCGGCTGGCCAGGTCATGAAGACTGGGCGACCATATCCGAGCTGGTATAATCAGATAAAATACCTGCCGAGCTACACGATCCCGAAATTACATGTCTACAAGGGGACAGGCAGTCCCCATCAACATGTCGCCCAGTTCAGGGCTCTTTGTGGCAACACCGGCGGCAATGATAAGCTCTTACTTCGCCAATTCGTCGACAGCTTATTGGAAACGGCGTTTGAGTGGTACTCCGAGCTTCCGAACGACTCCGTCAAAACTTTCGCAGAGATGGAGTTGCTATTCACCCAGCGATTCGCGAGCGCCAGCGAACGCACCCCAATAACGGCGTTGATTAATGAAAGGGTGAAGCCGGACGAAACTTGGGTTCAATATGCAATCCGATGGCGGAACCTGTGGTCGAAGCGCGAACAGCGCATCGAAGAAGCACCAGCGGTGGGCATGTTCGTGGGCATCCTAGACCCTCATGCAACTATTTCACAGTTCATGATGTTCTTTAAACCGAACACGTTCCAGGCTTTAATCGATAAGCTAGCCCAGATGGATCAAATGGGTCACAAACCGTCTCCCCCGAAGCCGGAACCTCGGAACGACAAGGGTAAAGGGAAGGCGACCTTCGTTGCGAACACCTAACAGCAGCTCAATGCCCCAAAGCTAGCGGATCAACTGGAAGAGAGACGGCGCTATTACAATAAGAAAATGAAGCGTCCTTACTCATTCCCACGGGACAAAACGAAGAGGTTGTTCGAGCTGGCAGTGCGCAACAGGCTTATCAACTTGCCAAACCCAAGACGACCACTACAACCCAGCGAAATGAATAATCCCAATTATTGCCCTTACCACCAAACGGTAAGCCACCCGACCGAGGATTGCTTCGTCTTTAAGAGATGGATCGAGAATCAGTACCTACAAGGTAAGTTTGCGCTGTCTGAGAAGTGGAAAGTAAACCCACTACAACCGCACACTCCTAAGAAGACGGACACACCAGGGGCAACATGTTCTTTTGTTAAAGAAGCTCCATGGGAGGTCGTGCTTTCAGCCAAAACCAAAAGGATGCTGAATGAGCTTCAGACATGCCCGGCGATCAGGTGGAAGAACCCGCTAGAACCCCAGATCATCGAAGGGATGCTGAAGCCGCGCCCAACTCCAAAAATTGGTGGTGATGGCCCAAGCACTCACACACAGCCGTCAAAATCTTCAAAGAAGAAGAAGAAGAGATCCAAAAAGCCCGTGAAGCCTGGCGACAGGCGCACGGACCCGCAGAAACAGATCGACGCGCTGGAGGAGTATAATCAGAAGGTGCGGACTCCTATCACGCTCCAAGAGTTCCTCAGCCACGTTCTTGAGGACGAATATGATGGAGAAGGCTTGTCGGATGGATCTGAGGGTTACGTAGCAAGCTGCCATGTGATCTCTCATTCATCGCTAGACAACGAAGAAGCCCCCTGCATAGAGAGACTGGAGGCAGGTCCCGAGCCGGAACTTCTATGGCCGTTATACGAAATGATCGACGCCTTCCTGAATGAAATTCATCTGAAAAGTAAAGCCGATCGGGAGCGTGAGATGGCCATATTTGAAAGAGCCAAACGCCGGCGACTGGACGAAAGAGTCAAGCCACTCCCGCCAAATCAAGGAACACCCGTCGCGGATAAAAATAAGTTCAAGACGAGAAAAAGGTTTGCTAAAACCATATCAATGGGAATGAAGCTACCGCCCTCCGAAGAAAACACTCCCGATGAAGCAAAGATGCATCCTAGCTACTGCTCATATCATCGAAAGATTTCGCACCTTACCGAAGAGTGCAATACTTTTAAAAGACGGTGGCAGGGATATGCTGCTCACCGGCAACATTTTAAGCGGATGAAACGCAAAACTCGGCGGGAGCAAAGAAGTGCGACTAAGGAGTATAAAAGAAATACCGGTAACTGTCGCATGGTCAAAACCGGGGGATCGCAAATTCTCACTTTCGGAAGCGACTCTGACGAAGAGATGGCTTTGGCCCTCTCTTTAAAGAATCCACATTGGGGAAGGAGGAAGAACCGAAGGCCTGTGAAAACATTCAGCTGCGCAATCGCACACTTCCAGAAAAGAATCTCGGATCCATGAGTAGAAAAGATAAGGGAAAAGAAAAGGTCCCCGAGGATATCGCCCTGGATGACCAAGTTATGAAAGAGATGACTGCCAAAGATCCGCCAAAGAAGAGTAAGCTGGACTATAACATTCTGGCGCACTTGAGGAAGTTACCCTCGCAGCTCAGTATTCTCGACGCCTTCTACTATCCAAAAAAGTGAGGGATTCATTGATCAAGGCGCTACAAGAGCCAGAGCAATTCCAAGCTTTTCTCACTGAAGAAAAGATGAAGGACGAGCTAGAGTAAGTACACACAGCCGATATCACCTTCGGCGATGAAGACCTCCTCCTTGGGACGTGCGAGCACAACCGTCCTCTCTATGTCTCGGGATACTACCACGATATAAAGATAGGCAAAATCCTGGTCGACAATGGGTCTTCCGTCAATCTTCTCAACGTGCGAGTATTGAAGGAAATCTGCATGAGCGTCCAACACTTCGCTCGTGATAAGATTACCATCTCCGGTTTCGACTCCCAATCATCACAAACTCTCGGGTCTGTGATATTGATATTACGATTCGGGTTACTTGTCACGGATATTAAATTCCATGTCATTGACGCCAAGACATGCTATAACGCTTTACTCGGCAGGCCTTGGTTACACAAGTACAACATCATCCCGTCTACACAACATCAGTGTATGAAATACTTCAAGGATGGTCTCGAATATACCGTAACAGGAGAGCTGAACCCATTCTCCGTGAACGAAGTCCGCAAGTATAAGATGCAAAATATTTCTTGCCAGATTTCGAAGACACGGAGAGATGTCACAGACCGGAGAACAAAGCTATCACTACCATTCCAGTCTTCGGGAGTGATACTGAAGAAGAGGAAGTGATGGTTTATTCAGGTCCACCCCAGCACAACAAGCCAGGACCGTCCGCTCCTATGTTGATTTTTGGCAGCGACTCGGAAGATGAGGTCCATGCTATATTCTCCGCTCGGCCTTCAATACAAACATTCGCCGATGAAGAGCAAAGTTTGCAGGTTGCCATGGTTCCGCCCAAATATCATAAAGAACTAGACGCGCTTGATACCTACAGTGTGGAAGAGCTGCAGAGGTTCTATGTCCCTCCCAGACGAGAAGGTGAAAAGGAGATCCTATTCTACCGCTCCGAGGAAACCAGAGTGGAGAAAGAAGTTTGGCACGACACGGATTCTACACTCGACAGGCTCCAGCCCATCCGTCTGCCTAGATATTATACAGAAGGCTTGAAAAAGCTATTGAAGTACCAAAGGATACCTTTCAAACAGACCGCTCGAAAAGCTAAGTTCTATAACAGAATCTGGAACGTTCCCGGAACTCAGCGCAAGTTGCCCAACGGGAGAATGGAAACGATCGGGCTTGGATATGTTCGGTCCAAGAAACGGGAGCTACTCCGCGACTGCTATGTCGTACATGACTTTGATGAAGAAGGAGATGCTCAATAGGAGAATGCTAACCCTGAATCGGAAAAGGCTCCTGACGTGAAAATGCCTAGTCCGTCGTTCGAAGAACAAATGGACAAGCTTATAAGGGAAGCTAGTCAAAAAGTTCGAGACGACTATAATCGCGAAATGGTCATCTACGAAAAAGCCAAGACACAACGCCTTCTCCAACAGGCTGCGAAAAATGAAAATGCCCATCCCTACCAACCTGTTGTAAAAAAAGCCCGACGCAGAGGTAGAAACAAATCAAAAAGCGGAAAAGGCGTTTAGCAACGACAAAGAGGGATCAAGAAGTCACGCGAGCGGGAATCGAGTGGTCCAGATTTGTCCCTTATGAAGAAGATGGGTCGAGCATACTCTTTTCCTCAAGACAAGACAAAGAAGATACTTAATCTTGCCATAAGACATCAAATGCTTACACTCCCGGAGTCCAAGCACCCCGAGCAAGCTAACGAGGTCTCTCATCCAGACTACTGCTCTTATCACCGAGCAATGGGACACCCTCTCGAAGACTGCTTCACCTTCATGAACTGGGTCGAAGACCAATATTAGCTCGGCAAATTCGCTCTATCCGACAGTTGGAGGATAACTCCGCCGCAAAAGCATGAACCCAAATCCACAATGATAGACTCAGATCCACATTGATCTTGGAAGCGAGCTCGTACTTGTCATATGATAACGATATCAGAAGAAGAACCTGAGAATATGGATGACCTTCCCTGGTGCTTCGAAAACAATGATGACGAGGTGATCTCAGAGTTTCCACCGGCGCCAAAAGAGCTGGAAGATGGAATACATACTACTGCAAATAACCTTAAGAAAATTGATTTGGGAACGGCAAGTGACCCGCGACCTACATTCGTCAGTGAGCTGCTATCTGAAGAAAGGATGGCTGCGCTAAAAGACATACTTATGCAGCATAGAGGTTGCTCCTTTGTGAGTCTTAAGGATCTCACGCAGGTGATTTCTCCTTACAAAGTCGAGAGGACCTTGCAAGTTTTTTTTTAACGAGATTGCGCCCTTTCGGGTTTTCACAAAACTCGCCGGTAGCCCTGTTGTTTTTACTCACGGAGCCCTTTCGGGTTTTCATCCGTGCCCATCTTGCTTATGGACATACCGTTTTTTTTTCTCTCTTTTTTTTATTTTTTTATTTTTATCAGCTTTGGGATGCTGCAATCCATCGTAGTTTATCGACATCTCAGTCAACGGCTAGTTTTAGGACATAATAGTCCGTTGTTAGTTTAAGGACGTTTCGGTTAAGGACATCGTAGCAGATCCATAGTAGTCCATACCTTTTTCGTTCCGCGGCTCCGGCTTCAGAGGAGACGGTCTATGACCCATCTGATCCATCTGGGCTAACTTGTCGATTAAAGCCTGGAATGTGGTCGGTTTGAAGAACATCATGAACTGTGAAATAGTTACGTGAGGGTCTAGGGTGCCCACGAACATGCCCACCGCTGGTGCTTCTTCGATGCGTTGTTCGCACTTCGACCACAGATTCCGCCATCGGATTGCGTACTGAACCCACGTCTCGCCCGGCTTCACCCTGGCATTGATCAATGCCGTTATTGGGGTGCGTTCACTAGCACTTGTGAATCGCGGGTGAACAACAACTCCATTTCTGCGAAAATTTTAACGGGGTCGTTTGGAAGTTCGGAGTACCACTCAAATGCCGTTTCCGATAAGCTGCCGACGAACTGACGGAGCAGAAGTTTATCATCACCTCCGGTGTTACCATATAGAGCCCTGCACTGGACGACATGCTGGTGGGGATTGCCCGTTCCTTTGTATACATGAAATTTGGGGATCGTGTATCCCGGCGGGTATTTTATCTGGTCATACCAGCTTGGATACGGTCGTCCAGTTTTGACGACTTGGCCGGCTGCTTCATTCGCCTGGTGAGCTCGTATTTGCTGAGCTATATAGTCGTCCAGTGCGGCCTTGGAAATGGTTTCCTCCTTGGCCACTGAATGAGTCAGAGAAGGATTGGATGTCTCCCTTCTATCGTCTTCAATAATGATCGGAGGGTCTTCAGCTGGAGGATCCGGCTCTAACATTATTCCTGCCATGTCTTGGAAGAGAAGCGACATTTGTTTTATGTTGGCAGCTAGTTCTGCTGCTTCTCTGTCCTTCTTTTCAAGGACCCTGCGTAGGAAGTTAGCATCAGTTTCTTGTTCGCAACACTGCTCTGATGATGCCTCCGGGCTTTCTTTTGGCCCGGTAAATGCGGCCATTGTAGTCAGCATTTCCTGAAGCTTCTATTGCTGTTTCTGGGCTTTTGTCACAGATCGGGTGAGCGGTCGGTGACCCGTAGAAGTATGGCTATCCTCTTTCCTGGATGCTATGTAAACAGTATGGACCGTTATGTCCCCAGACTTGGGGCGTTTGGACTCAGCGTCTTTGCGATCTGCCGTAGTTATAGGGGCTTTCTCTGGCCTCCTTTTCTTTTGAGCAATTGACGTATTTGCACTGGGCACCCATGTAGTTGTCGCCCTTTGTGGCTTGCTAGGACGGTTCTCTTCCTGCTGAACCTTCAGCTTCTTTTGTCGGCGAGGATAGTCTTGATCGATCACCGACTTCTGAACCTGTCGCAAGACTTTGTAAACGTTGGAGGACAGCCGCTGAGGGGGCTGTTCCGGCTTTGCTTCTGTAACATTCTCAGCGGGCGGAGAAGGTCTTTTCAGTACGGCGGTAGGAGAGTTCCTGCGCACCTTATTCAGCAATTCAAAGCTGTTTCCAGTTGGAACAGCAGCATTGACTTCCACCGTTGGGGCTGGTGGAGTTAGCCCAGAGAGGGAGTTGCCCCCAGACTTCCTCACTCGGCGCCAATGGCGACGTCGAGCATGTCGAGCCGACGGTGTTGGTTCGGTGATGGGAATGGCTTTGTCTTGCCCCCTATCCAGGTAAGGGGCTGTTGCTGGCGTCAGCCTCTTGAAGACTGATATCCGTCGAGAAGCAGTGTTCACCCAGTCAAAAACAGACTTCTGAGCGGGGACGGGAACCGTAGTGGGAGCCGGAACAGTCAGTCTTGTAAAGACCGACCCTTTGGCAGGCGAAGCCGCCTTGACGACTTCGGGAGCAGGGTTGGTTACTCTTTTCGAAATAACCTTCTCTTGAATTGCAGACTTCATCACGGGCCCACAGGAATTTTGGCCCAGTCTGGCGAAGACCGAGGAGCTGGAGCTGGACGACCCGTTGAGAGGGGTCGTGGTACTAGCAAGCCGATCAAAGACCGACTTCTTGGGAGTTTCTGGTGTTGGTACAGGGGTGTTGAAGCTCATCGGTGGGAGCATAGTCCCAAAGAACAAGCCGGTGGTAGCCTGAGTCACCTGATCTACCGGCATCGTGAACAAGGAGGCCGCTTAGGACCCGTAGGCTATGCCTCCCGATGAGGCGGAGCGCGAGTTGCAGTTGCAGTTGGAGCACTTCACGCAAGTGGATGCCATTGATGTTTCGCTTTCTGCACCAAGCAAGAAACAAAATCTTAGTATCTCGAACCCAAGGGCAACCATATCAAACCGTGATTCGTTCGTGAACACGACACACGAAGTATGGAGTGGAAAGAGAAAAAGGTCCCACCGGGCGTGCCAGAATCTGTTCCCCGCCGAAAGACGCGACGAAGACGCGATGAACGTCTAGGGGCAGATACTGATTGGTGCTATCCGTCCACTTCTCCGAAGATGCCAAGTTGATTTATGGCACCATGTATCGAAGGTTTAAACGGATGCGGCCGATGCAGCAGACTTCGTCAGATTCCCCTCATTTGAGGGGGTTTTGATTGTGGGGACGCTCTTCCCAGCAGGCGCAAGCTCCTGCAGTTAATTACGCTACCGGATCGCGGTAACAACTTTCTCCTTCTCCATATGGTCACTTCGTGTCGTGGGTGTTTGTTTTGTGTTTGGTTGCCCGTGGATTGTATACGGAGACTAATTTATGTTGTCGCCCTTAGGGCGTGGACTAGTCCAAATCCGTATCTTTCTTAGATTTGGGTTTGGGGGTTTGGGTTTAAGGATACGTTAGCCTCATTTGAGACTAAGATCAACTTAAACGTTTGTTAAGGATACGTTAGTCTCATTTTAGACTAAGATCAACTTAACGGGATCGTTAAGATCCAACAAGAGAGCAATTGGGTTCTATTGTTTAGTTTTGTGACATTGCGGTCGATTAGTTTAAGGACGTTACGGTCCATTGGTAGTTTAAGGACATCTCGGTCCATTGTTAGTTTAAAGACATTGCGGTCGAGGTTAAGAACATCATAGTCTATGGGTTTAAGGTTCCCACAGTCCGATATTAGTTTAAAGACATCACGGTCGGGGTTAAGGACATCATAGTCCATGGGTTTAGGGACACCACAGTCCAATGTTAGTTTAAAGACACCGCGGTCGAGGTTAAGGACATCATAGTCCATGGGTTTAGAGACCCCACAGTCCGATGTTAGTTTAAAGACACCGCGGTCGAGGTTAAGGACATCACAGTCCATGAGTTTAAGGACCCCACAGTCCAATATTAGTTTAAAGACATCACGGTCGAGGTTAAGGACATCCAGTCCATGAGTTTAAGGACCCCACAGTCCAATATTAGTTTAAAGACATCACAGTCGAGGTTAAGGACATCATAGCCCATGAGTTTAAGGACCCCACAGTCCAACGTTTAGAGACGTCATAGTCTATGAAATATGTGGTTGTCGGGACCCGTCACCTCTTTGAAAACGTTGAGGAATTACAACGACAAATATCAAAGGAGTGACGAGATGTACCCTTGAACCGATGGGAGTTGGTTAAGAGATCTGTAGCCCAGTTTGGGACTGAGATCAGTTGAATATTTGTGAGCAGATGTGCTCAGTTAAATATAAGTTGAGGACTTATGGCCAGAATTGGGCTAAGTCCAATTAAAATGTTTAACATTTTTTTGTTGTTCTGGCTGTTAAGCCTTTATTTGGGCTCGACCCTTTTAATAATGCTAAGCATTGAGTTCTAACATCTTTTGTCTTCATCAGAACAAAGTGTGTTCTGACGATGCGCCACGTGGTGCGCCAGACGCTTTGCGCCAGTTAAAGAACGCATTGCGCTTCTGTCAGGTAGCGCACACGAAAATGACACGTGTCGCGCTTAGCGCTAAGCGCTAGTTCATTAGCGTATTGTGCTTTCTATTTATGAGCGCTTTGCGCTGATTTAATGGTGCACCAATGAGTGACACGCAGCGCGCAGCGCAGCGCAGAACGCAGCGCAACTGCTTCAGAAGCGCAAAGCGTAAATTGTTTCTGTGATTGGCACGTGGCAGGTTTTGGCGCTGAGCGCCTGTCCAATGAGCGCAAAAGCGCAGTTCATAAGTGCAAGGCACTGTTCAAAGGCGCAAAGCGCACCTAATCAAATTTATGATCAGAGAACGAATTTATATTCTTTAAAGGAGGCTTTACCTCAAAATTCAAGAACAAAAGTTCCTTTTTATAAAAAGGTTCTGCCTTTGTAGATCAAGGATCTGTGAATGAAGTAAATACTTCTTTATTTTTATGATTAGATCTTTGATCTTTTTCTTTTTTAATCAAAGACATTAGTCTTTTATAGATCTATGATCTTTTTAGAAGATGGTTCTTCTTTTTACGAGATGGTTTCATCTCTATTGTTTAAGAACTAGTTCTTTACCTTGAAGATGAAGAAATGATCTTTTTTCTAAGAGCTTGCTCTTCTTTCTCTTTGAGTTTTCTCAAAGTTTGCAGAGGATTTTCTCTCTGAGACTTGAAGCCTTGGGGCCTTTATATAGGGCCAATTGATTTGTTGAATCAGTTTTAAGAGATCTTTCTCTGATTGATTTGGGAATATTTCCCACCGTTGGATCTTTTGATCCTAAGGCTTCTGTTTTACAGAAGATAACTTTCTTGTTTCAATAAGATTGAAAAATCTTTCCATAACAGAATTTTAATTTCTGATTACTTAATAATTTATTAATATTAGATCATTTGATCTAACGGTGGGGAATTTTTAATTCCAGCGCTGGCGCACCTTGCGTTAACGCACCTACGTTCGATACGTGTAGCGCGGCGCAAAACGCAGCGCAACTGTGCTAGCGCACCCGTGTTTGACACGTGGAGCGCAGCGCAGAGCGCTGGATCTGAAGCGTTTCTTCAAATTTTTAATTTTAAAATTTAAGACAGAGCTTTGCTCTGATTGGGGGTACGCTGCCTAGGGCGCAGCGCTCCTGGCGCTAGCCCATCTGTGTTTGACATGTGGCGCACAGCGCAGAGCGCTGGATCTGAAGCATTGCTTCAATTTTTGAATTTTGAAATTCAAAACAGAGCTTTGCTCTGATTGGGGGAAACAGTATGTCCACAAGCAAAATGGGCACGGATGAAAACCCGAAAGGGCTCCGTGAGTAAAAACAGCAGGACTGCCGGCGAGTTTGTGAAAACCCGAAAGGGCGCAAACTCGTGAAAAAGAGATGAAATGCACTCGCAAAGTCCTCTCGACTTTGTGAGGAGAAAATTCCCGCGTGAGATCCTTACGACTCACAAAAGAGCAGTACACTTAGGAGTCCCCACGACTCCTAAGGAGAAAATATAGCCACGGGATCCTTACGACCCATAGGGAGAAAATGCTTTGTGAGACCCTTACGACTCACAAAATTGAAAAGTCTTAGGTGATAGGGACCTAAAACCTGTCTTCTAAGCTATCGCTTCCTGATGAGCAAGCGCAAATGATGATTCGCTACAGGTACCATATTCCAGTGTAACGATACTGATGCCAAGCAAAAACCGAAATCCCCAAATCCTCCCGGGGCAAATGATGAGTTGCTCCTGGAATTATTCCAGTGCAGCAATGCAGATGCCGACCAAAACCAAAATCCCCAAATCCTCTCATGGCAAATGATAATTCGCTTCTGGTACCGTATTCCAGTATAGCGATGCTGATGTCAACCCAAATCACAATCAACAAGTCAACTTCAACTCCGACACCGCAGAAAGCGGAGCAAGTCAGAATCCAATCTCGACACCGCAAGAAGCAGAGCAAGTCAAGTTCAACCCCGACACCGCAAAAAGCGGAGCAAGTCAAATTAAGTATCGACCGTCCATGTCGTAAAAAGGGCAGTGCAGGCTCCCTACAAATCGGGAACCAAATCGCTCCGGATCAGAGCGTCGACCGTCCATGTCGCAAAAAGGGCAGTGCAGGCTTCCCACAAATCGGGAACCAAATCACTCCGGATCAGAGCATCGACCGCCCATGTCGCAAAAAGGGCAGTGCAGGCTTCCTTCAAAACAGGAACTAGATCACTCCGGGCCAGATAAACGTCTACCACGGACACTCCGCCTCGGAGACGCGTCAAGCGTCGACCGTCTATGTCGTAAAAAGGGCAGTGCAGGCTTCCCACAAATCGGGAACCAAATCGCACCGGATCAGAGCGTCGACAGTCCATGTCATAAAAAAGGCAGTGCAGGCTTCCCACAAATCGGGAACCAAATCGCTCCGGATCAGAGCGTCGACCGTCCATGTCGCAAAAAGGGCAGTGCAGGCTTCCTACAAAGCAGGAACCAGATCACTCCGGGCCAGAGAAACGTCTACCACGGACACTCCGCCTCTGAGACGCGTCAAGCGTCGACCGTCCATGTCTCAAAAAGGGCAGTGCAGGCTTCCCACAAATCGGGAACCAAATCGCTCCGGATCAGAGCGTCGACCGTCCATGTCGTACAAAGGGCAGTGCAGGTTTCCCATAAATCGGGAACCAAATCGCTCCGGATCAGAGTGTCGACCGTCCATGCCGCAAAAAGGGCAGTGCAGGCTTCCTACAAAGAGGGAACCAAATCGTTCCGAATCGGAGCGTCGACCGTCCATGTTACAAAAAGGGCAGTGCAGGCTTCCTACAAAACAGGAACCAGATCACTCCAGGCCCGAGAAACGTCTACCATGGACACTCCGCCTCGGAGACGCGTCAAGCGTCGACCGTCCATGTTGTAGAAAGGGCAGTGCAGGCTTCCCACAAATCGGGAACCAAATCGCTTCGGATCATAGCGTCGACCGTTCATGTCGTAAAAAATGCAGTGCAGGCTTCCCACAAATCGGGAACCAAATCGCTCCGGATCAAAGCTTCGACCGTCCATGTCGCAAAAAAGGCAGTGCAGGCTTCCCACAAATCGGGAACCAAATCGCTCCGGATCAGAGCTTCGACCGTCCATGTCGCAAAAAGGGCAGTGCAGACTTCCTACAAAAAAGGAACCAAATCGCTCCGGATCGAAGCGTCGACCGTCCATGTCGCAAAAAGGGCAGTGCAGACTTCCTACAAAGAGGGAACCAAATCACTCTGGATCGGAGCGTCGACCGTCCATGTCGCAAAAAGGGCAATGCAGGCTTCCTACAAAGCAGGAACCAGATCACTCCGGGTCAGGGAAATGTCTACCACGGACACTCCGCCTCGGAGACGCGTCAAGCGTCGACCGTCCATGTCGCAAAAAGGGTAGTGTAGGCTTCCCACAAATTGGGAATCAAATCACTCCGGATCAAAGCGTCGACCGTCCATGTCGTAAAAAGGGCAGTGCAGGCTTCCATCAAATCAGGAACCAAATCGCTCCAGATCAGAGCGTCGACCGTTCATGTCGCAAAAAGGACAGTGCAGGCTTCCTACAAAGAGGAAACCAAATCGCTCCGGATCGGAGCGTCGACCGTCCATGTCGCAAAAAGGGCAGTACAGGCTTCCTACAAAGCAGGAACCAGATCACTCCAGGCCAGGGAAACGTCTACCACGGACACTCCGTCTCGGAGACGCGTCAAGCGTCGACCGTCCATGTCATAAAAAGGGCAGTGCATCTCAAAAAGTGGGAACCAAAGCAAGTCTCCTCCACGCAAAAGAAGATCCATCAATTTCATGCACACAACTCACATATGTGGTGTGCATTTATTGATGGGGGGCACTTTGTTGAAGTCGAAAATTGCATCCCGGTTGACCAAGTCAAAGTCAAAGTCAACCCCAAGCCAAGTGGGCCCAAGCCCAGATCAAGTAGGCTCATGCCCGAGTCGAGCCCGAACATGAAGCGGCCGGCCCTTCCCATGGCAAAATAAAAAATCATGTAACAGATAATTTTCATGTAATTTTTTGTGCACGAATGTATGCAAAATGGTTATAAAGCCAATATTTTGTAAGCCCATGGCTTATGTGCAAAAAAGAAATGACGCATGAGCCATGGGATGGGCAAAATGCCATTTTGTAGAGCCCAAGGGGCTATATGTAAATATGTAAGCCTATAAAGGGCAACATGATGATGAATAAAAAATGCACTTTTTCCATTCCCCTCAAAAATCTAGGGTTTGTGTCTCTTTCCCTTTCTGAAGGTTCCAAACCTTCTTCTTTCTTTTGAAATTAAATCAAGAGTTTTACTCTTCCTTTTCCAAAACTAAAGAGTTTTTCACCATAAAACCCACAAAGGGGAGCTTAGATCTCCCATCAGATCTCAAAAAGAAGAGATTTTTAAAATCTCACATCTCTTGATCTTCAAGATCCTGCCAATAGAGGAGGAAGAAGGAGGCCTATCTCCGAAAACCCCATTTTTAGGAAGACCCAGGGCTCCAAAGAAGAACTCCTTTCATCAACTCCAAAACATCTTAAGAGTTTAACTCCACCCTAAATCCTCCTTTGGGATTATAAATCCTATTTCTGGGGCTAAAATCATCTTTTCCTCGCTGGCGCCTGAGCGCCCAGCGCCCCAAGCGCTCAAGCGCCCAGCGCCCACATGCCGGACACGCTCAAGCGCCCAGCGCCCACGTGTCGGACACGTGGTGCTCAGACGCTTAAGCGCTCAGGCGCCTAGCGCTCAAGCGCCCACGTGTCGGACATGTGGTGCGCTAGTGCTTGTGCGCACAGTGCCTAAACGCCCAGCGCCCACGTGTCGGACACGTGGTGCGCTAGCGCTTGAGCGCATAGTGCCCACGTGTCAGACACGTGGTGCGCTAGGGCCTAAGCGCACAGCGCTTGAGCGCACAGCGCCCACGTGTCGGACACTTGGTGCGCTTAAGCGCACAGCGCTCGCGCGCTAGGCACGCAAGGCGCTGGCCCCATGCGTCCTTTGGGCGTTTTTTCTTCCTTTATATACACACACACTCTCCACGACACTGTCCATGTTAGAAAAAAATTTCTAACGGGGCGCTGCCCCGCACCCCGCAAAGGGGCTGCTAGCCCCCTTGACCCCCATCCCGCTATCCGGGTAGCGGGACCCCGTGAAAACTCTGCGGGGCCCCCGATATATCCAAAAACCCCTTTCAAAACACAACACACATATACTGCACATTGAGTTCGCATGACCTGTTTGACCCGTTAATCAGAGATTCTCTCGCTCCAAAGGCGAGGGGTAATTAACGGCAGCTTAGTCCGCGGCTGCCGGAGATTCGGATCCCCACAATCAATAAACCCCGTCTAACCTAGGCAGGGGGAATCTGTAGTACGCCTGACAAGCGTGCGCGCATTCCTATCTCAATGGGGTGACAAAAAACACCCTACAATGGTAAGTACAGAGGCTGCATGTTAATTGCTACAGGTGTTGATGCTAATAACGGTATATTTTCGTTGGGATTTTCTATTGTCGAGGGTGAAAATACATCATCCCGGTCATGGTTTTTCCGTCAACTCAAAAATATCCCATATGTTATTGATAAAACAAATTTATGCATCATATCTGATAGACATCTAGAAATACTAGCTGCAATGAGATCTGTATTTCCGACAACCCCACATAGGTTTTGCCTGCGGCACTTCAGGCAAAATTTTGATAGAAAATTTAAAATTTCAGATCTACATAAGTTTATGTATAAAGCCGGTGAAACATCTGTCCTAATGTTCATGACATGTACATGACGAAAATTGGGGAGATGAGTCAAGCCGCGAAAGCGTGGTTAGATGAGTATCCAGTACGCATGTGGTCATAAGCACATGATAATGAGTGCAGATATCTACTAATGACCACTAATATGTCTGAAAGCTTCAACGGGGTCCTTAAAGATGTTAGAGGCTTACCGATACAGGGGTTGATTGTTCGAACCTTTTTCTGGATGAATACTTGCTTTATGCAAAGAAGAGAAAAGTCCTTGGCGATGGAGACTCCGCTCACCGCGTATTACGAAGATATATTCCGGAAAAGAAAGCGTAGAGCACAATACTACAGATCCGAAAGGTTTGACACGGCGGAGTTTCAAGTAACGGGAAGTAATGAGAATCAATATACCGTGAACTTTAGAGATGAAGGGCTCTCTTTGTGTACATACGGTGTTTTCCAGCAACAATATTTACCTTGTGCCCACGCAATTGCTGCTGCGAACAGCATGCATAACTCACATTACAATTTTGCTTCCCATTACTATACAGTTTCCAATTACCAAGACGCATACGATCCAAAATTTCATCCTATACCGGATAGTAGCTATTAACACTATTATACTGGGAACAGACAAACACCGACCGTATTATCGCCGGAAAAAAATATAAGGCCCGGAAGACCTAAGGTGCGTCGAGATCGAATGACAATGGATGTTGATCCTCAGCAAAAGCACGCCAGATGTAGCCTATGCAAACAACCAGGCCATTATAGGACCAGATGTCCAGGACAGTCATCAGGGGCGGGACCTTCAAGATCGTGATAAGCGCACCGGAAGATTTTTTGTATTATAAATTTGACGGATTCATTTTATTATTATAAATTTGACCGTCGGGATAGAATTTACATTTTACAAACAGATAGGATTTTTTTGTATTGTCAATTTGACGGATTCATTTTGATATTATAAATTTGACCGTCGAGATAGAATTTACATTTTACAAACATATATGATTTTTTGTATTGTAAATTTGACGGATTCATTTTGTTATTAGAGTGTACACCGGATTCATATTATACAATTTTATTCTTTTATTCGATTTTTTCCCATTTTTCTCCATTTTTCTGTTATTTATTTTTATAAAAAAAAATTTGGGGCGGGTTACTAGAACCCGCCCTCTCCTTTATATAGGAGAGGGCGGGTTCTGGGAACCCGCGCTCCATAGAAATATGGAACCCGCTCTCTCCTATAAAGTATAGGGGGCGGGTTCTCCCTCTAAACTGGGAGGTGGGCTCATCCCAAACCACACTATTTTTACAATTTAAATTCAAACCCTCCATTTTAATAATTTTAAATCAAAACCACCCTACTTCAAAAAAAACCCTGAAATTGCAAACTACTTGGCAGCAAAAGCGCAAGTGGACAGATCCAACAACAGTTATTATATTAAAAAAATTCTAGATGAAATAAAAAGACTGTCAACATTAGATATTTCAAACCCGTCGAGGTTGAGAAGGATGAAGCAAAAAAGTGTCGATCTCTTCTTCTGATCAATGGTCGTTGCTGTGTGCCAAAACTATAAAAATCTCTTTTGGGTTTTCTCCATGCTGATGGTAGAGGTGAAGTCTTTTGATTTGCTTGACTGGCTCTTCCTCAATATGCTGGAAAATTTGAAGTACGCAGAGCTTTGGGTATAAAAATCAATTTGTGATTGGTCCGAGATAATAAAAATTTGATTTTTGAGTTAAAGTTGGCACCTTTGAGACTTTTCATGGATGAAGGTTGAGATTCTGGTCACTTTTGCCTATGGAGGAGTTCTTGGCTTGACAATGTAAGCTTTAGAAATAAAGTTTGAATCTTTGAGCCTTTCTATGTATAAAAGCTGAGTATCTCCTTCCGCCTGTAGAAGATGATGACTCTTGCTTAAGATCTTGAAGGCTTAGATCTATTTTCGTATAATATAATAGAGTCCGGGGTCTCTGAGTTGAGAAGGATAGAGATCTAATGGGCCCACGGCTTTGTTCTAGCTTTATGTTAGTTTGTCATTTTCTCTCTGATTTTTTTATAGGGTTAGAGTATTTTCTTTGTATTCTTTGGTTAACGAGTGGCACTCCTACATTAGGTTGTAATTCTTCCGATTATATCAATAAATGAATATATAGTTAGGGAAAAAAATGGAACATAACAGCTTAATTGCTCTATTTAGTTTTCCCATTTTTTTAATCTTTCTTGATGTATGATACAAACAGAGGGAACTAATAAAAATGCAGAAACAAACTTGTAAAAGCTTTCAGCATAGAGAGCTGGGAGCTAGGGCTCTTCAAAATCAAAATCAATGAATTCAGAAGACAAGAAAAACTACCGTCAAGGATCCTCTCGTAAAATACACCTAATAACTACACGAGGATATACAGCAAATTTATAAACACAACAGAAATAACTTCATCCCAAAACCATTATCAAAGAAATTACACTATCAGCGAGTTATTGTCAACCAAATATTGGATTAGTTGCCTTGTCGAACATTTCCTTTGTAGTAAGATAGATCAATATCCTATTCAAACCAACAACAAAACATGCTGACAAAGTTTCCCATATTGTTATTTGCCCAAATAAAAGAACTTGGGATAGGCCTTACGGTGCTTCAAGAGCAGCGGAGGCCAATTTATACATGAGGGAGAAAAGCTTTAAAACAAAAGGAAAAGAAAATTTGTGTAGCATATTTGCCTGTCCCTGGAGTAACTAGACAAAATTTGCTGAAATTTAATTTCCATTGCTGGTAGCGGATTCATTATCACCATCATGGGTCGATGGCTTTGAAGCAGGAACATAAGACCATGCAACGGCTGTTGCTCCAAGAGTTACAGCGAGGCCAATTGAGCTCCAGATCCATCTTTGCCTTCTCTTCCTCCGATTTCTGTTTTGCCTTGCCATCTCTGAAATCGGAACAAAGTATTAGCGGCAGTTGTTAGTTGCTACAAGTATTATTGGAAAATAGTCGACACATAGAAGTTGGAAGTTATTTAGCAAGGAATCACAACTTCAAAGTTGGAAACTATTTAGCAAACAAGCACAACTTGGTTTCGAAACTAGTCTCGGAATCAAGTAGACACAACTAAAGAATAATATACTCTCCCCTCCAAGTTCATCCCCCTTAATCACTCCTCCCTACATATATAGTTTGTACTATCCTTGTATAGTATGCCAAGAAGACTTCCTATGATATCATGATCAAATGCCCATTCGTCCTATATTTATATTAAACATATAAACAAAAGCTACATAATATTGTTCTATATTAGATAGAAACTCTAGCAGTCGGGTAATATTTCGTATATAGGACTCATAGTGAAGTGAAATGCAGTGTGTAACAAGGAGCTCAGAGGCCAAGATACCATCAGTCGTCACACTTTCCTGAAACAAAATGGTGATAGGAGTACATAAATATGAATTTGGTTACCGTCTTTAAAAAAACAAAAGATGGAAAATCTCACCTGTACTACCTATTCATAGAAAAATGTGATAACGAACAATAGTTGGTCAATAAAAGAAAGGGTAAATTGTTAAAAAAACCAAGCACTTTTTTCCGTTGTCAAAACCCCCCTGACCTTAAAGCGGTAGTCAACTCCCGGGAAATTTTCCTACCGTATCTACATAGTCACCTGTTATATCTAATTAATTCATACAAACTATTTAGATATCGCAGGAAACGGTTTAGATATCACAGACAACTGTCTAGATATCGCAGGCTACTGCTTAGATATCGCAGGAAACTATATATAGCATGAAACCACTAGATATCTCACGTAAGGGTTTTTTTGACAAATAAACCTTTTTAGGGGGGTTTGACTGCAGTTTCAAGGTCAGGGGTTTTTTGATAATGGAAAAAAGTTTTACCCTAAAAGAAATTAACAAGACAATATGTATCCAAAGCAAAACGAAAACAAATGCACATGCAAATATGAAAAGGTAGCAAGTTCAGCATTCTCACCAACGGCTTCTTGGTTTCTTTGTGACATCTCCCTATTTGCAGCTTCATAATACTGTAGGCGATCCGTAAGCCTAGCAATCTCAAAGTTCTTAGACTCGATCTGAGGCTCCATCGCCATCACCTCAACACGTGCACAAGCCCTCCCAAAGGAACTAGCCACAGCTCGTGCAATAACAACTTGCTGGCAGAACTCCTCAGCAAGATCAACACTTGGTTCCTCGCCAATCTCATTTGTGAAGACTGGAAGGGTCGGAAGTGTCAAGCCCACAAGTGATAGCTGTTGACTTAGACTTTGCCACTGGCTTTGCAAGTTTTCGAGGGCTTCTTCTGCTTGCTTTCTCTTCTCAATTTCCACTAAGAGATTGCGCCTCAACTCCCGTAGTTCCTCTTCAATATCATGATATGATGACCTTGTGGTGCCATCACTGGATATCTCTACAAAATGGGCAGAAACAATGAAAACTACTGGTTAATTTAAATCAATGAAGCATGTAAAATGAAAAGACCAAAGAAGAAATAAAGAAAAAGAATGATGAGTGCCTACAGTTGAAAAATGTTCAATAATTTAGGTAGTTAAAACTACTTGCTAACAACTAAAACAAAAATAAAATATACAAATGGCAGCTGATGATTAATATCTTGATAAAGAAACAAGATGCACATGGGAAAAAAATCTAGTGCATATAATCCCTGTTTGACAAGCAATACTCTAAATATCGGATATCGGTATCGTATCGGCCCGACGATTTTCATATCGAATAACGTATATCACGATATATCGGAAGATATATTCTAATAAATATTTTTTGTATCATATCTGTCATAAAGAAGACTTAATATGATATTGGCATTTTTAGACAAGTATTCCTCAATAGCTCGGTAGTAGGGCGGTCATATAACGACTGGTCATAAATTTGAATCCTATTTGAAGAGATTTGACGTTAATAACAAAAATAACCAAATTTGAAAACATTGATATTAAACATATGTGACGGATCAAATCAATAAAGCATAAACAAAATAAGACACTAACAATCTTACATGCATCCGAAGACCCAAAATAAAATTTGACAAATATCATGAGATTTGGTAAAGATATATCGGATCAGATATATCATCCGATATTACGATATATCTGCCGACATATACCCAAAACTAAAAAAAGATATTATTCATCATATCATATCGTTTTCCCTCCAAAACCGATATATCGGCAATATTTAGAACATTGTCCACAAGAAGATGGCCAAACTACTATATTTACCTTTTTGATGTTTTTGACACAATATTTCTACGATAATGTTAGATTAGCTGGGGTAATTTGAACAGTAATTTTACTGAGACAAAGGTTGATCGATCACGTCCCTGCTACCAAATAGCTTTGGAATTACCAATGTGTATCAAAAAGAGATCTCTGCTCTGGGCGGTTATAGTATTGCTTGGAGATGTACAAAAAATGCTAGATGAAAGAAATTAGATGGCGGGTACTTTATTTTCTGGGAAGATTGTAAGGGTTATGATTATCATACTTCTTGTAAGTGGAACTTCTAAAGTCTCCATGGAAATAAGGTGTTATTGTAAGTACCTTCCAGATCTATCTAGCATTTTCTATAGAGGAATCAAATAACATACATGAAGAAGAATATCACGTAGAGTAATATGGAGTTTGGAGATTCAATATATGTTTTCATCTGGGGTTCATACTGTATGCCAACTATAACAATCTGGTTCAACTGATTAACACAAAAGAGTTGATAAGCAGAATTTCAGAGAATCAGAAGAGGTGCTGCTGACATATATTATTAGATCGAGACCCTACTAGTCAGATTGATCATGTGTTGAATTCTGGTTATTGTAAGGATATCGGAGCAGCAATGGCACAGGCCAGGGAGAGTTAGTGAGTGTCTTCAAATTATTGGCCCATCTGCAAAAACTTTCATCCATCCTTTCAATATCTTATATCCATTATTATTCAATAACAAAATTTTCTTTAGTTACGACTTAGGAGCAAGGCTTGTAAATCTTGGTTCAAAAGGGCCAAGGTATTTTAATAAAATGAGGAACTGACTTAGTTGATCAAGGAGATAAACCGACAGCATAAAGCCTATCAAAGAAAAGATGTAGAGATTTAGAAGACACTTGTTATTTTAAAATGTATAATCATTTTAATAAAATGAGGAACTGACTTAGTTGATCAAGGAGATAAACCGACAGCATAAAGCCTAGCAAAGAAGAGATGTAGAGATTTAAAAGACACTTGTTATTTTAAAATGTATAATACGGGAATTCTCAAGGAATTCTAATCCAGAGACCTACGACTAGGCACATCTGTTAAGCAATTTTTACCAAATAAGTCAGGAAATGCTGGTTGTAGAAAAAAACCTTTGCATCAGATACAATCCTAGAAACATATGGCTGAAAATTTATTACCCAAGTGCCAAGCCACAATGTTTAATACTGCTGTTTATTTGAATAGAGTACTAGGAGGATCATGAATTCATGATGGAATGTTGGATTAAGAAGCTCAATCCAGCACTTATCTTTGTTAAGAGGAAAATGTGGATGGCACTTAATACGATTGTAAGGTGGAACGAAGTGACATTCGTGAGTGCCCATATAAATTGGAGAGAAAACTAAGGTTGGGCCAGCTCTTGTCTAGGTTCTAATAATCCTAAATGCTTGTGCAGTGTGAAACCTAAATGAACATTTGAAAATAAGCCTGAGAAAAGGTTGAAATCGCTTATTTGAGTTTAACTGTTGACAAAGCCTTAGCTTTGAGGATGAGAAGGTTATTTAATACGATGTTTACTATTTTAATTCAAAAGCATGTTAAAAGAATCAGCTTTTTCGTATTCTATTATTTGAATTACCATATTAAGGTCATCAAATACACCTCAGGAAAGCATTTAGAATTTGCTCACTGTAATTTGATTATATAGAGCATAATCTACAGTATTCTTCAAAAATTAATGTGACTCTGGATTATGCAGATAGCAAAGATACAAAAACCAACAAACTGAAGCTGATAATTTATAAGGAACATACCTTCAAATGCATCATAATAATCAGCTGAAGGAGTACTCGGCTTCCACGATCGCTCATCCAACTCTGTATTACTCACTGTGCTCATCGAATCTTGAAAATCAACAAAATCATCTGATTCATCGCCTCTTCCAGCTTCCAAAGCCCCACTCTTTCCAGCTTCCTCCGCTCCAATAGCCCCATTTTCAACCTCTTCCGACTTGCCACCGTTCGACTTGCCTTCATCCCTAGAGGCCATGCTTGTGTCTTCAGACTTGTGAGCAATATCAGAGGGCTCGGTATCATAAACCACGACATCCTCCTGAGAGAAGCTCTGCGAAAGTCGGGGCCCACGTCGCTTGTGGTTGATAATGTAAGGGGATGGCGTGAAAGATGAAGGGGGGTCAGGAAGCGGAGTCACATCCGGAGTAGCATAAAGGATCGGACGAGGGAGATTGCTTTTCTTAGGGTTAGGGTTTCTAAATCCCTGTTCCAATAGGCTATCCAAAGCCAATGCAGTGATGGTTGGCATATCTATACTAAATCGAAACCCTCAACAAAAGGCTGCAACTTTCCAACGTAGCTTCAAACAATCACCTGATGAGAAACAAGATATTCAAAGTACCTCGAACCATAGAAGCCAACAACATCAAAGATTGGGCTTTATTGAAAATTTCAGCTAAAAGCGAAGCCTTTATAGGTCAAAATCACAGGTAGATACGAGCAAAACGAAAATAAAAATCATTCGAGAATCACCGATCGATACATGAGGAGCTTTGTTCCATTCTCAAGAACCTGACATCAATTTCTCGAATTGGATTGAAATGGACCGATAAAGCCCTAAATTTCCAAGAAATTGCGGCTAAATATCGAAGAATTTGAATGGGTAAACAAAGAATTAGGGTAATTACCTGGATCGAAGTCGATCGCCTTCGAAACCCTAGCTGGTCTTTTCTATTTCTCTCTCTCTCATTTTATATTAATTTTCTATAAAAAGGGAAACATTTTTCAAAGAGGAGTGGAGGACAAGAAATGGATCTCTTAAAACACATTAATCTTGATAATGTCACCGTTAAATAACTAACCCACTCATTCACCCACACGTTGGAACGTGGGCCATGCTCTGTATCATTGCCACGTGGAATTGGGTGAAGAAGTGTGTGGAAGAAGGCTCTCTCTCACCAGATATTATGTGTTTCCAAGAGTATTGGACCATGATAAGTTGCCAAAAGGGAAAAATTCTTGTCCATGATCTTATTATTATATGGACTCTATTTTTCTTCAAAAAATACCATTATCTTAAAGTGTTTAATAGATATTATATAATGAAAGAAAATTTTATGGTGTTGCAGCTAATTAGTTGCGGTCGCGTCAAAAGAAAAAAGGAAATCACTTGTATTTAGTTGGGATGTGATCCCCAAGGGCCGGGTCATGCAATCACAGCAGATTCGATACGGTTGACTGTAGCGAACGCATTACAGTTATTTAAAAATATAGACAAAGTAAAAAAAAACCTTGGTTTTATTTGGGACAGGAACCGTCCAGGCACCAGGTCTTGAGACCATAGCAAATTCACTACGACTGTTTAAAAATTGTAGACAAACATTGCGAAGCAATATTTCTTTGAATAGATTCCGGGCTTTCAAAATCTTCTAGGTAATATCTTGCTTTGTTTCTATGAAATGTTGATACAAAATAATACAAAAAAGAATTTAATGTGGTCAGAGTGGTTGGGCCGCCATAACTTATAATAAAGGCGTCATTCTCCGCTACACACTAATGCCGCTGTAACTAATAGGGTTTCAGGCAAGCTCATACCAAAATCGTTTCTTCAAATACAGTGTATGATTTTAATATTATATATAATCATTTATAAAATCCATTCTAGAGTTAATAGCGAAGCTTGTTGTGATAACTAGTAATTATCATATATGATATGGAAAAAACTTATTTATCGTATTGAAATGGTATATGTAGAAATTTCCTGATAAATGTAATAGTTATAAATTAAATGTAATTATAGCACTGAACTGGTAAGTGTAACAGTTGTCCCGTTAGGTGCAGTACTTTTCAAGTATATATGTAGTAGCTTTACTTCGCTGAATGCAATATCGAAATATAAGGTCCACTACAGGTTTCAAGGACTTAAAAGTACCGCTTTTTGGAGATTGGTGTTTTCCCCCCAACTTTGCCGAGGCCAGGGACTAAAAGATGCCAGTTTTTTGTCTCAGGGACCAAGAAACAATTTTCACTTATCTATTTGCATAATCTACAATATGGTCTTTCACCTGGAAATAGCTTCAAAATGGATGGCTCTTTTTTTCTCAATCTAAACTCCCCAGCTATTTTATTAACGAAAGACAGGCCGACGCCCAAATACAGATCCCAATGTTCAGGTATATATACAAACAACCGGAGGGTTTCTTCATAACATTTGCCGCGCTGAAAAAATTCTTCCGTCTTCCTTTTTTGGCTTCTGCGTCTCTCATTAATCTCCAGTCTTCAACGACTTAAGAAAAATCCCTTCTTTTCTTCTATAAAATTGCAGCTAATCCCCACTTTCAAAATATTTTTACTGTCTTCAACTGTTTGCTCCAATCTACAAAGGTAAGCTTGTAGAGATTCGGAAAATCTCATCTTTGTTGAACTCTATCACCGAGAATCATCAGATCTTTGATCTCAGGCCAAAATCTATATTCTTCACTTGAAGATATGATAATTTCCTGTTTAGTATATCCCTCATCTTCAATTTTCAATGCTCAGGTAAGCACAGGTGATCCCAAAATCTCTTTTTTAACCGAGTTTTATAATATTTTAAAGCTTTGATGCTGCAAATCTGAAATTTCTTCACAAGATCTTACTGTAGGATCAAGTAATTTCATAGCTCCTTAGTCTTCCAATATTTTATGAATAGCCGAAGAATCCTTCAAAGGTACGATCTTTTCCTCAGAGTCTCTCAAAAACCTTATTTTTCATCAACAAGTATTCAGATTTGTTGTAACTGTGCCTTATTTTTGCAAGAAATGCTTCTTTTATTAATCATAGAAAAATTCTAAACTTCTATCTTTCCTCCTTCCCAATCTTGGCAGGTTTGATAAATCCAACTTAGATAGCCTTTTTATATCTTCTGGAATTTGCCTCCCATTATAACTGCCGCATTTTTCTAACCGTGTTTTAGCTGCTAAGTGATTTGCAATCTCATTATTGTCTCTGTATGTATGTCTGAAAATTGCATTAGTCGCTTTTGCCAGGTAATGTATGGCTTGAATGTTATAATATAATGACCATTTTGGCTTATTTCTGCTGTTGATATAATCAATGATCATTTTAGAATCTGATTCTACAATTACCCCTTTAATCTTGAGCAGTCTGCACTGCAAAACCCATATATGCTTCAAGAACATTCCCAAAACCATAAAAGAATTTTGATGCAAACATTATATTCCTTTAATCATCTCTTAGAATACACCCCCGAGATAATATTGTTCCTGGCATTCATAGCCCCATCAGTATTCGGTTTAAACAATTTTGCAGAAGGTTTTTCCTAAGAAGTGAATATAATTTTGCACTTTTCTTGTGTCACGCTGATCTAGTCTTGAACTCCCAATTGAAATATAATATCTGGGCTAGGATTAGAAAAATGAGTGGTCTTATAAACCATCACCATATTTCTGATATCTTCCATAACTTGAAACCGCACTGAACAGTAAGTAGAGGGGTCTATTGATACCGCAGCTCTAGTTGAAACATCATTTTTGCTATCTTTCTGATATTTATACCTGCATATGATTTTCCATATATTCCAGCATATAATGTGAGGGAGCCATTTTGCTATCTCAGTATATTGTGGCCTAGACCAAAACTCAAATACTGATTCTAGTATCTTGTTTCTCAACTTTTATATTAGTTATGAAAATCTCATGCATACGATTCCAAATAAATCTAGCAATCTCACTTTTAATAAACAGATGCTCCCTATCTTCTTGCTGTGAAGCTATACAGTACATGCATTTACTTGGAAGATTAAATCCCAGTCTTTTTATTACCGAATCCAGTGGCAAAGCTTTATTGAATAACTTCCAGCTAAAAGGATAATGGATCTACATATAGACTTGTTTGCTAAAAATTTAGCATATCGTTTCTGCATATGTGATTTTCTTATGAAGTCTTATGCCGAGTGTTTAGGTAGACGCTCGTGCTCGCGCCGCTGCCTAGCGGTTATGCCAAATACAAAACGAAAATTTTCGAAACTTGAGCACGAACTACTACAACTTAGAATTGAATCCAAATACTAAATTAGAAACAAATGAAGGAGTTTTAACTCCTAGGTTTGTGATTATAACATTTGTAGTCGTGTCCTTCATCTTTTTTCCACTTCCTTAGCTTCTTAGGTCGTCGGGAATAAGCTCGGGAGTCGGTCTTCCTTTTCGAAGATGATCCACCTCGAAGGAATCCGAACTAAGGCACTAGCTTCACAAGTGAAGCTACTAGTGATCAAGACTTTCTAGGATTTGATCGCTAGATAGATATGGTGGCTAATCTATAAAGTTTCTCTTATAATCTTTACATCTTTCTCATCTTAGAAAATCAAAGAGAGGAGAAAGAAGAAGCTAAGGGGTGAGTTTTTCAAGCATAGCTACTAAAAAAAGCAACTTTCTTTTCTCTTTCTTTCTTTCTTTCTTTTAATGTGAGAGTGAGTGGGTTGTAACTCATCATGGTGAGTCACAAGCCCACAACATTCTCACATATAAAAGAAGAGATGAGAAGAGAAAGAGGCCACCTCATTGCACACATATACATATGTATATGCATATATCTAAATATATATAAATACACTAATACAAGTGTTTACCGCCGAAAACTGGACTGAGACGTGGAGGACGTCTAGCTTGAATTTAGGGGCAGACACTATATGAACATATCCATCCACCTCTCCGAAGATGCCAAGTTAATTTATAGCATCGTATATCAGAAGTTTGGATAAATGCAGCCGATGTAGCGTGACTTATCAGATCTCCCCTCATTTGTGAGGTTTTTTTTATTGTGAGGGCTCTCTTCCCTGCAGGCGCAAGCTCCTGCAGTTAATTACGCTATTGCGTTTTGATAACAACTTTCATCTGCTCTAGGCAGATCATTTCGTGTCGTGTTATGTTTGTTTATATAGGGTTGCCATTGGATTGTATACGGAGACTAATCTTGTTAAGCCTGTACGGCGTGGGCTAGTCCAGATCCGTATATTAGATTTGGGGTTTTGAACTTAGGACGCAGATCTCATATAAATGAGGTCTATCAGTTCACGGAATATTTAGGTTTGATCTAAGGATCGTTAGTCATATATGAGACTAAAATCGACTTAGGAACAGTAAGCATATGAGCTCAACCGATCATCAGATCATATATGCATAGCCCATGGATAGTATATGGTAGTCAATATTGAGACAGTCCGCAGGGCAAAACATATTAGTTTAAAGACATCACAGTCCAGCATTCCCATGTTTGGGACGAATATCAGTTTAAGGACGTTTCGGTTCAACATTCCTGTGTTTGGGACGAATAACAATTTAATAGACGTTTCGGTCCAACATTCTCCTGTTTGGGACGAATATCAGTTTAAGGTCATTTCGGTCCAACATTCCCGTGTTTGGGACGAATATCAGTTTAAGGACATCTCGGCCCAATATTCCCGTGTTTGGGACGAATATCAGTCCATCAGTCGCGTGTTTGAGACGAATATTAGTTTAAGGATATTTTAGTCAATCATTCCCGTGTTTGGGATGAATATTATTTTAAAAACATTTCGGTCCAATATTTCCGTATTTGGGACAAATATTAGTTTAAGGACATTTCGGTCCAACATTCCTGTGTTTGGGACGAATATTAGTTTAAGGACATTTCATCCATCTTGCGCGCACGTGTATATGTTACGTGGCGAAGTGAACGATGGTAACATGGGATACGCCCAATATTGGGGTGCGATCCAATTTGAAGGCATTTATATTTCCCTCAAAGATATACATATACATATATGTATAAAGTGGGAGCTCAATACGAGATTCACATCTATATGGAATGCGTGTCAATATGAAGTGTGCACATCAATACGGAAGTATATAAATATGGGGTGTATCAATACAAGGGTGCGCATCTATATAGGATGCGTAAGGCATTCCCTATCTTGATAAAATTTCATATCTTTCATCAAGTAGGGACGAGAAAGGAGTTGTTGGTTGTTGGGACCCGCCACCTCTCTAAAGACGTTGAGGAATTACAACGATGTATATCAAAGGTATGGAAAGATGTACCCTTGATCCAAATCCCATATATGAAGGAAAAGATTATGTCATAACGAAGGATCGTTGGTTTTATATGAGGCTAAGATCGGCTTAGAAGATATGAGATGAAGATCATCAGTTGTATACAAGACTAAAATCAGTTTGGATATCATCAATGAAAGATCATTAGTCGTATATGAGACTAAGATCAAATTGGATATCATGAGCATATGGGCTCAGTTGATTTAAAATCAAAGAAGAAGCTTAAGCTTCACAGACTTAGCCAATTTGGGCTAAGATTGGGTTTCTATAACACCCAGAAGTGTCAAACACTCAATCATGTAGCGCTCACATGAATATCACGCGAGGTGCCGAGTCTCTGGGTTTTTTTAAGCGCTCATGTGGATGGTACGTGAGGCACTGAGTCCTTGCCTATGGGTGCTCACGTGTATGGCATGAGGCGCTGTCTTCATAGATCTTGGGCGCTCACGTGTATGACACGTGAGACGCCGAGTCTTTAAGCTTCTATGCGCTCACGCGGATATCACGTGAGACGCTATCATCTGCTTCTTTCGAGCGCTCACGTGGATATCACGTGAGACGCTGTCTTCATGGTTTCTTTTGAGTGCTCATGTGTTTTTCACGTGAGCTGTTGTTTTGGATGCTCACGTACCTTTCACGTAAGGCGCTTTTGTTTGATTTTCCCCTTAGCGCTCATCTGGATATCACGTGTGGCGCTTCTTCCTTAGAGATTTAATCTCTGTTCATGTTTTTTAAAGAAATTTAATTTCTGTTAATGGCATTTTAACCATTAATGATCACCAAGATCAATATTTTGATGATATGGGATCGGGTTCTTTAAGAACTAAGTTTTTTATTATGAAGAAACTAAATTCATGGAGTATAAACTCCGTCTTCTTCATGTCTTTTCTTTTATTGTTCTTTTCAACCTTGTTTTTCCTGGAATCTTTGATTCTCAAGAACAAGATCTTTCCGATAAGAATTAAATTCTCAACTTGTGAGAGACTTGTCTTGTGGATCTCAGATCAAGAGAAAGAACTAAGTTCTTTTAAAGGGTTAAACCTTTAGATATGACATGATAGGTAAATGAGATGTTTTGATCTCTGCTTTTTTCTTTATCTAGAGTTTGAGAGGAGGAATATCTTCTTCTTTATCGAGAATTAAATTCTTAGTTGTTTTATGGAAGTTTTTGGAGAGACTTATGTATTTTTTTTACAGAAGCTTATGGAGGGTCTCCTTCTTCTGAGATTTAGTCTCTTTGCTCCTATTTATAGGAGAAGGGAAAAATCAATTTGTTTGAGAAAATCTCTCAGTGAGAGATACTGATTGATTTCATAATCAATCAAATTGATATTAAAGATCAACCGGTGAGTTTTATTCACCGTTGAATTTTTAATCCAAAATCTTTCTGTTTAATGAAGAAGATTTCTCGTTTGTTTTAACAAGATTAGAATAATATTTTTCTAAGATAGAATTTAATTCTATCAGATGATCAATTGGTGATTTTATAATCACCATTGGATTTTTTTATCCAAACGTTCTCTATTTAACAGAGAAGATCTTTCCATTTTGAGAAATATCAGAGAAATATTTCCCACATAAAATTTAATTCTACATAGAATTTAATTCTCTAAAAAAGAATACTCATGTACATTGTACGTGAGGCACTGCCCTATAGCACTCACGTGGATATCACGTGAGACGCTGCCAAGAAGCTGGCAAGTGCGCCCACGTGGATATTACGTGAGGCGCTGCCAAGAGACTATATACGCGCTCACATGTATATCACGTGAGGCGCTGCCAAGATGCTAGCACTAGCAGTCACGTGGATATCATATGAGATGCTCACGTGTTTAATACGTGGGAACCAATATAGGATTTGATCCTATCTGAACGGCACTCAAATGCTTTACATGTGGGTGCGCACGTGTTTAACACGTGGGGCTTTGTTTTATTTTTATAAAGGAACAACAAGCTCCGAGCCAAAAATTTTGGCGAGAACAAATGCCCCCCACTGCTTTGCCCTCATAAGTATGTACGTAGGTTAAGTAGTGAAAAGTTATGCATCGCCATATAATCGATGGTTTAGGAGACAAGTTTAGGATTCTTATCGCTTAAGGCTTTTTCATCTTCATTAGCCGTAAGGATCTCAAGAAGGTTTTTTCTCCCCGTGAGTCGTGAGGATCCCATAGGTGCATGTTCTCCTTAGAAATCATGAGGATTCATATGTGTTCATCATCTTCATGAGTCGTAAGGATCTCATTCGGGTACTTTCTCCTTACGAGTCGAGATGGTCCGTAAGTGGCTTCTTCACTTTATCGGTATGCAACTTTTGGAGAATGTGGCCCGTAGATAGTATACAAGAGTCAGTATTGACCTTCTTGTAGGGCAACAATGGCTTAGGAAACATCTTGATATCCCCGTCGCCTAAGGCTTTTCACCTTTATGAGCCGTGAGGGTCTGATAAAGATGTTTATCCTTACGAGTCGAGAGGATCTCGCAGGTGTATCCTAACACGAAATATTGATAAACCATTTCGATACAGGAGTCCATTAGGTTTGTGGCACTGGATTAAGTCCATCGTACCATCGCGTCGGCTGATATATTCTCGACATGCAGTCCCTTAGGTTCCTGCTCGAGTAGCTCCGCGTCTGTCGTGTCTCTGATCCCTTCTGAGGCTGTACAAGACGTCTTCAAGTAGTGTTCTTAAGTTGGAATATTCACATTACCATTAGAAGATCCAGCATTAGATATTGCCATGGCGCTTTACTTGAGCTTAGACTCGATTTGGAGCCCCGATGAGCCATAACCGTACCCTTCTAGGGTGGGATGACACTCAATGGTATTTAAGCTGTAGATATTGCTATCAAGACTCGAAATTAGGAATATACCGTCACTTCGTTTTTGCTTTGATGATATCGCGCCAATTCTTTGCTGAAGTAGGGTAAACATCCTTATGACCTCTAGGCCGTACATATTACCATCGAGGTCTGGAGCTAGAATTTTGTTGTCACTCCTGTCATGCCTCGCTTCCCAAAAGTATGGAAACAGTGACATGTCCAGATCCGCAACCTAACTGTGTCGAGGGTGGTCGTTTCTCGATACAGTCACGTTAAGCGTATAAATCATGCAGGCAATGTACCAAAACTGATAATAAAAGCAGAAGCATTTATTTCCATTAACTAAAATTATTACATCCCAAAGTATTGAAAGCAAACTAAATAGTTTGATTACATTGATTAAAAGAAAGCAAGCCCTAAACGGGTGGGCAATAGAAGAGCTATCCTAATACTCTTGCGTCTACTCTGCGTAGTCTTCATTAGTGGGCTCCATTCCATCGCCTCCTTCTTCATTAACCTCGTCCTCATCTAACAGACGTTCCAAGGATAGAGAAAAGGAAAGGAAGTCCATCGGCGAGCTATACTCGGCTAGAATTTTCTCAACAGAAAGTAATGGTAAAGAGAACAAGTGTGTGTAACATATGATGTCATATGTATGCAGAGGTATGATGGATGTATTGTAGGTATTTGGTAAATTAAGATATACTGCGTGCGCCAACTACAGGTAATATGTTCATTTAGTTTGTTAGAAAAAAGTAGCAGGTTCTCGAGATTATTCCGTTCTAACCACGGAACACGGTTGAGGAAGGTGAAATGTACTGTTCCACTTTCCCGAATCTGATCGAGTAATAGGGGAATTTGAATCCGTATACTATCTTGTCAAATCAAACTACCCAGCCCCGTTTTATTCAGTGTGAAGGTTTTGCGAATTAGAGTTAGTGCGTATATCATCTGAGCATGAAATGTCATTTGTCCATGTTGGGACTGTTCAATTCATTCGTAGTTGTAACGACCGTGTTTTCTGATACCAAATAAAAGGTCTTTTATTAGTACCAAGTATTTAACTGCGTATTTGCTTGATGGAAAAATATTTTATTTTAATGATTTTATTTTAAAGTGATGCGAGTAATTGTTAAAGCATTGAAATATAATTAAAGGAATTTTCTAAAATCTATTTATGTTTCTGGGCTTAAAATATTTTAATGAAATTTTATAATGCCTTAAAATAATTTACATATTTTTATTATAAATTAAAATAATTATTTCGTAATTAAAATATTTTCGAGAATAAAATAGATTTTTAAATAGTTATGATAACTAACAAATATCATATATATAGGAATATTATTTAGTTTTAGTCCAAAATCATCTTTAAACTAAAGATAACAATAAAATACATTTCCTTTAATTTTTCTCATATTTTCTAGTATTTTACAATATTTTTAACAAATTTTTTAAAAACAAATTCGAATTTATAAATAAACAGTTTAGATTTTTATTTATAAAAAAAAATTAAACCAAATATTAACCTGGACCGTTGGATGGGAGATCCAACGGCCCAGAACGACTGGTGGTATCCATGTGGTGAGGGACCATGCGAAACCGCGTGATCCCTCACGCGACCACGTGACGGCGCTGGGCGGCGGCTCGTGGGCTGTTGGATCCAGATCCAACGACCACGATTCGGCAGCGGCGGTGAATCATCAGATGATGATTGGGAATCATTGGGGCACGGATTTTGGGGTATTTGACCAGATTTTTTTGGATTTTATTGTTGGAGAAAAACCCTATAATTAGGGACCTTCAAACTCTATTTTCTCACACCAAAGAATTCCGAAAATTCTGAAAAAAATACACAGGCCTTCGTATCGACGACGCCGACGCTGTGGTTCCACCCAATCATCGAGAAAAAATCCGAGCGCGAAGTTATTGAGATCGTAGTACAAGTCTACGCTTTCGACCTATCGACATCCAACTCAAACCAAAGGTAGGATACGCCTCTCACCACTTGTCTGTCACCTTCTTTCTTTTTGTGGTCTTAGTTTCAAGTTCTAATCGCCGACCTTATTTTAAAATGATGTTAAAAATAATTCTGTATGCCTTTTGTGATATCTCATAATTATAGTTTTGACACATGCTTGAAATGGATTAATTAAATTATCCTTATATGTGTAAATATTGCACCATCATCCTACATGGAAAATGATATGCTTGACGTTATAACCCATGGGGTATCAATCCACACTTTATGTACACGCTTACCTAGGATACTAATAAGATCTCAAAATAGGCTACTTTCACAAAGTACCCTCATTTTATTAAAATGTTATATCTAATTAAAATACCCATATGATATAAGATGACTTGAAAAAAAAAATACTTTAGTCACACTAAAACGATATACTTTTACTCGCGTTCTTATCCACCAATTACTTTAGTTTTATTAAAATCGCTTTACCTTTTAAAAAGGGTTAATACTAATCTAAATAATTATGCTATGGTTTTCAACTTAACCCGCTTTCACTTAAAGGGTATATTTTTATATTAATTTTTCTTAGCCTATTAACTAAGGTTTAATAAAATACCCTAATAGGGTAATATTTTACATGAAATACCCTGTGGTTACTAGACAATCGTCCATGAAAAGGACACAAATTCTGCCGTCCATGTGCAGCGGTTGTCAACGCGGAGTTGCTCTTGTAGAACACCACCTTTAATAAAATACCCTAATTTTTATATGATAATGTTTTACGTAAATACCTCGTGATTGATAGGCAATCGTCCTTGAAAATGACACAAATTTTGCTGTCCATGTGCAGCGGTTCCCAACACGAACGTATTTCTAAAATGTTACCCCCAAATAAGAACCATAACTTTATAAAATTATTATTTACAATAAAATACCTAAATCCATCCCTAAATGATATAATTTCATTTAAATACCTTGATCTTACTAAAAGGCTACTTTCAAATAAAAACCTTAACTTTTTTAAATGGTATTCTCCAAAAAGAATGCCTAAAACTTTATTAAAAGATAATTTCAAATAAATACCATAATCTTTCATTAAAAAGACATTTTCTTTAAAATACCATGTGTTTTCCCAAAATTATAATTACTCTAAAATATCATGGTTTCTTATAAACAATAACTACCAATAAATGCCATGATCTTTTTAATTAAGGGTTCTATAAAATATTATGATACACCTTACAGACTTTAAAAAGGTAACAAGATAAAATTAGTGGTTGTAAAAGGCCATATTAAATGAGATCGATTATTTAAATACAAGTTTATGACATATATGACACATGATACGGTCAGGGTTAGAATGTGCAAAGCTAGATATGGAATACTTATAAATGAAGACCCCTATAGGCAGGGTGAACAGTCCAATGTGTGGATGACTACTAACCCGATATTCGGGCGAATATTAACCCTACTTTGAGGGCGAATAATCCAATATGTGGATGACATACAATATGGAAATTCCATGCCTAGATGATATACGCATTAACTCTAATTCGTCAAAAATTTTACACTGAATAACGGAGATGGGTAGTTTGATTAGGTCAGGAGATGCGGAACTCGGATTCCCCTACTACTCGATCATGATCCCAGGAAGTGAAACCGTACATTTCGCTTCCCCAATTGTTGTTCCGTGGCCACAACGGAATAATCGTGAGTATCCGGACCCTTATTTAACAAACTAATGAGAACTTTTGCCTAAACCACATACATACCCTTATTCACATATGCCTCATACAAACATAACCATATTCGTTCATACCTCATTCAATATACTTATTTGGCATCCACATCATACTCTTATACCCATATACATCATATCCGTACACACACATCATACATGTATATATTTGCTCGTTTTTGTACATTTACTTTCTTATGAGGTAATCCTACCCGAGTGCAACTCGCTGACGGACTTTCCTTTTCTCTTTCTATCTTTGGAATGTCCGTTAGATGAGAATGAGTATTATGATGGGGAACAAGGTGTGGAGCCTACTAACGAAGACTATGCGGACCTAACGGCGGAAGATTAGCTGGTTTTATTTTTGTTTGTTGCCCACATGTTTAGGGCTTTTGCTTCTTCTTCGATGTAATTAAACTATTTAGTTTATTTTACTCATTCTTTTGGGATGTAATAAAGTTTGGTTAATGGAAATAAATACCTTCTGCTTTTATTATTTTGTTTTGGTATATACTCTGCATGTTATAGATACCCAGACACTTAACGTAACTGTATTGAATCAACCACCTTCAATACAGTTAGGTTGCGGACCATGCCACGTCACCCTTCATCTTCTTTTGGGAAGTAAGGCGTGACAGGTTTTAGTGGTGGCCCATGCAGGTCTCTTGTGTACTAAAATGAAACTGTTAACTAACTTATTATGTTTGTGAACCTCACCCACTTGTATCGATTTCATAATTTTTCCAGATTTTTCTTGTCCTTTCCTTGACATTCGGTATCCTCACCATAGCCTTTCTTCTCAGGTCATGGCAAATCTTTCGGATAAGGACAACATGTCGGACATCAATTTTGAGGCCATGCTTGGATATTCAGACGAAGAAATAATAGGTCCCCAAACAAATATCTCCAATGGCGATTTGGAAGATGGAGAAGGAGAAGCCTCGGTAGAGGCAGAACCTGAGGAAGAGGAGGCTCATGCGGAGGAAGAAGAGCCTAAGAAGGACGTACCTGCTGAAGAGGAAGACCCCGTTGAGGAGGAAGAGCCTATTAACGGGGATTCCGAGGAGGAAGAACCAGAGAAAAAAGAAACTCATGAGGAGGAGGAAGAGCCCGAGGAGGAGGCCTCCGCTGAAGAGGAGATTCCTGTGGAAGAGGATGAACCAAAAGAATACGGTCCGCACATGTAGTTTATTAGGGAAACTCTCTATATTCGGGGACATGTTTATCGATGTGTTCGTCGTACCCCTCCACAACTCTATCGCCGGGATGTACCAGGCTCACCCTTCTTTTATAGTTTTGCAAGAAAGGTCAACAAACGCCGAGCCAACAACGCGCAGTTTCTACTGTATGATTGATGGACGACGACCGAAACGCTTAGGATTAATTCGTGTCATGTTTAGTTTCTTAGTTTCTCAGTGGGCCAAATAAGCTATGTATAGCAGTAGGGCCATATTTAATCTTCTTTGTATCTCCTTTAACTTTTATTAATAAAATTTGAACTTCAAACAATTACACCCTTGTGCCTCTCGCTTTTTTTTCCTCCTTATTAGTTTTTGTAACAACTCCAAATTTGTATACCAAAAATTTGCTTTAAATATAGTGTATACTTGAAGTATTGATGTTGCTGGAAACAATTTAGGTATCTAATTCCTTACAATAATTACAAGAAGGAGCTTGTAGCTCATTGGTAATACCTTGCACTGCTGAACCAAGCTACCAGAGTTCGAATCCCATGCCCCACATAATTTTTATATCTTTTTGTTTTAATTTTTTTTAGAAGTCAAACGGTCAAACAGCCATAACTTACAATTTATTGCGAATCACAAAAATTAAACTATACCAAAATCTCCCCCAGACCGAGACCCACCCAACGAGACCAGACTCGGCCTTGACTCGGCCGAATCGGCCGGTCGGCCGAGTCGTCAACACGAAAAAGTTTCGTGTTGACTTGGTCTCTTCACCTGCATACTCTAAATTTTCTGTACTGTTACACAATTTCAATTAAATCTCTTTTAAGACCAAATTTAAAGAATTTCTAATGATTTTTACATTTTTTAAAATATTTTTTTAATCCAAACCCTAACCCTAGCCTAGCCCTATATAAAGACCCCTATCCTCTACCTTTTCCCCTCACAACTCTAAGTCCACTCTATCAAATTCTCGAGAACTCGGTACGAAGAGCGAGAAGCGAAGCGCTGCCGAAATCGACGACGGATTCCGACGACCGGATCAGAACCTTCGCGACGTTTTCGACGAATCGACAACCACCGCATCCATTAGCTTCCTTAGCTTGTCCAAACCGTAAGTCCCATCCCCTCTATCTCTCTTTTCTATAAGTATAAAAATACGACTTTTTGGAACCGACGGAAATCGGACAAACCGATTTTCGATTCGTTTTTTCCTATAAATTTCCACTTGTCACCTAATACATAATATCTACCCATACTCATGTTGACTATTAATCACCCATAAACCAATTTAATCAAACTTTTTCACATGAAATGATAAGTTCTTTGCAAAACCGTATTCTTTTCATAAAAATACCATGAAGTTCATTTTTCTTAGTTTAATTAATTCCCTCACTCCTAAATAGGTTTATCTTGATCACTAAACTTGTAGAAACCAATTTGAATGAAATTTCACACATGAAATGATAACGTTTTTAAATACCGTATTCTTACGCTATAATACCTTTAAGTTTAATAAGTCATGTTTTACCTTTAAACTTCACCCAAACTTAAAATAAGTCACGATGTAATGACCTATCTCTACACACACTCAATATAACCATAATTGATAAATATCAAAACACAGAATACGAAATTACAGGACTTTTCACTAAAATACCCTAATCTTTATAACCTTTATTTAAAGCTTTAAGTTGTAAACATTTCTATAAAAAATCTTTTAATAAAATGAAAACACGATTGGTCATGAACATCGATCGTTTATCTAAACTGTCTTGTGGTGTCTAGGCAAGTGTGTCTAGGCTAGTGGTTTTTAATTAGGCCCACGACTGTGGTTCCTTCCCACTTACCTGTCACTTATCTGGCCGCAATTGACGGTGAAGAGACGATTTGAGGTTTCTAATGACTCATCGTTTAGACCTTAGAAATAGGCTAGTTGGCTTAGAAAACCCTAACAACTAAAATACGGAAAACTAGACTCTTTTACAAATAAATACCTTATATTTATAAAACCGTTTTTCTAAATGAAAAGTATTTATAAACCTAAGCAAAGCGCCGCTACAACCCATTTTTGGGGAACCCGTTAGGGATAGTACGGTTCATCGTGCACCCGCGGGCTAGTAGTGCGAGATTCAGATCTCCGCAAGGAGCATTCGGTCTCGAAGGGTTAAAATACGACATTTAAGAAAAATGAGATTTTTGAAAATAAAATATTCATTTAAAAATTATTCATGTGTTTATAGATATATAATTATCATTTAGACATCTATTTTATCATAATATAAAGTTTCCACATTTTTCTAAAAATTCCAAGATTTAAAAGTTACATTAAAATACCATGAATTTCAGATAAAACAATTAATACATTTATTAGGATATATTCACTAGAATAACACAAATAAAATTCACATTCATTATAATGATAAAGACGAAATATAATACTTGAGGTGTAATTTGAAAACTATACAAAAGTACTTTTTACATAAAACCCCCTCAAGTTTTATAATTTACAATAAGGCCCCTAACAAAGATCGAACTTCAACTTATCTTCTTTTAGTCTGACTCGGGTTAGAGTCTGACTATTTCTGACTTGAAGATGATTCAAGTCAATCTATATTCTTTTATATTCCAATACAATTTAAATACATGAATCCCTGAATCCAGTTAACAATATATTCATTTTGACTGAATCAAACCATGGATATTCATCCATTATCCTGATATTCCATTTACCTGATTATACAGTTACAACATGTTTACTGATATCATGGTTTTGATCAGTCACCCAAATTACATATTCCAATACTACAATACTGTTAAAACACCACGGGGTTTAAGGGGTAGATTGGTACGGAATGTGTTAAAGGTGGCACGAGGTGGTCAGATTAAGACACCTAACCTGAATCCTATTGCTGTTGTACCGTGGCATAACGGTTCCTTGTACTTTCCTTTTGCCCTGATCTCTAGCATATAGAGATCCCCCTCGTATACACTGGCATCCTTCTGTACCAAGCTACAAACAACAGCGTTACACAATGTTCTATAATATTCAACAATATAATACTTTAAAAATTACTATTACTCTGTCATTCTCATTCTTCTGATTCTTTTGGGACTTACCGAGCGACCTGTTCGCTGATGACATTCTATTTCTTTCTTCTTTGAATGCCGTCAGGTGCGTTGGACCAAGCTGAGATCGAGCCCACCGGTGAAGATTTGGAGCAGTTCCAGGAAGATCCAGAGCTCTAGATACTGTACCTTGTTCTTTCCAGTTTATTTCATTTTCTGTTATGCCACTGTTTAGGCATTGCTTTTCATTCCAGTTGTATTTTCTTTTCATGCATTGTACAAAGAATGATATTAATAAAAGTTGCTGTTATTTCTATATTATTCGTCTCTTGTGATTTACTTTATATTGCTTAGTTACGCTTAGCGTATGTACTTCTGAGTATATACGTAGCGGGCCTCGTCGCGTCCACTTCGCCGTACACTGGGAAGCGGGGCGTGACAGGTTTTGTTGGTGGCCCATGCAGGTCAGAGCTGTATGAATCCCTGTCATGCAGTTCTGGTCTACGTGAACAACCTAAGCAATATAACACAAGAACCAGCAACTAAAACAGTCTTTACAATTCATGTTCCTTGAATCTTGCAAATTTCTATTCCTTAAATCTTATCATTTCATGTATTTGATTCTGTCCTAATCCAAATTTTTCTTCAGGATTATGGATTCCCCGAACAACACCAGCACCAACGTCAACAACACCCCATCAGATTACCTCTCACACCAGCTGTTCCCGCACCACCCACTGAGCAAACGATGTTATTTGATGCGATCCGTAGTCTTCTCGAGGGACATCAACAACTTCTGAGTCGTCCTGAGACAGATGCACCGGGAATAAAGCAATTCAGAGCTTTGCACCCAAAGCAATTTTCGGGTAAAGGAAGCCCTCTCGAAGCAGAAAAATGGGCACAAAGCATCGAAGATGATCTGGCAGCAGGTCAAGTGCCAGATAACGCTTGGGTCCGTGTAGCGAAGCTACAGCTCACGGATAATGCTCGCAATTGGTGGAAGGCGGAAGAAACCCGTCTGGTACAACCTATTGAATGGAAGACATTTCGCGAGAAGTCTGACGCGAAATATTTCCCTGTGACTGCCAGGTTCGCTATGGAGCAGCAGTTTATTCATCTACAGCAAGGATCAATGTGGGAGAAATCGGTAGATGAATATGATGCTGAGTTCACTATGTTGAGCCGGTAAGATATGTCACAATAGTTCAAATTTTTTAAATATCACATATTACATAGCTAACACAATCTTTAAACAGATTCGCGGCACACCTGATACCGACGGACGAGATCAGAGCTCGTCGTTTTCAGCAAGGGTTGGACACAGAGATCAAGGCTGCTCTAGCCACAGGAAAGTTTTTGACTCATGAGGAAGCCCTAGAAGCTGCCCGCAGTTATGAGGCAGTGATAAAAGAGAGGGGCAGACCTCAGTCTGCAGGAGTCAAGCGCCCTGCCAACCAGGTGGCAGGTGGAGCCACGTCCAGACCATCTTTCGTGCCGTGGCGACCCGGAGTACCAACTCATCGTCCTAGCCCAGCCTTTTATACATACTGCAAGAGAACCGGACATATGATGAAGGACTGCCGTCGAGCCAACCGCCTCTGCTTAGTCTGCTGTTCAGCCACTCATGATATTGGATCTTGTCCCCAAAGGCAGAACTCAGTGGCTGCACCCAGGCCAGCAAATACTTATCAACAACGACCAGCTCTTCAGGCACCTGCTCCCAGACTTGCACTGCCTGCACCACCTAGGGGACCATAGGCTGCACCACCTTCTCGACAGTTCCATCAAGCTCAAAGGAACGTTCAGAGGAATGCTCCTCAGGCCAGGAGGAATGTGCCGAAGTGCCAGGCTTTCATGATGTCTGTGGAAGAAGCTGAGGCCACTGGCCAAGTCATTACTGGTAAATTTTCTTTCTCAAACTTATCTTTTAGTTTTGTTTACCTACACACTTTCCCTATACCTAAAACCTATCCCATATACCTTAGGTACAATCCTAGTAGCTTCACTACCTGCACTTGCACTGTTTGATACTGGAGCATCCCACTGCTTTATGTCGCAACGGTTTGTCCGAACCCATGCGATTCCAGTCTCACCGCTTGTATCCAGCTGGAACGTCAGTTCCGGAAATGGTGTTCTAAAGGCAATTATGGGATACAGCATGTGTCCAATCATCGTCTGCAGTCAAGAGTTTTACGCTGACTTCAAAGTACTGGACATACCAAACTTCGATGTGGTTCTAGGAATGGACTGGCTTGGAACCTTTTATGCTACCATCGACTGTCGTAAAAGGAGGGTAGTATTTGAGATTCAAGATCATCCAGTCTTCTATTTCAAGAGTGGAGATCGTACACTGGAGCCAAGTACTTACAAAGCAAAGCCAAGGGAAGCAGTAGTTGCAGCAGCTCAGGCAGAGGAAGAATCAAGACCGGAGGTAGTTCGAGAGTTCGACGATGTATTCCCTGACGATATATCAGGTTTGCCTCCCGATCGAGCTCTTGAATTCAGTATTGACTTAGTACCAGGAGCACAACCAGTGATCAAAGCACCGTATAGACTAAGTCCGGAAGGATTGAAGGAAGTTCGAACACAGTTGGACGAATTACTGGCGAAAGGATGGATTCGTCCCAGCACTTCAAGTTGGAGAGCACCTGTACTATTAGTGAAGAAGAAGGAAGGTTCATACAGAATGTGCATCGACTATAGGGCCTTGAACGAAGTCACAATAAAGAACAAGTATCCACTCCCGCACATCGACGATTTATTCGATCAGCTAAGTGGATCTTGTGTCTTCTCTAAACTAGATCTTCGTTCAGGTTATCATCAAGTAAAGGTCAGGGAAGCTGATATTCACAAAACAGCTTTCAGAACTCGCTATGGGCATTATGAATTTTTAGTAATGCCATTTGGAGTGACCAATGCACCAGCAATCTTCATAAACCTTATGAACCAAGTTTTCCGGGAGTATTTAGACAGGTTCGTTGTCATCTTCATCGACGACATCCTGGTATATTCTAAGAATCGGAAAGAGCATGCAGAGCACTTACGAATTGTCCTAGAAACACTTCGACAACATAAGCTTTATGCCAAATACAGCAAGTGCGAGTTTTGGCTAAAACAAGTTGGTTTTCTTGGACACATCGTATCAGGAGAAGGGATTTCTGTGGATCCAGCAAAAGTTTCAGCAGTTAGCGAATGGCCTACACCAAAATCAGTGAAGGATATTCGGAGTTTCTTGGGCTTAGCTGGATATTACAGAAGATTCATTGAAGGCTTTTCGAAGATAGCAACACCCCTGACCAAGCTCACACGAAAAGATGAAGAATTTGTGTGGTCAGAAGCATGCGAGCAAGCTTTCGTAGAACTCAAGTCAAGACTGACATCTGCAGCTATTCTCGTCATACCGGATCAATCTGGAGGATTCGAAGTGCATTCCGATGCATCCGGTAAGGGATTAGGATGTGTTCTACATCAGCACGGTAAGGTTGTGACTTATGCTTCAAGACAACTGAAGATTCATGAGCGCAATTATCCGATGCATGATCTGGAGTTGGCAGCCGTTATTTTTGCTCTCAAGATTTGGCGCCACTACTTACTTGGTGAACGAGTAAACATCTACACAAATCATAAAAGTCTGAAGTACGTGTTTACTCAGAAGGAGTTGAATATGCGGCAGAGAAGATGGTTAGAACTTATGGCGGACTTTGACATCAACTTGCAATATCATCCAGGAAAGGTGAACGTAGTACCTGATGCTCTTAGTCTCCAACCATTAGCAATGAATCTCACCGCACAGTGGAAGCTTCAGCAAGACCTACATCAGATGGAGATTGAACTAGTCATGCCAGGTGATGTTTCAAATTTGATGAATCTACAAGTCCAATCAACTATTGTCAACCAGATCAAGGCAGCTCAAGCCAGCGATGCTAAGTTGCAAAGGATCAGAGAACAAGTGGAGAATGGACTCAGAACAGATTTCATCATCCATGAAGACGGATCTTTGAGATACGGCAGCAGATTGTGTGTACCAAAGGGTCCTGTTCGGGAAAAGTTAATGAAAGAAACTCATAGCTCTCCCTATTCAGCACATCCTGGAGGTACCAAAATGTACAAAGATCTACGTCAGAATTATTGGTGGCATGGAATGAAGCGTGAAGTAGCCAGAAGCGTCGCAAAATGCTTGGTGTGTCAGCAAGTAAAGGCTGAACATCACTGGACTGCTGGATTACTTCAACCGTTACCAATTCCAGAATGGAAATGGTAGAACATCACGATGGACTTTGTAACTGCTCTTCCTCGCAGCACAAAGGGTAACGATGCGATTTGGGTCATTGTGGATCGACTCACAAAGTCGGCTCACTTCATCCCATTTCGAGTTGGCCAATCAACTGAGACATTAGCGAAGAAGTACATGGAGGTAATAATCTAAATTAAGATTTAAACTCTTCATAATGTACTATCTCTGATACCCATGAACTCATACAGGAAATTGTGAGACTTCATGGAGTACCGGTCTGCATTGTCTCCGATCGTGACACCAGGTTCCGATCGCAATTTTGGCAGAGTCTGCAAGCTAGCTTGGGAACAAGTCTGAACTTCAGCACGGCTTATCATCCACAAACAGATGGTCGGTCGGAACGAACTATTCAGATCTTGGAGGATATGCTCAGAGCATGTATGCTCGACTTCAAGGGATCGTGGGAAGATCACCTGCATCTTGTGGAGTTTGCGTACAACAACAGCTACCAAGCAACCATAGGAATGACACCTTTTGCAGCATTATATAGAAGGAAGTGTCGATCGCCATTAAGTTGGGACGACATCGGAGATAGAGAACTCTTTGGAACAGAGATGATAGTAGCGACCGTTGATGTGGTTCATACTATCAGAGAAAGAATGCGCATAGCCCAAGATAGACAGAAACACTGGGCTGACGCGAAGAGACGACACTTGGAGTTCCAGCCAGGAGATCATGTATTCCTGAAAATCTCTCCGAACCGCGGAGTGATCAGATTTGGAAGACGGGAAAAGTTGAGTCCAAGATACATTGGACCGTTCGATATACTTGAACGAGTCGGTGAGGTGGCGTATCGTTTAGCGCTTCCACCCTCATTGGAAGGAGTGCATAACGTGTTTCACATATCTCAACTCAGAAGGTATGTGAGTGACCCCAGCCATGTACTTGATCATTCCGAGCTTACGATACAGCCCGATTTGTCTTGTGAGCAACAACCTGTGGAGATCCTGGACAGGAAAGTGAAGACACTTCGGAACAAGAAAGTTAATTTGGTCCGGGTAATGTGGAGGAAAGACACTCCAGGAGAATCCACGTGGAAAAGGGAGGATGAGATGCGTGCAAGATATCCGCACCTTTTTGTAAACTAGTTCTCAAATAAAAGTTGTAAATTTCGAGGACGAAATTTTTGTAAGGAGGGTAGATTGTAACAACTCCAATTTTGTATACCAAAAATTTGCTTTAAATATAGTGTATACTTGGAGTATTGATGTTGCTGGAAACAATTTAAGTATCTAATTCCTTACAATAATTACAAGAACGAGCTTGTAGCTCATTGGTAATATCTTGCACTGCTGAACCAAGCCACCAGAGTTCGAATCCCATGCCCCACATAATTTTTATATCTTTTTGTTTTAATTTTTTTTAGAAGTCAAACGGTCAAACAGCCATAACTTATAATTTATTGCGAATCACAAAAATTAAATTATACCAAAATCTCCCCTAGACCGAGACCCACCCAACGAGACCAGACTCGGCCTTGACTCGGCCGAATCGGCCGGCGCCGCCGGCCGGACTCGGCCGGTCGGCCGAGTCGTCAACACGAAAAAGTTTCGTGTTGACTTGGTCTTTTCACCTGCATACTCTAAATTTTCTGTACTGTTACACAATTTCAATTAAATCTCTTTTAAGACCAAATTTAATGAATTTTTAATGATTTTTACATTTTTTAAAAATATTTTTTAATCCAAACCCTAACCCTAGCATAGCCCTATATAAAGACCCCTATCCTCTACCTTTTTCCCTCACAACTCTAAGTCCACTCTATCAAATTCTCGAGAACTCGGTACGAAGAGCGAGAAGCGAAGCGCTGCCGAAATCGACGACGGATTCCGGCGACCGGATCAGAACCTTCGCGACGTTTTCGACGAATCGACAACCACCGCATCCATTAGCTTCCTTAGCTTGTCCAAACCGTAAGTCCCATCCCCTCTATCTCTCTTTTCTATAAGTATAAAAATACGACTTTTTGGAACCGACGGAAATCGGACAAACCGATTTCCGATTCGTTTTTTTCTATAAATTTCCACTTGTCACCTAATACATAATATCTACCCATACTCATGTTGACTATTAATCACCCATAAACCAATTTAATCAAACCTTTTCACATGAAATGATAAGTTCTTTGTAAAACTGTATTCTTTTCATAAAAATACCATGAAGTTCATTTTTCTTAGTTTAATTAATTCCCTCACTCCTAAATAGGTTTATCTTGATCACTAAACTTGTAGAAACCAATTTGAATGAAATTTCACACATGAAATGATAACGTTTTTAAATACCGTATTCTTACGCTATAATACCTTTAAGTTTAATAAGTCATGTTTTACCTTTAAACTTCACCCAAACTTAAAATAAGTCACGAGGTAATGACCTACCTCTACACACAATCAATATAACCCTAATTGATAAATATCAAAACACAGAATACGAAATTACAGGACTTTCCACTAAAATACCCTAATCTTTATAACCTTTATTTAAAGCTTTAAGTTGTAAACAAATCTAAATAAAATCTTTTAATAAAATAAAACCATGATTGGTCATGGACATCGATCGTTTATCTAAACTGTCTTGTGGTGTCTAGGCAAGTGTGTCTAGGCTAGTGGTTTTTAATTAGGCCCACAACTGCGGTTCCTTCCCACTTACCTAGCACTTACCTGGCCGCAATTGACGGTGAAGAGGCGATTTGAGGCTTCTAATGACTCATTGTTTAGACCTTAGAAATAGGCTAGTTGGCTTAGGAAGCCCTGACAACTAAAATACGGAAAACTAGACTCTTTTACAAATAAATACCTTATATTTATAAAACCGTTTTTCTAAATGAAAAGTATTTATAAACCTAAGCAAAGCGCCGCTACAACCCATTTTTGGGGAACCCGTTAGGGATAGTACGGTTCATCGTGCACCCACGGGCTAGTAGTGCGAGATTCAGACCTCCGCAAGGAGCATTCAGTCTCGAAGGGTTAAAATACGACATTTAAGAAAAATGAGATTTTTGAAAATAAAATATTCATTTAAAAATTATTCATGTGTTTATAGATATATAATTATCATTTAGACATCTATTTTATCATAATATAAAGTTTCCACATTTTTCTAAAAATTCCAAGATTTAAAAGTTACATTAAAATACCATGAATTTCAGATAAAACAATTAATACATTTATTAGGATATATTCACTAGAATAACACAAATAAAATTCACATTCATTATAATGATAAAGACGAAATATAAATACTTGAGGTGTATTTTGAAAACTATACAAAAGTACTTTTTACATAAAACCCCCTCAAGTTTTATAATTTACAATAAGGCCCCTAACAAAGATCGAACTTCAACTTATCTTCTTTTAGTCTGACTCGGGTTAGAGTCTGACTATTTCTGACTTGAAGATGATTCAAGTCAATCTATATTCTTTTATATTCCAATACAATTTGAATACATGAATCCCTGAATCCAGTTAACAATATATTCATTTTGACTGAATCAAACCATGGATATTCATCCATTATCCTGATATTCCATTTACCTGATTATACAGTTACAACATGTTTACTGATATCATGGTTTTGATCAGTCACCCAAATTACATATTCCAATACTACAATATTGTTAAAACACCACGGGGTTTAAGGGGTAGATTGGTACGGAAGGTGTTAAAGGTGGCACGAGGTGGTCAGATTAAGACACCTAACCTGAATCCTATTGCTGTTGTACCGTGGCATAACGGTTCCTTGTACTTTCCTTTTGCCCTGATCTCTAGCATATAGAGATCTCCCTCGTATACACTCGCATCCTTCTGTACCAACCTACAAACAACAGCGTTACACAATGTTCCATAATATTCAACAATATAATACTTTAGAAATTATTGTTACTCTGTCATTCTCATTCTTCTGATTCTTTTGGGACTTACCGAGCGACCTGTTCGCTGACGACATTCTATTTCTTTCTTCTTTGAATGTCGTCAGGTGCATTGGACCAAGCTGAGATCGAGCCCACCGGTGAAGATTTGGAGCAGTTCCAGGAAGATCCAGAGCTCTAGATACTGTACCTTGTTCTTTCCAGTTTATTTCATTTTCTGTTATGCCACTGTTTAGGCATTGCTTTTCATTCCAGTTGTATTTTCTTTTCATTGTACAAAGAATGATATTAATAAAAGTTGCTGTTATTTCTATATTATTCGTCTTTTGTGATTTACTTTATATTGCTTAGTTACGCTTAGCGTATGTACTTCTGAGTATATACGTAGCGGGCTTCATCGCGTCCACTTCGCCGTACATTAGGAAGCGGGGCGTGACAGTTTTCCTCTTGCATTAACTGTTACTTCTCATGCAAGCTACTATTCTATGTCATTCCCAGCCTGTTTATAACCTAACCTCCTCTGCTTCAGATCATCATGGCCGGACGACAACATAACCGCAACAGAAAAGGAAATGGGATCAATGAAGCTGCTGCCCAACAAGCAGCTATACTACAAATGATGTAAGGGCTACTGGAGCAGCAGCTGCAGCAGACAGCTGCCCTTCATCAGGAGCTGCGAGAAAGTAGGTAGCAACAAGCAGAGATTTTAAGAAAAGTACTAGCCCCAGTTCCTCAAGGTTCGGCGGGAGTGAAGCAATTCAGATCACTTCACCCTAAGACCTTTTCAGGGAAGAAAACTCCCTTAGAAGCTGCGGAATGGCTCAAAGAAACAGTCAATGATCTCGGTGCAGCTCAAATTCCTAAGGAAGCGTGGGTGAACATTGCTAAACTACAACTCACAGATAATGCCAGAATATAGTGGGAGGCCGAGAAAAGTAGACCGAAGGAGCCCATCGATTTGGAAACGTTCAAACAACGTTTTGATACTCAATACTTTCCGGTCGTGGCACACCTAAAGATGGAAAGATAGTTTATACAATTCTAACAAGGGAGCATGTGGGATAAGTCTGTAATAACCTCTACCCTTGCACTCACACTTTTTGACTCTGGCGCGCCGCACTGCTTCATGGCACAAAAGTTTGCGACCGCCGGTTCCATTCCAGTGACACCTCTCATCACTGAATGGAATGTCAACACGGGAAACGGTGTGATCAAGTCCACTATGAGATACGATCTGTGTCCTTTGATAATCTGCGGTCGAGGTTTCTACGCCAACTTTATGGTAATAGATATGCCAAATTTTGACGTGGTCTTGGGTATGGACTGGTTGAGTACCTTTTACACTACCATCGACTGCCGTCAAAGGAGAGTAGTGTTTGAAATCCCTGACCATCCAATGTTCATATTCAAGAGTGAAAGTCCGTCCTTGGATCCAGCAATTTACAGAGCTGTACCAAGAAAGGAAGATATGTTGTACACTGTACAAGGGGAGGAGAGTATGTCGATGGTTGTATGAGAATTTGAAGACGTATTTATGTTGGGGTTTACTAGCGCCCTGGCCATCTACCGCGGCCGATGCAGAACAAAAATTGGCGTTTAAAAAATTGGCGCTAACGAACCCATCCTAGAATCGAATTATAAATCTACACTAGCTACAAAAGATATTCTAGCTAGAAGGTTAGAAGTTGTTATACCGAATGATCCATGTACTTCGGTCTTTTACCATCATCCTTAGCTCCTAGAGATTTTCTGGATCGAGCTTGGAAGCCGGTCCTTCTTTGCCAAAGATGATCCACATGAGGGAAACGATGTAAGCTCCAGCTTGGCCTAGCAAAGCAACCGATGCTCCAAGGTCGCTTGTAATGGAGAGTGGGTGTAGGGTGTTTTTCATCACCCTATTGAGATGGGAATACGCGCGCGCTTGTCAGGCGCATTACAGATTCCTCCTGCCTAGGGTAGGCCGGGGTTTAATGATTGTGGGGATCCGAATCTCCGGCAGCCGCGGACTAAGCTGCCGTTAATTACCCATCGCTTTTGGAGCGAGCGAACCTCCAATTGACGGGCTAAACTGGTCATGCGAACTCAATGTGCAGTGTTATGTTTTGAAGGGGTTTTGGATATATCGGGGGCCCCGCATAGTTTTTACGGGGGTCCCGCTACCCGGATAGCGGGATGGGGGTCAAGGGGGCTAGCAGCCCCCTTGCGGGGTGCGGGGCAGCACCCCGTTAGAAATTTTTTTCTAACAGGGACAGTGTCGTAGAGTATGTGTATGTGTACATGTGTATACATATGTGTGTGTGTGTGTATATATATATATATGTATATATATAAAAAAGGGGGAAAGGCATCCAAAGGATGCATAGGGCCAGCGCCAGCGCTTTGAGCGCTAGCGCACCACGTGTCAGCACGTGGGCGCTCGGGCGCTAGCGCTTTGGGCGCAAGAGCACTAGCGCGCCACGTGGGCGTTTGGGCGCTAGCGCTCTGAACGTAAGAGCGTTAGCGGGCCACGTGTCAACACGTGGGCGCTCGGGCGCTAGCGCTCTGAGCGCAAGCGCGCCAGCGCGCCGCGTGTCAGCACGTGGGCACTCGAGCGCTAGCGCTCTGGGCGCAAGAGCGCTAGCGCTCTGGGCGCAAGAGCGCTAGCGCACCACGTGTCAGCACGTGGGCTCTCGAGTGTCAAAAGGGACTTGGTCCCTGCAATGGGAGTTGTACTCCAAGAATGGAGCACTTATTATTTTGTGTGTGTGTATATATATATGAGGAGTTAAACTCCTAAGATGTTTTGAAGCTGATGAATAGCTTCTCCCCTTGAGCCCTAGTTCTTCCCCAAAGTGGGGTTTCTGGAGATGGGTCTCCTTCTTCTTCCTTTGTTGGCCGGATCTTGAAGATCAAGAAATATGAGATTCTAAAAATCTCTCCTTTCTGAGATCTGATGGCAGATCTGAGTTCCCCTTTGTGGGTTTTGTGGTGAAAAACTATTTAGTTTTATAAAAGGAAGAGTAAAACTCTTGATTTAATTCAAGAAAGAAGAAGGTTTTAGAATCTTGAGGAAGGAGAAAGATCTCAGATCTAGATTTGCTCTTTGGAGAGAGAAAAAGTTGTTGGGATGTTTTCATTATCTTGGCCTTTATAGGCTATACACTTTACATATAGCCCCTTGGGCTTTACAAAAATGGCATTTTGGCCATCCCATGGCTCATGTGCCATTTCTTTTTGCACATAAGCCATGGGCTTACAAAAATTTAGCTTTATGCCCATTCATGCATAAAAAATTACATAAAAATTATTTATTACATGATTTTGTTGTTGGCGTGGGGAGGCTTGGCCGCGGGCTTGGCTTGGGCATGGGCCCGCTTGACCTGGGTTTGGGCCCACCTGGCTTGGGGTTGACCTTGATTTTGACTCGGTCAACCGGGGTGCAAATTTTGACCCCAACAAAGTGCCCCCCATCAATAAATGCACACCACATATGCGGGTCGTGTGCATGAAATTGATGGATCTTTTTTCATGTGGAGGCGACTTGCTTTGGTTCCCATTTTTTGGGATGCACTGCCCTTTTTACGACATGGATGGTCGATGCTTGACGCGTCTCCGAGATGGAGTGTCTGTGATAGACGTTTCTCTGTCCCAGAGTGATTTGGTAGACGTGCCCCCGGCACGGAGTGTTGCTGGTCAACGTTTCCCCTAGGCGGAGTATCGGCTGGTTGACGTGTCCCCGAGACGGAGTGTCTGCTTGACGTTTCCCCGAGACAGAGTGTCGCTGGTTGACGTATCCCTGACACGGAGTGTCTGCTTGACGTTTCCCCATTACGGGGTGTCGTTGTTGGACGTTTCCCCGATGCAGAGTGTCGCTGGTCGACGTGTCCCTGGAACGGTGTGTCTGCTTGACATTTCCCCGTTACGGAGTGTCGTTGTTGGATGTTTCCCCGATGCGGAGTGTCGCTGGTTGACGTGTCCTCGGCATGGAGTGTCTGCTTGACGTTTCCCCATTACGGAGTGTCTGCTTGACGTTTCCCCATTACGGAGTGTCGTTGTTGGACGTTTCCCCGATGCGGAGTGTCACTGGTTGACGTGTCCCCGGCACGGAGTGTCTGTGTTGGACGTTTCCCCGAGACGTAGTGTCGCTGGTCGACGTGTCCCCGGCACGGAGTGTCTGTGTTAGACGTTTCCCCGAGACGGAATATCGCCGGTTGACGAGTCCCCGGCACGGAGTGTCGCTGGTCGACGTGTCCCCGGCACGGAGTGTCTGTGTTGGACGTTTCCCCGAGACGGAATATCGCTGGTTGACGAGTCCCCGGCACGGAGTGTCTGCTTGACGTTTCCTTATTACGGAGTGTCGTTGTTGGACGTTTCCCCGATGCGGAGTGTCACTGGTCGACGTGTCCCCGGCACGGAGTGTCTGCTTGACGTTTCCCCATTACGGAGCGTCGTTGTTGGACATTTCCCCGATGCGGAGTGTCGCTGGTCGACGTGTCCCCGGCACGGAGTGTCTGTGTTGGACGTTTCCCCGAGACGGAGTGTCGCTGGTTGACGTGTCCCCAAGACGGAGTGTCTGTTTGTGACGTTTCCCTGGTACGGAGTGTCTGTGTTGGACGTTTCCCTGATGCGGAGTGTCTGTGTTGGACGTTTCCCCGAGATGGAGTGTCGATGGTTGACGTGTCCCCGAGACGGAGTGTCTGCTTGACGTTTCCCCATTACGGAGTGTCGTTGTTGGACGTTTCTCCGATGCGGAGTGTCGTTGGTTGACGTATCCCCGAGACAGAGTGTCTGCTTGATGTTTCCCCGTTACGGAGTGTCGTTGTTGGACGTTTTCCCGATACGGAGTGTCTGTGTTGGACGTTTCCCCGGTACGGAGTGTCGCTGGTCGACGTTTCCCTAAGGCGGAGTGTCGGTTGGTTGACGTGTCTCCGAGACGGAGTGTCTGTTGTCGATGTGCCCCCGGCACGGAGTGTCTGCTTGATGTTTCCCCGATGCGGTGTATCGGCTGGTTGACGTGTCCTCGAGACGGAGTGTCTGTTATCGATGTGCCCCCGGTACGGAGTGTCTGCTTGATGTTTCCCCGAGGCGGAGTATCTGCTGGTTGACGTGTCCCCGAGACGGAGTGTCTGTTGTCAATGTGCCCCCGGCACGGAGTGTCTGCTTGACGTTTCCCCGTTACGGTGTATCGGTTGGTTGACGTATCCCTGAGACGGAGTGTCTGTTATCGATGTGCCCCCGGCACGGAGTGTCTGCTTGACGTTTCCTCGAGGCGGAGTATCGGCTGGTTGACGTGTCCCCGAGACGGAGTGTCTGTTGTCGATGTGCCCCCGGCACGGAGTGTCTGCTTGACATTTCCCCGAGGCGGAGTATCTGGTGTTTGACACAGAGGTCAATGTTGGAATTGGTTGGTTTGATTTGTTTGATTTGAGTTGGCATCAACATCGCTACATTGGAATATGGTACCAGGAGCGAATCATCATCTGTCTTTGAGAGGATTTGGGGATTGGGTTTTTTTTGTTTGGCATCTGCATTGCTGCACTGGAATAATGCCAGGAGCAACTAATCATTTGCCCCGGGAGGATTTGGGAATTGTTTTTTTTTGGATCAGTATCGCTACACTGGAACATGGTACCAGGAGCGAATCATCATCTGCGTTTGCTTATTAGGAAACGATGGCTTAGGAGACAGGTTTTAGGTCTCTATCACCTAAGACTTTTCAATTTTTTGAGCCGTAAGGGTCTCACAAAGCATTTTCTCCCTACGGGTCATAAGGATCCCGTAAGTGTATTTTCTCCTTAGGAGTCATGAGGACCCCTAAGCGTGTTGCTCCTTTATGAGTCGTAAGGATCTCACGCGGGAGTTTTCTCCTCACAAAGTCGAGAGGACTTTGCGAGTGTATTTCATATCTTTTTCACGAGTTTGCGCCCTTTCGGTTTTCACAAACTCGTCGGCAGTCCTGCTGTTTTTACTCACGGCGCCCTTTCGGGTTTTCATCCGTGCCTATTTTGCTTGTGGACATACCATTTTTAAAAAATTTTGGTGAGATTTTGAATGTGGTCTCACCGGTAGGAATTGGGAGAGATTGGGATTGTTTTACGCCCGTGGATTGTATACGGTTTTGCAGGATGTATGATCCAGACCGTAGGGCCAGAAAACTTTCGGGACTTTGTTGGCGTCTGCATCGCTGCACAGGAATATGGTACCAGGAGCGACTCATCATTCGCCGTTGGGGTATGGGATTTAGAATTTGGTTGGCGTCTGCATCGCTGCACTGGAATATGGTACCAGGAGCGACTCATCATTCGCCGTTGGGGTATGGGATTAGGAATTTGGTTGGCATCTGCATCGCTGCACTGAAATATGGTACCAGGAGCGACTCATCATTCGCCATGAGGGGATCTCCCTCGTTTCCAGTTGAACGACTTAGGGGTCATCTGTTCCCAGTTTAACGACTTAGAGATCATCTGTTTCCAGTTTAAAGACTTAGGGGTCTATTGGATTGGAGTTTGGAATTTTGGTATTAGGGTAGTCATCAGCGTTGCTAACACTGAAGCACATGTGCCAGGAGCAATTCATCATTTGCCGTTCCCTGTTGGGGAGCGATGGCTTATGAGACAGGTTTGGGTCCCTATCACCTAAGACTTTTCAATTTTATGGGCCGTAAGGGTCCCATAAAAGCATTTTCTCCCTACGAGTCGTAAGGATCCCGCAGGTGTATTTTCTCCTTAGGAGTCGTGGGGACTCCCAAGTGTGTTTTTCCTTTGTGAGTCGTAAGGATCCCACAAAGGTTTGTTCTCCTCATGTATCGTGAGGACACATGAGTGGGTCTTCTCAATGGAGCATAATTCCAAGGGCGGAGACCAGCCGCGTAACTGGTGATTGCTGTGGGGCATGGGAATGATGAGAATTATTTGAGCCCATGGATTGTATACGGTAGTCAATTTGGGGACTAACCGTAAGGCCGGAAGAATTTTGGGAAACTGGATTTTGGTTGGTGTCTGCATCGCTACACTGGAATATGGTACCAGGAGTGACTCATCATTCGCCGCCGTTTTTTTTGTATTACCGCGATTGCTCTATCATTTCAGCTTTCCTTATCGCGAAGATCGCGATTGCCCTATCATTTCGGCTTTTATTCGCGGTTGCCCCATCATTTCGGCTTTATTTTCATCTTTATTTTACTCGCTGATTTTTATTGCGAGTTGGCCCATCATTTCGGCTTTTCATTATTTTTCTTTTATTTACACATTTTTTTGTTTATTTACATTTTTTACATTCCCAGTTTAACGACTTAGAGGTCGATTGTTACCAGTTTAAAGACTTAGTGGTCTATTGTTCCCAGTTTAACGACGTGGTGGTCGATTATTCCCAGTTTAACGACGTGGTGGTCAATCGTCCCCAGTTTAACGACGTGGTGGTCAACTGTTTCCAGTTTGAAGACTTATGGGTCCATTGATTCCAGTTTAACGACTTAGAGGTCATATGTTTCCAGTTTAAAAACTCAGAGGTCTACCGTTTCCAGTTTAACGACTTAGAGGTCATCTGTTTCCATTTTAAAGACTTAGAGGTCTACCGTTTCCAGTTTAACGACTTAGAGGTCGTCTGTTTCCATTTTAACGAAGTGGTGGTCATCGGACAGGGAGCTTAGAGAAGATACCCGATTGAGCAGTTGTCAAGGGCACCGCTGGAGCTTGCATGAGATGCCTCATTAGTTTGTCGGTGTTGATGGCCTTGCCCCTAGCTGGGGCTAAGGAAAGCCGTTCAAATACCGACTTGCGTTTGAAGATGGCAATTGGAAACCTGTTAACCCCTGCAAATAGAAACATGATTTCAGTACAGGCAATCGATATGTATATGGATTGACTTCGCATGAACGTTTAACCCAAAATATGGGAGGAGAGATTGGTCCCACTGGCGTGCCAGAATCTGTTGGGTGTTTTTCATCACCCCATTGAGATGGGAATGCGCGCGCGCTTGTCAGGCGCATTACAGATTCCCCCTGCCTAGGATAGGCCGGGGTTTAATGATTATGGGGATCCGAATCTCCGGCAGCTGCGGACTAAGCTGCCTTTAATTACCCCTCGCCTTTGGAGTGAGCGAACCTCTGATTGACGGGTTAAACTGGTCATGCGAACTCAGTGTGCAGTGTTGTGTTTTGAAGGGGTTTTGGATATATCGAGGGCCCGCAGTGTTTTTACGGGGGTCCTGCTACCCGGATAGCGGGCTGGGGGTCAAGAGGGCTAGCAGCCCCCTTGCGGAGTGCGGGGCAGCGTCCCGTTAGAAATTTTTTTCTAACAGGGACAGTGTTGTGAAGTATGTGTGTGTGTGTGTGTGTGTGTGTGTGTACATATATATATATATAAAGGGGGAAAGGCATCCAAAGGATGCGTGGGGCCAGCGCTTTGAGCGCAAGAGCGCTAGCGCGCCACGTGTCAGCACGTGGGCGCTCGGGCGCTAGCTCTCTGAGCGCAAGAGCGCTAGCGCGCCACGTGTCAACACGTGGGCGCTCGGGCGCTAGCGCTCTGAGCGCAAGAGCGCTAGCGCGCCACGTGTCAACACGTGGGCGCTCGGGCGCTAGTGCTATGAGCGCAAGTGCGCTAGCGCTGATTGAGAGAGGTTTAGCGTGCTTGCGCTTTGTAAAAGATAGATCAAAAATATTTGTAACCGCAATCAAGAACGGCGTCGCTTTGCAGCTAGCCGGTGAGTACGGGTCGGTCCACAGGGATGTTGTGAATCTCCTAGTCACGCTAACGAGTTAATTCCGAAGGGTGTTCGGATTAATTATTAAATCTAAAAATTGAATTAATCTATATCTAAATCTTGCTAGGGTGAGGTCTAGCTTAAGTTTGGAAAGTCAATAAATATCACCGCTTTCTATACCCATATGAAGATCTAATTAGGTGTTATGGTAAATCTTAACAAAGGGGATTAGGATGATTGGGAAGATTGATTCTTCCTCTAGATCCTTGTCCTTCCTTTCTTAATCTTTACCCTAACCTCCATGGAAAACCTTAAAATCCGGGCCTTTAGACTACGGAATCACCGTTACCTCGAGGGTAGGGTGCCGTAGGGAGCGGAATAAAAAGGTATGCATGAAGTCCTATGAAAATATATGACGGGCAAGAAAGGGGATGAGAGATCTTCGTCCCTCAAACCTTCCCCAGATCTAACCCTAACAAGCGAGGAAACTACTCACTCATTAGGGAATTGAAGAACATTTATCTAGGGCAGAGAATAAAAATTACCTAGGGCAAGAATTGAAATCTAAACTAGAGCAAGGAATTAAATCTACTTACAGATGCATCTCTCCAAATATCAACGCAGGGTTGTCAGATCTGAATTCATGAATGGAAAAGAAACACCGATGCTCTCCAAAAAGAATTATAAAATTTATTAATGAAGGGAGGCATAAGAAAATACAATGGTTAGAGTTCCTATTTATAAAGAATAGGAAACCCTAGGTTACAATTGATTTGCATGTCTACATTTACCAAAATATTCTTAGGAAGACCTAGTCAAAGTAGACTTCAAGCTTTGGTAAAATTTTATGTCTCTTTAAAAGAAAGTATTGGGCCTTGGATCTTTGGGCTTCCTTATTATTTGGTTCTTTATTAAAATAGCTTCAATGTTTCTTCCAGATCTCTAGTGAATAATTGCGGTGGGCTTTTGACCGTTCGCTTTGTAATCTTGGACCTTGCATTGCCTTGTACTTTGTGAATTTTATCTTTGATATAGGCTTGATCAAGAGTCTTCTGTTTGTTGGTCAAAGTCCACTTTTGCATCGTCTTTTCATCATTTTCACTGTTTTCTGTCCAAGAACCTGTAACCTGTAATATGTAGCAGACATGCATCAAAAGCACCTGTTTATTTATAAAAAGAATAAGAATGAGGAATATAATAATGCAATATTATGATATGAACAAATACCCCCAAACTTATCTTTTGCTCGTCCTCGAGCAAACTTATTTTTATTCTCTAAAAAACCTAACCGCACTTTCGCAGGGAAACGCGATTGCACTGAGCTCGTGCAACAAGCCGTTAAACCTCTAGGTGTCCCTAGTAGGAGGAGTGTTGTCTCCTGAAGGTTTTCAGCGGATACTACCCACAAAATCCTATCAATTCGGCCCATTAACTTTTGTTCTCCAATTAGGTTTTCTAACAAGGAATTCTATTATCTTTTGACTCGCAAATTATCCACCCATATTCTTCACACTTCCTCATCATTTAACTTAAGATTATATATATCATGCAGATCTACTTAGCTTTCGGCATTTCCTAAGTTTTCCTTCTAGGGTTCCATCTCGACTTAGGAATTTCTATCAACTCTATTAAAGACACAAGTTCTATTGTTCATTCCTTTCTCTTATCTAAACTCCAATCACATATCCCTACGCGTGTGTAAATATCACCCCTACACTTGGAAATTCAAATCAAGCAATCGTACTTCCGTCCATTTTCCAAAGCACTTGTTAGTAGGTGAATTTTTAAATGAAATTTGCTTGCACATCCTTCATGCGACCGTTAATACTTCTTGAGGTACCAACGACCGATTACCAAATGTGTTTGCATTTTAAAGCGTACTTCCTAGTCTTTGCAACACCCAAGGCTTTAGCAGTGACTCCCAAACCAGTTGGTCTAAGGCACTAGGTGATGAAGCACCCTCGCTAAGTATTTTTCTATTTTTGCAGCCTTAAATAATCACAAAAACCAGTGTCCATTTTTTTTTATTCACACTTTTTCATACTAAGGACTTTAGACAAGAGCATTTCAAGGTCTCTTATACTATTCCAAGTTTCAAGGTGCGTGATTGTGCAAATTGTAGGGTATACATTTTCAGAATCTAGACTTAAGTTAGGAACTATTTTTCAAACTTATACTCTAATAAGAACATCAATACTCTTCCCTTGTTTCGACTTAGCCCAAGAAGTGAACCCAAAATTTGCCTATTTCTAAATAAATTACAAGGCATATACTTTCTACCGTTAAACTCTAAGGAAGGTTATTTTTAGGGTTTTTAATTTACTAAGTCTAAGATCTAGTTGTTCCTAGCCAGTTGACCTATTTGTCAAACTCTAGTCAATTAGCCAAAATTGAATACAATAATTTTTATAATTTTTCAAATTTTTCAAATTTTTATGGGTTTTCAAATAAATATGCAAATGCAAAAATATATACAAATGAATGCGAAGGAAGAAGACGTACCGAGCATACCCCCAAACTTGAACTTGACAGTGTCCTCACTGCATGCTAAATCAAGAGGGTCAAAATACCGATACTCCCCTGTTTATTTATTTACAATTTTTTTTTATATTTTTTTTTTTATATTTTTAATGTTTTGAATTTTTTTTTTATTTTTTTATAGAAAAAGAAAACAAAAATGAATATATACATATATACAAAGCTTCCCCCCAAACTTAAGCTTGGCCTTGCACAAGCCAAAGATTAGCACCAACCATTCAAAAATCTTATCATGGTAATGGTAGAGTTGGTGCAAGAATGGGATGGAAAGAAAAGATATGAAAAGCACGCGAGACCGTGTAGAAAGAAGAATGGTAGAATATGGTCTCGGTGGGGGAGAAGAATGACGGAAAGAAGAAGGAAGTGGAGTGCGATCTTGATGGTGTAAATTGAGCGAATAAATTAGCGCAATTTGTGATGACCGATATGTTAAAATCGATTGCGCTAACCTATCAACTCGTCGAGAAATGGGATCAAATCCCTCAAGATTCGCAAGAAAACATGGGTACACCGAACTTGGTATAGGAGATGAAAGCGTAACGGTCATATGTTCGGTCGGAACAATGGGAAAGACGAAAGGGAGTGAATTAGGGATATTATCATGCTCACCGTAGTAAACTGTGTCGAACTGGAAAGATTCCATCAATGGATCGAAACGAATGTAAGCAACCGAGTCTGAAGGATTAACTAACTCATCTGAAAATGCAAAGGACTCAAACTCGGGCGGTGAGACTTCAACATCGTCCGAAAAAGTAAAACACTCGTAAGTGTCATCGGCTGTGAGAACTGTGTCAGATTCAAAGGAAAAGTTTTCAAGCTCACAGTCGTCAAGCGTGAAATGAGGCGTGGTCGGAACGATGGAAAAAAGGGAGGGTGATTTAGGTAAAGGTTCAAGAGGATGAATTGGAAAATCCGACACATCAAAGAAAAATGGTTCAACCTCAATATGATCTTCACTACTCTCCTCAATATTATCCTCATAATTCTCCACAATATTCAACTCATCCATGCCAGTATCATCAAAATCAAGACGCATATGAGATTCGGGAGAAACATTTAATAACTCGGGATGATGATTTGAACATAAAATTTCAATTAAATCGACAGGTTCATCATCCGAAATATTCCCGGCGTCTATATCCTCAATCAAGTGAAAATCAATTTCTTTAGACACTTCATCCACAGCATGGATATTTATCAATGTAGGTTCTAGAGTGGAGGTGTAAAGATCGAAAGGATTAGGTGCGGTTTCACTCGAAAGGGGTTCCTCACAATCTGGCAAATCAAACACTACAAATTCGCTCAACTCATCTTTATTTTCAACATGTGAACTATTTAGGGCAATCGATGAAAAACAGGAGTTGTGGGCTTCAATTGGGTAAGGGTAGGTTTGATTTGAAAATCCTCTCTCATTCTCACTCTGTCCAACTGCCGCCTCATACATTGAAAAATTTGGAGCTAGCGGGACACTAGCTACCGGTTCACTAGGTTGCATAAGGGTGGCCACGGACGCTTCCACATTCCTAACCATTTTGTTTGTTGCTGCGATATACGCCTCCAACGCCTCTTCCAAACTAGACTTAGGTGGTGAGGGGGTTTCAGTAAAAGATTCAAAATTAGTTGGATATGTGAAACTCCCTAATGGCTGTGTCGAAACAGTATCTAGTGAAGGTGGGAAGGTTGGGTATGACTGGTAGGAAGTGGGTGGTTGGGTAGGGGTAGGGTCAACATATGGATAAAAAGGTGAATAATCGTGCGGATCCCTAGAACTAGATGAGTGGAGAGGGGTGAAAGATCGACTGCGAGATTGAGCAATATGCTCAGCAATGGACATCGGCCTAGGAGTGACAGAAGGACTTAAAGAAGTGGTGTCAACATATGTAGATGGTAAAGGTTGACTTGGTTGACACAAAGTGGGTTGAAAAGTCAAACTATTTCTCCTAGACTCCTCTATGTGATCTTTCAAAGATTTTTTAGGCAAGGAAGGATCGTCTTTAAATTGACCGAACACATTGACATATGACGCAAAATTAGGTTCGGGATACCAAAGTTCGGCTAATGATTTTTTATGTGGGGTACCCATGTTGTAAGAAAGGGGAAAGAAAGAATGTTTGTGGTGCAAGGATTTATTTGGGGCTCAAAAAATTTTTGCAAGTTTTCTATAAAAGATTTATCCCTTTTCTATTCAATTTTTTTTTATTTGGAAAAAATTTTTGTTGCAAAAAGATTTTAGAGAAAAGATATGCAACAGCAAAATATTTTATAGAAAAGATATGCAACAGCAAAATATTACTTGCAATTCGTTATAATTTGAAGCATATCACAAGAATCTTTATTTGGAAAGAATTAACAGCAAAATATTTCATGCAATCAACTTAGTTCAAGCGGGGCCCACAAATCCTGCACAAGATCGTTATTTGGAAGGGAATATATTTTATAGCTCACGGAATCCTGCAGGAATTTTCAGAAAATATATGGAAATATTTACAGAGAAAGAACAGGGAAGCTTACAGAAATTTTTTCAGAAGATGTTGTCACCAGAACGCAGCTAATCCGCGGCCAAATAAGGGTTCCCACCGCGCTTACGCGGCGGTAAAGTCGGCACGGATCCCAAATTTTTTTTTCACGCGACGAGTCGTCAAGGAGAGCGCGGTTCCGCGGCCCAAAGCACGTTCTGGCCGCGGAAAGGCGGTGGTTTAGGGGGTTCACTTCTCCAAAAGAAAATCACTGTTCTGTTGTTTAAAATCTCGTCTGTTTCGATATCCCGTTTTCTGTTTTGCTTTCTGGAAATCTCCAGATCCGAATTTGTATATCCTGCAAAAATTCAACCACAAAGTATCCTTTCCAAAAATAACAAATGATATATATTTTTATAATTTTTTTTTTATTTTTCAGATTTTTATGAATTTTTTTAAATTTAAGATTAACCCGAAATTGCGAAAAGAAAATTCTACGCCATCCCCGGCAACGGCGCCATTTGATTGAGAGAGGTTTAGCGTGCTTGCGCTTTCTAAAAGATAGATCAAAAATATTTGTAACCGCAATCAAGAACGGCGTCGCTTTGCAGCTAGCCGGTGAGTACGGGTCGGTCCACAGGGATGTTGTGAATCTCCTAGTCACGCTAACGAGTTAATTCCGAAGGGTGTTCGGATTAATTATTAAATCTAAAAATTGAATTAATCTATATCTAAATCTTGCTAGGGTGAGGTCTAGGTTAAGTTTGGAAAGTCAATAAATCTCACCGCTTTCTATACTCATATGAAGATCTAATTAGGTGTTATGGTAAATCTTAACAAAGGGGATTAGGATGATTGGGAAGATTGATTCTTCCTCTAGATCCTTGTCCTTCCTTTCTTAATCTTTACCCTAACCTCCATGGAAAACCTTAAAATCCGGGCCTTTAGACTACGGAATCACCATTACCTCGAGGGTAGGGTGCCGTAGGGAGCGGAATAAAAAGGTATGCATGAAGTCCTATGAAAATATATGACGGGCAAGAAAGGGGATGAGAGATCTTCGTCCCTCAAACCTTCTCCAGATCTAACCCTAACAAGCGAGGAAACTACTCACTCATTAGGGAATTGAAGAACATTTATCTAGGGCAGAGAATAAAAATTACTTAGGGCAAGAATTGAAATCTAAATTAGAGCAAGGAATTAAATCTACTTACAGATGCATCTCTCCAAACATCAACGCAGGGTTGTCAGATCTGAATTCATGAATGGAAAAGAAACACCGATGCTCTCCAAAAAGAATTATAAAATTTATTAATGAAGGGAGGCATAAGAAAATACAATGGTTAGAGTTCCTATTTATAAAGAATAGGAAACCCTAGGTTACAATTGATTTGCATGTCTACATTTACCAAAATATCCTTAGGAAGACCTAGTCAAAGTAGACTTCAAGCTTTGGTAAAATTTTATGTCTCTTTAAAAGAAAGTGTTGGGCCTTGGATTTTTGGGCTTCCTTATTATTTGGTTCTTTATTAAAATAGCTTCAATGTTTCTTCCAGATCTCTAGTGAATAATTGCGGTGGGCTTTTGACCGTTCGCTTTGTAATCTTGGACCTTGCATTGCCTTGTACTTTGTGAATTTTATCTTTGATATAGGCTTGATCAAGAGTCTTCTGTTTGTTGGTCAAAGTCCACTTTTGCATCGTCTTTTCATCATTTTCACTGTTTTCTGTCCAAGAACCTGTAACCTGTAATATGTAGCAGACATGCATCAAAAGCACCTGTTTATTTGTAAAAAGAATAAGAATGAGGAATATAATAATGCAATATTATGATATGAACAAGCGCTCACGTGTCAACACGTGGGCGCTCGGGCGTTAGTTCGCCACGTGTCAGCACGTGGGCGCTCGAGCGCTAGCGCTCTGGGCGCAAGAGCGCTAGCGCACCACGTGTCAGCACGTGGGCGCTCGAGCAGCAAAAGGGACTTGGTCCCTGCAATGGGAGTTGTACTCCCAAAATGGAGCACTTATTATTTTGTGTGTGTGTAAATATATATATGAGGAGTTAAACTACTAAGATGTTTTGAAGCTGATGAAGGGCTTCTCCCTTTGAGCCTTAGTTCTTCCCCAAAGTGGGGTTTCTGGAGATGGGTCTCCTTCTTCTTCCTTTATTGGCCGGATCTTAAAGATCAAGAAATATGATATTCTAAAAATCTCTCCTTTCTGAGATCTGATGGCAGATCTGAGTTCCCCTTTGTGGGTTTTGTGGTGAAAAACTATTTAGTTTTATAAAAGGAAGAGTAAAACTCTTGATTTAATTCAGGAAAGAAGAAGGTTTTAAAACCTTGAGGAAGGAGAAAAATCTCAGATCTAGATTTGCTCTTTGGAGAGAGAAAAAGTTGTTGAGATATCTTCATTATCTTGGCCTTTATAGACTATACACTTTACATATAGCCCCTTGGCCTTTACAAAAATGGCATTTTGGCCAACCCATGGCTCATGTGCCATTTCTTTTTGGACATAAGCCATGGGCTTACAAAAATTTGGCTTTATGCCCATTCATGCATAAAAAATTACATAAAAATTATTTATTACATGATTTTGTTGTTGGCGTGGGGAGACTTGGCCGCGGGCTTGGCTTGGGCATGGGCCCGCTTGACCTGGGCTTGGGCCCACCTGGCTTGGGGTTGACCTTGACTTTGACTCGGTCAACCGGGGTGCAAATTTTAACCCCAACAGTGGGGATGTATGAATTTTTCGCTATCTTTTTTCTCTCATCTCTAAAGCTCAAGTGAGCAATCAAAGAAGGAGGAGGAGGTGGGGAAAACCAAGACATGAGCAACTCAAGAAAGGAAATGAGCTAAGTATAGAATAACTATCAAGCATGATAGAATGAAGAGTGAATCATAGCATGTAGAATGAATGGCTCCTCATTTTTCAACCATGCAAGAAATATCTCACACATTTTACAATAAACAATCAAAAGCCATACCTCTCTACATACCTCCAACCATGCTCATGCCACCTCACCCTCCACCTCATTTCCAAATGATTTTCTAAATGAAAATCATATAATGAGGTGTCCATCTTCTAGAAGATATTCCATATAAATACGGAATACAACCCGGTATACGTATTGAAATACATATACGTGTATTCGTATAAAAATACGAATAGCCAAGAGAGAAAATGAATAGTGAACAATAATACTAGAATACATATATTAAAAATATATATAAATTATTAAATCAAAACTTGATTTAATAATCCGGCTTAATCCTAAACCGCTAGTACTATCAACCGTTCGATTAAAGTCTGTGTAGCCTGTACACATATTTAATCGGACACCGGTATGTACCAACATACGTCATCTACATCATATCGCCTGAACCGGAAAAACCCTCTGTGTGGGACTCTAAATGCTCATCAATACGCTGGCAGTGGGTTTAACCACAAGCACGTCAGCGGCACTAGCTATACGTAACGGCTACCCAGGTATTGAGCGAAAGGAAGGCCGATGAGCAAACTCGTCCATACCCCTACTAAGACTGTCAGTGACAATCTCCATACAGTCCGGTCTGTTCGTCTAAGAGTATCGCATATCGGGTCTAGGGGGTGGATAAAGTCAGACCCCTAATAACGCGATATTTCATGTTGGTATGAAACTCATCACCCACTGAGAAACTACCGATCCAAATCAGTAATTCTCGTCTACCTTGGCCAAGGATTTTTGGTGATGGCCACTCGTGCACCGCGCGACATCAACCTCCAATACCGGGAAAGACGAATCACCGACGCTCCGTTCACTGCCTCCATGTGGCTCGGGACTGCACCCAACTAAAACCTGTTTGCACGACTCCTTTGAGTCGTGGTAGGGTAGTAATCAAAGCACAGTGGGAACTCACACGAGAAAAATGAAGATCTCAGGTCAACAGACTAACCTGTACTCATGTCACATGAGAACTGCTATCTGACAATATGTATAATACCATCTAGTATGTTCCCGGCGAGTCCGTCCAGTGTACTCATAATCCAATGAGCACCTGTATACTATCTTAGGTGACTAACTGGCACCAATGGCTTGTGAGACCAGCCACCACCCCTCGTCGGGGTTTCGAAAAGTATACACTAGTCTACTCCGGAGTATCGATGCCCAGTCTCGACACTCCCTCGACTAGTGACATTTAAGGATGTGCTTATAGACCACTCAGCTCCCACGTATATGATCGCCATCATAATGCTAGTAGTCAAGCAAGAATCCTTTGGGCTCTATCAACATGTAATAATGATCTGTAATACCACATAATGCATGTACATAATGATAAAGACAAACCAGATAGCATACTATCATTTTGGGTAAGACTGTTCTACCCATATAGGTCCTCCCTCAATCATCACAATCGCGTGCATGCGATTATACTAATTGACTTGAGGGCACTATATCCAACAATCTACCACTTGCACTTAAGGCTAATTATTGCGATGTCGCATACTCACAGCCCGTGTAATACCGAACACCCAATTTCTCTACTAATCAGTCTCGCAAAGCTCGTTTGTGAAACTATTGCGTTCGAAAAATAGCCTCAGTGAGTGGATCCGCTCCAATGTTTCTATCTTTATCTCTCTATATCTCAAATTCGCGGGGAAAGACTATCTCCCGAAATGAGCGATACCTATCTTAGAATTTGTCTGGATATCTGATGGGACCCAGCTCACAAATGAACTCTAAATCCAACAAACTTCTTAGACCGTATCATCCACTGATAAGTATCCTGCGTCATACCTTTCTCAGTATCCGCTTGGACCACCTGTCCAACATACTGCCCCTCAAAAGAGAGAAAACAATAACTCTGACAGTCACTCTGTCATTCAGGTCACCTTGGAAGCTCGAATTGATAACCTCTTACTGAAGGAGGCTTCCGTTACTATATACCAAGAACATCCACTTATGCTCATAACTGTTTCCCAATGTTTCTCCAGAATTGGATTAATATATATTTATTGCAGCCAGTGCAAAAACAATATCTGGTGTTGTACTTTACATTTCATGATTAACTTAATTGCCTAAGCAAGTGATATGCCAATCATGCAAATCTCTCTCCTCATCAGTCTAGAAGACATCTCTTTAGGTGACTCCATCACCTGCGGGTACATCTCCACGCCAGGAGTCGTCCATTCTAAAACACTTTAGAATAGTGTCAAAGTATCCAAATTGGGACACTTCCCAAATCTAGATCTAAAACCATTGATCTAGTGACTAGAATCCCTGATATTTTATCCAGATCTTATGTGGAGAAACACCTTGTGACAACCACAGTATAACCGATCATAGTATAGGAACATCACTTCTTATCAAGAGCATGTCATCCAAATACAAGGACATCACTTCCTACTCCCTTCTTACCAGATCCATCTATTATTCTGATGAAGTCAAACTCTATGATTGTCACATCAAAAATGGATGATCTATCTCCGTTGTACTTACTTTATTCTATAAATAGACATAAGCTACTTTCCTACCATGCTTCCGCTGCTCCCACTGACTACAACAACCCTTTGACAGAGTCATATACGCATGCACTTCTAAAGATAATTTAGAACGTTGTTATACTCATCCACCTGCAAGATCTCATAGTCTATGACAGCAGTGGTGGCAACTGGAAAGCTTGGATCATCAAAAACCTCCCTGTCACCGTCTTTGAGGAGACCGAAGTATCTCTTGGACGGTTGAGGTTACCCACCAAATCTGCGGAGTGGCTAATGGATTGTCGAATCCAATTGAATTTTTAGGTTCTACTAAATTTTCAGTAATCGTTTGTGGTTCTGGAATGACTTCCAGCTCTACCATACTCCCACTAATGTTTTCTGAAAAGAATTCATTTTACTAAAATGGGTGGCGAGTCAAGAACAATATAACTATTGATTTTCCAAATGGTAGAATATTAACCCTCGTCAATGCCCGGGATAACCCACAAACTGCCATTACTGAAACGTGCCTTGAGTTTATCCTGATTCTGATTTTAAGCATAAGCCGGACTGCTCCATTTACCTTAACATCGTTAAGATATGAATCCATTCTATATCCAATATAGAAACAAATGCACTAATTTAATTGGAACCAGATTCAAAATACATGCAGCCGTTTCCAGTGCATATCTACAAAATGGAAGAAGGCCAAGCAGCATTACTCATCAAGGAACGCATCCACGTATAAGTAACCTGAGAGAGAAGCAAGTTCTCAAAACTATTACTTACGACGGAATACCTAGCATAAGTATCTACATCTTCGATCACCTTGAAGAATCCTGATACTTGTAACATATGGTTCTCTACTTTATTCTTATACCTATAACTTCTCAAAATTTGAACCTTGTATTTCATCGAAATATTTGTCTAAAACCAGAGAAGTCATAAGTATACGGAATATAGTACGAGTACCAACCCCTTTGTCCTAACGGACATCGGACAACATACAATACTTTGTATAAGTCCACTGAGTTTAATAACTCAAATCTTGTGCGTCGTAGGTTGAAAACTGTGTTATGCTTAAGAAGAATTACACCGTTGTTGAATGTATCTTAGCTAACCATCAACTGATATAGGTAAATGCCATAAACATAATTTCAAAAAGTTATATCTCACTTTATAAAATAAACGTACAGATATATCAGTTTGAAATTGGTGCATAACAACGGATATTCAAAACTAAATATTCGTCGTTAAGCAAAACCCAGGCGATTTCCTAAAATATCACCAATTACAAAGAATTCTGATATATTGAAGATCTAATCACCCAATTCCCAATATCTTACTCCCACTCAGCATCTGTAATTCCATACAGATGTGAAAATCAAGTCTGGTAAATACATACCCTGGAGTCAGAATCTAATTGGGAAAACAATTTTCAATTAATATCGCACAGTAAAACTGAAACATGAAAATGTTTCGAAGGGGTAGCCGGGTATTCCTCATAATGCCTCTTCCACTATCCAGATTCATGACAGTAACCATATATTTCCTCGCCCTCACTCCAATCCCTTCATATATTTTTACTTCTTACCTTCTGTACACCATACTTAGACTAATTGGTTTTCTTCCATCCCTACCTTTTGGCACCAGCCTAAGATTTGGAAGAAGACTATCCAATAAGCGTAATAGATGTTCTCTCATAATACTAGGAGCTCTCGCAATCTGAGAGAAGGTAAAGAGATAAGACAACCGAATAATCCTATTCAATTTCTCCCAAACCGGAAACCATTCTCGAACTAAAACAAGTTCCTTCGAGTTCGTAAGTAACTATACGATGGCATATCCAGGCAATATAGATCTTCGTAGTGATACGGAGTGTTTTGGAGAAATGCAAAGGGAAAATAGGAGTGGCAGGGGTATACGCGGCTTCGTCGTGAATGATAGTAGTCGCAATTTCTTTTGCCCTCACTCTAATCCCTTTATATATCTTTACTTATTATCTTATGTACACCACACTTAGGCTAATTGTTTTCTTCCTTCTCTACCTTTCGGCACATGCCTATGGTTTGGAAGAAGACTATCCAATAAGCTAATAAGTGTACTCTCCTAATATTATGAGCTCTCGCAACCTGAGAGAAGGGAAAAAGAAAAGACAACCGAATAGTCTTATTCAATTTCTCCAGAACCGGAATCCATCCTCGAACAGAAACAAGTTTCTTCGAGTTCGTATGTAACTATACGATGGAATATCCAAGCAATATGGATCTTTGTAATGATACGGAGTGTTCGGGAGAAATGCAAAGGAAAAGTAGGAGTGGCAGGGATATATGCGACTAAATGACAATTCAAAAGCCAAAGTGTTTAAGAAGGTTCGGTTAACTTGGTTCATGAGTTTTAGTTTAAGGTCAGGTCAAGGCCGCTGCCAGAGAGAGAGAGAGAGAGAGAAAGAAAAGAAACACTCAGCGTGCACTATAACCTAGATTAGATTGGTTAATCACTTTATCTAATCAGGATGGCTCCTACTGTTTCCTCGAATTCTCCTTCAAACCCTAAAAGGAGAATTAGTCGGGATCATCTGAAAATCACCCGAGGAGTAACACCTTCTCATCAGTGGGAATCAGAATCCAACCATCATCGTATGATAACTTGATGGAAGCCACTCAAGTCACCGCACTCCAGAAGGTATGCGCATGCCTGGCATGTTTCCTGTATATTTGAAACTCCCGATGTTGTTTTTTCCCCTAGAACCCCAGTGACTTTGACGGAGTCAACAAATCAAAGAATCCTGGTCAAGTTCAACCCGCCATTATCTTGATTGCATTAAACCCACCCGCACGAGCCCTTAGCGGAGTCAACAAGGCCGCACGACTGTCCTAACCAATCGCATCGTATGCTACAAACAAGCACCACTTAGTTACCGTACACTACGCCTTGACGGAGTCAACAAACGCAGCATGAATACTAAGCACTACTCGTAGGAAATGACGGCGGGATACGACTGGATTTTGGCGAAAAACCTTTAACGTAATAAATTTGATATCGTTGAAGGAACCGAGTGGTTTTACAAATATATAGTGGCATAAACTTTTGCTAAAGAGGTCACTCCTTATGAAGGGATCTCGGCTCTTTCCTCATCGAATGAGGTGCAGAATATTCCTAACTGAATACCACGATGCAAAGCAAAAGAATAGACTATAGTGAAATTAATACAATGACGCAAACTTTTACACAAGAGGTCACAACCTATGAAGGGATCTCGGCTCTTACCTCGTCGAATGAGGTGATGGATATTCAGAACCAAATACCGCTGTGCAAAGCAAAATAATCGTCTGTAATAACGGTTTTCAAACATTGGTTCCAACAAAATCATTTAGGTTTATTTTTCCTTGCATTAATCAAAATTAACGCAGTCCCATCAATTAATCCATATCATACCAGAAAAGAACGAAAATACAATGTACGTATATACCATCCGCATTCGCCACGGGGCCCCGTCATGCACTGTTAGGTTACTTAACTAACGGCAGAGTGGGGCTGGACTAGCGTGGATGCAAAACATATACAATATCTACTAGTATATATAAATATATATATAATATTCGTCCTAGGCATGATATAAGCAGCATCACAGAAAAGCGATAAGTAATACAAAATAACAATCTAGGAGCCCCGGGTTTCCTTTGAGCCATAAATGAAACCCGACGTTCCCCGGTCGTGTGGATAGCCTGTGCAATGTATAACCAAGACCCGTACGAGTGTGGCAAGTTATCCGCCAATCCCAGAGGTGAAGCAACCCTAATCAACAAAATGAATGGGTCACCCAGCACTTCAAGGAATTCGGTAACTTGAGCACCCCACCGTGGGTCATCCTATACCCACTACGAGTGCGGCGAATAGCCCGCCAATTCTAGAGTAAGGTCCCCTCCGTCTCAACGCTATGAGATGCAGGCCCGTTGCCCTCTAGAACCCGACTACTCGAGCACTCCACCGTGGGGTAATCCTGGTATAGAAAAGAAAAGTATGTATACAATGGTGACATCGACCTCAACCCGGTCGTGCCCCAATAAAAGAATATACAATCTGGCAGAGACGGCTGTCCACATGTCGGACGCTCGCACCGCAATAACGAATATACAAATGAATCTGAACTGTACTACTGCCATTGCACTATAGGCTATCCACCACGACAATTGATTGATCATGTAAAGAGTGTTTTGTAAAGTAACCGCAATCAGGACATTGTCGCTAGTAGCTAGCCGCGATGAGTATGGGTCGTCCGTAGGGAAACGTGAACATTTTTCTTACTTTAGACGAGTTGATGGAAGAAGAATGATTGATTGTAGTTACAGATATACTACGGATGTAAGATTTATGAAGAAGAGGCTTGTAGGGTTCATAGGACTTAGCAGTAATTGATGAATAATTAAAAATGACTCCTTTTATCTTTTAATAGTTTAAAACTAGATCGATAGTGATAAATGTAGATTAGAGTTCTTTTGGAAGAAACTAGGGTTTCCCCACTACTAACCCTTGTCCTTGCATTGATCTCTATTCATGTCCAGCCCCTAACAAAACAAGTGTTAAACTAATCTCAAATCGTGGTTGTGACTAGCAATAAATTGGTAGCGCGCCCGATAAGGATGTTAACATTTATTTTACTAAAGTTTATAGACTTTAAAATGTATAAAAGAGATTAAATGATTTTATCATCCATTGATCTACCCTAGCCTACAATCCCTAGCAAGGTAGGAATTGCTCGCTCATGGTTTGAGATTTAGAAGAAAGATTAAAGAATGAAAATATGATTAAAATGCAGAAAGTAAACGCGAAAAGAAATAAAATAAGATCTACCTTTATTAATCAACTATTTCACACAACTCTCCTTTTTGAAAGTAGATTACAAAGAACCCCAGTTTTTGTTCTCGCTCTCTCTCTCTTGTTGGAGGTAGATGACTAGCTGATGATCATCTGGATGCGTGGATCGCTATGGACCTCTTGATCTCTTCTGTTTGATTATTTTAAAAGTGAAGCTCTCGGTTCCTTAAATAGTCATATAAGGTAAAAACCCTAGTTTCAATGTGTAATGATTTGTTGTTAAGATCACAGTCAAAAAAATCTCAAATCCAACGGACATCAAGGGGCCGCGGATCTGCCGCAAATATAGGTATTTGGCCGCCCAACCGCGGCTCTATAGTGGCATCAGCTCATGGAATTCCTCCTCTTTTGGTTGGATCTTGAAGAACAAGAAGTATGAGATTTTAAAAATCTCTACTTTTTTAGATCTGATGGGAGATCTAAGTTCCCCTTTGTGGGTTTTGTGGTGAAAAACTATTTTGTTCTGGAAAAGGAAGAGTAAAACACTTGATTTAATTCAAAAGATGAAGAAGGTTTTAGAACCTTGAGGAAGGAGAAGATCATAGATCTGGATTCTTTTTTGAGAGAGAAAAAGTTGTTGAGATATTTTCATTATCTTTGCCTTTATAGGCTATACACTTTACACATAGTCCTTTGGGCTTCACAAAATGGCATTTTGCCCATCCCATGGCTCATGTGTCATTTCTTTTTGCACATAAGCCATGGGCTTTACAAAAATTTGGCTTTATACCCATTTTTCTTACATTTATTCATAAAAATAAAATAAAAGAAATACAACAAAATTATTTATTACAAAACTTTTATTTTGGCATGGGGGGAGGCTGGCCGCTTCATGTTCGGGCTCGATCCGGGCATTGGCCCACTTGACCCGGGCTTGGGCCCACTTGGCTTGGGGTTGACTTTGATTTTGACTTGGTCAACCGGGTGTAAATTTTTACCCCAACACTCACTAATGAAGACTACGCGGAGTTGACGCAAGAGTATTAGGATAGCTCTTCTATTGCCTACCTGTTTACAGCTTGCTTTCTTTTAATCAATGTAATCAAACTATTTAGTTTGTTGTCACGCCCAGCTTCCCAGTGTACGGGCAGAGAACGCGACGAGGCCACTACGTATTTACTTAGAAGTAAATACGCTAAGCGTATCTAAGAAATATAAAAATAAATGTACACATGAGACAAATGTGAATGAACAACAACTTTATTTATTAACATTCTTTTTGCAATACATCTGAAAAGTAAATACATGGAATGGAAAGCAATGCCTAAACAGTGGTATAACAGAAAAAAATACAGAAATGTAAATATGTACAAGGAATCTAAAGTTCTGGGTCGAAAGCTAGCTGGTCCAAGTCCTCGCTGGTGGGCTCGATCTCCTGAAGGTCCGATCCACCTAACAACATTCCAAAGAAGAAAGAAAATGAATGTCGTCAGCGAACAATCGCTCGGTAAGTCCCAAAGATGAGGGAGAAATAGAATAAACAGATAGAGAGAGTGCAACTTTTAAAGTTGTATTATATTGTTAACGCTGTTATTTGTAGCTTGGTACAGAAGAGGCAGAACAACCTTTACCGATACCTGAATGGAAGTGGCAGAACATCACCATGGATACCCGAATGGAAGTGGCAGAACATCACAATGGATTTCATGACTGCACTCCCTCGCAGTACCAAGGGCAATGATGCCGTATGGGTAATCGTGGACCGGCTTACCAAGTCCACGCATTTCATTCCTTTTCGCGTCGACCAGTCAACCGAAAGCCTAGTAAAGAAGTATATGGAGGAGATCGTCCGATTACACGGAGTATCTGTATGCATTGTTTCTGATCGAGACATACGTTTCCAAAAGCCTAGCGAAGAAGTATATGGAGGAGATCGTTCGATTACACGGAGTGGCCGGTCTTTTACAGCCTTTACCGATACCCGAATGGAAGTGGCAGAACATCACCATGGATTTCATGACTGCACTCTCTTGCAGTACCAAGGGCAACGATGCCGTATGGGTAATCGTGGACCGACTTACCAAGTCCACGCATTTCATTCCTTTTCGTGTCGGCCAGTCAACCGAAAGCCTAGCGAAGAATTATATGGAGGAGATCGTCCGATTACACGGAGTACCTGTATGCATCGTTTCTGATCGAGACATACGTTTCTAATCTCATTTCTGGCAAAGTCTACAGGAGAGTCTTGGCACGAACCTGAGTTTCAGTATAGCCTATCACCCCCAAACCGGTGGCCAATCCGAGAGAGTTATTTAGATTCTCGAAGATATACTCTGAGCTTGTATGTTGGGTTTTGAGGGATCTTGGGAGGACCACTTACACTTAGCAGAGTTCGCGTATAACAACAGCTACCAGGAAAGTATCGGTATGGCACCTTTCACGTCATTATATGGGAGTAAGTGCGGGTCTCCATTGAGCTGGGATGACGTCGGAGATCGAGAACTTCTAGGACCATAGTTGATTGTCAAGACCGTAGGAGTGGTGAGAACTACAAGAGAACAACTATGTATAGCTGAGGATCGACAGAAACACTGGGCAGATGCGAAAAGGAGGCACCTAGAATTTCAACAAGGTGAACATGTGTTCCTAAAGATCTTACCGAATCACGAAGTGATACGTTTCGGGAAGTTGGGAAAGCTCAGTCCGCGATGCATCGGCCCATTTGACATCCTTGAACGAGTTGGGGAGGTTGTGTATCATCTAGCCTTACCACATTCTTTAGAAGGCGTGCACGACGTTTTTCATATCTCGCAGTTAAGAAGGTATGTTGGTGACCCCAGACATGTTTTGGATCATTCTGAAATAACACTAGGGACTGACCTAACCTACGAACAACAACCAGTCGAGATCTTAGATTGAAAAGAGAAGACATTGAGGGACAAGACAGTCCAGCTGGTTAGAGTTATGCGGAGGAATGACTCTCCGGGAGAATTCACGTGGGAGAGAGAGGATGAGATGAGGGAGCGTTATCCCGATCTATTTGTAACCTCTTCTATATAACTACTCTTCGCTTACCTCCAAAATTTCGAAGACGAAATCATTTCAAGGAGAGTGGATTGTAACGATAGTGTACCCTAGATGCAAACAGGAGACACTACGTAATAAAAACGTTTTATAATTTTTCTCGAGTTCAAAACAATTATTTTACTGCTTCTATTGGTAGAAAACACTTTAATTTTTTTTCCATGATTAAAATGAATTAATATGATTTTTACGATTTTTTGGGGATTTTTAAGAATTTAAATGGATTTTATTATCGAAGGGAAAAGTTTTTAAAACTGACAAGGGGAGCTATTTTGGACCAAATTTAATTACAAAGGATAGAAAACATCAAAATACATTTTCTATAATTTTTCCAGAATTTTATAATATTTTTAACTATTTTAAAATAATTTTTAGAAGCCAAAAACAATTTTTAAAATATTTTTAAATATTAAAAAAATTATTAATATTTTTAGAGCGAGAATGGATCTGGACCGTCGGATCTGAAAACCAACGGTCCAGATCAAAAATGCCTATACGATCCAACGATCAAGAATTGCTAAAGCCAACTCGAGCCGGGTCCCACGCCAGCTCACACGCGATATGATGTGGGTCGTTGGATGTGGTCGAGCAACGGTCCGAATCTGGTCGGCTCGTAGGGTCGGCTCCTGTAGCGTCTGGGGAAATTAATGGGGATTTTTAATCCCAGAAAATCCCTATAAATAGCTCTGAGCTTCTAAAATCCCTCAAAAAATATCTGTTCGACACAAAATTCTCAAAAAAACATTAGAGCTTCTTCTTTGAGTCTTCTACACTCTAGACCAAGCTCCAAAGGCAAAAAAAAATCTTGGCTACAAAATATACTTTTTCTCGTACAACCCGACGCTCGCCGACTTTCATTTTCTTAACTCATTTCATGTAGGATCTCTCAACACTTGACCCCATGTTATCTTCATTATAAAAATATCTATTTGTGAAAAAAATTCCAAGACCTAATTATGATGTTTTAACTGCATTATTTATTTTACGGGCTTTGACGACTAAAAACGATATTAAACTCTAATAATATAACGAACTTTTAGCAGTTATCCTTCACGATAAAATCACAGGGTAACAGACAACCCTAGATTCATGCTTGAACATATGAAACTAAGTCGTAAAGCGACTATCATGACCGAGACAACTTTTGCAGGAATAAATGTAATTATTCTACGGTGTTAAGTAAAGGTTATCGATAATTAGTTTCTTAATTATTAAAACATGGAAAAATTATACTAACTTTTTATATATTGGTTATTTTTAAAATAAAATTGATGGTAAACATGTGAAACCATATTTTCTCTAATTTGGGTATTTCACAAAATTACCATCAACTCCTATGAATTTATATTTTCATTAAAATATCACGAACTTTGGAACAATAGTATTTTCCTTAAAATACCCTAAATCTTTCCAAGTGATATTTTTATTAAAATACCATGAAATTTTCTGAATCATGATTTTTTACGAAAATACCATGAACTTGGTGGAGTAATTAGTCTTATTAAAATATCCCGAACTTTTAAAAACTAGGGTTTTCTTGTAAAAATCAATAATAATCCTAAAACTAGATTTTTACTAAACACCTTTAAGAAATAAACCTTACCAAAAATACCCATAATTTCGAAAGTTAAGTTTTTAGAATTTCACTAAAATACTCTTACCTTTTTATAAAGGAGCTTCTTTTTATTAAAATACCACAGCCTTTATAATACCATTGTTTTTATATAAACAATAATTACGATAAAATACCATAGTCCATTATAAATTAAGGTTTCTATAAAATACCGTGTTTACCTTACAACTATAATGGAACAAAATATAACCCACGACTGTGAAAGTCCATATCGACTGAGATATCATCTACTTAAATCCAACTTTTGACACATCACACGACATGACCTACGATGCGGTTAGGGTTAGAATGCGCGAACTTAGGTATGTAACACTATTATAAATGAAGAATCCTGCAGGCAGGGTGAGCAGACCCAACATGGACGACTACTACAAATGAATTGAACAGTCCCAAAATGGACGACTACTACAAATGAATTGAACAGTCCCAACATGGACAAATGACATTCCATGCCTAGATGATATACGCACCAACTTTAATTCGCAAAGCCTTCACACTGAATAAAACGGGACTGGGTAGTTTGATTTGACAAGGTGGTATATGGACTCGGATTCCCCTATTACTCGATTAGATCCGGAAAAGTGGAACAGTACATTTCACCTTCCCCAACCGTGTTCCGTGGTTAGAACAGAATAATCTCGAGAACCCGCTACCCTTGTCTAACAAACTAAATGAACATATTAGCTGTAGTTGCCGCACGCAGTATACCTTAATTTACCAAATACCTACAATACATCCATCATATCTCTGCATACATATTACATCATATATTACACACACTTTTTCTCTTTACCATTACTTTCTGTTGAGAAAATCCTACCCGAGTGTAACTCGTTGACGGATTTCCTTTCCTTTTCTCATTCCTTGGAACATCCATTAGATGAGGACGGGGTTAGTGAAGAAGGAGGCGATGGAATGAAGCCCACTAATGAAGACTACGCGGAGTTGACGCAAGAGTATTAGGATAGCTCTTATATTGTCCACCTGTTTAGGGCTTGCTTTCTTTTAATCAATGTAATTAAACTATTTAATTTGCTTTCAGTACTTTGGGATGTAATGATTTTAGTTAATGGAAATAAATACTTCTGTTTTTATTATCAGTTTGGATACATTGCCTGCATGATTTATACGCTTAACGTTACTGTATCGAGAAAAAACCACCCTCGACACAGTTAGGTTGCGGACCTTGGCACATCACTGTTTCCATACTTTTGGGAAGCGGGGCATGACACGCCCTATCATCCCCGGACAAAACTCTACGAAGAAATCTCGACGCCAAACTGAGCAGAGAAAACCAAGCAGACCACTCTCGACCCGACCCATAAATAGGTCGAAACGAGAGTAAGGGGCTAATGATGATGCTCACAAGTGGGAATTCCCCAGATTACGATACGTAGCGGATGACGTATCCCGGGAGCTACGGAGCTGGAATAAGCCTGATGCATTGGAGACGTTCCTCGGCACCTCACTTCCGAGATTGCATCCGGCCTTTCGGAGACCTCCCCGGAATACCTTTCATATTCACCTAGCAATGAGTCATCAGCTCACCTTCGAGCAATCCTACAACCAAACTTCCACAGCCTCCCTGCTCGTCTCCGAGCTGTTGCAAGGCCTGAGCTTCCTTGGCCTCCCGGCTCGATCTCTGAGCCATCTAACAGGCATGTGCTTCCTCGGCCTCCCGGCTCGTCTCCGAGCCATCTGACACGCCAAGCTTTCTCGGCTTCCCCGATCAACCGAGAACGCGGAGCCCAAGCGTCCCCACAACGACTTCGCATATCTCGCCAAAGCGAGATATCCGCCGCCCCACATTCCGCGTCCCACGTAGGTGCGATCCCCCATTAATGAGCGGGTCCCGCCATCAACGCGGGCGTAACGGGAGGGGATAACTGACGGCGAGGATCTCGCGCCGGCTCGCTCCACGCGACCACTATATAAACCCTTCTTTCAGACGACTCAAATAACTCGAACTCATTCCAATACGTCTCTATTCTGCTCTTATTCTACGGTACTAACTTGATCGTCGGAGGGTCCTACGGTGGTCGCCCATCTCGGGACTTCCTTTGCAGATAGCTCGGCGTCGACACCAACCCATTGAGATCCACACACTCAACCCTCAAAACCAATCCTATCCGCTCAAAGTCGCTCGCAGCTGATCGACAGAGGACAACATCTGAGAAAGATCAAGACCTCTATCAGAACTCTCTTCCAATTTTTTAAAAAAATAAATAAGAGTCGGGAACTCTCCACATTTCTCTCTCTCCCCACTTCTTAAATTTTTTAAACTAACGCATACAACGAGTGCATAAATTCTAGTATATATAATGCAAATATTCTTGGTTAGAGGTCCACCATTCTTCTTTTTTCTAGAAAAATAGAAAAAATGAGAAAAATTCTCAGCTCTCAAGTCCTCCACATCATTTCTCTCACCTCTCAAGCCCTCCACGTCATCTCTCTCCCCTAAAAAATAATTAATTGTTTATCTAAAACCTTCCATATCATCTCTTCCAATATATATATATATATATATATATATATAATGCAAATATCTTTCTATATATAATGCAAATACCCTTTGCATAGAGGTCCACCCCTCTTCTTTTTTCCAATAAAAAAAGAATAAAGGAGAAAAATTCTACATTTTCAAGCCATCGCATCATCAAAAAGACCTCCACATATTCTAGAAATATCCACATCTCTCTCTTCTCCCTAAAAAAATTTATTTTTTTAATTATCATCAAAGAAACCTCCACATCTCTCTTTTGCCAAAAAATCAATTTTTTAATTAACACGTGCAACGCACGTGCACAAAATTTAGTATATATAATGCAAATACCCTTTGAATAGAGGTCTGCCCCCTCTCCTTTTTTCTAGAAGAATAGAAAAAATGAGAAAAATTCTCATCTCTCAAGCCCTCCACATCATCTCTCTCACCTCTCAGGCTCTCCACGTCATCTCTCTTTCTCTCTCCCCCTTCCTAAAAGACAATAAATTGTTTATGTAGAGCCTTCCATATCATCTCTCTCAATATATATATATATATAGAGGTCTGCCCCCTCTCCTTTTTTCTAGAAAAAAAAGGACAAATGCTACATTATCAAGCTCTCATATTATCAAGAAGATCTTCACATAATCTAGAAACCTCCATCTCAAAGAAATTAATTTTTTAATTATCATAAAAAAAAACCTCCATGTGTCTCTCTTTTTCCAAAAAATCATTTTTTTAATTAACACGTGCAACACATGTGTACAAAATCTAGTGTGTGTGTGTGTTTTTATGGAGGGGGGGGGGAGGGGGTGGGGGAACCCCAAATCTATATACATTAATTAACAAATTATAAAATCAATTATTATCAGAAATAGAAAAACCACAAATCTATATAGATTTTCTATTTATATGTAGATATAGATTTATGGAAAAAACCCAAATCTAAATCTAAGGCAGGTATTATTATTGTTGTTGTTGTTGTAAAACATTACTATTATTATTATTATTATTATTATTATTATTATTATTAATGGCAAAAACCTAAAATAAAACCTAAAATTATTAAGAAAACCATGGTATAAAAACCTGACTTTAATATTATTATTATATTTTTACTACCCTTACTATTACTATATTATTATTATTAATAATATTAATTTATAAATTTAAAACATGGCTAAGAATATAATGAAAGGTATTAATAGCAAAATCCTAAATTTATATAGATATATAGATATGAATATTTTTTATTATTATCCTTCTCTGTGTGGACTAACTACCTCCCCACTATCTCTTTCAATAATCAATTCTGCAAATCTCTCTCAATTACTAACGTGCATCGCGCGTGTAAAATACCAGTACTATTATAGAGTAAAAGGAAGGGGCATTTAATTTTGAAATTGATTCGTAATGTGGCTTCTTATTTTTTGAAAGAAATCAAACAAAAAACATTATTTATTTATGTGCAATGCACGTAATTAAATGCCATGTTATTATTATTTTATAAGTGTGAAGCACGTAGTTAAAGAAATAGAGAAATTTATCAATAAAGTTTTTATGATTACATGCAACACACGTGCAAAATACTAATGCATAACAATTATTATACAGGGGGCTGTGGCATTTTCTTATATTTTGAAAGAAAAAGTTGGAAAAGTTAGAAATTTTCTATATGGTTTCCTTAATTCTAAATATGTAATCTGATCTCCCTCTTTCCTCTTTCCTCTCTCTTACAAGCATGCATTTTACATGTGATACACATGTATGTATAATATTAAGAAATGCTTATAAAAATATAAATATAAAATACATATCCATGTTTTTTTTGTAATTCTTGAAATATATGAAATCTAAGAAATAAGTGCTTTCATTTATTAACTGCATGCTATTTCATTTTTTTTGACCAACTTTGTTTTCGGTAACAATAAAAAATACCAAAATTTCTGGATCCGGGCTCTGGATGATGTATATATATGGAGACTAAATAACAATTAAGAATGCTAAAGATTGAGACTATGGTATGGGAGAAGAAAAATATATAAAAGAATGAACAAAAAGTCATTTACACTTGATAGAAGAAACCTCAAATATGAGTTAGATGAGTGCATGCATGCTGCTGAAATATGACCATTATATATACAGTGCATTGCTCTTGCGATAGCACTGATCACATTAACTCTTGGTTATTCATTATGCATTCTTCTTCTTTGGCTTGAGATAGCAAGAAAAATAGGTCTATTTCGTCATGCATAACCTGACAAAGAAATGGAAAATGTTTATTTCGTCGGGCGTACGTACAATTTATTTCGTCGGCCGTAAACCGACGGAATAACCTTGGAAAACCTAGGGCATTTTCGCCATTTTTTCTTGAAATAAGCTGACCGAGGAAAAAAGTTATTTCGTTGGGAAGTGACCGGCTAATAAAGTTATTTCGTCGGCTGACACCCGATAAAATAAGCTTTAGACAGAGAAAAAAATAGAGCAGGTTTTGCATCGTTTTCGATACAAATTTAATTCAATTGCACCAATACAAACAATCATACAGTTCAATTCAATTCAAATACCCATATATAAACAAGCAAAACTCAATTCAATTCAATTCAATTCAATTCGATACACTTACAAATTCAATTCAATTACAAATTTAATTCAATTAAATAAAAAACATACGAAATGGAATGACTCGTCGATGCGTGTTTTATGCTTTCCAACTTCATCTTAAGCTTACTGAGCGTCGTCGTTGTCCAGGAAGCTAGTAAAATCCATCAGGTACTATAGTGTTATCAACATACTATTAGTACACAATATTGTTGATAATTATATAAAGATTATATAGAAACTAAGGATTATCAAACTTATGAGTAGGTCGATCATGGGGAGGGAGAAAGTCGATCACGGGGAGGGAGACACATCATCTTCATCTGAAGGTAAAGCCTATGCGATTAAAAGTTTAAAATATATAATTTAGTACAAATGATATTTAAATATTTATTTATTATTAAGTTAGGGTTATCGAACTTACCGGAGGTACTGGCTCTCCTCGTTGTGATACATACGGATAAGTCGAAGCCTCTGGCTTGTGCTAAAACCAATAAATGGATCAACAACGGGAGTATGAGGAGACAAGCCTTCTCATCAAAAGTATCTTTAGAGTCACCACAGTGTCCTATAAATCAAACTAGACCTTACAGATCAACTTATGATATTAATGACAAAAGATGGTCTAGATCAAGAAAATATTACCCTTCAAACACAAATTCCCTTTTCTCTTATAATTTCAGTATCCTTTCCTTAATCGTGCCCTCGATCACAAATCTCATGATTTTAATGAACATGTGTAATATGATCAATATGAGAACTAAATATAGAAAAGAACGATAAAGATAATATGAAGACAATTGCATTTTGATAAAAACACCTGGTCTGTTTATATTCGTCGATGTGCGTGCGTTTTGTGCTTTTCCACTCTATTTCAAGCTCACTCGTCGCCGTTCGGAAATTCATTGAAATTGAGCAGGTACTATAGTGTTATTATAGATTATTACACAATATTCTCGATAATTATATGAAAAAATTGTGTTGAAACCAAGTATTATTAAACTTACATCCGGTACTTTCTTCCTGACGAAGGTCCATATGCAAGAGGAGATGAGACGGCACGTGTTCAAGAACCCACGGGACTGTGAGGAGACGAGCCACAAAATAAACAAGGTAGAAGATCTCTTATCGCGAATAAACCAAGCAACCATCCCAGCCTTTCTGCTTCTGTCCACTCATTTTTCATATTCAAAAGATGGATAGAGAGTGAGACACAAGGCACAACACTCGCCGATACTTGATGACATACTTCCACCTCAATTCCAATTTAGGAAGTGCCTGCCGATGTAGCGCTGACCAGTAACAAGACAAGAACCGTCGCGACTCGGAGTGGAGTGAACATGCAGATACTCCCAGTCGCGACGGTTCTTGTCTTGGTACCGGCCACCGCTACATCGGCAAGCACTTACCAAATTGGAATTGAGGTAAAAGCATGTCATCGAGTATCGGCGAGTGTTGTGTCATGTATCTCACTCTCTATCTATCTTTTGGATGTGAAAAATGAATGGATAGAGGAAGAGAGACTGAGATGGTTGCTTGGTTTATTTACGGCAAGAGATCTACTACGTAGTTTGTTTTACCTTATTTTTTTCCCTGCATATTTTTAATTGTATGTTAATATATGACAGTTGCACTTGGAGGTTAGGGTTTATGGTTTCATTTTCAATATCTGATTTTTATTCTACCAGGATATCTTCCTTCCGACATTAGGTTCGGGAGCAATATCAGGATCATGATGCATGCCAGTTCGAAACTCGTTCAACACATAGTCACAATATTTGCGAATTATTCGGCGAATTCGTGAATTTTTTGAATCGTTCGCCAACGGCGATTAAATCTGAGATTTAATCGCCGTTGGCGAACGATTCGAATTATTCGCGAATAATTCACGAATTATTCATGAATAATTTGCAAAATCAGCGAATAATTCACGAAAACAGCGAATGATTTACAACATGAAAACCCAGAGCCTCATATATTAATTTTTTTCTCGAAATCTTTCCCGAACATTTCCCGAATACTTACTGAATCTTTCCCGAACACTTGCTGATTTTTTCCGAATAGTTATCCGAATCCGAATTTTCGATCTCGCCGAGTTAATCCCGAATGCCGAATTTGTGACTATGGTCCAACATACTGTTCAAACCAGTATCCCTGAAACGCGTAAATTTCGGCAGCACCTTCTCGTTGTTTTCCGAGTACACTGCAATAGAAGGGTAATAATCATTTCAATGCTAAATATTACCACTGAAATGATCATCCCCTCTATATTTGTAAACGGTGAACCAGCGAAAAGGTGCCAATGAAACTAATCTCGAAATGAATAAAAGTATAAATGCAAGGTGTGTTTATGTTATAAATTCTTAATTTGTCTATACTGGACAAATCTATCAGTTATAATACGATCAGTTTTCTCATCGCATAAAAACATGATGGTTGCCATAAACAAACGATTAACGCTTGAAGTTAACAACCATCACGTAGTTTTATGTCATGGCGAAAACTGTTACTTATATAACTAATAGACGGTACTAAGGCGCGCAATGATTTGTTAAAATCCTCGATGATAACATGGATTTCCATGTTATCATCGAGTTATATTTTACACTTGGATAAGGAAGTTCTCAAGTTTTCTTTTAAAACTGAAGGTTTTATGTTTTTTTTAATATTATATAAAAATCTCGATGATAATAATATCGAAATTTTCACATTTAAGATCCTCTGGTTTTAAACAATGGTTAAAAGGGTTAGTTAAATCAGCTAGGATGATACGTTACCCGTTCACCCACCAAACCAATAATTTTTTTTAAATCTAATTTCACTTCTCTTCTCAAAACTCTAATAAAAAATATTGAATACCGGATGTTCAATTCCATAGCAAGCAAAAAATTAAGTTGAGGATGAAAAGTGTGAGGCGAGCGTAGGTGCAACGCTGTTTTAAAATTCAATAACCCACTTAGATTATTGCTTTAACTTTTATAGAGAGTTTCACCCCATCCTAATTGAGTTCATGATGAATGCTGCTCTTCAATTTAAATGCTTGCATCACCTCCCTCAACAAAACTCCAACCTCAAAATAGTTTTCCCCTTTTCTATTTTCTTTATTTCCAAAATTAACTTAGGGGTTTACTCAATACCAAATTTCCACACTATTCAATACCAAAACCTTGCACAATATGCAATTATGGCATTTATATCCAATTATTATTATTAAACAACTAATTTTTTTTTAAATAACAAAATAAAAAAATTGGGAATCACATGACGGCAAGGTCGACGGCAATGAACGACAGCGAGGTCGAGGCTCGGGATGGCGATCGTCGACGTGGTAGGCTTGGGATCGGCGATCTACACGCACGGCGAGTTGGGCGCGAGCTAAGGCAGCAGCTTCGAGCTCAGACAGCGGCGGGGTGGGATAGCGCGAGGATCAACGGCGAGGTGGGATCGGGGAGCGGTCAGCGATGGCGAGATGGGCTCAAGCTAGAGCAGCGGCGTCAAAAAGGACAGGGAGGCGGTGGAGGAGGCCGAAGACGAGAGGGTAGAGGGGGGAGGAGGAGATCTTGCCGACGATGGGAAGGGGGCACGAGGGAGAAGGAGGAGATCCGAGGTCGAAGTTCTGGATGAGGGAAGGAGCAAGGGTTTTTTTTAATAGGAAAAAAGGGGTAGATTTGGGAAGATGATCTCAAACCCAAGCTTTTATTTGTTATTGGTTTTTTATTTGTTATTGGTTTATTCCATCACGTAATAGCCGACCGAAATAACCCAGTGAGGAGCATCAAGTCTATCCAGGTCTAAACGATCTCCCCTCGACTTCGGGGCCCATGGGATACCTACTCGGCAGCGCTTGGCATGCTCATCGGCAAGTGATCAAAATCAACTCGACGGACGATCGCTAGACAGATGGCCAACCTGAAATGAAAACACAACGGTGCAAGCAGAGATATCTTACGAGCATTCTTCACAAACAGACGATAGAGCGCGATTCGATGAAACCAAAGAAAATTTTTATTACTACCAAAGACAAAGGCTTTACAAAGGGTATTTCTTGGGGCTCCACTGCCTTACAAAATTCCAAAAACAAAGAAATAAAAGGAGGAAGACGGGGGCTCTAGACCTCGGGGCCAGGTGCGACCTCGGGGTCCTCGACATCCACCACGTGACGCACGGGATCCTCGGCGGTTTCCTCGCCAGGAACCTCTTCTCCCTGCTCATCGGCGTCCACGAAGGGGAGCTCGGCCCGGAGATCTCCGTCGGCAAACTCTGGCATCCGGGCCTTAACGGCATCGAGGGCGTCGTGCCAGAAGCGGGTCATAGCCACATCCAAGTCATCATAGAAGTCCTTCGACTACTTATAGCTTTCCACCGCCTTCAGTTCGGCCGACTTGGCCGCCTCGGCCGCCGCCCCAAGCTCCTTCCGGAGGGTCTTCACCGTCCTCTTCAGGTTGCCGGTAAGCACCTGAGCATCCCCGAGCTTGGCTTCGGCAGTCATGGCAGCCTTGCGGTGCCGGGCTACCTCCCGTTTCCCGGCCTCCACCTCGCCTTCCAAGACGGCAACCCTCGCCGTTACCGCCTCCAGCTCCCGCCTCGAGCTCTCTTCCAGCAAGGCGAGCCGGCCCGTGGCCTCCAGCGCCGGGGCTACCACTTCGGCTTCCATACACAAGGCATTGGCAACGTGCTGGAGAACCTGGGAAATACGAAAGAGATCAGAAAGGCGAAGGAGGCACCGAATCTCATAATGAACCAAACACTTACCTGCATGGACTCCTGGACGATGGACGCCAGCTGAGCCCTGAAGGTCCCCCCGGGAACTCTACCCCCGGCCGAGGCCTCTATCTCATGCAGAAGGCTATCCGCAACGGAGAGCCTCGATGGCACCGCAAACCGGAGGCCCCCTTCGTCCACCACGATCGGCGAGGACCGGCCCCGGGAAGGTCTCTGGGAGCTCCTCTTGAGCGGCTCCAAGGAAGAGCCGATCTCCTCCTCCGAGACCGGGTCCTCTAGAACTAGGGCCCGCTTCCGGCCCAACACTCTGCTGGGACCCAGGGCGGGATCCTCCCCCGAACGCTCGAGGGACACCACCACCGAAGAAGTAGGAGCCGGGGCGGGCCTCGCGCAAGAAGAGCTGGCGTCCCCAGCCTTCGTAACCTTCCTCGGCTGGCGCATGGATGCTTTAAGCGAGTCGAAGTCCATGGATCCTGCACAAAGAAAATACCCAACAAGTCAGCGACACGAGCAAAACACAAGCCAAAAAGCAAGCCTAACTTACCGACGAACTCAACGGGGCTAAGCCCGGCCCAGCTCAGGACCTTCTCAGACAGCAGCACGTCAGGTCAGGGGATAGGCTCCCATGACGCCACTCTCACCGCGGCGGGGTCATTGGACTGGTTCCCCGGCAAACATTTCTCCCTTGATCACTTGGTAGGCACGGGCCAGTCCTCGCCCTCGGGAGGGGAAACGAAGAAAAATTTCTTCTTCCAATCATGAATAGAAGAGGGAAAGGCCACGACCCCGGTCCCGGCAGCACCCCAGGACGCTTTCTGAAAGAGAGATAGACCCATCTCGGGTCTCACTCTCGACCACTAGGGTGGCTTTTGAAGACGAGGGAAGAATTGAGAAGGGAGAGACTGAAGGGAACCGTCTGTAACTTCAGGCGGATCAAAAACCCGAGGAGGATCCTCCACGAGTTCTGCACTAACTGACCAGGGGCCAAACCGAAAAAATTCAGCGCTGCGACGACCTCAGGAGAGAAGGGCAAGCGCATTCCGCCCCAAAAAGCTTCCAAATACAAGGCGATCTCCCTGCCCCGTACTTGATCCGCCCTCTCTCCCTCCTTGGCCAGTCGGAGCGTGTAACACGAGGGGATGTGGAAGCGAGCCCGAGCATTGGCGAGCTCGTCTTCATACCTCACCCAACACGAGGAGCCGGGGGCCGCATCTGCCGCCTCCTCCCTAGGGGCTGCCCCCGCCACACGATCCCAGGGAGAAGATCTGACCTCTGCTCCCCGGAGGGACTCGGACACAACTAAAGGGTCCCTAGAACCTACTCCTACAACATCTACTGACTCTACAAAGGAAGACTGTTCCCCGCCGAAAGACGCGGACGAAGACACGGCGGACGTCTTGCCTGAATTTCGGGGCAAATGCTAATTGGTTATATCCGTCCACCTCTCCGAAGATGCCAAGTTAATTTATGGCACCATGTATCGAAGGTTTAAACGGATGCGGCCGATATAGCAGACTTTGTCAGATTCCCCTTCGTTTGAGGGGTTTTTTATTGTGGGGACGCTCTTCCGTGCAGGTGCAAGCCCCTGCAGTTAATTACGCTACCGCATCGCGGTAACAACTTTCTCCTCCTCCAGATGGTCACTTCGTGTCGTAGGTGTTTGTTTTGTTTGTGGTTGCTCGTGGATTGTATACGGAGACTAATTTATGTTGTCGTCCGTAGGGCGTGGATTAGTCCAAATCCGTATCTTCTTAAATTTGGGTTTGATGTTGTGTGTAAGGATACGTTAGCCTCATTTGGGACTAAGATCAACTTAAACGTATGTTAAAGATACGTTAGTCTAATTTTTAGACTAAGATCAACTTAACAGGATTGTTTAGATCCAACAAGAGAGCAATTGGGCTCTATTGTTTAGTTTAGGGACATTGCGGTCAGTTAGTTTAAGGACATTACGGTCCAATGTTAGTTTAAGGACATTACGGTCCATCGCGGTCGAGGTTAAGGACATCGTAGTCCGTGGGTTTAAAGGGACCCTACAGTCCGAGGTTAGGGACATCGTAGTCCATGAGTTTAAGGACCCCACAATCCGTAGTTTAAAAACGTCATAGTCTATAAAGTGTAAGGACATCATAGTCCATGAGTTTAAGGACCCCACAGTCCGTGAAATGTGTGGTTGTCGGGACCCGTCACCTCTCTGAAGATGTTGAAGGATTACAACGACAAATATCAGAGGAGTAAAGAGATGTACCCTTGACCGGTGTGAATTGGTCGGAAGATCCGTAGTCTAATTTGGGACTAAGATCTGTTAAATATTCGTGAGCAGATGAGCTCAATTAAATATAAGTCGAGGACTTATGGACAATATTGGGCTAAGTCCAATAAATGTTTAACATTTCCTTATTCTGGCTATTGAGCCTTTATTTGGGCTTGGCCCTTCTGACAATATTTTTGTCTTGTATTGAATGCAGAGCATTCATCAGAACAATTTATGTTCTGTCAGCGCAACACGCGGCGCGCCAGGCGCTTTGGGTTTTCTTAGATTTGGGTTTTTGGTTTTGGTTTAAGGACACGTTAGCCATTTTTGAGGTTAAGATCAACTTAAACGTTTGTTAAGGACATGTTAGTCTGATTTGAGACTAAATCGACTTAACGGGATCGTTTAGATCCGACAAAAGAGCATTTGAGGGCTCTATTGTTCCAGTTTAGGGACATAGTGGTCCATCTCCAGTTTAGGGACATGGTGGTCCATCTCCAGTTTAGGGACATGGTGGTCCATTGTATGCATGGCCGTCGGGACCCGTCACCTCTCTGACGTCGTTGAAGGATTACAACGATAGGTGTCAGAGGAGTTCGGAGATGTACCCTTGAACCAAAGTTGATTGGGGGTTTTATAGTCCAATTTGGGACTAAAGTCTGTTTGAATGTTTAAGGATACGTTAGCCATATTTGAGGCTAAGATCAACTTAAACGGGATCGTTTAGATTCGACAAAAGAGCATTTGGGAGCTCGATTGTTCCAGTTTAGGGACGTAGTGGTCCATTGCCAGTTTAGGGACATGGTGGTCCATGGCATGTATGGCCGTCGGGACCTGTCACCTCTCTGTCGTCGTTGAAGGATTACAACGATCAGTGTCAGAGGAGTTCGGAGATGTACCCTTAGACCAAAGTTGATTGATTTAAAAGAGCAGTCGTGCTAAGTCAATTTAATTTGAGGACTTAAGGCCATGATTGGGCTAAGTCCAGTTGAGAATATTCAACGTTTTATTTGCATTTGGCCTGTTAGGCCTTTACTAGGGCTCTGCCCCTGTTTAATAATGCAGTGCATTTTCTCTGGCCTTTTAGGCCCAGAGCATTTTATTTTGGTCTGATAGACCTTTATTGGGGCCCTGCCCCTTTTTCATAATGCACTGCATTTTTTATTAGGCATGTTAGGCCTTTTTAATTGGGCTCTGCCCTTTAATAACGCGCTGCATTAATGAGTCTGACAGAGTGCCACGTGACTTGTCAGGCGCTTTGCGCCAATTGAGGAGCGCAAGGCGCAAGTCCATGGGGAGGTGACACGTGTCACGCTCAGGAGAGCGCAAGAGCAGTGCGCTGCGCTGTTGCGCTGTTGACACTTGATGCGCTCCGGTGAGTTGCGCCAATTCATGAGAGCAGTGCTCTGTTTTTAGAAGCGCATAGCGCAGATCATCATGGGGCTAACACGTGGCGCTCTCTGGTGGCTTGCGCCAGCCCGAGAGCGCAACAGTGTAGATTTTGCAAGTGCAGGGCACTGTTTTATTATTTTAATCAATTTTAGATCAAAGAAAACAAATTTTCTTGTTTTCAAAGAACCAGTGGTTCATCAAAAGGCAATGCCTTCATTTTTGTTATATTTTTATTGAAGATCATTGATCTTGTTCTTAGATCAATGGTCTTTTTAGAAGAAATTCTTCTTTTATTCAAGGTTTTTACCTTTCCTTTCTTTGAGCTCTTCTCAAAATTTTCTTTAAAGAAGTTCTCTCTGTCTTGATCTTTTTTTCTGTTGGGGTTTAGGGGTCTTTATATAGTGCCCATAGAATTGTTTAGTTTGTTAAAGAGATCATTTCTCTGAGTGATTTGGGGAATTTTCCCCACCGTTGGATCTTTGATCCAAGAGCTTCTGTTTTACAGAAGACAATCTTCTTGTTTTAACAAGAACAGAAGGATCTTTCAGAATTTTAATTCTGTTTGGCGCAAACGCACCAGCGCTTGACACGTGTCGCGCAGCGCAGAGCGCAACGCGACTGCGCTGACACGTGTCGCGCAGCACAGAGCGCAGAGCGACTGCGCTGCCACGTGGCGCGCAGCGCAACCGCGTTGCCACGTGGCGCGCAGCGCAGAGCGCAAGTCAGCTGAAGCGTTGCTTCTTCAATTTTTCAATTTTCATTTTAATTTTCAGAACAGAGCCTTGCTCTGATTGGGGGAAACAGAAGCGTTGCTTCGTCTCCTGCCTTGGAATTTGAACAGAGGTTTGCTCTGATTGGGGTAAACAAATGCCCCTCCACCATTGCGCTTACGTGGGCCCCAAACGTAAGCGCAGTGGTGGCAGAATTCCAACCGTCATGGCAACTCTTGGAAGTTGAAAGGGCATTTGATGCCTATAAATAGAACCTTTGGTCATCAACAGATGATCATCATCTTTTAAGATTTTTACTTTCGAAACTTCAGAGCCTTGCTCTTGCCCTCAAGAACTCTAAGAGTTAGAATTTCTTTAGAAAACACTTTTTAGGTAAAATTATTAGTTTAAATTAAATTAAATTAATTTTCATTGACAGAGCCTTGCTCTCAATAGATCCATGATCTAAAGAAAACCCATTTAGGGTTTCACTTAGCAGAGTGTAACAACCATAATTTTCTTATACACTTTTTTCTATACAAATTTTTAAATTAATTTTTGTCAAAATCCATAAAGGGGTATTTTAACCTGAGCACAATATATAAGTAATTATTATGTTTTTAAATAACTCCATTTTTAGTGTACATAAAATTGTTTTAAAATTAAAGTATACTTGGGGTATTTAATATTACTGTTACCACTTTAAGTAATTATTTCACACCATAATTACAAGAAAGAGCTTGTAGCTCATTGGTAATACCTTGCATTGCTGAACCAAGCCACCAGAGTTCAAATCCCATACCCCACATTATTTTTAATATAGATTTTTTAAAAACCTTTAGAATACCAAGAGTTTACACGTGCATATCTCACAAAAACCCACTACACCCAAAAATGTAACACTTGCAGGAGTTAGATGAATCGTCGGGGGGGGGGGGGGGGACCCTGGCCGCCGGACTCGGCCAACTCGGCCTTGACTCGGCCGACTCAGTGCTCCGACCGAGTCACGGCCGAGTCACCCCAGAGTCGGCCGATTCCGGCGACGGCCACAACATGAAAATTGTGTCTTTTCATATTCCCTATGCACCTGCAAAATTTTAGCCTCAGACCACTTCCAGAGATCTTTAAAAACCCTAATTACTCCACTTTTAATACATTTTTATTACATTTTATCACATTTTTATTTTTAACTTTTCATCTACCCTAACCCTAGCCTAACCCTATAAATACGAACCCTACACACTACCCTCTCACCCCCAAAATCCTAAACTCACTCTCTCAAAATTTTCCAAGAGTTGTGTACTTCGAAAACAAGTTCGCGGCGAAGCTCCGACAAAATTTCGGCGGGAATTCCAGCGACGTTTTTAGAACAAACCGGCGACGAAGCAACGCCTCGGCAACTTCTTTAGTTCCCATATACTCTTTAGTATAGATTGAAACCCGTAAGTCCCATTCTATCTCCCTTTCTAATTCTCAAAAATACGAAATTACGAAACCCGACGGAATCGGAACAAATCCGATTTCCGATTCGGTTTTCTAAAAAAATTTCACTTCTAATCAATTCAAACATGTCTAAACATCTTTATCATGATTATTAAACTTGTAAAAATCAATTTGAATAAGTTTTCACACATGAAATGATAACCTTTTTAACTTACCGTATTTTTTCACTTTAATACCATCATGTTTCAATTTCACATTTAACCCGTTAACATTGCTATACCGTAAAATAGATCACGAGGTAATGACCTACCTCCTCACATACACATATGCAACCATAATACGCTATCTTGAAAACTCCTAATACGATAAAACAAGATTTTACATTAAATACCATTTCCTTAATAAAACCTTTTATAAAAGTTTAGGTTTGATACATTTGTTTAAACAATATCTTTAATAGAAAAAATACGATAAGTTATGGACATCGATCGTTTATGTAAACCTGACTTTGTGGTGTCTAGACAAGTGTGCCTAAGGCAAGTGGTTACTTAATTAGGGCCACTACTTGTAGTGGAGAGCCTCCCACTTACCTCCCACTTACCTGGCCGCAATTGGCGGTGAAGAGGCGATTTGAGGCTTCTGACGACTTATCGTTTAGAACTTTTAGAAATAGGCTAGTTGGCTTAGGAAACCCTAGAATCTAAAATACGGAAAATTACACTTTGCAAATAAATACCTTTTACTTTATAAAACCGTTTTCTAAAGGATTAGTATTTTACAATCTTTGCAAAGCGCCGTTACAATCCATCTTTGGGGAACCCGTTCGGGACCGTGCGGTTTATCGCGCACCCTCGGGCTAGTAGTGCGAGATTCAGACATCTGCAAGGAGCATTCGGTCTCGAAAGGTTTAAAATACGACATTTTAAGAAAATGTGATTTTTAGAATATAAAATATTTATTAAAATTATTTTTGTATAAACATATGTATATTTATCATTTAAATATCTATTTTATTATAATATAAATTTTCCACCTTTTTCTAAAAATCACAAGAATAAATTTTACACTAAAATACCATGAACTTCAAATAATCAATATTACAGATAAATACCCTTATTTATAAAACTAGGATATTTTCACTAGAAATGCCACAACATAAAATCCACCCTCAGTACAACTCTAAAGACGAACAATAAATACTTGAGGTGTATTTTGAAAAGTATATAAAAGTATTTTTACATAAAACCCCCTCAAGTTTATAAATTACCTTAAGGACCCTAGCAATTATAAGACTTCGATTCACATTTCTGATTGTCTAACTCGGGTTTGAGTCTGATTAATCTGACTTGAATATGATTCAAGTCAATCTATAATCTACAAGATTCTAAGTCAATATGAACACACGAATTCATGAATACAATCATCAATTTACACAACTTGACTTAACCGAACCATGGATATATATATTCCTTTTACATGATTCTCAGTTATTCCATTTACATGACTCTACGGTTACAACCGTTTCCTGATATCATGGTTTCGGTCAGTCAGTCAATCAATCTTACAATCAATACAATTTACAAGATAACAATACAAACAAGACATCGCGGGGTTTAAGGGGTAGACTGGTACGGAATATGTTAAAGGTGGCACGAGGTGGTCACTTAAGACGTAATTACATCCATGCCGTTGTTCCGTGGTATTATCGACGGAGCCTTGTACTACAGGTTACCAAGGTCCCCGGTGTAAGTGGGACTCCCCTCGTATACACTTGTATCTTCTGTACCAGCTACAAACAACAGTGTTAATACAACATTACAATATTATAATACAACATTAAAAACTACTCTCTCTCTCTCTCTCTCTCACTCTCTGTCTATTTCTCCCTTATCTTTGGGACTTACCGAGCGACCTGTTCGCTAACGACATTCTATTTCTTTCTTCTTTGAATATCGTCAGGTAGTTTGGACCCGGCGGAGATCGAGCCATCTCAAGAAGAGTTGGAGCAGTTTGCCGAAGACCCTGCACTTTAGTTTCATTGTACACTTTTCTTTTCTGTATTTTCATTTCCTGTTATGCCACTGTTTAGGCATCTTTTTATTTCAGTTGTATTTCCTTTTCATGCATTGTACAAAAGAATGTTAATAAATAAAAGTTGTTGTTCTTTTTTATATCTTGTCTCTTATGTATTTATTTTTATATTGCTTAGATATGCTTAGCGTATGTACTTCTTAGTATATACGTAGCGGGCCTCGTCGCGTCCCCTTCACCGTATACCGGGAAGCGGGGCGTGACAGGTTTTGTTGGTGGCCCATGCAGGTCAGAGCTGTATGAATCCCTATCATGCAGTTCTGCTATGAGTGAACAACCTAAGCGATATAACACAAGATCTAGCAACTAAAACATTCTTTGCAATTCATGTTCCTTGAATCTTACAATTTCATATTCCTTGAATCTTATCATTTCATTTGAATCTATCCTAACCCAAATTTTTCTTTAGGGTTATGGATTCCCCGAACAACACCATCACCAATGTCAACAACACACCTCCAACTCCAGCATTACCTCTCACACCAGCTGTTCCTGCTCCACTCAATGAGCAAATGGTTCTGCTTGAGGCAATCCACAGCCTCCTAGAGGGACAGCAGCAACTCCTGAACCGTCCCGAGACTGACGCACCTGGGGTGAAGCAATTCAGAGCTTTACATCCCAAACAGTTCTCAGGAAAGGGGAGCCCACTGGAAGCTGAGGAATGGGCTCAAAGCACAGAGGATGATCTGGCGGCAGCACAAATGCCAGAAATAGCTTGGGTCCGAGTTGCAAAGCTGCAACTCACGGATAATGCACGGAACTGGTGGAAGGCGGAAGAAAGCCGTCTTGAACAGCCTATTGAATGGAAGACTTTTCGCGAGAAGTTCGACGCGAAGTACTTCCCTACGACTGCCAGGTTTGCCATGGAACAGCGATTCATTCATCTACAACAAGGTTCGATGTGGGACAAGTCAGTAGATGAGTATGACGCTGAATTCACCATGCTCAGTCGGTAAGATATGTCACAATATTTCAAATTTTTGATATCACATACTACACAACTAACACAAGACCATAACAGATTTGCGGCACACCCGATACCGATGGATGAGATAAGAGCCCGTCGATTTCAATAAGGTTTGGACACGGAAATCCAGGCTGCACTAGCTACAGGGAAATTTCCAACTCATGAAGATGCTCTGGAAGCTGCCCGCAGTTATGAGACAGTGATAAAGGCAAGGGGCAGACCTCAATCTGCAGGAGTGAAATGCCCTGCCACTCAAATGGCAGGAAGGGCCTCTTCAAGGTCAGCTGTCGAACACAGAAGACTGGAAGAAGCCAAGGATCGGCTAAGACCTGATTTTTGCTTTTATTGCAAGAGGGAAGGACACTTGTGGAAAGACTGTAGGCGTACAAAAGGCTTGTGTCTAATTTATGGCGCATCCAACCACGGAATTGGGAACTGTCCTTACAATAGCAACTCAACTCACACACCCACCAACTACCCGCAGCGGCCAGCTATCCAGGCTCATGCACCTCATTATGCACTACCTGCTCCACCACCTATACAGTCTACTCGCCAATTCCAACAAGCAATGAGGAACATGCCTAGAGGGCAGAGAAACAGGCCTCAAGGACAGAATGTGCCTCCAGCTAGAAGGAATGTACCACGGCGACAGACATTCACATTAGAAGCCGTAGAAGCCGGGACTGTAGGTCAAGGTAACACCGGTGTTCAGTTGATAAAACTGCACATTTGTATTACATTTTTTCCTACCATTTTCATATTAAAAAAGGACTTTATTATGATATATTATACATATGAGGGTTTATGTGTAAAGACACCATTTTCCATGTGTTAATATATTTTAATTAGTATTTGGTAGAAAAATGTATGCAAATAAATTCATTGACCAAATCCTAGTAGAACTAAGTCTACTAAATATTATTTGAGATTATGGTGCAGAATTTTCCAAGTTGTTATGCAGAATATATCAAAAAAATCAAGCTGTTGAAGAAGACTTGCCTAATTAAGAATCAAAACTTGGAGACCAAGTCTGGAAGCAACCGAGAGAAGATTTCTGAAATCTGAAGGTGCCTAGGATTGCCACATGTCACAATTACAAAGCCCAAGAAAAATGATGAAATGATCTCCACCATTGGCCGCGGAACCGCGGCCAAACCCCCCTGTTGGCCGCGGATCCGCGGCCTTCTAGAAGGATTAATTGCTAAACTTTTGGGAGATCAATCTTTGCTGAATTTTACCAAGTTTCCAACTAAAAGATTCTGGCTTTGCACTATAAAAGGGCACCGAGAGCCTCTTGGAAAAGTTATCAAGCCGACGCGATCACGAAGCCCCAGACGCTCACATATCCAGGCTGATCATCAACTGTTCGTCTACCTCCTTGGAAGAGATCGAGAATCAAACTAGTCTTTGTAATCATTTTCTAAGGAATAAAGTGTAGATTGTTCAAGTTGCTTAATAAAGGTAGTTATTTTATTTAATTCTTTTGCATTTTACATTATGTTTTCCCTCTCTGTCTTTTCATCTTCTTCTCCCAACATGCGCGAGTAATTCTCTGCTTGTTAGGGTTCGTAGGATTAGGGTAGGCTAATGGATAATGAACATCCCTAAACCCTTTTTAAGTCCTATAAAGTTTATGAACTTTATCAAAAGAATCATTAACATCCTAATCGGGCGCGCTAACAATTCTTTGTTAGTTCTGACCGCGATTAGAGATTAGATTAATGATTGTTTTGGTAAAGGCTAGATATGAACGGAGTTCCGTGTCGAGGTAAGGGTTAAGAGTGGGATTCCTTTTCCCTCCAGAAACCCTAATTTACACGCATCACCGTCGTTCTAGTTATAAATCTATTAATGGATAAAAAGGGTAACTTTTAATTAGTCGTCCATGACTACTAAATCCTAACGAACCCTACAAGCCCTCTTATTATATTGTCTACATCTCTAAAATAATCTAGATCTATATTTTTGCATTCTTGCTTAACGTAGATTTAGAAACTTTTCACAAAATTCTTTTTTCCTCCTCTCTTTCTCAACACATCTAAAGTAAGAATAAAAGATTCAACGTTTCCTTGAGGACGACCCGTACTCACCTCGGTCTAGCTACACGCGACACCGTGCTGATTGCGGTTATTCTACAAACACAATTTTTCGAACCAATCAAATGGAGCCGTTGCCGGAGATACGTGCGTAATTTTTTATTCTTACTATTTGTGTTGAATTCTCAGACGATTCATATCATTATTAAAATAAAACTGCAAATTGCATATTTAACGATTTGTGTGTGAATTTTGCGAGGGAATCTGGAGTCACGGACTTGAGGAAACAGGAGATCTAGGGTTCCGAACTTCTCTGGTAAGATTCTCAGCTCCTTCTCTCTCCTCTCAAATCCAATAAAATCTATCTTCTGCAGGATTCTTTGCAAAAATCACGCCGCTCAAAAAAAAATCTTTTTGCAAAAGTTTTGTGATTGGTTTTGTTTTGCATATTTAATACGGACTTTAAGGGGCAAAGACCAAATCAAGATTAGGTGGGGATTTCATCACCCTTCCTAAGCCCCACAAATCACAAACCAAGCATATAGATTAACCCTTCATTAATTTAAAAAATATCTAGACCAGACTCTAAGGACTGTTGCGCTCAATAAGGACAGAGGAAGGTCGTGGGTAATCTATCGTTTATCTGCATTACGTTTGTAGTGCCTAGGCAAGTGTGTCAAAGGCTAGTGGTTTTTAATTAGGCCCACGACGTGGTTCCTTCCCACTTACCTGGCACTTACCTGGCTACAAGGGTAGTATGGAGGCGGTAAAGGATTTATCCTGCGGCTTGTCCTTTGGAAGTCTATGAGCGGTCTAGAGACTGGACCTAGGTGACCTTAGTTCTAGGGTTGCTTGTGCATCTTAGGGAGATTTGTCTTGAGTCCCACTTTTTCAAAACAAGCCAATTTTAAATCACACACACTGCCACTTGCACTAAACCCGCTTAGTGCATGCTCGGCTGGACACGGGATCCTAGTGCCCGTCTTGTCCGTGTTCCTGCAATCGACGCCGAAGTCGGTACTTCTTCATCTTCTTTTCCCCCACTACACACCACATCAACCGAGATGGACGGCACTCCATCAGAGTATAACACCACGCTGCCATTGCCCGTAGGTGCGCAGAATCCACCGCGCATCTCTCTCCAAGAGAGATGCTATCCTATCCGTGGTCCTCTTCCCACTTGTCTATCTCTTCCACCACCTAATGGGGATAATTTCGAAATTAAACCCCACTACATCAATCTGCTGCCCAAATTTCACGGGCTTGAGTCGGAAGACGCGTACGTTTTCATCACCAAATTCAAAAACGTATGCGCAATGATGGGTACTTCACAATTGACTTTAGATGCTATGCGCCTTCGTCTTCTCCCATTCACACTGTACAACTTGGCAGAAAAATGGCTTTATAATACTGCCGCACACTCTATCACTAATTGGGATGAATTTGTCATAGCCTTTCTTAAGAAGTTTTACCCAAATCATAAGACTGCCCACATTAGGAGCGAGATCAACCAGTTCACCCAGCTTCCCAATGAACCATTTTGGAAGTGCTTTGAACGTTTCAAAGATCTGCTTGTCCAATGCCCCCATCACGGAATACAAAGATGGGATTTATGTCGGATTATATATGAGGGCATTAACCAGCGACAAAGCAGATGCTTGAAACAACGTGTCAATGCAATTTCATGTCTAAAGATGACAGTGAGGCATGGAAATATCTGGAAGACCTTGCTGAACACACGTTGCAGTGGGAAAGCGTAAGACCACCTTCAACTAAGGGAGGTATTCACCAGCTCGACGTTTCTATTGCAGTAAAAGCCGAAATGACAGCGATACAAAAGAAACTCGACGCTATTGAAAACAAGTTCTCATCTTTCTCCCTAAATCAGGTCACGCTTCCTAAGACTGTCTGTGGTTGCTGTTCGGATCCTTCACACTTAACGGAAGAATGTCCTATGAATGTTTCGTTTCAAGCTAATGCTGCTTTTCAGCAGCGACCTAGAAACGACCCTTATTCTTCCACGTACAATCAAGGATGGAGGAATCATCCTAACTTTGCTTGGAGTCAAAACCAACAAAGTAATTATCAAAGACCTCCTTCACAGCAACCACAACCACAGAATCAACCACCCTTTCAGTCACAAAATTTCCAAAATCCGACCAACATTTCTACACCACAAGTGGCCGGTACTGACAACTCACTTGCACAAACTTTGGATATATTCATGAAACAATCCATGCAAATTTCGGCTGAGATGAGGTCTTCTATTGATACCCTAACGAAAAACTCTTCCTCCCATGGTGAGAGTATTAAATCAATAGAAAACCAAATCGCACAGTTAAACGCCGCAATGAGTGCGAGAGAGAAAGGGAAACTCCCATCTCAACCCCTACCGAATCCTGGCTATTCACAAAGTCATAATGTGAATGCCATTACTACGTTGAGATCGGGAAAAGTGCTGAATGACCGAGTGGGTGAGCAGTGTGATGATAGTGACACCAATGATACCCCAGCTTCTTCTTCTTCCCCTAATTCGTCTAGTCTCCCACCTTCACCCGAGCCTATTCTCCGTTTTCACCAAGGCTCGAACCCTTCGCCTATTTCGCCAAATCTATCTAAGTCGATTCCCACTCCAGTTTTGGGATCGAATCCATCCCCACAGTCTTCTCTACAAACGTTGGACCCAAAGCTTATTGATCAAGCACCTTATCCAAACAGGTTAAGGGGCAACAGACCAAGTCCACAAATGGAGAAAATTGTGGGAATTTTTAAGCAAGTTAACATAAACATTCCCCTCCTAGATGCTATTCAACAAGTTCCGTCATATGCGAAAATCCTAAAGGACTTGTGCACTAGGAAGAGAAAAGTTCAAGTACCTAAAAAAGTTTTCCTTGCGAGTAATGTGAGCACAGCTTTTACACAACAACTACCCAAGAAACGAAAGGACCCCGGAAGTCCTACAATTTCAATTTCTATTGGGGGTAAAAATATCAATCGTGCTCTACTCGATCTAGGTGCTAGTGTTAACTTGCTTCCGTATTCTGTTTATGAGCAATTAGGGATCGGAGAGTTAAAACCTGCGCATTGCACTCTTCAGATGGACGATCGATCTATCACCCAACCAAGGGGTGAGCTAGAGGATGTGTTAATCAAAGTCGGGGAATTCATATTCCCTGTGGATTTATCATTATAGATACACAACCTGTGGCAAACCAACGCAATCAAATCCCGGAGATACTCGGTCGACCCTTTTTGGCCACTTCCAACGCAGTAATCAATTGTAGAAATGGCTCTATGACCCTATCCTTTGGAAAGAGGTCAATTGAGCTTAACATTTACAAGTTGGGAAGTGAACCCTCCGAACCCTATGCTCATGTGTGTTCTGTCGAATTAATGGATGTCAACAGCAGCGAATTTGATCAACCTCATGATACTGACTCTTTTCATATGTTGTTGTTTGACCCAACCATGTACTCTTCCACCGAGTTGTTTGGGTCAACATCTAACACTGATGAGGAACTTTTTATAGAGTCTGACGATCACCCCATTTTTTCTGATGACATTATTTTTCGGGGTATCGATGAAAGCTTTGAGGAAATTTTCGCTGAAGAACTCGCATATTTACAAGACACGGGTGTTGAGACGAATCAACTCCAAGATGAAGACATTGGACCTCCACCCCTTCTTTTGGAAAATCATAATAATGCGGGTAATCCATCATTACTATCACTGTGTCGTCTCTCCAAATTGAGACGCAATCCTTTTCCATTACACCTCTTATCGCCTCCCCACTTCTTCACGTCAATAGGTGACATGTTCTTCCACCAACTTATACGATATACTGATAAAATCTTTGAATGGTTGGTGTTAACTTTTGGTCTTTGTAAAGTCTTACTTTGACCAAATGACTCACCCCCTCTTAAAATGCTTCGTATTGTCTAACTCATGTTTGAGGGGGGTATATTTTTGGCTCTTGATCATAACTTTTGTCCTCAAATTTGTGAGCCAAAAATAAGTTTGGGGGAGGATTTTTACTTTCATATATTCTTGCCCCCATTAATAATTTCCTCCCAAGTCTACAGGTTTTTGAGCTTAACGGATGACATCAGTGAGGACACTGCTGTAAACAGGTTTGGGGAGGTTTGTGCTTATTTACACATCAATTTGCATCATATTTTGCATAAGCACAACATTTTCAAAAATTTTAAAATGTTTTTTATAACAAAAGAGTAGAAAGTGAAAAATTACATCCAAAAGATAGGAATAGTCTAAGAAAACCAAGAAAATTAGAAGTTTTTTTAAACGAACTGGTAATAAGTAGTTATGAGCCGTTGTCCCAAGGGTTAGTAAGATGAAGGAAGTCACTAATCTGAGGATAAAAATAAGTCTGAAAAATAGTTTCTATTCTGGAAGCCGAACATTTGAATGTTGATACCCTACTATATGCACTTACACACGTCTTGAAACTCGGGATAGTAGAGGATACCTTGAAATGCTCTTGTCTAAAAGCCAAAGTATGAAGGAAATAAAAAAAAATGAAGAAAATATAAAAATGGTGAAAAGAAAAATGAACACTGGTTTTGTTATCGCCAAGGCAGCAATAAAAAATATAGCGAGGGTGCCTCTTCACCTAGTGCCCTAAGGCCAACTGGTCTGGAAGTCACTGCTAAGCCTTAGGTAGTGCAAGACGAGGAAAATACTATCACCTAATCAGCAAGCATATGAGTAATCGGTCGGTTAGTACCTCAAGAAGTATTAACGGTCGCATGAAAATGTGTGGGCAAATCTTAATATTCATCAAATTAAAAAGTACTAAGGTAGATGGACAAGAGTATGATAGCTTGAATTGAATTCTCCGAGTGTAGGGATGTCCATTTCACACACGTGGGGTTATATGATCAATGTTTGGAAGAAAGGTAGGAATGAAGAATAAAGACGATGTTTTATTAAGGGATAATGTGATTTCTAACATTTTTTCATGACTATTAAGATAGGGCTCATGACAACTGAAAAGCTAGTATGGTTGGAAACTCTTCTTTTCAAGACCTTTCTTTTATGGTTCTTATCTTTATATGTAAATTTCACCATCTTTCTTTTGTTATTGGATTTTGTGGGTGTAATCCGCTGAAAACCCTCAGGAGACAACACTCCTCCTACTAGGGACACCTAGAGGTTTAACGGCTTGTTGCAGGTGCTCAGTGCAATCGTGTCTGCCTACGAAAGTGTGCTTAGTTTTCTCTTTTTCTTTTTCTCCTCTTAAATAAACTAGTTTGCTCGGGACGATCAAAGATAAGTTTGGGGGTATTTGTTCAGTTGATAAAACTGCACATTTGTATTACATTTTTTCCTACCATTTTCATATTAAAAAAGGACTTTATTATGATATATTATACATATGAGGGTTTATGTGTAAAGACACCATTTTCCATGTGTTAATATATTTTAATTAGTATTTGGTAGAAAAATGTATGCAAATAAATTCATTGACCAAATCCTAGTAGAACTAAGTCTACTAAATATTATTTGAGATTATGGTGCAGAATTTTCCAAGTTGTTATGCAGAATATATCAAAGAAATCAAGCTGTTGAAGAAGACTTGCCTAATTAAGAATCAAAACTTGGAGACCAAGTCTGGAAGCAACCGAGAGAAGATTTCTGAAATCTGAAGGTGCCTAGAATTGCCACATGTCACAATTACAATGCCCAAGAAAAATGATAAAATGATCTCCACCATTGGCCGCGGAACCGCGGCCAAACCCCCCTGTTGGTCGTGGATCCGCGGCCTTCTAGAAGGATCAATTGCTAAACTTTTGGGAGATCAATCTTTGCTGAATTTTACCAAGTTTCCAACTAAAAGATTCTGGTTTTGCACTATAAAAGGGCACCGAGAGCCTCTTGGAAAAGTTATCAAGCCGACGCGATCACGAAGCCCCAGACGCTCACGTATCCAGGCTGATCATCAATTGTTCGTCTACCTCCTTGGAAGAGATCGAGAATCAAACTAATCTTTGTAATCATTTTCTAAGGAATAAAGTGTAGATTGTTCAAGTTGATTAATAAAGGTAGTTATTTTATTTAATTCTTTTGCATTTTACATTATGTTTTCCCTCTCTGTCTTTTCATCTTCTTCTCCCAACATGCGCGAGTAATTCTCTGCTTGTTAGGGTTCGTAGGATTAGGGTAGGCTAATGGATGATGAACATCCCTAAACCCTTTTTAAGTCCTATAAAGTTTATGAACTTTATCAAAAGAATCATTAACATCCTAATCGGGCGCGCTAACAATTCTTTGTTAGTTCCGACCGCGATTAGAGATTAGATTAATGATTGTTTTGGTAAAGGCTAGATATGAATGGAGTTCCGTGTCGAGGTAAGGGTTAAGAGTGAGATTCCTTTTCCCTCCAGAAACCCTAATCTACACGCATCACCGTCGTTCTAGTTATAAATCTATTAATGGATAAAAAGGGTAACTTTTAATTAGTCGTCCATGATTACTAAATCCTAACGAACCCTACAAGCCCTCTTATTATATTGTCTACATCTCTAAACTAATCTAGATCTATATTTTTGCATTCTTGCTTAACGTAGATTTAGAAACTTTTCACAAAATTCTTATTTCCTCCTCTCTTTCTCAACACATCTAAAGTAAGAATAAAAGATTCAACGTTTCCCTGAGGACGACCCGTACTCATCTCGGTCTAGCTACACGCGACACCGTGCTGATTGCGGTTATTCTACAAACACAATTTTTCGAACTAATCAACCGGTAAGCCTTTTTCACCATCGTATCACTTCTATACACTATCTATACTGCAGTCATCAAACTTTCTTGAACTGTTACACTTTCCTTTTACAAATTTCGAGGACGAAATTTGTATAAGGAGGGTAGAATGTAACAACCATAATTTTCTTATACACTTTTTTCTATAAAATTTTTAAATTAATTTTTTTCAAAATCCATAAAGGAGTATTTTAACCTGAGCACAATATATAAGTAATTATTTTGTTTTTAAATAACTCCATTTTTAGTGTACATAAAATTGTTTTAAAATTAAAGTATACTTGGGGTATTTAATATTACTGTTACCACTTTAAGTAATTATTTCACACCATAATTACAAGAAGGAGCTTGTAGCTCATTGGTAATACCTTGCACTGCTGAACCAAGCCACCAGAGTTCAAATCCCATACCCCACATTATTTTTAATATAGATTTTTTTAAAACCTTTAGAATACCAAGAGTTTACACGTGCATATCTCACAAAAACCCCACTACACCCAAAGATATAACACTTGCAGGAGTTAGATGAACCGTCGGGGGGGACCCTGGCCGCCGGACTCGGCCAACTCGGCCTTGACTCGGCCGACTCAGTGCTCCGACCGAGTCATGGCCGAGTCACCCCAGAGTCGGCCGATTCCGGGGACGGCCACAACATGAAAGTTGTGTCTTTTCATATTCCCTTTGCACCTGCAAAATTTCAGCCTCAGACCACTTCCAGAGATCTTTAAAAACCCTAATTACTCCACTTTTATTACATTTTATCACATTTTTATTTTTAACTTTTCATCTACCCTAACCCTAGCCTAACCCTATAAATACCAACCCTACACACTACCCTCTCACCCCCAAAATCCTAAACTCATTCTCTCAAAATTTTCCAAGAGTTGTGTACTTCGAAAACAAGTTCGCGGCGAAGCTCCGACAAAATTTCGGCGGGAATTCCAGCGACGTTTTTAGAACAAACCGGCAACGAAGCAACGCCTCGGCAACTTCTTTAGTTCCCATATACTCTTTAGTATAGATTGAAACCCGTAAGTCCCATTCTATCTCCCTTTCTAATTCTCAAAAATACGAAATTACGAAACCCGACGGAATCGGAACAAATCCGATTTCCGATTCGGTTTTCTAAAAAAATTTCACTTCTAATCAATTCAAACATGTCTAAACATCTTTATCATGATTATTAAACTTGTAAAAATCAATTTGAATAAGTTTTCACACATGAAATGATAACCTTTTTAACTTACCGTATTTTTTCACTTTAATACCATCATGTTTAAATTTCACATTTAACCCGTTAACATTGCTATACCGTAAAATAGATCACGAGGTAATGACCTACCTCCTCACACACACATATGCAACCATAATACGCTATCTTGAAAACTCCTAATACGATAAAACAAGATTTTACATTAAATACCATTTCCTTAATAAAACCTTTTATAAAAGTTTAGGTTTGATACATTTGTTTAAACAATATCTTTAATAGAAAAAATACGATAAGTTGTGGACATCGATCGTTTATCTAAACCTGACTTTGTAGTGTCTAGGCAAGTGTGTCTAAGGCAAGTGGTTACTTAATTAGGGCCACTACTTGTAGTGGAGAGCCTCCCACTTACCTGGCACTTACTTGGCCGCAATTGGCGGTGAAGAGGCGATTTGAGGCTTCTAACGACTTGTCGTTTAGAACTTTTAGAAATAGGCTAGTTGGCTTAGGAAACCTTAGAATCTAAAATACGGAAAATTACACTTTGCAAATAAATACCTTTTACTTTTTAAAACCGTTTTCTAAAGGATTAGTATTTTACAATCTTTCTAAAGCGCCGCTACAACCCATCTTTGGGGAACCCGTTCGGGATCGTGCGGTTTATCGCTCACCCTCGGGCTAGTAGTGCGAGATTCAGACATCCGCAAGGAGCATTCGGTCTCGAAATGTTTAAAATATGACATCTTAAGAAAATGAGATTTTTAGAATATAAAATATTTATTAAAATTATTTTTGTATAAACATATGTATATTTATCATTTAAATATCTATTTTATTATAATATAAATTTTCCACCTTTTTCTAAAAATCACAAGAATAAATTTTACACTAAAATACCATGAACTTCAAATAATCAATATTACAGATAAATACCCTTATTTATAAAACTAGGATATTTTCACTAGAAATGTCACAACATAAAATCCACCCTCAGTACAACTCTAAAGACGAACAATAAATACTTGAGGTGTATTTTGAAAAGTATATAAAAGTATTTTTACATAAAACCCCCTCAAGTTTATAAATTACCTTAAGGACCCTAGCAATTATAAGACTTCGATTCACATTTCTGATTGTCTGACTCGGGTTTGAGTCTGATTAATCTGACTTGAATATGATTCAAGTCAATCTATAATCTACAAGATTCTAAGTCAATATGAACACACGAATCCATGAATACAATCATCAATTTACACAACTTGACCGAACGAACCATGGATATATATATTCCTTTTACATGATTCTCAGTTATTCCATTTACATGACTCTACGGTTACAACCGTTTCCTGATATCATGGTTTCGGTCAGTCAGTCAATCAATCTTACAATCAATACAATTTATAAGATAACAATACAAACAAGACATCGCGGGGTTTAAGGGGTAGACTGGTACGGATTATGTTAAAGGTGGCACGAGGTGGTCACTTAAGACGTAATTACATCCATGCCGTTGTTCCGTGATATTATCGACAGAGCCTTGTACTACAGGTTACCAAGGTCCCCGGTGTAAGTGGGACTCCCCTCGTATACACTGGCATCTTCTGTACCAGGCTACAAACAACAGCGTTAATACAACATTACAATATTATAATACAACATTAAAAGCTACTCTCTCTCTCTCTCTGTCTATTTCTCCCTTATCGTTGGGACTTACCGAGCGACCTGTTCGCTGACAACATTCTATTTCGTTCTTCTTTGAATGTCGTCAGGTAGTTTGGACCCGGCGGAGATTGAGCCATCTCAAGAAGAGTTGGAGCAGTTTGCCGAAGACCCTGCACTTTAGTTTCATTGTACACTTTTCTTTTCTGTATTTTCATTTCCTGTTATGCCACTGTTTAAGCATCTTTTTATTTCAATTGTATTTCCTTTTCATGCATTGTACAAAAGAATGTTAATAAATAAAAGTTGCTGTTCTTTTTTATATCTTGTCTCTTGTGTATTTATTTTTATTTTGCTTAGATACGCTTAGCGTATGTACTTCTGAGTATATACATAGCGGGCCTCGTCTCGTCCCCTTCGCCGTATACCGGGAAGCGGGGCGTGACACAGAGCTTTGCTCTAAGGGGGTCTAAAGAGAACTAAAGGGAACCTTATTAGAGTTCCATTAATAGAGCTCTGCTCTCTAAAAGATTTTCTTTGTATTTTCTCATTTCATTAATGGAGCTTTGCTCCTTCCAAATCATACAAAAGAACTCTTAGGAGTTTTTCATTAATCTTGGAGTTTAAAGATGGCATTTTATTCCTCGGTGCATTATATCGTTTAGCTTAATCAGTCTTTCTGATAATTTTGTTGATTTTCTTTCACAGAAACAATGGACGCCCACATGTACGATTTTGACGAGATCATCTCTTACGGGGACATCCGCCGACTTGGCCATTCTCAAAATCGAGAGTTCACAAACGCGGAGTGTGCTGAAATCATGAGCCGCTTCGACACATATAACGGTCAACTACTTCCCCGACGTTCCTCCCTCCTGAAGCTTATCGTGGGAGCTATCTGGGAAGCGTTTCCTCTATTCTGTTCCGGTGTGCCGCTTAGGGCATTGGATGCCGCCGAGTATAAGGTACACTCGGTGTACCTGATGAACTTAATCTCGAAGAGACGGCGAGACAATCTTGTCGATCTCCTGCACCAGGCCTTCCAACAGTCCGCCATACTCGCTGCTTATTGGAAGGAGGAGGACATCCGTGGGGACCCAGATGCTTGTGCTTGCGAAAGAAAGCACACTAGGATGGTTCTCCAGGCTTGGAAAATCTTAGATAAGGTTACTTTCGAGTTCCTTAATCCATGTCCTGGGTCCGAGGTTATACCGTTATAAACATTTCAATAATGTTGTCATTTATTTCTTTATGATTGTAAAAGCCCTTTGAAATATGAATGGAAAAATTTTATTTCAGTTTGTCTTATTTCTCATTCTGAGTCTTTTGCACACGCATGAATGGATGTGTCTCGAACGCTTGATCAAATACAAATCGAATGTCCTTTCTGTCGCTTCCCTCTTTCTTTTATTATCAGTATACTGCTTTAGTAAACATGGTTGACAGGTGATAAAGCGAGCATCCTGTATTGGCTTCTTCAGAAGGCATCGATGGCTTAGGCCGCAGGTTCAGATCTGCTGCCTAAGACTTTTCAACTTTATAAGCCGTGAGGGTCTCATAAAGACTTTTCTCCCTACGGATCGAGAGGATCTCATAGGTGTATTTTCTCCTTAGGAATCGTGAGGATTCCTAAGTGCATTTTCTCTTATAAGTCGTAAGGATCTTATAAGAGAATTTTCCCTCTTACGAGTCGAGAGGACCCGTAAGCGGTTGTTTCCCTCCTTGTCGAGATTCGAGTTTGGAGAGTGAGACCCGTGGATAGTATGCAAGAGACCGTTTTGGGCCAACTTGCAGGGTCCCATTGCTTAAGGAACAAGTTTTTTAATCCTTACTTCCTAAGGCTTTATCTTACGAGTAGAGCCACATCGAGAAGTTCTCGCAAAGACATCAATTTCTTCACAAGTCGAGACGAATCGAGCATTTCTCGCAAGAATATCCTAATGTCACAGTTAACCTCTGCTCTTTACGACAGAAGTCCGTTAGGGTCTGTGGTACTTAGGGTTTTGGCCGTCGTACCGTCGCATCAGCTGATATATTCTTCGATAGGCAATCGTGTTGTTCGAGTAACCCTGTGACTGCCGTGTCTCTGATCCCTTCGAGGGATGGACAAGACGTCTTCAAGCAATCCTCCTAGGCAGTTTGACCGTCGGAAGAGCAAGCGTTAGGAATTTGCCATGCCGCTTTTTACTTGAGGTTAGGCTCATTTTAGAGAGCCCCGATGAGTCATAACCACTCCACACTGGTGTGGGATGATCTCCGATAGTCTTTCAGGTTTTATGTGACTTGCCATTAAGACCCTGAAGCTAGGAATTTGGCCTTTGCTTCGTTTGCTGGCATCGCGTCTGCTGTATCGAGACGAATGTCGCGGTGGGAACTAGGGATTTTGCCGTGGCTCTGTTTGTTTGATTGTCGCGTCTGAACCCTGCTGGAGGAAGAATGCTGGTGTGACATCTCGTCTGCTGTATCGAGACGAACGCCGCGGTTGTCTCTAGGTTGTTGGTGAACCGTCGAGGTTTGGAACTATGGATTTTGCCGTGGCTCCATTTGTTTGATGATGTTGCGTCTGCTGTGTCGAGACGAACGTCGAAATGGTGACCATTCTGCACTGGTGTGAGACAATCTCCTGTTGTCTTTCAGGCTTTATATGACTCGTCATTAAGACCTTGAAGCTAGGAATTTGGCCTTCGCCTCGTTTGCTTTTGTCACGTCCGAACCCTGCTGGAGGAAGAACTCTGGGGTGAAATCTCGTCTGCTGTATCGAGACGAACGTCGCGGTTGTCTCTAGGTTGCTGGTGAACCGTCGAGGTTTGGAACTAGGGATTTTGCCGTGGCTCCATTTGTTTAATGATGTTGGGTCTGCTGTGTCGAGACGTGTAAGTCTACGCTAGCGCCCCGGCAGTCTACAGACGCCAAATGCGGAACAAAAACTTTTTAACTGGCGCTATCGTATACTTTAACCCGGATCTGCCATTATTGCTAAACTAACAAACTGTAAAGAGTGTAGAAAGGTTATACCGAACGATCCGAGTCCTTCGTTCTTCAACCATCATCCCACGCTCCGTTGCGGCTGCTCCGATCTCGTCGATCTCCGATCTCCTCGTCCAGGTGGCACCACGTCACTGATTCTTTAAACGGGCTCCCGCCTCTGACTTGAGGCAACTCGGTCGTCAAGTTTGCTAAAAGAGACGACCAAGAATGATGTAGAGAATGAGTAGATGACTTTGTCTCACTTCGTCCAAGTCCGTGGACGATCGGTTAATGAAGTTGCCGAGGGAATTGGGTGATGGAATGAAATGAACTGTAAAATTCCATGCACCCCAAATACTATCATATCTTTTACAACCATATGAAAACCTCAAGTGAGAGAGTGTGTGAGGAGAGAGAGGGCCGGCCACTATATATGGAGAGGGGGGTGAGTGTAGGAGAGAGGAGAGTAACCTTAAGAACAAAAGATCAAGAGAAAATATCTTAAGCTAAACAAAAAACAATAATGAAAACAATGACTCATATCCTTAGTCATCCTTTCATTAAAAGCAACCAATTAGAACACAACACCAATTAACCTAGTCACCACCTTCTAGAACCTACTAGAAGCATGACTCACCCTCATCCAAGAAAAGATAAATCCGTCTTTAACCGAATGTTAAAAGACGGCCGATAGAAAACTGGAAACTGGCAACTTCCAAAAGTGATCCTGAAACGACTTTCAGGATAACCCCGAAACTGTATAAATATACCCGCATTTATATTACGACCGAATACAAATGCAACTGAGACAAAGATATTATATCTACTCAATATAATACTCGAATCCGGCTTAAACCAAAGCCGACCAGTATTATCTGCCCGAAAAATAACACGTGCGTAAACGCACGTGCATTTTCCGAACCCTGCCATAAAACCATACGGCCTCTACAACGTTTCGCCCGAACTTGGGAAGCTGTCTGTGGGGGACTCTAATGACTCGTCAGTACCCTGGCAGTGGGTTTAACCACAAACCGTCAGCGGCACTAGCAATGCGTAACGGCTGCCCATGGACTGACCTCAAGGGAGGCCGATGAGCGAACTCATCCGGAAACCCTACTGAGCCTAACAGTGACAATGTATATACAGTCCGGTCCGTTCGTCTATGAGTATCGCATATCTGCCTAGGGGGCTAGTAACGTCAGACCCCCAATAGCAGTATAAGTCGTGTCGGAGTGAAGCCCAATAACACCCTGAGATACTACTGGAGTACCTACCAGTAAATCTCCTGCCATGGCCATGGACTTTGTGTAATGGCTCTCCTAGACACAGCACGACCTCGCCCCCAATACCGGGATAGACGAATCCCCTGCCGATCCGCTCACGTGCCTCCATATGGCTCGGGACTGTACCCAAAAACTACCTGTTTGCACGACTCCTTTGAGCTGTGGTAGGGTAGAAATCAAAGCACAGTGGGAACTCACACGAGACAAATGACGACCTCAGGTCGATGAACTAACCTGTATACATGTCACCAGGGAACTGCTATCTGACGATATGTATAATACCAACTAGCAGGTTCCCGGCGAGTCCTGTCCGGTGTACTAATAACCTAATGAGCACCTGTATACATCTTAGGTGATCCAACTGACTCCAGTGGCTTATGAGACCGGCCATCGCCCCTCGTCGGGGTCTCGACTGTACACACTAGTCTACTCCGGAGTATCGATGCCCTGTCTCGAAACTCCCACGACTAGGGACCACAATTAAGGATATGCGTATAAACCACCCAACTCTCACGTATATGATCGCCATCATACTGTTGGTGGTAAAGCAAGATCCTAAGGGCTCTATCAAAGTGTAACATGTGATCAGTCACCTGAACATGTACACGACTGATAAAGGCAAACCAGATAGCATACTATCATCTCGAGCAAGACTGTCCTACCGGTATAGGTCCTCCGCAATCATTGCAATCACGTACCTGCGATCCAATAATTGACTATGAGGGCACTATCTCCAACAATCTCCCACTTGCACTCAAGGCTAATTATTGCGATGTCGACTACTCACAGCCCGTGTGAAACTGAACATCCAACTCCTCTACTAATCAGTTTCACAAAGCCCGTTTGTAAAACTATTGTGTTCGAGAAATAGCCTTAGTGAGTGGATCCGCCTAGAAGTTTCTTTCTATATCTCTCTTAATCTCAAGTTCGCGGAGAAAGCCATCTCCCGAATTGAGTAATACCTGTCTTAGAATGTGTCTGGATATCTGATGGGACCTAGTTCATAAATGAACTCCAAATCCAAACTTCTTAGACTGTATTGATCACTGAACCTAATCAATATCCGGCACCATGCCACCCACAGTATCCTCTTGAACCACCTGTCCATAATACTGTCCCTCTTCGTCAGAGGGAAAAACTATAACTCTGACAATCACTCTGTCAACCATGTCACCTTTGAAGCTTGGAATGATAACCGTCTCCCGAAGGAGGCTGCCGTCATCAAATCTGTAGAACATGTACTTATGTTCTAAAACTGCTTGCTTATGTTTCTCCAGGATTGGATTAATACAAACTTATTGCATCTAGTGCAAAACCAACATTTGGTGTGGTACTTGACATCTCATGATTGACTCAATTGCCTAAGCAAGTGATCTGCCAATCATGCACATCCCTCTCCTCTTTAGTCTGTAAGACACCTTTACAGAGGGTGACTCCATCACCTGCAGGTACACCACCATGCTAGGAGTCATCTATTCTAAAAACCATTAGAATACTGTCAAAGTACCCACATTGGGAAACTACCCAATTCCAGATCTAAAACCATAGATCTAGAAACCAGAATGTCAAATATTATATCCATATCCTGTCTGGAGAAACAACTGTGTGACGACCACAGTACAACCGATCGTAGTATAGGAATTTTACTTCCTACTCTGTGTATGTCATCCAAAAACCATGACATCACATCCTACTACCTTCTTAACAGATCCATCCCTTATTCTGATTGAAGTCAAACCTATGACTGTCATATCAAAATTAGATGATCTATCTCCGCTATAACTGCTCTAGTCTATAAATAGACATAAGCTACTTGCACACTATGCTTCTGCTGCTCCCACTGACTACGACAACCCTCCTACCGGGTCTCATAACGTGGAACAACAGTAGTGTCAAGTCTGGGTAGATAAGAACCTCCCTGTCACCGTCCTTGAGGCTACCGAAGTACCTCTCGGGTGTCTGAGGTTACCCACCATATCTGCGGAATGGCTATTGGAGTGTCAAACCTGATTGAATATATAGGTCCTATTAAATTTTCCGTAATCGTTCGCGGTTCTGGAATCACTTCCAGTTCTACCATACTCCCACTACTGTTTTCTGAAAAAGATCCATTTTACTAAAACTGTGGCGAGTCAAGAACAATATCACTATTGATCTTCCAAATGGTAGAATATCAACCCTCGTCATAGCCAGGGTCAACCCACAAAACAGCCATTACAGAAACGTGCCCTGAGTTATCCAGAGTCTGGTTTTAAGCATAAGCTGGACAACTCCCCGTACCTTAATATCTTTTAAGGTACGAACTATTCTATATCCAATATAGAAACTTTGGCACTTATTTAATTGGAACCATATTCAAACCATGCAGCTGTCTCCAGTGCATATCAACTTAATGGAAAGAGGCTAATCAGCATTACTCAACTTAGGAATCCATCCAATTATGAGTAACCTGAAAGAGAAACACGTTTCTCAAAACCATCACTATCATCTGAATACCAATCACAAGAATCTACATCTTCGATCTCTTTGAAGAATCCCGATACTTGTGACACCTGGTTCTCTACTTTATTCTTATACCCACAACTTCTCAAAACTTAGACCTTGTATTTCTACGAAACACTCGTCTAAATACTAGAGAAGTTATAAGTAAACAGAACATAGTACGAGGACCTACCCCTTTGTCCTGATGGACACTTGGACAACATACAATACTCTGTATAAGTCCGCTGAGTTAAACAACTCAAAACCTGTGCGTCGTAGGTTGAAAACTGTACCCTAGCGATTTCCTCAAATATCACCAATTACAACGAATTCCGATATAATGAGGATGATCACCTAATTCCCAATATCTTACTCCCACTCATCATTTGTAAAACTATACAGATATGAGAATGAAACCTGGTAAATACATACCCTTGGAGTAAGTGTCTAATCGGGAAAACAGTTTTTCTTTAACAATGCACTGAAACATGAAAATGTTTCGTAGGGGTATCCTGGTATTCATAGCAATGCCTCTTCCATAATCCAATTCATGACTTCAACCGTATATTTTACTGCCATCTCTCCAAATCCCTTTATTTGTCTTTAGTCGTTACCTTCTGTACACCATCGTTAGGCTAAATGGTTTTCTTCCTTCCCTACCGTTCGGCACCAGCCTATGGTTTGGAAGAAGACTATCCAGTAAGCATAATAGGTGTACCCTTCTAAACCAAGGAGTACTCGTATCTCGAGAGAAGGTGATGATAAAAGACAACTGAATAATACCTTATTCTTTTAAAGGTGAAATAGGAGTGGTGATGAAGTACGCGGTTTTGGTCGTGAATGATATCAGTCGCAATTTACTTTGCCCTCTTTCTAATCCCTTTATTTTGTCTTTACATATTACCTTCTGCACACCCTACTTAGGCTAATTGGTTTTCTTCATTCCCTACCTTTCGGCACCTGTCTATGGTTTGGAATAAGACTATCCAATAGGCGTAATAGGTGTACTCTCCTAAACCAAGGAGCTCTTGCAACCTGAGAGAAGGTGATAATAAAAGACAACTGAATAAACCAATTCTATTTCTCCTGAACCTGGATCCATCCTCGAAGAAGTCCCTTCGAGTTCGTATATAACCATACGATGGATCTATCCAATGGAAGTGGATATCCGTAGTAATACGGGTGTTCTGAGAAATTCAAAGGGTAAAAGAAGGAGTGGCAATGACTTATGCAACTCAGACAATCCAAAAGCCAATATGTTAAGAAGGTTCGGTCAACCTGGTCACTGAGTCATAGTCTAGGGTCGGTCAAAGGTCGCTGCCAAAGAGAGAGATAAAAGAAACACTCTGCGTACACTCTAACCTAGATCAGAATGGTCATCACTTTATCTAATCCGGAAACCTCCCACTGTCCTGTCAAATTCTCCTCCAAACCTAAAGAAGAATCAATCGGGATCACCCGAAGAGTAAACCAACTCATCAGTGGGAATCGGGATCCAACTCTCATCGCATGATAACGTGATGGAATGCATCCACGTTACTCATACTCCAGATGGTATGCGCATACTTGGCAAGTTTCAGTTTCTTTAGAAACTCCCGATATAGTTTTTGCCCCATGCTCTTATAACCTTGGCGTTAGGTCAAAATGTCATAAGTCACATGCCAAGTTCTACCCATCACTATCTTGTTAATTTGAACCCACCCGGACATGCCCTTGGCGTTAGGTCAAAATGGCAGAACGGCTGTCCCAAACCAACTCATCTATCTATGCAACAATTGAATACCCAGCAGCTACCAAACACTATGCCTTGGCGTTAGGTCAAAATACATAGCTTGAATACTACTGAATACCCAAAAGAAGTGATGGAGGGCTACGGCTGGTTTTTGGCGAAAAACCTTTAACGTAGTGAACTTGATATCGCTGAAGGAACCTGATAGCTTTTTAAAATATAGTGGCGAAAACCTTTTGCTAAAGAGGTCACTCCCGGTAAAGGGATCTCGGCTCTTTCCTCGTGGAATGAGGTGCAGGATATTCCACTGAATACCGCTATGCAAAGCAACTTGTAATCGACTATAGTGAAGTTATTACCCTGACGCAAACTTCTGTCCAAGGGGTCGGTCCCTGTGAAGGGATATCGGCCCTTGCCCCGTCGAATGAGGTGCAGGATATTCCACTGAACACCGCTATGCATAACAAAAGGAAACGTCTTTGCAATAACACTTTTTAAATTTGTTCCAACAACTGCAAACAGGTTTGTTTTACTTTGCATTGATCAGAATCAACGCAGTCCCATCAATAATCACACCAGAAAAGAACGAAAATAAAATGTACGTATATGCCATCCGCATTCGTCACTGGGTCCCGTCATCACCCGTTAGGTTACTTAACTAACGACAGAGCGGGGACTGGACTAGCGCGGGTGTAAAACATATACAACATCTAATAGTATATAAACCAATATACAATAATCGCTCCAGGCGTGATAATATGCAACATTACAGAAAAGTAATAAGCATCACAGAACAATACAGATAATCTGGGATCCCCGAGTTTCACAGAGCCGCTGCTGAAACTCGACGTTCCCCTGTCGTGTGGATAGCCTGTGCAATGAAACCTAGACCCCTACGGGTGCGGCAAGTTACCCGCCAAAACCTGAAGCGAGGCAGCCCCCTACAGCATAGTGAATGGGCCACCCAGCACTCCACGGAATCCGGTAATCTTGGGCACCCCTCCTTGGGTCAACCTGTACCCCCTACGAGTGCGGCGAATAGTCTGCCAATTCTAGAGTGGGACCCCTCTGCCTCTCAAAGCCATGAGATGCGGACCCGTTGCCCTCCAGAACCCGGCTATCCGTGCACTCCGTCGCGGGGCAAAACCTAGTACAGTAATGAAAAATAGTACAATAGGTACATCGACCGCAACCTGGTCGTGCCCTAAAAGAATATTATACAACAGGCAGTGACGGCAGTCCACAAGTTGGACGCTCGCCCCGCAATATCAAATGTACAAATAAACTCAAATTGTACTACCATTGCACACTGCTATCCACCACGACAAATCCGCAACATCACAGCACAACACAGAACATCAATGCGAATGTCACGTTCGCAAACCCGTCTAAAAGAACTATAGCAATCAGACGCGGTTTACCGATCAAATGACATTCCCGGTCGGAGATATAATGTAAGCACTGTAAACTAACATGTTTAAATTTCGATCGACCAAATATCAAAAAAGTGGGCCCCACGACTTACTGGTGAACAGTAACAAAACCTGGGCCCAAACGATATATACCAAAAACCCCAATTTCCAACACAGAATGCACTGTAGAAATTTGGCCCAGTGAAGTCACTTTCCTGCGGCGGATCCGCGGCCAAACCCATGCTTGGGCCGCGGATCCGCGGCGGAACAGTCGACTCACTTTGTCGAATTTCTGCAGTATTCTTAAAAAACCCTGCTTGATTTTCTGGTATGGTCAAAATGACATTTGGACCAGTTTGAAAATTAACAGAAACTGTCAAGTGGAAAAATTGCGATTTTTGATTTCCGGTTCGATCGATGTTTTAAACGCGTTAGCACAAGTTAGTATAGCAAAATGGTGAGGCTCTGATACCACTGTAAGTCTACGCTAGCGCCCCGGCAGTCTACAGACGCCAAATGTGGAACAAAAACTTTTTAACTGGCGCTATCGTATACTTTAACCCGGATATGCCATTATTGCTAAACTAACAAACTGTAAAGAGTGTAGAAAGGTTATACCGAACGATCCGAGTCCTTCGTTCTTCAACCATCATCCCACGCTCCATTGCGGCTGCTCCGATCTCGGCGATCTCCGATCTCCTCGTCCAGGTGGCACCACGTCACTGATTCTTTAAACGGGCTCCCGCCTCTGACTTGAGGCAACTCGGTCGTCAAGTTTGCTAAAAGAGACGACCAAGAATGATGTAGAGAATGAGTAGATGACTTTGTCTCACTTCGTCCAAGTCCGTGGACGATCGGTTAATGAAGTTGCCGAGGGAATTGGGTGATGGAATGAAATGAACTGTAAAATTCCATGCACCCCAAATACTATCATATCTTTTACAACCATATGAAAACCTCAAGTGAGAGAGTGTGTAAGGAGAGAGAGGGCCGGCCACTATATATGGAGAGGGGGGTGAGTGTAGGAGAGAGGAGAGTAACCTTAAGAACAAAAGATCAAGAGAAAATATCTCAAGCTAAACAAAAAACAATAATGAAAACAATGACTCATATCCTTAGTCATCCTTTCATTAAAAGCAACCAATTAGAACACAACACCAATTAACCTAGTCACCACCTTCTAGAACCTACTAGAAGCATGACTCACCCTCATCCAAGAAAAGATAAATCCGTCTTTAACCGAATGTTAAAAGACGGCTGATAGAAAACTGGAAACTTCCAAAAGTGATCCTGAAACGACTTTCAGGATAACCCCGAAACTGTATAAATATACCCGCATTTATATTACGACCGAATACAAATGCAACTGAGACAAAGATATTATATCTACTCAATATAATACTCGGATCCGGCTTAAACCAAAGCCGACCAGTATTATCTGCCCGAAAAATAACACGTGCGTAAACGCACGTGCATTTTCCGAACCCTGCCATAAAACCATAGGGCCTCTACAACGTTTCGCCCGAACTTGGGAAACTGTCTGTGGGTGACTCTAATGACTCTTCAGTACCCTGGCAGTGGGTTTAACCACAAACCGTCAGCGGCACTAGCAATGCGTAACGGCTGCCCATGGACTGACCTCAAGGGAGGCCGATGAGCGAACTCATCCGGAAACCCTACTGAGCCTAACAGTGACAATGTATATATAGTCCGGTCCGTTCGTCTATGAGTATCGCATATCTGCCTAGGGGGCTAGTAACGTCAGACCCCTAATAGCAGTATAAGTCGTGTCGGAGTGAAGCCCAATAACACCCTGAGATACTGCTGGAGTACCTACCAGTAAATCTCCTGCCATGGCCATGGACTTTGTGTAATGGCTCTCCTAGACACAGCACGACCTCGCCCCCAATACCGGGAGAGACGAATCCCCTGCCGATCCGCTCACGTGCCTCCATATGGCTCGGGACTGTACCCAAAAACTACCTGTTTGCACGACTCCTTTGAGCCGTGGTAGGGTAGAAATCAAAGCACAGTGGGAACTCACACGAGACAAATGACGATCTCAGGTCGATGAACTAACCTGTACACATGTCACCAGGGAACTGCTATCTGACGATATGTATAATACCAACTAGCAGGTTCCCGGCGAGTCCTGTCCGGTGTACTCATAACCTAATGAGCACCTGTATACATCTTAGGTGATCCAACTGACACCAGTGGCTTGTGAGACCGGCCACCGCCCCTCGTCGGGGTCTCGACTGTACACACTAGTCTACTCCGGAGTATCGATGCCCTGTCTCGAAACTCCCACTACTAGGGACCACAATTAAGGATATGCGTATAAACCACCCAACTCTCACGTATATGATCGCCATCATACTGTTGGTGGTAAAGCAAGATCCTAAGGGCTCTATCAAAGTGTAACATGTGATCAGTCACCTGAACATGTACACGACTGATAAAGGCAAACCAGATAGCATACTATTATCTCGAGCAAGACTGTCCTACCGGTATAGGTCCTCCGCAATCATTGCAATCACGTACCTGCGATCCAATAATTGACTATGAGGGCACTATCTCCAACAAGACGAACGTCGAAGTGGTGACCATTCCGCACCGGTGTGAGACGATCTCCAGTTGTCTTTCAGGCTTTATATAACTCGCCGTTAAGACCTTGAAGCTAGGAATTTGGCCTTTTGCTCCATTTGTTGACCTTGTGTCTGCAATATTGCGACAAATGTCGAGATTGTCTCTAGGTTATCTATGAACCTTCGAGATTTGGCTTTGCTTTCTGATGGAGCCTGTTGGGAAGGTATGGTTCCCTCTTTGTTTGTGCCCTTGGATTGTATACAGGGATCGATGTGATCTCAACTGTAGGGCAAAAGTTTCATTCATTCATTTTTCATTTTTTTTATATGATTATTTTATTTCCGCGATGCTCTATCATTTCAGCTTTTTATATCGTGAAAATCGCGATTGCCCAATCATTTCGGCTATTTTTTGCGGTGCCCAATCATTTCGGCTATTTTTCTTTTTACTCGCTGCTTTTTATTGCGAGTTGCCCAATCATTTCGGCTGTTTTTGTATGCATACATTTTTACTTACTGATTTCGTTGCAAGTTGCCCCATCGTTTCGGCTATTTCGTATGCATTTTTAGCTCGCTGATTTTTATCGCGAGTGTAGAACTTGGAATCCGGTGCCAATCTCAGCATCAGCATCGCTACAACTGGAATATTTCCAGGAGCGAATCATCATTTGCCATGACATGAATTGGAATTTGATACCGGTTTAGGCATCAGCATCGCTACAACTGGGATATTGCTAGGAGCGAATCATCATTTGCCTCTGTCAATGTCGAACAAAGGTGGCTTAGCGAACAGGGTTAGGATCCCGTCGACTAAGGCTTTTGACTTCATGAGCCGTAAGGGTCTCATAAAGGTGTTTCTCCTTACGATTCGTGAGGATATCGTAGGTGTGTTTTCTCCTTAAGAATCGTGAGGATTCCTAAGTGCGTGTTCCCCTGTAAGTCGTAAGGATCTTACAAAAGGTTTTTTTCTTCTTCTTCTTATAAGTCGAGAGGACTTACAAGGGTTGTTCACCGTATGGACATATCCCCAGTCACGGATGGGACTTGGTTAGGGAAATGTTTATTTACGCCCGTGGATTGTATACAAGGGTTAGTATTGAGCCGCTTGTAGGGCATTATCGAAGGTTGTGGGGGTTGCTTAAGAACAGGTTCAGGTCTCTGTCACTTAAGACTTTCAAATCTTATGAGCCGTAAGGGTCCCATAAGAGAGTTCTCCTTACGAGTCGTGAGGATCTCGCAAGTGTAATTTCTCCTTAGGAATCGTGAGGATCCCTAAGTGTATTGTTCCCTTGTGAGTCGTAAGGATCTCATGCGGGTGGTTTCTCCTTACAAGGTCGAGAGGACCCTGTAAGTGTCTTTCACGAGGTTGCGCCCTTTCGAGTTTTCACAAACACTCGCCGGTAGCCCTGCTGTTTTTACTCACGGAGCCCTTTCGGGTTTTCATCCGTGCCTGTTTTGCTTATGGACATACCGTTTTTCTATTTTTTTTATTCTTTATTCTTTTTTTTATCTCGTCCGCCTGAGGATGCTGCGGTAGTAGTTTAAAGACGTTTCGGTCGTTTGCAAGTTTTAGGACATTGCGGTCCATCATTAGTTTAAGGACGTTTCGGTCCACCGTCGCCGTATTTGAGGCGAATCTCTAGTTTACTGACTTTTCGGTCTATGGGGCTTTCTCTATGACTGAGCATGATGCCCCCGGTGTATCTATCTTTCTCGGAGCGTGCGATTGTGGCGGGCTCACCTTCCAGTTTTCGGAGATGACGAACCTGCCCTGTTGGTATTGGTCTTCGACCCAGTTTTTGAAGACGTAATAATTTTCGATCGGATGGCCCAATACTTGGTGATAAGGGAAATAATTAGAACCGTTGACATCATCCATTTGTAGTTGGTGTTTCGGCTCCGGTAGAGTGATAAGCATGTTATGCACTGCCACTTCGAACAACCTCCTTGTTTTATCATGATAAAATGAGTAAGGACGTCTTAGCCTCTCCTCGAGGGATATGCGTGGACGCATATTGTTTTGACGAACAACCGGTCTAGGGCCATTCGACTGTTGTTGGGTGTTGGCGACGAAGGTCATTTTCCCCTTTCCTTTATCTTTTATGCTCGATCCTTTGTTTGCGGAGCCGAGATTTTTTCCGAGTAGCGGGCGATTGCACGGCTGAATATTCTCACAACTCCTTAATTCTTTCATTTTTGAAATGGATTCCTTGAGGAGAGGGTTGAAGGCAACTTCTTCATCAGAGTCGCTTCCAAAGGTGATAATTTGCGATCCCTTGGAGTCGGCTATATGACAGTTGGCGGCGGCTCTTTTGCGCTCATCTATCGCATTTTTCCGATGTCTACGAGCTTCACACTTTGTCCTGTTGAAGTGTTGCTTTTGAGCGACATATCCTTGCCACCAACACTTAAAGGAGTCGCAATCTTTGGTAGGATGTATGATCTTCTGATGATATAAGCAGAAGTTAGGATGCATCTCTACTCCACCGAGAGCATTTTCTTCTGGGGGCGGTAGCTTCATTCCCACTGATAGGGCTTTGGCGAACCTTTTCCTCGTCTTGAATTTGTTTTTATCCGCATCGGATGACTTTTGATTTGATGGGAGTGCCTCGACTCTTTTGTCCAGTCGTCGGTGTTTGGCTCCTTCCAGTATGGCCATCTCACGCTCTTGATTGACTTTAACTTTCAGACGAATCTCATTCAGGAAGGTATCGATCAACTCGTCTGACGGCCGTGGAATTTCTGGTTCAGGGTCCGCCCTCGGTTTCTCGGCGCAAGGATCCTCTTCATCATCCGCCAATGAGTGAGAGATCACATGACAACTCGCTACGTAGTCTTCAGATTCATCCGACGAACTTTCTCCCTCATCTTCCTCTTGAAATACGTGGTTGAGAAACTCTTGGAGTGTAATGGGAGTCCGTGCTTTCTGGTTGTATTCCTCCAGCGCGTCAATTTGTTTTTGCAAGTCCGTGCGCTTGTTGCCAGGCTTCACGGGCTTCTTGGATTTCTTCTTCTTCTTCTTTGAAGATTTTGACGGCTGGTTGTGAGCGCTTGGGCCACCACCATCGGTCCTTGGAGTTGGACGCGGCTTCAACATCCCCTCAATGACCTGTGGTTCCAACGGGTTCTTCCACTTGATCGCTGGACATGTCTGAAGATCGTTCATCATTCTCTTTGTCTTGGCTGACAGCACAACCTCCCATGGGGCTTCTTCGACGAGAGAGCACGTTGCCCCCGGCATATTCATCCTTTTAGAAGCGTGAGGTTGCGGCGGATTCACCTTCCATCTGTCGGATAACGCGAACTTGCCCTGTTGGTACTGGTCTTCAAGCCAATTTTTGAAGACATAGCAATCTTCGATCGGATGACCCAGTACTCGGTGATAGGGACAATAGTTCGGCTCATTGACATCATTTGGCTGCGACGGACGTTTTGGATCCGGCAGATTTATGAGTCGGTTGTGCAACGCCAGCTCGAATAATCTTTTCATTTTATCTCGGGGAAACGAGTAAGGACGTCCTAGGCTCTCCTTAAGGGGTACGTGTGGACGCATATTATTTTTACGAACAACCGGCTTCGAGTTGCTCGGCTGTTGTTGAGCATTAGCGACAACAATTGCTTTTCCCTTCCCCTTCTCATTTCTAGAGTCCGGCTTTGGAGGGGGAGGTCTATAGCCCATCTGGTCCATTTGAGCTAGCTTGTCGATCAGGGCTTGGAAGGTAGTCGGCTTGAAGAACATCATAAATTGGGATATGGTCGCCTGCGGATCGAGGGTTCCCACAAACATACCCACTGCTGGCACTTCTTCAATGCGTTGCTCGCATTTTGACCATAAGTTCCGCCACCGTATAGCATATTGGACCCATGTCTCGCCCAGCTTCACTCCGGCATTAATCAATGCCATCATTGGGGTGCGTTCGCCGGCGCTTGCAAAACGCTGGGTAAACAGCAGCTCCATCTCCGCGAATGTCTTGATAGAGTCGTTCAGGAGCTCGGAGTACCACTCGAACGCTATATCTGATAAGCTACCAACGAACCGGCGAAGCAACAACTTATCATCACCGCCGGTGTTGCCGCAGAGCGCCCTGAACTGGGCAACATGTTGGTGAGGATTACCCGTCCCCTTATAGACATGGAATTTGGGTATTGTATAGCCCGGCGGGTACTTGATTTGCTCGTACCAACTCGGATATGGTCGTCCTGTTTTTACGACCTGACCGGCTGCCTCAGTCGCATGATGAACCCGTATTTGTTGGGCTATATATTCGTCCAAGTCAGCTTTAGAGATTGTCTCCTCCTTGGCTGTTGACAGAGCCGGTGGAGGATTTGACGTTTCTCCCCTATCGTCTTCAAGGACGATCGGGGGATCTTCAGCTGGAGGCTCTTGTTGGATCATCATCCCCACCATGTCTTGGAACAGGAGGGCCATATGCTTTATGTTGGCAGCTTGTTCTGCTGCCTCTTTGTCCTTCTTTTCGAGGACTCTGCGTAGATAGTCAGCGTCAGTTTCTTGTTCATGACGCTGCTCTGATGATACTTCCGAACTTTCTTTCAGTTCGGTAAGTGCAGCCATCACAGTCATCATTTCCTGAAGCTTCTGTTGATACTCCTGGGCTTTTGTCACGGATCGGGTGAGCGGTCGGTGACTCGTCAAAGCACGGCTTTCCTCCTTTCCGGAAGCCATATAAACAGTGTGCACCACCATACCCCCAGACCTGGGGCGTTTGTGTTCAGCGCTTTTACGCTCCGCCATGTTCACAGGGGCTCTTTGCGGCCTCCTTTTCCTTTGAGGGATTGGAGATGAGGGGGCCGTTGCAGTGGGCACCCAAGTAGCCGTTGCTTTTTGTGGCTTGGCGGAGTAATTCTTCTCCTGCCGCATCTTCATCTTTTCCTATCGGCATAGACAGTTTTCATCAATCACCGACTCCTGGACCTATCGCCATACTTTGTAAATTTTAGAGGACATCCGTTGAGGGGGCTGCTCTAGCTTCTTCTCCGAAGTATTCTTCACAGATGAAGGAGTTCGTTTCAACACCGCAGTAGGAGAGTTTCTGCGCACCGTGTTCAGCAATTCAAAGTTGTTCCCGGTTGGAACAGAAGTCTCGATCCCCACCATCGGAGCTGGTGGTGTAAATCCAGATGGGGAGTTGCCCCCAGCCTTCCTTACTCGATGCTAGTGGCGACGTCGAGCGTGTCGTGCGGGTGGAATTGATTGAGCCGTGGGGGTGACCCCCTCATGCCCCCTGTGTTGGTCAGAATCTGCTGGTATCAGCCTTTTAAAGACCGACGTCCGTTGAATGGGGACGGCCAACCTGTCAACAGCAGACTTCCGAGCAGGGGAAGCAACCTTGGTGATCTCGCCTGAAACTGGAGTAGGGATAGCTATCCGCTACGGGATAACATCTTCTGGTATTGCTGGCTTTTTCATGGGCCCGTTGGAGCTCTGACCTAGCCTGTTAAAAACTGAGGCAGTGGAGTTAGGCGACCCGTTGAGAGGGACCGCGACAGTGGTAAGTCGACCAAAGACCGACTTCTTTGGGGCTTCTTGCAACGTCATTGGGGGAATTGAAGCTCATCGGTGGGAGCATGGTCCCGAAGAATAGTCCAGTGGTGGCTCGAGTTACCTGCTCCACTGGTATCTTGAAAAGGGAGGCCGCTCGGGGCCCATAAGTCACTCCTCCAGCAGGGACGGAGCGAGAGTTGCAGTTGCAGGTAGTGCAATTCGAAGCCATTGATCTTCTGTTTTTTGCACGGAGCAAGACACCAAATCTTAGTACCTCAAATCTACATGCAACCATAGTAAACCGCGATTCGTTCGCGAACAGGACAGACGAAGTGTGGAGGGGAAAGAGGAAAAGGTCCCACCGGGCGTGCCAGAATCTGTTCCCCTCCGAACGATGGCCGAGACATGGGCGTCTTGCTTGAGATTCGGGGTAGATGCTATATGGTTTTATCCATCCACCTCTCCGAAGATGCCAAGTTGATTTATGGCACCGTGTATCGGAGGTTTAGACGGATGCGGCCGATGTAGCAGATTTCGTCAAATTCCCCCTCGCTTGAGGGGTTTTTGATTGTGGGGACGCTCTTCCCTGCAGGCGCAAGCCCCTGCAGTTAATTACGCTACCGCATCGCGGTAACAACTTTCTCCTTCTCCAGAATTTCACTTCGTGTCGTGTGTATTTGTTTTGTTTGTGGTTGCCCGTGGATTGTATACGGAGACTAATTTATGTCGTCTCCCGTAGGACGTGGATTAGTCCAAATCCGTATTTTCTTAGATTTAGGTTTTGGTTTAAGGACACGTTAGCCATTTTTTAGGCTAAGATCAACTTAAACGTTTGTTAAGGACATGTTAGTCTGATTTGAGACTAAGATCGACTTAACGGGATCGTTTAGATCCGACAAAAGAGCATTTGAGGGCTCTATTGTTCCAGTTTAGGGACATAGTGGTCCATCTCCAGTTTAGAGACATGGTGGTCCATTGTATGCATGGCCGTCGGGACCCGTCACCTCTCTGACGTCGTTGAAGGATTACAACGATAGGTGTCAGAGGAGTTCGGAGATGTACCCTTGAACCAAAGTTGATTGGGGGTTTTATAGTCCAATTTGGGACTAAAGTCTGTTCGAATGTTTAAGAATACGTTAGCCATATTTGAGGCTAAGATCAACTTAAACGGGTTCGTTTAGATCCGACAAAAGAGCATTTGGGAGTCTATTGTTCCAGTTTAGGGACGTAGTGGTCCATTGCCAGTTTAGGGACATGGTGGTCCATGGCATGTATGGCCGTCGGGACCTGTCACCTCTCTGACGTCGTTGAAAGATTACAACGATCGGTGTCAGAGGAGTTCGGAGATGTACCCTTGGACCAAAGTTGATTGATTTGAAAGAGCAGCCGTGTTCAGTCAATTTAATTTGAGGACTTAAGGCCATGATTGGGCTAAGTCCTGTTAGGCCTTTACTAGGGCTCTGCCCCTGTTTAATAATGCAGTGCATTTTCTCTGGCCTTTTAGGCCCAGAGCATTTTATTTTGGTCTGATAGACCTTTATTGGGGCCCTGCCCCTTTTTCATAATGCACTGCATTTTTTATTAGGCCTGTTAGGCCTTTTTAATTGGGCTCTGCCCTTTAATAATGCGCTGCATTAATGAGTCTGACAGAGTGCCACGTGGCTTGTCAGGCGTTTTGCGCCAATTGAGGAGCGCAAGGCGCAAGTCCATGGGGAGGTGACACGTGTCATGCTCAGAAGAGCGCAAGCGCAGTGCGCTGCGCTGCTGCACTGTTGACACGTGGCGCGCTCCGGTGAGTTGCGCCAATTCATGAGAGCGGTGCTATGTTTTTAGAAGCGCATAGCGCAGATCATCATGGGGCTGACACGTGGCGCTCTCTGGTGGCTTGCGCCAGCCCGAGAGTGCAACAGTGTAGATTTTGCAAGTGTAGGGCACTGTTTTATTATTTTGATCAATTTTAGATAAAAAAAAAACAAATTTTCTTGTTTTCAAAGAACCGGTAGTTCATCAAAAGGCAATGCCTTCATTTTTTTTATATTTTTATTGAAGATCATTGATCTTGTTCTTAGATCAATGGTCTTTTTAGAAGAAATTCTTCTTTTATTCAAGGTTTTTACCTTTCCTTTCTTTGAGCTCTTCTCAAAATTTTCTTTAAAGGAGTTCTCTCTGTCTTGATCTTTTTTTCTGTTGGGGTCTAGGGGTCTTTATATAGTGCCCATAGATTTGTTAAGTTTGTTAAAGAGATTATTCTCTGAGTGATTTGGGGAATTTTCCCCACCGTTGGATCTTTGATCCAAGGGCTTCTGTTTTACAGAAGACAATTTTCTTGTTTTAACAAGAACAGAAGGATCTTTCAGAATTTTAATTCTGTTTGGCGCAAACGCACCAGCGCTTGACACGTGTCGCGTAGTGTACAGCGCAGCGCTGCCACGTGTCGCGCAGCGCAGAGCGCAGCGCGACCGCGCTGGCGCAACCGCGCTGCCACGTGTCGCTGGCGCAGAGCGCAGCGCGACTTCGCTGGCGCAACCGCGCTGCCACGTGGCGCGCAGCGCAGAGCGCAAGTCAGCTGAAGTGTTGCTTCTTTAATTTTTTAATTTTCATTTTAATTTTCAGAACAGAGCCTTACTCTGATTGGGGGAAAGATAAGCGTTGCTTCGTCTCCTGCCTTGGAATTTGAACAGAGCTTTGCTCTGATTGGGGTAAACACCCATGGTTGACACGTGGCGCACAGCGCGCCTAGCGCTAGCACACACATGGTGCACTGCCTAGGGCGTAGCGCATCCGTGTTTGACACGTGGCGCGCAGCGCGCCTAGCGCTGGATCTGAAGCGTTGCTTCAATTTTTGAATATTGAATTTCAAAACAGTGTTTTGCTCTGATTGGGGGAAACAAATGCCCACCCACTGTTGCGCTCACATGGCCCACATGTGAGTGCAACGGTGGTGACATCTGCTCTCTTGGATCAACTCAGAAGTTGAAGAAGCGTTTCAATGCTTATAAATAGGACCTTTGGTCCCTTAGATTATTTTCATCTTCTTCTTTGAGAGCTTTTATTCAGAGTATAGCTCTTTTGTTTCAGAACTTTTCAAGAGTAAAAACTCTGTTAAAATTTTAGGTAAAATTTAAATCTTTTAATAAATTAGGATCTTACCCATTAATAGGGCCTCGCTCTTTATAGATCTTAGATCTAAAGAAAATCCATTTAGGGTTTCATTAACAGAGCTTTGCTCTCTTGAACCCATAGATCTAAAGAGATCTTGTTTTGGGGTTTCTTAGCCCATGAACAGAGCTCTGCTCTTTTGATAACATGTAGATTTTTTTAATCTCTTGTGAAGAACTCTTACGAGTTTATTCATGGATCTTGAATATCCCAGAATTTTAATTCATAAAAAAAAATTGATTTTAATTTTCTTTTTCTGATGGGTATCTCCCATTATCTTTACAGAGCCAGGCTCTTGAGGAATTTTTATTCCTTCATGATCAGAGTTTGACAAGTGTCACTCTGTCATAAAGCATTACTCTCGAGGAGTTTAACTCCTTGACCCGAAGGGTCGCTCATTAAATGAGATTCCTTTTTTAGGATTTCTCACAAATTCGAATTTATTAGGTGTCATAATTAGAATTTGTTTTCTCCATGTGGATATCAAGAGTCGTTTAAATTCCGTATCTGTTTTAATAAGCTTTTCTAATCAGCCTGTCTACTAACTCACTAATTTTCTTTTTCAGACGTTATGGCTGCTCATTTGTATGATCTTGATGAAATTATCTCTTACGGAGACATCCGCTCACTCGGCCGTTCTCAAAACCGAGAATTCACAAACGCCCAATGTGCCAAAATCATGGGTCGCTTTGGTGCATACAATGGTCGACTGCTTCCTCGACGTTCCTCTCTCTTGAAGCTTATCGTGTGAGCGATCTGGGGAGCACTTCCTCTATTCTGTGCCGGCATGCAGCTTAAGGCATTAGATGATGCAGAAGACAAGGTGCACTCGGTGTATCTGATGGGCCTAATCTCAAAGAAAAGGCGGGACAATCTTGTCGATCTTCTGTATCAGGCTTTTCAACAGGCGGCAATACTTGCTGCCTATCGGAGGGTGGAGAATATCAGTGGGGATCCCGACGCTTGTGATTGCGAAAGAAAGCATACTAGGATGGTTCGAAAGGCCTGGAATATTTTAGATGACCTTACTTTTGAGTTTCTCAATCCATGCCCTGGATTTGATGTCGTGCCTTTATAAACATTCCAGTTATTTTTTTTATTTGTTGTTTTTCTCAATGAGGCATTTTCTGGAGTATAATGGCAAGATTTTTCATTCCTATGTGCTTATTTTATATATCAAACTTTTTTCGCACATGCATGAATGGGTATGTCTTGAATGCTTGACTGAATGTGAATAAATTGTTCTCCTCATTGTCGCTTTCTTCTCTTTGCTGTGTTGTTGGTATGTTACTCTGGCAAGTGTGGCCTGTAGATGATAGAGTGAGCATCTTGTTTTGGCTTCTTCGAGGGATAGTGATGGCTTAGAAAGTAGGTTTAGATCTGCTGCCTAAGACTTTTCAACTTCATGAGCCGTGAGGGTCTCATGAAGACTTTTCTCTCTACGAGTCGAGAGGATCACGTAGGTGTATTTTCTCCTTAGAAATCATGAGGATTCCTAAGTGTGTTTTTCCTTATAAGTCGTAAGGATCTTATAAGAGAGTTTTCTTCCTTACGAATCGAGAGGACCCGTAAGTGTTTAATGAGATTGACATTATCCGCATTTCACGGCGTCAGAAGTTGTTCCGGGCGTTTTCCACGGGGTCAAGGTTAACTTTGGCCGTGTTCCACGGAGTCGTTGGATGACGTATTTCCGCACGGGGTTGTTTCCCCCAATTAGAGCAAAGCTCTGCTGGAAATTCAAAATTCAAATTTTGAAGCAACGCTTTAAATCCCGGGCGCAACGCGCCACGTGTCAGGCGCAGATACATCAGCGCAGCGCCCAAGGCAACGCACCCAATCAGAGCAAAGCTCTATTTTAAGTAAAATTAAAGGAAGCAACGCTTTAGTTGCGCAAGCGCTGCGCTGCGCGACACGTGTCAGCGCAGATGCGCTAGCATAGTTGCGCTGCGCTTTGCGCTGCGCGACACGTGTCAGCGCAGATGCGCTAGCGCAGTTGCGCTGCACTGTGCGCTGCTTGACACGTATCACGCACTGAGGCGTTTGCGCCAAACAGAATTAAGATTTCAAAGAAATCTTTCTGTTCTTGTTAAAACAAGAAGATTTTCTTCTGTAAAACAGAAGCCCTTGGATCAAAAATCCAACGGTGAGGAAAATTCCCCAAATCACTCAGAGAAAGATCTCTTTAACAAATTCATGGGCACTATATAAAGGTCCCTAGACCTCAATTCAAAGGCATGAACATTCTTGGAAAATCAAGAGCTTCAAACAGAGAGAACTCTGAAAAAGTTTCAAGAAAAAGGTAAAAATCTTCACAAAATAGAAGAAATTTCTTCCAATAGATCATTGATCTAAAAACAAGATCTATGATCTTCACATAATAAACAGTGCTTTGCACTTCTTATGAACCACTGGTTCTTTAAAACAAGAAAAATAAAATAAAGGATAGTGCTTTGCACTTTTTATGAACCTTTGGTTCTTGAAATAAAAAGAAAAACTTGTTTTTTTTTTCTTTGATCTAAATTAGATCAAGGAAACGAATAGTGCTTTGCACTTCTTGTATGAACCATTGGTTCCTGAATCTAAAAGATTCTTAAATCATAGTGCCTTGCACTTGCAAACTGCGTTGTTGCGCTCTTGGATTGACGAAGGGGAATCTGACGAAGTCTGCTACATCGGCCGCATCCGTCTAAACCTCCGATTCGTAGTGCCATAAATCAACTTGGCATCTTCGGAGAGGTGGACGGATAAAACCAAATAGCATCTGCCCCGAATTCCAGCGTCAGGACCTCGCGGTCTTGTGCGCCGCCGTTCGGAGGGGAACAGATTCTGGCACGCCCGGTGGGACCTTTTCCTCTTTCCACTCCACACTTCGTGTGTCGTCTTCGCGAACCAATCACGGTTTGTTAATGGTTGCCTTCGGATTTTAAGTTACTAAGATTTGGTCTTTTGCCTGGCGCAGAACTCAAGCATCAATGGCCTCTAACTGCACCAACTGCTCGAAGTGCCACTGCAACGGATGCTCCACCTCACCTGGAAGTGTAGCATATGGGCCCCAAGCGACCTCCTTCCTCGCTTTGCCGGTAGAACAGGTGACCCAGGCCACCACCGGCCTGTTTTTCGGGACCATGATCCCACCTACAAGCTTCTCTATGCCAATACCTGCACCGGAAGTGAACAGGAAGTCGGTCTTCGACCGGCTCACTGCTACGACGACCCCTGTCAACGGGTCGTCCACTACCAAACCAACAGCCTCTGTTTTCGCCAGGCTGGATCAGAACTCTAATTTGGCTGTTCTAAGGAAGGCAATAACTGCTGCTCCAGAAGTCGTCAAGGCGGCTTCCCCTGTCAAAGAGCCAGTCTTTTCAAGACTGACGATTCCTGCTCCTTCCCCTGCTCGAGGATCTGTCTTCGACAGGTTGAATATCATCCCTCAAAAGACAACTTCAGTCTTTAAGAGGTTAACACTGGCGGTGCCTCATTCAGACAGGGGGCAAAAAGAAACCATCTCTATCTCCGAGCCAGTCCCAACGGCTCGTCGTGCTCGACGTCGCCATTGGCGACGAGTAAGGAAGGCAGGGGGCAACTCCCCCTCAGGGCTAACTCCACCGGCTCCAGTGGTGGAAGTCAACGCTGTTGTTCCAACTGGGAACAACTTTGAACTGCTGAGGAGGGTACACAAGAATTCTCCAACCGCTACATTGAAAAGATCTCCTCCGTCCGCGGAGGGAGTTCCGAAAACAAAACAAGAACAACCCCCTCAACGGCTGTCCTCAAGAATTTATATAGTTTGGCGGAGGGTTCAAGACTCCGTGATCGACCCAGATCGCTCTCGTCAATAGAAAAGAGCGAAGGTACAAGAAGAAAAGGACCTTCTGATCAAACAGGAAAGGACGACAGTCACCAGGGTGCCCATTGCAATGGCCCCTTCAACTTCAATGGCTCACAAAAGAAGGAGGCCGGAGAAAAACCCCACGCCGGCGACAAATATCAAAGGTGGTGAACCCAAACGCCCTAAGTCAGGGGGCATTGTAGTTCACACCGTCTCTGTGGCGTCTGGTAAAGAGGACAGTCGCATATCTACGAGTCATCGACCGCTTACGTGATCAGTGACCAAGGCGCAGGAGCAGCAGCAAAGCTCCAAGAGATGATGAACGCTATGGCCGCACTTACAGGGCCAAAAGAAAACCCTGAAACGTCCTCGGATGAACGCCAGGAGGAAGAAACCGACGCCGAATTCCTTCGTCGAATATTGGAGAAGAAGGACAAAGAGGCTGCTGAACAAGCAGCCAACATACAGCGTATGGGCCTCCTCTTCCAAGACATGGTAGGGATGATGATACAATAAGATCCTCCGGCTGAAGAGACCCCGATCGTCCTTGGAGACGATAGGGGAGAGACATCAAATCCTCCGCCAGCTCTGTCAACGGCTAAAGAGGATACAATCTCTAAAGCTGATTTGGACGAGTATATAGCCAGCAAATACGGGCTCATCATGCGACTGAAGCAGCCGGCCAGGTCGTAAAAACGGGGCGGCCATATCCAAGTTAGTACGACCAAATCAAGTACCCGCCGGGTTACACAATTCCCAAGTTCCATGTCTATAAGGGGATGGGCAATCCTCACCAGCATGTTGCCTAGTTCAGGGCACTCTGCGGCAACACCGGCGGTGATGACAAGCTTTTGCTTCGCCAGTTCGTTGGAAGTTTATCAGATACGGCGTTCGAGTGGTACTCTGAGCTCCTGAACGACTCTATCAAAACCTTCGCGGAGATGGAGCTGTTGTTTACTCAGCGTTTTGCAAGCGCCAGTGAACGCACCCCGATGACGGCACTGATTAATGCCAGTGTAAAGCCAGGTGAGACGTGGGTTCAATATGCTATACGGTGGCGGAACTTATGGTCGAAGTGCGAGCAGCGCATTGAAGAAGCTCCCGCGGTGGGTATGTTTGTGGGAACCCTTGATCCGCAAGCAACCATCTCGCAATTTATGATGTTTTTCAAGCCGACTACCTTCCAGGCCTTGATTGACAAGCTAGCGCAAATGGACCAGATGGGCCATAAACTCCCTCTTCCAAAGCCGGACTCCCGAAATGACAAAGGGAAGGGAAAAGCGATCGTTGTCGCAAATGCTCAACAACAACCGAGCGACTCGAAGCCAGTTGTTCGGCAAAATAACATGCGCCCGTACGTGGCCCTTGAGGAGAGGATGGGACGTTCTTACTCGTTTCCCCGGGATAAAACAAAAAGGTTATTCGAGCCGGCGTTGCGCAACCGACTCATAAATCTGCCGGATCCAAAACGTCCGTTGCAACCAAGCGATGTCAACGAGCCCAACTACTGTCCTTATCATCGAGTACTGGGCCATCCGATTGAAGATTGCTACGTTTTCAAAAATTGGCTTGAAAACCAGTACCGACAGGGCAAATTCGCGTTATCTGACAAATGGAAGGTGAATCCCCCGCAGCCCCACACCTCTAAGGGAACGAATACGCCGGGGGCAACATGCTCCGTCGTTGAAGAAGCTCCTTGGGAGGTTGTATTATCAGCCAAGACAAAAAGGATGCTAAACGATCTTCAGACATGTCCAGCTATCAAATGGAAGAACCCGTTGGAACCGCAGGTCATTGAGGGGATGTTGAAGCCACGTACAACTCCAAAAACCGATGGTGGTGGCTCAAGCACTCGCAACCAGCCATCAAAATCTTTGAAAAAGAAGAAAAAGAAATCAAAAAAGCCCGTGAAGCCTGGCGACAAGCGCTCGGACTTGCAAAAACAAATCGACGCATTGGAGGAATACAACCAAAAAGCACGGACTCCCATTACACTCCAAGAGTTCCTCAATTATGTCCTTCAAGAGGAAGATGAAGGAGAAAGTTCATCTGATGAATCTGAAGAATGCGTGGCGAGCAGTCAGGTGATTTCCCATTCGTTCACGAACGATGAGGAGACTTCTTATACTGAAACGCTGAGGGCAGATACCGAATCAAAAATTCTGGGGCAATCAGATGAAGTAATTGACGCATTCCTTAACGAAGCTCGATTGAAGAGTAAAGCTGATCGGGAACGCGAGACGGCTATATTTGAAAGGGCCAAGCGCCAGCGACTTGATGAAAGAGCTAAGACGATCCCGCTGGAGCAAAACACCTCCACTACCGACAAAAACTAATTCAAGATGAGGAAAAGGTTTGCTAAGGCCATATCAATGGGCATGAAGCTACCATCGTCTGAAGGAAGCATCACCGGTGAAATAGAAATGCACCCCTCATATTGCTTATATCATCAGAAAGTTTCTCACCCCACCCAAGAGTGCAAAGCTTTCGATAAATGGTGGCAAGGATACGTTGCTCATCGGCAACGCTTTAAGCGGGAAAAGCTTAAAACTCGTCGGGAGCAAAGAAATACGACCGAAGGGCTTAAAAGAACTACCGGCGATTGTCGCATGGTTAACACCGGCGGGTCACAAGTGCCCACATTCGGGAGCGATTCTGATGAGGAGCTAGAACTTGCCTCTCTCTTTAAAGAGTCTACTTCGGGAAAAGAAGAAGAGCCGAAGGTCTGCGAAAATATCCGGCTACGTAATCGCACGCTGCCCGAAAAGAACCTTGGGCGTTTCCAAGCTTTCCTGGCCGAGGAAAAGATGAAGGATGAATTGGAGGAAGTGCACACGGCCGATGTCACTTTCGGCGACGAGGACCTTCTCCCTGGGACGTGCGAACACAATCGCCCCCTCTATGTCTCAGGATACTGCCACGATATAAAGATAGGCAAAATCCTGATCGACAATGGATCCTCCGTTAATCTCCTCAACGTGCGGGTGTTAAAAGAAATCTGCATGAGCGTCCAGCACCTTGCTCGGGACAAGATCACCATCTCCGCGTTCGACTCCCAGTCATCAAGAACTCTTGGGTCTGTAATATTGACGCTACGCTTCGGGCTACTCGTCACGGACATTAAGTTCCACGTCATAGACTCCAAGACATGCTACAACGCTTTGCTCGGCCGACCATGGTTACACGAGTACAACATCATCCCTTCTACGCAACATCAGTGTATGAAGTATTTTAAGGATGGTTTCGAGTATACCGTGATGGGAGAACTAAACCCGTTCTCTGTGAACGAGGTCCGCAAATATGAAGATGCCAAATACTTCTTACCGGATTTCGAAGACACGGAGAAGTGTCACAAGCCGGAGAATAAAGCTAACGCCACCATCCCTGTCTTCGGCAGTGATACTGAGGAGGAAGAGGAGATAGTCTATTCGGGTCCATCCCAACACAACAAGCCAGAGCCGTCTGCTCCTACGTTGATCTTTAGTAGTGACTCGGAAGATGAGATCCATGCTGTATTCTCTGCTCGACCTTCAATACGAACGTCCGCTGACGAAGAGCAGAGTCTACAAGTCGCCATAGTGCCGCTTAAACACCATAAAGAACTGGATGCACTTAATATTTACAATGTAGAAGAGCTGCAAACGTTCTATATCCCTCCCAGGCGAGAAAGCGAAAAAGCAATTCTATTCTACCGCTCTGAAGAAACCAAGGTGGAAAAAGAAATCTGGCATGGCGCGGATCCTACGCTCGACAGGATTCAACCTATCCGTCTTCCCAGATACTATACAGAAGGTCTGAAAAAGCTACTGAAACGCCAAGGGATATCCTTCAAGCAGACCGTTCGAAAAACCAAGTTCTATGACAAAGTCTGGAACGTTCCCGGGACTCAACGCAAACTGCCTAATGGGAGAATGGAGACAAAAGGGCTTGGATACGTCCAGTCAAAGAAACGAGAGCTACTAAACAGATGCTATGTCATGTATGACTTCGATGAAGAAGCGGATGCTCAATGGGAGGACGCTAATCCTGAGACAGTAAAAGTTCCAGATGCAAAAGTGCCCAGTCCGTCGTTCGAAGAACAAATGGACAAGCTTATAAAGGAAGCGGGTCAAAAAGTCCGGGACTATCATAACCGCGAAATGGTCATCTACGAGAAAGCCAAAACGCAACGCCTTCTCCAACAGGCCGTGAAAGATGAAAATGCCGCTCCTTGTCAACCTGTCATAAAGAAGGCTTGACGCAAAAGCAGAAATAAGTCGAAAGGCCAAAAAGGCGCTCAACAGCAATGAAGCGGGGCTAAGAGGCCATGCGAGCGAAAATCGAGCGGTTCCAATCTATCCCTCATGAGAAAAATGAGTCGAGCATACTCTTTTCCTCGGGACAAGACGAAGAAAATACTTGACCTCGCTTTAAAACATCAGATGCTTACACTGCCGGAGTCCAAAAACCCCGAACAAGCTGGCGAAGTCTCTGACCCAAACTATTGCGCTTACCATCGAGTAATAGGGCATCCTCTTGAAGATTGCTTCACCTTCAAGAATTGGGTTGAAGATCAGTATCAGCTTGGCAAATTCACTCTGTCTGACAACTGGAGGGTAGCGCCGCCACAGAAGCACGAACCCAAGGCCACGAAAGAAGAACCAGTTCCGCATTGGGATTGGAAGCGAATCCGTACTTGTCACGTGATAACGATATCAAAAGAAGAGCCCGAGAACATGGATGACCTCCCCTGGTGCTTCGAAAACAGCAACGACGAGGTAATCTCAGAATTTTCACCAGCGCCAAAAGAGCTAGAAGATGGAATTCATACCACTGCAGATAACCTTAAGAAAATTGAGTTGGGAACGGCGAATGACCCGCGACCGACATTCATCAGCGAGCTGCTATCTGAAGAAAGGGTGGCTACGTTAAAGGACGTGCTTCTACAGCATAGGGATTGCTTCGCATGGAATTATTCCGAAATGCCGGGACTAGATCCAGAAATTGCTGTGCACAGATTGGCGACATCTCCGGACGTCAATCCAGTCAAACAGGCGCCGAGAAGAATGCGGCTCGAGCTTGAGATGAGTATCAATGCCGAGGTCAGGAAGTTAATCGACTCTGGCTTCATCCAGGAAGTTCAATACCCTGAATGGATCGCCAACATCGTCCCGGTGATGACGAAAAATGGGACAGTGCGCATATGCGTGGATTTCCGGGATCTCAATAAAGCCTGCCCAAAGGACGATTTCCCAGTGCCAGTCACCGAACTGATGATAGACAACACGTCCACTCATGAGGTTTTCTCCTTCATGGACGACTCGTCAGGATATAATCAGATAAAAATGCATCCAGAAGACCAGAAGCACACCGCCTTCAGGACTCCTCTGGGTATATTCTACTACAAGGTGATGCCCTTTGGTTTAAAGAATGCCGGTGCCACCTACCAAAGGGCCATGACGAAGATCTTCGATGACCTTATACACGAAATCATCGAATGCTATATCGACGACCTCGTAGTTAAAAGCAAATCATACGAGGAACATCTCGAACATCTGAAGACTGTATTTCAACGCCTTCGGCAATACAACTTGAAGATGAACCCTCTTAAGTGTGCGTTCGGGGTTTCCTCGGGTAAATTCCTAGGATTTATCGTCCGACATCGAGGTATCGAATTAGATCCGTCAAAGATCAAGGCGATCATGGAAATGCCTCCGCCAAGGACCCTCAAACAGCTGCGGTCTCTCCAAGGGAAGCTCGCGTATGTACGGCGATTTATAGCCAACCTTTCCGGAAAGTGCCGTCCCTATAGCCATCTGATGAAGAAGGGAACCCCGTTCGTTTGGGACCAAAGATGCCAAAGTGCGCTAGACGAGATCAAACAATACTTGCAAAACCCGCCAGTGCTCGCTGCTCCGGTCAAGGGAAAGCCTCTCATTCTTTATACAACTGCCCTCGAAGGTTCCTTAGGCGCACTATGGGCACAAGAGAACGATCAAGGGAAGGAAAGAGCACTCTACTACTTAATTTGAGTTCTGCTGGGGGCAGAAAGCAACTACTCCCCCATTGAAAAACATTGCCTGGCGTTGATCTTCACGATAACAAAGCTTAGACACTATGCGTTGGCGCATGAAGTCCGTCTTATTTCAAAGGTGGATCCCCTTAAATATTTGATGTCGAAGGCTATATTGACAGGACGACTTGATAAATGGGCACTGCTCTTGATGGGGTTCTCAATAACCTATCAGCCTCTCAAGGCAGTGAAAGGCCAGGCCATCGCCGACTTCCTTGCTGAGCACCCGATACCTGCCGATTCTCTTTTGAATTGCGATCTTCCAGACGAACATGCGTTTGATGCGATCGATGGTAATGATACCCAATGGGAGCTTTATTTCGATGGAGCATCTTCCGTAAAGAAGCGCAAACAAAGTACCCCTATAATCAAATCAGGGGTAGGCCTTATCTTCATGACTCCACAAGGAGGTATAATGCGCTTCGCTTTCTCCTTAACAGAGCCGAGGACAAACAATGAAGCTGAATACGAAGCTTTGATAGCAGGCCTCGAGATCGCCATCGACATGGGAATTGAAGACCTCCTCATATACGGGGATTCTCAACTGGTCGTTAGTAAAGTAAACGGCGACTACCAAATGTACAAGGCAGAGCTGGTGAAGTACGGCGAAAAAGTATAAAAATTGTTGACCCAAATTCCCTCCTATACTTTGGAGAACATACCGCGCGCAGAAAACAGCAAAGCATACGCGTTGGCCAAACTTGCTAAAGAACTGGCTGACGAGAAACTCGATGACGTTAGAATCGTGGTACAAAGCCGTTGGGTGCTTGCCCCAGCAGAAATATCTCTGGAATCATCCGAAGAAAAAGGAGCAACTGAACAGACGACCTTGCAAATAGAAGACCGGGAAAAGGCTGAAGATTGGAGAGAAGTCTTCATAGACTACTTTAAGTCCCACCGAATGCCTGAAGAGGCATCCACAAGACATCAGCTCATAAAACGAGCTCTGTCTTTCGCCTTCGTCAATGATACTCTGTACAAGAGGTCATTTGATTCTCTGTGGCTGAGATGCTTAGGACCCGACGAAGCGAAAATGGTCGTCCAGGAAGTTCATGACGGAATTTGTGGTTCTCATCAAGCAGGCCCGAAGATGAAGCTAAAAATTAAACGGATGGGTTACTACTGGCCCACGATGATCCAAGACTGCCTTGAGTATGCGAAGCAGTGCCACCCATGTCAAATTCATGGGGACTTCATCCACCAGCATCCAAATCCATTACATCCAACGGTGGCTAGCTGGCCGTTCGAAATGTGGGGAACTGATATAGTCGGCCCCATCGAACCAGCATCGTCCAGGGGACATCATTTCATCCTGGCGATGACTGATTACTTCTCCAAATGGGCGGAGGCAGTACCGCTGAGGGAAGTGAAGACGGAGAATATCCTCCACTTCTTCAAGACGCACGTCATATATCGGTTTGGAACTCCATGACGAATCATCTCCGATAACGGGCCAGCTTACAGAACCCACAAGATCAGTCGCTTCGCGCAACAGCACAATATAGACTGGAGATATTCCTCGGTTTATAATCCGCGAGCTAACGGTCTAGCTGAGGCCTTCAACAAGACCTTGACGAAGATCATGAAAAAAACAGTGTCACGAAATAAGTAAGACTGGCACGAAAGACTGCAAGAAGCTCTCTGGGCGTATCGAACTACGTTTAAGACGGCCACAAACACAACGCCATACGCGTTGGTATTCGGTACAGAAGCAGTACTCCCCCTCGAGATAGAATTACCCTCTCTACGAGTGGCAGTCCACTACGAGTTGACGAACGAAGAAAATGCTCAGCTTCGGCTTGAGGAGCTTGATGCCCTCGATGAGACCCGGCTCATAGCGCAGCAAAATCTGGAAGCCTACAAAGCAAAGATGACGCGCTCATATGAAAGATTGACCCGACCGAGGACATTCCGTCAAGGCGAACTTATGCTAGTGGTCAAAAGGCCTATGATTCCCAATCGCGCCAAGCGAGGAAAGTTTGAGCCAAACTATGAGGGCCCGTACATCATAGACAAGGTCTACCAGGGTGGGGCCTATCTACTCATGGACATGCACGGTGAAAGGCCTTTCAGGCCAATAAACGGTCGCTTCCTAAAGAAATACTATGCTTAATGAGCCATAGCCTAGGTCAATGGTAAATGACGATGACTATGTCGCTCTCTATAAGCAGTAGCCGGTCTTCTCCATGACGGACCGAAACGTCCTTAAACTAACGAAGGACCGAAACGTCTTTAAACTACTGTTGCAGCATCCTTAGGCTGACGAGATGAATAAAATAAATAAATAAATAAAAAATATATATAAAAACGGTATGTCCACAAGCAAAAAGGGCACGGATGAAAACCCAAAAGGGCTCCGTGAGTAAAAACAGCAGGGCTACCGGCGAGTGTTCGTGAAAACTCGAAAGGGCGCGACCTCGTAAAAAAAAGAGAAGAAGAAAATAAATAAAAATATATATATAAAACAAAAACGGTATGTCCATAAGCAAAATGGGCACGGATGAAAACCCGAAAGGGCTCCGTGAGTAAAAACAGCAGGACTACCGGCGAGTGTTTTTGAAAACCCGAAAGGGCGCAACCTCGTTAAAAGGACACTACAGGGTCCTATCGACCTTGTAAGGAAAAACCACCTGCGTGAGATCCTTACGACTCACAAAGGAGCAACACACTTAGGGATCCCCACGATTCCTAAGGAGGAAATACACTTGCGAGATCCTCACGACTCATAAGGAGAACTCTCTTATGGGACCCTCACGGCTCATAGGATTTGAAAGTCTTAAGTTACAGAGACCTAAACCTATGCTTAAGCAATCCCCACAATTTCCGATATTGCCTTACAAGTAGTTCAATACTGGCCCTTGTATACAATCCACGGGCGCGAATAAACATTTTCCTAACCAAGTCCCATCCGAGACTAGGGATGTGTTCGCATGGTGAACAACCCTTGTAAATCCTCTCGATTTACAAAGAGAAAACCCGCGTGAGATCCTTACGACTCACAAGGGAGCAACACACTTAGGGATCCCCACGATTCCTAAGGAGAAAATACACCTACAAGATCCTCACGACTTGTAGGGAGAAATACCTTTGTGAGACCCTTACGGCTCATGAAGTTAAAAGCCTTAGTCGACAGCGCCTTAACCCTGTTCGCTAAGCCACCATTGTTCGACATCTACGGAAGCAAATGATGATTCTCTCCTGGCAATATCCGAGTTGTAGCGGTGCTGATGCCGAAATCGGTGTCTAATTTCGGGTTTACGGTGAGAAACCGGTAGGCCACACATGCATACGAAATAGCCGAAATGATAGGGCAACTTGCAATAAAAAGCAGCAAGTAAAAATTTATGCATGCAAAATAGTCGAAATGATTGGGCAACTCGCAATAAAAAAAACAGAGAGTAAAAATGAAATAAACAGCCGAAATGATTGGGCACCGCGAAAAATAGCCGAAATGATTGGGCAATCGCGACCTTCACGATATAAATGCTGAAATGATAGAGCATCGCGGAAATAAAACAAAAAAAAAGATGATAAAACTTTGGCCCTACAGTTAAGATCACATCGATCCCTGTATACAATCCAAGGGCGCAAACGAAGAGGGAACCATACTTTCCCTACAGGCTCCGCCAGAAAACGAAGCCAAATCTCGACGGTTCATCCCAACTCCGAAGAAACCAGTGTCTTCGGCAAATACCTCAACTCAGGGAAAAAAACAATCCTTGACGAGAGCCTCCTGATTCGCATTGACTCGCAGAGCAACTAGTGCCTCCGTGGGAAATTCTCGACTCGTTTCGACCCCAAGAAAACAAACAATCCTTGGCGCTAGGGAAACAAATAATCCTTAGCAAATACCTCAACTCAGGGAAACAAACAATCCTTGACGAGAGCCTCCTGATTCACGTCGACTCGCAGAGCAACCAGTGCCTCCGTGGGAAATTCTTGACTCGTTTCGACCCCAAGGAAACAAACAATCCTTGGCGCTAGGGAAACAAATAATCCTTAGCAAATACCTCAACTCAGGGAAACAAACAATCCTTGACGAGAGCCTCCTGATTCGCGTCGACTCGCAGAGCAACCAGTGCCTCCGTGAGAAATTCTCGATCCGTTTCAACACCAGGGAAACAAATAATCCTTGGCGCTAGGGAAACAAATAATCCTTAGCAAATACCTCAACTCAGGGAAACAAACAATCCTTGACGAGAGCCTCCTGATCCGCGTCGACTCGCAGAGCAACCAGTGCCTCCGTAGAAAATTCTCGACTCGTTTCAACTCCAAGGAAACAAATAATCCTTGGCGCTAGGGAAACAAATAATCCTTAGCAAATACCTCGACTTAGGGAAACAAACAATCCTTGATGAGAGCCTCCTGATCCGCGTCGACTCGCAGAGCAACCAGTGCCTCCGTGGGAAATTCTCGACTCGTTTCAACCCCAGGAAAACAAATAATCCTTGGCGCTAGGGAAACAAATAATCCTTAGCAAATACCTCAACTCAGGGAACAAACAATCCTTGACGAGAGCCTCCTGATCCGCGTCGACTCGTAGAGCAACCAGTGCCTCTGTGGGAAATTCTCGACTCGTTTCAACACCAGGGAAACAAATAATCCTTGGCGCTAGGGAAAAAAATAATCCTTAGCAAATACCTCAACTCAGGGAAACAAATAATCCTTGACGAGAGCCTCCTGATTCGCGTCGGCTCGCAGAGAAACCAGTGTCTCCGAGGGAAAATTCCCGATTCGTCTCAACTTGCAAGATGAAGCCTCAGGCAGCAGGGACTAAAAAACTTGCTTCCTGAACAATGGGACCCTGCAAGTCAATCTAAAACGGTCTCTTGCATACTATTCATGGGTCTCATTCTCCAAAGTCGAGTTTCGACAAGGAGGGAAACAACCGCTTACGAGTCCTCTCGACTCGTAAGAGGGAAAAAATTTCTTACAGGATCCTTACGACCTATAAGAGAAAACACACTTAGGAATCCTCACGGCTCCTAAGGAGAAAAATACACCTACAAGATTGTCACGCCCCGCTTCCCAGTGTACGGCGAAGTGGACGTGACGAGGCCCGCTACGTATATACTCAGAAGTATATACGCTAAGCGTAACTAAGCAATATAAAGTAAATCACAAGAGACGAATAATATGGAAATAACAGCAACCTTTATTAATAACATTCTTTTTTACAATGCAGGAAAAGGAAAATACAACTGGAATGAAAAAAGTACAATTATCTAGAGCTCTGGGTCTGCCTGGAATTGCTCCAAATCTTCACCGGTGGGCTTGATCTCAACTTGGTCCAACGCACCTGACGACATTCAAAGAAGAAAGAGATAGAATGTCGTCAGCGAACAGGTCGCTCGGTAAGTCCCAAAAGAATAAGAAGAATGAGAATGATAGAGTAACAGTATTTTCTAAAGTATTATAATGTTGAATATTATGGAAAATTGTGTAACGCTGTTGTTTGTAGCTTGGTACAGAAGGATGCCAGTGTATACGAGGGGGATCTCTATATGCTAGAGATCAGGGCAAATGGAAAGTACAAGGAACCGTTATGCCACGGTACAACAGCAACAGGATTCAGGTTAGGTGTCTTAATCTGACCACCTCGTGCCACCTTTAACATCTTCCGTACCAATCTACCCCTTAAACCCCGTAATGTTTTAACAGTATTGTAGTATTGGAATATGTAAGTTGGTTGACTGACCAAAACCATGATATCAGTAGACATGTTGCAACTGTATAATCAGGTAAATGGAATATCAGGATAATGGATGAATATCCATTGTTTGATTCACTCAAAAAGGAATATATTGTTAACTGGGTTCATGGATTCATGTATTCAAATTGTATTGGAATATAAAAGCATATAGATTGACTTGAATCATATTCGAGTCAAGAATAGTCAGACTCTAACCTGAGTCAGACTAAAAGAAAAGAATTTGAAGTTCAATATTAGCTAGGGGCCTTATTGTAATTTGTGAAACTTGAGGGGGTTTTATGTAAAAATACTTTTGTATAGTTTTCAAAATACACCTCAAGTATTTAATATTCGTCTTTAATTGTTATAATGAATATGAATTTTATTTGTGTTATTCTAGTGAATATATCCTAATAAAAGTATTATTTGTTTTATCTGAAGTTCATGGTATTTTAGTGTAACTTTTAATCTTGTAATTTTTAGAAAAATGTGGAAACTTTATATTAGGATAAAATAGGTGTTAAAATGATAATTATATATATATTAACACATGAATAATTTTTAAATGAGTATTTTATCTTTAAAAATCTCATTTTCCTTAAATATCGTATTTTAAACCTTTCGAGACCGAATGCTCCTTGCGGAGGTCTGAATCTCGCACTACTAGCCTGCGGGTGCACGATGAACCGTACTTTCCCTAACAGGTTCCCTAAAAGTGGGTTGTAGCGGCGCTTTTCTTAGGTTTATAAATACTTTTCATTTGGGAAAACGGTTTTATTAATATAGGGTATTTATTTGCAAAAAGTATAGTTTTCCGTATTTTTAGTTATTAGGGTTTCCTAAACCAACTAGCCGATTTCTAAGGTCTAAACGATGAGTCATTAGAAGCCTCAAATCGCCTCTTCACCATCAATTGCGGCCAGGTAAGTACAAGTGGGGAGGGAGGGATCCGCTCACGAATCGTGAAACGGGCCTTTTAAAGTTACCCAAGCTCACTTGCCTAGCCTAGACACCACAAGACAGTTTAGATAAAAGATCGATGTCCATGACCAATCGTGTTTTCATTTTATTAAAATATTTTATCTAAAAAGTTTACAACTTAAAGCTTTAAATAAAAGTTATAAAGATTATGGTATTTTAGTGAAAAAGTCCTGTAATTCCGTATTCTGTATTTTGACATTTATCAATTAGGGTTATATTGAGTGTGTGTAGGGGTAGGTCATTACCCCGTGACTTATATTAAGTTTTGGTGAAGTTTAAAGGTAAAACATGCTATGTTAAACTTAAAGGTATTATAGCGCAAGAATACGGTATTCGGAAACGTTATCATTTTATGTGTGAAATTTCATTCAAAGTGGGTTCTACAAGTTTAGTGATCAAGATAAACCTATTTAGGAGTGAGGGAATTAATTAAACTAAGAAAAATGAACTTCATGGTATTTTTATGAAAAGAATACGGTTTTGCAAAGAAGTTATCATTTCATGTGAAAAAGTTTGATTAAATTGGTTTATGGGTGATTAATAGTCAACAAGCATATGGGTAGATAATATGTATTAGGTGACAAGTGGAAATTTAGAGAAAAACCGAATCGGAAATCGGTTTATCCGATTTCCGTCGGGTTCCAAAAAGTCGTATTTTTACATTACCGAAAAGAGAGATAGAAGAAGGTGGGACTTACGGTTTGGACAAGCTAAGGAAGCTAAGGGATGTGGTGATTGTCGATTCGTCGAAAACGTCGCGAAGGTTCTGATCCGGTCTCCGGAATCCGTCGTCGATTTCGGCAGCGCTTCGCTTCTCGCTCTTCGTACCGAGTTCTCGAGAATTTGAGAGAGTGGACTTAGAGTTGTGAGGGGAAAAGGTAGAGGATAGGGCTCTTTATATAGGGCTAGGCTAGGGTTAGGGTTTGGATTAAAAAATATTTTAAAAATATATAAAAAACATTAAAAATTCATTAAAAATCATTAAACCTAGGAGTAAAAGGGATTTATTGGCCAAATCAAAACCGATCCAGGTATAATAAGTGTGCAAGAGGGTTGACCAAGTCAAGAGCCAACTTTTCTCAGTTGGTGACTCGGCCGTCCGGCCAAGTCCGGCCGGCGGCGCCGGACCGAGTCGGCCGAGTCGCCGGCCGGCGGCGCCGAGTCGGGCCGAGTCAAGGGTCCAATGGCCGGGGGTTTTCCTGAGGAACAACTTGGTATTTTTACTTTTTTTTGTCCAATACATATTTTGGGAGTTATGGCCTTTTTACCGTTGACTTCCAAAAAAAAATAAAACAAAATAAATACAAAAATAATGTGGGGCATGGGATTTGAACTCCGGTGGCTTGGTTTAGCAGTGCAAGGTATTACCAATGAGCTACAAGCTTCTTCTTGTAATTATTGTAAGGAATTAGATACTTAAATTGTTTCCAGCAACATTAATACTCCAAGTATACACTATATTTAAAGCAAATTTTTGGTATACAAAATTGGAGTTGTTACAGAGATCCTCTCGATCCGTAGGGAGAAAAATCTCTACGAGACCCTCACGGCTCATAAAGTTGAAAAGTCTTAGACAGCAGATCTGAACCTGCGGCCTAAGCCATCGCTATTTCTTAAGAAAGTCAAGATGCGTGCTCTATTATCTATTGACCATGTTTACTAAGATGGCATGCTGATAATAAAAGAAAGAAAATGCGGAGAAATGACACAAGACATTACAGAAAATGTGTATCTTCTATTCATAAACTTGATTGAGTACAGGATACATTGTGCTAAAGAATAAAAAATATATATATACATTTTTTTATTTACAAGTACAAACGATACAAGGAGAGTTACTGAGAAGGAAGCGTCTTGCATAGCTCTAGCAATTGTTCGCGCACTTCCTTCCCCACTTTCTCCTGATCGGCCACCACTGCCAGCTCCGCCTCCACTTGGGCCCGTTACTGCAAGACAGATGCAAGCTGATCCCTGACGGCCTGATGAGAAGCTTCGCAGCCTGGGGTATCACGCTCGGCTACATCAAGCTTTCGCTTCAAGTTTAGCCCCTGGGAGATGCGCTCTAGGAGACCCTCAAAGATAGCCTTTACTTGGGCAGCATTCGCCTCAACCTCAGCACGCAGACGGGCCATCTCGCTCAAGGTCTCTCGACATTCCCGTAGCTTTAAGGCTGCTTCTTGTTCCAAGTAGCGGACGTAAGAGGCGCTTTCCTTGATCCATGTTGCTCTTTCATTGCTCGCGGCTAAGGTCTCGGAGGAGAGATGCATAGACTCCAACTGATGAAGGCGAGCCTCAATCTCCCGACAGTGATTAACCCAAGAGGCGACGATGCCCTCGTCATGGAAGTTGGCAAATATCACCAACATCGGGTTAACCGTCGTAGCGAAGTCCTCAGCGGGCGTAGGAGTCTCGACGTCGAGTTCCTCGATGTAGTCGCTCAACATGCGCAGACTATTCGCCGCACCTTTTGAGGACAGACGTCTCTGGGAAGGACCGCCCGGCATTGTAATATGAGACTCAAAAAGCGCCGAGACTGGAACGACAGCTGAAAAGACAAAGTGCGATTAGATGATGATTCAATAGATATGGAAAAAGTCATTGATAAGATACTTTACTATACCAGTTGAAGCAGGTGGCAAGGCCGGAAGGGCCGGTGGCGCGACCGATCTTTCTTCTCCCCCTTCGATTTGTAACACTACAGTCAGGACAAGAGAGAGTTAGAAATAATTCTATCACCGAAAAAGAAAGGTATCAGTCGGGGACTATACTCACCAGCACCGCCAGAGGGAGAAGTGAGTTCAGATGGGAAGGAGAAGTGTGGGAGCAACACTTGATATAGATGATCAAAGAGCACTCCTGAAAAGACATAACAGTGCGACTTTAGTACACAAATTATGCGTTTGAAAGATAAGGTTAATAAATTGCAAACCCATACCTTCCAACATCTTCGACGGTATGAGAGAGGGTTGAGAGGTGACCACCGCCAAGGCGGTCGTTGAAGGCGCTCCCTCGAGCAGTGGGGCATCAGCGCTGGCTGCACCTGCGTTACGAAAAAAGGTGAACTCATCAGAAAGGATTGTAAGGTAAAGAAAGACAGCAACTTGGGATTTACCTAATGAGCTTCCGGCTGAAACGGAGGCGACTCCCTCCTCCATTGACATGAGGCCACCGCCCGTGGCCCCATCACCCGACTCGATAGGGACCATTGTCGTGCTCGCAAGACCAGGAGACGGCGGAAGATCGTACACGGGGATGGCAATGATTGGAGCGTTGCCGGACTCTTGGGAGAGAGCGGCTAACTCTTCCCCAAGAGTCGTACCCACCTCACCCGCTACTTCTACGGGCTCCGTGGTCTCCATCGGCTCATCCGCCGTCACCACGAGATCGCCGGCCTCAAGCGCTTCGTCCGCCACCACCCTGGGCTCAGTTGTAATGATCATTTCATTTGCCTCCACTTCAGGTTCGGCATCAATGACCTTCTCGGCTGCAGGCCCCTCAACCTCCACCTCAGGCTCCAAAGCCTCAGCAACGTTGCCCACCGTCGGCTCGGGTTCGGTAGGTGCCGCCTCCTCTGCTTCCTTGGGTTCAACGGTCTCCGCCTCCCCCTCGGTCGGACTTTGCCCTGCAAGATAAAATATATAAGAACCGATGGCATTAAAATTCTTACAACAAAATCTCTGAGAGGAATATTACCTGAAGTGGATTTACCGTTTACGCTCCGAACCGCGCGCGCCACTTATCTGCGAGCAGTGGATAGGGCGACAGGGGCCTCTTCGAATGGAGTATCAGCACGAGGGGCGGTGCTGGGGCCCACTCCCATAGCCAAGGCAGCCCTGCGTGCCTTTGCTTCACGCCTCAACCGCTTCCGTTCCTCCCGGGCTGTCACGACAGACCTATTTGACGCTTCCTTCATCGAAGCGTCGTCGTCCTCATTTAAAGATGCCTCCAGAGCCTTTAAGGCGTCTCTCATCGGCTCTTCAAGACGAACCTCCTGCAGTAACCCTGAGGAAGCAAGAACATCGGCAGCTGGCAGAACATCTGCGTCGCTTGGCGGGAACAACATTGAGGTTCCTGCGATAAAAAGGGAGAGGTTAGATCGACCATAACACAAAGGAAATGAAAACTTGATGAATCAAAACTTACTAAGGCCCATGGACGCTCTAAGACGTTCCTCCTCTTGGTAAGTCTTCAGGGAAGCGGCAATGGCTTCTTCATCAGTGATGCCTGTTGGAAGAAAAGAAAGAAAAACGTTAGTCAAAGGCAATGAGGAGGATATGTTGCAATAAAGAAAATGCGACTAGTAGTTACCTGATTGCGCAAGCTTAGCTAGCCATGCGTCACGCCTTGCCAACCACGCTGAAGTTTTGAGAGCAGCCTCCAAGTCTGTATCATCAGGCGGCGGCATGACTAATCCCTCGTTAGTCCCATATTCGATCAGGCCCTCGGCATAGGGAGCATGGGGTTCCTGACCAAACGCGACATCTGCGGCACAGAGCGACTTCTTTTTCTTCTGCCCGCCAACCCTAGGTGCATGCGGGATCGACTTACGTTTAGCAGCCACCTTGGGACGGCGGGTCCCGATGTCTGCACCTACACCGGACTCCGACGAGGCCACAATCACTATCTCCACTAGGGCACGGGGCACTAGAGGTGCATCTACAATATCAGGGAGCGGCGATTCGTGTGGAGGACTTTGCACACGCGATGGCCCGGTTCTAACTTCTTTTAGAGGAGAAACTACTGGAGTCCTAGGAACCAAAGGAGCATTGCGGTCGCTGCCTGGAGGCGTACCCTTACGATCAACCAACGGTCGCCTTTCCTCCTTTATAACGGCTCATGTTGCATGATTGTACCATTCTTTGTACACATTGAGGAGTCGTGGAGCGCAAGCCGGCGCACTAATAAAAACATGAGAGCCTGTATTCAGTCGCATGAAATGATGCAGCGCGTTCTCCATCCCTTCTTCAGTGGCAGCGGGTTCCAGCAAGAAGGCTTCCAAGGGGACCCCTTGATCGTAGCCTAGTTGTTGGGCAAAACGATGCGGGTTGTACCTCATAAAAATTGCCACACCGTTCTGCCTAAATACTAGGAAGCCCGGTCTAATGGAATATAAGTGAAGGGTCTCCCGGGCCGTCAAAATTGAGGCTCCATCTTTAAAGACATCTTGTAATGGCCGCATCGCAGTCATAGACGCCTTTCCAATGGTCAATACCCTATCGACAAAGGACATCCCGGCTCCAACGGTGTGAGGGCAAAGGAGTAAACCTGTGGAATTCCGTGGTGATGGGGTTACAATTGATGCGTCGATCAGCTGTATAATGCGAGAAAAACCGCACTTGTCAAAGAACGAGGGCCTTTTATGCGTGCCGAAGACACCCGCCGTGTGTATCTCGAGCCACGATACAAAGTAGTGCATCGGGAAGACCACGTGCAGTACCCTGGGCTCATTATCATCCGCCGCTCTACTGAGCCCATGATATAAGTGTGCCAAGCCGGTGATCCCCACAGCTACCTTTACCCCGATGGCCATCCGGTGGGCTGGGTAAAAGACAGAGGGCCGCATACGGTGAGAGTGCATTGGAATCGCAAACCAACTCGGCCACAACCCGAGAAATCCTAAGAAAAAGGCCTCCTCGTCCATATCAGGGGCCGCAATTTCTGTAAAAGACATAGTCAGGAAGTCCGGAAGGAAAAAACCCTTTTGGTCTATCTCCTTCGCCGGTAGGTTATCCAAACCTATACCGAAAGGGTCATCCAGAGTAGTGAACTTGGCAGCCTCTGATGAGAGGACGCTTGGACGAAGAAACCGAGCAATGAAATCCTCAAAGTTAACTCCTCGACTCCCATGTTCGACGAAAAGGGACTCATATATGTTCAACACTTTAATCAAGCTTGGGAACTGGTGTTGAACAGCATTCTCCGGCGTGAGCCCCCTTACCATCGGCTTAGCACCAAAGACGTACTCATCTGTCAGGAGCAACTCCTCATAATGTTCCCCCATGATTGGTAAACCGGATACCTCCGTGAACTCCTCCAAAGAGATTGACACTTCCCGATCCATGGCAAGGAAAGTGTGGGTAGGAATATTCCACTGCTCCAAGAAAGCCTTGAACCACCAGGCGGGGAGCGTGGGATACTGGAAGAGAGAGACGTAGACCGCTGCGACTTCTTCGTCGACAGGATGTACCGGGCCCATGGCAGATAGCCAATCGGGTGGCGGGGGATCAGACCAATGTTATATGATTGCCCCCAGGGTCTCGCCTCGCCCTGACAGATACGGCGTCCTAGGATATCCAAGACCATAGGACGCTGGACCGGAACCGCATCCATAGCGGGATGAAGAAAGCTCTTCGCGGTCCAATCCAACATCTCCACAGCATACTGCACCGAGGGTGGGGTAGCATAGTGAATCGCCGTTATGGGTTCTGACGGCACCGTGCATGTGAAGCTCCGTCGGCCTATGATGATCTGATTATACCACGACCCCCAAAGGTGGAGACTCTTGTATTCCGAGTCTTATTCCTTAATCATGGCCAGGACTTCACAGTCCAAGGGCGCCTCGGGAAATCCCTCCTCTGAACGAACAAACGGGAATGAGGTGTCGAGAGACATGATCGCTGCAAAAGAACAAAATAACCGTCAGTGCTACAGTTCCAACGCTTGGCGTTTAAAAATCTTCAATTAAATGAATTTAAAAATTAATTAGATTAAAATTAATCACACTGCAGTGCAGTGAGTAGGGGACCAAATGAGGACCTACAAAATCTGGATGAAAATGCATCTTTTAATAAGGCAGCCTCATCATTGGGTGAGACTGTCAGTTAAAGAAAAGGTCCCCAAGAGAATATTATCATCAGTAGGGAATCTCTAGAGACAAAGAGAAAATCTCCTCTTTCAGAGCAAAGCTCTGTCACAGAATGACACTTGTCAAATTCTGGTCTCAAAGGAATAAAATTCCTTAAAAGAGCATAGCTCTGTGATAATAATGGAAAGATCCATCAGAAAATTTTAACACCTAAAAATTTTAAAATTTTTTGGGACTTAGAAAAATCCATGAAAACTTATAATAAGTTCTTTATTTTGCAGATCTAAAAGATCCACTCTTGATCCAAAAGCAAAGCTTTGTTCATGGGTTAGAACCCATGAACAAGATCTCTGCAGATCTATAAGTTTTTTGAGAGCAAAGCTCTGTTTATGAAACCCCAATGGGGATCTCTTTAGATCAAAAGATCTGTGAGAGCAAAGCTCTTTGGCTGAGATTAATTTAAATTAATTTGATTTACATTAATTTTTACCTAAAGTTTCTAACTTTGAAAATGAGCAAAGCTCTGAAGTTCTTGAGTGATAGCAAAGCTCTGGAAAATCAAAATCTTGAAATGGTGAAGATTTCCTAAGGGCCATAGGTCCTATTTATAAGGCGCTTGCTCCCCTTCAGCTCACCCCTTGATCTAACGGTCAACAGCTTGCTACCGCTGCACTCACGTGCGCGCCACATGAGCGCAACGGTGGGGGGACATTTGTTTCCCCCAATCAGAGCAAAGCTTTGCTGGAAATTCAAAATTCAAATTTTGAAGCAACGCTTCAAATCCCGGGCGCAACGCGCCACGTGTCAGGCGCAGACACATCAGCGCAGCGCCCAAGGCAGCGCACCCAATCAGAGTAAAGCTCTATTTTAAGTAAAATTAAAGGAAGCAACGCTTCGGTTGCACAAGCGCTGCGCTGCGCGACACGTGTCAGCGCAGATGCGCCAGCGCAGTTGCGCTGCGCGACACGTGTCAGCGCAGATACGCTAGCGCAGTTGCGCTGCGCTGTGCGCTGCTTGACACGTGTCATGCACTGAGGCGTTTGCGCCAAACAGAATTAAGATTTCAAAGAAATCTTTCTGTTCTTGTTAAAACAAGAAGATTTTCTTCTGTAAAACAGAAGCCCTTGGATCAAAGATCCAACGATGGGGAAAATTTCCCAAATCACTCAGAGAAAGATCTCTTTAACAAATTCATGGGCACTATATAAAGGTCCCTAGACCTCAATTCAAAGGCATGAACATTCTTGGAAAATCAAGAGCTTCAAACAGAGAGAACTCTGAAAAAGTTTCAAGAAAAAGGTAAAATCCTTCACAAAATAGAAGAAATTTCTTCCAATAGATCATTGATCTAAAAACAAGATCAATGATCTTCACATAGTAAACAGTGCTTTGCACTTCTTATGAACCACTGGTTCTTTAAAACAAGAAAAACAAAATAAAGGATAGTGCTTTGCACTTTTTATGAACCTTTGGTTCTTAAAATAAAAAGAAAAACTTGTTTTTTTCCTTTGATCTAAATTAGATCAAGGAAACGAATAGTGCTTTGCACTTCTTGTATGAACCATTGGTTCCTGAATCTAAAAGATTCTTAAATCATAGTGCCTTGCACTTGCAAACTGCGCTGTTGCGCTCTTGGATTGGCGCAAGCCACCAGAGCGCGCCACGTGTCAGCAGCGCAGGCGCAGCGCATTAGCGCAGCGCACTGCGCTTGCGCGACACGTGTCAGCACTACAAGCGCTTGCGCTCTCTGATTGGCACAAAGCGCCTGATAAATGCAAGACATTTCTTAAAAGGCCAGGCCCAAATCAAAAAGACCAAGCAGGCCTAATTAAATTGATGCTCTGCATCATTTATAAATGGGCATAGCCCAAACAAAATAATAAAAATGCTATGCATTTTAAAAGGGGGAGAGCCCAAACAAAGTAGATGCCTTGCATCATTCATAAATGAGCAGAGCCCAGAATAAATTGATGCTCTGCATCTTTTATGGGCAGAGCCCAAAAAAAAAAATAGGAAATAATGCAATGCATTATTTAAAAATGGGCCAAGCCCTAGCACAGGTCTAACAGACCAAAAACAAATAAAAGCGTTGAATATTTTTCAACTAGACTTAGCCCAATCATGGCCGTAAGTCCTCAAACTAAATTGACTGAGCAAGATTGCTCTCCTGAATCAATTTACGACCGGTTCAAGGGTACATCTCTGAACTCCTCTGACACCTATCGTTGTAATCCTTCAGCGACGTCAGAGAGGTGATGGGTCCCGACGACCACACATCAATATGGACTGCGGGGTCCTTAAACTCGTGGACCGAAACGTCCTTAAACTAATGTTGGACCGAAACATCCTTAAACTAATGATGGACCGAAACGTCCTTAAACTAATGATGGACCATCACGTCCCTAAACTGGTGATGGACCGAAACGTCCTTAAACTAATAATGGACCACCACGTCCCTAAACTGGAACATAGACCATCACGTCCCTAAACTGGAATACGGACCACTACGTCCCTAAACTGGAACAATAATAGCCTCCAAATGCTCTCTCCTGCCGGATCTAAACGATCCCGTTTAAGTTGATCTTAGCCCCAAGCATGGCTAACGTATCCTTAAACATTTAAATGGACTATAAAACTCCAAATCAATTTTGGTTCAAGGGTACATCTCTGAACTCCTCTGACACCCATCGTTGTAATCCTTCAACGACGTCAGAGAGGTGATGAGTCCCGACGGCCATATATTAAATGGATCACCACGTTAAGTCGATCTTAGTCTAAAACAGGACTAACGTATCCTTAATGGACGTTTAAGTTGATCTTAGCCCCAAGCATGGCTAACGTATCCTTAAACTAAAAATACCAAACCCAAATCTAAGTAAATACGGATTTGGACTAATCCACGTCCTACGGGCGACGGCATTACTCAGTCTCCGTATACAATCCACGGGCAACCACAAACAAAACAAACACACACGACACGAAGTGAAATTCTGGAGAAGGAGAAAGTTGTTACCGTGATGCGGTAGCGTAATTAACTGCAGGGGCTTGCGCCTGCAGGGAAGAGCGTCCCCACAATCAAAACCCCCTCAAGCGAGGGGGAATCTGACGAAGTCTGCTACATCGGCCGCATCCGTCTAAACATCCGATACGCAGTGCCATAAATCAACTTGGCATCTTCGGAGAGGTGGACGGATAAAACCAAATAGCGTCTGCCCCGAATCCCAGCGTCAGGACCTCGCAGTCTTTTGCGCCGCCGTTCGGAGGGGAACAGGGGTCATGTGGATGACGTGTTTCCGCGACGGGGTCATGTGGATGACGTGTTTCCGCGACGGGGTCATGTGGATGACGTGTTTCCGCGACGGGGTCATGTGGATGACGTGTTTCCGCGACGGGGTCATGTGGATGACGTGTTTCCGCGACGGGGTCATGTGGATGACGTATTTCCGCGATAGGGTCATATGGATGACGTATTTCCGAGACGGGGTCATGTAGATGACGTATTTCCGAAATGGGGTTATATGGATGACGTATTTCCGTGACGGGGTCATGTGGATGACGTATTTCCGAAATGGGGTCATGTGGATGACGTATTTCCGAAACGGGGTCATGTGGATGACGTGTTTCCGAGACGGGGTCATGTAGATGACGTGTTTCCGAGACGGGGTCATGTAGATGACGTGTTTCCGAAACGGGGCCATTTGCTGACGTCTTTCCGAGACGGGGTCATGTAGATGACGTATTTCCGAGACGGGGTCATATGGATGACGTTTTTCCGTGACGGGGTCATGTGGATGACGTATTTCTGAGACGGGGTCATGTGGATAATGTATTTCCGCGACGGGGTCATATGGATGACGTATTTCCGCGACGGGGTCATATGGATGACGTTTTTCCGTGATGGGGTCATGTGGATGACGTATTTCTGAGACGGGGTCATGTGGATGACATATTTCCGTGATGGGTTCATTTGGACAACGTATTTCCGCGACGGGGTCATGTGGATGACGTATTTCCACGACGGGGTCATTTGGATGACGTATTTCTGCGACGGGGTCATGTGGATGACGTATTTCCACGACGGGGTCATTTGGATGACGTATTTCCACGACGGGGTCATTTAGATGACGTATTTCCATGACGGGGTCATGTGGATGACGTATTTCCGCGACGGGGTCATTTGGATGACGTATTTCCGCGACGGGGTCATTTGGATGACGTTTTTCCTTGACGGGGTCATGTGGATGACATATTTCCGAAACGGGGTCTTGTCGATGACGTATTTCCAAAAAGGGGTCATGTGGATGACGTGTTTCCGCGACGGGGTCATGTGGATGACGTATTTCCACGACGGGGTCATTTGGATGACATATTTCCGCGACGGGGTCATATGGATGACGTATTTCTACGACAGGGTCATGTGGATGATGTATTTCCGCAACGGGGTCATTTGGATGACGTATTTCCGAGACGGGGTCATGTGGATGACGTCGCGTCTGTTGTAATGAGACAAATATCGAAGTGGTCTTTAGGTTGTCTGTGAACTGTTGAGATTTGGAGTAGGGGCTTTGCCATAGCTCCACGGTTGATTGCAGCGTCTGAATCCTACTGGAATGGGGAGGAATGCTGTTGATGATCTCTAAGTTATCCCTGAACCGTCGAGATTTCGCTTCGTTTTCTGATGGAGCCTGGGGAGGGAAGGTGTGATTCCTTCTTTGTTTGCGCCCCTGGATTGTATACAGGATTGATGTAATATCACTTATAGGGCATAAATTTCATCATTTTTTTTATTCCTTTTCGCGATACTCTATCATTTTAGCTTTTATATCGCGAAGGTCACGATTGTCCAATCATTTCGGCTATTTTTCGCGGTGCCCAATCATTTCGGATATTTATTTTATTTTTACTCGCTGCTTTTTATTGCGAGTTGCCCAATCATTTCGGCTATTTTGCATGCATACATTTTTACTTGCTGATTTTGCTACAAGTTGCCCCATCATTTCGGCTATTTCGTATGCATGTGTGGCTCGTTAGGTTCTTTGCTGCAAGCTTGGAGTTAGACACCGATTTCGGCATCAGCACCTCTACAATTGGGATATTTCCAGGAGCGAATCATCATTTGCTTCTGTCGATGTCGAACAAAGGTGGCTTAGCAATCAGGGTTAGGATCCTGTCGACTAAGGCTTTTGACTTCATGAGTCGTAAGGGTCTCATAAAGGTATTTCTCCCTACGAGTCGTGAGGATCTTGTAGGTGCGTTTTCTCTTTAGGGATCGTGAGGATTCCTAAGTGCATGGTCTCTTATAAGTCGTAAGGATCTTACTAGAGTATTTTCTCATTTTAAGTCGAGAGGACTGTTTCCCCCAATCAGAGCAAAGCTTTGTTGGAAATTCAAAATTCAAATTTTGAAGCAACGCTTCAAATTCCGGACGCAACGCGCCACGTGTCAGGTGCAGACACATCAGCGCAGTGCCCAAAGCAGCGCACCCAATCAGAGCAAAGCTCTATTTAAAGAAAAATTAAAGGAAGCAACGCTTCAGTTGCGCAAGCGCTGCGCTGCGCGACACGTGTCAGCGCAGATGTGCTGCGCTTTGCGCTGCTCGACGCGTGTCAGCGCAGATGCACTAACGCAGTTGCGCTGCGCTTTGCGCTGCGCGACGCGTGTCAGCGCAGATGCGCTAGCGCAGTTGCGCTGCGCTGTGCGCTGCTTGACACGTGTCACATGCTGGGGCGTTTGCGCCAAACAGAATTAAGATTTCAAAGAAATCTTTTTGTTCTTGTTAAAACAAGAAGATTTTCTTCTGTAAAACAGAAGCCCTTGGATCAAAGATCCAACGGTGGGGAAAATTCCCCAAATCACTCAGAGAAATATCTCTTTAACAAATTTATGGGCACTATATAAAAGCCCATAGACCACAATTCAAAGCCATCAATATTTTCTTGAAAAATCAAGAGCTTCAAATAGAGAGAACTCTGAAAAAGCTTCAAGAAAAAGGTAAAGAACCTTCATGAAATAGAAGAAATCTCTTCTAATAGATCATTGATCTAAGAACAAGATCAATGATCTTAACATAATAAACAGTGCTTTGCACTTCTTATGAACCATTGGTTCTTTAAAAACAAGAAAAACAAAATAAAGAACAGTGCTTTGCACTTTTTTATGAACTTTGGTTCCTGAAATAAGAAAAAAAAAACTTATTTTTCTTTGATCTAAATTAGATCAAGAAAACGAATAGTGCTTTGCACTTCTTTTATGAACCATTGGTTCTTGAATCTAAAAGATTCTCAAATCATAGTGCCTTGCACTTGCAAACTGCGCTGTTGCGCTCCTGGATTGGCGCAAGCCACCAGAGCGCGCCACGTGTCAGCAGCGCAGGCGCAGTGCATTAGCGCAGCGCACTGCGCTTGCGCGACACGTGTCAACACTACAAGCGCTTGCGCTCTCTGATTGGCGCAAAGTGCCTGATAAATGCAAGACATTTCCTAGAGGGCCAGGCCCAGATCAAAAAGACCAAGCAGGCCTAATTAAATTGATGCTCTGTATCATTTATAAATGGGCAGAGCCCAAACGAAATAATAAAAATGCTATGCAGGGGCAGAGCCCAAACAAAGTAGATGCCTTGCATCATTCATAAATGAGCAGACCGAGAATAAATTGATGCTCTGCATCTTTTATGGGCAGAGCCCAAACAAAAAAAAATAGAAAATAATGCAATGCATTATTTAAAAATGGGCCAAGCCCTAGTACAGGTCTAACAGACCAAAAACAAATAAAAGCGTCGAATATTTTTCAACTGGGCTTGGCCCAATTTTGGCCGTAAGTCCTCAAATTAAATTGACTGAGCAAATTTGCTCTCTTAAATCAATTTATATCCGGTTCGAGGGTACATCTCCGAACTCCTCTGACACATGTCGTTATAATCATTCAACGTCGTCAGAGAGGTGATGGGTCCCGATGACCACACACATCAATATGGACTACGGGGTCCTTAAACTCGTGGACCGAAACATCCTTAAACTAATGATGGACTGAAACGTCCTTAAACTAATGTTGGACCGCAACGTCCTTAAACTACCTATGGACCACCATGTTCCTAAACTGGAATATGGACCGCAATGTCCTTAAACTACCAATGGACCGCAATGTCCCTAAACTACCAATGGACCATTATATCCCTAAACTGGAACAATAGAGCCCAAATGCTCTTTTGTCGGATCTAAACGATCCCGTTTAAGTTGATCTTAGCCTCAAATATGGCTAACATATCCTTAAACATTCAAACAGACTTTAGTCCCAAATTGGACTATAAGAACCTCAATCAACTTTGGTTCAAGAATACATCTCCGAACTCCTGTGACACATGTCGTTGTAATCCTTCAACGTCGTCAGAGAGGTGACGGATCCCGACGGCTATATATTAAATGGAGCACTAAGTCCTTAAACTGGAAATGGATCTAGACGATCCTGTTAAGTTGATCTTAGTCTCAAATCAGACTAACGTATCCTTAACGAACGTTTAAGTTGATCTTAGTCTCAAATGCGGCTAACGTGTCCTTAAACTAAAAACACCAAACCTAAATCTAAGTAAATACGGATTTGGACTAATCCACGTCCTACGGGCGACGACATTACTCAGTCTCCGTATACAATCCACGGGCAACCACAAACAAAACAAACACCCACGACACGAAGTGAAATTCTGGAGAAGGAGAAAGTTGTTACCGCGATGCGGTAGCGTAATTAACTGCAGGGACTTGCGCCTGCAGGGAAGAGCGTCCTCATAATCAAAAACCCCTCAAGCGAGGGGGAATCTGACGAAGTCTGCTACATCGGCCGCATCCGTCTAAACCTCCGATACACGGTGCCATAAATCAACTTGGCATCTTCGGAGAAGTGGACGGAAAAAACCATATAGCATCTGCCCCGAATCTCAGGCGCGACGTCTTCACGTCGCGCCGCGATTCGGAGGGGAACAGATTCTGGCACGCCCGATGGGACCTTTTCCTCTTTCCACTCCACACTTCGTGTGTCGTCTTCGTGAACCAATCGCGGTTTATTAACGGTTGCCTTTGGATTTCAAGTTACTAAGATTTGGTCTTTTGCCTGGCGCAAAACTCAAGTATCAATGGCCTCTAACTGCACCAACTGCTCGAAGTGCCACTGCAACGGACGCTCCACCTCACCTGGAGGTGTAGCATATGGGCCCCAAGCGGCCTCCTTCCTCGCTCTGCCGGTAGAACAGGTGACTCAGGCCACCACAGGCCTGTTTTTCGAGACCATGATCCCACCGACAAGCTTCTCTATGCCAATACCTGCACCGGAAGTGAACAAGAAGTCGGTCTTCGACCGGCTCACTGCTACGGCGGCCCCTGTCAACGGGTCGTCCACTACCAAACCAACAACCTCTGTTTTCGCCAGGCTGGATCAGAACTCTAAATTAGCTGTCCCAAGGAAAGCAATAACTGCTGCTCCAGAAGTCGTCAAGGCGGCTTCCCTTGTCAAAGAGTCAGTCTTTTCAAGACTGACGATTCCTGCTCCTGCCCCTACTCGAGGATCCGTCTTCGACAGGTTGAATATCACTCCTCAAAAGACAACCTCGGTCTTTAAGAGGTTAACACCAGCGGCGCCTCATTCAGACAGGGGGCAAAAAGAAGCTGTCTCAATCTCCGAGCCAGTCCCAACGGCTCGTCACGCTCGACATCGCCATTGGCGACGAGTAAGGAAGGCGGGGGGCAACTCCCCCTCAGGGCTAACTCCACCGGCTCCAGTGGTAGAAGTCAACGCTGCTGTTCCAACTAGGAACAACTTTGAACTGCTGAGGAAGGTACGTAAGAATTCTCCAACCGCTACACTGAAAAGATCCCCTCCGCCCGAGGAGAGAGTTCCGGAAACAAAACAGGAACAACCCCCTCAACAGCTGTCCTCAAAAATTTATAAGGTTTGGCGAAGGGTTCAAGACTCCGTGATCGACCCAGATCAGTCTCATCAACAAAAGAAGACGAAGGTGCAAAAAGAAAAAGACCGTCCTATTAAACAGCAGGGGACAACGATCGCTAGGGTGCCCACTGCAACGGCCCCTTCAACTTCAACGACCCACAAAAGAAGGAGGACGGAGAAAACCCCCGCGTCGGCGACAAATATCAGAGGTGGTGAACCCAAACGCCCTAAGTCAGGGGGCATTGTAGTTCATACCGTCTATATGGCGTCTGGTAAAGAGGACTGTTCCCGCCAAAAATTTCTGCGCAAAAGAGCCCAAGGTATCAAATGGCGGCGATACGCTTAAGAAAATGGGAACCAATATCTTCCGGGCTATTTTTTTGACAAACTCCCGAATGAGAAACAGATAAATTCTGATGGTATCGAAAGCGGCTCGAAAAACCCTTCGATTTGATATATTATGGGCCTCGTAATTCATCCGGGATCAAAAGTTATGAGGAATTACGTGTCCACACGTGATGGGCTTTTAAGAACCCGCTGGAGGAGTTAAAAGATACAATAAAAACTCAGAAAAGACCCCAATGGGGCATCACGTGCTCACACGTGACCATGGGTCACGTGCAGACACGTGATGGGCTTTTAAAGCCTCTAAACTAATGAATAGAATTTAATTCTAAAAGTCAGAAAATACCTCAACGAGGTATCACGTGCTTACACGTGACCAATGGTCACGTGTTGACACGTGATGGTTAAAACTGAAACATAAATAAGCGGCTGAGAAAGGAACCCAATTGGGGGTCACGTGCTCACACGTGACCAAATGTCACGTGCCAGCACGTGACTGGCTTTAAAAGCATTATAATTTAATAGAATTAAATTCTAAAAGTTTCTGAATCTTTCCAAATAGAAAAGGGTCATGGGGAACCGTTGGATTAAAAATCCAAGGGTGATTAAAAATCACCAATTTATAGAAAACCCTTGGACAAGGAAAGATTTCCCTGAAAATCTCACATCTTTTGGATTTAAAATCCACGGTGAATAAAATTCACTTAACAATCTAAAGGCCCAGATTAATGATAAATATAAATCAAATCTCTCAACATACAAATCAAATCTCTCAATGAGAGATTTGCTAAACAAATTGATTCTCTTCCTTCTCCTATAAATAGGAGCCAAGAAGAGAAGAGAGGGGGGATCTACTTTTTTGGAGAGAAAAATAGAGGGAGGAGAATTTAATTCTCAAGAGAAGAAGAAACAGAGAAAGAAGAATTTAATTCTCTGCAAAAGAAAAACCCTAGGTAAGAAAAGAGAGGATTCAAAAGAGAATTTAATTCTCAAAAGAGTTTAACTCTTATTTAAAGAAAAGAACTTAGTTCTTCTTCTGGTTGAAGATCTGCACAGAGCACATCTTCCCATAAGTTGAGAATTTAATTCTCATCGGGTCGAGATCCTGCCATGCAGATCCTAAACTTAGAAGGGGAATTGAGTTCTGAGAATTTAATTCTCCTAAAACAAAACTAGGGTTTTACCCTAAATAAGAATTTAATTCTTTCAAAATATAAATTTAATTCCTCCAGAATCAAAATTAGGGTTTTACCCTAAATAAGAATTTAATTCTTAAAGATAAAGAGACTTAAAAGATCTCTGTGCATGAAAAAGACTAAGGTCACATGCCCCACGTGACCCCTGAACAGATCCCCCAAAAATGAGAAGAGGAAAGCTTTGAGGTAATGCCTCACGTATTCCCATGTGACCCTCATTATATATGGAGCAAAAGCAAAGGCAGAAACAATTCTGGGCGCTCTCACGTGTTAGCACGTGACCCCTAATAAGTGTTCTAATAAATCAGGGCATGATTATACATCACGTGCCCACACGTGATGGCTATGAAAATTAAAAGTGTTTAACACTTGTTTGCAGAACAAAATAAAGAGGATCTGGCCTCACTTTTTGATGCCATCATGTGCTCCCACGCGACTCCCAAAACGCAGAAAGAAAGATCAATGGAAATGAAGGCTTTGGGCGCTCTCACGTGTTTACCACGTGACCCCTTTGCAAACGTTCTAACGGTCAGCGCATAAATCCCCATCACGTGTCAACACGTGATGCTCGAAATAAAAAGGAAAAGTGTTTAACACTTATTCACAGATTTGAGGATAAAACAAAGGAGATCTGGCTCCGCATTTAGGGCGCTCTCACGTGTCCACACGTGACCCTTCTCTCTTTAGTGTTTAACACTAATCTGGAGACTTTGTTCCCAGTGTTTAACACTGATTTGCTTTAGTGTTTAGCACTAATTTGAAATCTCTGATTACCAGTGTTTAACACTGATTTGCTTTAGTGTTTAACACTAATTTGAAAGCCCCGTTGCTAGTGTTTAACACTGATTATCTTTTAATGTTAAACACTAACTTGCCAATCTTAATTCCAGTGTTCAACACTGTTGGTCTTTAGTGTTCAACACTATCTTTAGCCCAATTGGCTAAGTTTCTAGAGGCAAAGCCTCTCCTTCAATGGACCGACAGAGGGCCAATATTTCAAACATAATTGGACTTAGCCCAAACTGGCCGTAAGTCCTCATATCATATTGAACTGAGCACATCTGCTCTTTCAACCAACTCATTGGTCAAGGGTATATCTCGGAACTCCTCTGATATTTGTCGTTGTAATCCTTCAACGTCTTCAGAGAGGTGACGGGTCCCGACAACCACATATCAACACGGACTGTCGGGTCCTTAAACTCATGGACTTATGCGTCCTTAAACCAAGATACGGACTGTGGGGTCCTTAAACCCGCGGACTTATGCGTCCTTAAACCAAGATACGGACTGTGGGGTCCTTAAACCCGCGGACTTATGTGTCCTTAAACCAAGATACGGACTGTGGGGTCCTTAAACCCGCGGACTTATGCGTCCTTAAACTAACGGACTAATGCGTCCTTAAACACACCCATATGGACTGTGGGGTCCTTAAACCCATGGACTTATGCGTCCTTAAACTACCATTGGACCTCAATGTCCTTAAACTACCCATGGACCGCAATGTCCTTAAACTACCCATGGACCACTATGTCCCTAAACTGGAGATGGACCACCACGTCCCTAAACTGGAACATGGACCACCACGTCCCTAAACTGGCAATGGACCACCACGTCCCTAAACTGGAACATGGACCACTACGTCCCTAAACTGGAACAATAGAGCCCAAACGCTCTTTTGTCGGATCTAAACGATCCCGTTAAGTTGATCTTAGTCTCAAATCAGACTAACGTATCCTTAACAAACGTTTAAGTTGATCTTAGCCTCAAATATGGCTAACGTATCCTTAAACCCTCAAACAGACTTTAGTCCCAAATTGGACTACAGGTCTCCCAGCCAACTTTGGTTCAAGGGTACATCTCTGAACTCCTCTGACATCTGTCGTTGTAATCCTTCAATGTCGTCAGAGAGGTGACGGGTTCCGACGGCCATACTTGCAATGGACCACCATGTCCCTAAACTGGAACAATAGAGCCCAAACGCTCTTTTGTCGGATCTAAACGATCCTGTTATGTTGATCTTAGTCTCAAATTAGACTAACGTATCCTTAACAAACGTTTGAGTTGATCTTAGTCTCAAATATGGCTAACGTATCCTCAAACCAAAAGCCCAAACCCGAATCTAAGAAAATACGGATTTGGACTAATCCACGTCCTACGGGCGACAACATAACTGAGTCTCCGTATACAATCCACGGGCAACCAAACACAAAACAAACACCCACGATACGAAGTGACCAGCTGGAGAAGGAGAAAGTTGTTACCGCGATGCGGTAGCGTAATTAACTGCAGGGGCTTGTGCCTGCAGGGAAGAGCGTCCCCACAATAAAAAACCCCTCAAACAAGGGGGAATCTGACGAAGTCTGCTATATCGGCCGCATCCGTTTAAACCTCCGATACATGGTGCCATAAATCAACTTGGCATCTTCGGAGAGGTGGACGGATAGCACCAATTAGCATCTGCCCCGAATCTCAGGCAAGGCAGCCCATGTCTCGGCCGCCGTTCGGAGGGGAACAGATTCTGGCACGCCCGGTGGGACCTTTTCCACTTTCCACTCCACACTTTGTGTGTCGTGTTCACGAACGAATCGCGGTTTACTGTGGTTGCCTATGGATTCGAGGTACTAAGATTTGGTTTCTTGCTCCGTGCAGAAAACAGAAGATCAATGGCTTCAAACTGCACTGCCTGCAACTGCAACTCTCGCTCGGTCCTTGCTGGAGGAGTGACTTATGGGCCCCAAGCGGCCTCCCTTTTCAAGATGCCAGTGGAGCAGGTAACTCAGGCCACCACTGGATTATTCTTCGGGACCATGCTCCCACCGTTGAGCTTCAATGCCATAATGACGTTGCAAGAATCCCCAAAGAAGTCGGTCTTTGATCGGCTTACCACTGCCGCAACCCCTCTCAACGGGTCGCCCAGTTTTAATACCTCAGTTTTCAACAGACTAGGCCAGAACATCTGCAAACCCGCGATACCCGAAACTGCCATCCCAAAGCGGATAGCTATCCCGGCTCAAGCGGACGAAATCATTGGAAAGGCTCATCCTTCCAAGAAGTCAATTTTTACAAGGCTGGCCATTCCGGTTGCTGCTCCAGGCAAGGTCCTCAAAGTTGCTTCCCCTACCCAGGGCAGGGGGCAGGAAGAAGCTTATCCAACAACGGAGGTGACTCCATCCGCAAGACATGCCCGACGTCGCCACTGGCGTCGAGTAAGAGAGGCTGGGGACAACTCCCCCTCTGGGATAACTCCGCCAGCTCCAACGGTGGGGATCGATGCTGCTATTCCAACCGGGAACAGCTTTGAATTGCTGAACACGGTGCGCAGAAACTCTCCTACTGCGGTACTGAAAAGACTTCCTTCACCTATGAAGAATGCTACAGAGAAGAAGCCGGAGCAACCTCCTCAACGGTTATCCTCTCAAATTTACAAGGTCTGGCGTCAAGTCCAAAACTCCGTGATAGATCAAGACTGTCTCCGCCGACAGAAAAAGATGAAGGTTCGGCAGGAGGAAAATCCCCATGTCAAGCCACAAAAAGTAACGGCCCCTTTAACTTTGACCACTCAAAAGAAAAGGAGGCCGCAAAAAGCCCCTGTGAACATGGCGAACCGTAAACGCGCTGAGCACAAACACCCCAGGTCTGGGGGCATGGTGGTGCACACTGTTTATATGGCTTCTGGAAAGGAGGAAAGCCATGCTTCGATGGGTCACCGACCGCTTACCCGATCCGTAACGAAAGCCCAGGAGCAGCAACAGAAGCTTCAGGAGATGATGACTGCAATGGCCGCACTCACCGGGCCAAAAGAAAGCTCGGAGGCATCATCAGAGCAGCGTCATGAACAAGAAACTGACGCTGACTACCTACGCAGAGTCCTCGAAAAGAAGGACAAAGAAGCCGCAGAGCAAGAGGCTAACATAAAACAAATGGCGCTTCTCTTCCAAGATATGGTAGAGATGATGATCCGGCAAGATCCTCCTGCTGAAGATCCTCCGATTGTCCTTGAAGATGACAAAGGAGAGACATCGAATCCTCCTTCGGCTCTTTTAGCTGCCAAGGAAGATACCATTTCTAAGGCCGCACTGGATGACCATATAGCTCAGCAAATACGAGCTCACCAGGCAAATAAAGCGGCTGGGCAAATTGCTAGAACCGGACGACCCTACCCGGGCTGGTATGACCAAATTAGTTACCCGCCGGGATATACGATCCCTAAATTCCATGTATATAAAGGGACAGGGAATCCGCATCAGCACGTCGCTCAATTCAGGGCTTTATGCGGCAATACTGGAGGCGATGACAAATTGTTACTACGACAATTCGTCGGCAGCTTAGCAGAAACAGCCTTTGAATGGTATTCGGAGCTACCTGACGACTCTGTCAAAACATTTGTAGAGATGGAGCTGCTGTTTACACAAAGATTCACGAGTGCTAGTGAACGCACCCCGATAACAGCACTGATCAATGCCAGGATAAGGCCAGGCGAAACGTGGGTCCAATATGCAACACGATGGCGGAACCTATGGTCGAAATGTGAACAACGCATAGAAGAGGCTCCTGCAGTAGGCATGTTTGTGGGTACCCTTGATCCGCAAATGACCATCTCACAGTTCATGATGTTCTTCAAGCCGACCACCTTCCAGGCCTTGATTGACAAGCTGGCCCAAATGGACCAGATGGGCCATAGGCCTTCCTCTTTAAAGACGGAGCCTTGGAATGAAAGGGCAAGGGGAAAGCAACCTTCGTCGCCAACGCTCAACAACAACCGAGCAACTTAAAGCCGGTTGTTCGCCAAAACAACGTGCGTCCACACCCATCCCTCGAGGAGAGACTGGGACGTCCTTACTCATTTCCCCAGGATAAAACAAGAAGACTGTTCGAGCTGGCAGTGCGCAACAGACTCATCAATCTGCCGAGTTCAAAGCGTCCGTTGCAGCCAGGCGATGTCAACGATCCCAATTATTGTCCTTACCACCAAACGGTAAGTCACCCGATCGAGGATTGCTTCGTCTTTAAAGGATGGATCGAGGATCAGTATCTACAAGGCAAGTTTGCGTTGTCCGAGAAGTGGAAAATAAACCCACCACAACCGCACACTCCAAAGAAGACGGACACACCGGGGGCAACTTGTTCTTTTGTCGAAGAAGCTTCGTGGGAGGTCGTGTTGTCGTCCAAAACCAAAAAGATGCTGAATGATCTTCAGACGTGCCCGGCGATTAAATGGAAGAACCCGTTGGAACTTGAGATCATCAAGGGGATGCTGAAGTCGCGCCCAATTCCAAATATCGGTGGTGATAGCCAAAGCATTCATGCCCAGCCGTCGAAATCTTCGAAAAACAAGAAGAAATCCAAGAAGCCCGTGAAGCCCGGCGACAAGCGCACGGATTTGCAGAAACAGATTGACGTGCTGGAAGAGTATAACCAGAAGGTGCGGATTCCAATCACGCTCCAAGAGTTCCTCAGCCACGTCCTCGAGGACGAAAATGATGGAGAAGACTCATCAGATGAATCTGAGGACTACGTAGCAAGTTGTCATGTGATCTCTCACTCATTGATAGATGATAAAGAGGCTCCTTGCACCGAGAAACCAGGGGCGGGGCCTGAACCAGAACTTCTGTGGCCATCAGACGAGATGATCAATGCCTTCCTGAACGAAGCCCGTCTTAAAAGCAAAGCTGATCGAGAGCGCGAGATGGCCATATTCGAGAAAGCCAAACGCCGGCGACTAGATGAAAGGGTCGAAACACTCCCACCGGATGAAAGTACATCCGCCGCAAATAAAAGCAGGATCAAGACAAGGAAACGATTCGCCAAAGCCATAGCAATGGGGATGAGTCCGCCCTCTTTCAGAAAAAATTCTCCTGGTGGTATACATTTTGATGAAACGGACGTACACCCTAACTTCTGCTTATATCATCAGAAGATCGTACATCCTACTGAAGACTGCAACTCTTTTAAGTGTTGGTGGCAAGGGTATGTCGCTCACAAACAACACTTCAACAGGACAAAGCGTGAAGCTCGTAGACAGCGAAAAAATACGACAGATGAGCATAAAAGAATTGCCGGCAATTGTCATAGGGACGAGCCCGGGGGATCACGAGTTCTCACCTTTGGAAGCGATTCTGATGAAGAAGCCGCTCTTAACCCTCTCTTCAAGGAATTCATTTCTAAAACAAAAGAATTGGAGAGTTGCGAGAATGTTCAGCCGTACAATCTCACGCTACCCGGAAAGAATCTCGGACCCGCAAACGACGGAGCAAACGAAATGAGAAAGGAAAAGGAAAAAACGGCCTTTGTTGCCAACACTCAACAACAGCCGAGTAACCCGAGACCGTTTTGTCGTCAAAACAACAAGCCGTGATACCTCAATGAGAAGTTGAAACGTCCTTACTCGTTTCCCAAAGATAAGACAAAGAGATTGTTCGAGCTAGCAGTGCGCAGCGGGCTCATCACTCTGCCAGATCCAAAACGTCCATTGCAACCAGGTGACGTTAACAATCCTAACTATTGTCCCTACCACACAGTAATGGGTCACCCACTCGACAATTGCTATGTCTTCAAAAACTGGGTTGAAGACCAATACCAACAGGGCAAGTTCTCGCTGCCCGAAAAGTAGAAAGTAAACCCGCCACAACAACATGCTTCGAAAAAGGTGGATATGCCGGGGGCATCATGCTCGTTCATAGAGAAGGCCTCCAAGACCGAAATGTCGTTAAACTAACGATGGACCACTATGTCCTAAAACTGGCGTCGGACCGAAACGTCCCTAAACTAACGACGGACCGCAATGTCTTAAAACTTGCAAATGACTGAAACGTCGTTAAACTACTATCAACCCGCGGCATCCTCAGGCTGGCGTGGTTAAAAAAAAGAGCAAAAAAGCAAAAAAAAAAAAAGAAAAGAAAAAAAAAACAAAATAAAACGGTATGTCCATAAGCAAAATGGGCACGGATGAAAACCCGAAAGGGCTCCGTGAGTAAAAACAGCAGGGCTATCGGCGAGTGTTTGTGAAAACCCGAAAGGGCGCAACCTCGTTAGAAAAAAGAATAAAAAGAATAAAAAAAAACGGTATGTCCATAAGCAAAATGGGCACGGATGAAAACCCGAAAGGGCTCCGTGAGTAAAAACAGCAGGGCTAACCGGCGAGTGTTTGTGAAAACCCGAAAGGGCGCAACCTCGTTAAAAGACACTTACAGGATCCTTTCGACCTTGTAAGGAGAAACCACCTGTGTGAGATCCTTACGACTCATAAGGGAGCAACACACTTAGGGATCCTCACGATTCCTAAGGAGAAATTACACTTGCGAGATCCTCACGACTCGTAGGGAGAACTCTCTTATGGGACCCTCACGGCTCATAAGATTTGAAAGTCTTAAGTTACAGAGACCTGAATCTATTCTTAAGCAACCCCCACAACCTCCGATCTTGCCCTACAAGCGGCTCAATACTGACCCCTGTATACAATCCACGGGCACGAATAAATATTTCCCTAACAAAGTCCCATCCATGACTAGGGATATGCTTGTACAGCAAACAACACTTGTAAGTCCTCTCGACTTATAAGGAGAAAACCTTTTTGTAAGATCCTTACGACTTACAAGAGAACATGCACTTAGGAATTCTCACGATTCCCAAGGAGAAAACACACCTACAAGATCCTCACGACTTGTAGGGAGAAATACCTTTGTGAGACCCTTACGGCTCATGAAGTCAAAAGCCTTAGCCGACAGGACCCTTAACCCTGTTTACTAAGCCACCTTTGTTCAACATCGATAGAGGCAAATGATGATTCGCTCCTGGCAATATTCCAGTCGCAGCGATGTTGATGCCTAAACCGGTATCAAATTCCAAGCCCTTTTAAGGCAAATGATGATTCGCTCCTGGCAATATCCCAGTTGCAGCGATGCTGATGCCTAAACCGGTATCAAATTCCAAGTCCTTTCACGGCAAATGATGATTCGCTCCTGGCAGTATTCCAGTCGCAGCGATGCTGATGCCAAGATTGGTATCAGATCCCAAATCCCCTACTCGCGAGAAAAAATCAGCGAACCCCCCTAAAAAAATGCATATGAAATAGCCGAAATGATGGGGCAACTTGCAACAAAATCAGCAAGTAAAAATGTATGCATGAAAAATAGCCGAAATGATTGGGCAACTCGCAATAAAAAGCAGCGAGTAAAAAGAAAAATAGCCGAAATGATTGGGCACCGCGAAAAATAGCCGAAATAATTGGGCAATCGCGATTTTCGCGATATAAAAAGCTGAATTGATAGAGCATCGCGGAAAGAATAAAAAAATGAAAGAATGAAACTTTTTGCCCTACAGGTGAAATCACATCGATCCCTGTATACAATCCAGGGGCACAGATAAAAAGGGAACCATACCTTCCCAATAGGCTCCATCAGAAAGCGGAGCCAAATCTCGACGGTTAATAGACAACCTAGAGACAATCTCGACATTTATCGCAATATTGCAGACATAATGTCAACAAACGAAGCAAAAAGAAGATCCCGAGCTTCAGGGTCTCGACGTCAACATCGACAACTTAGAGATTACCAACGGCGTTTCTCCTCACTCCAGCCAGATGCAGACGTGACGTCAACAATCGACCTCAGAGTCGCAACGAAACGGAACCATGGCAAAGTCCTTAGTTCCAAATCTCAATGGCCACATCTACAGCCTGGAGACCAACAACGGCGTGCCTCCTCATTCCAGCAAGACACAGATGTTACACCATCAAGCGGAGCGATGGCAAAATCCCAACTCCGCCTTAGCATTCGTCTCATTACAGCAGACGCAATGTTAACAACGGCGTTCCTTCGCAGTCCAGCAGGATATACATGCAAAGCTAATAAAAGACCCCATGGTCAGCAAAACGGAGTGATGGCAAAATCCCAGCTCCACCTCAGCACTCGTCTCGTCACAGTGGACACATCATCAAGCAAAGCGGAACAGCGGCAACTCCCAATTCCATGACTCGACGATGTACTCCCACAGAGAGTCAAATCCCAACTCCGTGAAATGCGGATATAATCAAAAAAATTCCTGGTCATGTGGAACACGGATAACGTTACTCTTTGACCCCGTGGAAAACGTCCAGAGCGGATCCTGGTCCTCGCAGAACACGGCAGTGAACCCGTGCGAAGCATCCAGAGCGGAGCCTAGTCCTCGCCTAACGCGGCAGTGAACCCGTGTGAAGCATCTAGTGCAAAATTCCTGGTCGCGTGGAACGCGGATAACGTCACTCTTTGACCCCGTGGAAAACGTCCAGAGCGGATCCTGGTCCTCGCAGAACACGGCAGTGAACCCGTGCGAAGCATCCAGAGCGGAGCCTAGTCCTCGCCTAACGCGGCAGTGAACCCGTGTGAAGCATCTAGTGCAAAATTCCTGGTCACGTGGAACGCGGATAACGTCACTCTTTGACCCCGTGGAAAACGTCCAGAGCGGATCCTGGTCCTCGCAGAGCACGGCAGTGAACCCGTGCGAAGCATCCAGAGCGGAGCCTAGTCCTCGCCTAACGCGGCAGTGAACCCGTGTGAAGCATCTAGTGCAAAATTCCTGGTCACGTGGAACGCGGATAACGTCACTCTTTGACACCGTGGAAAACGTCTAGAGTGGATCCTGGTCCTCGCAGAGCACGGTAGTGAACCCGTGCAAAGCATCCAGAGCGGAGCCTAGTCCTCGCCTAACACGGCAGTGAACCCGTGTGAAGCATCTAGAGCAAAATTCCTGGTCACGTGGAACTCGGATAACGTCACTCTTCGACCCCATGGGAAACGTCCAGAGCGAATTCTAGTCCTCACATCCCACATGGAGTGGTCACCACCACAACATTCGTCTCGATACAGCAGACGCAGTATAAGTAAATGAAGCAAAAGGCCAAATTCCTAGCTTCAAGGTCTTGACGGCAAGTCATATAAAGCCTGAAAGACAATCGGAGATCATCTCGCACCAGCTCAGAGTGGTCACCACCTCGACGATCGTCTCGATACAACAGATGAAATGTCACCCCAGCGTTCTTCCCCCAGCAGGATTCAGACGCGCCAAAGCAGATGAAGAGAAGGCCAAATTCCTAGCTTCATACGTCTTGATGGCAAGTCATATAAAGCCTGAAAGACAATCGGAGATTATCTTGCGCCAGCGCGGAGTGGTCATCACCTCGACGTTCGTCTCGATATCGCAAACGAGATGTCACTACAGCGTCCTTCCTCCAACAGGATCCGGACACACCAAAGCAGATGAAGCAAAGGCCAAATTCCTAGCTTCAGGGTCTTGACGGCAAGTCATATAAAGCCTGAAAGACAATCGGAGATCATCTCACACCAGCTTAGAGTGGTCATCACCTCGACGTTCGTCTCGATACCGCAGACGAGATGTCACTACAGCGTCCTTCCTCCAACAGGATCCGGACACACCAAAGCAGATGAAGCAAAGGCCAAATTCCTAGCTTCAGGGTCTTGACGGCAAGTCATATAAAGCCTGAAAGACAATCGGAGATCATCTCACACCAGCTTAGAGTGATCACCACCTCGACGTTCGTCTCGATACAGCAGACGAGATGTCACTACGGCGTCCTTCCTCCAACAGTGTCCGGACAAACCAAAGCAGATGAAGCAAAGGTCAAATTCCTAGCTTCAGGGTCTTGACAGCAAGTCATATAAAGCCTGAAAGACAATCGGAGATCATCTCGCACCAGCGCGAAGTGGTTACCACCTCGACGATCGTCTCGATACAGCAGATGAAATGTCACCCCAGCGTTCTTCCCCCAACAGGATTCGGACGCGCCAAAGCAAACGAAGCGAAGGCCAAATTCCTAGCTTCAACGTCTTGACGGTAACTCATATAAAACCGAAAAGACAATCGGAGATCATCCCACATGGAGTGGTCACCACCTCGACGTTCGTCTCAATACAGCAGACGCAACATCACCAAAAGGAGCCACGAAAAAATCCCTAGTTCCAAACCTCGACGGTTCACCAGTAACCTAGAGACAACCATGACATTCGTCTCGATACAGAGGACGCGATGCCAGCAAACGAAGCGAAGGCCAAATTCCTAGCTTCAGGGTCTTAACGGCAAGTCATATAAAGCCTGAAAGACCACCAGAGATCATCCCACATATAGTGGTCACCACCTCGACGTTCGTCTCAATACAGCAGACGCAACATCACCAGAAGGAGCCACGGCAAAATCCCTAGTTCCAAACCTCGACGGTTCATCAGCAACCTAGAGACAACCACGACATTCGTCTCGATACAGAGGACGCAATGCCAGCAAACGAAGCAAAGGCCAAATTCCTAGCTTCAGGGTCTTAACGGCAAGTCATATAAAGCCTGAAAGACTATCGGAGATCATCCCATACCAGCGCGGAGTGGTTATGACTCATCGGGGCTCTCCAAAATGAGCCTAACCTCAAGTAAAAAGCGGCATGGCAAATTCCTAGCGCTTGCTCTTCCGACGGTCAAACTGCCAAGGAGGATTGCTTGAAGACGTCTTGTCCAGCCTCCGAAGGGATCAGAGACACGGCAGTCGCAGGGCTATTCGAAAAGCACGATTGCCTATCGAGGAATACATCAGCTCATGCGACGGTACGACGGCCAAAACCCTAAGTACCACAGACCCTAACGGACTTCTGTCGTAAAGAGCAGAGGTTAACTGTGACGCTAGGATATTCTTGTGAGATCTGCTCGATTCGTTTCGACTCGTGAGGAAATTGATGTCTTTGCGAGAACTTCTCGATTCGTCTCGACTCGTGAGATAAAGCCTTAGGCAGTAGGGATTAAAAAACCTGTTTCCTAAGCACTGGGATCCTGCAAGTCGGCCCAAAATGGTCTCTTGCATACTATCCACGGGTCTCACTCTCCGAAGTCGAATTTCGACAAGGAGGGGAACAACCGCTTACGGGTCCTCTCGACTCGTAAGAGGGGAAAATTCTCTCATAAGATCCTTACGACTTATAAGAGAAAACACACTTAGGAATCCTCACGACTCCTAAGGAGAAAATACACCTACGAGATCCTCTCGATCCGCAGGGAGAAAAGTCTTTATGAGACCCTCACGGCTCATAAAGTTGAAAAGTCTTAGGTGGCAGATCCTAACCCTGTCTCCTAAGCCATCACTGCCCTGCAAAGAGGTCAAGATGGACCATCTATGAGCCACACTCGCCAAAGCTACATGCCACTGAAATGGAAAAGCTACTCATGAGCATATAAACTACTTCACTCCAGAGTAAGATATAAAGAGATAGAAGGGTGCGGCTCATGGAGTTAAGGGTTTGGAACTATATCTCTTAAGAGTCGAGATTTGAGTCAATGATAAATGACGACGCTTGTGTCCGCTCGTTATCTTCTCAGATCAAAATTCTGAAAGTAATATACCAACCCGAAACTGGTCATACGCTATGCATTACTTTGCACTACTTCACCCACGTAAATACTTACGTGGGCAACGTAGTGGGGGAATTTGTTCCCGCCAAAAATTTCTGCGCAAAAGAGCCCAAGGTATCAAATGGCGGCGATACGCTTAAGAAAATAGGAACCAGTATCTTCCGGGCTGTTTTTTTGACAAACTCCCGAATGAGAAACAGATAAATTCTGATGGTATCGAAAGCGGCTCGAAAAACCCTTCGATTTGATATATTATGGGCCTCGTAATTCATCCGGGATCAAAAGTTATGAGAAATTACGTGTCCACACGTGATGGGCTTTTAAGAACCCGCTGGAGGAGTTAAAAGATACAATAAAAACTCAGAAAAGACCCCAATGGGGCATCACGTGCTCACACGTGACCATGTGTCACGTGCAGACACGTGATGGGCTTTTAAAGCCTCTAAAATAATGAATAGAATTTAATTCTAAAAGTCAGAAAATACCTCAACGAGGTATCACGTGCTTACACGTGACCAATGGTCACGTGTTGACACGCGATGGTTAAAACTGAAACATAAATAAGCGGCTGAGAAAGGAACCCAATTGGGGGTCACGTGCTCACACGTGACCAAAGATCACGTGCCAGCACGTGACTGGCTTTAAAAGCATTATAATTTAATAGAATTAAATTCTAAAAGTTTCTGAATCTTTCCAAATGGAAAAGGGTCATGGGGAACCATTGGATTAAAAATCCAAGGGTGATTAAAAATCACCAATTTATAGAAAACCCTTGGACAAGGAAAGATTTCCCTGAAAATCTCACCAGGATAACAAATAGAATATCTTTTGGATTTAAAATCCACGGTGAATAAAATTCACTTAACAATCTAAAGGCCCAGATTAATGATAAATATAAATCAAATCTCTCAACATACAAATCAAATCTCTCAATGAGAGATTTGCTAAACAAATTGATTCTCTTCCTTCTCCTATAAATAGGAGCCAAGAAGAGAAGAGAGGGGGATCTACTTTTTTGGAGAGAAAAACAGAGGGAGGAGAATTTAATTCTCAAGAGAAGAAGAAACAGAGAAAGAAGAATTTAATTCTCTGCAAAAGAAAAACCCTAGGTAAGAAAAGAGAGGATTCAAAAGAGAATTTAATTCTCAAAAGAGTTTAACTCTTATTTAAAGAAAAGAACTTAGTTCTTCTTCTGGTTGAAGATCTGCACAGAGCACATCTCCCCATATGTTGAGAATTTAATTCTCATCGGGTCGAGATCCTGCCATGCAGATCCTAAACTTAGAAGGGGAATTGAGTTCTGAGAATTTAATTCTCCTAAAACAAAACTAGGGTTTTACCCTAAATAAGAATTTAATTCTTTCAAAATAGGAATTTAATTCCTCCAGAATCAAAATTAGGGTTTTACCCTAAATAAGAATTTAATTCTTAAAGATAAAGAGACTTAAAAGATCTCTGTGCATGAAAAAGACTAAGGTCACGTGCCCCACGTAACCCCTGAACAGATCCCCCAAAAATGATACGAGGAAAGCTTTGAGGCAATGCCTCATGTATTCCCACGTGACCCTCATTATATATGGAGCAAAAGCAAAGGCAGAAACAATTCTGGGCGCTCTCACGTGTTAGCACGTGACCCCTAATAAGTGTTCTAATAAATCAGGGCATGATTATACATCACGTGCCCACACGTGATGGCTATGAAAATTAAAAGTGTTTAACACTTGTTTGCAGAACAAAATAAAGAGGATCTGGCCTCACTTTTTGATGCCATCACGTGCTCCCACGTGACTCCCAAAACGCAGAAAGAAAGATCAATGGAAATGAAGGCTTTGGGCGCTCTCACGTGTTTACCACATGACCCCTTAGCAAACGTTCTAACGGTCAGCGCATAAATCCCCATCACGTGTCAACACGTGATGCTCGAAATAAAAAGGAAAAGTGTTTAACACTTATCTACAGATTTGAGGATAAAACAAAGGAGATCTGGCTCCGCATTTAGGGCGCTCTTGTTGGAGATAATGCCCTCAGAGTCAATTATTGGATCACAGGCACGTGATTGCGGTGATTGAGGGAGGACCTATCCCGGTAGGACAGTCTTACTCGAGATGATAGTATGCTATCTGGTTTACCTTTATCATCGTGTACTGCTTTAGGTGACCTGACAAGTTGCTATTACACGTTGATAGAGCCCCTAGGATTCGTGCTTGACCACCAGCAGTATGAGGGCGATCATATAAGTGGGAGCTGGGGTCTATAAGCATATCCTTAGATGGTCCCTAGTCGTGTGAGTTTCGAGACAGGGCATCGATACTCCATAGTAGACTAGTGTATACAGTCGAGACCCCGACGAGGGGCGGTGGCCGGTCTCACAAGCCATTGGTGTCAGTTGGATCACCTAAGATGTATACAGGTGCTCATTAGGTTATGAGTACACCGGACAGGACTCGCCGGGAACATGCTAGTTGGTCATATACCAGACGTCAGATGGCAGTTCCCTGGTGACATGTGTGCAGGTTAGTTCATCGACCTGGGGATCGTCATTTGTCTTGTGTGAGTTCCCACTGTACTTTGATTACTACCCTACCACGGCTCAAAGGAGTCGTGCAAACAGGTTTTAGTTGGGTACAGTCCCGAGCCACATGGAGGCAGTGAGCGTATCTTCAGGGGTTCGTCTCTCCCGGTATTGGGGGTGAGGTCGTGCTGTGTCTAGGAGAGCCATTACACGAAGCCCTCGGCTGAGGCAAGGAGATTTACTGGTAGGTATTCCAGTAGTATCTCAGGGTGTTCTGGGCTACACTCCGACACGACTTGTACCGCTTTTGGGGGTCTGACTTTTACCAACCCCCTAGGCCCGCCATGCGATGCTCATAGACGAACGGACCGGACTGTACGGATATTGTCACTGACAGGCTCAGTAGGGTTGGCAGGCTGAGTTCGCTCACAGACGTCCCTTTTAGTCAATACCTGGTAGCCCGTTACGTATTGGCTTATACCTCTGACGTGCTAGTGGTTAAATCCATAACCAAGGTGTTGACGAGTCTTTAGAGTCCCCCATATTCAGTTACTCAGCTTTCGGGCGAAAGGTTGTAGAGGCCGTATGGAGATATGGCAAGGTCCGATCAGATACGTGCGGTATTGCACGGATCAGGATCGGACAGTTTGTACTATAGGCCGTATGGGTATATGGCAGGGTTCGATCAGATACGTGCGGTATTGCACGGATCAGGATCGAACAGATATTACTAGCCGGTTTTGGTATAAGCCGGATTCTAGTATAGTACAGTGGAGATTTTGTCTCATTGCATTTGTATTTCGGTCGAAATACAGATGCGGGTGTGTATGCACAGTATCGGGGTTTTCCTGTAATTTATTACGGGACCAGTTTTCTGGAGTTGCCAGTTTGCTTTTCGTTTCGGCCGATTTCCTTTGTTCCGTTCATTGGCCGAAGATTGGTGGAGGAGGGCTTATTTGCATTGTTGCAAATAAGCATTTGTGGAGGGGGTCTTTGCATATTATCATGTCATGATACTTGTCCCATCATTTGACTTCATATCTTCATGATGGCTTGATTTTTTGTAACAATCATGGTTGTTGATTACTTGTTTTGGAGAGTGGGTTATGGTTGTGATCATTGGATTCTTTCATCATCACTTGCTTGCATCATTGCATTCCACCCACCCCCTTTACTTTTCTCTTTCTCTCTCCAATCACACTTGAGAAAAGGGGGGCCGGCCATTCCTATGGAAGGTGAATGGAATGGGATTTTCATTTTGATGGGTGGAGAAAATATGATACTCTCATTCTTTTGTATGCTACATTTTTTCCCCACCTCTCTCCAAGTTCTTTTTCCTCCACCACAAAAGGCAATTCCATGAACCCCAAAATGAGACTTCTTCTCTAGATATTCTACAGCATATCTTGGGCACGTCGAGTAGCCGGCTTCATGCCCGAGTTGCCTCGGCATTGAGGTGGGAGCCCGTAAACGATGTAGGCGATGTGGTGCACTTCCGGCGACGAGGAGGAGACGGGACATTCCGCAGGAGATCGGGACGATGACGAGAAGACCGGAGGACTTGGATCTGTCGGTATACTTCTCTTCCCTTTCTTGTAGATTTCTAGGACTAGTTAATGGTTACGATCCGGGTATTAGTGCGCGGTGGTGCCGGTTTGCTAAGTCCGCAAAATTAAAGTTTATCACCGCTTCCGCATTCCGGCGTCGGATTGACGACCGGGGCGCCGCCGTGCACTTACAGTGGTATCAGAGCCTCGCCATTAACTTAGTCTAGCTTGGTTTAATGTGTTTGCATTTTCGATCGATCAAAAAGTTCCAAAACTGCATTTTACCTTCGCATCAGTTTCTGTTGAAAATTTTTGGTCTCGAAAAATTTTTCAGGTTGTAAAACATTGATGTACTGGAGGTAACAAGCTCACTGTAGAAATTCGACGCCGTAATTCAGTCACCAGAGCGCGGAACCGCGGCAATTACCCCTTATGGGCCGCGGTTCCGCCGCGCAATGGTGGCCTTACTGTATCGAACTTCTTCAGTTGCTTTCTGGGCTTTTAATATGGGTTTTGGAATATTAATTTTGGGCCCAGGATTTCTTGATCTGCTACAGTATTGTTTGGGGCCCACTTGTTATAATTTGATCGATCGGATATTTTAAACACATTATTTCACAGTATTTACATTATATCTGCGACCGTGAATGTCACTCGATCGGTAAATCCGGTCTAACTGCTATAGCCCGGTTAGACGGATTTGCGAACGTGATTTTCACGTTGATGTTCTGTTTTTGCTGTGATGTTGCGGATCGGTCGTGGGGATGCCTGGATGCAATGCTAGTACAGTTGTGGTTGTATTATGTACATTTGATATTGCGGGGCGAGCGTCCGACATGTGGACTGCCGTCACTGCCTGATTGTATTATTCTTTTGGGGCACGACCTGGTTGCGGTCGATGTACCCGTTGTATGTATATTTTACTTTTTGTACTAGGATTACCCCGCGGAGGGGTGCATGGATAGCCGGGTTCTAGAGGGCAACAAGCCCGCATCTCATGGCATTGAGACGGAGGGGGCTTCACTCTAGGATTGGCGGGCTATTCGTCGCACTCGTAGGGGGTACAGGTTGACCCAGGAGGGGTGCCCAAGTTGCCGGATTCCGTGAAGTGCTGGGTGGTCCATTCACGGTACTGAAGGGGGCTGCCTCGCTTCAGGTTTTGGCGGGTAACTTGTCGCGCCCGTAGGGGTCTAGGATTTCATTGCACAGGCTATCCACACGACCAGGGGAACGTCGGGTTTCAGCAGTGGCTCTGTGAAACCCGGGGATCCCAGATATCTGTATTGTTCTGTGATGCTGTATATTTCTGTGATGTTGCATTTCTTTTCACGCCTTGAGCGAAATATAATATATTGGTATATATATTAGTAGATGTTGTATATGTTTTACATCCGCGCTAGTCCAGTCCCCGCTCTGTCATTAGTTAGCTAACCTAACGGGTAATGACGGGACCCAGTGGCGAATGCGGATGGCATATACGTACATCAGTATATTTTCGTTCTTTTTGGTGTGATCAATTGATGGGACTGCATTGATTCGGATCAATGCAAGTTAAAAACAAACCTAATCTGATGTTGTTGGAACACTTTTCAAAAAAGCTGTTATTGCAAGGACGTTCACTTTTGTTTTGCATCGTGGTATTCAGTTGGAATATCCTGCTCCTCAGTCGACGAGGCAAGGGCCGAGATCCCTTCACCGGGAGTGACCCCTTGGACAAAAAGTTTGCGTCAGGGCAATGACTTCACTATAGCCGATTATTTTTGCTTTGCACCGTGGTATTCAGTTGGAATATCCTGCACCCCATTCTACGGGGAAAGAGCCGAGATCCCTTCACCGGGAGTGACCTCTTTAGCAACGGTTTTCGTCACTATATTTTTTAAAAGCTATCCGTTCCTTCGACGATATCAAGTTCTTTACGTTAAAGGTTTTCGCCAGAAACCATTCGTAGCCCTCCATCATTTCAGTTAAATATTCGGTAGTATTCAAGCTATGTATTTTGACCTCACGCCAAGGCATAGTGATTGGTAGCTGCCGGGTATTTATCTGTTGCACAGATAGATGCGTTGGTTTGGGACAGTCGTACTACTATTTTGGCCTACGTCAAGGGTATGTACGGGTGGATTCAAATTAACCTGGATAATGATGGGTAGAACTTGACATGTGACTTATGATATTTTGACCTCACGCCAAGGTCATAAGAGCATGGGGCAGAAATCACATCGGGAGTTTCAAAAGAACTGAAACTTGCCAGATATGCGCATACCTTCTGGAGTGTGATACCGTGAGCGGATTCCGTCACGTTATCATGCGATGAGAGTTGGATCCCGATTCCCACTGATGAGTTGGTATACTCCTCGGGTGATCCCGACTAATTCTTCTTACAGGTTTGGAGGAGAATTTGACGGTACAGTGGGAGGATTCCAGATTAGATAAATTGGTAACCATTCTGATCTAGGTTAGAGTGCACGCTGAGTGTTTCTTTTCTCTCTCTCTTTGGCAGCGACCATTGACCCGACCCTAAGACTATGACTCAGTGACCAAGTTGACCGAACCTTCTTAACACTGGCTTTTGGATTGTCAGAGTTGCGAACCTCATTGCCACTCCTACTTTTACCCCTTTTCTCCAGGACACCCCGTATTACTACGAACGTCCACTTCCATTGGACAAAACCATCGTATGGTTAGATACGAAGTCGAAAGAATTTATTCGAGGATGGTTTCAGGTTCTGGAGAAAACGGATAGGACTATTCAGTTGTCTTTTCCTTTTACCCTCTCTCAGGTTACGAGTACTCCTTGGTTTAGGGGTAGTACACCTATTACGCAAATTGGATTGTCTTCTTCCAAAACTTAGGCTGGTGCCGACCGGTAGGGAATGAAGAAAACCAATTAGCATAACGATGGTGTGCAGAAGGTATTAAGTTAAGACAAAGCAAGGGATTAGTAAGAGGGCAACGTAAAATTGCGACTGATATTCACGACCAAACCAAGTATTCTTTCGCCAATCCTAAGTCACCTTTGTATTTCTCCAGGACACTCCGTATCACTAAGAAGATCCACAGTTTATTGGATACTCCATCGTATGGTTATATACGAACTCAAAAGGAACTTGTTCCAGTTCGGGGATGGATTCTGGTTCAGGAGAAATAGGAATAAGATTTATTCAGGTGTCTTTTATCTTCACCTTCTCTCGCATTGCGAGTGTTCCTAGGATTAGGACAGTACACCCATTATGCTTATTGGAAAGTCTTCTTCCAAACCATAGGCTGGTGCCGAACGGTAGGGAAGGAAGAAAACCATTTGGCCTAAAGGGGTGTGCAGAAGGTAATGACTAAAGACATATGAAGGGATTTGGAGAGGTGGCAAGGAATTACACGGTTACAGTTGTGAATCTGGGTACTGGAAGAGGCATTACTAGGAATACCGGGATACCCCATCGAAACATTTCAATGTTTCAGTTTCACTGTGTACTGTTAAACGAAAACTGATTTTCCAGTTAGACACTTGCTCCAGGGTATGTATTTACCAAGTACGATTCTCACATCTGTATAGTCTTACAGATGATGAGTGGGAGTAAGTTATTGGGAATTAGGTGATCATCCTCATTATATCGGGATTCGTTGTAATCGGTGATATTTGAGGAAATCACCTGGGCTGTTTGCCGGTCGCCAAATATTTGGTTTTGAATATCCGTTGTTATGCACCAATTTCAAATCGATATATCTGTACGTCTATTTTCATAGAGTGAGATATACCCTTTTGAAATTATGTCTACGACATTTACCTATATCAGTGGATGGTTAGGTAAGGAGCATTGAACAGCGGTGTAATTCTTCATAACCAAAGGTACAGTTTTCAACCTACGACACACAGTGAATGAGTTATCAGACTCAAGGGACTTATACAGAGTATTGTATGTTGTCCAGGGTCCATCAGGACAGAGGGGTTGGTCCTCGTACTATATTCGGTTTACTTATGACTTCTCTAGTTTTTAGACAAGTGTTTCGCGGAAACACAGGGTCTGAATTTTGAGAAGTTATAGGTATTTGAATACAGTAGAGAACCAGGTATAGCAAGTACCGGGATTCTTCAAAGTGATCGAAGATGTAGATACTTGTGTATGGTATTCAGTTGATAGTAATGATAAAGAGATCTTACTTCTCTTTCAGGTTACTCATAATTGGAAGTATTCCTAAGTTGAGTAACGCTGATCGGCCTCCTTCCATTTAGTTGACATGCGCTGGAAACAGCTGCATGATTTGAATCTGGTTCAATTAAATCAGTGCCTCTGGTTCTATATTGGATATAGAACAGTTCATATCTTAACATTGTTAAGGTACGGGGAGTTGTCCGGTTTATGCTTAAAACCAGACATTGGACAACTCAAGGCACGATTCTGTAATGGCTGTTTGTGGGTTGACCCAGGCTATGACGAGGGCTGACCTTCTACCATCTGGATGAACAATAGCAATATTGTTCTATACTCGCCACAGTTTTATTAAAAATGGATTTTTTCAGAAAACAGTAGTGGGAGTATGGTAGAACTGGAAGTGATTCCAGAACCACAAACGATTACTGAAGATTTGATAAGGAACCTAAAGATTCAATCTGGATTGACATTCCATTGGCCACTCCGCAGATACGGTGGGTAACTTCAGGCACCCGAGAGGTACTACGGTAGCCTCAAGGACGGTGACAGGGAAGTTCTTGTTTACCCACATTTACCATTGCTGTTGTTCCAGGCTGCGAGACCCGGCGGGAGGATGAGTATAGCGTCGTTCTAAACTAGTTTTAGAAGTGTACGTATATATGACTCTACCAGAGAGTTGTCGTAGTCAGTGGGAGCAGCGGAAGCATTGGTGGACAAGTAGCTTATGTCTATTTATAGACTAAAGCAGATGTAGCGGAGATAGATCATCTATTTCTGATGTGACAGTCATGGGTTTGACTTCATCAGAATAGGGGATGGATCTGTTGAGAAGGTAGTAGGGTGTGATATCCTGGTATTTGGATGACATACATAAAGTAGGAAAAGAAACTCCTATACTACAATCGGTTATACTTTGGTCGTCACACAGTGGTTTCTCCACATGGGACTTGGACATTATATCAGACATACTGGTTACTAGATCTATGGTTTTAGATCTGGATTTGGGTGGTTTCCCAATCAGGGTACTTTGACAGCATTCTAAGAGTATTTAGAATGGACGACTCCTGGCACGGTAGTGTACCTGCAGGTAATGGAGTCACCCTCTCTAAAGGTGTCTTACAGACTATAGTAGAGAGGGATGTGCATGATTGACAGATCACTTGCTTAGGCAATTGAGTCAATCATGAGATGTCAAGTACCACACCAGATGTTGTTCTTGCACTAGATGCAATAAGTTGACATTGATCCAATCCTGCAGAAACAGTCGGAAGCAGTTTTAGAACATAAGTGGATGTTCTAGGGATATGATAACGACAGCCTCATTCGGGAGACAGTTATCATTCCAGGCTTCCAAGGTGACATGGACGACAAGGAGGTTGTCAGAGTTATAGTTTTTCCTTCTGATGAGGGGCAGTATTTTGGACAGGTGGTCCAAGGCAATACTGAGGGTGGCATGGCGCAGGATACTGATTAAGTTCAGTTGACGATACAGTCTAAGAAGTTTGGATTTGGAGTTCATTTATGAGCTATGTCCCATCAGACATCCAGACACATTCTAAGACAGGTATTACTCTTTTCGGGAGATGGGTTTCTCCGATTACCAGTGTTTAACACTGATTTGCTTTAGTGTTTAACACTAATTTGAAAGCCCCGTTGCTAGTGTTTAACACTGATTATCTTTTAATGTTAAACACTAACTTGCCAATCTTAATTCCAGTGTTCAACACTGTTGGTCTTTAGTGTTCAACACTATCTTTAGCCCAATTGGCTAAGTTTCTAGAGGCAAAGCCTCTCCTTCAATGGACCGACAGAGGGCCAATATTTCAAACATAATTGGACTTAGCCCAAACTGGCCGTAAGTCCTCAAATCATATTGAACTGAGCACATCTGCTCTTTCAACCAACTCATTGATCAAGGGTACATCTCGGAACTCCTCTGACATTTGTCGTTGTAATCCTTCAACGTCTTCAGAGAGGTGACGGGTCCCGACAACCACACATCAACACGGACTGTCGGGTCCTTAAACTCATGGACTTATGCGTCCTTAAACCAAGATACGGACTGTGGGGTCCTTAAACCCGCGGACTTATGCGTCCTTAAACCAAGATACGGACTGTGGGGTCCTTAAACCCGCGGACTTATGCGTCCTTAAACCAAGATACGGACTGTGGGGTCCTTAAACCCGCGGACTTATGCATCCTTAAACTAACGGACTAATGCGTCCTTAAACACACCCATATGGACTGTGGGGTCCTTAAACCCATGGACTTATGCGTCCTTAAACTACCATTGGACCGCAATGTCCTTAAACTACCAATGGATCGCAATGTCCTTAAACTACCCATGGACCACTATGTCCCTAAACTGGAGATGGACCACCACGTCCCTAAACTGGAACATGGACCACCACATCCCTAAACTAGCAATGGACCACCACGTCCCTAAACTGGAACATGGACCACTACGTTCCTAAACTGGAACATGGACCACTATGTCCCTAAACTGGAACAATAGAGCCCAAACGCTCTTTTGTCGGATCTAAACGATCCCGTTAAGTTGATCTTAGTCTCAAATCAGACTAATGTATCCTTAACAAACGTTTAAGTTGATCTTAGCCTCAAATATGGCTAACGTATCCTTAAACCCAAAAACAGACTTTAGTCCCAAATTGGACTACAGGTCTCCCAACCAACTTTGGTTCAAGGGTACATCTCTGAACTTCTCTGACATCTGTCGTTGTAATCCTTCAACGTCGTCAGAGAGGTGACGGGTCCCGACGGCCATACATGCAATGGACCACCATGTCCCTAAACTGGAACAATAGAGCCCAAACGCTCTTTTGTCGGATCTAAACGATCCTGTTAAGTTGATCTTAGTCTCAAATTAGACTAACGTATCCTTAACAAACGTTTGAGTTGATCTTAGTCTCAAATATGGCTAACGTATCCTCAAACCAAAACCCCAAACCCGAATCTAAGAAAATACGGATTTGGACTAATCCACGTCCTACGGGCGACAACATAACTGAGTTTCCGTATACAATCCACGGGCAACCAAACACAAAACAAACACCCACGATACGAAGTGACCAGCTGGAGAAGGAGAAAGTTGTTACCGCGATGCGGTAGCGTAATTAACTGCAGGGGCTTGCGCCTGCAGGGAAGAGCGTCCCCACAATCAAAAACCCCTCAAACGAGGGGGAATCTGACGAAGTCTGCTACATCGGCCGCATCCGTTTAAACCTCCGATACATGGTGCCATAAATCAACTTGGCATCTTCGGAGAGGTGGACGGATAGCACCAATTAGCATCTGCCCCGAATCTCAGGCAAGGCAGCCCATGTCTCGGCCGCCGTTCGGAGGGGAACAAGAACAATCGCATATCTACGGGTCATCGACCGCTTACGCGATCAGTGACCAAAGCCCAGGAGCAGCAGCAGAAGCTCCAAGAGATGATGAACGCTATGGCCGCACTTACAGGGACAAAAGAAAACCCTGAAACGTCCTCGGATGAACGCCAGGAGGAAGAAACCGACGCCGAATTCCTTCGTCGAATATTGGAGAAGAAGAACAAAGAGGCTGCTGAACAAGCAGCCAACATACAACGTATGGGACTCCTGTTCCAAGACATGGTGGGGATGATGATCCAAAAAGATCCTCCGGCCGAAGATCCCCCGATCATCCTTAGAGACGATAGGGGAGAGACATCAAATCCTCCGCCAGCTCTGTCGACGGCTAAGGAGGATACAATCTCCAAAGCTGATTTGGACGAGTACATAGCCCAACAAATACGGGTTCATCATGCGGCTGAAGCAGCTGGCCAGGTCGTAAAAACGGGGCGGCCATATCCAAGTTGGTACGATCAAATCAAGTACCTGCCCGGTTACACAATTCCCAAGTTCCATGTCTAGAAAGGGACAGGCAATCCTCACCAGCATGTTGCCCAGTTATGGGCACTCTGTGGCAACACCGACGGTGATGACAAGTTGTTGCTTCGCCAGTTCGTTGGAAGCTTATCAGATACAGTGTTCGAGTGGTACTCTGAGCTCCCAAATGAATCTATCAAAACCTTCGCGGAGATGGAGCTGTTGTTTACTCAGCGTTTTGCAAGCGCCAGTGAACGCACACCGATGACGGCACTGATTTACGCCAGGGTAAAACTAGGCGAGACGTGGGTTCAATATGCTATACGGTGGCGGAACTTATGGTCGAAGTGCGAGCAGCGCATTGAAGAAGCTCCCGCGGTGGGTATGTTTGTGGGAACCCTTGATCCGCAAGCAACCATCTCGTAATTTATGATGTTTTTCAAGCCGACTACCTTCCAAGCCTTGATTGACAAGCTAGCGCAAATGGATCAGATGGGCCATAAACCCCCTCTTCTAAAGCCGGACTCCCGAAATGACAAAGGGAAGGGAAAAGCGATCGTTGTCGCTAATGCTCAACAACAACCGAGCGACTCGAAACCGGTTGTTCGTCACAATAATATGCGTCCGTATGCAGCCCTTGAGGAGAGGTTAGGACGTTCTTACTCTTTTCCCCGCGATAAAACGAGAAAGTTATTCGAGCTGGCGTTGCGCAACAGACTCATAAATCTGTCGAATCCAAAACGTCTGTTGCAACCAAGTGATGTCAATGAGCCCAACTACTGTCCTTATCATCGAGTACTGGGCCATCCGATCGAAGATTGCTACGTTTTCAAAAATTGGCTTGAAAACCAGTACCGACAGGGCAAATTCGCGTTATCTGACAAATGGAAGGTGAATCCCCCACTGCCCCACACCTCTAAAGGGATGAATACGCCGGGGGCAACATGCTCCGTCGTTGAAGATGCTCCTTGGGAGGTTGTATTATCAGCCAAGACAAAAAGGATGCTAAACAATCTTCAGACATGTCCAGCGATTAGGTGGAAGAACCCGTTGGAACCGTAGGTCATTGAGGGGATGTTGAAGCCACATACAACTCCAAAGACCGCCGGTGGTGACTCAAGAACTCGTAACCAGCCGTCAAAATCTTCGAAAAAGTAAGAAGAAATCTAAGAAGCCCGTGAAGCCTGGCGATAAGCGCACGGACTTGCAAAAACAAATTAACGCGCTGGAGGAATACAACCAGAAGGCACGGACTCCCATTACATTCCAAGAGTTCCTCAATCATGTCTTTCAAGAGGAAGATGAGGGAGAAAGTTCATCTGATGAATCTGAAGAATATGTGGCGAGCTGTCATATGATTTCCCATTCGTTCATGAACGATGAGGAGACTTCTTGTACTGAAACGCTGGGGGCAGATCCTGAATCAAAAATTCTGGGGCCATCAGTTGAAATGATTGACGCGTTCCTTAACGAAGCTCGATTGAAAAGTAAAGCTGATCGAGAACGCGATACGGCTATATTTGAAAGGGCCAAGCGCCAGCGACTTGATGAAAGAGCCGAGATGCTCCCGCTGGAGCAAAATACCTCCACTACCGACAAAAGCAAATTCAAGATGAGGAAAAGGTTTGCTAAGGCCATATCAATGGGCATGAAGCTACCATCCTCCGAAGGAAAAATTACTGGTGAAATAGAAATGCACCCCTCCTATTGCTTATATCATCGGAAGATTTCGCACCCCACCGAAGAGTGCAAAGCTTTCGATAGATGGTGGCAAGGATACGTTGCTCATCGACAACGCTTTAAGCGGGAAAAGCGTAAAACTCGTCGGGAGCAGAAAAATATAACCGAAAGGTTTAACAGAACTACCGGTAATTGTCGCATGGTTAACGCCAGGGGATCACAGGTGCCTACATTCGGGAGCGATTCTGATGAGGAGCTGGAACTTGCCCCTCTCTTTAAAGAGTCCACTTCGGGAAAAGAAGAAGAGCCGAAGGTTTGCGAAAATATTCGGCTGCGGAATCAGCCGCTGCCTGAAAAGAATCTCGGACCCTCAAACAGAAAAGATATAGGGAAAGAAAAGGTCTCTGAAGATATCGTCTTAGATGACCAAGTAATGGAGGAGCTAAGTGCCAAGGACCCACCGAAGAAGAATAAGGTGGATTACAACGTCTTAGCACATCTGAGGAAGCTGCCCTCACAGCTCAGCATTCTTGACGCCCTTTTGCTATCAAAGGAGGCGAGAGATTCGTTAGTCAAGGCACTACAGGATCCGGGGCAATTCCAAGCTTTCCTGGCCGAGGAAAAGATGAAGGATGAATTGGAGGAAATGCACACGGCCGATGTTGCTTTTGGTGATGAAGACCTTCTCCTTGGGACGTGCGAACACAATCGCCCCCTCTATATCTCAGGATACTGCCACGATATAAAGATAGGCAAAATCCTGATCGACAATGGATCCTCAGTTAATCTCCTCAATGTGCGGGTCTTAAAAGAAATCTGCATGAGCGTCCAGCACCTTGCTCGGGACAAGATCACCATCTCCGGGTTTGACTCCCAGTCATCAAGAACTCTTGGGTCTGTGGTACTGACGCTACGCTTCGGGTTACTCATCACAGACATTAAGTTCCACGTCATAGACGCCAAGACATGCTACAATGCTCTGCTCGGCCGACCGTGGTTACACGAGTACAACGCCATCCTTTCTACACAACATCAGTGTATGAAATACGCTAAGGATGATCTCGAGTATACCATGGCGGGAGAACTGAATCCGTTTTCCATGAACGAAGTCCGCAAATATGAAGATGCCAAATACTTCTTACCGGATTTCGAAGACACGGAAAGGTGTCACAAGCCGAAGAACAAAGCTAACGCCACCATCCCTGTTTTCGGGAGTGATACCGAGGAGGAAGAGGAGATAGTGTATTCGGGTCCGCCCCAACACAACAAGCCAGGACCGTCCGCACCTATGTTGATCTTTGGTAGTGACTCAGAAGATGAGATCCATGCTGTATTCTCTGCCCGACCTTTAATACAAACGTCCGCTGATGAAGAGCAAAGTCTACAAGTCGCCATGGTGCCGCTTAAACACCGTAAAGAACTGGATGAGCTTGATATCTACAGTGTAGAAGAGCTGCGAACGTTCTATATCCCTCCCAGGCGAGAAAGCGAAAAAGCAATTCTATTCTACCGCTCTGAAGAAACTAAAGCGGAGAAAGAAATCTGGCGTGGCGCGGATCCTATGCTCGACAGGCTTCAGCCTATCCGTCTTCCCAAATATTATACGGAGGGTTTGAAAAAGCTGCTAAAACGCCAGGGGATATCCTTCAAGCAGACCGTTCGAAAAGCCAAGTTCTATGACAAAGTCTGGAACGTTCCCGGGACTCAACGCAAACTGCCTAATGGGAGAATGGAGACAAAAGGACTTGGATATATCCGGTCAAAGAAACGAGAGCTACTAAACAGCTGCTATGTCATGTATGACTTCGATGAAGAAGCGGATGCTCAATGGGAGGACGCTAATCCTGAGCCAGTGAAAGTTCCAGATGCAAAAGAACCTAGTCCGTCGTTCGAAGAACAAATGGACAGGCTTATAAAGGAAGCGGGTCAAAAAGTCCGGGACGATCATAACCGTGAAATGGTCATCTACGAGAAAGCCAAGACGCAACGCCTTCTCCAATAGGCCGTGAAAGATGAAAATGCCGCTCCTTGTCAACCTGTTATAAAGAAGGCCCGACGCAGAGGCAGAAACAAGTCAAAACGCGAAAAAGACGCTCAACAGCAACGAAGCGGGGCTAACAGGCCACGCGAGCGAAAATTGAGCGGTTCCGATCTATCCCTCATGAGAAAAATGAGTCGAGCATACTCTTTTCCTCGGGACAAGACGAAGAAAACACTTAACCTCGCTTTAAGACATCAGATGCTTACACTGCCGGAGTCTAAACACCCCGAACAAGCAGGCGAGGTCTCACACCCAGAATATTGCTCTTATCACCGAGTGGTAGGGCATCCTCTCGAAGACTGCTTCACCTTCAAGAATTGGGTTGAAGATCAGTACCAGCTTGGCAAGTTCGCTCTGTCCGACAACTAGAGGGTAGCGCCGCCACAGAAGCACGAACCCAAGGCTACGGAAGAAGAACTAGTTCCACATTGGGATTGGAAGCGAATTCATACTTGTCACGTGATAACGATATCAAAAGAAGAGCCCGAGAACATGGACAGCCTTCCCTGGTGCTTCGAAAACAGCAATGACGAGGTAATCTCAGAATTTCCACCAGCGCCAAAAGAGCTGGAAGATTGAATTCATACCACTGCAGATAACCTTAAGAAAATTGAATTGGGAACGACAAATGACCCGCGACCGACATTCATCAGCGAACTGCTATCTGAAGAAAGGATGGCTGCGTTAAAGGACGTGCTTCTACAGCATTGAGATTGCTTCGCATGGAACTATTCCGAAATGCCAGGACTATATCCAGAAATTGCTGTGCATAGATTGGCGATATCTCCGGACGTTAAGCCAGTCAAACAGGCGCCGAGAAGAATGTGGCTCGAGCTTGAGATGAGTATCAACGCCGAGGTTAAGAAGCTGATCGACTCTGGCTTCATCCAGGAAGTTCAATACCCTGAATGGATCGCCAACATCATCCCGGTGATGAAGAAAAATAGGACAGTGCGCATATGCGTAGACTTCCGGGATCTTAATAAAGCTTGCCCGAAGGACGACTTCCTAGTGCCAGTCACCGAACTGATGATAGACAATACGTCCACTCACAAGGTTTTCTTCTTCATGGACGGCTCGTCAGGATATAATCAGATAAAAATGCATCCCGAAGACTAGAAGCACACCGCATTCAGGACTCCTTTGGGTATATTCTGCTACAAGGTGATGCCCTTCGGTTTAAAGAATACCGGTGCTACCTACCAAAGGGCCATGACGAAGATCTTCGATGACCTTATACACGAAATCGTCGAATGCTATATCGACGATCTCGTGGTTAAAAGCAAATCATATGAGGAACATCTCGAGCATCTGAAAACTGTATTTGAACGCCTTCGGCAATACAACTTGAAGATGAACCCTCTCAAGTGTGCATTCGGAGTTTCCTCGGGCAAATTCATGGGATTCATCGTCCGACACCGAGGTATTGAAATAGATCCTTCAAAGATCAAGGCAATCATGGAAATGCCTCCGTCAAGGACTCTCAAACAGCTGCGGTCTCTTCAAGGGAAGCTCGCATACATACGGCGATTTATAGCCAATCTTTCAGGCAAGTGTCGTCCCTACAGCCACCTGATGAAGAAGGGAACCCCGTTCGTCTAGGACCAAAAATGCCAAAGCGCACTAGATGAGATCAAGCAATACCTGCAGAACCCGCAGGTGTTGGCTGCTCCGGTCAAGGGAAAGCCCCTCATTCTTTATACAACCGCTCTCGAAGGCTCCTTAGGCGCATTATGGGCACAAGAGAACGATCAAGGGAAGGAAAGAGCACTCTACTACTTAACTCAAGTTCTGCTGGGGGCAGAAAGCAACTACTCTCCCATTGAAAAACATTGCCTGGCATTGATCTTTGCGATAACAAAGCTCAGACATTATGCGTTGGCACATGAAGTCCGTCTCATTTCGAAGGTGGACCCTCTTAATTATTTAATGTCGAAGGCCATATTGACGGGACGACTCGCTAAATGGGCCCTGCTCTTGATGGAGTTCTCGATAACGTATCAACCTCTCAAGGCAGTGAAAGGCCAGGCCATCGCCGACTTCCTCGCTGAGCATCCGATACCCGCCGATTCTCCTTTAAATTATGATCTTCCAGACGAACATGCGTTTGATGCGATCGACGGTGGTGATGCCCGATGGGAGCTTTATTTCGATGGAGCATCTTCCATGAAGAAACGCAAACAGAGTACCCCTATAATCAAATCGGGGGTAGGACTTATCTTCGTGACTCCACAAGGAGGAATAATGTGCTTTGCTTTCTCCTTGACAGAGCCGAGGACGAATAACGAAGCCGAATATGAAGCCTTGATAGCAGGTCTCGAGATCGTCATCGACATGGGAATTGAAAACCTCCTCATATATGGAGATTCCCAACTGGTCGTTAGTCAAGTAAACGGCGACTACCAAACGTGCAAACCGGAGTTGGTGAAGTACGGCGAAAAGGTGCAACAACTGTTGACCCAGATTCCCTCCTATACTTTGGAAAGCATACCGCGCGCAGAAAACAGCAAAGCAGACGCATTGGCCAAACTTGCTAAAGAATTGGCCGACGAGAACCTCGATGACGTGAAAATCATAGTACAAAGTCGTCGGGTGCTCGCCCCAGCGCAAATATCTCCGGAAATATCCGAGGAAAAAGGAGTGACTGAGCAGATGACCTTATAAATAAAAGAACGAGGAAAGACCGAGGACTGGAGGGAAGTCTTCATAGACTACTTTAAGTCCCATTGAATGCCCGAAGATGCATCCTCAAGACATCAGCTCATGAAACGAGCTCTGTCTTTCGTCTTCGTCAATGATACTCTGTACAAGAGTTCGTTCGATTCTTTGTGGTTGAGATGCCTGGGACCTGACGAAGCGAAAAGAGTCGTCCAGGAAGTTCATGACGGACTCTGCGGTTCTCACCAAGCGGGCCCAAAGATGAAGTTGAAGATCAAACGGATGGGCTACTACTGGCCCACGATGATTCAGGACTGCCTCGAATATGCGAAGCAATGCCACTCATGCCAAATTCATGGGGACTTCATCCATCAGCATCCAAATCCACTGCATCCAACGGTGGCTAGCTGGTCGTTCGAAATGTGGGGAACTGACATAGTCGGCCCCATCGAACCAGCGTCGTCTAGAGGACATCGTTTCATCCTGGCGACGACTGACTACTTCTCCAAATGGGCAGAAGCAGTGCCACTGAGGGAAGTGAAGAAGGAGAATATCCTCCATTTCTTCAAGACGCACGTCATATATCGGTTTGGAACTCCGCGCCGGATCATCTCCGATAACGGGCCAGCTTACAGAAGCCACAAGATCAGTCGCTTCGCACAGCAGCATAATATAGACTGGAGATATTCCTCGGTTTATAATCCGCAAGCTAACGGTCTAGCTGAGGCCTTCAACAAGACCTTGACAAAGATCATGAAGAAAACGGTGTCACGAAATAAGAAAGACTGGCACGAGAGACTGCAAGAGGCTCTTTGGGCGTATCGAACTACGTTCAAGACGACCACGAACACAACGCCGTACGCGTTGGTGTTCGGTACAGAAGCGGTACTCCCCCTCGAGATAGAGTTACCCTCTCTACGAGTGGCAGTCCACTACGAGCTAACAGATGAAGAAAATGCTCACCTTCGGCTTGAGGAGCTCGATGCCCTCGATGAGACCCGGCTCATGGCGCAGCAAAATCTGGAGGCCTATAAAGCAAAGATGACGCGCTCATATGAAAGATTGACCCGACCGAGGATATTCCGCCAAGGCGAACTTGTGCTAGTGGTCAAAAGGCCTATGATTCCCAATCGCGCCAAACGGGGAAAATTCGAGCCAAACTATAAAGGCCCGTACATCACAGATAAGGTGTTAGTGTATATGCCCTAGAGGCCATTACTGTATCATACTAGTTTGTATATTACTTAATGGAAGCTTGGGATATTCACAGTTGTATATACAATCTTGCTCGAAATGGTAGTATGCTACTTGGTTTGTCTCTACTTTAATATGTGCATGTGTTTCTTTTAGCATATTGCAGGTATACATATTAGTAGAGCCCTTAGGATCTTTGCTTGATTACCAGCGTTGTGATTGCGCTCGCACTCGTGGGAGCTGGGTAATCTATAAGCACATCCTTATACAGGTCCCTGGTCGTTGGACTATCGAGACAGGGCATCGATACTCCGGAGTAGACTAGCGTATGCGCTTCTCATCCCAGTGTGGGAGACGGTCTGTCCCACAGCCGTTAGTACGTCGTACTTGGGATAGTATGCGGGTGCTCGTTAGGTTACGAGTACACTGGACAGGACTCATCGGGAACTGTTGGTTGGTAATATACCTATCGTCAGTTATCAGTTCCCAGGTGACATGAGTACAGCTTAGTCCGCTGACTTGACACTGTCACTTCGCCTCGAGTGTGTTCCCACTGCACTTTGATTACTACCCTACCACGGCTCAGAGGAGTCGTGCAAACAGGTAGTTTTTGGGTGCAGTCCCGAAGCACTTGGAGGCAGTGACGGTTAGACAGGATTCGTCTCTCCCGGTATTGGGGGTTGACATCGCGCTGTGTCCAGGAGAGCCATTACACGAGTAGTCCCTGGCCAGGGCAAGCGAGATATACTGGTAGGCTTCCAGTGTTATCTCAGGGTGTTCTGGGCTTCACTCCGACACAACTTGTACCGCTATTAGGGGACTGACGTTCACCGCCCCCCTAGGCCTGCCATGCGATGTATCAGACGAACAGACCGGACTGTACGGAGACTGTCACATACAGGCTCAGTAGGAGTGCAGATGGGGTTCACCTCGTCAGTCTTCTTATCGACATCTACCTGGGGACCGTTACGTACAGCTAGTGCCGCTTGCGGTCTGTGGTTAAACCCACTGCCAGCGTAGTGTCGAGTCTTTAGAGTCCCACACAGAGAGCTATTCGCCTTTAGGAAAAATGAGTAGAGGTCGCATGGTTTTGCGACAGGGTTCGTTCGCATCCGCGCACTTGTGAACGTTTGCTGTCCGGACAGTTTATACTAGCGGGCTTTGGTTTAAGCCGGATCCTAGTGTATGGTTTGAGATTGGTTTTTCTCATTGTGTTCGTGTTCCTCGGATCACGAATGCGGGTGCGTATGCACAGTTGCTTGAGATTGAGGGAGAGGACCTTGTTTAGGGTTATTGACTATTGTCATTTTATTAACCCTATTGTTTTTGTGTGTATTATTGTTAATTAATAATTAGCTTAATTATTGTGCATGGTTGTTGTTGTTGACATTTTGACTTCATTGACTTGTTGACCATGTTGACAAGTTTGACCATGATCATTTCATTTGGAAGATGCTCTTTGATCCTTGCAATTTGCATTAATAAGTGAAATGATAATGGTCACCTCTTGATTAAACCATGACAATTTTCTTGCTAATTAATTAATTAAAATAACACACACATATTAGTGAGAATGGCTCACTAATAATTCATTCTATCATATCCTTTCTCTCTCTTGCTCATCCTCTCCCTCAAGCTCTCTCCCTCTCATGTGTTGAGAAACAAAAAAGCTTGAGAAAAACCTTCACTTGATCTTCTCTACTCACTTCTAGGGTTCAAGTCTTAGCATTTCTTGCACTCTAGTTACTCCTAGCTTGGAGTTGAAGCTAAAGGTCGAGGCTTTCGGGTGGATCGTTCTTTGACGGGAGAAGACAAGCAAGGTGACATCTTTCTACCATTCCGGCGAGCAAGGAGAGAAGGAGTTCGAGCTCAAGGTATAACCTTTCTACAACTTAACTAGTTGTAAGTTTGTTTTAGGTAGCTTTCGTTTAGTAAAGATCCTCACAAGCAAGGTCCATGTTGCCTAAGTCATTAAAAATCCAATTTTTATTATGTTTTCCGCCTCCCCGTAAGGACCGGGGTGGGCAACGTGGACTTACAGTGGTATCAGAGCCTAACTAAACTCAAACTAGCTAGGTAGTGAAGTGTAACGAAGTTTCGAAACCGAAAATCCAAAAACCAAACTTTTGAAAAACCCTAGTTTCTGTTGAATTTTTTTCTGCTCAAAATGGAAAACTTTATACTTGTAAATTCATCTCAGGGTTTTTTATGAACACCCACGAAATACGGTACAGTGATTCGTTCAAACCGCCGCCCTTCCGCGGCACGAGGTAGGCATGTGCCGCGGAAGCGCCGCGGTTTGTCGTCTTCTCTGCATCGTTTTTCGTGCAGTGTCTGTCTGTGTTGATTTTGGGATTTTTAGGATATATTATATGTGCCCAGATTTTCCAGAACTAAAATTTACTTTTGGGGGCCTATAAATCCGTATTTTTCGGAACTTCACTACACTTTAACTACATCGGTTATATCTGTAATGCTTGCATGTATTGAACGTCGGCTAATCGCTATAAGACGATTAGTCGGGGTTATACATGATCTGTGATTGTTATTGATTTGTGGATATGAATGGATTGGATTGTCGCGGGTGAATGGCCGGGGTGGATGTGAGATGAGCGTTTTTTTTTCTTTCATTCTTTTGTAACATGTAAATTGATGTAATAATATTCTTTGTATGGCCGCACAACGGGGTCGGGGTTGTAGCCGTCATTGTATAATTCTTTTTACTGTTTTTGCTCCTAGGATAGACCCATGGAGGGGTGCACAAACTACCGGGTATCTCGAAGTGCCGAGTGGCCTACTCACGGTGGTGAGGGAGGTTGCTTCGCTTCGGGTGCTTGGCGGGTAGTTTGCCGCACCCGTAGGGGTCTTGGGTGGGGTATTGGCTATTCACCGCGACCGTGTAATCCGCTTTGCTTTGCAGGCTCGAACGCATTGCGGATTCCTAGTATATCCAATGTATTCATCTGTGATCTGTAATGTCTATCATTGCTGTATATTTATATATAATAACTATTTAGGCGTTGCTTATGTTTTACAGCCGCGCTAGCCCAGCCCCCGCTCTGTCGTTAGTTAAGTAACCTAACGGGTGATGACGGGGCCCCGTGGCGAATGCGAATGGCATAAGCGTACGTCATATTTTGGTTGTTTTCTGCAATGGTAGGATTAAATGATGGGACGCATTAAAAGAACTGATGCAAGAAATAAACCAAGTAAAAGTCGATTGGAACACTTTGAAAACCACTCGGTTCTTTTCAAAACTAAACTTTTAAACGCGGAGCTTGAACCACTCTTTTTAAAAGCTATCTCGTTCCATCGATTACATCAAGTTCACTACGTTCACGGTTTCGCCAAAACCATTCGTAGCCCTCCGTCATTCCACATGAATGGTCAAAAGTATTCAAGCTGTGTATTTTGGCCAAAGTCAAGGCATAGTGATTGGTAGCGTTTGGGCATTCATGTGCAGCATAGATAGATGCGTTGATTTGGGACAGTCGTACTGCCATTTTGGCCAAAGTCAAGGGTAGGTACGGGTGGATCCAAATTAACCAGGAGAATGACGGGTAGAACTTGACATGTGACTTATGATATTTTGGCCAAAGTCAAGGTCATAAGAGCATGGGGCAAAAATCCACATCGGGAGTTTCATAAGTACTGAAACTTGCTAGATTTGCATACCATTTGGAGTGTGGTGATTCTGGTAGGATTCCTTCAGTTTCGTCACGCGATGATATTTGGATCCCGATCCTACTGTGAGTATATGCTACTCCTCGGGAAAACTCTCACTTAACGATCAATGCTATAAACCTAGTAGGTGCCTAGAAAGGTGTTAGCAGGGCTACGCCCACAGGGAAAAGAGGTTATTTAATTAAGGAACTTCGCGAAAGCGTTGGAAAACCTCCCTCGAAGTACCGACACTGGCCTGGCTGAACGGTTAAGCAAGTATTGTACGGTGAGAATGATCCCGGCTAATCCTTTTCTTTATGGTTTGAGAAGGGATTCGAGAAACAGTGGGAGCCATCCAGTTTAGACAAACTAAAAACCACTCTAAACTTGCAAGAGCATCATGCTAAAGTGTTTCTTTTCTCTCTCCTAATTGCAGCGACCATTCAACATGACCGGACTTAAGTTACTGTTAGATAAAAATATATTGACAGGGCCAAACTACAAAGATTGGCTCAGGAATGTCAAGATGGCGATCACTTATGACAAGCTGGGGTATATACTTACCACCAAAGCTCCCCCTGTCTCAGGTCCCACCTCCAGCGTCGCGGATGTAGAAATCCGTAAGACATGGGAGATAGATTGCGCGAGGGCCAGATGCCTCGTACTAGCCTCGATGGACAACGAACATCAGAGGAGGCACGAGAATATGGACCTAGAGTCCATATTTCTCCATACAAAAGAACTGTATGGAGAGCAGTCTCGTATCGCTAGATACGAAGTGTCGAAGAAGCTTTTTTCGGCAAGGTTGGCCGTCGGATCATCGGTAGCGGACCACGTGCTTAAGATGATCGGCTACATAGAGGAGCTCGCGGACCTTGGGACCACGTTGGAGAATGAACTCTATACCGATTTGATTCTCCAGTCCCTTCCTTCCACTTACGCCCAGTTCGTTCTTAACTTCAACATGCAAGGAAAGGAGGTTGAACTTGCCGAACTTCTGAACATGTTGAGGACTGCTGAGGGCACCCTACAGAAGGGTAAGGAGACATCCACTTTGTTTGTAGGAGGATCTTCCTCTTCTAGGTCCAGGGCGAAAGCCAAAGGCAAGAAGAAGAAAGCCCCCGCCAAACCAAGAGGCGGTGTCGGTAAAGTGGATACGAAGGGAAAGGGTAAAGCAACAAAAGTAGCGGGGAAGATGGTGGGGAAGGAAGAATGCTTCTATTGTCACAAAAGTGGTCACTGGAAACAGGATTGCAAGGCTTGGAAAGCCAGAACACAGGATTTGAAGCGAGTTGCAGCTTCAGCTTCAGGAGTGTATGTTATTGAAAATTGTCTATCAATAAACTCTACATCCTGGGTATTGGATACCGGATCAGGATCTCATATCTGTAATTCTTTGCAGGCGTTGAGAAAGCGTAGAGTTTTGAAGGCAGGTGACATGACCCTCAGAGTTGCGAACGGTGCTAGCATGGATGCAGAGGCCGTGGGGGACTATCACCTGGGATTATCTGATGGACACTTTTTGGTTTTGCGTAGTTGTTATTATGTACCAAATGCAACCTGTAATATCATTTCTGTATCTTTATTATCTAAAGAAGGTTATGAATTTGCATTTGTAAGTAATGTAGTGAACATTCACCTTAATCAAGTTTTGATTGGGTCAGGTACATTAAACAACGGTATTTACGTTTTAAACCAACCACAGGTTCTCAATATCCAGAATACACACAAAAGAAAGTCTCCAGAAATTAATAAAACTTTCTTATGGCATTGTAGACTGGGTCACATCAATGAGAGAAGATTGACTAAGTTACATACTGAAGGATATTTGGATCCGTTCGAATATCAATCGTATGCAACTTGTCAATCCTGTCTCAAAGGAAAGATGACAAAGGCTCCGTTTTCTGGACACGGAGAAAGAGCGAGCGAGCTCTTGGGACTCGTACACAGCGACGTGTGCGGTCCAATGTCTACACATGCGCGAAGCGGTTATTCTTACTTCATTACCTTTACGGATGATTTTTCAAGGTACGGTTATGTCTTCTTAATGAAACATAAATCCGAGGCTTTTGAAAAATTCCAGGAATATAAGAATGAAGTAGAAAAACAAACCGGCAAAAGTATCAAGATCCTAAGATCGGATCGAGGAGGAGAATACTTAAGTGCCGAATTCCTGAACTACTTAAAAGAGAATGGAATTCTCTCTCAGCTTACTCCTCCATACACTCCGCAACATAATGGTGTATCGGAGAGACGGAACCGGACCCTATTGGATATGGTACGGTCCATGATGAGTAACGCTGAGTTACCGCGATCGTTCTGGGGATATGCGCTAGAATCAGCAGCATACCTTTTGAACCGAGTTCCAACTAAGACTGTGCCTACTACACCATATGAAATGTGGTGTGGAAAGAGACCCCATCTTAATCACATTAAGACATGGGGATGTCCAGCTTTTGTAAAAAAGCAGCATGCGGACAAGCTCGAGGCACGCTCAGTACAGTGCAAGTTTGTGGGATATCCGAAGAACTCCAAGGGATATTACTTCTATTGCGAAGAGGAACAAAAAGTCCTTGTTTCTCGCCATGCCCACTTTCTAGAACATCAGTTCATAGAAAAAGAATTAAGTGGGAGCGCGATAGAACTGGAAGAAGTTCCAGAACCGCAAGCTATTACTGAAAGCTTAGTAGAGCCAGAGGGTTCGAAAGATCAAGACATTCCCGTGCCACTCCGCAGGAGTAGTAGGCAGTCTCATCCGCCCGAGAGGTACTACGGTTTTCTCATTGACGGGGATAGAGAGGACTGCATCCTAGATTGTGATGAGCCTACTAGCTTCCAGCAAGCCATTCAGAGCATCGACTCGGTAAAATGGCTGGATGCAATGCGGACCGAGATGGAGTCCATGTACACCAAGAAAGTATGGACGTTGGACATTGCTCCAGACGGGGTAAAACCCGTAGGATGCAAGTGGATCTTCAAAAGGAAGATTGGTGTAGATGGACAGGTTGAGACCTATAAAGCTAGACTGGTAGCAAAGGGTTTTCGTCAGCGACCTGGTTTGGACTATGACGAAACCTTTTCTCCGGTAGCTATGCTGAAATCCATTCGGATCCTTCTTGCCATCGCTGCTTTCCACGACTATGAGATTAGGCAGATGGACGTAAAGACAGCTTTTCTAAATGGTCATTTAGAGGAGTGTGTCTATATGGACCAGCCAGAGGGTTTCATTCAGGGTGGGAGCAGCGGAAAGGTGTGCAAGTTGCTCAAGTCCATTTATGGACTCAAGCAGGCATCGCGGAGTTGGAACATCTGCTTTGATGAGACGGTCAAAGAATTTGGCTTTATCAAAAATCCAGATGAACCATGCATCTATTGTAGATTTGTAGCGAGAACTGTAGTATTCCTCGTTTTATACGTGGATGACATTCTCTTAATAGGAAATGACATTCCTATGCTACAATCTGTCAAGGGGTTCTTGTCACACAGGTTCTCCATGAAAGACCTGGGTGATGCCTCATATATTCTGGGTATCCGGATCTACCGTGACAGATCCAAGAGGATATTAGGACTCTCACAGTCCAGGTACATCGACACCATACTGAAGAGATTCAGTATGGAAGATTCCAAGCGCGGTAATCTACCGGCTTGTCACGGGATCACCCTCTCCAAAGAGATGTCTCCCAAGACTGATTTGGAGAGGGATCGCATGTCTATTATACCCTACGCTTCTGCGGTAGGCTCTATAATGTATGCGATGTTGTGTACCAGACCGGATGTGGCTTATGCACTGAGTGTGGTAAGCAGGTATCAGTCAAACCCTGGGGAGAAACATTGGATAGCAGTAAAGAACATTCTCAAGTACTTGAGAAGGACTAAGGAGATGTTCTTGGTGTATGGCGGAAAAGACCTGCAGATTGAGGCCTTTGCTGACTCCAGCTTCCAGAGTGACAAGGATGATTCCAAGTCCATGTCGAGTTTTGTCTTTACCCTCAATGGAGGGGCGGTGTGTTGGAAGAGCTCCAAACAGGAAACCGTTGCTGACTCGACTATGGAAGCGGAATACATCGCTGCATCTGATGCCGCAAAAGAAGCTGTCTGGATGAGGAAGTTCTTGAAAGAACTTCAGGTGGTTCCGTCCATTGTTGACCCAATACCTCTGTATTGCGACAACAACGGGGCTATAACTTTAGCGAAGGAACCCAGGTCCTATCAGAAATCCAGACACATCTTAAGGCGGTATCACCTGATCAGGGAGATTGTGGATCGCCAGGAGATCGAGGTCCGGAGAGTTGCATCAGAGGATAACACAGCAGATCCATTCACCAAGGCCTTGCCCCAGACTCAGTTCGAGCGGCTGATCGAGATGATAGGTCTTCGATACGCCAGTACATGGCCTTAGTGCAAGTGGGAGATTGTTAGTGTATATGCCCTAGAGGCCATTACTGTATCATACTAGTTTGTATATTACTTAATGGAAGCTTGGGATATTCACAGTTGTATATACAATCTTGCTCGAAATGGTAGTATGCTACTTGGTTTGTCTCTGCTTTAATATGTGCATGTGTTTCTTTTAGCATATTGCAGGTATACATATTAGTAGAGCCCTTAGGATCTTTGCTTGATTACCAGCGTTGTGATGGCGCTCGCACTCGTGGGAGCTGGGTAATCTATAAGCACATCCTTATACAGGTCCCTGGTCATTGGACTATCGAGACAGGGCATCGATACTCCGGAGTAGACTAGCGTATGCGCTTCTCATCCCAGTGTGGGAGACGGTCTGTCCCACAGCCGTTAGTACGTCGTACTTGGGATAGTATGCGGGTGCTCGTTAGGTTACGAGTACACTGGACAGGACTCGTCGGGAACTGTTGGTTGGTAATATACCTATCGTCAGTTATCAGTTCCCAGGTGACATGAGTACAGCTTAGTCCGCTGACTTGACACTGTCACTTCGCCTCGAGTGTGTTCCCACTGCACTTTGATTACTACCCTACCACGGCTCAGAGGAGTCGTGCAAACAGGTAGTTTTTGGGTGCAGTCCCGAAGCACTTGGAGGCAGTGACGGTTAGACAGGATTCGTCTCTCCCGGTATTGGGGGTTGACATCGCGCTGTGTCCAGGAGAGCCATTACACGAGTAGTCCCTGGCCAGGGCAAGCGAGATATACTGGTAGGCTTCCAGTGTTATCTCAGGGTGTTCTGGGCTTCACTCCGACACGACTTGTACCGCTATTAGGGGACTGACGTTCACCGCCCCCCTAGGCCCGCCATGCGATGTATCAGACGAACAGACCGGACTGTACGGAGACTGTCACATACAGGCTCAGTAGGAGTGCAGATGGGGTTCACCTCGCCAGTCTTCTTATCGACATCTACCTGGGGACCGTTACGTACAGCTAGTGCCGCTTGCGGTCTGTGGTTAAACCCACTGCCAGCGTAGTGTCGAGTCTTTAGAGTCCCACACAGAGAGCTATTCGCCTTTAGGCAAAATGAGTAGAGGTCGCATGGTTTTGCGACAGGGTTCGTTCGCATCCGCGCACTTGTGAACGTTTGCTGTCCGGACAGTTTATACTAGCGGGCTTTGGTTTAAGCCGGATCCTAGTGTATGGTTTGAGATTGGTTTTTCTCATTGTGTTCGTGTTCCTCGGATCACGAATGCGGGTGCGTATGCACAGTTGCTTGAGATTGAGGGAGAGGACCTTGTTTAGGGTTATTGACTATTGTCATTTTATTAACCCTATTGTTTTTGTGTGTATTATTGTTAATTAATAATTAGCTTAATTATTGTGCATGGTTGTTGTTGTTGACATTTTGACTTCATTGACTTGTTGACCATGTTGACAAGTTTGACCATGATCATTTCATTTGGAAGATGCTCTTTGATCCTTGCAATTTGCATTAATAAGTGAAATGATAATGGTCACCTCTTGATTAAACCATGACAATTTTCTTGCTAATTAATTAATTAAAATAACACACACATATTAGTGAGAATGGCTCACTAATAATTCATTCTATCATATCCTTTCTCTCTCTTGCTCATCCTCTCCCTCAAGCTCTCTCCCTCTCATGTGTTGAGAAACAAAAAAGCTTGAGAAAAACCTTCACTTGATCTTCTCTACTCACTTCTAGGGTTCAAGTCTTAGCATTTCTTGCACTCTAGTTACTCCTAACTTGGAGTTGAAGCTAAAGGTCGAGGCTTTCGGGTGGATCGTTCTTTGACGGGAGAAGACAAGCAAGGTGACATCTTTCTACCATTCCGGCGAGCAAGGAGAGAAGGAGTTCGAGCTCAAGGTATAACCTTTCTACAACTTAACTAGTTGTAAGTTTGTTTTAGCTAGCTTTCGTTTAGTAAAGATCCTCACAAGCAAGGTCCATGTTGCCTAAGTCATTAAAAATCCAATTTTTATTATGTTTTCCGCCTCCCCGTAAGGACCGGGGTGGGCAACGTGGACTTACATAAGGTCTACCAGGGTGGGGCCTATCTACTCATGGACATGCACGGTGAAAGGCCTTTCAGGCCAATAAACGGTCGCTTCCTAAAGAAATACTATGCTTAATGAGCCACAACCTAGATCAATGATATATGACGACGACTATGTCCGCTCGCTATCTTCCTCAGCTCAAACTTTATGAGCAGTAGTCAATTTTCTCAATGACGGACCGAACCATCCTTAAACTAATAGCGGACCGAAACGTCTTCAAACTAGTACCGCAGCATCCGTAGGCTGACAAAATAAAAAAAAATATAATAAAAAAATATAAATAAATAAAAACGGTATGTCCATAAGCAAAAAAGGGCACGGATGAAAACCCGAAAGGGCTCCGTGAGTAAAAACAGCAGGGCTACCGGCGAGTGTTCGTGAAAACCCGAAAGGGCGCGACCTCGTAAAAAAAATAAAATAAAATAAAATAAAAAATAAAAATCAAATAAAAACTGTATGTCCATAAGCAAGATGGGCACGGATGAAAACCCGAAAGGGCTCCGTGAGTAAAGACAGCAGGATTACCGGCGAGTGTTTGTGAAAACCCGAAAGGGCGCAACCTCGTTAAAAGACACTTTTAAGGTCCCCTCGACCTTGTAAGGAGAAACCACCCGCGTGAGATCCTTACGACTCAAATGGGAGAAGCACACTTAGGGATCCCCACGATTCCTAAGGAGAAAATACACTTGCGAGATCCTCACGACTCGTAAGGAGAACTCTCTTACGGGACCCTCACGGCTCATAAGAGTTGAAAGTCTTAAGTTACGGAGACCTGAACCTGTGCTTAAGCAACCCCCACAACTTCCAATATTGCCCTACAAGTGGTTCAATACTGACTCTTGTATACAATCCACGGGCGCGAATAAACATTTCCTAACCAAGCTTCATCCGTGATTGGGGATATGTTCGTATGGTGAACGACCCTTGTAAATCCTCTCAATTTACAAGGAGAAAACCCTCCTGTAGGATCGTTACGACTTACAGAGGAACATGCACTTAGGAATCCTCACGATTCCTAAGGAGAAAATACACCTACAAGATCCTCACGACTCGTAGGGAGAAATACCTTTGTGAGACCCTTACGGCTCATAAAGTTAAAAGCCTTAGTCGACAGCGCCTTAACCCTGTTCGCTAAGCCACCTTTGTTCGACATCGACGGAAGCAAATGATGATTCGCTCCTGGCTATATCCCAGTTGCAGCGGTGCTGATGCCGAAATCGGTGTCTAATTTCAGGTTTACGGCGGAAAGCCAGTAGGCCGCACATGCATACGAAATAGCCGAAAGGATGGGGCAACTTGCAATAAAAAACAGTAAGTAAAATGTAGGCATGCAAAATAGCCGAAATGATTGGGCAACTGGCAATAAAAAGCAGCGAGTGAAAACAAAATAAACAGCCGAAATGATTGGGCACCGCGAAAAATAGCCGAAATGATTGGGCAATCGCGACCTTCGCGATATAAAAGCTGAAATGATAGAGCATCGCGGAAATAAAAAAAAAAGAAATGATAAAACTTTGGCCTTACAGCTGAGATCATATCGATCCCTGTATACAATCCAAGGGCATAAACAAAGAGAGAACCATGCTCTCCCGACAGGCTCCGCCAGAAAACGAAGCCAAATCTCGACGGTTCACCCCAACTCCGAAGAAACCAGTGTCTTCGGCAAATACCTCAACTCAGGGAAACAAATAATCCTTGACGAGAGCCTCCTGATTCGCGTCGACTCGCAGAGCAACCAGTGCCTCCGTGGGAAATTCTCGATTCGTTTCAACAACAAGGAAACAAATAATCCTTGGCGCTAGGGAAACAAATAATCCTTAGCAAATACCTCAACTCAGGGAAACAAACAATCCTTGACGAGAGCCTCCTGATCCGCGTCGACTCGCAGAGCAACCAGTGCCTCCGTGGGAAATTCTCGACTCGTTTCAACACCAAGGAAACAAATAATCCTTGGCGCTAGGGAAACAAATAATCCCTAGCAGATACCTCAACTCAAGGAAACAAACAATCCTTGACGAAAGCCTCCTGATTCGCGTCGGCTCGCAGAGAAACCAGTGTCTCCGCGGAAAAATTCCCGATTCGTCTCAACTTGCAAGATGAAGCCTCAGGCAGCAGGGACTAAAAAACTTGCTTCCTGAACAATGGGACCCGGCAAGTCGATCTAAAACGGTCTCTTGCATACTATCCATGGGTCTCACTCTCCGAAGTCGAGTTTCGACAAGGAGGGAAACAATCGCTTACGAGTCCTCTCAACTCGTAAGAGAAAAAATTCTCTTACAGGATCCTTATGACCTATAAGAGAAAACACACTTAGGAATCCTCACGACTCCTAAGGAGAAAGACCCACCTACGAGATCCTCTCGATCCGTAGGGAGAAAAATCTCTACGAGACCCTCACGGCTCATAGAGTTAAAAAGTCTTAGGCAGCAGATCTGAACCTGCAGCCTAAGCCATCGCTATTTCTTAAGAAAGTCAAGATGAGTGCTCTATTATCTGTTGACTATGTTTACTAAGGTGGCATGCTGATAATAAAAGAAAGAAAAGGCGGAGAAATGACATGAGACATTACAGAAAATGTGTATCTTTTATTCATAAACTTGATTGAGTACAGGATACATTGTGCTAAAGAATAAAAAATATATATATACATTTTTTATTTACAAGTACAAACGATACAAGGAGAGTTACTGAGAAGGAAGCGTCTTGCATAGCTCTCGCAATTTTTCGCGCACTTCCTTCCCCACTTTCTCCTGATCGGCCACCACTGCCAGCTCCGCCTCCACTTGGGCCCGTTGCTGCAAGACAGATGCAAGCTGATCCCTGACGGCCTGATGAGCAGCTTCGCGGCCTGGGGTATCACGCTCGGCTACATCAAGCTTTCGCTTCAAGTTTAGCCCATGGGAGATGCGCTCTAGGAGACCCTCAAAGATAGCCTTTACTTGGGCAGCATTCGCCTCAACCTCAGCACGCAGACGGGCCGTCTCGCTCGAGGTCTCTCGGCAATCCCGTAGCTTTAAGGCTGCTTCTTGTTCCAAGTGGCGGACATAAGAAGCGCTTTCCTTGATCCATGTTGCTCTTTCATTGCTCGCGGCTAAAGTCTCGGAGGAGAGACACATCGAATCCAGCTGATGAAGGCGAGCCTCAATCTCCCGACAGTGATTAACCCAAGAGGCGACGATGCCTTCATCATGGAAGTTGGCAAATATCACCAACATCGGGTTAACCGTCGTAGCGAAGTCTGCAGAAGACGTAGGAGTCTCGACGTCGAGTTCCTCGATGTAGTCTCTCAATATGCGCAGATTATTTGCCGCACCTTTTGAGGACGGACGTCTCTGGGAAGGGCCGGCCGGCATTGTAATATGAGACTCAAAAGGCGCCAAGACCGGAACGACAGCTGAAAAGACAAAATGCGATTAAATGATGATTCAATAGATATGGGAAAAGTCATTGATAAGATAGTTTACTATACCGGTTGAAGCAGATGGCAAGGCTGGAAGGGCCGGTGGCACGACCGATCTTTCTTCTCCCCCTTTGATTTGTAACACTGCAGTCAGGACAAGAGAGAGTTAGAAATAATTCTATCACCAAAAAAGAAAGGTATCAGTCAGGGACTATACTCACCAGCACCGCCAGAGGGAGAAGTGAGTTCAGATGGGAAGGAGAAGTGTGGGAGCAACACTTGATATAGATGATCAAAGAGCACTCCTGAAAAGACATAACAACGCGACTTTAGTACACAAATTATACGTCTGGAAGGTAAGATTAATAAATTGCAAACCCATGCCTTCCAACATCTTCGACGGTATGAGAAAGGGTTGAGAGGTGACCACCGCCAAAGCAGTCGTTGAATGCGCTCCCTCGAGCAGTGGGGCATCGGCGCTTGCTGCACCTGCGTTACGAAAAAAGGTGAACTTGTCAAAAAGGATTGTGAGGTAAAGAAAGACAGCAACCTGGGATTTACCTGATAAGCTGCCGGCTGAAACGGAGGCGACTCCCTCCTCTATTGACATGAGGCCACTACCCGTGGCCTCATCACCCGACTCGATGGGGACCGTCGTCGTGCTCGTGCGGCCAGGAGACGGCGGAAGATCGTAAACGGGGAAGGCAATGATCGGAGCATTGCCAGACTCTTGAGAGAGAGCGGCTGACTCTTCCCTAAGAGTCGTGCCCATCTCACCCGCTACTTCCTCGGGCTCCGCGATCTCCATCGGCTCATCCGCCGTCACCACAAGGTCGCCGGCTTCAAGCGCCTCGTCCGCTACTACCTTGGGCTCAGTTATAACGATCATTTCATTTGCCGCCACTTCAGGTTCGGCATCAATGACCTTCTCGGCTGTAAACCCCTCAACCTCCACCTCAGGCTCCGAAGCCTCAGCGACGTTACCCACCATCGGCTCGGGTTCGGCAGGTGCCGCCTCCTCTATTTCCTTGGGTTCAACGGTCTCTGCCTCCCCCTCAGTCGGACTTGGCCTTGCAAGATAAAATATATAAGAACCGATGGCATTAAAGTTCTTACAACAAAAATTCTGAGAGAAATATTACCTGAAGTGGATTTACCATTTGCACTCCGAACTGCGCGCGTCACTTGTCTGCGAGCAGTGGATAGGGCGACAGAGGCCTCTTCGGATGGAGTATCAGCACGAAGGATGGTCCTGGGGCCCGCTCCCGTAGCCAAGGCAGCCCTGCGTGCCTTTGCTTCGCGCCTCGACCGCTTCCGTTCCTCCCGGGCTGTCACGACGGACCTCCTTGACGCTTCCTTCATCGAAGCGTCGTCGTCCTCATTTAAAGATGCCTCCAGAACCTTTAAGGCGTCTCTCATCGGCTCTTCAAGGCGAACCTCCTGCAGTAACCCTGAGGAAGCAGGAACATCGGCAGCTGGTAGAACATCTGCGTCACTTGGCGGGAGCGGCATTGAGGTTCCTGTGATAAAAAGGGAGAGGTTAGATCGACCATAACACAAGAGAAATGAAAACTTGATGAATTGAAACTTACTAAAGCCCATGGACGCTCTAAGACGTTCTTCCTCTTGGAAAGTCGTCAGGGAAGCGGCGATGGCTTCCTCAGTGGTGATGCCTGTTGGAAGAAAAGAAGGAAAAACATTAGTCAAAAGCAATAAGAAAGATATGACGCAATAAAAATGCGACTAGTGATTACCTGAATCCGCAAGCTTAGCCAGCCATGCGTCACGTCTTGCCAACCACGCTGAAGTTTCGAGAGCGGCCTCCAAGTCCGTATCATCCGGCGGCGGCATGACTAATCCCTCGTTAGTCCCATATTCACTCAAGACCTCGGCATAGGGAGCGTGGGGTTCTTGACCGAACACGACGTCTGCAGCGAAGAGCGACTTCTTTTTCTTCTGCCCTCCGACCCTAGGTGTACGTGGGATTGACTTCTGTTTAGCAGCCACCTTGGGACGGCGGGTCCCGATGTCTGCACCCACGCTAGACTCCGGCGAAGCTACAACCACTGTCTCCACTGGAGCACACGGCGCTGGGGCTGCATCTGTAATAACGGGAAGCGGCAATCCGTGCGGAGGACTTTGCGCACACGATGGCCCGGTTCTAACCTCTTTTTGAGGGGCAACTACTGGAGTCCTAGGAACCAAAGAAGCGTTGCGGTCACTGCCTGGAGGCGCACCCTTATGGTCAACCAGCAGTCGTCTTTCCTCCTTTATAACGGCTCCTGTTGCATGATTGTACCAGTCTTTGTACACATTGAGGAGTCGTGGAGTGCAAGCCGGCGCACTGATAAAAAAATAAGAACCCATATTCAGGCGCATGAAATGATGCAGCGCATTCTCCATCCCTTCTTCAGTGGCAGCGGGTTCCTGCAGGAAAGCTTCCAAGGGGACCCCTTGATCGTAGCCCAGTTGTTGGGCAAAACGATGCGGGTTATATCTCATGAAAATCGCCGCATCATTCTGCCTGAAGACAAGGAAGCCCAGTCTAATAGAGTATAAGTGAAGGGTCTCCCGGGCCGTCAAAACTGATGCTCCATCCTTAAAAGAGTCTTGTAATGGTCGCACCGTGGTGGTGGACGCTTTTCCAATAGTCAGCACCTTGTCAATAAAGGACATCCCGGCTCCAACGGTGTGAGAGCGAAGGAGTAAACCCCTGGCGTTCCGTGGTGATGGAGTCACAATTGATGCGCCGATCAGTTGTATAATGCGAGGGAAATCGCACTTGTCGAAGAACGAAGGCCTTTTGTGCATGCCGAAGACACCTGCCGTGTGTAGCTCGAGCCACAATATAAAGTAGTGCATCGGGAAGACCACATGCAATACCCCGGGCTCGTTAGCATCCGCTGCTCGGCTGAGGCCATGATATAGGTGTACCAAGCCAGCGATCCCAACGGCCACCTTTACCCCGATGGCCATCCGGTGGGCTGGGTAAAAGACAGAAGGCCGCATACGATGAGAGTGCATTGGAATCGCAAACCAACTCAACCATAACCCGAGAAATCCTAAGAAAAAGGCATCCTCATCCATTCCAGGGGCCGCAATTTCTACAAAAGACATAGTCGGGAAGTCCGGAAGGAAAAAACCCTTTTGATCTATCTCCTTTTCCGGCAGGTTATCCACACCTAGACCGAAAGGGTCATCCAGGGTAGCGAACTTAGCAGCCTCTGATGAGAGGACGCTTGGACGAAGAAACCGAGCAATGAAATCCTCAAAGTTATGTTGGAGATAGTGCCCTCATAGTCAATTATTGGATCGCAGGTACGTGATTGCAATGATTGCGGAGGACCTATCCCGGTAGGACAGTCTTACTCGAGATGATAGTATGCTATCTGGTTTGCCTTTATCAGTCGTGTACATGTTCAGGTGACTGATTGCATGTTACACTTTGATAGAGCCCTTAGGATCTTGCTTTACTACCAACAGTATGATGGCGATCATATACGTGAGAGTTGGGTAGTTTATATGCATATCCTTAATTGTGGTCCCTAGTCGTGGGAGTTTCGAGACAGGGCATCGATACTCCGGAGTAGACTAGTGTGTACAGTCGAGACCCCGACGAGGGGCGGTGGCCGGGCTCACAAGCCACTGGTGTCAGTTGGATCACCTAAGATGTATACAGGTGCTCATTGGGTTATGAGTACACCGGACAGGACTCGCCGGGAATCTGCTAGTTAGTATTATATCTACCGTCAGATAGCAGTTCCCTGGTGACATGTGTACAGGTTAGTTCATCGACCTGAGGTCGTCATTTGTCTCGTGTGAGTTCCCACTGTGCTTTGATTTCTACCCTACCACGGCTCAAAGGAGTCGTGCAAACAGGTAGCTTTTGGGTACAGTCCTGAGCCATATGGAGGCACGTGAGCGGATCGGCAGGGGATTCGTCTCTCCCGGTATTGGGGGCGAGATCGTGCTGTGTCTAGGAGAGCCATTACACAAAGTCCATGGCCATGGCAGGAGATTTACTGGTAGGTACTCCAGTAGTATCTCAGGGTGTTATTGGGCTATACTCCGACACGACTTATACTGCTATTGGGGGTCTGACGTTACTAGCCCCCTAGGCGGATATGCGATACTCATTGACGAACGGACCGGACTGTATATACATTGTCACTGTTAGGCTCAGTAGGGTTTTCCGGATGAGTGCGCTCATCGGCATCCCTTGATGTCAGTCCATGGGCAGCCGTTACGCATTGCTAGTGCCGCTGACGGTTTGTGGTTAAACCCACTGCCAGGGTGCTGACGAGTCATTAGAGTCCCTCACAGACAGTTTCCCAAGTTCGGGCGAAACGTTGTAGAGGCCGTATGGTTTTATGGCAGGGTTCGGAAAATGCACGTGCGTTTTCGCACGTGTTATTTTTCGGGCAGATAATACTGGTCGGCTTTGGTTTGAGCCGGATCCGAGTATTATATTGAGTAGGTATAATATCTTTGTCTCAGTTGCATTTGTATTCGGTCGTAATACAAATGCGGGTATATTTATACAGTTTCGGGGTTATCCTGAAAGTCGTTTCAGGATCACTTTTGGAAGTTGCCAGTTTCCAGTTTTCTATCAGCCGTCTTTTAACATTCGGTTAAAGACGGATTTATCTTTTCTTGGATGAGGTGAGTCAGTGTTCTAGATTATTCTAGATGAGGTGACTAGGCTAATTGGTGTTGTGTTCTAATTGGTAGCATTTATTACTTGATGAGGTGTATTAGTGATTCATCCTTTATCATTAAAGCTTCTTGTTTTCTTAAAGATCTTTTGAAGTGATAAGCTTTCTCTTATGGTTACCTCTACCCTCTCCTACACTCACCTCCCTCCATCTATATAAGAAAGGTCCCTCCCCTCTCTCATTTGGTTACTTGATTCATTGGAAAAAAGATTATGATAGATATTTGGGGTGTATGGAATTCATAGTTCATTTCATTCCATCACCCAATTCCCTCGGCAACTTCATTAACCGATCGTCCACGGATTTGGACGAAGTGAGACAAAGTCATCTACTCATTCTCTACATCATTCTTGGTCGTCTCTTTTAGCAAACTTGACGATCGAGTTGCCTCGAGTCAGAGGCGGGAGCCCGTTTAAAGAATCGGTGATGTGGTGCCACCTCGACGAGGATATCGGAGATCGACGAGATCGGAGCAGCCGCAACGGAGCGTGGGATGATGGTTGAAGAACGAAGGACTCGAATCGTTCGGTACAATCTTTCTACACTCTTTACAGTATGTTAGTTTAGCAATAATGGCAGATCCGGGTAAAAGTATACGATAGCGCCAGTTAAAAAGTTTTTGTTCCGCATTTGGCGTCTGTAGACTGTCGGGGCGCTAGCGTAGACTTACATTGGTATCAGAACCTAACCATTTTGCTATACTAACTTGTGCTAACGTGTTCAAAACATCGATCGAACCGAAAATCAAAAACGGCAAAATCCTAGCTCGACAGTTTCTGTTGTTTTTAAATGGTCTCAGAAATTAATTCTGCATATCTTAAAAATCCGTGCAGGGTTTTTTAAGCGTACGGACAAAATTTGGGCACGCAATCTCACCAGAGCGCCGCGGATTAGCGGCCAAACCCATGGTTTGGCCGCTCATCCGCGGCCCTTCTAGGGGATCAGTGCATCAAATTTTTTCTGTGTGTTCTCTGTTGGATTTTGGGGTTTTTGGTAAATATAGTTTTGGCCCAGGTTTTGTTATTGTTCACCAGTAAGCAGTGGGGCCCACTTTTTGATATTTGGTCTTTGGTCGATCGAAATTTAAACACGTTAGTTTACAGTGCTTACATTATATCTCCGACCGGGAATGTCATTTGATCGGTAAACCGCGTCTGATTGCTATAGTTCTTTTAGACGGGTTTGCGAACGTGACATTCGCGTTGATGTTCTGTGTTGTGCTGTGATGTTGCGGATTTGTCGTGGTGGATAGCAGTGTGCAATGGTAGTACAGTTTGTGTTTATTTGTACATTTGATATTGCGGGGCGAGCGTCCAACTTGTGGACAGCCGTCACTGCCTGTTGTATAATATTCTTTTTGGGGCACGACCAGGTTGCGGTCGATGTACCTATTGTACTATTTTTCATTACTGTACTAGGTTTTACCCCGCGACGGAGTGCACGGATAGCCGGGTTCGGGAAAGCAACGGGTCCGCATCTCATGGCTTTGAGAGGCAGAGGGACCCCACTTCAGAATTGGCAGACTATTCGCCGCACTCGTAGGGGGTATAGGTTGACCCAAGGAGGGATGCTCAATTTACCGGATTCCGTGAAGTGTCGGGTGTTCCATTCACTATGCTGTGGGGACTACCTCGCTTCAGGTTTTGGCGGGTAACTTGCCGCACCCGTAGGGGTCTAGGTTTCATTGCACAGGCTATCCACACGACAGGGGAACGTCGAGTTTCAGCAGCGGCTCTATGAAACTCGGGGATCCCAGATATCTGTATTGTTCTGTGATGCTTATTACTTTTCTGTAATGTTGCATATTATCACGCCTGGAGCGATTATTGTATATTGGTTTATATACTATTAGATGTTGTATATGTTTTACACCCGCGCTAGTCCAGTCCCCGCTCTGTCGTTAGTTAAGTAACCTAACGAGTAATGACGGGACCCAGTGACGAATGCGGATGGCATATACGTACATTTTATTTTCGTTCTTTTCTGGTGTGATTAAATGATGGGACTGCGTTGATTCTGATCAATGCAAAGTTAAAACAAACCTGTATACAGTTGTTGGAACAATTTAAAAAGTGTTATTGCAAAGACGTTTCCTTTTGTTATGCATAGCGGTATTCAGTGGAATATCCTGCACCTCATTCGACGGGGCAAGGGCCGATATCCCTTCACCGGGACTAACCCCTTGGGCAGAAGTTTGCGTCAGAGTAATAACTTCACTATAGTCGATTACAAGTTGCTTTGCATAGCGGTATTCAGTGGAATATCCTGCACCTCATTCCACGAGGAAAGAGCCGAGATCCCTTTACCGGGAATGACCTCTTTAGCAAAAGGTTTTCGCCACTATATTTTAAAAAAGCTATCAGGTTCCTTCAGCGATATCAAGTTCACTACGCTAAAGGTTTTTCGCCAAAAACCAGTCGTAGCCCTCCGTCACTTCTTTTGGGTATTCAGTAGTATTCAAGCTACGTATTTTGACCAACGCCAAGGCATAGTGTTTTGTAGCTGCTGGGTATTCAATTGTTGCATAGATAGATGAGTTAGTTTGGGACAGTCGTTCTGCCATTTTGGCCAACGTCAAGGGCATGTGCGGGTGGGTTCAAATTGGCAAGATAGTGACGGGTAGAACTTGGCATGTGACTTATGACATTTTGACCAACGCCAAGGTTATAAGAGCATGGGACAAAAATAATATCAGGAGTTTCTAAAGAAACTGAAACTTGCCGAGTATGCGCATACCTTCTGGAGTATGAGTAACGTGGATGCATTCCATCACGTTATCATGCGATGAGAGTTGGATCCTGATTCCCACTGATGAGTTGGTTTACTCTTCGGGTGATCCCGATTGATTCTTCTTTAGGTTTGGAGGAGAATTTGACAGGACAGTGGGAGGTTTCCGGATTAGATAAAGTAATGACCATTCTGATCTAGGTTAGAGTGCACGCAGAGTGTTTCTTTTCTCTCTCTCTCTTTGGCAGCGACCTTTGACCGACCCTAGACTTTGACTCAGTGACCAGGTTGACCGAACCTTCTTAAAATACTGGCTTTTGGATTGTCTATGTTGCATAAGTCATTGCCACTCCTTATTTTACCCTTTGCATTTCTCAGAACACCCGTATTGCTACGGATATCCACTTCCATTTGATAGATCCATCGTATGGTTATATACGAACTCAAAGGGACTCCTTCGAGGATGGATCCAGGTTCAGGAGAAATAGAATTGGTTTATTCAGTTGTCTTTTATTATCACCTTCTCTCAGGTTGCGAGAGCTCCTTGGTTTAGGAGAGTACACCTATTACGCTTATTGGATAGTCTTATTCCAAACCATAGGCTGGTGCCGAAAGGTAGGGAATGAAGAAAACCAATTAGCCTAAGTAGGGTGTGCAGAAGGTAATATGTAAAGACAAAATAAAGGGATTAGAAAGAGGGCAAAGTAAATTGCGACTGATATCATTCACGACCAAAACCGCGTACTTCATCGCCACTCCTATTTTACCTTTAAAAGAATAAGGTATTGTTCAGTTGTCTTTTATCATCACCTTCTCTCGAGATGCGAGTGCTCCTTGGTTTAGGAGGGTACACCTATTATACTTACTGGATAGTCTTCTTCCAAACCATAGGGTGGTGCCGAACGGTAGGGAATGAAGAAAACCATTTAGCCTAACGATGGTGTACAGAAGGTAACGACTAAAGACAAATAAAGGGATTTGGAGAGACGGCAATAAAATATACGGTTGAAGTCATGAATTGGATTATGGAAGAGGCATTGCTATGAATACCAGGATACCCCTTCGAAACATTTTCATGTTTCAGTGTATTGTTAAAGGAAAAACTGTTTTCCCGATTAGACACTTACTCCAAGGGTATGTATTTACCAGGTTTCATTCTCATATCTGTATGGTTTTACAGATGATGAGTGGGAGTAAGATATTGGGAATTAGGTGATCATCCTCATTATATCGGAATTCGTTGTAATTGGTGATATTTGAGGAAATCGCCAGGGTACAGTTTTCCACCTACAACGCACAGGTTTTGAGTTGTTTAACTCAGCGGACTTATACAGAGTATTGTATGTTGTCCAGTGTCCATCAGGACAAAGGGGTAGGTCCTCGTACTATGTTCTGTTTACTTATAACTTCTCTAGTATTTAGACGAGTGTTTCGTAGAAATACATGGTCTAAGTTTTGAGAAGTTGTGGGTATAAGAATAAAGTAGAGAACCAGGTATCACAAGTATCGGGATTCTTCAAAGAGATCGAAGATGTAGATTCTTGTGATTGGTATTCAGATGATAGTGATGGTTTTGAGAAACGTGTTTCTCTTTCAGGTTACTCATAATTGGATGGATTCCTAAGTTGAGTAATGCTGATTAGCCTCTTTCCATTAAGATGATATGCACTGGAGACAGGTGCATGATTTGAATCTGGTTCCAATTAAATAAGTGCCAAAGTTTCTGTATTGGATATAGAATGGATCGTACCTTAAAAGAAATTAAGGTACGGGGAGTTGTCCAGCTTATGATTAAAACCAGACACTGGATAACTCAGGGCACGTTTCTGTAATGGCTGTTTGTGGGTTGACCCTGGCTATGACGAGGGTTGATATTCTACCATTTGGAAGATCAATAGTGATATTGTTCTTGACTCGCCACAGTTTTAGTAAAAATGGATCTTTTTTCAGAAAACAGTAGTGGGAGTATGGTAGAACTGGAAGTGATTCCAGAACCGCGAACGATTACGGAAAATTTAATAGGACCTATACATTCAATCAGGTTTGACATTCCAATAGCCACTCCGCAGGTATGGTAGGTAACCTCAGACGCCCGAGAGGTACTCCGGTAGACTCAAGGACGGTGACAGGGAGGTTCTTATCTACCAAGACTTGACACTACTGTTGTTCCAGGATATGAGACCCGGTAGGAGGGTTGTCGTAGTCAGTGGGAGCAGCGGAAGCATAGTGGGCAAGATGCTTATATCTATTTATAGACTTGAGCAGTTATAGCGGAGATAGATCATTTAATTTTGATGTAACAGTCATGGGTTTGACTTCAATCAGAATAGGGGATGGATCAGTTAAGAAGGTAGTAGGGTGTGATGTCATGGTATCTGGATGACATACACAGAGTGGGAAGTAAAATTCCTATACTACGATCGGTTGTACTGTGGTCGTCACACAGTTGTTTCTCCAGACAGGATATGGATATAATATTTGACATTCTGGTTTCTGGATCTATGGTTTTAGATCTGGATTTGGGTAGTTTCCCAATGTGGGTACTTTGACAGATATTCTAATGGTTTTTGGAATAGTTGACTCCTAGCATGGTGGTGTACCTGCAGGTGATGGAGTCACCCTCTCTAAAGCTGTCGTATAGACTAAAGGGGAGAGGGATGTGCATGATTGGCAGATCACTTGCTTAGGCAATTGAGTCAATCATGAGATGTCAAGTACCACACCAAATGTTGGTTTTGCACTAGATGCAATAAGTTTGTATTAATCCAATCCTGGAGAAACATAAGGAAGCAGTTATAGAACATAAGTGCATGTTCTACGGATTTGATAATGGCAGCCTCCTTCGGGAGACGATTATCATTCCAGGCTTCAAAGGTGACGTGGATGACAGAGTGACTGTCAGAGTTTTAGTTTTTCCCTCTGACGAAGAGGGACAGTATTATGGACAGGTGGTCCAAGAGGATACTGTGGGAAGCAAGGTGCCCGATACTGATTAGGTTCAGTGATCGATTCAGTCTAAGAAGTTTGGATATGGAGTTCATTTATGAACTAAGGTCCCATCAGATATCCAGACATGTTCTAAGACAGGTATTACTCAATTCGGGAGATGGTTTTCTCCGCGAACTTGAGATTAAGAGAGATATAGAAAGATACTTCTAGGCGGATCCACTCACTGAGGCTATTTCTCGAACACAATAGTTTTACAAACGGGCTTTGTGAAACTGATTAGTAGAGGAGTTAGATGTTCGGTTTCACACGGGCTGTGAGTAGTCGACATCGCAATATTAGCCTTGAGTGCAAGTGGGAGATTGTTGGAGATAGTGCCCTCATAGTCAATTATTGGATCGCAGGTACGTGATTGCAATGATTGCGGAGGACCTATCCCGGTAGGACAGTCTTACTCGAGATGATAGTATGCTATCTGGTTTGCCTTTATCAGTCGTGTACATGTTCAGGTGACTGATTGCATGTTACACTTTGATAGAGCCCTTAGGATCTTGCTTTACTACCAACAGTATGATGGCGATCATATACGTGAGAGTTGGGTAGTTTATATGCATATCCTTAATTGTGGTCCCTAGTCATGGGAGTTTCGAGACAGGGCATCGATACTCCGGAGTAGACTAGTGTGTACAGTCGAGACCCCGACGAGGGGCGGTGGCCGGTCTCACAAGCCACTGGTGTCAGTTGGATCACCTAAGATGTATACAGGTGCTCATTGGGTTATGAGTACACCGGACAGGACTCGCCGGGAATCTGCTAGTTAGTATTATATCTACCGTCAGATAGCAGTTCCCTGGTGACATGTGTACAGGTTAGTTCATCGACCTGAGGTCGTCATTTGTCTCGTGTGAGTTCCCATTGTGCTTTGATTTCTACCCTACCACGGCTCAAAGGAGTCGTGCAAACAGGTAGCTTTTGGGTACAGTCCCGAGCCATATGGAGGCACGTGAGCGGATCGGCAGGGGATTCGTCTCTCCCGGTATTGGGGGCGAGGTCGTGCTGTGTCTAGGAGAGCCATTACACAAAGTCCATGTCCATGGCAGGAGATTTACTGGTAGGTACTCCAGTAGTATCTCAGGGTGTTATTGGGTTATACTCCGACACGACTTATACTGCTATTGGGGGTCTGACGTTACTAGCCCCCTAGGCGGATATGCGATACTCATTGACGAATGGACCGGACTGTATAGACATTGTCACTGTTAGGCTCAGTAGGGTTTTCCGGATGAGTGCGCTCATCGGCATCCCTTGAGGTCAGTCCATGGGCAGCCGTTACGCATTGCTAGTGCCGCTGACGGTTTGTGGTTAAACCCACTGCCAGGGTGCTGACGAGTCATTAGATTCCCCCACAGACAGTTTCCCAAGTTCGGGCGAAACGTTGTAGAGGCCGTATGGTTTTATGGCAGGGTTCGGAAAATGCACGTGCGTTTTCGCACGTGTTATTTTTCGGGCAGATAATACTGGTCGGCTTTGGTTTGAGCCGGATCCGAGTATTATATTGAGTAGGTATAATATCTTTGTCTCAGTTGCATTTTTATTCGGTCGTAATACAAATGCGGGTATATTTATACAGTTTCGGGGTTATCCTGAAAGTCGTTTCAGGATCACTTTTGGAAGTTGCCAGTTTCCAGTTTTCTATCAGCCGTCTTTTAACATTCGGTTAAAGACGGATTTATCTTTTCTTGGATGAGGTGAGTCAGTGTTCTAGATTATTCTAGATGAGGTGACTAGGCTAATTGGTGTTGTGTTCTAATTGGTAGCATTTATTACTTGATGAGGTGTATTAGTGATTCATCCTTTATCATTAAAGCTTCTTGTTTTCTTAAAGATCTTTTGAAGTGAGAAGCTTTCTCTTATGGTTACCTCTACCCTCTCCTACACTCACCTCCCTCCATCTATATAAGAAAGGTCCCTCCCCTCTCTCATTTGGTTACTTGATTCATTGGAAAAAAGATTATGATAGATATTTGGGGTGTATGGAATTCATAGTTCAATTCATTCCATCACCCAATTCCCTTGGCAACTTCATTAACCGATCGTCCACGGATTTGGACGAAGTGAGACAAAGTCATCTACTCATTCTCTACATCATTCTTGGTCGTCTCTTTTAGCAAACTTGACGATCGAGTTGCCTCGAGTCAGAGGCGGGAGCCCGTTTAAAGAATCGGTGATGTGGTGCCACCTCGACGAGGATATCGGAGATCGACGAGATCGGAGCAGCCGCAACGGAGCGTGGGATGATGGTTGAAGAACGAAGGACTCGGATCGTTCGGTACAATCTTTCTACACTCTTTACAGTATGTTAGTTTAGCAATAATGGCAGATCCGGGTTAAAGTATACGATAGCGCCAGTTAAAAAGTTTTTGTTCCGCATTTGGCGTCTGTAGACTGCCGGGGCGCTAGCGTAGACTTACAAGTTAACTCCTCGACTCCCATGTTCGATGAAAAGAGACTCATATATGTTCAACACTTTAATCAAGCTTGGGAACTGGTGTTGAACAGCATTCTCCGGCGTGAGCCCCCTTATCACCGACTTGGCACCAAAGACGTACTCATCCGTCGGGAGCAACTCCTCATAATGTTCCCCCATGACCGGTAAACCGGATACCTCCATAAACTCTTCCAAAGAGATTGACACTTCCCGATCCATGGCGAGGAAAGTGTGGGTAGGAATGTTCCACTGCTCCAGGAAGGCCTTGAACCACCAGGTGAGGAGCGTGGGATATTGGAACAGAGAGACGTACACTACGGTGTACAATCCTAACTTTATCAACTGCGACTTCTTCGTCGACGGGATGTACCGGGCCCACGGTAGATAACCGATCAGGTGGCGGGGGATCAGACCAATGTTATGTGATTGCCCCCAGGGTCGCGCCTCGCCCTGACAGATACGGCGTCCTAGGATATCCAAAACCATAAGAAGCTGGACCGGAATCGCATCTATGGCGGGATGAAGAAAGCCTTTCGAGGTCCAATCAACCATCTCCACGGCATACTGCACCGAGGGTGGAGTAGCATAGTGAATTGCCGTGATGGGTTCTGACGGTACGGCACACGTGAAGCTCCGTCGATCCATGATAATCTGGTTATACCACGACCCCCAAAGGTGGAGACTCTTATATTCCGGGTCATAGTCCCTAATCATAGCCAAGACATCACGGTCCAAGGGCACTTCAGGAAACCTTTCCTCCGAGCGGACGAACGGAAACGAGGTATCGAGAGACATGGTCACTGCAGAGGAACAAGAAATAGTCGTTAGTGCTGCAATTCCGACGCTTGGCGTTTAAAAATTTCCAATTAAATGAATTTAAAAATTAATTAAATTAAAATTAATCACACCACACTGCAGTGCAATGGGTAGGGGACCAAATGGGGACCCACAAAATCTGATGAAAATGCTTTATTTAATAAGACAGCCTCATCATTGGGTGAGGCTGTCAGTTAAAGAAAAGATCCCTAAGAGAATACTTTCATCAGTGGGAAATCCCTATAGACAAGGAGAAAATCTCCTCTTTCAGAGCTAAGCTCTGTCACAGAATGACACTTGTCAAATTCCGGTCTCAAAGGAATAAAATTCCTTAAAAGAGCATAGCTCTGTGGTAATAATGGAAAGGTCCATCAAAAAAAAATTACACTTAAAAGAATTAAAAAATTTGGAATCTTGAAAAATCCATGAAAAACTTATTAAAAGAACTCTTCATTTTTCAAATCTAAAAGATCTACAGTGGATTCAAGAGCAAAGCTCTGTTCATGGGTTAGAACCCATGAACAAGATCTCTGTAGATCTATAAGTTCTTGAGAGAAAAGCTCTGTTTATGAAACCCCAATGGGGATCTTTTTAGATCAAAAGATGTGAGAGCAAAGCTCTTTGGTTGAGATTAATTTAAATTAATTTGATTTAAATTAATTTTTACCTAAAGTTTCTAACTTTGAAAATGAGCAGAGCTCTGAAGTTCTTGAGTGAGAGCAAAGCTCTGGAAAATCAAAATCTTGAAATGGTGAAAATTTTCTAAAGGCCAGAGGTCCTATTTATAAGGCGCTTGCGCCCCTTCGGCTCACCCCTTAATCCAACGGTCAGGAGCTTGTCACCGCTGCACTCACGTGCGCGCCACGTGAGCGCAACGGTGGGGGGGCATTTGTTTCCCCCAATCAGAGCAAAGCTCTGTTGGAAATTCAAAATTCAAATTTTGAAGCAACGCTTCAAATCCCGGGCGCAACGCGCCACGTGTCAGGCGCAGACACATCAGCGCAGTGCCCAAAGCAGCGCACTCAATTAGAGCAAAGCTCAATTTGAAGAAAAATTAAAGGAAGCAACGCTTCAGTTGCGCAAGCGCTGCGCTGCGTGATACGTGTCAATACAGATGCGCTGGCGCAGTGGCGCTGCGCTTTGCGCTGCGCGACGCGTATCAGCGTAGTTGCGCTGCGCTTTGCGCAGCACGACGCGTGTCAGCGCAGTTGCGCTGCTTGACACGTGTCACGCGCTGGGGCGTTTGCGCCAAACAGAATTAAGATTTCAAAGAAATCTTTCTGTTCTTGTTAAAACAAGAAGATTTTCTTCTGTAAAACAGAAGCCCTTGGATCAAAGATCCAACGGTGGGGAAAATTCCCCAAATCACTCAGAGAAATATCTCTTTAACAAATTTATGGGCACTATATAAAGGCCCCTAGACCTCAATTCAAAGCCATCAACATTTTCTTGAAAAATCAAGAGCTTCAAACAGAGAGAACTCTGAAAAAGCTTCAAGAAAAAGGTAAAGAACCTTCATGAAATAGAAGAAATTTCTTCTAATAGATCATTGATCTAAGAACAAGATCAATGATCTTCACATAATAAACAGTGCTTTGCACTTCTTATGAACCATTGGTTCTTTAAAAACAAGAAAAAATAAAATAAAGAACAGTGCTTTGCACTTTTTTATGAACCTTTGGTTCCTGAAATAAGAAAAAAAAACTTGTTTTTCTTTAATCTAAATTAGATCAAGAAAACGAATAGTGCTTTGCACATCTTTTATGAACCATTGGTTCTTGAATCTAAAAGATTCTCAAATCATAGTGTCTTGCACTTGCAAACTGCGCTGTTGCGCTCCTGGATTGGCGCAAGCCACCAGAGCGCGCCACATGTCAGCAGCGCAGGCACAGTGCATTAGCGCAGCGCACTGCGCTTGCGCGACACGTGTCAACACTACAAGCCTTGCGCTCTCTGATTGGCGCAAAGTGCCTGATAAATGCAAGACATTTCCTAGAGGGCCAGGCCCAGATCAAAAAGACCAAACATGCCTAATTAAATTGATGCTCTGCATCATTTATAAATGGGCAAAGCCCAAATGAAATAATAAAAATGCTATGCAGGGGCAGAGCCCAAACAAAGTAGATGCCTTGCATCATTCATAAATAAGCAGAGCCCAGAATAAATTGATGCTCTGCATCTTTTATGGGCAGAGCCCAAACAAAAAAAAAGAAAATAATACAATGCATTATTTAAAAATGGGCCAAGCCCTAGTACAAGTCTAACAGACCAAAAACAAATAAAAGCGTCGAATATTTTTCAACTGGACTTAGCCCAATTTTGGCCGTAAGTCCTCAAATTAAATTGACGGAGCAAGATTGCTCTCTTAAATCAATTTATATCCGGTTCAAGGGTACATCTCCGAACTCCTCTGACACATGTCGTTGTAATCATTCAACATCGTCAGAGAGGTGACGGGTCCCGATGACCACACACATCAATATGGACTGCGGGGTCCTTAAACTCGTGGACCGAAACGTCCTTAAACTAATGATGGACCGAAACGTCCTTAAACTAATGTTGGACCGCAACGTCCTTAAACTAATGATGGACCGAAACGTCCTTAAACTAATGTTGGACCGCAACGTCCTTAAACTACCTATGGACCACCATGTCCCTAAACTGGAATATGGACCGCAATGTCCTTAAACTACCAATGGACCGCAATGTCCCTAAACTGGAACAATAGAGCCCAAATGCTCTTTTGTCGGATCTAAACGATCCCGTTTAAGTTGATCTTAGCCTCAAATATGGCTAACGTATCCTTAAACATTCAAACAGACTTTAGTCCCAAATTGGACTATAAGAACCTCAATCAACTTTGGTTCAAGAGTACATCTCCGAACTCCTCTGACACATGTCGTTGTAATCCTTCAACGTCGTCAGAGAGGTGACGGGTCCCGACGGCCATATATTAAATGGACCACTACGTCCTTAAACTGGAAATGGATCTAGACGATCCCGTTAAGTTGATCTTAGTCTCAAATCAGACTAACGTATCCTTAACGAACGTTTAAGTTGATCTTAGTCTCAAATGCGGCTAACGTATCCTTAAACTAAAAACACCAAACCCAAATCTAAGTAAATACGGATTTGGACTAATCCACGTCCTACGGGCGACGGCATTACTCAGTCTCCGTATACAATCCATGGGCAACCACAAACAAAACAAACACCCACGACATGAAGTGAAATTCTGGAGAAAGAGAAAGTTGTTACCGCGATGCGGTAGCGTAATTAACTGCAGGGGCTTGCGCCTGCAGGGAAGAGCGTCCCCATAATCAAAAACCCCTCAAGCGAGGGGGAATCTGACGAAGTCTGCTACATCGGCCGCATCCGTCTAAACCTCCGATACACGGTGCCATAAATCAACTTGGCATCTTCGGAGAGGTGGACGGACAAAACCATATAGCATCTGCCCCGAATCTCAGGCACGACGTCTTCAAGTCGCGTCGCCATTCGGAGGGGAACAAGGACTTACAAGGGCTGTTCATTGTGTAAACATATCCCTAGTCACGGATGGGGCTTTGTTAGGGAAATGTTTATTCGTGCTCGTGGATTGTATACAAGGGTCAGTGTTGAGCCGCTTGAAGGGCAACATTGGAGGTTATGGTGGCCGCTCAAGAACAGGTTCAGATCCCTGTAGCTTAAGACTTTTGAATCTTATGAGCCGTGAGGGTCTCCTAAGAGGGTTCTCCTTACGAGCTGTGAGGATCTCGTAAGTGTAATTTCTCCTTAGGAATCGTGGGGATCCCTAAGTGTGTTGCTCCCTTGTGAGTCTTAAGGATCTCACGTAGGTTATTTCTCCTCACAAGGTCGAAAGGACCTTGCAAGTGTCTTTTAACGAGATTGCACCCTTTTGGGTTTTCATAAAACTCGCCGGTAGCCCTGCTGTTTTTACTCACGGAGCCCTTTCGGGTTTTCATCCGTGCCCTTTTCGCTTGTGGACATACCGTTTTTCTTTCTTTCTTTCTTTTTTATTCTTTTCTTTTTTTTTGTGTCAGCCTTGGGATGCTGCAGTCTACAGTAGTTTATCGACATCTCGGTCAACGGCTAGTTTTAGGACATAGTAGTTCATCGTTAGTTTAAGGACGTTTCGGTCCGTCGTTAGTTTAAGGATGTTTCAGTCCGTTGTTAGTTTAAGGACGTTTCGGTCCGTTAGCCGGCTACTACTAATAGAGTTTGGGCTTAGGAAGATAGCGAGCGGACATAGTCGTCGTCATCTATCGTTGACCTAGGCCGTGACTCGTCAGGCGTAGTATTTCTTTAGGAAGCGACCGTTTATTGGCCTGAAAGGTCTTTCACCATGCATGTCCATGAGTAGATAGGCCCCACCCTGGTACACCTTGTCTATGATATACGAGCCTTCATAGTTCGGCTCAAATTTCTCCCGTTTGGCACGATTGGGGATCATAGGTCTTTTGACCACTAGCACGAGTTCGCCTTAGCGGAATGTTCTCGGCCTAGTCAATTTCTCATATGAGCGCGTCATCTTTGCTTTATAAGACTCCAGATTTTGTTGCGCTATGAGCCGGGTTTCATCAAGGACATCGAGCTCCTCAAGCCGAAGGTGAGCATTCTTTTCATCCGTTAGCTCGTAGTGAATTGCCACTCGTAGAGAGGGTAGCTCTATCTCGAGGGGGAGTACCGCCTCCGTACCAAATACCAATGCATACGACGTTGTGTTAGTGGCCGTTTTGAACGTAGTTCGATACGCCCAGAGAGCTTCATGCAGTCTCTCGTGCCAGTCCTTCTTATTTCGGGACACCGTCTTTTTCACGATCTTCGTCAAGGTCTTGTTAAAAGCCTCAGCTAGACCGTTAGCTCGGGGATTATAGACTGAGGAGTATCTCCAGTCTATGTTATGCCATTGTGCGAAGCGGCTAATCTTGTGGCTTCTGTAGGCTAGCCCGTTATCGGAGATAATCCGTTGTGGAATTCCAAACCAATAAATGACGTGTGTCTTGAAGAAATGGAGAATATTCTCCGTCTTCACTTCCCTTAGCGGTACTGCTTCTGCCCATTTGGAGAAGTAATCAGTTGTCGCCAAAATGAATCGATGTCCTCTGGACGATACTGGTTCGATGGGGCTGATTATGTCAGTCCCCCACATTTCGAACGGCCAGCTAACCAATGTTGGATGTAGTGGATTTGGATGCTGATGGATAAAGTCCCTATGAATCTGGAACGAATGGCACTGCTTAGCGTATTCGAAGCAGTCCTGTATCATTGTGGGCCAATAATAACACATCCTTTGATCTTCAGCTTCATCTTAGGTCCGGCTTGGTGAGAACCGCAGAGTCCGTCGTGAGTTTCTTGGACGACTCTCTTTGCCTTTTCAGGTCCCCGGCATCTTAACCATATAGAATCAAATGATCTCTTATATAATGTGTCATTGACGAAGGCAAAAGACAGAGCTCGTTTCATGAGCTGATGCCTTGCGGATGCAATTTCAGGTGTTTGACGGGATTTGAAGTAGCCTATAAAGATTTCTCTCCAATCCGTAACATTTTCCTAGTCTTTTATTTGCAGAGTCATTTGCTCAACCGCTCCCTTTTCTTCGGACGACTCCGGAGATATTTCTGCCGGTGCGAGAACCCGACGGCTTTGCACAACGATCCTCACGTCATCAAGGTTTTCGTCAGCCAGTTCTTTAGCGAGCTTGGCTAATGCATCCGCCTTGCTATTTTCTGCACGTGGTATGCTTTCTAAGGTGTAGGAAGGAATTTGAGTCAGCAGTCATTGTACTTTCTCGCCGTACTTCACCAACTCAGGCTTGCACGTTTGATAGTCGCCGTTTACTTGACTAATGATCAGTTAGGAATCTCCTTATATGGGGAGGTTTTTAATTCCCATGTCGATGGCGATCTCGAGACCTGCTATCAAAGCTTCATACTCGACTTCATTATTTATCCTCAGCTCTGTTAAGGAGAAAGCAAAGCGCATTATCCCTCCTTGTGGAGTTACGAAGATGAGGCCTACCCCCGATTTGATTATGGGCGTGCTCTGTTTGCGCTTCTTCATGGAAGATGCTCCATCGAAGTAGAGTTCCCATTGGGTATCATTCTCTCTTCTCTCCTCGTCGATCGTGTCAAACGCATGTTCGTCTGGCAATTCGCAGTTCAAAGGAGAATCGGCGGGTATCGGATGCTCAGCGAAGAAGTCGACGATGGCCTGGCCTTTCACTGCCTTAAGAAGACGATAAGTTATCGAGAACTCCATCAAGAGTAGGGCCCATTTAGCGAGTCGTCCCGTTAATATGGCTTTCGACATCAAATATTTGAGAGGATCCACCTTTGATATGAGATGGATCTCATGTGCCAATGCATAGTGTCTGAGCTTCGTTATTGCGAAGATCAACGCCAGGCAGTATTTTTCAATGGGAGAGTAATTGCTTTCTGCCCCCAGGAGAACTCGACTCAGATAATAATGGGCCCTCTCCTTCCCTAGGTCGTTTTCTTGTGCGCACAACGCGCCTAAAGAACCTTCAAGGGATGTTATGTACAGGACAAGAGGTTTTCCTTTAACGGGAGCAGCCAGTACTGGCGGATTCTGCATGTACTGCTTGATTTCGTCCAGTGCGTTTTGGCATTTGCGATCCCAGACGAAAGGGGTTCCCTTCTTCATCAGGTGACTGTAAGGACGGCACTTGCCGGAGAGATTGGCTATAAATCGCCGGATATACACGAGCTTCCCTTGGAGAGACCGCAATTACTTGAGAGTCCTTGGCGGAGGCATTTCCATAATTGCCTTGATATTTGACGGGTCTATCTCGATGCCTCGATGTCGTACGATAAATCCTAGGAATTTGCCCGAGGAAACTCCGAACGCGCATTTGAGAGGGTTCATCTTCAAGTTGTATTGCCGAAGGCGCTGAAACACGATCTTCAGATGCTCTAAATGTTCCTCGTATGATTTGCTTTTAACTACGAGGTCGTCGATATAGCATTCGACGATTTCATGTATGAGGTCATCGAAAATCTTTGTCATGGCCCTCTGATAAGTGGCACCGGCATTCTTTAGACCAAAGGGCATCACCTTGTAGAAGAATATACCCAAAGGGGTCCGGAAAGCGGTATGTTTCTGGTCCTCAGGGTGCATCTTTATCTGATTGTATCCCGACGAGCCTTCCATGAAGGAGAAAACTTCATGAGTGGACGTATTGTCTATCATCAACTCGGTGACCGGTACTGGAAAGTCGTCCTTTGGGCAAGCTTTATTGAGACCCCGAAAGTCCACGTAGATGCGCACCGTCCCGTTTTTCTTCATTACTGGGATGATGTTGGCGATCCAGTAAGGATACTGAACCTCTTGGATGAAGCCAGAGTCGATTAGCTTCTTGACTTCGGCGTTGATGCTCATCTCAAGCTCGAGCCGCATTTTTCTCGGCGCTTATTTGATCGGCTTGACGTCCGGGGACATCGCCAATTTGTGCACAGCAATTTCTGGATCTAATCCTGGCATTTCGGAATAGTTCCATGCGAAGCAATCTTTATGCTGCATGAGCACGTCCTTTAGCATAGCCACCCTTTCTTCAGACAACAGCTCACTGACGAACGTCGGCCGCGGGTCACTTGCCGTCCCCAAATCAATTTTCTTGAGGTTATCTGCAGTAGTATATATCCCATCTTCCAGCTCCTTTGGTGTCGGTGGAAATTCTGAGATTACCTCATCATCATCGTTGTCGAAGCACCGGGGGAGGTCATCCATATTCTCGGGCTCTTCTTTTGACATCGTTATCACGTGACAGGTACGAGCTCGCTTCCAAGACTGATGTTGATCCGGCTCTACTCTCGTGGATTTGGGTTCATGCTTCTGCGGCGAGGTTACCCTCCAGCTGCTGGATAAAGCGAACCTGCCTTGCTGATACTGGTATTCTACCCGGTCTTTAAATGTGAAGCAGTCTTCGAGAGGATGTCCAATTGCCCTAGATAGGAGCAATAGTCCGGGTGAGAGACTTCGCCAGCTTGCTCGGGGTGCTTGGACTCCCGGAGTGTCATCATTTGATGTTTTATGACAAGATCGAATATCTTCCTTGTCTTGTCTTAGGGAAAAGAATATGCTCGACTCATCTTTTTCATAAGAGACGAATCCATACTGCTTGATTCCTGATCGCGTGGCTTCTTGGACCCGCTTTGTCGCTGTCGAACGCCTTTCCCGTTCTTTGGTTTGTTTCTTCCTCTGCGTCGGCCTTTTGTACAACGGGTTGACAAGGAAGAGCATTTTCATTTTTCATAGCCTGCTGAAGGAGGCGTTGCGTCCTGGCTTTCTCGTAGATGGTCATTTCGCGATTATGGTCGTCTCGAACCTTTTGACCTACTTCCCTTATAAGCTTGTCCATTTGTTCTTCGAACGACAGACTGGGCATTTTCACGGCGGGAGCTCTTTCTGGGTCAGGGTTAGCATCTTCCCATAGAGCATCTCCCTCTTTATCAAAGTCATGTATAATGCAGCAGTCGCGGAGTAACTCCCGTTTCTTGGATTGAACATATCCAAGCCCGGTCGTTTCCATTCTCCCGTTGAGCAACTTTCTTTGAGTTCTGGGAACGTTCCAGATCCTGTTATAGAACCGTGCTTGTCGCGCAGTTTGCTTAAGGGGTACACCTTGACGTCTCAAGAGTCTCTTTAGGCCATTTTTGTAATATCTGGGCAAACGGATGGGCTGGAGCCTGTCGAGTGTAGAATCCGCGCCATGCCATATTTCTTTCTCCACTTTGGTTTCCCCAGATTGGTAGAATAGGATTGCCTTTTCACCTTTTCATTGCCTTTTCACCTTTTCGCGTAGGAGGGATGTAGAATATCTGCAGTTCTTCCACACTGTAGGTATCAAGCTCGTCTAGTTCTTTATGATGCTTGGGCGGAACCATGGCAACTTGCAAACTTTGCTCTTCATCAGCGAAGGTTTGTATGGATGGCCGAGCAGAGAATATGGCATTGACCTCATCTTCCGAGTCGCTGCCGAAGATCAACATAGGAGTGGATGGTCCCAGCTTGTTGTAGTGGGGCGGCCCTGAATAGACTATCTCTTCTTCCTCCTCGCTATCACTCCCGAAGACCGGAATAGTAGTGATGGCTTTGTTCTTCGGTTTGTGACATCTTTCCGTGTCCTCAAAATCTGGTAAGAAGTATTTTGCATCTTCGTATTTCTAGATTTCATTCATGGAGAACGGGTTTAGTTCCCCTGTCACGGTGCACTCGAGACCATCTTTGAAATACTTCATACACAGATGTTGTGTAGAAGGGATGATATTGTACTCGTGTAACCAGGGCCGACCGAGCAAAGCATTGTAGTATGTCTTGGCGTCAATGACGTGGAACTTGATATCAGTGACGGGCAGCCCAAAGCGTAACGTCAGTATCACAGACCCAAGCGTCCGTGAAGACTGAGGGTCAAACCCGGAGATGGTGATTTTATCGCGAGCGAGGTGTTGAACGCTCATGCAGATTTCCTTTAGCACCCTTACGTTAAGGAGATTAACGGGGGACCCATTGTCGACCATGATTTTACCTATCTTAATGTCATGACAGTATCCGAAAACATATAGGGGCGGTTGTGCTCGCATGTCCCAAGAAGGAGATCTTCATCACCGAAGGTGATATCGGCTGTGTTCGCTTCTTCCAGCTCGTCCTTCATCTTTTCTTCGGCTAGGAAAGCTTGGAATTGCTCGGGCTCTTGTAATGCCTTGATCAAAGAATCTCTTGCTTCTTTGGATAACAGAAGGGCGTCGAGAATACTGAGCTGTGAGGGTATCTTCCTCAAGTGTGCCAGAACGTTGTAGTCCACCTTGTTTTTCTTTGGCGGGTCCTTGGCTGTCAGCTCTTTGACGGCTTGGTCATCAAGGATGATATCTTCAGGGACCTTTTCTTTTCCCTTATCTTTTCTATTTGACCCGCTGTTCGAGGGCCCAAGATTCTTTTCGGCCAGCATACGGTTGCGCAGCTGAATATTTTCACAGGTCTTCGGTTCTTCCTCTTTTCCCAAGGTGGACTCTTTAAAGAGAGGGCCAAGAGTCATTTCTTCATCAGAGTCACTCCCGAAGGTGAGGACTTGCGATCCCCCGGCGTTGACCATGTGGCAGTTGCCGGTAGTTCTTTTACGCTCCTCGGTCGTACTTCTTTGCTCTCGACGGGTTTTGCATTTCATCCGCTTGAAATGTTGCCGGTGAGCAACATATCCCTGCCACCATCTTTTAAAAGCGTTGCACTCTTCGGTGGGGTACGCAATCTTTTGATGATATAAGCAGTAACTAGGATGCATTTCCGCTTCACCAAGAACGTTTCCTTCGGAGGATGGCGGCTTCATTCCCATTGATATGGCTTTGGTGAACCTCTTTCTCGTCTTGAACCTGTTTTTATTCGCGACGGATGTACTTCAATCTGGCGGGAGTGTTTCAGTTCTTTCGTCCAGTCGCCGGCGTTTGGCTTTTTCAAATATGGCCGTTTCACGCTCTCAAGCGGCTTTGCTTTTAAGAAGAGTTTCGTTCAGGAATGCATCAATCATTTGTTAGTTATATGTATGCCCTAGAGGCCATTACTGTACATACGATGTATATTGTAGTGGATGCTTGGACATATATAGGGAGGACTTTCTTGCTCGACATGATAGTACGCTATCTGGTTGTACTTTATCTTAACATGTATTCTGATTGTCTCTATGTTACATGTTGATAAAGCCCTTAGGATATGTACTCGAATACTGGGACTATGATGAGATCATACTAATGGGGCCACAGTAGTCGACGGGTACATCCTATAACTGTTCCTAGTCGAGGGGGTATCGAGACAGGGCATCGATACACCAGAGTAGACTAGCGTATATGCATCTTGACCCATATGATGGGCGATGGATGATCCCATATCTATCGGTGTTTGACATCAAGGATGGTGTACGGGTGCTCAGTGGAGACTGGGTACACTGGATGGACTCGCCGAGAACTCCCAGATGGTATTTATACCTCACGTCAGATGGCAGTTCTCCGATGACACTGGTACAGAGTAGTCTGTTGACCCGAGATCGTCATAGAGTCTTGTGTGATTCCCACTGTGCTTTGATTTCCATCATACCACATCCAAGAGGGCGTGCAAAAAGGTGGCTTTTGGGTACAGTCCCGAATCACATGGAGGCAATGAGCGATAGGAGGGGATTCGTCTCTCCCGGTATAGGGAGTTGATGTTGTGCTGTGTTCGATTGGCTATAACTGGAAATCCCTGGCCAGGGTTGCTGAGATTTACTGGTAAGTGTTATCAGTAGTTTCTCGAACTGTTATAGACCTCAAATCGACACGACTTATTAAGCTATTGGGGTCTGACGTTTACCACCCCTAGGCGAGATATGCAACATATCAGACGACGAGACCGGATTGTACGGGAGTGTTACTGATTGGATTCACAGGAGAATGTACATGCTTGCTTATTGATCTTTTGAGCGCTCAATACCTGGGTGGCTGTTACGTTTAGCTGACCGCTTGCAGCTTGTGGGTGTTTGATATGATTATCACCTACTGCCGGCGTATTGACGATTCTTTAGAGTCCTACACAGAGGTTTCTTGACTCCGGCAAAACGGAGTAGGGGCATATATGTGATATGTGCAGGACCGAGGATAATGCGATATGTGATACCGTATTCTATTCTCGCGATATTTGATATCAGCCGGGTCATCGGATCAAGTGTTGATTCGATGAATCGGTAAATGATATATTAGTCGGTTATATGCGATATAGCCGGATTGTCGGATCAAGTGTTGATTCGATAATTTAATGTATAATAATATATATGATATATTAAATTACATTAACTAATATTAGCTCACTAAAAGATTCTTTTTTTCACTCGGGTAATACATTGATATATATGCGATATATGTTAATTGTATTATTTTCTTTTGTTACAATAAATATTATATATGTGATATATAATATTGTAACATGATATGATAACTAATGCAACATGATTAGTGGAGATTAAACAAGGTTAGGGTTTGTTTTGAGTTAGTTCCTTCTTGATGATTCTAGAAGGTTTCTTTTTGTTTTATGCAAGATATTTTCAAGTGACTCATTCTTAACCTAACCCAAACCCTAGCCTTGGTTAATTCTCTACAAAGGTTTAGTCAACCATGGTTGCATTGTTCATCATTATCTTCTTTACATTATTCATCACAAAAAGATTCTATTATTGATGATATTCTTCTTCTTCCTTCTTCTTTCTTTCATGGAAAAAGCTTTCTAGCTTTTTTCCAAGTGATGAAAATGAGTGAGAATAAGAAAATAAAAGAGAGCAAAAAATCCTACTTCATCATTCTCATCTATCCTTGCCCTTTAGATGAGAGTGTTCACTTCATTTAGTGAGTGTTAGCTTGTGTTAATGAAACTTCAAGGTAGATCATCTTTGTTATCGAAGATCGGAAGCAAGACTGCACCTTTCTCTTCGTGGAACCTCTCGAGAGTTCGGAACACGATGATCGCAACGAAGGGACTTCAACACGGAGCTTAAGAAGTGAAGGACCGAATCTACAAAGGTTGTAATCTCTCTCACTTAGTGTTAAAGTGTTTAACATACTTGTTTTCGCCTAAACTCTAGTTTAAAGATCCGGCTTTGGGTTGTTCAGCATGGCTAAATTTTAAATCGGGCATGGTTGATGCCTCGTAGACCCTTGTGGCAGTGCCCAGCAACCCTATATCATTTCGTCTGACGGCTCTAGAAGTCCCGGTTTAGGATTTGCCCCCAGTTTCCGGTGCAAGGAGCTTCTTCATCGTCTATCGACGAGTGAGAGATCACATGGCAACTTGCCACGTAATCTTCAGATTCATCCGACGAGTCTTCTCCATTATCGCTATCTCCATCCTCAAGGACGTGACGGAGAAAATCTTGAAGTGTGACTGGAGTCCGCGCCTTCTGGTTATATTCTTCCAGCGCGTCAATATGCTTTTGCAGGTCCGTGCGCCTGTCACCAAGCTTCACGAACTTCTTGGATTTCTTCTTCTTCTTCGAAGATTTTGACGGCTGGGTGTGAGTGCTTTGTCTATCACCGCCGATTTTTGGAGTTGGACACGGTTTTAACATTCCTTCGATGATCTCGGGTTCGAGTGGATTTTTCCACCTGATCGCCGGGCATGTTTGAAGATCTTTCAGCATTCTTTTCGTCTTGACTGAAAGAGAGACCTCCCATGGAGCTTCTTCTACGAAAGAGCATGATGCCCCCGGTGTATCCGTCTTCTTGGGAGTGTGTGGCCGAGGCGGGTTCACCATCCAATTCTCGGATAATATGAATTTGCCCTGCTGGTACTGATCTTTTATCCAGATTTTGAATATGTAACAATCCTTGATCGGATGGCCCAACATTCGGTGATAAGGGCAATAGTTAGGATTGCTAATGTCGTTTGGTTGCGCTCGGCGTCTTGGCTCCGGCAGATTGATGAGCCTACTACGCAGTGCAAGCTCGAATAACCTCTTCGTCTTGTCTCGAGGGAACGAGTAAGGGCGTCTTATTTTATCTTCGAGAGATCGAGTTCTATTATTTTGGCGATCAACTGGTCTTAGACCACTAAGCTGCTGTTGAGTATTAGCGACGACGGTCGCTTTTCCCTTTCCTTTCTCGTTCCGCGGCTCCGGCTTTGGAGGAGATGGTCTATGACCCATCTGGTCCATTTGGGCCAGTTTGTTGATCAAGGCTTAGAACGCGGTCGGCTTGAAGAACATCATGAATTGGGAAATGGTTGCATGAGGGTCCAGAGTGCCCACGAACATGCCCACCGCCGGCGCTTCTTCGATGCGCTATTCGCATTTCGACCACAGATTCCGCCATCGTATTGCGTATTGAACCCATGTCTCGCCTGGCTTTACCCTGGCGTTAATCAATGCTGTGATTGGGGTGCGCTCGCTAGCGCTTGCAAATCTTTGCGTAAATAACAGCTCCATCTCCGCAAATGTCTTGACGGAGTCATTCGGAAGTACAGAGCACCACTCGAATGCCGTCTCTGACAAGCTGCCGACGAATGGGCGAAGTAGTAATTTATCATCACCTCCGGTGTTACCACATAGAGTCCTGAACTGGGAGACGTGCTGGTGGGGATTGCCCGTCCTTTTGTATACATGAAATTTAGGGATCGTATATCCCGGCGGATACTTTATTTGATCATACCAGCATGGATATGGTCGCCCAGTTTTAACGACTTGGCCGGCCGCTTCATTCGCCTGGTGAGCTCGTATTTGCTGAGCAATATAGTCATCCAGAGCGGCCTTGGAAATGGTTTCCTCTTTGGCTGCTAAAAGAGCCGGAGGAGGGTTCGATGTCTTCCCTCTGTCGCCTTCAATGATGATCGGAGGGTCTTCAGCTGGAGGTTCTGGCTGTAACATCATCCCGACCATGTCTTGGAAGAGAAGCGTCATTCGTTTTATATTAGCCGCTTGTTCTGCTGCTTCTCTGTCCTTCTTTTCGAGGACTCTACGGAGGAAGTCAGCATCGATTTCTTGTTCATTACGCTGCTCTGATGACGCCTCCAGGATTTCTTTTGGCCCGGTGAGTGCGGCCATTTGCGTTAGCATTTCCTGAAACTTCTGTTGCTACTCCTGGGCTTTTGTCACGGATCGGGTGAGCGGTCGGTGACCCGTAGAAGCGCGGCTTTCCTCTTTTCCGGAAGCCATATAAACAGTATGCACCATTATGCCCTCAGACTTGGGGCATTTGGGCTCAACGTCTTTGTGGTCTGTCGTAGTCACAGGGGCTTTCTCTGGCCTCCTTCTCTTTTGAGCAGTTGAAGTCGAGGGGGCCGTTGCAGCGGGCACCCAAGTAGCCGTCGTCTTTTGTGGCTTGACAGGACGGTTCTCTTCCTGCTGAACCTTCACCTTTTTCTGTCGGCGAAAGTAATCTTGATCAATCACCGACTCCTGGACCTGTCGCCAGACTTTGTAAATTTTAGAAGAAAGCCGCTGAGGGGGTTGTTCCGGTTTCACCTTCGGTGCATTCTCCACTGGTGGAGGAGATCTTTTCAGTACGGCAGTGATTGAATTCCTGCGCACCCTATTAAGCAGCTCGATCAGTCGAAAATAATGTATTTTTAACACGGAAATTTCCCTATCATTTGCACTCATTTAGAAGTGTTCGGTATTCATATTTCACATATTAGCAAATCGGTCGTAAAATATCAGATTGCATGTGTTAGACTCTAAAACCGTCATTTCTGAGAAAATTGTGTGTTTATCATGGCATCACATCATCTCTGTATTTGCGCAACACTTGTGTCGAGATTTGTGCAGGAAATTGCAGGAGCAAAGTCAAAAGAAGCTGATCAAAAATACACCAACTCCATGATTTCAGATCTGGTAGCAATCCAAAGGGAGAAATACAATTCAACATATCAGATAAAGGCCCATAAGACAGCCCAAGAATTACCATTGAAGTTTCAAGCCATGAAGCCTCCAAAGAGTCGCGGAACCGCGGCGGGAGCCAGCTTATGCCGCGGTTCCGCGGAACCGCGGCGGGAGCCAGCTTATGCCGCGGTTCCGCGGCGGTTTTGCCACATCATCGCTCAATTTTCAATGCAAAACTCTTATCTCAAGGCCCACACCTCATTTTGACACGTCAAATTCCAGAATTCTCCAGAGTCTTCTGCCAGATCGGTAAAGATCATTAAGCAAAGATAATCCTAATTAAGCTCCTAACTAACCTCTTCTAGAAGCTCCCTCCTAACTAATCACATCTAGAAGCTTCTCCTCTAACTAACTTTTGGAGGGAAATTCAAATTTCCTCAACAAACTTTTGGAGGGAAACTTAAAATTCAAATCCTAGATCTAGGGTTTAGATGTCTATAAATAGGAACCTAGACCTGGGGTTAAAGACGAATCAATCTTTAGGGAATCAATCTTAGGTTGTTCATCAATAATCTTTTAGTTAGCTAGTTCATTCCCTCTTACATCATCTTCTTCCACAAGTCTAGTGACAAGGCTTGTGCGAAACCCTAACCCTAATTCCACTCCAAATTCAAGATCTTGAGTACCAATCAAGCAAGAAGCCCTTCAACCTTTTAGGAGCCGAGCCGATCTTCAATCGGGCAAGTGATCCAAGCCGATCCGCGACTCACGGAGACGAGCGAAGCCAAATCGACGATCGAGTTCTTCCTCTTGTAGTTCTTGAGCGATTGTAACGAAATTGTTGATATAAATAAAAGGTGAAATTCTTTTATCTTGCTTTCTTTTAATTCTTCCATCATTATTAGATCTCAATTTGTAATTGTTGTTCTTGTTGTGATGTTTGAGTAAAACTCCGCTCGTTAAGGAGTCGAGACGATCAATAGAAAGATGATGTAACAAATCTCAAAATGATTTTTAAGTCCTACGAGTTTTGTAAACCCTAGCAAGTTCAAGAATCGATGACCTAGTTTCGTAGCGATGCTTTCTTGATTGTGATCGCTCGAAATTAGGGATCTACGATCGTTTCTTGAATTTACTAGAGGCTAGAATGTGAATGATATCGACGAAAGAACAAGGGATGAGATGAAACCCTAGTTTCACAAGAAATCCCTAATTCTCGATCGATCATCATCGATCTAGTATCAATTCATCGAAGGATAAGAATACGTCATCGTGAGATTACATCACATCTATAAATCCGATCGATTCCTACGAGCCTCATTTCGATTCTTGATATTTGGTTTGGAAAAATCAACAAACTATCAATTCTTGATTCTATCTTTTTCTTGTTATTAGATCTATATTTTCTAATTATTGAACTTCAAATATAAATCATGAATTGTTTTGTTTTCTTTTCTTTTCTTTAAAGTTTCGACTCATCTAATTCAAAAGACGAACGATTACACTGTCCCTGTGGACGATCCGCACTCACTTACAATCTACATCCGACACCGTAGTTGATTGCGGTCAAATAATTTTTGGTTGTGATTTCTTTACTATTTTACATACTAAACATCAAGAATTACTTACAATCACAGCTCGAAGCTGTTCCCAGTTGAAAAAGCAGCATTGACTTCCACCGTTGGGGCTGGTGGAGTTAGCCCAGAGGGGGAGTTGCCCCTAGCCTTTCAAACTCGGCGCCAGTGGGGACGTCGAGCGTGTAGAGCCGTTGGGATTGTTTCAGCTTTATGGGTGACTTCGCCATACCCCCTGTTCTGGTGAGGTGCTGCTGCTACCAGTCTCTTGATGACCGACGTCCGTCGAGCAGCAGTATCCAATTTGTCAAAGACAGACCTTTGAGCAGGAACGGAAACTGGAGTGGCCAGCCTCGTAAAGACCGATCCCTTGACGGGAGAAGCTTTTTTAGTGACCTTGAGGGCAGGAATGGCTATCCGGTTTGGGATGGCCGCTTCAGGTATCGTGGGCTTCCTGACAGGCCTATTGGAGTTCAGGCTCAGCCTATCAAAGACTGATGTTGTTGGCTTGACATCGGCCGACCCTTTGAGAGGGGCCGTGGTAGTAGTGAGCCGATCAAAGACCGACTTCTTTTGCGCTTCTTGCGGCAGAGGGATGTTAATGCTCACGGGTGGGAGCATGGTCCCAAAGAACAAACCGGTGGTAGCCTGCGTCACCTGCTCTATCGGCATTGTGAACAGGGAGGCCGCCTGAGGTCCGTAAGCTATGCCTCCAGATGAGGTGGAACGCGAGTTGCAATTGCAGCTGGAACACTTCATGCAAGTAGACGCCATTGATCTTTCATTTTCTGCACCAAGCAAGACACCAAATCTTAGTACCTCGAACCCAAGGGCAACCATATCAAACCGCGATTCATTCGCAAACGCGACACACGAAGTATGGAATGGAAAGAGGAAAAGATCCCACCAGGCATGCCAGAATCTGTTCCTCGCTGAAAGACGCGGACGGAGACGCGGCGGACGTCTTGCCTGAATTTCGGGGTGCTAATTGGTGCTATCCGTCCACCTCTCCGAAGATGCCAAGTTGATTTATGGCACCATGTATCGAAGGTTTAAACGGATGCGGCCGATGTAGCAAACTTCGTCAGATTCCCTATTGTTTGAGGGGTTTTTGATTGTGGGGACGCTCTTCCCTGCAGGCGCAAGCCCCTGCGGTTAATTACGCTACCGCATCGTGGTAACAACTTTCTCCTCCTCCAGATGGCCACTTCGTGTCGTGGGTTTTTGTTTTGTTTGTGATTACCCGTGGATTTTATACGGAGACTAATTTATGTTGTCGCCCGTAGGGCGTGGATTAGTCCAAATCCGTATCTTCTTAGATTTGGGTTTGGGGGTTGTGTGTAAGGATACGTTAGCCTCATTTGGGACTAAGATCAACTTAAACGTATGTTAAGGATACGTTAATCTAATTTTTAGATAAGATCAACTTAACAGGATTGTTTAGATCCAACAAGAGAGCAATTGGACTCTATTGTTTAGTTTAGGGACATTGCGGTCAGTTAGTTTAAGGACGTTACGGTCCAATGTTAGTGTAAGGACATTACGGTCCATCGCGGTCGAGATTAAGGACATCGTAGTCCGTGGGTTTAAAGGGACCCCACAGTCCGAGGTTAGGGACATCGTAGTCCATGAGTTTAAGGACCCCACAATCCGTAGTTTAAAGACGTCATAGCTTATAAAGTTTAAGGACGTTATAGTCCATGAGTTTAAGGACCCAACAGTCCGTGAAATGTGTGGTTGTCGGGACCCGTCATCTCTTTGAAGACGTTGAAGGATTACAACGACAAATATCAGAGGAGTAAAGAGATGTACCCTTAAACCGGTGTGAATTGGTCGGAAGCTCCGTAGTCCAATTTGGGACTAAGATCTGTTAAATATTCATGAGCAGATGAGCTCAATTAAAAATAAGTTGAGGACATATGGCCAATATTGGGCTAAGTCCAATAAATGTTTAACATTTCCTTATTCTGGCTATTGAGCCTTTATTTGGGCTTGGCCCTTCTGACAATATTTTTATCTTGTATTGAATGCAGAGCATTCATCAGAAAAATTTATGTTCTGTCAGCGCAACACGTGGCGCGCCAGGCGCTTTGCGCTAGTTAAAGAGCGCAGTGCGCTTCTGCCAAGTAGCGCACACGAGAAGGACACGCTGTTCCCGCCGAAAATTTCTGCGCAAAAGAGTCCAAGGTATCAAATGGCAGCGACATGCTTAAGGAAATGCGAACCAGTATCTTCCAGCTGTTTTTTGACAAAATCCCGAATGAGAAATAGATAAATTCTGATGGTATCGAAAGCGGCTCGAAAAAACCTTCGATTTGATATATTATGGGCCTCGTAATTCATCCGAGATCAAAAGTTATGAGGAATTACGTGTCCACACGTGATGGACTTTTAAGAACCCGCTGGAGGAGTTAAAAATATAATATAAACTCAGAAAAGACCCCAATGGGGCATCACGTGCTCACACGTGACTATGGGTCACGTGCAGACACGTGATGGGCTTTTAAGACCTCTAAAATAATGAATAGAATTAAATTCTAAAATCTGTTCCCTTATTAAAAATCAAGAATCACGTGCTCACACGTGACCAATGGTCACGTGTTGACACGTGATGGCTAAAACTGAAGCGTAAACAAACAGCTGAAGGAAATACCTCAATGAGGTGTCACGTGCTCACACGTGACCAATGGTCACGTGTTGACACGTGATGGTTACAACTGAAGCGTAAGTAAACACAGAGAAAAGGACTCAATTGGAGGTCACGTGGCAACACGTGACTGGCTGTAAAAGCCTTGCTGTTCAACAGAATTAAATTCTAAAAAAAAGATCATTTAAATCTTTCGAAATAGAATTAAAATTCTAAACTTCTCTAAATCTTTCCAAATGGAAAAGGATTATGGGGACCATTGGATTAAAGATCCAAGGGTGATTAAAAATCACCAATTTATGGAAAAATCTCAAATAAGGAAAGATCTCCCCAAATCTCACCGAAATAACAAACAGAATATCTTTGGATTTAAAATCCAACGGTGAATAAAATTCACTGTGTGATCCAAAGGATCATATTAATCATGAAATCAAATCAAATCTTTCAATGAGAGATTTGCTAAACAAATTGATTCTCTTCCTTCTCCTATAAATAGAAGCCAAGAAAAGAAGAGAGGGGGATCGACTTTTTTGAGAGAAAAACAGAGGGAGGAGAATTTAATTCTCAAGAGAAAAAAGAAAAGCAAAGAGAGGAGAATTTAATTCTCTGCAAAAGAAAAACCCTAGGTAAGAAAAGAGAGGCTTAAAAAGAGAATTTAATTCTCAAAAGAGTTTAACTCTTATATACAGAAAAGAACTTAGTTCTTTCTCTGGTTGAGGATCTGCAAAGTGCACATCTCCCCATGAATTGAGAATTTAATTCTCATTGGGTCGAGATCCTGCCATGCAGATCTAAAACACAGAGGAAGAATTGAGTTTTGAGAATTTAATTCTCCCAAACTCACAGGAATTTAATTCCTCCTAAAATGAAACTAGGGTTTAACCCTAATCAAGAATTTAATTCTTTCACAATAGGAATTTAATTCCTCCAAAACAAAAATTAGGGTTTTACCCTAAATAAGAATTTAATTCTTAAAGATAAGGAGTCTTAAAAGATCTCTGTGCATGAAAAGACAAAGGTCACGTGCCCCACGTGACCCCTGAACAGATCCCCCAAAAATGAGAAGAGGAAAGCTTTGAGGCAATGCCTCACGTGTTCCCACGTGACCCTCATTATATATGGAACAAAAGCAAAGGCAGAAACAATTCTGGGCGCTCTCACGTGTTACCACGTGACCCCTAATAAATGTTCTAATAAATCAGGGCATGATTATACATCACGTGCCCACACGTGATGGCTATGAAAATTAAAAGTGTTTAACACTTGTTTGCAGAACAAAATAAAGGGGATCTGGCCCCACTTTTTGATGCCATCACGTGCTCCCACGTGACTCCCAAAACACAGAAAGAAAAAGCAAAAGAAATGAAAGCTTTGGGCGCTCTCACGTGTTATCACGTGACCCCTCAGCAAATGCTTTAACAATTGGCGCACAGATCCCCATCACGTGCCAACACGTGATGCTCTAAAATAAAAACAAAAGTGTTTAACACTTATTCGCAGATTTGAGGATAAAACAAAGAAGAGCTGGCTCCACATTTAGGGCGCCCTCACGTGTCCCCATGTGACCCCTAACAAATCCCTTTAATATCCAATGGATGAATGCCTATCACGTGTCCACACGTGATGGCCAGGAAATGAAAAGTGTTTAAACTTAATTGCAGAACGAAATAAAAGGGATCTGGTCTCCCCTTAGGGCGCCCTCACGTGTCACCACGTGACCCCTAATGAGCATTCTAACAGACCAGGGCGAGGGCCTCCATCACGTGCTCACACGTGATGGCCGTCAGAATTAAAAGAGTTAAACACGGATCTGCAGAATAAAATAAGGGAAATCATGGCACTCTCACGTGTCCACACGTGACCCCTTTCTCCTTAGTGTTTAACACTAATCTGAAGACTTTGTCCCCAGTGTTTAACACTGATTTGCTTTAGTGTTTAACACTAATTTGAAATCTCTGATCACCAGTGTTTAACACTGATTTGCTTTAGTGTTTAACACTAATTTGAAAGTCCCGTTGCTAGTGTTTAACACTGATTATTTTTTAGTGTTAAACACTAACTTGCTAATCTTAATCCCAGTGTTCAACACTGTTAGTCTTTAGTGTTTAACACTAGCTTTAGCCCAATTGGCTAAGTTTCTAGAGGCAAAGCCTCTCCTTCAATGAGCCAACAAAGGGCCAATATTTCAAACATAATTAGACTTAGCCCAAACTGGCCATAAGTCCTCAAATCATCTTGAACTGAGCACATCTGCTCTTTCAACCAACTCATTGGTTCAAGGGTACATCTCTGAACTCCTCTGATATTTGTCGTTGTAATCCTTCAACGTCTTCAGAGAGGTGACGGGTCCCGACAACCACATATCAACACGGACTGTGGGGTCCTTAAACCCGCGGACTTATGCGTCCTTAAACTAACGGACTAATGCGTCCTTAAACACACCCATATGGACTGTGGGGTCCTTAAACCCATGGACTTATGCGTCCTTAAACTACCTATGGACCGCAATGTCCTTAAACTACCAATGGACCACTATGTCCTTAAACTGGAAATGGACCATCATGTCCCTAAACTGGAACATGGACCACCATGTCCCTAAACTGGAAATGGACCATCATGTCCCTAAACTGGAACAATAGAGCCCAAACGCTTTTTTGTCGGATCTAAACGATCCCGTTAAGTCGATCTTAGTCCCAAACTGGACTAACGTATCCTTAACAACCGTTTAAGTTGATCTTAGCCTCAAATATGGCTAACGTATCCTTAAACCTTCAAACAGACTTTAGTCCCAAATTGGACTATAGATCACCCAACCAACTTTGGTCCAAGGTTACATCTCTGAACTCCTCTGACACCTGTCGTTGTAATCATTCAACATCGTCAGAGAGGTGACGGGTCTCGACGGCCATACATTCATGGACCACTATGTCCCTAAATTGGAACAATAGAGTCCAAACGCTCTTTTGTCGGATATAAACGATCCCGTTAAGTTGATCTTAGTCTCAAATTAGACTAACGTATCCTTAACAAACGTTTGAGTCTTAGCCTCAAATATGGCTAACGTGTCCTCAAACCAAAACCCCAAAACCAAATCTGAGAAAATACGGATTTGGACTAGTCCACGCCCTACGGGCGACGACATAACTCAGTCTCCGTATACAATCCACGGGCAACCAAACATAAAACAAACACCCACGACACGAAGTGACCAGCTGGAGAAGGAGAAAGTTGTTACCACGATGCGGTAGCGTAATTAACTGCAGGGGCTTGCGCCTGCAGGGAAGAGCATCCCCACAATCAAAAACCCCTCAAGGGAGGGGGAATCTGACGAAGTCTGCTACATCGGCCGCATCCGTCTAAACCTCTGATACACGGTGCCATAAATCAACTTGGCATCTTCGGAGAGGTGGACGGATAGCACCAATTAGCATCTGCCCCGAACCTCAGGTGAGACGTCCCGCGTCTCGGCCGCCGTTCGGAGGGGAACAGATTCTGGCACGCCCGGTGGGACCTTTTCCACTTTCCACTCCACACTTCGTGTGTCGTGTTCGCGAACGAATCGCGGTTTATTGTGGTTGCCTGTGGATTCGAGGTACTAAGATTTGGTGTCTTGCTCCGTGCAGAAAACAGAAGATCATTGGTTTCAAATTGCACTGCCTGCAACTGCAACTCTCGCTCGGTCCTTGCTGGAGGAGTGACTTATGGGCCCCAAGCGGCCTCCCTTTTCAAGATGCCAGTGGAGCAGGTAACTCAGGCCACCACTGGATTATTCTTCGGGACCATGCTCCCACCGTTGAGCTTCAATGCCACAATGACATTGCAAGAAGCCTCAAAGAAGTCGGTCTTTGATCGGCTTACCACTGTCGCGACCCCTCTCAACGGATCGCCCAGCTTCAATATCTCAGTTTTCAACAGACCGGGCCAGAACGTCTGCAAACCTGCGATACCCGAAGCTGCCATCCCAAAGCGGATAGCTATCCCGGCTCAAGCAGACGAAATCATTGGAAAGTCTCCTCCTTCCAAGAAGTCAGTTTTTACGAGGCTGGCCATTCCGGTTGCTGCTCCAGGCGAGGTCCTCAAAGCTGCTTCCCCTGCTCAGAGGTTGTTCCCCTCTGAAAGGCGGCGCACAGGACCGCGATGTCCTGACGCTGAGATTCGGGGAAGATGCTATTTGGTTTTATCCGTCTACCTCTCCGAAGATGCCAAGTTGATTTATGGCACCGTGTATCGGAGGTTTAGACGGATGCGGCCGATGTAGCAGACTTCGTCAGATTCCCCCTCGCTTGAGGGGTTTTTGATTGTGGGGACGCTCTTCCCTGTAGGCGCAAGCCCCTGCAGTTAATTACGCTACCGCATCGCGATAACAACTTTCTCCTTCTCCAGAATTTGACTTCGTGTCGTGTGTGTTTGTTTTGTTTGTGGTTGCCCGTGGATTGTATATGGAGACTGAGTAATACCGTCGCCCGTAGGACGTGGATTAGTCCAAATCCGTATTTACTTAGATTTGGGTTTGGTGTTTTTAGTTTAAGGATGCATTAGTCGCGTTGCGGCTAAGATCAACTTAAACGTTCGTTAAGGATACGATAGTCCTGTTTGAGACTAAGATCAACTTAACGTGATCGTTTAGATCCGACAAAAGAGTGTTTGGGCTCTATTGTTCCAGTTTGGGAGCTTCATAGTCCAATTTGGGACTAAAGTCTGTTTGGAGGATACGTTAGCCATTTTTGAGGCTAAGATCGACTCAAACGTTTGTTAAGGATGCGTTAGTCCAGTTTGAGACTAAGATCAACTTAACGGGACCGTTTAGATCCGACAAAAGAGCATTTGGGCTCTATTGTGCCAGTTTAGGGACGTGGTGGTCCGATATTAGTTCAGGGACGTTCCGGTCCGATATTAGTTTAAGGACGTCTCGGTCCAATATTAGTTTAGGGACGTTTCGGTCCACGAGTTTAAGGACCCCGCAGTCCATATGGGTGTGTGGTCGTTGGGACCCGTCACCTCTTTGACGTCGTTGAGGAATTACAACGATGGATATCAAAGGAGTTCGGAGATGTACCCTTGAACCGGATGTGAATTGGTTTAGGAGAGCCGTTTTGCTCAGTTAATTTAGTTTAAGGACTTATGGCCACGATTGGGCTAAGTCCAGTTAAAAATGTCCAATATTTTATTTGCATTTGTTTTTTATTTTTATTTGGGCTTTGCCCAGAAAAGATGCAGGGCATCAATTTGTTTTGAGCTCTGCCCTTTATAAATGATGCAGAGCATCAATTTCATTTGGGCTCTGCCCTTGTATAAAGGATGCAAATCATCAATTTATTTGGGCTCTACCTATTTATTGCCTTGCAATTTATTTTGGCCTGTCAGGTCATTTTGATTTGGGTCTGGCCCTTTTAGTAATGCATTGCATTTGTGCAAAGCACTGTTAATTTGAGAATCTTTTAAATTCAAGAACCGATGGTTCATAAAAGAAGTGCAAAGCACTATTTGATTTAGATCTAAGAAAAAAACAAGTTTTTTTTTTTGTTTTTCTTATCTCAGAGAACCAAAAGTTCATAAAAGTGCAAAGCACTATTAATTTAAGAACCTTTTAGGTTCAAGAACCGATGGTTCATAAAACAAGTGTAAGGCACTATTTGATTTAGATCTAAGAAAAAACAAGTTTTTTCTTGTTTTTCTTATCTCAGAGAACCAAAGGTTCATGAAAGTGCAAAGCACTATTAATTTAAGAACCTTTTAGGTTCAAGAACCGATGGTTCATAAAACAAGTGCAAGGAACTATTTTATTTATTTATTTATTGTTGAAGATCCATGATCTTATTCATAAGAGAATTTTCTTTTCTTTTAAAGGTTTATTACCTTTTTTTTATTCTTGAAGAGTTCTCAAGGGTTCTCTTCTCTCTTTTTTTTTAGCAAGGTGTTGATGTCTTTGAAATGAGGTCTGGGGTCCTTTTTATAGTGCTCATAAATTAGTTAAATTTGTTACATAAATCTTTTTCTGAGTGATTTGGGGAATTTTCCCCACCGTTGGATCTTTGATCCAAAGGCCCCTGCCTTATACAAGAAAATTTTCTTGTTTTAACAAGATTTATTCTGTTTTGCGCAACTCCCTCAGTGAGTGACACGTGTCGCGCAGTGAAGCGCTTGTGCAACTGCGCAGACACGTGTCGCGCAGCGGTGCGCTTGCGCAGCAGCGCTTGCGCAACTGCGCAGACACGTGTCGCGCAGCGGTGCGCTTGCGCAGTCGCGTTTGCGCAACTGCGCAGACACGTGTCGCGCAGCGGTGCGCTTGCGCAGTCGTGTTTGCGCAACTGCGCAGACACGTGTCGCGCAGAGGTGCGCTTGCGCAGTTGTTTTTGCGCAACTGAGTGTTGCTTATGTTTTTTAAAGAGCCTTGCTCTGATTGGACGCACTGCCTTGGGCGTTGCGCTGGCGTGTCAACTTCTGACACGTGGCGCGTTACGCGCAGCGCACGGGATCTGAAGCGTTGCTTCAAAAATTTGAATTTTCAAAATTCAAACAGAGCCTTGCTATAATTGGGGGAACAAATGCCCCCCCACCGTTGCGCTTACGTGACCTCCTAACGTGAGCGCAGCGGTGGCAGACTCCGAACCGTCGCGCCATCCTTTGGTAGCTGAAAGGGCACTTGATGCCTATAAATAGGACCTTTAGTCCCTTAGATGATTCTCATCTCTTAAAATTTTACTTTCAGAACTTGGAGCCCTGCTCTCTTGTTTAAACACTTTTAAAAGTTCAAACTTTAGAGAATTTTAGGTAAAAATATTAATTTTAATTAAATTAAATCAATTTTAAGAGCATTGCTCTCAATAGATCCCAGATCTAAAGAAGACCCATTTAGGGTTTCACTTAGTAGAGCTTTGCTCTAAGGGGGTCTATAGAAGACCAAGGAGAGCCCTATTAGGGTTCCATTAATAGAGCTTTGCTCTCTAAAAGATTTTCCCTGTATTTTCTCATTTCATTAATGGAGCTTTGCTCCTCCCAAATCATATAGAAGAACTCTTAAGAATTCTTCATGGATCTTGGAACTTAAAAATGACATTTTATTCCTCAGTGCATTATATCGTTTTGCTTAATCAGTCTTCCTGATAATTCTGTTGATCCTCTTTCACAGGAACAATGAACGGCCACATGTATGCTCTTTACGAGATCATCTCTCATGAGGGCATCCGCCGACTTGGCCGCTCTCAAAATCGGGAGTTCACAAACGAGGGGTGTGTTGAAATAATGAGTCGCTTCGACGCGTACAATGGTCCACCGCTTCCCCAACGTTCCTCTCTTCTTAAACTTATCGTGGGAGCTATCTGGGAAGCGCTTCCCCTATTCTGTTCCGGCGTGCCGCTTAAGGCGTTGGATGCCGCTGAGGACAAGGTGCACTCTGTGTACCTATTGAACTTTATCTCGAAGAGACGGCGAGACAGTCTTATTGACCTCTTGCACGAGATCTTTCAACAGTCTGCCATACTCGCTGCTTATTGGAGGGTGGAAGACATCGGAAGGGACCCTGACGCTTGTGCTCGCGAAAGGAAGCACACTAGGATGGTCCGCGAGGCTTAGAAAGTCATAGATAGGGTCGCTTTTTAATTCCTCAATCCATGCCCTGGATCTGAGGTTATTCCATTGTAACTTTCGTTTATTGTTTTTATGACTGTAAGAACTTCGGGCAATATTAATGGAATTTTTTTATTTTTTTTTTACCCCAGCTTGTCTTTATTATATATCTTTTGTCCTGAGTCTTTTTGCCCATACATGAATGAATGTGTTTTGAACGCTTGATCAAATGTAAATCGAATGCTCTTTCTGTTGCTTTTCCTCTTTCTCAGCATGTCGTCATAATTAGCAGGTAATAGAGTAAGCTTCTTGATTTCTTCACGAGATAGCGAGGGCTTAGGCCGCAGGTTCAGATCTGCTGCCTAAGACTTTTCAACTCTATGAGCCGTGAGAGTCTCATAGAGACTTTTCTCCCTACGGATCGAGGGGATCTCGTAGGCGGGTTTTTCTCCTTAGGAATCGTGAGGATTCCTAAGTGTGGTTTTCTCTTGTAAGTCGTAAGGATCCTACAAGAGAATTTTTCCCTCTTACGAGTCGAGAGGACTTGTAAGCGGTTGTTTCCCTCCTTGTCGAAGTTCGATGTTGGAGAGTGAGACCCATGGATGGTATGCAAGAGATCGTTTTGGGCCAACTTACGGGGTCCCAATGCTTAGGAAACAGGCTTCTTTTATGCCCACTGCCTAAGGCTTTATCTCACGAGTCGAGCCGCCTCGAAAATTTTTCACAAGTCGAGACGAATCGAACGTTTCTCGCAAGAACATCTTAACGTCACATTTAACCTCTGCTCTTTACGACAGAAGCCCGTTAAGGTTGGTGGTACTTAGGGTTTTGGCCATCATACCGTCGCATAAGCTGATATAGTCCTCGATAGGCAATCGTGCTGTTCGAGTAGCCCTGCGACTGCCGTGTCTCTGATCCCTTCGGGGGCTGGACAAGACGTCTTCAAGCAATCCTCCTTGGCAGTTTGACCGTCGGAAGAGCAAGCGCTAGGAATTTTCCATGCCGCTTTTTACTTGAGGTTAGGCTCATTTTGGAGAGCCCCGATGAGTCATAACCACTCCGCGCTGGTGTGGGATGATCTCCGATAGTCTTTCAGGCTTTATATGACTTGCCGTTAAGACCCTGAAGCTAGGAATTTGGCCTTTGCTTCCTTTGCTGGCATTGCGTCCTCTGTATCGAGACGAATGTTGCGGTGGGAACTAGGGATTTTGCCGTGGCTCCTTTTGGTGATGTTGCGTCTGCTGTATCGAGACGAACGTCGAGGTGGTGACCACTCTGTGCTGGTGCGAGATGATCTCCGATTGTCTTTCCGGTTTTATGTGAGTTACCGTAAAGACGTTGAAGCTAGGAATGTGGCCTTCGCTTCGTTTGCTTTGTCACGTCCGAATCCTGTTGGAGGAAGAACGCTGGGGTTGACATTTCGTCTGCTGTATCGAGACGAACGTCAAGGTGGTGACCACTCTGTGCTGGTGCGAGATGATCTCCGATTGTCTTTCCGGTTTTATGTGAGTTACCGTAAAGACGTTGAAGCTAGGAATGTGGCCTTCGCTTCGTTTGCTTTGTCACGTCCGAATCCATGTTGGAGGAAGAACGCTGGGATTACAACTCGTCTGCTGTATCGAAACGAACGTTGAGGAGGTGACCACTCCATGTGAGATGATCTCCGATGGTCTTTCAGGCTTTATATGACTTGTCGTTAAGACCATGAAGTTAGGAATTTGGCCTTCGCTTCATTTGCTCACACTGCGTCTGGTGTATTGAGACGAATGCTGAGGTGGAGCTGGGATTTTGCCGTCACTCCGCTTTGTTTCGACTATGGGGTCTTTTGTTAACTTTGCATGTACACCCTGCTGGACTGCGAAGGAACGCCGTTGTTGACATTGCGTCTGCTGTAACGAGACGCATGCTAAGGTGGAGTTGGGATTTTGCCGTTACTCCGCTTTGTTTCGACCGTGAGGTCTTTTGTTGACGTTGCATCTGCCTCCAGCTGGACTGCGAAGGAACGCCGTTGTTGACATTGCATCTGCTGTAACGAGACGCATGCTAAGGTGGAGTTGGGATTTTGCCGTTACTCCGCTTTGTTTCGACCGTGAGGTCTTTTGTTGACGTTGCATCTGCCTCCAGCTGGACTGCGGAGGAACGCCGTTGTTGACATTGCGTTTACTGTATCGAGACGAATGCTGAGGTGAAGCTGGGATTTTGCCATCGCTCCGCTTGATGGTGTAACATCTGTGTCTTGTTGGAATGAGGAGGCACACTGTTGTTGGTCTCCAGGCTGTAGATGTGGCCATTGAGATTTGGAACTAGGGACTATGCCATGGTTCCATTTCGTTGCGACTCTGGGGTCGGTTGTTGACGTCACGTCTGCATCTGGTTGGAGTGAGGAGAAACGCCGTTGATGATCTCTAAGTTGTCGATGTTGACGTCGAGACCCTGAAGCTCGGGATTTTCGTTTGCTTCATTTGTTTACATCGTGTTTGTAATATTGCGACAAATGTCAAGATTGTCTCTAGGTTGTCTATGAACCGTCGATATTTCGCTTCGCTTTCTAATAGAGCCTGTTGGGAAGGTATGGTTCCCTCTTTATCTGTGCCCCTGGATTGTATACAGGGATCGATGTGATTTCACCTGTAGGGCAAAAAGTTTCGTTCTTTCATTTTTTTTTATTCTTTCCGCGATGCTCTATCATTTCAGCTTTTTATATCGCGAAAATCGCGATTGCCCAATCATTGCGGCTATTTTTCGCGGTGCCCAATCATTTCGGCTATTTATTTTATTTTTTACTCGCTGCTTTTTATTGCGAGTTGCCTAATCATTTTGGCTATTTATTTTATTTTTACTCGTTGTTTTTTTTTATTGCGAGTTGCCCAATCATTTCGGCTTTTTGCATGCATACATTTTTACTTGCTGCTTTTTTATTGCAAGTTGCCCCATCATTTCGGCTATTTCGTATGCATGTGCGGCCTACTGGCTTTTCGCCGTAAACATGAAATTGGACAGCGATTTTGGCATCAGCACCGCTACAACTGGGATATTGCCAGGAGCGAATCATTATTTGCCTCTGTCGTTGTCGAACAAAGGAGGCTTAGCGACCAGGATTAAGGTCTTGTCGGCTAAGGCTTTTGTCTTCATGAGCCGTAAGGGTCTCACAAAGGTATTTCCCCCTACGAGTCGTGAGGATATTGTAGGTGTATTTTCTCCTTAGGAATCGTGAGGATTCCTAAGTATTTTGTTCCTCTGTAAGTCGTAAGGATCCTACAGGAGGGTTTTCTCCTTGTAAGTCGAGAGGATTTACAAGGGTTGTTCACCATGCAAACATATCCCTAGTCTCGGATGGGACTTGGTTAGGGAAATGTTTATTCGCGCCCGTGAATTGTATACAAGGGTCAATATGAGCCGCTTGTAGGGCAATACCGAAGGTTGTAGGGATTGCTTAAGCACAGGTTTAGGTCTCTGTAACTTAAGACTTTCAAATCTTATGAGTCGTGTGAGTCCCATAAGAGAGTTCTCCTTACGAGTCGTGAGGATCTCGCAAGTGTATTTTCTCCTTAGGAATCGTGGGGATCCCTAAGTGTGTTGTTCCTTTGTGAGTCGTAAGGATCTCACGCGGGTGGTTTCTCCTTATAGGGTCGAGAGGACCCTATAAGTGTTTCTTAACGAGGTTGCGCCCTTTCGGGTTTTCACAAACACTCGCCGGCAGTCCTGCTGTTTTTACTCACGGAGCCCTCTCGGGTTTTCATCCGTGCCCATTTTGCTTATGGACATACCGTTTTTTTTTTATTCTTTTTATTTTATTTTTTTTTTACGAGGTCGCGCCCTTTCGGGTTTTCACGAACACTCGCCGGTAGCCCTGCTGTTTTTTCTCACGGAGCCCTTTCGGGATTTCATCCATGCCCGTTTTGCTTATGGACATACCGTTTTTTTTTCTCTTTATTTTCTTCTTCTCTTTTTTTTTTAACGAGGTCGTGCCCTTTCGGGTTTTCATGAACACTCGCCGGTAGCCCTGCTGTTTTTACTCACGGAGCCCTTTCGGGTTTTCATCCGTGCCCATTTTGCTTATGGACATACCGTTTATCTTTTTTTATTTATTTTTTTTATATTCTCGTCAGCCTGAGAATGCTGCGGTAGTAGTTTAAAAATATTTCGGTCATTTGCAAGTTTTAGGACATTGCGGCCCATCATTAGTTTAAGGACATCTCGGTCCGTTGTTAGTTTAAGGATGTTTCGGTCCGTTATCCAGTTTTAGGACGTAGTGGTCCGTTGGGCTTTCTCTATGAATGAGCATGATGCCCCCGGCGTGTCCATATTTTTCGGAGCATGCGGTTGTGGCGGGTTCACCTTCCAAATTTCGGACAACGCGAACTTGCCCTGTTGGTACTGGTCTTCAACCCAGTTCTTGAAGACGTAGCAATCCTCGATCAGATGACCTACCGTTTGGTGGTAAGGGCAATAATTAGGATTATTAATATCGTCTGTCTGCAACAGACGTTTTGGACTCGGCAGATTGATGAGTCTGTCGCACACTGCCAGCTCGAACAATCCCCTTGTTTTATCTTGCGGAAACGAATAAGGACGTTTCAACTTTTCCTGGAGGGGTTGCCGCTTGTTGCTTTGGAGAGCAACCGGCCTAGGGTCACCTGATTGTTGTTGAGTGCTGGCGACGAGGGCCGTTTTTCTTTTTCCTTTATCCTTTTTGTTCGATCCTTTGTTTACGGGGCCGAGATTTTTTCCGAGTAGCATGCGATTGCACGGCTGAACGTTCTCGCAGCTTCTCAATTCCTTTATTTTTGAAATAGATTCCCCGAGGGAAGAGTTGGGGGTAGCTTCTTCGTCAGAGTCGCTTCCAAAGGTGATAATTTGTGATCCTTTGAAGTCGGCTATATAACAGTCGGCGGCGGCTCTTTTGCGCTCATCTATCGCATTTTTCCGATGTCCACAAGCTTCATACTTTGTCCTGTCGAAGTGTCGCTTTTGAGCGACATATCCTTGCCACCAACAGTTAAAGGATTCGCAGACTTCGGTAGGATGTATGATCTTCTGATGATATAAACAGAAGTTAGGGTGCATCTCTACCTCAGAGAAAGAATTTTCTTCAGAGGGCGGTAGCTTCATTCCTACTGATAGAGCTTTGGCGAACCGTTTCCTCGTCTTGAATTTGTTTTTACCCGTAGTGTATGGCTTTTGATTTGACGGGAATACCTTGGTTCTTTCCAGTATGGCCATTTCATGCTCTTGATTGGCTTTTGCTTTCAGACGAATTTCATTTAGGAAGGCATCGATCAACTTGTCTGACGGCCGCGGAATTTCTGTTTCAGGGTCCGCCATTGATTTCTCAGCGCAAGGATCCTCCTCATCATCCGTCAGTGAATGAGAAATCACATGACAAGTCGCTACGTAGTCTTCGGATTCATCCGATAAGTTTTCTCCATCGTTTTCATCCTCGACGAAAGAACAAGTTGCCCCCGGCGTGTCCGTCTTCTTTGGAGAGTGCGGCTGTGGGGGGTTTACCTTCCAGCTTTCAGACAGCGTGAACTTGTCTTTCAGGTATTGATCCTCGATCCATCCCTTAAAGATGAAACAATCCTCAATCGGGTGACTTACCGTTTGGTGGTAAGGGCAATAATTGGGATTATTAAGATCGCCTGGCTGCAACGGACGTTTTGGATTCGGCAGATTAATGAGTCTATTGCGCACTGCCAGCTCGAACAGTCTTCTCGTTTTATTCTGAGGAAACGAGTAATGACGTCCTAGCCTCTCTTCGAGGGATGGGCGTAGACGCACGTTGTTTTGGCGAGCGACCGGCTTTGAGTTGCTCGATTGTTGCTGAGCGTTGGCGACGATGATCGCTTTTCCTTTCTCATTTCGGGGATCGGGTCTTGGAGGAGACGGTCTATGGCCCATCTGGTCCATTTGGGCTAATTTGTCGATCAAGGCCTGGAAGGTGGTCGGCCTGAAGAACATCATGAATTGCGAGATGGTCGCCTGCGGATCGAGAGTGCCCACAAACATGCCTACCGCAGGTGCCTCTTCTATGCGTTGTTCGCATTTCGACCATAGGTTTCGCCATCGTGTTGCGTATTGGACCCACGTTTCGCCGGGCCTTAACCTGGCATTTATCAGTGCTGTAATCGGGGTGCGTTCACTAGCACTTGCGAATCTTTTTGTAAACAGCAGTTCCATCTCCGCAAATGTTTTGACAGAGTCGTTAGGTAGCTCTGAATACTATTCAAAGGTTGTTTCTGCTAAGCTGCCGACGAATTGACGTAGTAACAATTTATCATCGCCTCCAGTATTGCCGCATAAGGCCCTGAATTGAGCGACATGCTGATGCGGATTCCCTGTCCCTTTATATACGCGGAATTTAGGGATCGTATATCCTGGCGGGTAACTGATTTGGTCATACTAGCTCGGATACGGTTGTCCGGTTCTAACAATTTGCCCAGCCGCTTCATTTGCCTGATGAACCCGGATCTGCTGAGCTATATATTCATCTAGGTCAACTTTAGAGATTGCCTCCTCCTTGGCTGTTGATAGAGCCGGCGGAGGATTTGACGTTTCTCCTCTGTCGTCTTCAAGGACGATCGGAGGATCTTCAGCAGGAGGGTCCGGCTGTAACATCATCCCTATCATATCTTTGAAGAGGAGCGTCATCTGTTTTATGTTAGCCGCCTGCTCTGCAGCTTCTTTGTCCCTCTTTTCGAGGACTCTGCGTAAAAAGTCAGCGTCAGTTTCTTGTTCTTGACGCTCATCCGAAGACGTTTCAGAGCTTTCTTTTGGCTCAGTGAGTGCAGCCATTGTAGTCATCATTTCCCGAAGCTTTTGCAGTTGCTCCTGGGATTTCGTCACGGATCGGGTGAGCGGTCGGTGGCCCGTAGAAGTGCGGCTTTCCTCCTTTCCAGAAGCCATATAAACAGTGTGCACCACCATGCCCCCAGACTTGGGGCGTTTGTGTTCAGTGTCTTTGCGATTTGCCGAAGACACAGGGGCTTTTTGCGGCCTCCTTTTTTGAGTGATTGGAGTTAAGGGAGCCATTGTAGTGGGCACCCAAGTAGATTTTGCTTTTTGTGGTTTGACAGAGTAATCCTTCCCCCGCCGAACCTTCATCTTTTTCTGTCGTCGGAGGCAGTCTTGATCGATCACCGACTCTTGGACCTGTCGCCAGACTTTGTAAATTTTAGAGAACAGCCGTTGAGGGGGCTGCTTTAGCTTCTTCTCTGGAGTATTCTCCACAGGTGAAGGAGTTCGTTTCAACATCGCAGTAGGAGAGTTTCTGCGCACCTTATTGAGCAGTTCAAAGCTGTTCTTGGTTGGAACAGCGGTATCGATCCCAACCATTAGAGTTGGACGAGTAAGTCCAGAGGGGGAGTTGCCCCCAGCCTTCCTCACTCAGCGCCAGTAGCGACGTCGAGCATGTCGTGCTGATGGAATTGTTTCAGATATAGGGGTGACCTCCTCATGCCCCCTGTGTTGGTCAGAATATGCTGGTACCAGCCTTTTAAAGATCGACGTCCGTTGAATGGGGACGGCCAACTTGTCAGAAGTGGACTTCTGAACATGGGAAGCAACCTTGGTGATTTTGCTAGGAACGGGAGTTGGAATGGCTATCTGCTTTGGGATAACGCCTTCTGGTATGGCAGGCTTCTTCATGGGCCCGATGGAGCTCTGGCCTAATCTATTAAAACCTGAAGCAGTGGAGTTGGGCGACCTATTAAAAGGGGTCGCGGCAGTGGTAAGTCGATCGAAGACCGACTTCTTTGGAGCTTCTTGTAATGTCATTGGGGCGTTGAAGCTCATTGGTGGGAGCATGGTTCCAAAAGATAGTCCAGTGGTGGCTTGAGCCACCTGCTCCACCGGCATTTTGAAAAGGGAGGCCGCTTGGGGCCCATAAGTCACTCCTCCAGTAATGACGGAGCGAGAGTTGTTGCTGCAGGCAGTGCAGTTTGAAGCCATTGATCTTCTGTTTTCTGCACGGAGCAAGACACCAAATCTTAGTACCTCGAATCCACAGGCAACCACGGTAAACCACGATTCGTTCGCGAACACGACACATAAAGTGTGGAGTGGAAAGAGGAAAAGGTCCCACTGGGCGTGCCAGAATCTGTTCCCCTCCGAAAGGCGGCGCACAGGACCGCGATGTCCTGACGCTGAGATTCGGGGCAGATACTATTTGGTTTTATCCGTCTACCTCTCCGAAGATGCCAAGTTGATTTATGGCACCGTGTATCGGAGGTTTAGACGGATGCGGCCGATGTAGCAGACTTCGTCAGATTCCCCCTCGCTTGAGGGGTTTTTTATTGTGGGGACGCTCTTCCCTGCAGGCGCAAGCCCCTGCAGTTAATTACGCTACCGCATCGCGGTAATAACTTTCTCCTTCTCCAGAATTTGACTTCGTGTCGTGTGTGTTTGTTTTGTTTGTGGTTGCCCGTGGATTGTATACGGAGACTGAGTAATACCGTCGCCCGTAGGACGTGGATTAGTCCAAATCCGTATTTACTTAGATTTGGGTTTAGTGTTTTTAGTTTAAGGATGCATTAGTCGCGTTGCGGCTAAGATCAACTTAAACGTTCGTTAAGGATACGATAGTCCTGTTTGAGACTAAGATCAACTTAACGTGATCGTTTAGATCCGACAAAAGAGCGTTTGGGCTCTATTGTTCCAGTTTGGAAGATTCATAGTCCAATTTAGGACTAAAGTCTGTTTGGAGGATACGTTAGTCATTTTTTAGGCTAAGATCGACTCAAACGTTTGTTAAGGATACGTTAGTCCAGTTTGAGACTAAGATCAACTTAACGGGACCGTTTAGATCCGACAAAAGAGCATTTGGGCTCTATTGTGCCAGTTTAGGGACGTGGTGGTCCATATTCCAGTTTAGGGACGTGGTGGTCCGATATTAGTTTAGGGATGTTCCGGTCCGATATTAGTTTAGGGACGTTCCGGTCCGATATTAGTTTAAGGACGTCTCGGTCCAATATTAGTTTAGGGGCGTTTCGGTCCACGAGTTTAAGGACCCCGCAGTCCGTATGGGTGTGTGGTCGTTAGGACCCGTCACCTCTTTGACGTCGTTGAGGAATTACAACGATGGATATCAAAGGAGTTCGGAGATGTGCCCTTGAACCGGATGTGGATTGGTTTAGGAGAGCCGTTTTGCTCAGTTAATTTAGTTTAAGGACTTATGGCCACGATTGGGCTAAGTCCAGTTAAAAATGTCCAATATTTTATTTGCATTTGTTTTTTATTTTTATTTGGGCTTTGCCCAGAAAAGATGCAGGGCATCAATTTGTTTTGGGCTCTGCCCTTTATAAATGATGCAGAGCATCAATTTCATTTGGGCTCTGCCCTTGTATAAAGGATGCAAATCATCAATTAATCTGGGCTCTGCCCATTTATTGCCTTGCAATTTATTTTGGCCTGTCAGGTCATTTTGATTTGGGCCTGGCCCTTTTAGTAATGCATTGCATTTGTGCAAAGCACTGTTAATTTGAGAATCTTTTAGATTCAAGAACCGATGGTTCATAAAAGAAGTGCAAAGCACTATTTGATTTAGATCTAAGAAAAAAACAAGTTTTTTTTTGTTTTTCTTATCTCAGAGAACCAAAAGTTCATAAAAGTGCAAAGCACTATTAATTTAAGAACCTTTTAGGTTCAAGAACCGATAGTGCATAAAACAAGTGCAAGGCACTATTTGATTTAGATCTAAGAAAAAACAAGTTTTTTCTTGTTTTTCTTATCTCAGAGAACCAAAAGTTCATGAAAGTGCAAAGCACTATTAATTTAAGAACCTTTTAGGTTCAAGAACCGATGGTTCATAAAACAAGTGCAAGGCACTATTTTATTTATTTATTTATTGTTGAAGATCCATGATCTTATTCATAAGAGAATTTTCTCTTCTTTTAAAGGATTATTACCTTTTTTTTTATTCTTCAAGAGTTCTCAAGGGTTCTCTTCTCTCTCTTTTTTTTTAGCAAGGTGTTGATGTCTTTGAAATGAGGTCCGGGGTCCTTTTTATAGTGCTCATAAATTAGTTAAATTTGTTACATAAATTTTTTTCTGAGTGATTTGGGGAATTTTCCCCACCGTTGGATCTTTGATCCAAAGGCCCCTGCCTTATATAAGAAAATCTTCTTGTTTTAACAAGATTTATTCTGTTTTGCGCAACTCCCCCAGTGAGTGACACGTGTCGCGCAGTGAAGCGCTTGCGCAACTGCAGAGACACGTGTCGCACAGTGAAGCGCTTGCGCAACAGCGCTTGCGCAACTGCAAAGACACGTGTCGCGCAGCGGTGCGCTTGCGCAGTCGTGTTTGCGCAACTGCGCAGACACGTGTCCCGCAACGGTGCGCTTGCGCAGTTCTTTTTGCGCAACTGCGCAGACACGTGAAACGCTGTGGTGCGCTTGCGCAGTTGTGTTTGCGCAACTGCGCAGACACGTGTCATGCTGAGGTGCGCTTGCGCAGTTGTGTTTGCGCAACTGAGTGTTGCTTATGTTTTTTAAAGAGCCTTGCTCTGATTGGACGCACTGCCTTGGGCGTTGCGCTGGCGTGTCAACTTCTGACACGTGGCGCGTTGCGCGCAGCGCACGGGATCTGAAGCGTTGCTTCAAAAATTTGAATTTTCAAAATTCAAACAGAGCCTTTTCTAATTGGGGGAACAGAGGTCTGTCTTTGACAGATTAGACATTGCTTCTCAACGGGCATCAGTCTTCGATAGGCTAACACCAATAACAGTCTCTTCTCAAAGCAGGGGGCATGAAGAAGCTTATCCAACAACGGAGGTGATCTCATCCACACGACATGCTCGACGTCGCCACTGGCGCCGAGTGAGGAAGGCTGGGGGCAACTCCCCCTCTGAGATAACTCTGCCAGCTCCAACGGTGGGGATCGATGCTGCTGTTCCAACCAGGAACAGCTTTGAATTGCTGAACACGGTGCGCAGAAACTCTCCTACCGCCGTACTAAAAAGATCCCCTCTTCCGATGGGAAACGTTGCGGAAGCCAAGCCAGAACAGTTCTCTCAGCGGCTATCCTCTAAAATCTACAAGGTCTGGCGCCAAGTCCAAGACTCAGTGATTGATCGAAATTTCTCCCGCCGGCAGAAGAAGCTGAAGGTCCGGCAGGAAGAAAACCGTCCTGTTAAGCCACAAAAGATGACGACTACTTGGGTGCTCACGACAGCGGCCCCCTCAATGTCAACCACTCAGAAAAGAAGGAGGCCGCAAAAAGCCCCTGTGAACATGGCGAAGCATAAAAGCGCTGAACACAAACGCCCCAAATATGGGGGCATGGTCGTGCACACCGTATACATGGCTTCTGGAAAGGAGAAAAGCCGTGCTTCGACGGGTCACCGACCGCTCACCCGATCCGTGACGAAAACCCAGGAGCAGCAGCAGAAGCTTCAGGAGATGATGATTGCAATGGCCGCACTCACCGGGCCAAAAGAAAGCCCGGAGGTATCATCAGAGCAGCGTCACGAACAAGAAACTGATGCTGACTTCTTACGCAGAGTCCTCGAAAAGTAGGACAGAGAAGCCGCAGAGCAAGCGGCTAACATAAAGCAAATGGAGCTCCTCTTCCAAGATATGGTAGGGATGATGCTACAGTCGGACCCTCCAGCTGAAGACCCTCCGATCATTACTGAAGACGATAAAGGAGAGACATCTAATCCTCCTCCGACTCTTTCAACAGCTAAAGATGAAACCATTTCCAAGGCTGCGCTGGATGACTATATAGCTCAGCAAATACGAGCTCATCAGGCGAGTGAAGCGGCCAGCCAAGTCGTCAAAGCTGGGCGACCATACCCGGGCTGGTATGACCAAATCAGCTACCCGCCGGGATATACGATCCCTAAATTCCATATGTACAAGGGGACAGGGAATCCACATCAGCATGTCGCTCAATTCAGGGCCTTATGCGGCAACACAGGAGGCGATGACAAACTGTTGCTTCGCCAATTCGTCGGCAGCTTAGCAGAAACGGCCTTTGAATGGTATTCGGAGCTACCTAATGACTCTGTCAAAGCATTTGCGGAGATGGAGCTATTGTTTACACAAAGATTTGCCAGCGCCAGCGAGCGCACCCCGATAACAGCACTGATTAACGCCAGGGTGAAGCCAGGCGAAACGTGGGTTCAATACGCAGCACGATGGCGGAATCTATGGTCGAAATGCGAACAGCGGATCGAAGAAGAGCCGGCGGTGGGCATGTTCGTGGGCACTCTTGATCCGCAAGCAACCATCTCGCAATTCATGATGTTCTTCAAGCCAACTACTTTTCAGGCCTTGATTGACAAGTTGGCCCAAATAGATCAGATGGATCATAGATCATCTCCTTCCTCTTTAAAGACAGAGCCTTGGAATGAAAAGGGCAAAGGGAAAGCAACCTTCTTCGCCAACGCTCAACAACAACCGAGCAACTTTAAACCGATTGTCCGCCAAAGCAACGTATGTCCACACCCATCCCTCGAGGAGAGACTGGGACGTCCTTATTCGTTTCCTCAGGATAAAACAAGGAGACTGTTCGAGCCGGCAGTGCGCAACAGACTCATCCATCTGCCGAATCCAAAACGTCCGTTGCAGCCAGGCGATGTCAACGATCTTAATTACTGCCCTTACCACCAAGCAGTAAGCCATCCAATCGAAGATTGCTTCGTCTTTAAGGGATGGATCGAAGATCGGTACCAACAAGGCAAGTTCGCGTTATCCGAAAACTGGAAGGTGAACCCGCCACAGCCTCACACTCCTAAGAAGACAAACACACTGGGGGCAACATGCTCTTTTATTGAGGAAGCTCCATGGGAGGTGGCTCTTTCGGCCAAGACCAAAAGGATGCTAAATGATCTTCAGACGTGCCCGGCGATTAAATGGAAGAACCCATTGGAACCTGAGATCATCAAGGGGATGCTGAAGCCGCGCCCAATTCCAAATATCGGTGGTGATAGCCAAAGCATTCACGCCCAGCCGTCGAAATCTTCGAAAGAGAAGGAGAAATCCAAGAAGCCCGTGAAACCTGGCGACAAGCGTACGGATTTGCAGAAACAGATTGACGCGCTGGAAGAGTATAACCAGAAGGCTCGGATTCCAATCACGCTCCAAGAGTTCCTCAGCCACGTCCTCGATGACGAAAATGATGGAGAAGACTCATCAGATGAATCTGAGGACTACGTAGCAAGTTGTCATGTGATCTCTCACTCATTGATAGATGATAAAGAGGCTCCTTGCACCGAGAAACCGGGGGCGGATCCTGAACCAGAACTTCTGTGGCTATCAGACGAGATGATCGATGCCTTCCTGAATGAGATTCGTCTGAAAAGTAAAGCCGACCGGGAGCGTGAGATGGCCATATTTGAAAAGGCCAAACGCCGACGACTGGACAAAAGGGTCGAAACACTCCCACCAGATCAAAGTACATCCGCTGCAAATGAAAGCAGGATCAAGACAAGGAAACGATTCGCCAAAGCCATATCAATGGGGATGAGGCCGCCCTCTTTCAGAAAAAATTCTCCTGGTGGTATACATTTTGATGAAACGGACGTACACCCTAACTTCTGCTTATATCATCAGAAGATTGCACATCCTACAGAAGACTGCAACTCCTTTAAGTGTTGGTGGCAAGAGTATGTCGCTCACAGGCAACACTTCAACTGGACAAAGCGCGAAGCTCGTAGACAGCGGAAAAATACGACAAATGAGCATATGAAAACTGCCGGCAACGGTCACATAGTTGACGGAAGAAGATCGCAAGCTCTCACATTCGGGAGCAATTCTGAAGAAGAAATGACTCTTAGCCCTCTCTTCAAAGAATCCACCTCAGGAAAAGAGGAAGAAAAGAAGAGCTGCGAGAACGTTCAGCTGCGCAATCGCACACTACCCGAAAAGAATCTCGAACCCGCAAACAAAGGATCGAACAAAAGGGATAAGGGGAATGGAAAAGCGACTTTCGTCGCCAACGCTCAACAACAGCCGAGTAACCCGAGACTGTTTTGTCGTCAAAATAACAAGCCGCGATACCTCAATGAGAAGTTGAAACGTCCTTACTCGTTTCCCAAAGATAAAACAAAGAGATTGTTCGAGCTAGCAGTGCGCAGTGGGCTCATCACTCTGCTAGATCCAAAACGTCCGTCGCAGCCAGGTGACGTTAACAATCCTAACTATTGTCCCTACCACAAAATAATGGGTCACCCACTCGAAAATTGCTACGTCTTCAAAAACTGGGTTGAAGACCAATACCAACAAGGCAAACTCGCGCTGTCCGAAAACTGGAAGGTGAGCCCGCCACAACCACATGCCTCGAGAAAGGTGGATATGCCGGGGGCATCATGCTCATTCATAGGGAAAGCCCCATAGACCGAAAAGTCACTAAACTAGAGATGCGTCTCAAGTACGGCGGCCGCGGACCGAAACGTCCCTAAACTAACGACGGACCGCAATGTCCTAAAACTTGCAAATGACCGAAACGTCGTTAAACTACTATCAACCCGCGGCATCCTCAGGCCGGCGTGGTAAAAAAAAAAATAAACGGTATGTCCATAAGCAAAATGGGCACGGATGAAAACCCGAAAGGGCTCCGTGAGTAAAAACAGGCGAGTGTTTGTGAAAACCCGAAAGGGCGCAACCTCGTTAAAAGACACTTACAGGGTCCTCTCGACCTTATAAGAAGAAACCACCCGCGTGAGATCCTTACGACTCACAAGGGAGAGCAACACACTTAGGGATCCTCACAATTCCTAAGGAAAAAATACACTTGCGAGATCCTCACGACTCGTAAGGAGAACTCTCTTATGGGACCCTCACGGCTCATAAGATTTGAAAGTCTTAAGTTACAGAAACCTTAACATGTTCTTAAGCAACTGATTAGTGTCAAAAACTTGTATTTACCGCAATCAGAAACGGCGTCGCTTCGCAGCTAGCCGGTGAGTACGGGTCGATCCACAGAGACGGGTAAATTCCTTTTATGTGTCTTAACGAGTTGATTCTATTTGTCGTTTTGGTTTTATAAAAATCTAGATCTAAAACTTAATTAATCTAATTTATATTCTTGCTAGGGTTAGGCTTAGAGGAAGTTTTGGAGATTGATGTTTCCTCACCGCTTTCAATGCCGTATTTTAGATCCATTAGGTGTTATAGTAATTATCGATAAAGTGGATACGACTCTTTTGGGAAGATGTTTTCTTCCTCTAGATTCGTATCCTTCCTTTGTCGTTAATTACCCTAACCCCCATGGAAAACGCGCGCAACCGGGCCTTTATACTGCGGTTCACCGTTACCTCGAGGGGTAGGGTGCCGCAGGGAGCGGTTGTGCGCGCATGCATGGAGTTCTTAATGGGATAGTTTAATATGGCATTGAAAGGGGTGAGAGATTTCATCTCTCAACCCTTTCCCTAAGGCTAACCCTAACAAGCGAGGAGACTACTCGCTCATTAGGGGATGAAATAACATTAAAAGAATAAAAGAAAAACACTTACTAATGGTGATGGCTCCCTCCAAGCGATAAAGAACAGATCTGAATGTCACTTCCAGAATTTCTGAATTTTATTTATTGAAAAGAGGCATACAATTCTTAGATCTAAGATTACAATTTATAGGAAAATAGGAAACCTAGGGTTACAGACTCTCGCACATGCGCAATTACAGATTTGACCACGAAAAATCCCAACAATTTAACCATCGCAGCAACAGAAGAATAATCCACCGACATGGGCCTTATATGGCCGCGGATCCGCGGCGCCAGGTAGGGTTTGGCCGCGGTTCCGCGGCCAATTAAGGGAATTGGGCTCTGAGCTTTTGTGGGCTTTTTCCTTGGCTCTTTGGGCTTCTGTTTTTACTCTTCTTTTCTCTGTTGGACTTCTGGATCTTCTCCAGATTTTTAGTGAAGACTTGTATTGGGCTTTTTAACCGTTTCACTTGACTTTTTAGACCTTACACTGTTCTTCGACTAGGCTTGACTAGGATCCGTCTACTTGTTGGTCAAAAGTCCCTTTTTCTGTTGTTTTGTGTCTTTTTCACTGTATTTGCTCCAGAAACCTGTATCCTGCAATATGCAACAAACGTGCGTCAAGAGTACCTATTTCTTTATAAAAGGGTAAGAATAGGGGAATGATAAATGCAATATTATGGTCTGAACAAATACCCCCAAACTTACCTTTTGCTCGTCCTCGAGCAAACTTATTATTTATTCACTACAAAAAACCTAACCGCACTTTCGCAGGGAAACGCGATTGCACTGAGCTCGTGCAACAAGCCGTTAAACCTCTAGGTGTCCCTAGTAGGAGGAGTGTTGTCTCCTGAGGGTTTTCAGCGGATTACACCCATAAAATCCTATCAACTTGGCCCATTGACTTTTGTTCTCCAATTAGGTTTTCTAACAAGGAATTCTATTATCTTATACTTGTAAATTATCCACCCACATTCTTCACACTTCCTCATCATTTAACTTAAGATTATATATATCCTGCAGATCTACTTAGCTTTCGGCATTTCTTAAGTTTTCCTTCTAGGGTTACATCTCCACTTAGGAATTTTTATCAACTCTATTAAAGATACAAGTTCTGTTCTTCATTCCTTTCTCTTATCTAAATTCCAATCACATATCCCTACGTGTGTGTATATATAACCCCTACACTTGGAAATTCAAATCAAGCAATCATACTCTCATCCAAAGCACTTATTAAAATGAAATTTGCTTACACATCCTTCATGCGACCGTTAATACTTCTTGAGGTACCAACGACCGATTACAAAATACGTTTGCACTTTTAAAGCGTACTTCCTAGTCTTTGCAACACCCAAGGCTTTAGCAGTGACTCCCAAACCAGTTGGTCTAAGGCACTAGGTGATGAAGCACCCTCGCTAAATATTTTTTTCTATTTTTGCAGCCTTAAGTAATCACAAAACCCAGTGTCCATTTTTTTTCATATCTTTTTCTTTTATTTTCATCGTACTAAGGACTTAAGACAAGAGCATTTCAAGGTCTCTTCTACTATTCCAAGTTTCAAGGTGCGTGATTGTGCAATTGTAGGGTATATATTTTCAGACTTTAGAATTAAGCTAGGAACTATTTTTCAAACTTATACTCTAATAAGAACATCAATACTCTTCCCTCATTTTGACTTAGCCCAAGAAGTGAACCCAAAATTTGCCTATTTCTAAATAAACTACAAGGCATATACTTTCTACTGTTAAACTTTAAGGAAGGTTATTTTTAGGGTTTTTAACTTACTAAGTCTAAGATCTATTTGTTCCTAACCAGTTAACCTATTTGTCAAACTCACATCAAATAAGCCAAAATTGAATACATTAATTTTTATAATTTTGAAATTTTTCAAATTTTTATAGGTTTTCAAATAAGTATGCAAATGCAAAAATATATACAAATGAATGCGAAGGAAGAAGACGTACCGAGCACACCCCCAAACTTGAACTTGACAGTGTCCTCACTGTCATGCTAAACCAAGAGGGTCAAAATACCGATACTCCCATGTTTATTTATTTATAATTTTTTTATGTTTTGAATTTTTTTAATTTTTTTTTTATAGAAAAAGAAAACAAAAGGATATATACATATATACAAAGGTTCCCCCCAAACTTAAGCTTGGCCTTACACAAGCCAAAGGTTAGCACCAACCATTCAAAGATCTTATCGTGGTAATGGTATAGTTGGTGCAAGAATAGGGTGCGGAGGAAAGAAATGAGAGACACGCGAGACCGTGTGGGAAGAGGGGTAGAATACGGTCTCGGTGGGGGAGAAGAAAGATGGAAAGAAGAAAGAAGTGAAGTGCGATCTTGAGGGTGTAAATTGAGTGAATAAATTAGCGCAATTTGTGATGACCGATGTGTTAAAAGCGATTGCCCTAACCTATCAACTCGTCGTGCAATGGGGTCAAATCCCTCAAGATTCGCAAGAAAACATGGGTACGCCGAACTTGGTATAGGAGATGAAAGCGTAACAGTCATTTGTTCGGTCAGAACAGTAGGAAGGAGGGAGGGTGATATAACAGTCAAAGGTTCAGGAGGCTGAATTGGAAAATCAGACACATCCAATAAAAAAGGTTCAACCTCGATATTATCCTCAAGGCTCTCCTCAGTACTATCCTCAATATGTAATTCATCCATGCCATTATCATTAAAATTTAGACGCATATGAGATTCGGGGGAAACATTTAATAACTCAGGATGATGATTTGAACATAAAATTTCTATTAAATCGACAGGTTCATCATCCGAAATATTCCCGGCGTCTATATCCTCAATCAAGTGAAAATCAATTTCTTTAGACACTTCATCCACAGCATGGATATTTATCAATGTAGGTTCTAGAGTGGAGGTGTAAAGATCGAAAGGATTAGGTACGGTTTCACTTGAAAGGGGTTCCTCACAATTTGGCAAATCAAACACTACAAAATCGCACAACTCATTTTTATTTTCAACTGGTGAATCATTTGGAACAATCGATGGAAAACCTGAGTTGTGGGCTTCAATTGGGTAAGGGTGGGTTTGATTTAAAAATCCTCTCTCATTCTCACTCTGTCTAACTGCCGCCTTACACATTGAAAAGTTCGGAGCTAGCGGGACACTAGCTACCGGTTCACTAGGTTGCGTAAGGGCGGCCATGGATGCTTCCATTGTCCTCATCATTTTATTTGTTGCAGCAATATATGCTTCCAACGACTCTTCCAAACTAGACTTAGGTGGTGAGGGGGTTTCAGTAAAAGATTCAAAATTGGTTGGATATGTGAAACTCCCTAATGGTTGTGAAGAAACAGTGTCTAGTGAAGATGAAAAAGTCGGGTAGGACTGATAGGAAGTGGGTGGTAGGACAGGGGTAGGGTCAACATATGGATAAGAAGGTGAATAATCATGTAGATCCCTAAAACTAGATGAGTGGAGAGGGGTGAAAGATCGACTGCGAGATTGAGCAATATGCTCAGCAATGGACATCGGCCTAGGAGTGACAGAAGGACTTGAAGAAGTGGTGTCAACATATGTAGGTTGTAAAGGTTGACTTGGTTGACACAAAGTGGGTTGAAAAGCCAAACTGTTTCTCCTAGACTCTTCTATGTGATCTTTCAAAGATTTCTTTGGCAAGGAGGGATCGTTTTTAAATTGACCGAACACATTGACGAACGACGCAAAGTTAGGTTCGGGATACCAAGATTCGGCAAGAGATTTATGATGTGGGGTACCCATGATAGAAGAATGCAAGGATTTCTTAGCGACAAAATTTTTGCAAGTTTTTAAAAGATTTTTCTTTAATTTTTTATTGAAGAGTTTTGCAAGACGGTTTTAGAAAATGGACTCGTGACACAAAAGTATCAACCACACATGCACAATCAGGCCTAGATCTAGGGTTGCCTAGGTCTGCTAGACAGCTCCTAACTAGGGCTAGAGATAGGACCTCAAACCGCCTCTTCACGGACAAATACGGCCAGGTAAGTGGGAAGGAACCACCACTACAGTGGGCCTAATTAATAACCACTAGCCTAGACACCGCAATGTCGGTTAGGATAAACGGCCGATGCCTACCCTAGTCCTTTTCCTATTGAGCTCGCCGTCCTTAGGTCTGAGTCTAGTCTTTTTTTAATTAATTGTGGTTGATGCAAAATGCTTAGGTGTTTTCTGGGGTCCTGGGAAGGGTGATGAAATCCCCACCCAATCTGAGTTTGGTCAATTAGCCCCTTAGAATCCGGTTAAATTATGCAAAACAAATAAAATTTCACTTGCAATCAGAATTTTTAGCGCGGCGCAAAGAAACCTACAACAAATCTGTTATTTAGAAGGGGGTAGAAGATTTTTTAGCGCAAAGAACCCTGCAGAAAATTTTTACAGTGGATATATTGTAGATTACAGAGGGGAGAAGAAGGATCAAACTCACAAAATTTGAGGTGCTGACGTGGCCAAATGAGCGCGGAACCGCGGCGGGAGGCTACCAATGCGGCGGAAACGCGGTCGGTGGGTGGGGTCAGCCTCTGGAAAAAATTCTGTGGTTCTGTACATTCAATTGCTCTCTGTTCATATGTACCAATTTTTGTTTTTCCTTCTGTAAATTTCCAGATCTTCAGTTCTTCGCTGTTCTGCAAGATTCAAACAATACACCCTTCAAACATATCAAGTTTGATAAAAAAAATTTATTTTTTTATATTTTCAGATTTTTATAATTTTTAAAATTTATATCAACCCGAAAATTCACAAAAAAGAAAGATTACGCCGTCCCCAGCAACGGCGCCATTTGATTAGTGTCAAAAACTTGTATTTACCGCAATCAGAAACGGCGTCGCTTCGCAGCTAGCCGGTGAGTACGGGTCGATCCACAGAGACGGGTAAATTCCTTTTATGTGTCTTAACGAGTTGATTCTATTTGTCGTTTTGGTTTTATAAAAATCTAGATCTAAAACTTAATTAATCTAATTTATATTCTTGCTAGGGTTAGGCTTAGAGGAAGTTTTGGAGATTGATGTTTCCTCACCGCTTTCAATGCCGTATTTTAGATCCATTAGGTGTTATAGTAATTATCGATAAAGTGGATACGACTCTTTTGGGAAGATGTTTTCTTCCTCTAGATTCGTATCCTTCCTTTGTCGTTAATTACCCTAACCCCCATGGAAAACGCGCGCAACCGGGCCTTTATACTGCGGTTCACCGTTACCTCGAGGGGTAGGGTGCCGCAGGGAGCGGTTGTGCGCGCATGCATGGAGTTCTTAATGGGATAGTTTAATATGGCATTGAAAGGGGTGAGAGATTTCATCTCTCAACCCTTTCCCTAAGGCTAACCCTAACAAGCGAGGAGACTACTCGCTCATTAGGGGATGAAATAACATTAAAAGAATAAAAGAAAAACACTTACTAATGGTGATGGCTCCCTCCAAGCGATAAAGAACAGATCTGAATGTCACTTCCAGAATTTCTGAATTTTATTTATTGAAAAGAGGCATACAATTCTTAGATCTAAGATTACAATTTATAGGAAAATAGGAAACCTAGGGTTACAGACTCTCGCACATGCGCAATTACAGATTTGACCACGAAAAATCCCAACAATTTAACCATCGCAGCAACAGAAGAATAATCCACCGACATGGGCCTTATATGGCCGCGGATCCGCGGCGCCAGGTAGGGTTTGGCCGCGGTTCCGCGGCCAATTAAGGGAATTGGGCTCTGAGCTTTTGTGGGCTTTTTCCTTGGCTCTTTGGGCTTCTGTTTTTACTCTTCTTTTCTCTGTTGGACTTCTGGATCTTCTCCAGATTTTTAGTGAAGACTTGTATTGGGCTTTTTAACCGTTTCACTTGACTTTTTGGACCTTACACTGTTCTTCGACTAGGCTTGACTAGGATCCGTCTACTTGTTGGTCAAAAGTCCATTTTTCTGTTGTTTTGTGTCTTTTTCACTGTATTTGCTCCAGAAACCTGTATCCTGCAATATGCAACAAACGTGCGTCAAGAGTACCTGTTTCTTTATAAAAGGGTAAGAATAGGGGAATGATAAATGCAATATTATGGTCTGAACAGCAACCCCCACAACCTTCGATATTGCCCTACAAGCGGCTCAATACTGACCCTTGTATACAATCCGCGGGCACAAATAAATATTTCCCTAACAAAGTCCCATCCATGACTAGGGATATGCTTGTACAGCAAACAACACTTGTAAGTCCTCTCGACGTATAAGGAGAAAATCCTTTTGTAAGATCCTTACGACTTACAGGGGAACATACTCTTAGGAATCCTCACGATCCCTAAGGAGAAAACACGCCTACGAGATCATCACGACTTGTAGGGAGAAATACCTTTGTGAGACCCTTACGGCTCATGAAGTCAAAAGCCTTAGCCGACAGGACCCTTAACCCTGTTTACTAAGCCACCTTTGTTCGACATCGACAGAGGCAAATGATGATTCGCTCCTGGCAATATCCCAGTTGCAGCGATGCTGATGCCTAAACCGGTATCAAATTCCAAGCCCTTTCAAGGCAAATGATGATTCGCTCCTGGCAATATCCCAGTTGCAGCGATGCTGATGCCTAAACCGGTATCAAATTCCAAGCCCTTTCAAGGCAAATGATGATTCACTCCCAGCAATATCCCAGTTGTAGCGATGCTGATGCCTAAAACGGTATCAAATTCCAAGTCCTTTTACGGCAAATGATGATTCGCTCCTGACAATATTCCAGTCGCAGCGATGCTGATGCCAAGATTGGTATCAGATCCCAAATCCCCTACTCGCAAAAAAAAATGCATACGAAATTGCCGAAATGATGGGACAACTTGCAAACAAAATCAGTAAGTAAAAATGTGTGCATGCAAAATAGCCGAAATGATTGGGCAACTCGCAATAAAAAGCAGCGAGTAAAAAGAAAGATAGCCGAAATGATTGGGCACCGCAAAAAATAGCCAAAATGATTGGGCAATCATGATTTTCGCGATATAAAAGCTGAAATGATAGAGCATCGCGGAAAGAATAAAAAAATGATGAAAGAATGAAACTTTTTGCCCTACAGGTGAGATCACATCGATCCCTGTATACAATCCAGGGGCACAAATAAAGAGGGAACCATACCTTCCCAACAGGCTCCGCCAGAAAGCGAAGCCAAATCTCGACGGTTCATAGACAACCCAAAGACAACCTCGACATCTGTCGCAATATCGCAGACATAATGTCAACAGACGAAGCAAAAGGAAGATCCCGAGCTTCAAAGTCTCGACGTCAACATCGACAACCTAGAGATCACCAACGGCGTTTCTCCTCACTCCAGCCAGATGCAGACGTGGCGTCAACAATCGACCTCAGAGTCGCAACGGAACGGAACCATGGCAAAATCCCTAGTTCCAAATCTCAATGGCCACATCTACAGCCTGGAGACCAACAACGGCGTGCCTCCTCATTCCACCAGGACACAGATGTTACACCAGCAAAGCGGAGTGACGGCAAAATCCTAGCTCCACCTCAGCATTCGTCTCGTTACAGCAGATGCAATGTCAACAGCAGTGTTCCTTTGTGGTCCAGCAGGATGCAGATGCAGCGTCAACAAAAGACCTTACAGTCAAAGCAGATGAAGCGAAGGCTAAATTCCTAGCTTCAATGTCTTAACGGAAAGTCATATAAAGCCTGAAAGACCACCAGAGATCATCCCAGCGCAGAGTGGTCACCACCTCGACGATCGTCTCGATACAGCAGACGTGATGTCACTCCAGCGTTCTTCCCCCAGCAGGATTCGGACGCGCCAAAGCAAACGAAGCGAAGGCCAAATTCCTAGCTTCAGGGTCTTGACGGCAAGTCATATAAAGCCTGAAAGACAATCGGAGATCATCTCGCACCAGTGCGGAGTGGTCACCACCTCGACGATCGTCTCGATACAGCAGATGAAATGTCACCCCAGCGTTCTTCCCCCAGCAGGATTCGGACGCACCAAAGAAAACGAAGCGAAGGTTAAATTCCTAGCTTCAACGTCTTGACGGTAACTCATATATAACCGGAAAGACAATCAGAGACCATCCCACATGGAGTGGTCACCACCACAACATTCGTCTTGATACAGCGGACGCAATGCCAGCAAACAAAGCGAAGGCCAAATTCCTAGCTTAAGGGTCTTAATGGCAAGTCATATAAAGCCTGAAAGACAATCGGAGATTATCTCGCACCAGTGCGGAGTGGTCGCCACCTCGACGTTTGTCTCGATACAGCAGACGCAGCATCACCAAAAGGAGCCACGGCAAAATCCCTAGTTCCAAACCTCGACGGTTCACCAGCAACCTAGAGACAACCATGACATTCGTCTCGATGCAGAGGACGCGATGCCAGCAAACGAAGCGAAGGACAAATTCCTAGCTTCAGGGTCTTAACGGCAAGTCATATAAAGCCTGAAAGACCACCGGAGATCATCCCACATGGAGTGGTCACCACCTCGACGTTCGTCTCGATACAGCAGACGCAACATCACCAAAAGGAGCCACGGCGAAATCCCTAGTTCCAAACCTCGAAGGCTCACCAGCAACCTAGAGACAACCACGACATTCGTCTCGATACAGAGGACGCAATGCCAGCAAACGAAGCAAGGGCCAAATTCCTAGCTTCAGGGTCTTAACGGCAAGTCATATAAAGCCTGAAAGACTATCGGAGATCATCCCACACCAGCGCGGAGTGGTTATGACTCATCGGGGCTCTCCAAAATGAGCCTAACCTCAAGTAAAAAGCGGCATGGCAAATTCCTAACGCTTGCTCTTCCGACGGTCAAACTGCCAAGGAGGATTACTTGAAGACGTCTTGTCCAGCCCCCGAAGGGATCAGAGACACGGCAGTCGCAGGGCTACTCGAATAGCACGATTGCCTATCGAGGAATATATCAGCTTATGCGACGGTACGACGGCCAAAACCCTAAGTACCACAGACCCTAACGGACTTCTGTCGTAAAGAGCAGAGGTTAACTGTGACGTTAGGATATTCTTGCGAGATCTGCTCGATCCGTTTCGACTCGTGAGGAAATTGATGTCTTTGCGAGAACTTCTCGACTCGTGAGATAAAGCCTTAGGCAGTAGAGATTAAAAAACCTGTTTCCTAAGCACTGAGACCCTGCAAGTTGGCCCAAAACGGTCTCTTGCATACTATCCACGGGTCACACTCTCCAAAGTCGAATCTCGACAAGGAGGGAAACAACCGCTTACGAGTCCTCTCGACTCGTAAGAGGGAAAATTCTCTTGTGAGATCCTTATGACTTTCAAGAGAAAACACACTTAGGAGTCCTCACGACCCCTAAGGAGAAAATACACCTGTGGGATCCTCTCGACTCGTAGGGAGAAAAGTCTTTATGAGACCCTCACGGCTCATAAAGTTGAAAAGTCTTAGGTGGCAGATCCTAACCCTGTCTCCTAAGTCATCACCGCCCTGCAAAGAGGTCAAGATGGACCATCTATGAGCCACACTTGCCAAAGCTACATGCCACTGAAATGGAAAAGCTACTCATGAGCATATAAACTACTTCACGCCAGAGTAAGATATAAAGAGATAGAAGGGTGCAGCTCATGGAGTTAAGGGTTTGAAACTATATCTCTTAAGAGTCGAGATTTGAGTCAATGGTAAATGACGACGCTTGTGTCCGCTCGTTATCTTCTCAGATCAAGATTCTAAAAGTAATATACCAACCCGAAACTGGTCATACGCTATGCATTACTTTGCACTACTTCACCCACGTATATACTTACGTGGGCAAAGTAGTGGGGGGCATTTTTTCCCGCCGAAAATTTCTGCGCAAAAGAGTCCAAGGTATCAAATGGCAGCGATATGCTTAAGGAAATGCGAACCAGTATTTTCCGGGCTGTTTTTTGACAAACTCCTGAATGAGAAATAGATAAATTCTGATGGTATCGAAAGCGTCTCGAAAAAACCTTCGATTTGATATATTATGGGCCTCGTAATTCATCCGGGATCAAAAGTTATGAGGAATTACGTGTCCACACGTGATGGACTTTTAAGAACCCGCTGGAGGAGTTAAAAAATATAATATAAACTCAGAAAAGACCCCAATGGAGCATCACGTGCTCACACGTGACTATGGGTCACGTGCAGACACGTGATGGGCTTTTAAGACCTCTAAAATAATGAATAGAATTAAATTCTAAAATCTGTTCCCTGATTAAAAATCAGGAATCACGTGCTCACACGTGACCAATGGTCACGTGTTGACACGTGATGGTTAAAACTGAAGCGTAAACAAACAGCTGAAGGAAATACCTCAATGAGGTGTTACGTGCTCACACGTGACCAATGGTCACGTGTTGACACGTGATGGTTACAACTGAAGCGTAAGTAAACACTGAGAAAAGGACTCAATTGGAGGTCACGTGGCAACACGTGACTGGCTGTAAAAGTCTTGCTGTTCAACAGAATTAAATTCTAAAAAAAAGATCATTTAAATCTTTCGAAATAGAATTAAAATTCTAAACTTCTCTAAATCTTTCCAAATGGAAAAGGATTATGGGGACCGTTGGATTAAAGATCCAAGGGTAATTTATGGAAAAATCTCAAATAAGAAAAGATCTCCCCAAATCTCACCGAAATAACAAACAAAATATCTTTGGATTTAAAATCCAACGGTGAATAAAATTCACTGTGTGATCCAAAGGATCATATTAATCATGAAATCAAATCAAATCTTTCAATGAGAGATTTGCTAAACAAATTGATTCTCTTCCTTCTCCTATAAATAGGAGCCAAGAAAAGAAGAGAGGGGGGATCGACTTTTTTGAGAGAAAAACAGAGGGAGGAGAATTTAATTCTCAAGAGAAAAAAGAAAAGCAAAGAGAGGAGAATTTAATTCTCTGCAAAAGAAAAACCCTAGGTAAGAAAAGAGAGGCTTAAAAAAAGAATTTAATTCTTAAAAGAGTTTAACTCTTATATAAAGAAAAGAACTTAGTTCTTTCTCTGGTTGAGGATCTGCAAAGTGCACATCTCCCCATGAATTGAGAATTTAATTCTCATTGGGTCGAGATCCTGCCATGCAGATCTAAAACACAGAGGAAGAATTGAGTTTTGAGAATTTAATTCTCCCAAACTCACAGGAATTTAATTCCTCCTAAAATGAAACTAGGGTTTAACCCTAATCAAGAATTTAATTCTTTCACAATAGGAATTTAATTCCTCCAAAACAAAAATTAGGGTTTTACCCTAAAGAAGAATTTAATTCTTAAAGATAAGGAGACTTAAAAGATCTCTGTGCATGAAAAGACAAAGGTCACGTGCCCCACGTGACCCCTGAACAGATCCCCCAAAAATGAGAAGAGGAAAGCTTTGAGGCAATGCCTCACGTGTTCCCACGTGACCCTCATTATATATGGAACAAAAGCAAAGGCAGAAACATTTCTGGGCGCTCTCACGTGTTACCACGTGACCCCTAATAAATGTTCTAATAAATCAGGGCATGATTATACATCACGTGCCCACACGTGATGGCTATGAAAATTAAAAGTGTTTAACACTTGTTTGCAGAACAAAATAAAGGGGATCTGGCCCCACTTTTTGATGCCATCACGTGCTCCCACGTGACTCCCAAAACGCAGAAAGAAAAAGCAAAGGAAATGAAAGCTTTGGGCGCTCTCACGTGTTATCACGTGACCCCTCAGCAAATGCTTTAACAATTGGCGCACAGATCCCCATCACGTGCCAACACGTGATGCTCTAAAATAAAAATAAAAGTGTTTAACACTTATTCGCAGATTTGAGGATAAAACAAAGAAGAGCTGGCTCCACATTTAGGGCGCCCTCACGTGTCCCCACGTGACCCCTAACAAATCCCTTTAATATCCAATGGATGAATGCCTATCACGTGTCCACACGTGATGGCCAGGAAATGAAAAGTGTTTAACACTTAATTGCAGAACGAAATAAAAGGGATCTGGTCTCCCCTTAGGGCGCCCTCACGTGTCACCACGTGACCCCTAATGAGCATTCTAACAGACCAGGGCGAGGGCCTCCATCACGTGCTCACACGTGATGGCCGTCAGAATTAAAAGAGTTAAACACGGATCTGCAGAATAAAATAAGGGAAATCAGGGCACTCTCACGTGTCCACACGTGACCCCTTTCTCCTTAGTGTTTAACACTAATCTGAAGACTTTGTCCCCAGTGTTTAACACTGATTTGCTTTAGTGTTTAACACTAATTTGAAATCTCTGATCACCAGTGTTTAACACTGATTTGCTTTAGTGTTTAACACTAATTTGAAAGTCCCGTTGCTAGTGTTTAACACTGATTATCTTTTAGTGTTAAACACTAACTTGCTAATCTTAATCCCAGTGTTCAACACTGTTGGTCTTTAATGTTTAACACTAGTTTTAGCCCAATTGGCTAAGTTTCTAGAGGCAAAGCCTCTCCTTCAATGAGCCAACAAAGGGCCAATATTTCAAACATAATTGGACTTAGCCCAAACTGGCCATAAGTCCTCAAATCATCTTGAACTGAGCGCATCTGCTCTTTCAACCAACTCATTGGTTCAAGGGTACATCTCTGAACTCCTCTGATATTTGTCGTTGTAATCCTTCAACGTCTTCAGAGAGGTGACGGGTCCCGACAACCACATATCAACATGGACTGTGGGGTCCTTAAACCCGCGGACTTATGCGTCCTTAAACTAACGGACTAATGTGTCCTTAAATACACCCATATGGACTGTGGGGTCCTTAAACCCATGGACTTATGCGTCCTTAAACTACCTATGGACCGCAATGTCCTTAAACTACCAATGGACCACGATGTCCTTAAACTGGAAATGGACCATCATGTCCCTAAACTGGAACATGGACCACCATGTCCCTAAACTGGAAATGGACCATCATGTCCCTAAACTGGTAATGGACCACTATGTCCCTAAACTGGAACAATAGAGCCCAAACGCTCTTTTGTCGGATCTAAACGATCCCGTTAAGTCGATCTTAGTCCCAAACTGGACTAACGTATCCTTAACAACCGTTTAAGTTGATCTTAGCCTCAAATATGGCTAACGTATCCTTAAACCTTCAAACAGACTTTAGTCCCAAATTGGACTATGGATCACCCAACCAACTTTGGTCCAAGGGTACATCTCTGAACTCCTCTGACACCTGTCGTTGTAATCCTTCAACGTCGTCAGAGAGGTGACGGGTCCCGACGGCCATACATTCATGGACCACTATGTCCCTAAATTGGAACAATAGAGTCCAAACACTCTTTTGTCGGATCTAAACGATCCCGTTAAGTTGATCTTAGTCTCAAATTAGACTAACGTATCCTTAACAAACGTTTGAGTTGATCTTAGCCTAAAATATGGCTAACGTGTCCTCAAACCAAAACCCCAAAACCAAATCTAAGAAAATACGGATTTGGACTAGTCCACGCCCTACGGGCGACGACATAACTCAGTCTCCGTATACAATCCACGGGCAACCAAACATAAAACAAACACCCACGACACGAAGTGACCAGCTGGAGAAGGAGAAAGTTGTTACCACGATGCGGTAGCGTAATTAACTGCAGGGGCTTGCGCCTGCAGGGAAGAGCGTCCCCACAATCAAAAACCCCTCAAGCGAGGGGGAATCTGACGAAGTCTGCTACATCGGCCGCATCCGTCTAAACCTCCGATACACGGTGCCATAAATCAACTTGGCATCTTCGGAGAGGTGGACGAATAGCACCAATTAGCATCTGCCACGAACCTCAGGTGAGACGTCCCGCGTCTCGGCCGCCGTTCGGAGGGGAACACACGTGTCGCGCTTGGCGCTAAGTGCCAGATGATGGGCGCATTGCGCTAGTTTATGAGCGCTAAGCGCTAGTCCATGAGCGAATTGCGCTATCAATTTAGTAGTGCACTCGTGAGTGACACGTGGCGCATTTTGGCGCTGAGCGCTGGTCCAAGGAGCGCGGAAGCGCAATTTAAGAACGCAAGACGCATGTTGCTTAATTGGCGCATACGTGATTGACACGTGGCGCATTTGGCGCTGAGCGCCGATCCAAGGAGCGCAGATGTGCAGTTTAATAGCGCAAGGCGTATTTCAATGGCGCAAAGCACATTTAATCAATTTTTATGATCTGTAAACAAATTTATGTTCTTTTAAAAGAGACTTTGTCTCAAGATTAAAGAACAACAGTTCTTATTTTTTAAAGGGCTTTGCTTTTATAGATCCATGATCTTTAAGAAAATTTAATAGTTTTCTCCCCCTTTATGATGAGATGTTCACGATCTCAGAAAGACAATTTGTCTTATAGATCTATGATCTGTGTATGAAGTAAGTACTTCTTTGTTTTATGATGAGATCTTTTGATCTTTTAATAAAATATCTTGGTCTTTGTAGATCTATGATCTTTTTTTAAGAAGATAATTCTTCTTTTTAAGAGATGATTTCATCTCTGTGTTCATCCTTCATCGTCTTTACCTTGAAGAAATATCTTCTTGCAAGAGTTTGCTCTCATTCTTTTGAGTTTTCTCAAAGTTTATGGGGGGGTTTTCCTATATGCTTCTATATCTGAGACTTGAAGTCTAGGGGCCTTTATATAGGACAAGCTGATCAGTTCAATTAGTTAAAGAAATCTTTCTCTGATTGATTTGGGGATGTTTCCCACCGCTGGATCTTTGATCCTAGGGCTTCTGTTTTACCGAAGGAAATCTTCTTGTTTTTAACGAGATTGGAAAATCTTTCCATAACAGAATTTTAATTCTGATTAATTAATGATTTATCATTATTAGATCATTTGATCTAAGGGTGGGGAATTTTTTAATTCCAGCGCTGGCGCACCCGTGCTTTGCACGTGGTGCGCTGCTCAGAGCGCAGCGCACTTTACGCTAGCGCACCTGTGTTTGACACGTGGTGCGCTGCTCAGAGCGCAGCCCAGCCTGCTCTAGCGCATCCGTGTTTGACACGTGGCGCGCAGCGCGCCTAGCGCTAGCGCACACATGGTGCACTGCCTAGGGCGCAGCACACCTGGCGCTAGCGCATCCTTGTTTAACACGTGGCGCGCAACGCGGCTAGCGCTGGATCTGAAGCGTTGCTTCAATTTTTGAATTTTGAATTTCAAAACAGAACTTTGCTCTGATTAGGGGAAACAAAGACATCTAACCTTGAAAAAGGAAATCTTCAGGAGCCGAAAGCGGGAGAAAGAAGACGAGCGCCGAGCAACCAGGACTTAGCAGAGGGAAATATGAAGGAGTAGGGGCCCAAGAGCGGACCCCACCCCTGTTTATTGCTGCAAGCGGCCTCATCCAACGACGCCCGTCATCTCCCGCCGAAACGACTCCTCGCGTCCAGCGGCTCCACGTGTCGATCCTGCGCTGGACCGCATTCCATCAGACGTCGTAGGCCTGCAAACGTCACGTCGGCCAATCGACGCTTGACGCGTGAACCGTCGCTTCAGTGGCAGAGTGCACGAACCGGCGCACCTTCTTTAAATGCAGAGATCTCGCCCTGATTCGCTAGCAGAAAAGACAACTGACAGCCCGAGGACTCATCTCGACAAAGCCTTAGGAAGGAGCTCACCTCGGGAGGCCTGACAGTCCACTCCTGACCCGATCCGCTAGCTGGTCGGGACAAGAGTGGGGTCTAATGATGATGCTCCTTATAGGCGATACAAGATCAGGACACGTGGCGGATGATATGTCCCGAGATCCGGAAGGAAGGGCCCACAGAGGCCGACCAGGCCACCCTTGTACCCGACCTGCAAGCACAAGCTGGCCCTCCTCGGGCCCCCTGCGAATTTGCCTCCTCGGCCCCTCAGCTCGTCCCGGGCTGCCACGGGACCAAGACTCCTCAACCCCCTTGCTCGGTTCCGAGCTCCCCAGCCGAGGTCGTCTTCCTCGGCCCCTCCGACCGACCAACTCCACCACTCGCAGGCGTAACCACCGCTCCGCAAATCTCGCCACGTGCAGATTCTCCGCCAGCAACGTCCCACGTTCCACGCCATCACGATCCCCATTAATGGGCGATCCGCTCTTCACGCGAGCGTGACGTCGGGAGCGTAACGACCGGCGAGACTCTCGCGCCTACCGCTGCGTGCCGCCGCCGCTATATAAACCACCATCACAGAGGGGTCAAGTAAGCCATTTTTTACTCTACTTATCCGTTACTCTGCTCGGATCTAGCACTAACTTGATCGTTGGAGGGTCCTCGGTGGTACCAAACCACCCCGGGACTTTTTTGTGGTACTCGGCGCTAAACTCCTCAAATCACCAATCTCATCAAAACCCATTGAGATCCACACGCAACAGAAGATCACCACCAAAATCCACCGGGAGATCAACGGAAGACAACATCTGACGGAGAACCGAAATGGACCTCCATCAGGGCAATATTGGTATAAAACAATAGTAATATAGTATAGGGACTAAAACACAAGAATTTTTAAGTTCAGGAAGTTTTTCACAACTTTTTTTGGATCAGATACCTAAACTTATTGATTTTCAAAAGGCAGGGAACTATTTTCCCAACATAAATGGCCCTCTCTTAGTATACGCATGTTCTCTTTGTTATTACTTTGTTAAAGTTTTGTTGACTGACATGTTATTTTTGTGTTTGAGTCGAATATTTTCAAGAAATATTAAATACCTTCTCAATTTTGCTCTCAAAAGGATGAAAAGAAACTCCAATTAATGATTACTCCCTCGGCCACTTTTTAGTTGCCATTTTGAAAAGAAGCAAGTGTCACACTTTAGTGACGTTTTTGAAATAACGAGAAAATCGATAATGATAAGAATATCAATAAATAATACGATAATAAAAATAGTTTAGAAAATTAATTGCTGATATCTAAAAAACGATGATGTTTTCCTTAATAGTTGAGGACAGAAATGATATGATTTTTTTAATGATGATGCGGCAATAGATTAATTGCTGATATTAATAAAGTGATAATACTTTCTAGAATCGGTGTGCATTCTGACAAATTTTAAAAAGGAGAGAATATCTTACAGAATCATTGGCCACAGCAGCAATGACACTGTTATATATATCCCAAGTATATATTCAGATCGATCTGATACCTCATTCCAATTTAATGTGACCGATATATGTCCAAGTTATAAATGGAACGATTATCCGGGATTAAAGTGGGATATTAATGTTATTGACAGTTCGAATACACGATCTGACTAAACTACCCCTATAATTTGAGAAGAACACCTTTCCCATCATCAAAATCAGATGTCCATTTTGGTAAAATCCCCTTTCCATATCAACACTCTCCATCTCAAAAAGAGACAATCTCATATCGGCGGCGGCGGCGGCGGCAGCAAAGAGCAATGGCGACATTATCATCCCCCAACTGTTCGGTTCGATCCGATGCCGCTCTCTTCTCATCCTCTTCATCTCTCGCAAACGTCCGATTCCTCCGTCGATCTCCGGTGAGGATCTCCGCTGTCGGCGGCAGCGCTCGCGGCGGCCGTGGCCGGATATCTGCCGCTACCGCAACCTCCGTTCCTCCTTCGATCGAAGGGGGGAGATGTAAGTTCTTTTGTTTCCAGAGATTTTGAATTCGATCTCTAGAATTTGTTGCTATATGATAGCTTGAGGGGTTTAGGGTCTTTCATGACCTAGTGAATTTGGGGAAAGTGTGGAGGTTATTTTGGTTCGATTGCTTTATATTTCCTATGCTTTGTGCGATCAGAATGGAGCTTAACAATCACAAGAAACTAAGCTCGTATAGATCGCTAAATTGAAGAATGAAATTGAGAAACTGTCGAGAAACTCAACTAATCTGTTGGATGTCATCTCATGTTACTGCAGGCATAAATTTTTTATGCTTTTTCATGTATTTTTTAAGCTCATATTTCCTATGCTTTGTCATATATTTTTTTGCGCTGTTCAGCATTCATCATTATTTTGAGACATTTCTCATCAAATGGCAGCGGCACATGATTAAAGTTGAGAAACTCAACCAATCTGTTGGATGTCGGCTCATGTTACTGCAAGCATAAATCGCTAAGCGATTTACGGTTTGGAATGATCTTTCCCAATCTAGGAACACTAATGATGCGGATCGAAAGAGTCATTGTTGCGATCTAGGTTGAAAGATTCAACCCATTAAAAACTTCAGTTAAATGGGGGGTTACACTCGGATTTGTCGTAAATTATGGTGATTTTATTTTTTCAATTTTTTCGGGTATTTAAATATAGATAACAAAAAAAAAACAATAAATTATATATATGCTACATACACATACACACATATAAATGATCCAATAACATTCCACATACTAGAATTATGCGGTCGAAAGAAGACCCCCTATCGTTTCACGTTCCATAAGAAGAGGTATTCCGCGTTCCTGTTTTTTTCCCTCAACCGAAACGTTCCGCGTTCCGGGTCACATGAACGTCGACTTAACATCAACCCTCTAAGTAGAAGCATGACACCTGAATTTGAATCCCATATTCATGACGTACACAAATCTGCTATGAGACTCGCATTGCTGATAAGTGGCAAGTTTATGTGATTTTGTGGTTGGACATTACTTTTTGTTGATAGTAATCAAATATAGAATCATAACTGGCCAGTATATATTTATCTAGAGTATGGACTGTTTGGTCTACTTGAATACTGTACCTTAATTTCATGGTTTTTATACAAATGATAATATTCTTCGAACACACACACACACACACGCATACACACACACCCATGCACGCGCACATGCATATACGAAGAACCGATTTTTACATCTTTATTCTTTCTGCTTTTTTTCTCCAGCAAAATCAACTCTGAAAGATTTTATCCATATAACTGATTTTGACAAGGCGACTATCATGAATATCCTTCAGCGTGCATCTGAGGTGAAGGCGAAGTTAAAATCAGGAGATAGAACTTTTCTCCCGTTTAAAGGGAAGACTATGGCAATGATCTTTGCCAAGCCATCCATGCGGACTCGTGTTTCTTTTGAGACAGGATTTTTTTTACTAGGTGGTCATGCCATTTACTTAGGTCCTGATGATATCCAGATGGGTAAGAGAGAGGAAACACGTGATGTTGCTCGAGTGCTTTCAAGATATAATGACATAATCATGGCACGTGTATTTGCTCATCAGGTATGATGGTGAGCCTCAAATATAAATGATCTTACTATAATTTCCTGGTCAGCTCAAATAAATTTTAGGGTTAATTGCACAAAATCCCCCGGTATTTTATTCCTTATAACATTTATACCCCCCTGAAATCATTTATTAGCACAAACACTTCCCATGTTCATCGACCAAGACCCTTAACAAAACACTTACATTCTACTCTAAGCAACACAAACAAGTTCTAGAATTAAATTAGAAAACATTTGAGTTGTTTAAAGTTGATTTTGAGTGTTTCTGAGGTATTTGATTGATGCACATAAGAGGTGTTTGTGCTAATAAATGACTTGAGAGGGTATAAGCACACCTGAAGGGGTAAACTGCAAGGAGATTTTTGTGCAATTAACCGTATTTTTCATGAATCATGGAATTTGCTACCAAAGTACTGATTTTGATAGATCTTTCTTCACTGCATAAAAAGACTTTTGTAGCCTACTGCTTAATCCAAATGTTTGCAATATAGGGTTAAAAATTTATATCGACAGTGTTGTGTAGCTTGTTCCCCCTGTCAACGCAGCCGTTTTTTTGGTCATATAAGACTTCATTACTACACAGCTATGAAGATAGGTGAGTGATGAGAAGAAATGTATGCTGGATAGATCAATTGTTAAAATAAATTTAATGATCAGGGGGGTGCAGATCCTAAACTGTTCAAATCTTGTTATAACATGTTGTAATTGAGATGACTACTGAAATTCTTTCCTATCCCATTGGTCCCAAACTCCCAGGGAATATCTGACAAGCATATATAATTAACTAGTCATAAAGACTCATAACATATGGTGTTTCTACTACAAGTCGGTAACAAGCCTTTGAACCTTAAATGAAACCAGGGCCTAGGGAAGCAAAGAACGCTTGTTCTGTAACATATAAAAATCTTAATACTTAAGGGCCATGATCAGTTGATTAGGGGAGAACCTTTGAAATGCGTCAAATTTGCTTTGATCCTTTCTATCGCCTTTTTTCTTCCTAATGTTCTTTTCATTTTTATATATCAGTAGTCATTAATGCCATGATGTCTTTGTAGTCGCTTGGTAAATTACACGACATGATAATTTATCTATTGATTTTAAAACCACATTCTGTACAGGGCTATCATGCAAAATTTTAAAAGTTTGATCTAGCATGTCTGCTTCGTGCAACCCTTTTCAGAAATTCAGATACTCATGCAATCTGCATATGGTTATTTGTTCTTATAAGGTAGAAACTGAATATGGGAATATAGTAATCTAATGTCTTATGAGTAATTCAAGAAAAAATGTAAGATATCACCCTTAACAGAGCTGAAGGCAAGAAAAGCGATATTGCACCCATTCCAAAATCTTGGGTAAAGCTTTCTTGCCTTGTTCATGATATTGTACTTCAATCCCAAAAAAAAATTAGTTTGAAATAGTGTCGCAATACAGCACAACACTGAATGAGTCATGTTTACAATTTGTCATCCAAACCGGTCACCCAAATGAGTTTTTTTTATTGAGAAGAGAACATATCATGGTTTAACTGACCATTTTTCTCCAATCAATAAATGCATATAAGATAAGCTTTCTACCTGCCGGTCCATGACCGGTGGCGGAGCCATAGTTTCATGCCAGGTAGGTTAAAGGTAACTAAAAAAATGTTTTAAGAGAAAATAGTGAAGCTTAAATAATTAACAAATCATAGAGACCTACAATTGAATATCCATTGAAATTTGCAATATAAGAAATAAGATACCCTGCATAATCTATTTTAATTTAGGGGTTGAAACTTTTTCAACATTTTAAAATTTAGAATTGTTTGTTTAGTGGCATCATAGGAGGAAAAAAAAGTTTGGATGTAAACATTTACTGCTTCCAATTCCGATACAAAGAAGACTGGAAGATTACAATTTATTTTTGTCCTTCATTTGATTCTAAAATAAAGTTTGTAAGGATATAACATTGAACAAAACATAATCAAATCTATAAGGATGTTCTGAGATTAATTTGGATTATGTATTTATAACTTTTATATATACCCGTTAAATGACTAAAATAAAAAATACATTTTAACCTTTTTTATTAATGTAATATAGCACAAAAAAATTATTATAAAAATTCTTGACAAACTAAAACTAATAAGAACGACTATTGCAAATATTTTCAAAAGATTATAATGGATACAAACAAATTAAAAATTGGACAGAAGGCTAATTTATTAATTTGTAAAAGCTTAAGAGTTTTTGTAAAAATAATGTTGTAAATTTTCCTCAGAGGTAGTCAAGATGAAGAAAGATTGAGGATTTGTGCAAAAATCAACCTTATTAGGTAGTCCTGAAAAAGATGGTAGCATGCAAACGTGGTAAAAAAACGAGCCACCTAGGTTCGAACTTGGGGCTGCTGCTTTGAAAAGCAAGGACCTAACCAACTCATCAAGGTGAGGTTGGCAAAGCCTTTTCAAGTATAGTATTTATTGACATTAATATACACTCTCATACAGGGATATTCTCGATCGAGGTTAGGCAACTGCGTAACCTCAACCCATCCTAGCTCCGCCCCTGTTCATGACACATACTAAGTCTATCATGCAAAAGTTCATATGTTTATTATACGAATGAGACTCTATAGGTATGTACTTTTACTGTATAGTGGCATCGTGACTCAGGTGCTCTTTCATGAGTACATGCATTTTGTTACTTCTACTTATATGCTTTTGTTGCAGGATATTCTTGATTTGGCAAAATATGCTTCAGTTCCAGTTGTCAATGGCCTGACCGATTATAACCACCCAGTTCAGATCATGGCCGATGCTCTGACAATTATAGAGCATGTTGGTCACTTAGAAGGAACTAAGGTCAGCCACTTCTTGATTATTCACTTAACATAGGTCGGTACAGATTGTTCCCAGGAAAAGATTTCTGATATTGGAATATGAATTGTAGGTCGTATATGTTGGAGACGGGAATAATATTGTGCACTCATGGCTTCTACTAGCATCTGTTGTCCCTCTCCACTTTGTTTGTGCTTGCCCTAAAGGATTTGAACCAGACGCAGAGACTGTTGAAAAGGCAAGAAGTGCTGGGATAAGCAAAATCGAAATTACTGATGATCCCAAGGAAGCAGTAAAGGGGGCTGATGTTGTGTATTCAGATGTTTGGGCTAGTATGGGCCAGAAAGAGGAGGCTGCGTATAGGAAGCAACAGTTTGAAGGGTTTCAGGTATATGTTGATCATTTAGTTTCCATACATGTTCCTTCTTGGCTTCAAGTAGATCCTTAGCACAGAGCTTACCTCGATAATTGTCAGGAATTCAAATGTGCTCCTCCCTAAATTAAAAATTATTTATCACAATTGTTTCTCATCCTTGAAATTGAAATTTGAGAGGCTAGTTGAGATTTTGCATACACCAAAATTTTCAAGTATGGCGTTGTAAACGTTTCTCTAGTCTAAATTAAGCCTCGCTTCTACTGAATGGTATAAAACAATCGTTGGCCATAGTCCACCATTAACTGGCTTAGGTTTTAGGTAAATATCAAAGCGCACATGGTGAATATCCTCAGTTAGTTAAGGTTCCACCTCAAACGTTATAATTATAAATTAAAAAAATGCCTCATGTGTTTATCTTCCATATGTAAAGCACTCTCGTTTACAATTCAAATAGACATGTTTGTTGAAAAATCATAGCTGTGGGATAGTGATATAAGTGAAAGGTACCCGAGTCTAAATCTTATGAGTTGTCATTCTTAGCGCCAATTGTTGCGGATGTTAATGCGGTGATTCTGGATTCGTGACTTCATATAGTATGAGTTTCACAAAACTAGCTCTTATGTTTATTCGTTACATAATATGTATATACGGTATTCATGCAGGTGGATGAAGCCCTAATGGAGTTTGCAGGACCAAAAGCTTACTTCATGCACTGCTTACCTGCAGAGAGAGGAGTCGAAGTCACCAATGGTGTTGTTGAAGCCCCCTATTCCATCGTCTTCCCTCAAGCTGAAAATCGCATGCACGCCCAAAATGCTATCATGCTCCATTTGTTTGGTGTCTAAATCTATTTTTATAGATTATATTGAGATAGTATAGCTTTATGTTCAAGATATAGAGCCTCTCTTGTGTTTGAGACTTACTTTGGACTGCCATGTCGTTGTAGAATTTAGTGTGGACTTTATTCCGTAGAATTTCACAGAGTAATCTGAATGGAGGATTTGGACTTTTAAATTCCAGCGGATCACTGCTAAATTGTTTGGGATAGCTTCCTTTTTCCTGAGTATATGAATGAAAGTGATTGTGGAAATGTATTAGGTACATCATTTACTACTTATGATGTGATAAATTGAAAGAAGATTTTGCAGACCGCTTCCCGTCAATTTCTTGGCGTTTGATAATTTGAAATACATTTTGAAACGAGTGTTGCTTTTTCCTTTGTGAAGTTTTCCTTTGATACTATGGAAGGAATGAAATATTTTTGCCTGTGATGGTGCTAATTTTGCTATCTGCGTCTTGTTATATATATAAATAAATTATTTTGTTCTGGGCTATCTTGTGAGACTAAAGGAAGCGGTAGTTTTTCTGATGCGGATTTTTCTCTGTTTTGATCCAATCTTGAGCGGCTTCCATTTGATTTACTGTCCCATTCTTGCTCCCTTCTTCAAATTTCTAATTTTCCAGTGATGGATTTATAACATTAAGAGCTCCAAGTTGCAACACCATGTTTGCTATTTGCAATACCTACCAGCAAGCAAGCATAGAAGTATACAAGGGAACTAATAAACTCCAGAGGCGAGATCTTACATAAATACATCACATCACAAATGTAAGACAGGCTAAAAATGGCGAAAAAGAATATCAAGTGCTTCAACAGTTGTTGCTTCATGCGCTTTCTCGCCTTGATCACCTGCTAAATCACTATGAGATGCCTTTGTTTTCCGAATAGCTAGTTCAAACACAGGTCAAGCTAGCATTACACAAATAACCATACAAAATATTCGGCTAAACAAAAGGTAAACCATAAACATGCTCTACCGAAACACTTGGGTAACAAATCAGCAGATAGATTAATTTCATTCCAAATGGAACTGTTGCTCTCTTTCTTTCTATCTTAGCATTTCCTGTAGTTGAATAACCTGCTGCCTTTGCTCCGGAGGCAATAGGTTGATCTGCTCGGGCGTCAGGCCCATCACTTGTTGAAGCAACGCCTTCTCCATTTCAGGTGTAAGCTGATGCCGGATATAACCAAATGAGTATATAAGGAGAAATTGGGAAAGCCTTTGTGCTTTGTATATGCTTAATAATATGCTAAAATTGCATGAAACCCCTCATTTTTTGCCTGTATAACGAAATACCGCCCTCTCTTTTTTCCCTCTTTTTCTTTTTCCCCACCAAAAGTTGCACTTTGTTCTCTATTTTACACATGTGATTGTTTTCCTTCTCTGTAAGAACAATTTCATCCCAAATAACCATCATGCTTACTTCTGTTGTCGTTTTACACTAACATAGCATGATTGGGTGTTTTTGAAAGAAAAAATTTGCAAGGGGAAAAAAGTTAAGATCTCATGCAAAGTGCAGCTTATCCCGGTGATACAAATGCAAAAGCAAAGGGATTTTTCTGAAATCTAGCTTATTAAAAAATAGAGACAGAGTGAAGAATTACTGGTGGTGGACGCGAATGCTGACCACCGCCTAATCCCGGCAGTAACTGCCCGGGACCCATCTGGGGTGGCAGCCCTGGAATATGGGGCCCACCCATGGCCCTTTCCGGCAAGCCTGGTGGGTCCCAGTGTCCTCTTTCTCCTTGAATCAAGGTTCCAATTTGATTGTGAAACTCTGAACCTACGTGCGGCCCTCCCTGTTCTCAAGCAGACAAGCAGGAGGATTTACAATTCGGCTGGGCATCAAATCAGTAATTTTATACACATGAACAAAGATGAACATGAAGGCGAGAGAGCCGTATCATATCCGTTATAGAGGCGAATGATGAAATAGATGCAAGATAATGAAACACAATTATTTGATTAACTTGTGTTGCACCTAATATATTAGTCCATATTACCAAATGTCCCTTTTCTGAGAATCTAAATCGTCAGAAGCCCGTGTTGAAGTAGCTATGTGATATATGCATTTTGATCAGGAGAAATTTCCATTGACTGCTTAGCATTTTGGATTCAGATTCTCAATCGCATCACTTTAGCTTACCCGTTTTATTAGGACAAATTACATGAATGTACAAAGATAAATAAGTCGCAGTAAACCCTAACATCTAAGTCCCAAATTTAATTCCATATTTCTACTCTTAGATACCAATCGGTTGTCTCACATAGTTGTCCAATGCATCTCGTGTGAATATAATATTAAGCCGCTCCAACATATATCCACCAACTGTAAGAGTATCCAAGAATCCAATTAATCAAAACATATCTGACATGGGGGGAGGCAGTTGACATGCTGAAAAGTTTATATGGATTTTCATTTATTCTTATTTCCCCTTGTTTCAGGCTCTTTTATAGAAATGACGATAATGCATCTGGTGATGCATCCCATAAGAACAACAACAATAATATTCCTTCATGGTCAAAATCAAGTGAGTAAATGGACTAATTTTTCCCCCATAGCTGCAGTCTGTGAAGGATCACTAACATTTGTCGACTTTTAAGTATCAAATCAATGAGAAACCAACAAACCTCAGCCTGAATGATGTTTCAACTGTAAGTGTCGTAATCACTTTAAACTTATCCAGCAAAATAGAAACTGATTTATACCTGGATTGAGGTGGGAGCCCGTAAAAGACGTAGGCGATGTGGTGCCCTTCCGGCGACGAAAGGAGCCGAGGAGTCCACAAAAGAGGAGAAAGGAGCAAAGGAGTTGCATCAAAGAGAAGACCGAAGGACCGTATCATCAAGGTAAAATCCCTAACATAGTAGATAAGATCTCTAGTTGGGGTTTACTAGTTGTGGTTTAGACAAGATCTTCGGTTAAGTGCGTGTTGTATGCAAAGAAAATTTTGTTCACCGCTTCCGCCGCGCCACAAGAGTTGTGGGAGCATGCAGCACTCACCAACATGCCATGTAAGTGAGTGCTGCATGCTCCCACAACTCTTGTGGCGCGGCGGAAGCGGTGAACAAAAATTTCTTAGCATACAACACGCACTTAACCGAAGATCTTGTCTAAACCACAACTAGTAAACCCCAACTAGAGATCTTATCTACTATGTTAGGGATTATACCTTGATGATACGGTCCTTCGGGTCTTCTCTTTGTTGTCCCGATCTCCCGCGGAATGTCCGGTCTCCTCCTCGTCGCCGGAAGGACACCACATCGCCTACGTTTTTTACGGGCTCCCACCTCAATGCCGAGGCAACTCGGGCGCGAAGTTGGCAAGCCGACGCGTCCAAGGTTTGCTGTAGACTGTGTAGTATAATTGTCTCTTTGGGGTCTAAGAGGTTGCCATGTTGGAGGAATATTTACACAAAAATTCATGGATGATTTGCTAGGAGAAACAAATGAGCACCTCAAGAAAATGGGCTCGGCCAAAGCAATTTCTGCTCTCTGGAATGGCTCACTTAGGAGACAATCAGCCCCCTGCACTCTTATAATGTGCTCAATGTAACCTATTACATTAATTAATCCCTCTTCTCAATCAGGTTGTACTCCAGCACACTCAATTTGCCTAGCCACCTTTTATTAATTAATCCAAGCATCTCCAGCACACTTACAAAATACTTAGCCACCTTTTATTAATTAATCCAATCACATTCATGTTACAAACAGCACATTAAGGGAGGCACATTCCTCACTTAATTAATCCACTCATCATAATGCCTGCACACATCAAGATCCTACAGCTAACTCCATCATGGAATAAATTAATATTAATTAATTTATCATGACAATACAAAAGAAAGCACCAGCACACTCATAATTTGGCCGGCCTCAAACTTTTTGAGGATAGAAAAAGATATGTATATTCAAAAGGGAAATATGCAAGAAACCCCTCACCAAAAAATTAATTGCAAACTTGCAATTAACCCCTCTCCATCAAAAAGTCCGGCCGGGAAAGAACAAAGGAAAACCGGCCGGAACGGAATGCAAACTGGCAACTCCAGAAAACTGGTCCCGTAACAAATTACAGGAAAACCCCGATACTGTGCATACACACCCGCATTTGTATTTCGGCCGAAATACAAATGCAAAGAGACAAAACTACACTATCTAATACTAGGATCCGGCTTAAGCCAAAGCCGGCTAGTAAAAACCCGTCCGATCCTGATCCGTGCAATACCGCACGTATCTGATCGAACCCTGCCATATCTCCATACGGTCTCTACAGCTTTTCGCCCGAAAACTTGAGTAACTGAATGTGGAGGACTCTAAAGACTCGTCAACACCTTAGTTGTGGATTTAACCACTAGCACGTTAGAGGTATAAGCCAATACATAACGGGCTACCAGGTATTGACTAAAAGGTGGCCGACGAGCGAACTCATCACAACCCTTACGAGCCTGTAAGCAACACTTACCGTACAGTCCGGTCTCTTCGTCTGATACGTCGCATATGCAGTCTAGGGGTGGTAAATGTCAGACCCCAGTAACTTTATAAGTCATGTTGATTTATGGCTCATAACCGGTCGAGGAACTACTGATAACACTTATCAGTAAACCTCGAGAACCTTGGCCAAGGATTTAGGTGTTATAGCCGATCAAACATAGCGCGACATCAACTCCCTATACCGGGAGAGACGAAACCCCTCCTATCGCTCACTGTCTCCATATGATTCGGGACTGTACCCAAAATCCACCTGTTTGCACGACTCAGTAGAGCCGTGGTAGGTAGGAAATCAAAGCACAGTGGGAACCACACAAGACTCTATGACGATCTCGGGTCTACAGACTAACCTGTACAAGTGTCACCAGAGAACTGCTATCTGACAATAGGTATATATACCATCTAGGAGTCCTCGGCGAGTCTGTTCAGTGTACCCAGTCTCCACTGAGCACCCGTACACCATCCTTGATGTCAAACACCGATGGATATGGGATCATCCATCGCCCATCATATGGGTCAAGATGCGTATACGCTAGTCTACTCTGGTGTATCGATGCCCTGTCTCGACACACCCTCGACTAGGAACAGTTATAGGATGTACTCATAGACTACTATGGCCCCACTAGTATGATCTCATCATAGTCCCAGTAGTCGAGTACAAATCCTAAGGGCTTTATCAACATGTAACAAAAGAGACAATCGGAGTACATGTTTAGATAAAGTACCACCAGATAGCGTACTATCATGTCGAGCAAGAAAGTCCTCCCTATATATGTCCAAGCATCCACTACAATATACATCGTATGTACAGTAATGGCCTCTAGGGCACACATATAACTAACAATCTCCCACTTGCACTAGGGCCATCTGTTGTGGTATCACATACCAATCAATCAGCTGTGGTTTAAGTATCTCATACTCAACCATCCCATAAAAGTCTCTACTGGGAATAAAGCCTTAGTGAGTGGATCCGCTCTGTTTTCCTCTGTATCTACTCTCCTAACCTTGATCTCCCTGGAGATCAACTATCTCTATGATCAGGTGATGCTGCCTAAGAATTATATCTGGATTTCTGATGGGACGGTAGTTCCTTGGCTAAAGCCACAACCTCATTGTCACACAATGGTAGGAACGAAGTTCATCTTATGAACTTTTATATATATATCCAGACTTTATCTTTGGTAGCATCTTTAATAATGACGTATCTTGCCTTTCTAGTATGCCACGGTATCTAGCTTGGAACTCTTCCAACATACCGTCCCTTTACTTAGGGTAAAGACAATACCTGCGACTGACATTCAGTCGTCTATATCACCCTGGAACCTTTCCAGTGATTCTCCCCAAGATCGATTGATACTATCTCACTACAACTAGTGAAAATCCTAACATCCTATTTAGATCTATCTCATAGATCCAAAACCCAGGATTTTAGGAGGTATCACTTTGATCTTATATGGAGAATCTTATGTGATAAGCGGAGATTGACCGAGTGTATCATAGGAAACTCTTCCCTATCAAGAGTATGTCATCCACGTACTCTACGAGGATCACCACCATACTCCATACCACGAGGTTCAACCATTTTGATGAAGTCAAACTCTTTGACTACCACATCAAAACAAATGTTCCAACTCCGCAGTGATTCTCCCCGGGATCGATTGATACTATCTCACTACAACTAGTGAGTATCCTATATCCATTTAGATCTATCTCATAGATCCAAAACCCTGGATTTAGGAGGTATCACCTTTGATCCTATATGGAGAATCTTTATAATAAGAGGAGATTGACTGAGCGTAGCATAGGAAACTCCTTCCCTATCAAGAGTATGCCATCCACATACTCTACGAGGATCACCACCATACTCCCTACTACCTTTTATGTATATACAAGGTTCATCTATTTATTTTGATGAAGTCAAACTCTTTGACTACCACATCAAAAACAGATGTTCCAACTCCGCGATGCCTGTTTTATCACACAAAACATCTTGCACACTTTTCCGCTGTACATACGATGTATATTGTAGTGGATGCTTGGACATATATAGGGAGGACTTTCTTGCTCGACATGATAGTACGCTATCTGGTTGTACTTTATCTAAACATGTACTCCGATTGTCTCTTTTGTTACATGTTGATAAAGCCCTTAGGATTTGTACTCGACTACTGGGACTATGATGAGATCATACTAGTGGGGCCATAGTAGTCTATGAGTACATCCTATAACTGTTCCTAGTCGAGGGTGTGTCGAGACAGGGCATCGATACACCAGAGTAGACTAGCGTATACGCATCTTGACCCATATGATGGGCGATGGATGATCCCATATCCATCGGTGTTTGACATCAAGGATGGTGTACGGGTGCTCAGTGGAGACTGGGTACACTGAACGGACTCGCCGAGAACTCCTAGATGGTATATATACCTATTGTCAGATAGCAGTTCTCTGGTGACACTTGTACAGGTTAGTCTGTAGACCGGAGATCGTCATAGAGTCTTGTGTGGTTCCCACTGTGCTTTGATTTCCTCCCTACCACGGCTCTACTGAGTCGTGCAAACAGGTGGATTTTGGGTACAGTCCCGAATCATATGGAGACAGTGAGCGATAGGAGGGGTTTCGTCTCTCCCGGTATAGGGAGTTGATGTCGCTATGTTTGATCAGCTATAACACCTAAATCCTTGGCCAAGGTTCTCGAGATTTACTGATAAGTGTTATCAGTAGTTCCTCGACCGGTTATGAGCCATAAATCAACATGACTTATAAAGTTACTGGGGTCTGACATTTACCACCCCTAGACTGCATATGCGACGTATCAGACGAAGAGACCGGACTGTACGGTAAGTGTTGCTTACAGGCTCGTAAGGGTTGTGATGAGTTCGCTCATCGGCCACCTTTTAGTCAATACCTGGTAGCCCGTTATGTATTGGCTTATACCTCTAATTTGCTAGTGGTTAAATCCACAACTAAGGTGTTGACGAGTCTTTAGAGTCTCCCACATTCAGTTACTCAAGTTTTCGGGCGAAAAGCTGTAGAGGCCGTATGGAGATATGGCAGGGTTCGATCAGATACGTGCGGTATTGCACGGATCAGGATCGGACGGGTTTTACTAGCCGGCTTTGGCTTAAGCCGGATCCTAGTATTAGATAGTGTAGTTTTGTCTCTTTGCATTTGTATCCGGTCGGAATACAGATGCGGGTGTGTATGCACAGTATCGGGGTTTTCCTGTAATTTGTTACGGGACCAGTTTTCTGGAGTTGCCAGTTTGCATTCCGTTCCGGCCGGTTTTCTCCTTTTCCTTCCCGGTCGGACTTTTCGTTGGAGGGTGTTAATTGCAAGTTCGCAATTAACAATTTGTGGAGGGGGTTTATTGTGATTGTGACATCTTCATTAAAAGAATTCTTTTTCCCACTTGCCTTTTGTTGTGGCCGGCCACATTTTGTTAGTGAGATGGGAGTGGCATTCTTTTGTGTTGTGATGATAAATTAATTAATATTAATTTATTCCATGTTGCTTGGTGGAGTTGGCTGGAGGTTCTTTACATGAATGTGATGGGGGATTAATTAATGTAAATGGTTACTTTGTGCATTTTATGAAGTGAGGCATGGGCCAATTTAGTGTGCTGGAGTGCAACATGATAATGAGTGGGCTGATGCTTTTTGATGCATTAATTAAGTAAGAGGCTTTTTTGTGCTAATGAGGGTGCTGTGGAGGTGCTTATTTTATTAAGCATGGTTTTGATTAATTCCCTTCAGCCATATTGTAATTCACAGTGAGCACTATATATACTTGGGCTGGCCGAGCTCATTTTGGTGGGTTGCTCATTCCTTTTGAGAGGATGCTCCATTCTTCATCAAGCATTCATCCATGATTATTCTTGCACAAATTCCTCCATCATGGCAACTATACAAAACCCCAAAGAGACAACGATACTACATTATTCTACAGCAAATCTTGGGCGCGTCGGCTAGCCAACTTCGCGCCCGAGTTGCCTCGGTATTGAGGTGAGAGCCCGTAAAAGACGTAGGCGATGTGGTGCCCTTCAGGCGACGAGGAGGAGACCGGACATTCCGCGGAAGATCGGGACAATAAAGAGAAGACCCGAAGGACCGTATCATCAAGGTATAATCCCTAACATAGTGGATAAGATCTCTAGTTGGGGTTTACTAGTTGTGGTTTAGACAAGATCTTCGGTTAAGTGCGTGGTGCAAAAGATTTTCATTGGTGGATGCCAAGAGAAAATGAGCATGCCCTCAAGAATGAGCTCGGGCAGATGATGTGTGTGCTCACTGAAGAATGAAATATGAAGCAAGCTCCCTCTCTCTCTGGAAACAATCAGCCCCTGCACAAAACATTTTTGTGCTCTCATCTTGGAATGAAGCAAGCTCCCTGCACACTCTTATAATGCTCAATCAATGCATCAACATTATGCCTGCACACACATGTTGCACCCTTTAATTAATCAATCCCCACTCACAAATATTCTCCAGCTAACTCCATTAGCATAATGTAGCCCTCCTTTGATTAATTAATGCACCATCATGAAATAAAGCAAAGCCATTCCCCACTCACAGCAAGTGGCCGGCCCCTCTACATGTGGAGGAAAATACAAAGTATATTAATCCATTATCACATTCATGAAAGAACCTCCTGCCAACTCCACCATGCAATAAATTAATATAAATTGATCGGCTATAACACCTAAATCCTTGGCCAAGGTTCTCGAGGTTTACTGATAAGTGTTATCAGTAGTTCCTCGACCGGTTATGAGCCATAAATCAACATGACTTATAAAGTTACTGGGGTCTGACATTTACCACCCCTAGACTGCATATGCGACGTATCAGACGAAGAGACCGGACTGTACGGTAAGTGTTGCTTACAGGCTCGTAAGGGTTGTGATGAGTTCGCTCGTCGGCCACCTTTTAGTCAATACCTGGTAGCCCGTTATGTATTGGCTTATACCTCTAACGTGCTAGTGGTTAAATCCACAACTAAGGTGTTGACGAGTTTTTAGAGTCTCCCATATTCAGTTACTCAAGTTTTCGGACGAAAAGCTGTAGAGGTCGTATGGAGATATGGCAGGGTTCGATCAGATACGTGCGGTATTGTACGGATCAGGATCGGACGGGTTTTTACTAGCCGGCTTTGGCTTAAGCCGGATCCTAGTATTAGATAGTGTAGTTTTGTCTCTTTGCATTTGTATTTCGGCCGAAATACAAATGCGGGTGTGTATGCACAGTATCGGGGTTTTCCTGTAATTTGTGATCCCATATCCATCGGTGTTTGACATCAAGGATGGTGTACGGGTGCTCAGTGGAGACTGGGTACACTGAACGGACTCGCCGAGAACTCCTAGATGGTATATATACCTATTGTCAGATAGCAGTTCTCTGGTGACACTTGTACAGGTTAGTCTGTAGACCCGAGATCGTCATAGAGTCTTGTGTGGTTCCCACTGTGCTTTGATTTCCTCCCTACCACGGCTCTACTGAGTCGTGCAAACAGGTGGATTTTGGGTACAGTCCCGAATCATATGGAGACAGTGAGCGATAGGAGGGGTTTCGTCTCTCCCGGTATAGGGAGTTGATGTCGCACTATGTTTGATCGGCTATAACACCTAAATCCCTGGCCAGGGTTCTCGAGGTTTACTGATAAGTGTTATCAGTAGTTCCTCGACCTGCTATGAGCCGTAAATCAACATGACTTATAAAGTTACTGGGGTCTGACATTTACCACCCCTAGACTTCATATGCGACGTATCAGACGAAGAGACCGGAGTATACGGTAAGTGTTGCTTACAGGCTCGTAAGGGTTGTGATGAGTTCGCTCGTCGGCCACCTTTTAGTCAATATCTGGTAGCCCGTTATGTATTGGCTTATACCTCTAACGTGCTAGTGGTTAAATCCACAACTAAGGTGTTGACGAGTCTTTAGAGTCCCCCACATTCAGTTACTCAAGTTTTCGGACGAAAAGATGTTGAGACCGTAAGTTGTTACGGCAGCCGTAAAGTGTTGCAGCAGGTTTTCGATTATGTTCGGTAATTGTTACAGGAATAATAATCGAAAGAATAATACTGGACGGATACCGGTATTATATTATTGGATTAATAGTATTCGTATTTTTCGGAATTCGGATACGAGTATACAGTATACGGTATACGGTATACGGAGGAGGGGTATTTTTGTAATTGTTACAAAATATCTTCTAGAAGATGCCACCTCATAATGACATAATTATGACATCATTTATTTTGTGAAAATAAATAAGTGAGGTGTAAATTAAAAGGTATAAGCATGATAACATGTTTGTTGAAGTGGATGTACTATTTAAAGCATGATACTTTTTTCATAATGCATGCTTTACTTAGTGCTAAATTCTTTTCTTTCTTTTTTCTATCATGCTTGAACTTTTTAATTATAAATGAAATTATTCTCTCCTCCATTTCTTCTTATAAATACCTTCACATGAGATGTGAAATCAAGGCATTCAATTCCTTAACAAAATTATGATAAGTGTATCATAACAAGTTCATAAGAAGAGAGAAAGAAAAATGATGGTGATCATTCTTCCTAGCTTTAACCCTCACATGAGATGTGAATCAAAAGCTTAGGATTTCAAGTTAATCCAATACACATTCTACATCAAATCTTGGGCGCGTCGGCTAGCCAACTTCGCGCCCGAGTTGCCTCGGTATTGAGGTGGGAGCCCGTAAAAGACGTAGGCGATGTGGTGCCCTTCCGGCGACGAAAGGAGCCGAGGAGTCCACAAAAGAGGAGAAAGGAGCAAAGGAGTTGCATCAAAGAGAAGACCCGAAGGACCGTATCATCAAGGTAAAATCCCTAACATAGTAGATAAGATCTCTAGTTGGGGTTTACTAGTTGTGGTTTAGACAAGATCTTCGGTTAAGTGCGTGTTGCATGCAAAGAAAATTTTTGTTTATCGCTTCCGCCGCGCCACAAGAGTTGTGGGAGCATGCAGCACTCACCTACATGGCGCGGCGGAAGCGATGAACAAAAATTTCTTAGCATACAACACGCACTTAACCGAAGATCTTGTCTAAACCACAACTAGTAAATCCCAACTAGAGATCTTATCTACTATGTTAGGGATTATACCTTGATGATACGGTCCTTCGGGTCTTCTCTTTGTAGTCCCGATCTCCCGCGGAATGTCCGGTCTCCTCCTCGTCGCCTGAAGGGCACCGCATCGCCTACGTCTTTTACGGGCTCCCACCTCAATGCCGAGGCAACTCGGGCGCGAAGTTGGCTGGCCGACGCGCCCAAGACTTGCTGTAGAATGTGTAGTGTAGTTTTCTCTTTTGGGGTTGAAGGAGTTGCCATGATGGAGAAATTTGTGCACAAGGATTTACAACTGATGCTTGCTGGAAAGAATGGAGATGAAACATGCTCTGTAAAGAGCTCGGCCAGAAGAAACAGCCCATGAGCAAAATCCATCAGCTCTCTGCACAAAACAATTTTGTGCTCACAGAAGAAATGGCTCTCTCAAAAACTACTGTCCCCTGCACACTCTTATAATAGCTCAATGCCACCACTAATAAATTAATCCCTCTTCTCAATCAGGTTGCACTCCAGCACACTCAATTTGCCTAGCCACCTTTTATTAATTTATTCCATGGTGGAGTTAACTGTAGGATCTTGATGTGTGCAGGCATTATGATGGGTGGATTAATTAAGTGAGGAATGGGCCTCCCTTAATGTGCTGTTTGTAACATGAATGTGATTGGATTAATTAATAAAAGGTGGCTAAGCATTTTGTAAGTGTGCTGGAGATGAAGATCTTGTCTAAACCCCAACTAGTAAACCCCAACTAGAGATCTTATCTACTATGTTAGGGATTATACCTTGATGATACGGTCCTTCGGGTCTTCTCTTTGTTGTCCCGATCTCCCGCGGAATGTCCGGTCTCCTCCTCGTCGCCTGAAGGGCACCACATCGCCTACGTCTTTTACGGGCTCTCACCTCAATACCGAGGTAACTCGGGCGCGAAGTTGGCTAGCCGACGCGCCCAAGATTTGCTGTAGAATAATGTAGTATCGTTGTCTCTTTGGGGTTTTGTATAGTTGCCATGATGGAGGAATTTGTGCAAGAATAATCATGGATGAATGCTTGATGAAGAATGGAGCATCCTCTCAAAAGGAATGAGCAACCCACCAAAATGAGCTCGGCCAGCCCAAGTATATATAGTGCTCACTGTGAATTACAATATGGCTGAAGGGAATTAATCAAAACCATGCTTAATAAAATAAGCACCTCCACAGCACCCTCAATAGCACAAAAAAGCCTCTTACTTAATTAATGCATCAAAAAGCATCAGCCCACTCATTATCATGTTGCACTCCAGCACACTAAATTGGCCCATGCCTCACTTCATAAAATGCACAAAGTAACCATTTACATTAATTAATCCCCCATCACATTCATGTAAAGAACCTCCAGCCAACTCCACCAAGCAACATGGAATAAATTAATATTAATTAATTTATCATCACAACACAAAAGAATGCCACTCCCATCTCACTAACAAAATGTGGCCGGCCACAACAAAAGGCAAGTGGGAAAAAGAATTCTTTTAATGAAGATGTCACAATCACAATAAACCCCCTCCACAAATTGTTAATTGCGAACTTGCAATTAACACCCTCCAACGAAAAGTCCGACCGGGAAGGAAAAGGAGAAAACCGGCCGGAACGGAATGCAAACTGGCAACTCCAGAAAACTGGTCCCGTAACAAATTACAGGAAAACCCCGATACTGTGCATACACACCCGCATCTGTATTCCGACCGGATACAAATGCAAAGAGACAAAACTACACTATCTAATACTAGGATCCGGCTTAAGCCAAAGCCGGCTAGTAAAACCCGTCCGATCCTGATCCGTGCAATACCGCACGTATCTGATCGAACCCTGCCATATCTCCATACGGCCTCTACAGCTTTTCGCCCGAAAACTTGAGTAACTGAATGTGGGAGACTCTAAAGACTCGTCAACATCTTAGTTGTGGATTTAACCACTAGCAAGTTAGAGGTATAAGCCAATACATAACGGGCTACCAGGTATTGACTAAAAGGTGGCCGACGAGCGAACTCATCACAACCCTTACGAGCCTGTAAGCAACACTTACCGTACAGTCCGGTCTTTTCGTCTGATACGTCGCATATGCAGTCTAGGGGTGGTAAATGTCAGACCCCAGTAAATTTATACGTCATGTTGATTTATGGCTCATAACCGGTCGAAGAACTACTGATAACACTTATCAGTAAACCTCGAGAATCTTGGCCAAGGATTTAGGTGTTAGAGCCGATCAAACATAGCGCGACATCAACTCCCTATACCGGGAGAGCGAAACCCCTCCTATCGCTCACTGTCTCCATATGATTCGGGACAACAAAGAGAAGACCCGAAGGACCGTATCATCAAGGTATAATCCCTAACATAGTAGATAAGATCTCTAGTTGGGGTTTACTAGTTGTGGTTTAGACAAGATCTTCGGTTAAGTACGTGTTGTATGCTAAGAAATTTTTGTTCATCGCTTCCGCCGCGCCACAAGAGTTGTGGGAGCATGCAGCACTCACCTACATGGTATCAGAGCCTACCTAAACCACAATTAGATGTTAGCCAAAAGTTAGAAACTCGATCGACAGTTTTTTCTCCCGAAAACTCGTTTTCTGCCCCTGCTGCTGTCTGTTTTTGAAAGTGTTCCAAAAAGGATTTGACATATCTTAAAAATCAAGGCAGGGTTTTATATGAACACTGTAGAAACCCGGAGTCCCAACTCGCCAAGACCGCCGCGGAAGCGCGGCCAAACCCTGGGTTTGGCCGCGGTTCCGCGGCCGAGTCAACGCGGAGTTGACTCGGTTTTCTACAGTAAGCTCATATTGGCAGATCAGGGTTTCTGGGATGTACAGTTTTGTATAAAGTTGTTTGTACAGGGACATGTCAAGTGTTGGCATGTTTGTTTTAAAAATTATCGATCGAAATTCTAAAGTGCTTGGCTAATCGGGTTTTCTTTTTGTTATATGTGTTTGAAACGTCCGCTAATTGCTATATGACAATTAGTGGGGGTTGCACATATGGATATCATGGGATGGTATGTGTATATGAATGTGTTGGATCGTTGTGATGAATGGCCGGGGGTGTGAGAAGAGTGTTTTTCCTTTTCTATCATTCCATGTAATTTGTAAAAAGCAATGTTATATTGTATAATTTCTTTTTACTGTTTTTGCTCCTAGGATAGACCCAAGATAGGGTGCACAAACTACTGGGTTCTCCAAGTGCCGAGTGGCCTACTCAATTGTTGAGGGAGGTTGCTACACTTCGGGAATTTGGCGGGTAGTTTGCCGCACCCGTAGGGGTCTAGGGGGTTTTTGGCTATTCATCACGACCGTGGAACCCGTTTTTCGTTAAGGGCTTAAATGAAACACGGAATTCCTAGTATATCCAATGCATTCATCTGTGATCTGAAATGGCTATATTTATATATGAGATATATATATTAAACGTTGCTTATGTTTTGCACCCGCACTAGTCCAGCCCCCGCTCTGCCGTTAGTTAAGTAACCTAACGGTGCATGACGGGGCCCAGTGGCAAATGCGGATGGCATAAGCGTACGTTCTATTTTGCGTTTCTTTTCTGTGATGTTTAGGAAACGTAAAAGATAGGAAACGTAAATGATGGGACCACATTAATATGATTAATGTTAAAAGAAAGAAACCTAAAGATGTTGTAGAATCAAACTTTTTGAAAAAGGGTAACTCTAGCTTTTGTTTTGCATAGTGGTATTGTTGAATATCCTGCACCTCATTCGATGAGGAAAGGGCCGAGATCCCTTCACCGGGAGTGACCCCTTTAGCGAAACTGGAAAATGTTACAAAGAACTCGATTTGGTTTTATAGTTGATCTATTGTTGCTTTGCACCGTGGTATTTACATATCCAGCACCTTATTCGATAAGGAAAGAGCCGAGATCCCTTCACCGGGAGTGACCTCTTTAGCAAAATCGGAAAGATACTACAAAACCATTCGATATTTAAAACTGGAGTTTAAACCACTCCTTCCTACTTGATTCTACAACGACATCAAGTTCAAAACGTTAAAGGTTTTCATAAAAACCATCCGTTGCCCTCCGTCATTTTAGGAAGCAGAGTACTTAGTATTCGTGCTACGTATGTCGACCATAGCCGAGGCGTAGTGTTCGGTAGCTAAGTGATGAATTCCTACAAAGCATATGATGCGATTAGTCAGGACATTCATGTGATTATGTTGATCATAGTCAAGGGTCATGTGGGTGGGTCTGGCTAATCACGAAATGACGGGTAGAACTTGACTAGTACTTATGATATGTTGATCATAGTCAAGGTCATAAGTGACTAAGGGTAGAAACCATATCGGGAATTTCAAAAGTTGAAATTTGCAATGAGATTGCATACCTATATGATAGTTGGATCCCGATCTCACTGCGAGTAAGAGTTACTCCTGGGAAAGTTTTATACAAGACAATTTGATGAAATTATAGGGTGTAATTATTCCCGGCTAATCTTACCTTTTAGGGTTTGAAGGAGAATTTGATAAAAACAGTGGGAGACATCTGGATTAGATAAATAACCAATCTAATCTTGCAAAGAGCATACGCCAAAAATGTTTTCTTCTCTCTCTCCAGAAAGTGACCATATCATGCCTTGATCAAGATAATAAATACGGATATATTGACTGAACCCGCTTGTTATATTGAGCTGGGGAACGTTGGTCCCGCTCCAACCTATAATTGTTATAAGACAGAGCAGGAAATAGAGAAATACCAGAATTCCTATGCCGCCCAAACGAAGAAAGTGCATATGATGCATCTCCTTCGGGTGTGTTCATTACAAAAACTGTTTCTAAGTATCTTTTACGTCCTGGGTATAATGATACCGGATCAGGATCCCATAAATGTAATCTGTTACATGGCCTACAGAAAGGTAAATGACTGAGAACGGGTGATAATTTTCAAGAGTTGGAAATGGTGCAATTGTTGCATGCCAAGAAGTTGGCAGTTATCACTCTGTATTAAGAATACATTGATTCTGAACAAATGCTATTAGATACCGAACCTGATATGCAAAATCATATCAATCTCTTTATTAGTAAAGAAATGATAAAATTTTGTATTGATGGATAATGTTTTGAACATTTCCTATATCAAGTGTTGATCGGTTCAGGCACGTTATCTAAAAGCATAGACGTTCTAAATCAAACTACAGTTCTCAATATACAGAACACACACAAGAGGAAGAGTTCAGAAATAAACGAATCCTTCTTAAGGCATTGTAGACTAGGTCAAGATCAATGCGACCCGGCTGGCTGAAGTTACATTTTAGATGTATATTTAAACCATTTTGAATTTACATCTTATGAAAACTTGCCAGTCATGTCACAAAGATTAAATGACCATAGCTCTGTTTATTGGAAACAGAGAAAGAGTTAGTGAACTCTTGGGATTGATACATGATGATGAAAGGCCCCCTGTCTACATATGCAATGACCGGTTCTTGGTGCTTCATTACTTTCTTTGATGATCTCTCAAGATTCAGAAAAATGTTCCTGTTGAAACACAAGTCCGAAGTTTTTGAGATATTCACAGAATATAATAGAAGTAGAGAACCAAAAACGGGTATAAGTATTATATCCTTTGATGAGATCAAGGAGGAGAATACTTGAGCATGGAAATCCTGGACTGTTCTAAAGGAGAATGAGATTCTCTCTCAGCATTACTCCTCCGTATACACCATAGCACGATGGTATATCGGGACGGAGCGAATGCACCCTATGTGATATGGTGTGCTCCATGATGAGTACTACTGAGTTTCCTATTTTCCTTTTGGGAGTTATGCACTTGCGAAGCTGCGTACCTATTGAATAGGGTTCAAATCAAATCAGGTGCCTACTAACTCCATATGTGATATGGTAAGGAAAGAGCCCATCTCTTAAAGATGTTAAGATTTGGGGTTGTCCGGCCTATGTCTAAAAACCTAAATCCGGACAAGCTCGAGGCAAAGTCAAAACTGTGGAAGTTTGTTGGATATCCCAAGCATTAGCAAGGGAATATCTTCTACCTAACAGAGGAACAAAAGTTGTTTTGTTTCTCAGCATGCCACCTTTGTGAAAGGGAATTTCTTGTGAAGAAATTAGTGGTCATAAGGTAGAACTGGAAGGTGTTCCAGCTATACAAACTACAACAGATGACCTGACCGAGGAACAAAAGTTGTTTTGTTTCTCAGCATGCCACCTTTGTGAAAGGGAATTTCTTGTGAAGAAATTAGTGGTCATGAGGTAGAACTGGAAGGAGTTCCAGCTACAGAAAATGATTTGGTAGAACCAAAGGATTCAATAGACACTAACGAACCTCAGCCTCTCCGCCGATCTAGTAGGGTTCCTCACCCACCTAAGAGATACTTCGGTTTCTCTATGACAGTGGGAGCGAGGATTTCATATTACCCCAGCGTTCCCCGAGACCAGAAGGTGTTCCGACGGGTTGCAGTCCTCGCAATGGGGACTGCATAGAAAGTAGCTGCTGAGGGATTTTTTGGTGCCATGGCGACCCTATGGGATGGGGTTGTTGCCTGACCAAAAGTGGTATGACCTAACTATTTTCAAGCAGGCCATCAGGAGTGGGACTCTGTAAGAATGGCTGGATGATTAGCGATCTGAGATGGAATCCTTATACACCAACAAAGTATGGACTTTGGTTGCTTTGTCTGAAGGGTTAAATCCTCATCAGGAGTAAGTATATCTTGAGAAGATTACTTGGTGTACATGGAAAAGTTGAGACTTTCAAAGCTATGCTTAAGTCCATCCAGATCCTACTTACCACTGCTACATACCTCGACTACGATATCTGGTGGTTGGGTGTCATGACAGCTTTTCTAAAAAGAAGTTTTAGAAGAGAGCGTCTATAAGTACACAGCCAGAGGGCTTCGTAGACAGTAGGAGCAGCGGAAAAGTGTGCAAGATGTTTTATGCGATAAAACAGGCATCGCGGAGTTGGAACATCTGTTTTGATGTGGTGGTCAAAGAGTTTGACTTCATCAAAATAATAGATGAACCTTGTATAAACATAAAAGGTAGTAGGGAGTATGGTGGTGATTCTCGTAGAGTACGTGGATGACATACTCTTGATAAGGAAGGAGTTTCCTATGCTACGCTCAGTCAATCTCCTCTTATTATAAAGATTCTCCATATAGGATCAAAGGTGATACCTCCTAAATCCAGGGTTTTGGATCTATGAGATAGATCTAAATGGATATTAGGATACTCACTAATTGTAGTGAGATAGTATCAATTGATCCTGGGGAGAATCACAGCGGAGTTGGAACATTTGTTTTGATGTGGTAGTCAAAGAGTTTGACTTCATCAAAATGGTTGAACCTCGTGGTATGGAGTATGGTGGTGATCCTCGTAGAGTACGTGGATGACATACTCTTGATAGGAAAGAGTTTCCTATGATACACTCGGTCAATTTCCGCTTATCACATAAGATTCTCCATATAAGATCAAAGTGATACCTCCTAAATCCAGGATTTTGGATCTATGAGATAGATCTAAATGGATGTTAGGATACTCACTAGCTGTAGTGAGATAGTATCAATTGATCCTAGGAAGAATCACTGGAAAGGTTCCAGGGTGATAAAGACGACTGAATGTCAGTCGCAGTTATTGTCTTTACCCTTAGTAGATGGACGGTATGTTGGAAGAGTTCCAAGCTAGATACCATGACATACTAGAAAGGCAAAATACGTCATTATTAAAGATGCTACCAAAGATAAAATCTGGATATATATAAAAGTAATAAGATGAACTTCGTTCCTACCATTGTGTGACAATGAGGTTGTGTCTTTAGCCAAGGAACTACCGTCCCATCAGAAATCCAGAGATATAATTCTTAGGCAGCATCACCTGATCATAGAGATGGTTGATCTCCAGGGAGATCGAGGTTAGGAGAGTAGATACAGAGAAAAAAACAGAGCGAATCCACTCACTAAGGCTTATTCCCAGTAGAGACTTTTATGGGATGGTTGAGTATGAGATACTTAAACCACAGCTGATTGATTGGTATGTGATACCACAACAGATGGCCCTAGTGCAAGTGGGAGATTGTTAGTTATATGTGTGCCCTAGAGGCCATTACTGTACATACGATGTATATTGTAGTGGATGCTTGGACATATATAGGGAGGACTTTCTTGCTCGACATGATAGTACGCTATCTGGTGGTACTTTATCTAAACATGTACTCCGATTGTCTTTTTTGTTACATGTTGATAAAGCCTTTAGGATTTGTACTCGACTACTGGGACTATGATGAGATCATACTAGTGGGGCCATAGTAGTCTATGAGTACATCCTATAACTGTTCCTAGTCGAGGGTGTGTCGAGACAGGGCATCGATACACCAGAGTAGACTAGCGTATACGCATCTTGACCCATATGATGGGCGATGGATGATCCCATATCCATCGGTGTTTGACATCAAGGATGGTGTACGGGTGCTCAGTGGAGACTGGGTACACTGAACGGACTCGCCGAGAACTCCTAGATGGTATATATACCTATTGTCAGATAGCAGTTCTCTGGTGACACTTGTACAGGTTAGTCTGTAGACCCGAGATCGTCATAGAGTCTTGTGTGGTTCCCACTGTGCTTTGATTTCCTCCCTACCACGGCTCTACTGAGTCGTGCAAACAGGTGGATTTTGGGTACAGTCCCGAATCATATGGAGACAGTGAGCGATAGGAGGGGTTTCGTCTCTCCCGGTATAGGAAGTTGATGTCGCGCTATGTTTGATTGGCTATAACACCTAAATCCTTGGCCAAGGTTCTCGAGATTTACTGATAAGTGTTATCAGTAGTTCCTCGACCGGTTATGAGCCATAAATCAACATGACTTATAAAGTTACTGGGGTCTGACATTTACCACCCCTAGACTGCATATGCGACGTATCAGACGAAGAGACCGGACTGTACGGTAAGTGTTGCTTACAGGCTCGTAAGGGTTGTGATGAGTTCGCTCGTCGGCCACCTTTTAGTCAATACCTGGTAGCCCGTTATGTATTGGCTTATACCTCTAACGTGCTAGTGGTTAAATCCACAACTAAGGTGTTGACGAGTCTTTAGAGTCCCCCACATTCAGTTACTCAAGTTTTCGGGCGAAAAGCTGTAGAGGCCGTATGGAGATATGGCAGGGTTCGATCAGATACGTGCGGTATTGCACGGATCAGAATCGGACGGGTTTTTACTAGCCGGCTTTGGCTTAAGTCGGATCCTAGTATTAGATAGTGTAGTTTTGTCTCTTTGCATTTGTATTTCGGCCGAAATACAAATGCGGGTGTGTATGCACAGTATCGGGGTTTTCCTGTAATTTGTTACGGGACCAGTTTTCTGGAGTTGCCGGTTTGCATTCCGTTCCGGCCGGTTTTCCTTTGTTCTTTCCCGGCCGGACTTTTTGATGGAGAGGGGTTAATTGCAAGTTTGCAATTAATTTTTTGGTGAGGGGTTTCTTGCATATTTCCCTTTTGAATATACATATCTTTTTCTATCCTCAAAAAGTTTGAGGCCGGCCAAATTATGAGTGTGCTGGTGCTTTCTTTTGTGTTGTCATGATAAATTAATTAATATTAATTTATTCCATGGTGGAGTTGGCTGTAGGATCTTGATGTGTGCAGGCATTATGATGAGTGGATTAATTAAGTGAGGAATGGGCCTCCCTTAATGTGCTGTTTGTAATATGAATGTGATTGGATTAATTAATAAAAGGTGGCTAAGCATTTTGTAAGTGTGCTGGAGATGCTTGGATTAATTAATAAAAGGTGGCTAGGCAAATTGAGTGTGCTGGAGTGCAACCTGATTGAGAAGATGGATTAATTAATGTAATAGGTTACATTGAGCACATTATAAGAGTGCAGGGGGCTGATTGTTTCCTAAGTGAGCCATTCCAGAGAGCAGAAATTGCTTTGGCCGAGCCCATTTTCTTGAGGTGCTCATTTGTTTCTCCTAGCAAATCATCCATGAATTTGTGCAAAAATTTCTTCAACATGGCAACCTCTTAGACCCCAAAGAGACAATTATACTACACAGTCTACAGCAAACCTTGGACGCGTCGGCTAGCCAACTTCGCGCCCGAGTTGCCTCGGCATTGAGGTGGGAGCCCGTAAAAGACGTAGGCGATGTGGTGCCCTTCCGGCGACGAGGAGGAGACCGGACATTCCGCGGGAGATCGGGGCAACAAATTGAAGACCCGAAGGACCGTATCATCAAAGTATAATCCCTAACATAGTAGATAAGATCTCTAGTTGGGGTTTACTAGTTGTGGTTTAGACAAGATCTTCGGTTAAGTGCGTGTTGTATGCTAAGAAATTTTTGTTCACCGCTTCCGCCCGGCCACTGTTGAAGATTGGAGTGAAGTTTTTAATTAATATAGTGGCTACTTTGTGCAAAGAAGTGTGCTGGAGATGCTTGGATTAATTAATATATATATGTGAATGCATTTATGCTGGAATGCAACATGAAGGAGAATTTTTTGTGTGTATGAATTGATTAATGCAAAAGGTTACATTGAGTTCTTTATAAGGGTGCAGGGACTGATTGTTTCCAGAGAGAGAAGTAGCCTGCTTCATTCTTTTGCAAATAGCACAAAATGTTTTGTGCAGGGGACAGAGTGGTTTTGGCCGAGCCATTCCAGAGAGCATTTATTTGAGAGTTCTGGCCGAGCTCATAAAAGAGCATGCTCCATACTTCCAACAGTTTTCCATGGCTTCTTCTTTTGCACCAATTCCTCCATCATGGCAACTATCCTAAACCCCAAAGAGACAATTATACTACACAGTCTACAGCAAACCTTGGACGCGTCGGCTAGCCAACTTCGCGCCCGAGTTGCCTCGGCATTGAGGTGGGAGCCCGTAAAAGACGTAGGCGATGTGGTGCCCTTCCGGCGACGAAAGGAGCCGAGGAGTCCACAAAAGAGGAGAAAGGAGCAAAGGAGTTGCATCAAAGAGAAGATCCGAAGGACCGTATCATCAAGGTAAAATCCCTAACATAGTAGATAAGATCACTAGTTGGGGTTTACTAGTTGTGGTTTAGACAAGATCTTCGGTTAAGTGCGTGTTGTATGCTAAGAAATTTTTTGTTCATCGCTTCCGCCGCGCCACAAGAGTTGTGGTAGGTGAGTGCTGCATGCTCCCACAACTCTTGTGGCGCGGCGGAAGCGATGAACAAAAAATTTCTTAGCATACAACACGCACTTAACCGAAGATCTTGTCTAAACCCCAACTAGTAAACCCCAACTAGAGATCTTATCTACTATGTTAGGGATTATACCTTGATGATACGGTCCTTCGGGTCTTCTCTTTGTTGTCCCGATCTCCCGCGGAATGTCCGGTCTCCTCCTCGTCGCCTGAAGGGCACCACATCGCCTACGTCTTTTACGGGCTCCCACCTCAATGCCGAGGCAACTCGGGCGCGAAGTTGGCTAGCCGACGCGTCCAAGGTTTGCTGTAGACTGTGTAGTATAATTGTCTCTATGGGGTTTAGGATAGTTGCCATGATGGAGGAATTGGTGCAAAAGATTTTCATTGGTGGATGCCAAGAGAAAATGAGCATGCCCTCAAGAATGAGCTCGGGCAGAAGGAACCATCAGCCCCTGCACAAAACAATTTTGTGCTCTCTGAAGAATGGCTCTCACCAAAAACTACTGTCCCCTGCACACTCTTATAATAGCTCAATGCCACCACTAATAAATTAATCCCTCTTCTCAATCAGGTTGCACTCCAGCACACTCAATTTGCCTAGCCACCTTTTATTAATTAATCCAAGCATCTCCAGCACACTTACAAAATGCTTAGCCACCTTTTATTAATTAATCCAATCACATTCATGTTACAAACAGCACATTAAAGGAGGCCCATTCCTCACTTAATTAATCCACTCATCATAATGCCTGCACACATCAAGATCCTACAGCTAACTCCACCATAGAATAAATTAATATTAATTAATTTATCATGACAACACAAAAGAAAGCACCAGCACACTCATAATTTGGCCGGCCTCAAACTTTTTGAGGATAGAAAAAGATATGTATATTCAAAAGGGAAATATGCAAGAAACCCCTCACCAAAAAATTAATTGCAAACTTGCAATTAACCCCTCTCCATCAAAAAGTACGGCCGGGAAAGAACAAAGGAAACGTAAAATAGAACGTACGCTTATGCCATCCGCATTTGCCACTGGGCCCCGTCATGCACCGTTAGGTTACTTAACTAACGGCAGAGCGGGGGCTGGACTAGTGCGGGTGCAAAACATAAGCAACGTTTAATATATATATATCTCATATATAAATATCTCATATATAAATATTAAACGTTGCTTATGTTTTGCACCCGCACTAGTCCAGCCCCCGCTCTGCCGTTAGTTAAGTAACCTAACGGTGCATAACGGGGCCCAGTGGCAGTGCTAGTGGTTAAATCCAAAACTAAGGTGTTGACGAGTCTTTAGAGTCCCCCACATTCAGTTACTCAAGTTTTCGGGCGAAAAGCTGTAGAGGCCGTATGGAGATATGGCAGGGTTCGATCAGATACGTACGGTATTGCACGGATCAGGATCGGACGGGTTTTTACTAGCCGGCTTTGGCTTAAACCGGATCCTAGTATTAGATAGTGTAGTTTTGTCTCTTTGCATTTGTATTTCGGCCGAAATACAAATGCGGGTGTGTATGCACAGTATCGGGGTTTTCCTGTAATTTGTTACGGGACCAGTTTTCTGGAGTTGCCAGTTTGCATTCCGTTCCGGCCGGTTTTCCTTTGTTCTTTCCCGGCCGGACTTTTTGATGGAGAGGGGTTAATTGCAAGTTTGCAATTAATTTTTTGGTGAGGGATTTCTTGCATATTTCCCTTTTGAATATACATATCTTTTTCTATCCTCAAAAAGTTTGAGGCCGGCCAAATTATGAGTGTGCTGGTGCTTTCTTTTGTGTTGTCATGATAAATTAATTAATATTAATTTATTCCATGGTGGAGTTAGCTGTAGGATCTTGATGTGTACAGGCATTATGATGAGTGGATTAATTAAGAGAGGAATGGGCCTTCCTTAATGTGCTGTTTGTAACATGAATGTGATTGGATTAATTAATAAAAGGTGGCTAAGCATTTTGTAAGTGTGCTGGAGATGCTTGGATTAATTAATAAAAGGTGGCTAGGCAAATTGAGTGTGCTGGAGTGCAACCTGATTGAGAAGAGGGATTAATTAATGTAATAGGTTACATTGAGCACATTATAAGAATGCAGGGGGCTGATTGTTTTCTAAGTGAGCCATTCCAGAGAGCAGAAATTGCTTTGGCCGAGCCCATTTTCTTGAGGTGCCCATTTGTTTCTCCTAGCAAATCATCCATGAATTTTTGTGCAAATATTCCTCCAATATGGCAACCTCTTAGACCCCAAAGAGACAATTATACTACACAGTCTATAGCAAACCTTGGACGTGTCGGCTAGCCAACTTCGCGCCCGAGTTGCCTCGGCATTGAGGTGAGAGCCCGTAAAAGACGTAGGCGATGTGGTGCCCTTCCGGCGACGAGGAGGAGACCGGACATTCCGCGGGAGATCGGGACAACAAAGAGAAGACCCGAAGGACCGTATCATCAAGGTATAATCCCTAACATAGTAGATAAGATCTCTAGTTGGGGTTTACTAGTTGTGGTTTAGACAAGATCTTCGGTTAAGTGCGTGTTGTATGCTAAGAAATTTTTGTTCACCGCTTCCGCCGCGCCACAAGAGTTGTGAGAGCATGCAGCACTCACCTACATGGTATCAGAGCCTACCTAAACCACAATTAGATGTTAGCCAAAAGTTAGAAACTCGATCGACAGTTTTTTCTCCCGAAAACTCGTTTTCTGCCCCTGCTGCTGTCAGTTTTTGAAAGTGTTCCAAAAAGGATTTGACATATCTTAAAAATCAAGGCAGGGTTTTATATGAACACTGTAGAAACCCGGAGTCCCAACTCGCCAAGACCGCCGCGGAAGCGCGGCCAAACCCTGGGTTTGGCCGCGGTTCCGCGGCCGAGTCAACGCGTAGTTGACTCGGTTTTCTACAGTAAGCTCATATTGGCAGATCAGGGTTTCTGGGATGTACAGTTTTGTATAAAGTTGTTTGTACAGGGACATGTCAAGTGTTGGCATGGTTGTTTTAAAAATTATCGATCGAAATTCTAAAGTGCTTGGCTAATCGGGTTTTCTTTTTGTTATATGTGTTTGAAACGTCCGCTAATTGCTATATGACAATTAGTGGGGTTGCACATATGGATATCATGGGATGGTATGTGTATATGAATGTGTTGGATCGTTGTGATGAATGGCCGGGGGGTGTGAGAAGAGTGTTTTTCCTTTTCTATCATTCCATGTAATTTGTAAAAAGCAATGTTATATTGTATAATTTCTTTTTACTGTTTTTGCTCCTAGGATAGACCCAAGGTGGGGTGCACAAACTACTGGGTTCTCCAAGTGCCGAGTGGCCTACTCAATTGTTGAGGGAGGTTGCTACACTTCGGGAATTTGGCGGGTAGTTTGCCGCACCCGTAGGGGTCTAGGAAGGGTTTTGGCTATTCATCACGACCGTGGAACCCGTTTTTCATTAAGGGCTTAAATGAAACACGGAATTCCTAGTATATCCAATGCATTCATCTGTGATCTGAAATGGCTATATTTATATATGAGATATATATATTAAACGTTGCTTATGTTTTGCACCCGCACTAGTCCAGCCCCCGCTCTGCCGTTAGTTAAGTAACCTAACGGTGCATGACGGGGCCCAGTGGCAAATGCGGATGGCATAAGCGTACGTTCTATTTTGCATTTCTTTTCTGTGATGTTTAGGAAACGTAAAAGATAGGAAACGTAAATGATGGGACCACATTAATATGATTAATGTTAAAAGAAAGAAACCTAAAGATGTTGTAGAATCAAACTTTTTGAAAAAGGGTAACTCTAGCTTTTGTTTTGCATAGTGGTATTGTTGAATATCCTGCACCTCATTCGATGAGGAAAAGGCCGAGATCCCTTCACCGGGAGTGACCCCTTTAGCGAAACTGGAAAATGTTACAAAGAACTCGATTTGGTTTTATAGTTGATCTATTGTTGCTTTGCACCGTGGTATTTACATATCCAGCACCTTATTCGATAAGGAAAGAGCCGAGATCCCTTCACCGGGAGTGACCTCTTTAGCAAAATTGGAAAGATACTATAAAACCATTCGATATTTAAAACTGGAGTTTAAACCACTCCTTCCCACTTGATTCTACAACGACATCAAGTTCAAAACGTTAAAGGTTTTCATAAAAAAACCATCCGTTGCCCTCAGTCATTTTAGGAAGCAGAGTACTTAGTATTCGTGCTACGTATGTCGACCATAGCCGAGGCGTAGTGTTCGGTAGCTAAGTGATGAATTCCTACAAAGCATATGATGCGATTAGTCAGGACATTCATGTGATTATGTTGATCATAGTCAAGGGTCATGTGGGTGGGTCTGGCCAATCACGAAATGACGGGCAGAACTTGACTAGTACTTATGATATGTTGATCATAGTCAAGGTCATAAGTGACTAGGGGTAGAAACCATATCGGGAATTTCAAGAGTTGAAATTTGCAATGAGATTGCATACCTTCTATATGATAGTTGGATTCCGATCTCACTGCGAGTAAGAGTTACTCCTGGGAAAGTTTTACACAAGACAATTTGATGAAATTATAGGGTGTAATTATTCCCGGCTAATCTTACCTTTTAGGGTTTGAAGGAGGATTTGATAAAAACAGTGGGAGACATCTGGATTAGATAAATAACCAATCTAATCTTGCAAAGAGCATACGCCAAAAATGTTTTCTTCTCTCTCTCCAGAAAGTGACCATATCATGCCTTAATCAAGATAATAAATACGGATATATTGACTGAACCCGCTTGTTATATTGAGCTGGGGAACGTTGGTCCCGCTCCAACCTATAATTGTTATAAGACAGAGCAGGAAATAGGGAAATACCAGAATTCCTATGCCGCCCAAACGAAGAAAGTGCATATGATGCATCTCCTTCGGGTGTGTTCATTACAAAAACTGTTTCTAAGTATCTTTTACGTCCTGGGTATAATGATACCGGATCAGGATCCCATAAATGTAATCTGTTACATGGGCTACAGAAAGGTAAATGACTGAGAACGGGTGATAAGTTTCAAGAGTTGGAAATGGTGCAATTGTTGCAAGCCAAGAAGTTGGCAGTTATCACTCTGTATTAAGAATACATTGATTCTGAACAAATGCTATTAGATACCGAACCTGATATGCAAAATCATATCAATCTCTTTATTAGTAAAGAAATGATAAAATTTTGTATTGATGGATAATGTTTTGAACATTTCCTATATCAAGTGTTGATCGGTTCAGGCACGTTATCTAAAAGCATAGACGTTCTAAATCAAACTACAGTTCTCAGTGTACAGAACACACACAAGAGGAAGAGTTCAGAAATGGACGGATCCTTCTTGAGGCATTGTAGACTAGGTCAGATCAATGCGACCCGGCTGACTGAAGTTACATCTAGATGCATATTTAAATTAGTTTAAATTTACATCTTGTGAAACTTGTCAGTCATGTCACATAGATAAGATGACCATAGCTCTGTTTATTGGAAACAGAGAGAGTTAGTGAACTCTTGGGGTTGATACATGATGATGTATGAAAGGCCCCCTGTCTACATATGCCATGACCGGTTCTTTATACTTCATTATTTTCTCTGATAATCTCTCAAGATTCAGACATATGTTCCTGTTGAAACATAGGTCCAAAGCTTTTGAGATATTCACAGAATATAAATTGGAAGTAGAGAACCAAAAACGGGTATAAGTATTATGTCTTTTGATGAGATCAAGGAGGAGAATACTTGTGCATGGAAATCCTGGACTATTCAAAAAGAGAATGAGATTCTCTCTCAGCATTACTCCTCCGTATACACCATAGCACGATGGAATATCGGGGCGGAGCGAATGCACCCTATGTGATATGGTGTGCTCCATGATGAGTACTACTGAGTTTCCTATTTTCCTTTTGGGAGATATGCACTTGCGAAGCTGCGTACCTATTGAATAGGGTTCAAATCAAATCAGGTGCCTACTACTCCATATGTGATATGGTATGGGAAGAGCCCATATCTTAAAGATGTTAAGATTTGGGGTTGTCTGGCCTATGTCTAAAAACCTAAATCCGGACAAGCTCGAGGCAAAGTCAAAACTGTGGAAGTTTGTTGGATATCCCAAGCATTAGCAAGGGAATATCTTCTACCTAACAGAGGAACAAAAGTTGTTTCTCAGCATACCACCTTTGTGAAAGGGAATTTCTTGTGAAGAAATTAGTGGTCATAAGGTAGAACTGGAAGGCGTTCCAGCTATACAAACTACAACAGATGACCTAACAGAGGAACAAAAGTTGTTTTGTTTCTCAGCATGCCACCTTTGTGAAAGGGAATTTCTTGTGAAGAAATTAGTGGTCATGAGGTAGAACTGGAAGGAGTTCCAGCTACAGCAAATGATTTGGTAGAACCAAAGGATTCAATAGACATTAACGAACCTCACCCTCTCCGCCGATCTAGTAGGGTTCCTCACCCACCTAAGAGATACTTCGGTTTCTCTATGACAGTGGGAGCGAGGATTTCATATTACCCCAGCGTTTCCCGAGACCGGAAGGTGTTTCCGACGGGTTGTAGTCCTCGCAATGGGGACTGCATAGAAAGTAGCTGCTGAGGGAGTTTTTGGTGCCATGGCGACCCTATGGGATGGGGTTGTTGCCTGACCAAAAGTGGTATGACCTAACTAGTTTCAAGCAGGCCATCAGGAGTGGGACTCTGTAAGAATGGCTGGATGATTAGCGATCTGAGATGGAATCCTTATACACCAACAAAGTATGGACTTTGGTTGCTTTATCTGAAGGGTTAAATCCCCATCAGAAGCAAGTATATCTTGAGAAGATTACTTGGTGTACATGGAAAAGTTGAGACTTTCAAAGCTATGCTTAAGTCCATCCAGATCCTACTTGCCACTGCTACATACCTTGACTGCGATATCTGGTGGTTGGGTGTCATGACTGCTTTTCTAAAAGAAGTTTTAGAAGAGAGCGTCTATAAGTACACAGCCAGAGGGCTTCGTAGACAGTGGGAGCAGCGGAAAAGTGTGCAAGATGTTTTATGTGATAAAACAGGCATCGCGGAGTTGGAACATCTGTTTTTGATGTGGTAGTCAAAGAGTTTGACTTCATCAAAATAAATAGATGAACCTTGTATATACATAAAAGGTAGTAGGGAGTATGGTGGTGATCCTCGTAGAGTACGTGGATGACATACTCTTGATAGGGAAGGAGTTTCCTATGCTACGCTCAGTCAATCTCCTCTTATTATAAATGATTCTCCATATAGGATCAAAGGTGATACCTCCTAAATCCTAGGTTTTGAATCTATGAGATAGATCTAAATGTTGTAGTGAGATAGTATTAATTAATCCTGGGGAAAATCACTGCGGAGTTGGAACATTTGTTTTGATGTGGTAGTCAAAGAGTTTGACTTCATCAAAATGGTTGAACCTCGTGGTATGGAGTATGGTGGTGATCCTCGTAGAGTACGTGGATGACATACTCTTGATAGGAAAGAGTTTCCTATGATACACTCGGTCAATTTCCGCTTATCACATAAGATTCTCCATATAAGATCAAAGTGATACCTCCTAAATCCTGAGTTTTTGATCTATGAGATAGATCTAAATGGATGTTAGGATACTCACTAGTTGTAGTGAGATAGTATCAATCGATCTTGGGGAGAATCACTGGAAAGGTTCCAGGGTGATATAGACGACTGAATGTCAGTCGCAGGTATTGTCTTTACCCTTAGTAGAGGGACGGTATGTTGGAAGAGTTCCAAGCTAGATACCGTGACATACTAAAAAGGCAAGATACGTCATTATTAAAGATGCTACCAAAGATAAAGTCTGGATATATATATAAAAGTTCATAAGATGAACTTCGTTCCTACAATTGTGTGACAATGGAGTTGTGGCTTTAGCCAAGGAACTACCGTCCCATCAGAAATCCAGATATAATTCTTAGGGTGCATCGCCTGATCATAGAGATGGTTGATCTCCAGGATTAGGAGAGTAGATACAGAGGAAAACAGAGCGGATCCACTCACTAAGGCTTTATTCCCAGTAGAGACTTTTATGGGATGGTTGAGTATGAGATACTTAAACCACAGCTGATTGATTGGTATGTGATACCACAACAGATGGCCCTAGTGCAAGTGGGAGATTGTTAGTTATATGTGTGCCCTAGAGGCCATTACTGTACATACGATGTATATTGTAGTGGATGCTTGGACATATATAGGGAGGACTTTCTTGCTCGACATGATAGTACGCTATCTGGTTGTACTTTATCTAAACATGTACTCCGATTGTCTCTTTTGTTATATGTTGATAAAGCCCTTAGGATTTGTACTCGACTACTGGGACTATGATGAGATCATACTAGTGGGGCCATAGTAGTCTATGAGTACATCCTATAACTGTTCCTAGTCGAGGGTGTGTCGAGACAGGGCATCGATACACCAGAGTAGACTAGCGTATACGCATCTTGACCCATATGATGGGCGATGGATGATCCCATATCCATCGGTGTTTGACATCAAGGATGGTGTGCGGGTGCTCAATGGAGACTGGGTACACTGAACGGACTCGCCGAGAACTCCTAGATGGTAAATATACCTATTGTCAGATAGCAGTTCTCTGGTGACACTTATACAGGTTAGTCTGTAGACCCGAGATCGTCATAGAGTCTTGTGTGGTTCCCACTGTGCTTTGATTTCCTCCCTACCACGGCTCTACTGAGTCGTGCAAACAGGTGGATTTTGGGTACAGTCCCGAATCATATGGAGACAGTGAGCGATAGGAGGGGTTTCGTCTCTCCCGGTATAGGGAGTTGATGTCGCGCTATGTTTGATCGGCTATAACACCTAAATCCTTGGCCAAGGTTCTTGAGGTTTACTGATAAGTGTTATCAGTAGTTCCTCGACCGGTTATGAGCCATAAATCAATATGACTTATAAAGTTACTGGGGTCTGACATTTACCACCCCTAGACTGCATATGCGACGTATCAGACGAAGAGACCGGACTGTACGGTAAGTGTTGCTTACAGGCTCGTAAGGGTTGTGATGAGTTCGCTCGTCGGCCACCTTTTAGTCAATACCTGGTAGCCCGTTATGTATTGGCTTATACCTCTAACGTGCTAGTGGTTAAATCCACAACTAAGGTGTTGACGAGTCTTTAGAGTCCCCCACATTCAGTTACTCAAGTTTTCGGGCGAAAAGCTGTAGAGGCCGTATGGAGATATGGCAGGGTTCGATCAGATACGTGCGGTATTGCACGGATCAGGATCGGACGGGTTTTTACTAGCCGGCTTTGGCTTAAGCCGGATCCTAGTATTAGATAGTGTAGTTTTGTCTCTTTGCATTTGTATTTCGGCCGAAATACAAATGCGGGTGTGTATGCACAGTATCGGGGTTTTCCTGTAATTTGTTACGGGACCAGTTTTCTGGAGTTGCCAGTTTGCATTCCGTTCCGGCCGGTTTTCCTTTGTTCTTTCCCGGCCGGACTTTTTGATGGAGAGGGGTTAATTGCAAGTTTGCAATTAATTTTTTGGTGAGGGGTTTCTTGCATATTTCCCTTTTGAATATACATATCTTTTTCTATTCTCAAAAAGTTTGAGGCCGGCCAAATTATGTGTGTTGGTGCTTTCTTTTGTGTTGTCATGATAAATTAATTAATATTAATTTATTCCATGGTGGAGTTAGCTGTAGGATCTTGATGTGTGCAGGCATTATGATGAGTGGATTAATTAAGTGAGGAATGGGCCTCCCTTAATGTGTTGTTTGTAACATGAATGTGATTGGATTAATTAATAAAAGGTGGCTAAGCATTTTGTAAGTGTGCTGGAGATGCTTGGATTAATTAATAAAAGGTGGCTAGGCAAATTGAGTGTGCTGGAGTGCAACCTGATTGAGAAGAGGGATTAATTAATGTAATAGGTTACATTGAGCACATTATAAGAGTGCAGGGGGCTGATTGTTTCCTAAGTGAGCCATTCCAGAGAGCAGAAATTGCTTTGGCCGAGCCCATTTTCTTGAGGTGCTCATTTGTTTCTCCTAGCAAATCATCCATGAATTTTTGTGCAAATATTCCTCCAACATGGCAACCTCTTAGACCCCAAAGAGACAATTATACTACACAGTCTACAGCAAACCTTGGACGCGTCGGCTAGCCAACTTCGCGCCCGAGTTGCCTCGGCATTGAGGTGGGAGCCCGTAAAAGACGTAGGCGATGTGGTGCCCTTCAGGCGACGAGGAGGAGACCAGACATTCCGCGGGAGATCGGGACAACAAAGAGAAGACCCGAAGGACCGTATCATCAAGGTATAATCCCTAACATAGTAGATAAGATCTCTAGTTGGGGTTTACTAGTTGTGGTTTAGACAAGATCTTCGGTTAAGTGCGTATTGTATGCTAAGAAATTTTTGTTCACCGCTTCCGCCGCGCCACAAGAGTTGTGGGAGCATGCAGCAAGCAGCTCCATCAAGTCGTGGTTATAGAACAAAAAAAGTGCTAATAGATCATATAACAGGTATCATCATCAAAATTCCAAGTCTTTAAAATGAAATGTGATATATATGATTCATAATAACTGTGAAAGCCAAACAAACATCTTGTGTATGTATATTGCTGGGTATAAGACTCGTCAAGCATGAAGAATTGAATAGCATACCTGATAAAGATGCTGAGGAGGTGGCTGACTTGGCAGGGGTGGTTGTCCTTGAGGAAATGAAGGTGCAAGATTGCTACCTGACTGAACAAATGCAAGAGATAATTATGCCTATCATTTCACATATATATTATAGCGTTAACTAACACCAAATATAAGAAATATAACAGATTTTCTTATGCGCAACTTACATGAAATACGGGTTGTGATAAATGCTGGTGCTGCTGGTGTTGATGTGCATTTGGTTGGAATCCAAAATTATGAGGCGTCTGTTGTGGATGAAGCTGCTGATGAGGATACACCTGCATAGGTGGCCTTGGCTGCTGAGGCAAAGGAGGTTGTGTTGGCTGATTAAATAGCCCAGGTATCTGTTGAGATGGCTGTGCCGGGCTCGAAACGTTCGGCATATGAGGTTGAGGCATTGAATAACAAGGGGGGGGAGGATGTGCAGGTAAAGGCAAATTATGGATCTGTGATGATTGCGGAGTTGACATTGAAGGAATTTGAGCATTAGCAGGTCCCCTAACTGGGGGAAGTGATGGCGCTGTCTCTGATTGAAAGTTTAATGGAGGAATTGATGGTTGAGGTGGAATTTGCTGTCGAGCTGAAACAAATGGTTGAGATGAACTAGTTTGGCCCTGATGGGTTTGTTGAATTAGCAAAGATTGGGATGGTTGAACATTGGACTGTTGCGTAACCTGAGTTGACTGTGGTTGTGACAAGACCTGCTGAATATTTGCTGGCTGAGAAAGAATAATATATCGAATTAGATTTCTCATGAAGATTATAAGCCAATGCATATCATTGTGGACAACTAATTAGATGGTTACCTTAGTAGGCTGCACCATTCCCAGGATGATTTGTGCCTGAAACGCAACAAAAGAGCACACGTTTCAAAATCAAATATCACAAAATACTGATAGGTTCTAATCTACTGAGTGAAAGGAAAACGGCACTAACGAATCAGTCATATGTGCTGTAACTTAGTGGGTGGGGGGGGGATGCAAGGACATTACATACTTCTACTACTGCCAAACTGCTAAGGTACATATTCATAAGCAGAGAAGTTTCAGTTGTAAGAAATGAAATTCTGAATGAGAGTGAAAAGCAGTTGCTATCTAATAATCTAACTTGACAATCAACATTTATATTTTTTTAGCCAGATTCAATAGTTTCATAATTAAAACAAGTTTCCCGTTGAATAATATGAGAAGAAACAATCACAACACTTGATGAATTGCGGCAGAAAAAAAGAATTTCATATTCTCGTGATTTATCTGGAATGCATGTCTTGCAAGATTCCCAATAGATATCATCGATCCACAATGTCAAATCCGATGTCACCAATGATACAGGAGCCATTGTATTTTCATACCTTGTGCAGGTGATGTGTATTAGAGAAAAATCAGTAAAAACATCAGATATTATAGCATTACTGTTAATCACTAACACAAGAGGATACAGATTTGCTAGCATAATTTTCTTCTGAGTCATAATGTGCACCAAAGTAAAATGGAAAGCCACTTCATGCATAAGAAGACTGCCTGACTGGGATGTAGCATCTAGACGTTCCTATTGACTTTACCATGGATCTTTCAAACAAACAACTTGAGCCTTCGATAATATAATTGAGTAGAGCTTCTTTTCATCAGTGTTCCTTAGCAAATAGCAGCAGCAACAAAAATGTGGTATTTTGCTTCATTATGTTCTATTCCAATTTCGAAAGAATCCAACTCAGGTAAATGAGGTTGACCGGAAACTCTATCAAGCACATAGTTTTAAGAAGCGGTTTAGGCAAAAGCGGTCTTAAGACTCTTCTGCTTAGAGCGTTTAAAGCGCCACCCAAATTTTAAGTTGATCAGCCTGCTGAGGTATATATTTGGAGCACTTTTTAGGCGTTTTATACATTATTATTTATTAATTTTGCTGGTTGTTATTGTTATATAAATCATTTCTTGCATTTGTTCACATATATTCACTACATTCCTAATAATTTTTTTATATTATTTATATTTATATCAGAATATTAGTAAATAACTTATGCCTTTCTTTGCTATTGTTCAAATATATACATATACTTAATTAGAAAAGGCAATCCCCCTAGCAGGCATGTAGGTTTCCAGGCGCTAGGCGATACCCTACCACCAGCATTGATTGGCATTTTTTCAATGATCAGATGTCACAGGTAAGGCCCTATAATAAGAAACTTCGATACCAAGCATTCAGTTAAAAATGAGGATATATAATATACCTGACAGTGAGAAGTTTAAGGAAAAAGACATCATCCAAGATTTAATGGATTACTGAATAAAGAACCTTTAACGATATCACACCGTCCAGTCCTCCCAAAGTAAAGGTTTAATGTGGTCTTCGCTTAATCATCAGGGAAACTATTGGTAATGAAGTAACGAGGTTTAATAAGGGTACTAAATTTCAGAAATTGTAAAACCATTTTTTTTCAGAAGTCATTATTATGCTTGCAAACTGCGGTAAGGAAGAAAGCTGGTTACATAGGATATAACAGCACCACAATGCATATCATATTTCAGGTATGGCTTATTTAACTATGCTTTTAAATGGTTTTAGACATATAGTTTTTTTCATATTTGAACTTATGCATTTCTATCAAGTATTGACAGCTTGAGGGGGTTTTGTACCATGCATATGCATACGGTGTCTTTTAAAATTTTGTATCCTATAGCTGCATATGCAAAATCTGAAAATTTGTCATTTCAGAGTCTATGATTTGATTTTCCAATTTTCTCCCATGTCCAGAATTATTACCTTTATTTTTTTTTGTAATTTTAAGTAATGCATAGATGGAACACAGGTGACCAGACACCAAATTACTGGATTTTTCTTCAGCAAAAGAAATAAAAATAATCAGGGTTCTTGAATCCGCAAATGCAGGTCAATCCCTTAACCTTGATTTTATTAAAGGAAAAGGAAAGACCTTGTCATTTCCAAAGTAAAAGGAAAGACCTTGTCATGTGTTCTGATATGTGGCCCCAAGTAGATTTTTCACATGATCCAAATTTTACAGCATTTTGGAGCTCTTTCTCTTTTAGCTTATTTTCGTTAACTCCCAAAAGGTTTCACGGTTTGGCTGAAAACTACCAAAAGGTTTATAAATTACTAGAAAACTACCATAACTGCCGGTAGCACGTCGCCATTACAGTGCCACATTATCGCCATGTTAGCATAATCAGTTAAGTTGCCGCATCATAAAAAATGCAACCCCGAAATCCCCTCTTCGTCATCTTACTAACCCTAACCCTAGCCACCACTGGTGTCACCGCCTTGCTGCCATCGCTGCCTTGCTGACACCCTAGCATCTTCATCATCTTTTTCTACATAGCCCTAACCCAGGTGTCTCGCCTTCGCCTCAACCCTAGCCTGAGCCTCAACCCAGGCTCTCCTTCCTCTTCATCATCTTCGGCCTAGCACTAACCCTATCCTCGCCTCCGTCACCCTTGCCTTGACTTAGCCACGTCTTCTCTTTGCCCTTGCTCGAAACCTAGACCAGACTCGCCTCCGCCACGCCCTAGCCTCGCCGCCGCCGACATCCTCCATCATATTCATCATCATGTCCTCACTCATAACCTTGGCAGCCCTCCTGTTTCATCTCCGCCGTCAACCTCCTCCACCTGCCCTCGACCTCCTCCACTCGCTGTTGTCGATCTTCTCCGCCCACGACCATTAACTATTTAGTTAATAATTAATAATTATCTAAAATTGTTAATCATATAATTAATAAATATTTAATATAATTAATTATGTTTATTAAAAGAGGGAACTGGTCATTTAACATACTTAGTTAACACCGTTAAGCGTTGAGATCGTTAGGCACCTTTTGGTAATTTTTTTTCTTCCCAAAAACAGTGAAACCTTTTAAAAGATTTATTGTAATAAGCCTTTTTTTAATGAAAGTCGATTAGTTTGCTCTTTCATTAGAACGAGAAACAAATAGTGAATGAGGTTAATAAATGAGAAACACCAGATTCCCAATTCCTTTGTTATGTCCATATCTATTCTCTCTAAGCCTTCTAAAGATAGCAATCATTTATCAGTCTTGATCAGCAACACAAAGATGGAAAACTATTATATACATATAATAACTCTTATAGAGAGAGACATCATCAAATTATCCTGTAACAAAAGCAGTTAATTTTAAGGATTGTGATCTGAAGCTACGAATTTAAGTACAACTTCTCTTCACCCTGATGATTGACAACCAATTGCAACTTATGCAACTGGGGTATCAATAAGGGTATCCAAGGGTATAAATATAATAAATCCAGGATTAGCAACCAATGATTTGTTGTCAAGTTTGACGATGAAAGTCTCCAAACCAAGCGAGTCAAGTTTTCGATTGCAGCGACTTACGCGCGTGCGTGGGCACAAAATCAAGATAATTATCTTAAGAGATATATATGCTCAACTCTTTGCATCATACAAAGATATCATATTTAAGACTTGACTGCTTATAGGCAGTTATAAAGAAGGATCCTGATTATTGAGTCAATTCACAGTCCACAAACAAGGTTACCTTAAATAAAGGCAGCACTGCTCATTTTTTATATCGATTTAAAGGTATTTATCTGAGTAAACACACTCATAACATAGAGAAATTAATTAAGAACTACAAGCCACCAACTACATACTCAAAAAGAAATACTAATATAAAGAAGTAATGTAATAAATATCATTTTATCTTAAGGCATTCCAAAATTGTTATATACAGATTTCAAGTGACCGATACAAGCAGGATCACAGTGTTATTTAAGAAAGACATGTATTGCAACCAAAAGAACCCATTGTTTCTTTTAATATGTACATCTCACGAAAGTATCAGCACCAAAAACTAAATCCTAACTTCAATAGAACAACTGCGAACAAGCTTTCACCTGAAAAAGAGCTCTTGTCAACATAGGGTTGTCTATCAAAATCTGCTTTGCTTGCTGTTGGTTCTGCTCGATCAAAAGCTGCAAGGAGAAACAATCATGCCTCTACTAAATTACAAACATAAAAAATACCTAAACAATTTGTTTCAAATTGTTACCTTCATTTGTGACATCATCTCATAAAGCTGGCTTTTTGACATGCCTGCAATTGCATTGAAGCCCTCACCCGTCAACTGTGGTTGGGTGGACATCGCATACACAGAGACAATATTTTTCCTTCTTGTTAATTCAGCGAACTAGAAATACAACAGTAATGGGAATAGATCAGATAGGTTTATATGTGTTCAATTTCATTAGAAAAAAACAAAATCAAAAAAAAATTTCTAAAGGGCACCACAAAGAGTGAACTAATAAAGTTATAATATAAACAAAGAAATTGATAAATAAATATTAAATCAGCATCCAAAGTATGAAATTATAAATAAAAAGGAAAATTTTGAGATTAATCTGAATCAGATGGGTTATATATGTCCAAATTCATAGCAAAATTCAAGATAATTACTGGATGCTCAAATGAGCAATAATAGAAGATTCATGTGATTAAAAAAGAGAAATTTTGCCACTAAGAACAAAATGCCCATAACTATAAGCTTCAAAATTGCCCAAAAAAAAAAGGAGAGAGAAAGCTTCTAGGGCTAGTTACACAACCCAAGTTCAGAGCTGAAGTACGAATTTATCGCAGGAAAATCGAATATTAAACAAACATCAAATGAAAATTAAAGAGTGATCGCATAATCGCATAGAGATCTCTTTGAAACATAAACCCTAATTTTGCGCCCCCCAAAAAACCCTAAATTTTAAAAGAAGATTAAAGACCAAGCGTACCTCAATTGAAAGAGATCGCAAGAGAAATAATCTTAGAAATAAAGCCTCTAATACAATAGAAATCGAAGAAATTAGACTAATTTTTACCTCGAATTTGTGATGGCAAGGGTCGCGGCAATTCGAAGAGGGAGAAGATATCTAAAGGAGTTTTGACGGGTTTTTTTTGAAATAATAGAAATTAAAAAAATAATTATTAAAATAGGGGTATTAAATTTAAATTTATGAGAATATGGCGGTTTCGCCCCATCCCCGACCCCACCCCCAAGCCTGAATGAACCCGCCCCCTATACATTAAGTATAGAGGGCGGGTAACCCGCCCCTATTTAATTATATTAATTATATAATTATGATTATATAATTATAAATATAATTTTAATTATATAATTAGGATTATGATTATAATTATGATTATGATTATGATTATAATTATCATTATATATTATAATTATTTTAATTTTTTTTTTTAAAAATAAAAGTAAAAAATATTTGAAGAAAATAATTAAATTTTATTATATCAATGTTTTTTACAGAATGAATCCGTCAAAATTTACAATACAAAAAAATCCTATCCGATTTCTTTATCGACGGTCAAATTTATAATATCAAAATGAATCCGTCAAATTTACAATATAAAAAAATCCTATCTCTTTGTAAAATGTAAATTCTATATCGACGGTCAAATTTATAATAACAAAATGAATCCGTCAAATTTATAATACAAAAAAATCTGCTTTGTGCACTTGTCACGATCCTGAAGGTCCGGCCCCTGATGACTGTCCTGGACATCTGGTCCTATAATGGCCTGGTTGTTTGCATAGGCTACATCTGACGTGCCTTTGCTGAGGATCAGCATCCATTATCATTCGATCTCGACGCACCTTAGGTCTTTCGGGCCTTATATTTTTTTCCGGCGGTAATACAGTCAGTGTTTGTCTGTTGGCAGTATAATAGTGCCAATAGCGACTGCCCGGTATAGGATGAAAGTTTGGATCGTATGCGCCTTGGTAATTGGAAACTGTATAGTAATGGGAAGAAAAATTGTAATGTGAGTTATGCATGCTGCTCGCAGCAGCAATTGCGTGGGCACAAGGTAAATGTTGTTGCTGGAAAAGACCGCATGTATACGAAGAGAGCCATTCATCTCTAAAGTTCACGGTATATTGATTCTCATTACTGCACGTTACTTGAAACTCCGCCATGTCAAACCTTTCGGATCTGTAATATTGTACTATGCGCTCTCTTTTCCAAAATATATCTTCGTAATACGCGGTGAGCGGAGTCTCCATCGCCAAGGACTTTTCTCTTCTATGCACAAAATAAGTATTCATCCGGAAAAAGGTTCGAACAATCAACCCCTGTATCGGTAAGCCTCTAACGCCTTTAAGGACCCCGTTGAAGCTTTCAGACATATTAGTCGTCATTAGTAGATATATGCACCCATCATCATGTGCTTGTGACCACATGCGTACTGGATACTCATCTAACCACGCTTTCGCAGCTTGACTCATCTCCCCAATTTTCGCCATGTATATGTCGTGAACATTAGGGTCAAGCATTTCACCGGCTTTGTACGTAAGCTTATGTAGATCCGAATTTTTAAATTTTCGATCAAAATTTTACCTGAAGTGCCGTAGGCAAAACCTATGTGGGGTTGTCGGAAATACAGATCTCATTGCAGCTAGTATTCCCAGACGTCTATCAGATATGATGCATAAATCTGTTTTATCAATAACAGATGGGATATTTTTGAGTTGACGGAAAAACCATGACCAGAATGATGTATTTTCATCCTCGACAATAGAAAATCCCAACGGAAATATACCGTTACTAGCATCAACACATGTAGCAATTAACATGCAGCCTCTGTACTTAACGTATAGATACGTACCATCAACGCACAATACCGGCCGACAGTGTGTGAAACCAGCCGCACATGGACCAAAGCACCAGAAAATTCTTTGAAACCTGACAGAGCCTTCGACGTCTGTTTCTGTGGTTTTTAACCGGTATACGATCCCCGGATTTGATGCTTTCATGGCTTCCATAAAAGGGACTAGTGAGTTGTACGAGCTTTCCCAGTCCCCAAATATCTTGCATAAAGCCTTTCTACGAGCATCTCATGCCTTCACATACGAAATTTGAATTTTATGCTCTCCGCTAACCAAGAGCCGTATCTCTCGGAGAGTCATCGCCGCATCTGTACGGATTAGTGGCATGATTAGCGAGCAAATGTAAGATGAAGTGCAATTCCGGTGATCTTGTAACATAATAGAATTGATGCAAGTATGTTCATGGTTGTATTTCGTGACCTTCCAAGCTTTGGCTCTTTTGGAACAACATGCATACAATCTCCACTTACATTCAGGAGCTTTCGTACATACCACCGTATAGTACGTCTTATATGACTCTTCGGTTTTAAATGTAACGTTTTGCTGAATAGACCACGACTTCAGCTTACAAATAAGATCTCTTTTTTCCTGAAACAAATCCCCGACACTGACGCAATCTTCGCTTGCTGCTGTCGCTTCCAAATAGGGTGTCGTATTTACTTCTGCCACGGCTAAGTCTACCCAACTATCATCTTCCAGCGGATCGAGGCCGGGATCTTCTAGTTCGACAAAATCATTATTCGCAACCATACCATCAAAGAATGCTACCTCATTCAATCCAACGGCGTATTCCATGCTATCCTCCCCCTGATGACCTTCACCGATTTCACCATCATCACTGCCATACATATCAATGTCACTCGTAGCAACATAAGGCTCGGGTGCAATATATGATGGTTGCGGTCGGTGTAATGTGGATGGTTCGGGGTGAGAAGACCGGAAAGATGTAGACAGAAATGCTTGGAATGCGCTACTTGGATCGTGTTGGAATGATGCGGAGGGGTGGGAAAATCTGCGTTTGGTATATAAATTGTTATTATAATATCATTCCTTAATATTTTCGTAAATAAATCATCACTTGTTTCAGATTTATTTACCTGTGGAAGGTTGTGTATGGTAATCCTTGTTGTTCTTCTGAGGTGCATGTAACTGCAGCAGTCGACTGGGAGAACCTGGATTTATGGATTTATAAAATATTTGAATATTAGTATCTTGGTATTACTAAAATGTTTGAATATGGATTTATAAAATGTTTGCCCATGAGTTTGAAGGTTTGAATAATGCTGTGTATAGTCATATCCACCGAGACTAACGGTATCATCGTTAACCATGTGACCGTACCCCCAGGAACTATCTCCAGCATTACCATCAAAATTACCCGTTGGAGGGACATCTGATACTTCTAATTGCTCCTTCTGAACCAAAAGTTCAAAAGAATGCTGGGTGTTTGACAGACCGAAATCTATCATCGAAGATATTGATGCATCGTCTATAATTTCAACCAATGCATTTCCACTAAACATAGGCCATATACAACTTGACTTAACCCTAATTTCACGGGGATCGTATTTCGTGATTCCGAACACTTTATTCTCTAGTTCATTGAAAGTCGTTGATGGTTCTAATCGCATGATTCTCGCGGACCCGCCCATATACTCGGGACCCTGCGCACTTGTGATAATCCGGCCATCGTATTTACATACAACAAATAAATTTGAACTTGTCATAATCTGCATCAAACAATATCAAGCCAGGTTTGCGCAAAGAAGAAACTTGCAATAAGTTTGCGTTGATATACTTCAAATAAGCAGGATAAATTTACAATTAAATGAAACAGTTGAAAGAGGGATGGACTGGCTCTAACACCGAAAGTAAGTCCAAACGACTATTTCTTGCAACCACATTTCTTAGCAAAATAATCTTCTCTCCATCAAAATCTCCAGCAAAGTGACTTCAAAATACCAGATTTGCTGGCTTGCCAAAGATTTATAAAGTATATGGCTCATCTTTGCTTCGGCAAAAGATACTAAATAATCAGGAGTACCTTTTTTTATTAATTTTTTATATTAATTTCTACACTTAACAGTTTGATAATCCTGTATAGTTTTTTTATTAATTTTTTTATCAATAATATTGAGCATCGGGGGTACCTTTTTTTTGTCCTAAAAGCATGAATATGGTGGTCTTGATATATATGTTTGTTTACATCCTTTTCTTCATTTAGAATTAGTGAAAGCGTGAATATGGAAGGATATTAAATTTTAATTTATATTACTTTTTTTTTTTGCAGAAGTACATTGAATATCAAAGATTGTTCCGGAAGAAAAGGAATCATAAAACAAATACTTTGTGAACTAATTATTGAACTAATACTTTGTCTAGATTTGTGAACTAATCATAAAACAAATAATTGGGAAGATGCTAGAAAAGATTGGCTTACCTCCAATGCTTTGTGAACTGTTCCGTCTTGATCCTATCCAGAAGCTCCTCCTTCCAGACTATGGTACTGAACTTGACTTTCTTCTTAAACTCCATACTCACACAAAATTGACAACGGAGAAAAACTGATAGAGCGTAAATGGATAGTGGGTTGTATAGATAGCGGAGAAAAAATGATAGAGCGTAAATGGATAGTGAGTTGTATAGCAGAGAGCTATTTATAGGATATGAGGACGGGCTAATTATTGAAGAGAGCGGGTTCTAATAACCCGCCCTCTTGCTTTTGCACAGGACAACAAACAGACACACAGACACGACGGGACAACACCGACACGATGGGACAACACACAGACACACAGACACGATGGGACAAGTGACACATATAATTATTGAAGATGGCGGGTTTTAATAACCTACCCTCTTCCTTCTGACAAACGAAAAGTGTCTTACTGACAATCCAAAAAGTGATGGGACAAAAAAATGATGTGATATATCATATAATTATTAAAGAGGGTGGGATCTAATAACCCGCCCTCTTTAATAACACAACAGACAACACATTTTAAAAAAATATATATAAAAATAAACTGATTTGACACCACATTTTAAAAAATATATATAAAAACTAAAACCATTGAAGAAGGCGGGTTATTAGAACCCACTCTCTTCCTTTGGGAACAGACAAAACTAAACTGATTTGACACCATAAACATAATTATTGAAGAGGGCGGGTTCCTGGAACCCGCCCTCTTTTACTGATTTGACAAACAATACTGTATCGTTAAAGAGGGCGGGTCCTATAAAACCCAACCCCCCTCCAGTGCCTTTCATCGAACAAAATTAACTCTTTCGTCAAATTAACCCGTCTCTTCTCATATCTAAAATCGTCTCAATGGAGAATCAACCATTCGACAAATCTCTGCTCGTTCATCAAAACGAACACAGATCTGAAAATATTCTACACGGAGAGGAAATATTCTAAACTTAGTAATTTTTTTTAATTACCCCTTTCTTTTAATTCTAATAGTTGAAAATAATATTATTTAATTTTGCAGGATGGAAATAATCTCACCGTCGTCACCCATAGTTCAGACAAATGGATAGTTACCGACCAACGAATCACCCAGCGGCTTCGACGGGCCGGATTTTATGAAGCTTCATTGCTTCGTCATATCCAAATCGACCACGCTCTCGTTACCTCTCTAGTTGAGCGCTGGAGAAAAGAGACCCACACTTTTCATCTAAGATGTGGTGAGGCCACCATCACACTCCAGGATATTGACCTCTTACTCGGTTTACGGGTCAATGGGCTTGGCTTGGTCGGAGGAAAAATTGTTGGTCCAGATACCGACCACCCATACTGGGATACATATGCCGGGTCTGTTCTCGGACAGGTAAAAAATTTCATTTTGATTCCCCTCTTTAGTGTACCTATTGCATGTTGTACATTATTTCTATATTTAATATTTCACAAAAAATGCTAATATCAGGCACCAGGAGGCTACAGTAAGGGGGTATAAGATCAGTTTAAACTGGCTACAAGATACGTTTAGTAATATCCCTGATGAAGCCACCGATGAAGTCTTGGATAGACATGCACGTGCCTGCATTCTGTACATGATCGGTTCTTGGTTGATGCCGGACCAATCGACAACGTATATCCATCCGTTATACCTTGGCTTCCTTACGGATTTTGATGTGTGTGGCCAATATGCTTGGGGAGCAGGGGTCCTGGCCTTTCTTTATAAGGAACTCGATAAGGCATGTGCTCCAACGAAGAATAAAATTTGTGGATGCATTACATTACTTCAGGTAAATTCCCTATTTTTCACAGCTAGAAATTTGCAAAATTGTAATATTGGTTTTCTCTCTTATCATCTGAAACTTTATTTATAGATCTGGTCATGGGAGCATATGTATGTAGGAAGACCGGATCGAGTTAAAATAACTGGCTTGGATACCCCTGGAAAGCCGCTCGACTGTTGGTGGAATGGGAAAAAAGCGTATAAGGCTCCTCGTCGAGTACTTAGTTACTATAGAGATGAGTTGGATCGTATGGAGGCGACTCAGGTAACCATAACTTAAGTAATTAAGTTTGTTTTAAAATTTTGAAATACCTTCATCACAATTTTTGTACTATGTTATTTGCGCAGTTCATGTGGACGCCTTATACACCAGATCGTCTGCAGAGATTACCTGGCATCTGTATCGAAGGAGAGCCGGTTTGGCGGGCTCGATGCCCACTCCTCTGCATTAATGTCGTTGTCATTCACCTCCCGGACCGGGTGTTGCGACAGTTTGATAGATCGCAACATATTCCTGTCCTGCCGCCTTCGCCTATGACAATAGAGGGAGACATGCGAGGAGGAAAGGCAGAGCGTGATTGGAGGGGGCATCATCATCAATATTTGCTGAGATGGGAGGATAGGCAGCATAATATTGCCTTACAGCAAATAGGTGACCAAACAGTCACCGACGCTACCAAAGCATATCTACAGTGGTATAAGCGTGTCACCATAAGATATCTTTCTGCTCCCCCTAACAACTTCCCAAACATCTCGCGGTACGAGCCTAGAGGCCACGTGAAACGAGATTTGGTAAGTTGAATTCTTTATATTATATTACTTTTTAACATCCGGCGGTATGGGTCAATACTTATTTCTTATTTCTAATGTAACGACAGGCTCGCGGGTTGCATCTTGTACAAACAATGGTGCAGGAACCATACCCGACTAATGCTGGTCCGGCAACTCAGGCTCTATTTTCAAGTGTAGGCCAATTAATTGGTGGTGTATTCAGTTCATATAATATTCCTCAACATTTATCGCCGGCACCAGAGCAGCAGTATCAGCCGGCACCGGAGCCGCAGTATGAACCGGCACCGGAGTCGCAGCATGAGCCGGCACCAGAGCCACAGCATCACGGAGATCCAGCGCAGCAGGATCAGTGGTTTGGATCACCATACCGTCAGCAGCAACCCTGGCATACCGGACAAGCGCAACAACACCAGTCTTGGGGGTCGGGTTTTGCAGAACAGCCGTCTTGGGGGTTAGGTTTTGCGCAACAACAACAATCTTGGGGGTCAGGATTTGCGCAGCCATGGAGCCAAGGATTTGTGCAACAGCAGCTGCATGAAACCGGGACAGGTTCTTCGCTACAACTTCCCAGTTGGGACACATATTTATCGTCCTACATGCAGTTGTTGGGAGGCAGCACATATCCGACACCTGTCCCACATTCAGGTTCAGGATTTGCGGAACAACAGCTTGTCCAAGACGCTGCCGAAGCCGAAGCCGAAGCAGAAGCAGAAGAGCAGACGCCGCCGCCGCCGCCGCCATTTACCCAAGAAACGGGTGGGTCCTCCAGTTATCCCTAGAGGCATAGGCTTATGTCAAGCCTCCTCGGATTTCATAAGGGAAAGGGAAAATGAAAACGATAGTTATTTACGTTTTACAAAGAGATAGGATTTTTTTATATTGTAAATTTGACGGATTTATTTTGATATTATAAATTTGACTGTCGATATAGAAATCAGATATGATTTTTTTGTATTGTAAATTTTGACGGAATCATTCTGTAAAAAACATTGATATAATAAAGTTTAATTATTTTCTTCAAATATTTTCTACTTTTATTTATTTTTAAATTTTTTAAAAAATAATTATAATTATAATCATAATCATAATTATATAATTAATATAATTAAATAGGGACGGGTTCTGGGAACCCGCCCCCTATACAATTGTATAGAGGGCGGGTTCTGGGAACCCGCCCTCTATGCGGGTGGGGTGAAACCGTCCTATTCTCATAAATTTAAATCTAATACCCCTATTTTAATAATTAATTTTTTAATTCCTATTATTTAAAAAAACCCCGAGTTTTGATCCTATATAGCAGAACCCGATTGCTCTTTTACCCGACCCATTTTAAGGTTTAGATCCGATTAGTTATCGGGTTTGGGTTTGGGTTTGCCGGTTATTTTAGAGGGCATTGTTTTCCCGATAACCTCCTCCGAAGTCATTTCAAATCAACTCGAAGCACAATAAATTCTACGTTTAACTGTCTATCTGTTGTACTAAGATAAATATCGACTATGATGGAAGGATGCACGAAAAATGTGTCAACGATGATAGGAAGCTTCCGAGGTATATAAAAAAAATGCAAGACTATTTTAAACAACATCATGCCTCTCAATATATAAAAAGAAAGCCAAGTAAAAAATATTTATGGGAAAAAGAAAAGGAAAATAACATAATTACAAAATAAAGTTCTTTTTCAAGCCAAAAACATACTTCCTGTATGGATCATGCTATGTTTTTCAAACAAATAAACAATGTTGAAGTATAATGAGAAATATACATATTAACCAATAAAGTCCAAGATATGAATGAATCACATAGTCCAGGGGCCCATACATATATATCTGTCTATATGGATCTAATTGCAAAAGTTAGGAACATAACTAACGTTTTCCCCTTATCGGATCCAGTACTAGAAATCGCAACCACCCGACCCATTTCCATCTCAAAGGTTACCCCTTCTTTCTTCCCAAGAAACCCAAACCCTCGGAAACCTGAAAACATCATCAACGCCAAAACCACCACCACCAAAAAATCGATCAAAAAGATTCCCCAAAAATCCCTTTAAAATGTTCAGGAATCAGTACGACACCGACGTGACCACGTGGTCCCCAGCGGGCCGCCTCTTTCAGGTCGAGTACGCCATGGAGGCGGTGAAGCAGGGCTCGGCCGCGATCGGCCTCAGATCCAAAACCCACGTCGTGCTCGCGAGCGTGAATAAGTCGAGCTCTGAGCTCTCGTCGCATCAGAAGAAGATCTTCAAGGTCGATGAGCACATTGGAGTAGCGATCGCTGGGCTGACTGCTGATGGGCGGGTGCTGTCGAGGTATCTGAGGAATGAGTGCATCAATCACAAGTTTGTGTATGAGAATCCGCTGGCTGTTGGGCGATTGGTCGTTCAGCTTGCGGATAAAGCTCAGGTGAGATTATGGTTTCTTTATGCTTTTCGTTTTGGTTGGATGGGGTTATTAGCTGTAAAGATTGTGTTTTTGATTGATTTTGACGATTGAATTGTGTGTTAAGTGTTGCGATGGAGGTGTTTTGATGAGTTGTTAATGGGTATGGGGCTAGCGTTAAGTAGAAATCCCTCATTTTAGAGAACGCTTAACATGTTTGGAAATTTGTCATTCAACTAGCCGATAGAGCTCTCCATTCTCAATATCGCTTTACACTTTTTTTTTTCTGTTATGGGCTTCCTGGATCTAATGATTGGAGTTACAGTAGAGATGTTTGATCATCCATTGTTGGCGGCATAGCAGCGGTTATGAATTGTTAATGGCTTCGGTATCAGGATTTTGTGTTGAATTGCACCTTCCACCGATGGGTTTCTCATTTCGTGGTTCTCACTTTCTCGACCTTGTACCTTCCGTTTGATTGATAGCGATTTTCTATGGAATGGACAATTGGTAACTTGGGTTATTTTCCTGAAGTTATTTTTTTGCTTCAATTTTTAATCTTGTAGGCGAATGGGATCCTGAAGTCTTTCGCGGTGACTAATCTTTATTATCTTTTCCTAGAGAATCGGATTTTAGATGGGATGGGTGGTTGTTCAAGATCGATCTTTTTCCCCTCTATGTGCTTAGTAATCATACCTAATTATCTTTAAAGCCTGGTTTTCACTTTCCAAATTTTGACCTGATTTTGATTGCTGAGATGGGAAGCTTATATGGTCGCTGGGAAGTGTATGGATGATCCTCATCTATCTATTAAGCTAAAGCTATGGAATGAATAGTACAGGGTTTTTCATGGTGATGATAATTGATGAACCAAAACTGCACCGGTCTTCTTTAAGTGGTGTGAGAAAGAGCCGATTATTAATTTTGTAATACGTAGTTTGGTCAAGGGGCTTTGTGTAAAAAGCAGAAGGTGAGTGTAGAAGCTTGTAGAATGCTTGGCTAAAATTCATGTCATAGCAAAGGAGAATACCTGTTTTTTTCAGAAGTGTTCGAAAGTGTTTCTACAAGCGGCATATGAAGAATCTAGATTTGTTTTTAGTAGCATCATGATATGGCATAATGTAAAAGTGTGTGGAGAGATGAAAGTGCGTAGACCTTAGTGCCTGCATTTAACCATTGGATTCTTTTGAGATTGTAACTAACAAGAATACTTGATAGAGATAATATTTATGAGTTGTATCCTTGTCCAAATACGGATTTTCTATTCACTTCTCTAAATAGTGAGTGAAGTAATATCTTTAATCACATCATATGCAGCATATGCAGCATGAGTTGCTTAGTTGGGTGTAGTTGGAGCCCCATGTGGTTCCAATTACATCAAAATCTAAAAGTTGGTTTTTGGTTTTAAGTAGTTGTTGCCTCAACATGTAGTTGTAACAACACGTTAAAATTAAGATCATGTAGTAGCAAATATGCCTAATTTGAATGCCTTTGCAACTTCATCCGTTGGATTTCCCATGGTAATCGTCAGAATTGAACAGGAACACAAAGCATAAGTAAAAAGTTATGTGTTGCAACTACATCCAAACAAAGACATCGCTTACAAAAGATCCAGTTAGACCTACATTTCAACCAACAAAGGAATAATGTTACAAATTCATTGATTCTTCAACCAACCAGAACACACCAATAGTGGTTTTGGATTTTTCAGTAGTGACCCCGGTTGTCATAAGAATGGAAATCATCAATTTATGTCTAACGTCACCTACATTCCAAAGGTGAAGAATAATGTATAGAAGCCTGGTCCAACTCTTGAAAAAGGGCTATGGTTGATAATCCATAGTATTTTGATAAGAGATGAAAGAACAATTTGGTTGTCAATGTTGAAATGACGAGCACTATTCAACATGATTTCGAGAATTGCTTGAAGGCTTGGTAGAAAGATAACCTTGGCTATGGCATTTAAGATTTGGACAAAGGTAAGACCAAAACACTCTTTTTTGATTACCTTTGCTTATTACAATCTCAAATGGACCCCCCCCCCCCCCGGGTATATATATTGGCATCAATAAGTCTTAGTACACACTTTCAATATTGTGCGTACTTCTACATATTATGCATCATGGCATCAATACATATCTCTCAAGACACTCTAGAAACACTTCTAGGTATTTCCCTTTACTATCTTATGAATCTTAATTCAATATTCTAGAGGTTTCTACACTCATCTACGGCTTTCTGTATCAAGACCCTTAAACAAACTAATTATTACAAAATCAGGTTTATTTTCTATCATTATATTGTTGTAATATAGGACTTCATAGCCCCATTACATTCATGGAGATGAAGTTTGGGCTTAGGCTATAGGAAACTTAGAAACTTGAATGTAGATACCTGCTCTTACCTTCAAACCATGGTGTTGTTTGTGATGCATAATACAATTGTATATTTCAAGTAGAAGCATCAACATATTTCCCATTATTATCATGATAGACAGACTCAAGCACAGAGATTGGTTTTACAAGCTAAAGCTAGATATATCCAGAAAATTTTCAAATTGGTTTATGAATGAAATGTGATACTAGTTGAATTTCTACGCCTCGAATTGGGAAGTCATTTATTAGAAAAATGTGATGTTTCTTCTCGTAAGTGGAGGTGCCACGTAGATGAAAACCGACCTTTAAAGTGCTGTCTCTACGTCGATAGGCAAAAACAGCCCCAACATCAAGTCAAAACATTTTCCTTCCCTACTCCCAACCCCCTCCCCTCCTTCCCTGTCCACAGGTAAAGCAACCTAAGGACTTTCATTGGCTTGAAACAGCTTTGATAATAGAAGATAGAGAGTAAACTCACTCTATTGCCAGCTTTCTGTTATCTACTTCCCAGCCAACGTCATTAGTACTACTAGTATGTTGGATTGCATATGCTCTAGGCAGTGTGAAACAGAACCTTTTTATGAGCCTTATAAATTATGAGCCTTATAAAGTGACCGAGTGTCAATGATGATCAAACAAATATTAAAATCTACTAATATTGTAATTTGTACTCATCTCTTTTATTTAGTTGGATTCTTTGACCTGTTTGTCAAAAACTTCCCTCCACGTAGTAAGGCTAAAGGGTTCATGACATTGCATGATTACTTGGCAATTTCCGGGCAATTTGCATGTTTTTTCCTTGCAGTTGCATTTGATTTGGCCATCAGGGGAGTTCCTGTTTTCTTGATGGTTCTTACAAGATGTATGCAAACTATCTAGCGATAAAATCTTAATCTGATGCTTGAGGCTGCTGCAGATGTTGCAACATCGCTACACAAGATCAAGATGCACACTGGATGTTGTCATGATGAAATAGCATCTATGAATATAAAGAATGTTTCTAGTTGTTTCTTGTGTCTACCGTCATATGAACTCTCTTTCTGATGATTTACATTCACTGGTGCATATATTTATACATACAATGCCACTGTGTGTATTTTCTTTTTGTGTGTGGGGGGTTGGGGGGGGGGTGGTAGCTTCATGGATTTGGACTTTGGTATAACTGGAGTTTCACCGTGTTAACTTTTCAAAATGTTGAATTCCGTTAAATTGTCAAATTCTCATTTCAATATCTCGGACTTTGATGGGTGTTGAAAACTGATATTTTCACCCCACACTGAATAACACGGCTCTACTTATTATATCACCATGATTAATTCATTGATTTTCTTGTACTAACAATTCCCATTTTATATTATTGGCAAGATTTTAAAGTTGGTTGTCTGTTAAAATCACATTTTGCTCCATATTGCAATGCCTTCTATTTGACTTCAAATATATGTTTTTTCCCCCATTTTTGTAATACTCGGGTCATTATTCAAATGTTTGCTTCAGAGCCTAAAAAGGTGTTTCAGCTGAAGTATGGGCCGAAAAACTATAATGCGGCTTGGTGTTTGGCCAAACGTGAATTCTGCATTGAAATCATAAAAGTTGGTGGTAATTCCATATTCCAGTTTCCATCCTCAGAACATTGTTACTTTACTCTACCAGTATGAAATGGGACACTCCAATGATAGTGAAATCCAACTGTAGTGCCTTATTTTTTAGAAAAAGAAAAGAAATGGGAGGAAAAAATATTGTAGATCACATACATTTCTTGAGTAAACAAAATAATCTTTCATTGGAATTTTGAGCTGCTACAATGCATTACTTAAGCTAGATGTTAGAAAAACTGTTTACTTGCATTCATAAGCTTTTGTTCATATAATTATAATTTTATACAAGAGAGACGCAATTACATAATTAGTCCTGTCAAGTGTAGGTTTGCACACAACGCTCTTGGAAAAGGCCCTATGGTGTAGGCCTTCTAGTCGCCGGTTTAGACGAAGCTGGGGCCCACCTTTACTACAACTGCCCAAGCGGCAACTACTTCGAGTACCAAGCCTTTGCGATCGGGTCCCGCTCCCAAGCTGCAAAGACCTACCTTGAGCGAAAATTTGAGGGCTTTGCAGACTATTCCCGTGAGGAACTGATCAAAGATGCGCTCTTTGCAATCAAAGAGACGTTGCAAGGAGAGAAGCTTACGAGCTCAATCTGCACTGTTGCAGTCCTCGGAGTCGGAGAAGATTTCCATGTGATTGATCAGAACACAATTCAGCAGTTAATCAACGCTCAAGAGATTGTAGAGGAAGCCCCTGCTCCTGCCGCTGATGATACCGCCGCTGCTGGTGCTGGTGAGGAACAAGGTGGGGCCCAGGAGGGAGAGGCGGCGCCTATGGATATCTGATCTTTTCCGATGTTTGGCTGTCATATGTACCTTTTGTTATGAATTTATGTGCTGCTCGTTGATTATTCTTGGACATGTGAACTAAAATATGAAGAAATTTCAGGTGGTAGGAACACAGGTTCGATTTGGAGGAATGATAGATGTATGGCTGTCTTTCGGGTTTTGTTTACTTGATAAATTTGATGGTGGTTGAAAGAAATCAGCAGATGTGTTGCTTTGCTCAAGCAGGGATCTGTTATGTTTGTGATTCAACAGCTTATAATAAAAGATTGGATAGATGGAACTGTTTGTTCTGGAAAATTAAAATAGTTTGTTCTGTTGATTATCAAAACATTATAAGGGAAAAGTGAAGATACTCTGTTATTGTTTAGAGGCTTGCCACCGCCGGACAGACATTCACCGCCGGTCTCTTTCGCCGCTGTCCTCCCTTGCTGCCGGCTGGACATTTGCTGCCGGCCTCCCTCACCGCTGGCTGCCGGTCAGCATATTACCGTGGATGATTAAAATGTACCAAGCACGGTAATACAAGATTCTTTGGAATTGGATGCACGGTCATCGCATTCTCCGGAATATGAGGATTCTCGATAATCTTCCATTCTATATACCAAGTGCAACCTTAGTCTGCCAGAGTTTTAGTGGTGTTGAAGCGTTGGTAGCTATAAATTTATTCAAAGATTTAAGTTTCGCTAAATTTCAATTTGCTGCCGTAAACTTCGGGCATTTTAAAAAAAATAATGGACTGCTGCTATGAACTTTCAGAGTATCACAAAAATACAAAATGAGGTTAACGGAAAATTACAAAATGGCTATACAATCCTTTTACATAATTAACCAAAAAAAAACTTTTTTGGAATTATGTTGTTAATTCATATAAAATGCTAGTATATTTTAACCCAAAAAAGGAATTGTATTATAGGAAATTTTTTAATTTCTTTATATTTTTAATTTATATAAAAGGTCAATATACTCTTTAACTTTCCGTTAACACGGTTATGATAGTTTTGCGATACTTTGAGAGTTCATGATATCAATCCATCATTTTAGAAGTTCAGGATGTCATTCGTGGAAAAGGACCAAAGTTGATGGTAGCAAATTGAAATTTAGCCTTTAAGTTTTATCCATTAAAACAGGCTCCCTCAAACATCTTAAGAGGACTCCATTAAACATTTGATAAAACTTTAATATTATGATCTATTGTCAACTAGACTCAAATGTTCTCAAATTAAAATCAAACTTCTGGCTGAGATGTCAACCTTACCTCAAGATTATATTCAAGTATAAAAAAACAACTCCGAGACACCAAACAAATTCCCTAGGACCGCTATAACTCGCATGATATAGACCACGAAAAATATGAAGGTGAACCACAATGAGAAAAAGAAAAAAAGAAGCCTTTCCAAGTCTTCAAATCAGCCAACAAATGCACCAAGAATGCTCTAATTTATGAGTGCTAGCAATTCTAACGCACAGTGCAACATAGGTAACAATTTCAACACCATTCCCATTTGCATAAATATAATAATAAGCTATTCTGCATAAAAATCATCTCCGCAGATTCAGTTCACAGGCCCTCAAGATCCAACATTTTATGCTGTCTTCTACCAAAAAGCTCAAAAGGGAAAAAAATAAAAAGCGGGAGGTCGTGAACAATGTCAATAACTAATGTAAATTAATAACAGAAACCAATTTATTAGGAGATAAGTGGAGACGAGAGCCCTTTAGACTTCAACTGCTTGTACATCCACTGCCAGTTCTCCGGTATCACCTCACCACCGAGTGCTCTGATGACGGAGCCTCCGCTGCACGATCCGACCTTGCAGCAATCTTCTAAAGGAAGGCCCTTCACCAATCCATAAAGAAAACCGCTGGCAAAGAGGTCGCCCGCACCTGTAGCATCGACAGCTTGTGCTTCCCCCGTGGCTGAGACCTTAACTATCTGTGTTACAATGCAACCAAGACTATATTAAGCTTAGACAATAGATTTCTGGACACATGCCGGGAACATGTAATAGAGACATCAAACACTCTTTTATAATAAAATCATATAATAAAAGTTTATGGTGTTAAAATTAGAAATTTGTAGAAAGACTAGATATAGAGGTTACCGGAAACGGAAGATAGGGGTTTTAACGAAAATAGTATAATTGCATAAAGCCTATTCTCTCATTTTTCACATCTTTTTTCCTTTTTCTTTCTTTTTCTCTTGTGAAGAATAGTCTAAATTCTAGCTTGCTCGTATATATAGCACCAGCTTGTACATGTTTTGTGAATTTAGGTTTATTCTAAAAATAAATTGTATTCGTCACCAAATTGTGTGTGTGTGTGGAGAGGGAGAGGGAGAGGGAGAGAGAGGGAGAGAGAGAGACCGACCTCTTTCCCATGCTTCGCGATGCAGCCTTTTGAACCTAGAGTGACAACAGCCCATTTGCAGTGGTTGGACAGAAAAGCTAATGCAGCCTCCGGATCCGTCTTTGGTTCCCCTCTGAAGAAAATAATAAAATAAACAGATGCCAAATAATTCATTTTGCCAAATTTTATAAATTTTGATTCTCTTTATAGTTTTTCTTCGATGATCTCAAACTATCTATTTAGCTACTTTGTAGTATACGTGTGAAGCATCACCAATTTTATTAATGTATTATTGATGCATGAAGCCTTATATATAAGATGCCCATCATCCAGCAAAAACTGTATGTGTTCCTTCAACAATAAACAATGTGAAATTGAAGTCATAATACACTTTAAACTATCCTTCATACTAATCTCTAATTACTTTGGGCATCAAAAGCACATGTGTGAGAATATTCTCAAGATGCATCATAAGATTTATAAAGCCTAGATGCATAGAGAAATGAATCACCTTATAAGCTCTCTCGCTTCATCCTCATTGGCGAAGCAAAGATCAATATTACCAGTCTCTAATAGCTCTATTAGTTGTGATCTAAAATCACGAACCATCTGTTGAAGGAGAGCATTTGCCAACTTAGACTGTGATTACAAATTAATTTATACATGAAGACGCAATAATGTTAGGGAGCTACCTCAAAACTGGCTAAATCCATGGAGATGGAGAGCCCCTCTTGTTTTGCAATTTTAATAGCAGTGTTAATGTGTTCCATGTTGAAAATCGAATACCTCAAAGCTAGCCACTGCAAAAGTCAGGACTTTTTAGCATTATTCAAATGTTAACCACTGCTGTAACATTCTAATAAAATTATAAAATTTCATCAGGATATAGATATGCCTTTCAGTTTCATAACAAGCTAACTAAACTCACCTTGTTTAGGTTTTAATTAAGACTGGAGTTATATGTGACCTCTTCTCTATTTATAACGAAAGATTGGTCGAGTTTGTGAAATTTCATTAACCAAGCTTGGTATTCAAATTCCACACTTTTGAACACACTTTTACAAGCTCAATTCAAGCTATAGTAAGCATAAGGTGTCTCGAAAAATTTCAGAGCCAAGCAGTAACACTCGGTTACTCTTGATATCTGCATAAGAATGAAATTACCTTTGAACCCTTAAAATCTTCTATCCTTAATTCATTGGCCTGAAAGCGAGAACACCATCAAAATATGTGAGTTAAGTGAATATAGATGACATGAATATATATATATATATATATATATATATATATATATATATATATATATATATATATATATTCAAACCTAATGTTAAGAAAGTAAATAAATAGAGTAGGCATACCGGAAGCTTAGCTGCAGTAGCCAGGCAAGGCCTCATGGTACGATTGCCATCGGCATCAACCAAGCATGCGCACTGTAATAAGAGATGGGTACGTGTAAAAAATGTATATAGTTTTAGTATGGTGCCCCAAAATTGTGCTTTTGTGTTGTGGCATCTCCGTAAAAAAGTGAAGTTTTAAAGAGGGGAAAGAAGGAGGTAGGATACATTAGCATGGTGTAGTCGTAGATGGGGCCATATAACATTTGAGGTTACATGTATTTTGGAGAACTTGAAAGAAAAATATCCAAAAGCATCCATTTGGGCCAGTTGGGGGAAAACGCCACCGTCGCTTCTAGCTAGAAAAATAGGTTTCATTGCATATTATAACTTAATGCATATCACGCTCCGCCACTTGTCACCTCTCAACTAATTTATTAGCACATAGCAACCATAGGATCATTCTACATATGACTTACAAGAGAGGATTTTATTTTAACCTAAATTGTTGACTAATTAAGGGGTGTCGGATGCTAATAATTTAACTGAGTTGATAAATGCTGGACGAGGTATACATGAGGGGTGCTATATGTGATTAACCCAATTCAATAAGATGCAGTAATGAGGGAGTATCATATCACCTGGCTAGTGTGACCCTTCTTCGTTCTCAATCTCGAAAGGTCAACGCCACTAAAGCTCATGTTATGGATGAAGAAACGACCCTCTTCATCATCACCGCAAGCACCAATTATTCCGCTAGAGACTCCAAACCCTGCAGTGAGGCCTCTAATGGTATTGGCGACGCTACCCCCGGCTGTCGTTCTTATAGGGGAAAGGTCATCAAGTGCCGGAAGAATGTGCATGTTCACCTCATTCAATATATTCCGCAAATCCTCGATCGCTACCTACCCATTGTTATACATTACTGTACACACTTTTCTAGAAATTCGTAGCCAACCAATTAGAACTTTGTGCCCCCCAAAAAAATGAAATAAAATGCCTAAAGCAAAACAGATTTTCAAAATTTTGGTCTCAAACTTCCTATATACAAACAAAGAGTAGACAATAGAACAGTCATGGGTACACCAAAACATCCAGTAAGCTCAGAATCCAACACAAACCACATTGACATAAATTAAGAACATGATTAAGATTATGATTGCATCAAAGTTTTAGAAATTAATGTACTTGTACAGAACAAAATTACTTTACCGATTAGAACCATATAAATTGACCAGAAACAAAATCAATCTCAAATGAGTAAATTGTAACTCCCTCCAAACATCTGAAAGATCTTTGGGCCGAAACCTGGGTTTTTGAGCGGCGGTATTTTTAATTTAAATAAATAATGCCCATTTAATACGAAACTGGCTGCTATACCATATGAAATGCATCTTCTGCCACCAAACCAAAACCCGAGGGCTGAGAGAATATATTAACAAAAATAAAAAATAAAATATCGATTTTTTTTGGGTCTTTTTTTCTCCCTTTTTGGTTAATTACAGACCTGCTGAGAGCCGCCCCTGTCGCCGGGCAGGTGGTCAAGAAGCGACCAATCGACGCGCACCACGTGGTCGACCATGGCGGAGGGCTGCAGTCCGAGGACCTCCGGAGGCTGCCCGTCCTCTTCCTTCACTTGGGCAACGGGCAGGGCGGGCAGCTCTCCTTCTGGCCCCATACCCTTTTTCTTCCTTCTGCCGCATCCTAAACGTCTCAGGCTTGTGAGATTTTATAAGGAGAGAGAGTCTGTGTAAGGTTACAGATTTGACCCTGGATGATGAGTTATTTCCCATGTGAAAACATATCTCATTATCCATTTTGATCCCAACAAACAAACAAAAAAATTAATTACTTTTCCTAATGCAATTTGTCTTGCCAAAATTTTATCAAAGAGACATGGTGCGTCTACATATTTGATATTAATATCAAGGTGTTGTGCGTCCTACCGTTTTGTCTCTTGGATCAATTTTTAGACAGACAAATTGAGGATAGGAAAAGTATTGCTCAAATAACATGCAAATGAAAAAATGATGGTTTGATACATCTTGCTTTTGAATTGAGTGGTTGCAAATCAACATGATTCATAGTTTAAATTGTATTAATTTAACATGAAAATTGGTATGTGTATTTGATGGAGGTCTTTTTCGGGTCTCCGTCAGATGTTATCTTCCGTCGATCTCCCGGTGGATTTTGGAGGCGATCTCCTGTTGCGTTGTGGGTCTCAGTGGGTTTTGAGGAGATTGGCGATTTTGAGGATTTTGGTGCCGAGTACCTGCAAAGAAGTCCCGAGGTGGTTTGGTACCACCGAGAACCCTCCGACGATCAAGTTAGCACTAGATCCGAGCAGAGTAACGGCTAAGTGGAGTAAAAAAATGGTTTACTTGACCCCTCTGTGATGGGGGTTTATATAGCGGCGGCAGTACGCAGCAGCAGGCGTGAGAATCTCGCCGGCAGTTACGCTCCCGACGTCACATCCGCGTAAAGAGCGGATCGCCCATTAATGGGGATCGTGATGGCGTGGAACGTGGGGCGTTGCTGGCGGAGAATCTGCGCGTGGCGAGATTTGCGGAGCAGCGGTTACACCTGTGAGTGGTGAAGTTGGTCGGCCGGAGGAACCGAGGGAGACAGCCTCGGCTGGGGAGCTTGGAGGCGAGCAAGAGGGCTGAGGAGTCTTGGTCTTGTGGCAGCTCGGGGCGAGCTGAGGGGCCGAGGAGGCCAATTTGAAGGGGGCCCCGAGGAGGTCCGGCTTGTGCTTGCAGGCCGGGTACAGGGGTGGCTTGGTCGGCCCCTGTGGCCCTTTCTTCTGAGTTCGGGGGCACGTCATCTGCCACGTGTCCTGATATTAGGGATTGCCGATATTGAGCATCATCAGTATTCCTGATGGAGGGTATGATCTTCTTCAGATGTTGTCCTCCGTCGATTTGTCGCGAGCGTTAATGAAGGGTTGAGATTGGTGTTGGAGGTTGTCTTCTTGAGCGTGTAGATCTTAATGGGCTTTTTTTAGAGGCGAAACCGAGCTATCTGCAAAAGAAGTCCCGGGGTGGTTCCCTCCGACGATCAAGTTAGCCGAGAAATTTTAGCAGAGTAGCAGCTTTCGTATGGAAGATGGGTTTTTATAGTGGCCATATGGAGCGAGCCGGCGCGAGATCTTCGCGGTCAGTTACGTCCTTGGCGTTATGCCTGCGTAAATGACGAGATCCCTCCATTAATGACAAGATACGCTCGTTAATGGAGGGATACGCCAGCGTGGAACGCGGGATGTTGGGTGGCGGATATCTCGCGTTTGGCGAGATACACGGAGCCATGACTGAGGCGCTTGGGCTATGCGTTCTCGGTTGCTCGAGAGAACCGGGGAGGCTTAGGTCAGCGGGAGGCTCGGAGGCAAGCGGGAGGCTGACCAAGCTCGGTTCTGTAATAGCTCGGGGGCGAGCTGGGAGGCTGAGGAAATTCAGCATGTAGGATGGCTCGAAGGCGAGCCAATGGTTATTTGTAGGCCAAACATAGGAATGCTCTGGGAAGCCATTGAAGGTAGGGTCGTTCCTCAGGACAGAGGCCTAGGGAACGTCTTCAAAGTATCGTGTTTGCTCCTGTCCCATAAGTCTCGGGACACGTCGTCTGCCACGTGTCATGATCTGGGGAATTCCCATTTACTAATATCATCATTAGCCCCCCACTCTCGTCCCGACCTATTTATGGGTCGGGTCGAGAGTGGCCTGCTCGGTTCTCTTGGCGCAATCAGTGGTCAAGAATCTTTTGGTGAAGATTCCTGGGGCGGCTCGGTGTAGTGCAGTTGCGCCGTTCAGATGTATGAGCCAAAGTGGCGTGTCCCGAGCGTTTGGATTTCCGCGCGTATCTTTGGTGACATCAGCAGATCAGGAAAAAGATCGTGGATTAAAGAAGGGGCGTTGATTCGTTCGCGCGTCCGTTGAGGCACATGCCATGTGCCCGACGTGGATTAGTGGATGCGACAGGCTGTCGCTGTCGCCTGCGGCTGAAGGGACGTCTCCAATGGTCGTTCGACATGTAGAGCTTCGACAGTTGGCAGACGCGACACTCAGTTTTGGCGGGAATAGATCAAGACCGTTGGATGCTTCCCCTCGAGTTGTATAAATAGGAGAGGGATCCCTCTAGGGTTTACATTTCCTCCATTATTTTCCCTAGTTGTGAGAGATTGCTCGGCGTTCCTCCTTCTTTTAGATCAGATCTCCCGTGCTTTTCCTCGGTGATACTTTCCCTTTAAATCGGGTTAGATGTCTTTCTCTGAGGAGTCTGTAGAAGTTGTTAGGGTCGATTCGGACGATGAGGTTCCGGTTGTTGGAGCCGAGTCCAGGGTGTCATCTCCCGTCTCTTCTGCTGTTCCATCTACGTCGGGTTCCCCCCATAGAGTTAAGGTTACCCGCGCCACTCGTCGCCAGGCGACGGTAAGGGCCCCCAAAGTGCGCATTGGGAACGCTCGTGATGCGCCCTCCATCTTGAAAAATGTGGACAGGCTTACCGAGATTCGGGCTCGCTTCCACATTCCCCCTAACTATTCGCTTCGTTTAGTTAAGACAGACGAGAGGGCGGATCAGGTGCAGGGCAAGGAGCTTGCTCTATACCTGGGTGCATTCTGGGCTAGGATGTGTCTGCCCTTTCCAGCCGAAGTATGTAGGGTACTTCGTTACTTCCAACTTTCACCGGGCCAGCTAGCGCCGAACTCGTAGAGGATCCTCCTCTGGTTTCGGTCCGGTTGAAACTTGAGGATATCCCTTTCAGCTTGACCCTTCTCACTTTCTTCCTCTGTTACAAAAATCACCCCGACACCAGCAAGAGTGAGCCAAGCTGAGTGTATTTTTCATTTAAAAAGCGTAAGGGTGGGGTGGTCTGGTCGGATGTGGTAGTCATTCCTTCCTCCATTCACAAATGGAAGGAGAAGTTCGTCTTCGTCGTGCCACCCAAGGGAGAGGATTGGTCTGTGCTTACACAGTGGCATAGGGCTGACTGCCCGAGGATGAAGCAGTCGTCCTCTCCTGAGGCAAGGGTGGTATCCATGTGGGAACCAATCCAGTAGGTCGACATCCTTCTTTCCGAGCAGGTCCTTAGCTGGGCCGGGCTCAACCCCTCACACTTCGTGGGTAAGTTGGGAGCTTAGGCGATCTGTTTAGACCTGAATAATTTCCTTTTGTCCTTTTAACATCACTAACCTTCTTGTGTATTCTTTGTTTGTAGAAGAAATGGACCGTTCCAAGATCCTCGCTGCTATTGGCGCTATAGCCCAGAAGAAGGCCGGGGGTGTGAACTTGTCCCGAGCCGGTCCGAACTTGGCCCTGAGACCGTCACCATCGGCGAGGCTTTCCGCATCACCCCGATCCCCAGATGACCGCCGAAGGGGTAGCCAGAAACACGTGCGGGACCCGGAGCCCCGGGCGAGGGAGGAGGAGGAGGAGGGGACCGACGTCCCCCTTAAGAGGAAAAGGACGGTATCTCACGCGTCGTCGACTGAGATCCCCGAGGAGATCCCCGTGCAGGAGGAGGACGTCTGTTTCGTGGTCCCCTCTGGGCTTTCCGTCGCCGACAGCTTACTCACGGACATAGAGCGGTCGGCCGGGAGCAAGATTCCTCGGGGGGCCCAGAAGGCCCAGGTGGCCGCCATTTCTTAGGAGGCAGTCCAGGTTGGTATCCGTTTAAGTATTATCTTAAGTGCTCGGGTTGATTTCGAATGTTTCTAGCTCCTTCTGTTGCTTTCGTCAAGTCCTCCAACATCGCGCTCATCGTCAACATGGAAGCCGAAGAAATCGCCCCGGCCATGGAGAAGGTAGGGGAATCGTCTTCGCTAGTGGACGATCTGTTCCTTCAGTTGCGGCAGGAGAAGGAGAAGAAAACTGCCCTCGAAACCCGGTTAGCAGCCGGGGAGTTCACGATCTCCAAAGGCCAGGAGTCCAACCGACTTCTGAGCGAGTCCCACCGGACCGTCGAGGCCAAGCTGGAGGATTTGGGCAAGCGTTATACCATAATGAAAAAGATGTGGGACACCAGAAAGAGGGAGACCGAGGCTGCGCTTGAGGCGGTGAAGATCGCCAAGCTCTGAGCTCGCAGGTCGGTAGACCTCTACAAGGAGTCGGACCAGTTCTATGTCGACATCGTCGAAACCTCTTCCATCATTTGGCACGAAGCTCTTGATGTCGTCAAAGCGTTGATGCCGGAGTTTGCCGATGGAGAGCTCCGGGATAGGGTCCCGATCTCGGCGGAGGCGCCGTAACTGATTGGCGCCGGGACGGTCATCAGGGAAGAGAAGGTTTTGGAGGTAGAAGCCTCGGCCCCCGGGGGTGATGCCGAGCAGGGCGAGATCCGGGTGGAGCCTGCTGCCTGAGCTTTTTTTCCTTGTGCCCTTTTTGTTTTTCTTTTTTTTTTGTAAGCCTCTGGGCACTTTTTGTAAGGTTGGGGAGCCCGGAATACCTTGTAAAAATGTTTGGAACATGAAATAAAACTGAGTTTATTTTCCTCAGCCTGACAATGTGTTCCTGCATGAGTACTTGAACTTGTCAGTCTTTTCCTCAATTCAAGTGTTAGGCCGTAGGCCGATGGCCGACTATTTGGATGACGATCGCGCGTCGAGTGTAAGTGAATTAACCACCAAGTGCAGGGAGGTCGGCGTCCTTTCAGCACCCGGAGTCGAGATGGAGATCGTTCACTTAGAATACATCAGAAGATCCCTCATTGTAGGAAGGCCGGCTCTGGATCCTTAGCTTAGGTGGGTAGGAGCTACCTACTATGGATTGACTGAGCAGGGAAGCTGCCCGGTGGCCTCTTGGTGATGGCTTTCGATCCTTAGCATGGATGGGTAGGAGCTACCCGCCAGGGATTGACTGAGCAGGGTAGCTGCTCGGTGGGCTCTTGGTGAGGGCTTTCAATCCTTGGCGTGGATGGGTAGGAGCTATCCGCCAGGGATTGACCGAGTAGGGTAGCTGCTCGGTGGGCTCTTGGTGAGGACTTTCGATCCTTGGCATGGATGGGTAGAAGATACCTGCCAGGGATTGACAGAGCAAGATAGCTGCTCGGTCGCCTCTTTGTGAGGGCTTTCGATTCTTAGCGTGGATGGGTAGGAGCTACCCGCCGGGGATTGACCGAGCAGGGTAGCTGCTCGGTGGCCTCTTGGTGAGGGCTTTTGATCCTCGGCGTGGATGGGTAGGAGCTACCCGCCAGGGATTGACCGAGCAGGGTAGCTGCTCGGTGGCCTCTTGGTGAGGGCTTTCGATCCTCGGTATGGATGGGTTGGAGCTACCCGCCAGAGATTGACTGAGCAGGGTAGCTGCTCGGCGGCCTCTTCGTGAAGGCTTTCGATCCTCGGCGTGGATGGGTAGGAGCTACCCGCCAGGGATTGGCCGAGCAGGGTAGCTTCTTGGTAGCCTCTTGGTGATGGCTTTCGATTCTCGGCGTGGATGGGTAAGAGCTACCCGCCAGGGATTGACCGAGCAGGGTAGCTGCTCGGTGGCCTTTTGGTGAGGGCTTTCGATCCTTGGCATGGATGGGTAGGAGCTACCCACCAGGGATTGACCGAGCATGGTAGCTGCTCTGTGGCCTCTTGGTGAGGGCTTTTTCGACTTCTCCTCTCCTTCACAGGGCGTTGTTCTATCTCCTGTGACCCGTAAAGTCTGGAAGAGTGACCGTCGCAGACGACACGTTGCAGAAACGTACAGGCAAGGCGTGACGCTTTGAGATCCACGTCGTTCCGACTTCCTTTGACCGCGTAGGGCTCGTGAGGACCGGCATGGTCGCCACGCGGCAGCTCTGTATTGTGAAATTTGAAAATATCCCGTGATTCGCGTCGGTGTGCATGCAAATATCGGCCTTTAGGGATTATGTTGAAGCTATAAATAGTGAAGGCATGTGGGTTTCTTTTAGCCTTGCGTTTCTGAAAATGGCCGGATTTATTTATTCCATCAAAGAGATCAACTCCCATGATGACGTATACCTGTATGATCAGGAATGCACCGAGGAGATGTACCAAACTATGATCGAACGTGTGGAGGACCACTTTGGTCGTCTTCTTCCCCTGTGGTCACCCCTCCTCCAATTGCTCATGTATGCGATTTGGAGGATATCTCCGGGGTTACATAACGCCTTGTCTCTGCAGCTGCTGAATGAGGCACTTGATAAACTGCACACGCTTCATCATCACGACCTAATTTTGAAGGCCCGATGGGACCGATCAGTGGCCCTTCTTCAGGAGTGTTTTCAGAAGAGGCAGATCGCGCATTTTTGCTTGGCGGGTAGGGCCTTCGGTCCTTCCGTGGCGTCTCGGGTCCGCGATTAACATCAGAAGGAGCGGGCTGAAGAAGCTAGGGCTCGGCTGGTGGAGATCTCCTAGGAGTACCATCAGCAGTGCTTTCTCAACCCCCTACCATTTCTGTTGTAATTTTTTATAAGGATGAAAAGCCTCTAATACCTTTTAATGAATAAAATTCTCCTTTTCTCATACGTTTTTTCGCTTTGTGTCTCTTAGTACTTTTGACATTCTCTCTCAGAAATGAATGTGGGGATCTCGGAACCGAGAAAAAGAACAAAATTTGTGGAAGAAGCCCCAGGAGACTTAAGAAAATTTACATTGCTTTGAAAAGAAGAAAATACATTCATTTATACAGCTTGAGTTTTTCAGCATTATAGGGTCAAAGAAGCTTGCGTCCCCCGGCGTCTTGTAAGCGATAGGCTCCGTCGGGCAATACTTCGAAGACGAGGAAAGGGTCGTTCCATTTCGGTGAGAATTTGTGCAGTTTGCCATGATCTACGAATTCGTTCCTCCTTAAGACCAAATCTCCCGTCTTGAAGGCACGATGCTTAACTCGTGCATTGTAGTAGCGGGCAGTTTGTTGCTGGTAAGCGGCCGCTTTGATCTGTGCTCGGTCCCGCTTCTCTAGCAGTATGTCCAAATTGGTCCAGAGCGCCGAGGTATTGGCTTCATCATCGAAGTGTTCAACTTTATAACTGGGCAGTCCGATCTCAACCGGGACCATTGCCTCGATACTATAGTAGAAGCTGAAGGGGGTCACTCCTGTGGGAGTCTTCTTCGATGTGTGTAAGGCCCACAGCACCCATGGTGGTTCCTTTACCCAGCTGCCCTGTCTTCCTTCCAAGCGTGCTCGAAGACCTCGGATGACATCTCGGTTACCAACCTCAGCCTGTCTTTTGCATTGAGAATGCGCGACCGCGGAAAACTTCATTAATATGTGGTACTCGTTGCAGAACTCTTTGACTTTGTCATTTTCGAAATTCGTCCCGTGGTCGGTAATGATGCACATTGGGATTCCGAATCGAGAGATTACATTATTCTGCAAGAACTTTATGGTATTGGCGGCGTCTGGTTTTCTGATGGGGACGGCCTCAATCCACTTTGTAAAATAGTTTACCACGACAAGGATGTACTTGTGTCTGTCTGTACCGGTGGGGAGTTGGCCCACCATGTCCATCCCCCACTGGGCAAACGACCAAGGGGAAGTGAGGGCCGTTAGCTTGGTAGCCAGGAAACGATGTATGCTGTCTTGGAGTTGGCAGCTCTTTCATCTTCTGACGATTTTATGAGCGTCTTGGTGTATTGTCGGCCAATAATATCCTTGGAACAATGTCTTCTGGACCAAGGTACGGGCCCCTTGATGCACTCCACCGGCCCCTTCATGTATCTCCCACAGGACGTAGTCGGCTTCGTGAGGGTTAACGTATCGGAGCAGAGGCAGTGTGTACGTCTTCTTATAAAGGTTTCCACTGCTCCAAATGAAATGGCGGGATTTTTCTCGGAGGCGGCGCGCTTCCCTTCTGTTTTCCGAAAGTGTACCGTTCTTCAGGAACTCCACGAGGGGTTTCCTCCAATCCTGGCCTTCCTCCTGAGTAGTGTATACTTGAAGCGCCACCTCTCTGTCTTCCACGCAGGCCAACGGCAAGACTTCGAAGAGGATGTTCCTCTTATTGTTGGCCGCATAGTATGAGGCAAGCTTGCTCAGAGCGTTGGCTTGGGCATTCAGGTGCCGGGGAATCTATTCCACTTGGACTTCGTCAAATTTTTTTCGAAGTCTCTTCACCTTGGCCAGGTACTTCACTATGAGCGGCTCTCGGGCTTCGAAATGCTCGGTCACTTGGCCGACGACTAGGGTGGAGTCGCTGCGAATCCGGATCGTCTTTAGCCCCACCCTGGAGGCGATTCACAACCCGGCTAACAAGACCTCGTATTCTGCAGCGTTGTTTGACGCTCTGAACCCGAGCTTCAAGGAGTACTCCATCTCTGCCTCTTTCGGGCCCTGAATGATAAGGCCTACACCGCTTACTTCCTCGGTAGAGGATCCATCCACATATGGGACCCAATCGGGGACGGAGTCGGGTATTTCCTCGACCGAGGGTCGGGACCTGGGGACATATGTCGATGCTGCTTCCTTGGTGGGAATAGTGCACTCGACCACGAAGTCCACCGGGACTTGTGCTTTGATGGCTTTCCTGGGGCGGTATTTGATGTCGAATTGGGATAACTCCCACATCCATTTTTCCAGACAACCAGACGACTCGGGGGAGATAAGAATAGTTCCTATAGGCCGCTTAGTAAGGACAAGGATGGTGTGGGCCTGGAAGTAGTGCCGTAGCTTTCTTGAGGCGACGATAAGCTCCAAGACTATCTTTTATATAGTCGGGTACCTTGTTTCCGCGTCTTTGAAGACATGGCTCACGTAGTAGGCCGGCTTTTGTACACCTTCGATTTCCCTGACGAGCACCGCGTCTGCAGATTGGTCGGAGACCGCCAGGTACAACAATAGCTCATCATCGTCGATAGGTCGGGTGATCAGTGTGGGAGTCGCCAGGTGGGCTTTGAGCTCCTCGAAAGCGTTTTGACATTCTTCCGACCATTCGAACTTTGAGATCTTTCTCAAGTCTTTGAAGAATGGGAGGCATTTTTCTCCAGATCTTGACATGAAGCGACTCGGAGCGGCCACCCTCCCTGTGAGTCTCATGATCTTAACGTTTCTCTTTGGTGTGGCCATGTTGAGAATGGCGCTAATCTTTTCCGGGTTAGCTTCGATTCCTCGGTGGGTAACCATGAACCCGAGGAATTTCCCGCTAGTGACTCCGAACGCGCACTTAGATGGGTTCAGGTTCATATTATATACTTGCGGAGGACGTCGAATGTCTCGCCGAGATCTTTGGTGTGCTCATCCGATGAGATTGACTTCATGAGCATGTCGTTGACGTAAACCTCCATGTTCTTCCCGATCTACGGTTTGAACATTTTGTTGACTAGGCGCTGATACGTAGCCCCAGCATTTTTGAGGCTGAAGGGCATCATTTTGTAACAGTATACCCCCCGGTCCGTGGTGAATGCGGTAAGTTCTTCATCTGCCGGGTTCATACGGATCTGGTTATAGCCGGAGAAAGCGTCCATGAAGCTGAGCAATTTGTGGCATGCCGAGCTGTCTACTAGCTGGTCTATCCGAGGGAGGGGATAGTTGTCTTTCGGGTAGGCCTTGTTCAGGTCCGTGAAGTCGACACACATACACTACTTCCCGTTTGCCTTTTTAACCATGACTACATTCGCCAGCCAATCCGAGTAGTCAACATTTCGAATAAAGTTGGCCACGAGCTATCTATTGACCTCGTCCCCAATCGCCTTTTGTTTGATCGGTGCGAAACTTCTCTTCTTCTGTCTGACAGGTCGGGCCTTCGGGTCGACCCCGAGCTTATGCGAGATTACTTTGGGGTCGATCCCGGGCATGTCAGCAGGCGCTCAGGCGAACACGTCCGAGTTCCCTCGGAGAAAGTGGATCAAGTCTTCACGCCGGGCTCTTATCAAAAGGGATCCGATCTGGACCGTTCTCCCTTCGTCCCCCTCAACAAGGGGGACTTCTGTCAATGCTTCTACCGGGTCATCTCGGATTTCTTTCTGCTCATCACGCGTATCCAAGGACCCCTGGAAATCGTTTGCATCTTCGAGGTCGTCGCCCTTTTCTCCCGGGGTGGATGTCAAGGTGAAGCAAATCTTAGCAATTTGCTGGTTCTCGTAGCCCCGGCCTATCCCCCTTGATTTAATGGAAATTTGATCGCAAGGTGATAGGTTGAGATTTGAACCCGGAGAGCATTTAACGTCGGGCGTCCGAGGAGGATGTTGTAGGATGAGAGGATCCTAGCGACGATGAATTCCACCGGTACGGTCCTCGTATGGACCGCCTCCCCAATGTTGAGGAGGAGGGTGACTACTTCCTCGGTCGGGATGGAGTGGTTGGTAAACCCCGATAAGACGTGGGAGGTTGGCCGCAGGTCGGACAGCCCTAGCCCCATACTCTGGAAGCAGTTATAGAAGAGGATATCTGCCGAGCTTCCGGAATCGACCAATATTCTTTGAACCTCGTAACGGTGGACCCGCGCCGTTATCACAAGAGGGTCGTTGTGAGACAAGGACTCGCCTTCGGGTAGGGAAGTCACAGGTACCATGAAGGTTTTCATCAGTGAAGATGATGGGCTCGGCGGTCTTGCTCTTTTTCTGGGGCGGAGGGCCTGTTCCTTCTACGGGTAGGAGGTGATGAATTTCGCCGGCTTCACGGGCGTACCCCAAGGAAACGACCATGATTTGGCCTATCGTTAATTCGCCGGGAGGAGGCTGGTTCTCATGTTCCCTGTCGGCCTGCCGCTTGTCCCCCAGGTACCTCGCCAAGTGGCCTGAGCGGATCAACTCCTCGATATAGTCGCAGAGTTGCTTACAGTTTTCGGTCAGGTGGCCCTGCGACTTAAGAAAGGCGCAGTACGGTCCCCGGGTACGTTTAGTAGCTCTGTGGGTGATGGAGGGAGCTTGAAGAATCGCTCGCCCTTCGCCCCCTCCAATAGCTCGGTCTGGGAAATGTTGAGAGGAGTATACTCCTGGAACTTTAGGGAGTATGGTTTTAGCTAGTCGACATTTTTCTTCTCATCTCTGCCCCTCTTCTTTTGGTCAGCTTGGTCTCCCTGGGGCAGGTTGGCGTTTACCTCAGATTTGAGCTGGATCTCCCGCTCGGTCCAAGCTTTTACCTCGGCCATGGTCTTAGGTTGCGCTAATGAAAAAGAGCGGAGACACTCTTTGTTCCTAAGACCTGACCTTAGAGTGGTGATGAAGGTTTCATCTCGATAGTCGGGAACTTCTAGGAGAGCATTGTAGAAGAGAGTGACAAATCCCTTAAAGGATTCTTTGTCCCCGCTATTTATGGTGAACATGTGGTTGACTGTTCTCTTCTGCCGCCCATTCCTGACAAAGTGTCCGAGGAATTGGGTGGCCAACTCGTCAAAGGTCGAGATGGAGTGTGGTGCTAACCCCCGAAACTAGTCCTGACCTGCGCGAATGAGGGTGGTCGGGAAAGCTTGGCACTGGACTGCGTCCGAGTTATCCTGGAAGCTCATGCTCGTCGTGAACGCATCCAGGTGATCCTTAAGGTTGGACTTTCCGTCGAAGAGGGCCACCTTGGGCGGCTTTTTCCTAGACGAGACGTGTACGGCGAGCAGCTCCTCGGTGAAGGGCTTCGTAACTGAGTTGGCGGCGTATCTAGCCCGTTCACCGGATGGAATACCCTCCCGATGTATGCCCTTGATTTTCTTTTCGAGGGCGTCGAGGTAGTTGTGATACCTCGAAGATTCGACATAGTCGGAATGGTGGCCCTTCCCGCTTGTTGCCTACGCCAGGCTGTGACTCCGGTTGCATTCTATTAAATTCCTTAGGTCCCCGGGTGAGGTCCTTCTTGATTCATCCTGGCGAGTGCTGTTTGGGTGATCCCGTCGAGGGAGAGGGTGTCGATCATGCCTGGAAGCAGGTGATCGCACGCTTTTGGCGTGTCGGATGAAAGAATTTAAGTGTAACCGCGATCAGGACGGTGTCGCTTTGCAGCTAGCCGGTGAGCACGGGTCGGTCCACAGGGAGATGGTGTTATGTCCTTTCTTGTCTTAGACGAGTCAATTAAAGAATCTGTATGTGTTTGTTTGATCTAACCTATGTGTTTATCTGCAAGTATAAGGTTGTTAAGAAAATACGAGATTGTAAGCTAAGAAATCCGTACTCAAAAACCTTTGAGCCGAGTCTTGACCAGTTGAAGCTAGACAATCGGCAACAACGTGGATTAGGGGATTTAAGCGCGGTATTCGTGGAATCCGGCTTATTTACCCTTGTCCTTCCGTTCTTGTCTCTTGCTTTCGCCTCCGGCCAAACCGAACGCAACCGGTCGTGGTTAGGAATCACCGTTACCTTGTCAGGGTACGGTGCCTAACGGAGCGCTTGCGTATGGTTCGGGCGGAGTTCAAATGGAAAATAACGGGAAAAGGAATTGGCAAAGAAATATTAACTTATAAAACCGTATTAATTCTTAACAACGACGATAATTACTACATTCACAATATGAACAAAAGAGAACAAAAAGAAAAGAACAAAGAAAAGAACAAAGAAAAGAAAAGATACAAGTATTAAAGTGCATGAATAAAATTGCAAGTAATAAAGGACAAATAATAAAAAGCGAGTAATAAAAAGCGGGTAATAAAAAGAATACGGAACTAGGACCCAAGCCAAGCATGTGCTCAATAGCCAACCCTTAAACTTGCAAGCTCAATGAAGAACTTGCAAGATCAAGGGAAGGGGAGAGAACGCATGTGAAGTGAAGAACTAGTCCCGTGAGAAAATACGACCCTTGAGATCAATAACTAACTCTTAACCATTCAACCTCAATGAAGAGATTGAATGAGCAAGAGAAAGCAGAAATCTCAAGGGGGAGCCGAACTAACAAGAAAGATACAAAACCCTCATCTTCATTAACATCCACTCAAAAGCTCTCACTACAATTTAATGGAGGAATGAAGAAGAAGAAGAAAGAAACTAACAAAACTAAAGAAGTGATCTAAAAATTGCTCCATTGGTTTAGCTTAGATTCGGGGTATTTATAGGCAACCCATTTGTATGCTTGGTAAGTCCATGTTCACACTTGTTCACACGTGTTTACATTTGTTCACACGTGTTCACATTTGTTCACACGTGTTCATACTTGTTCATACGTGTTCACACGTGTTCACATTTGTTCATACTTGTTCATACGTGTTCACACGTGTTCACATTTGTTCACACGTGTTCACACTTGTTCATACTTGTTCACACGTGTTCACATTTGTTCACACGTGTTCACATTTGTTCACACGTGTTCATACGTGTTCACATTTGTTCACATTCTTTCTTTGTTGCAAACTCTTTTAATCTTGATCTGTATTCTGCCCGTTTGCAGTTCTGGTTACAAACCGTCGTTTCCGTTCATGTTGTGTACCATCTCCAGTGTTTTTGCCTGTGTACCTTGACGGGATTTGATGACTGAAACCCGGTTTTTATCTGTCTGTGACAGATGTTCTGGATTTTGGCGTAACTGTGGAGATTTTGTGTTGATTTGCAATATTTGGACTGGAAACCTGTAACCTGTAAATATGTAGCAAACACGGATTAAAAGCACCTATCTATAAACAAACGAGCATAAGAATGGGCAGTATAAAATGCAATATTCTGGTATGAACAGCAGGCGAGTTGACCGATGCCTCCTCAGGAGGGACGGGAACGTGACGAGCTTCGGGGCGATGGGCTCTTTCAAGAGACCGCGGTGTGGAGCATTTTGGCGCCCAGCGGGTCATGGAATTGTTTGCTGCACGGGAGCCGCGGTGGCCAGGGTCGGTACGCCGATGTTTGGTGGTTTTGAGGGGAGCGACATTATCCGCTCTTCTGTCGGCGTCATGGTCCCTTGGAGGGGGAACGAAGACCTGGGGGCTGGGCCCGCCGTTTGGACATGGACAAGGGCGTCCACTATCGACGCGAGCCTGTCGATCCTTGCCGAGAGGGCGTGGATGGCGTTCGGAGGAGGAGTAGATCCGTCTACGCCTCCGTTGTGGGGAAGGCATCGGCTTGTACTTGGATCGTTATGGTTTTTGCTCGCCATGAAGTCGAGAGCAGAAGATCAATTTTTGATGAGTGGAAGAAATTAGAAGTTCCTACAGATGGCGCCAACTGATGGAAGGTATGATCTCCTTCAGATGTTGTCCTCCGTCGATCTGTCGCGAGCATTGATGAAGGGTTAAGATTGGTGTTGGAGCTTGTCTCCTTGAGTGTGTGGATCTCTATGGGCTTTTTTAGAGGCGAAGCCGAGCTATCTTCAAAAGAAGTCCCGGGTGGTTATAGCACCGTGGACCCTCCGAAGATCAAGTTAGCTGAGAAATTTTAGCAGAGTAGCGGCTTATTGAATTAAAATTGCTTTACCTGAGTCGTCTGGGAGAGGGGTTTTTATAGTGGCCGCATGGAGCAAGCCGGCATGAGATCTTCGCCGTTAGTTACGTCCTTGGCGTTACACCTGCGTGAATGACATGATCTCTCCATTAATGACGAGATACGCTCGTTAATGGAGGGATACGCCAGCGTGGAACGCAGGATGTTGGGTGGGGATATCTTGCGTCTAGCGAAATACGCGGAGGCGCTTAGGCTCTGCGTTCTCGGTTGCTCGAGGGAACCGGGGAGGCTTAGGTCGGCGGGAGGCTTGGAAGCGAGCGGGAAGCCGACTAAGCTCGGTTCTGTAATAGCTCGGGGGCGAACTGGGAAGCCGAGGAAGCTCAGCATGTAAGATGGCTCGGAGGCGAGCCGATGGTTATTTGTAGGCCGAGCATAGGAATGCTTTGGGAAGCCATTGAAGATCGGGTCGTTCTTCGGGACAGAGGCCTAGGGAACGTCTTCAAAGTATTGTGTTTGTTCCTGTCCCGTAAGTCCCGGGACACGTCGTCTGGCACGTGTCATGATCTGGGGAATTCCCACTTACGAGTATCATCTATTCCCTTGGGCCATTAAGATGAAATTGGACGATACTGATCATTGAAACAAATTATGCATCGTTGACTATTTGACCAAGGCAGAAGAAAATTTCTTGGCAAATTGGCGCCCAAGGGATTGTAACGGATACACATTGTAAAAGTCATGCATGAAGCCTTGAGCCTTGGCATCCTCCTTACCTCAACCAAACTTTGAATCAAGGGATTTGCAGTACGGCAATAATAACATCAAGCTTTCATCGTGAATTTTTGGGGTCTTGCTGTATGAATACTTTTATTCCATTCTTTATATTAGAGACTGTCTTTGGTTAAATTAAAAATTAAGACGTTGTTCTTAATTATATATAACCTTGTTCATTTAATTAATATCCCTATCCCTATCCCTAGTTGCTTCATTAACTACAAATTTTCACTCTTTCTAATCCGGACATTGATTGGTTTCCATTGCATATGACCAAACCATGTCAATAATCCTCTCTCATCTTATCTACCTATATATATAGTGTAACCTCTAACTTGTTATGAATACATGGATTTGCACTATACATAAAAAAAACTTGACCTTGGAAAGTAGTTGGATGCCACTGTCGGCTATAGAAAAGTCCAATCGGCAAGTGATTCTCATGGTTGACGCCATCAAAAATGGCAAGAGTTAGCTAACAAGAGGGGTTCACACTCTTATCCAGCAAGGCTTCCAATAGCATGGTCTTCAACGCTATTCCTTAAATAGATTAATGCGTTAACATGATAAATGTTTGATTGATCAGATAGTCGTCCTGGGTTCTTCGAACTCTCTCATATTTATAACCTCTTGGAACCACTACTACAATGATGGGTTGCCCTTACAGATAGAGCAATTCGTAGGGACAACTTTTTATTGTCCCTATGGTTTACTCCGTAGGGGCATAGTTTGCTCCTACGGTGCCCACCGTAAGGGCATAAATAAATTAAAAAATATTAAAATGTAATCTCTTTATTTAGCCCTACGGTGTTGCAAAAGAAAACCCTACGGATTAATCCGTAGGGGCAACAAAGGGTTATTTAAAAAATAAAGCTAAGTAATTTCCCACCGTTCCCTAAAATTTCCCACCAACCCTTTTATTTCTCCCGCGCCCTCGATCGATCTCGTTGTCGAAAGCGTCGTCGCCGATCAAGCGTCGTCCCTCGTCGTTGATTTCCTCGTCGCCGATCAATCTCGTCGGCGAGTTCCTCCTCCATCGCCGTCGATCGAGCTCGTCGTGGACTTCCTCGTTGCCGCCAATCGATATCGAGTTCCTCGTCGCCGTCTCCACCTCCACGGCTCTTTTCCGCTGGCCGGTATTTGACAGAGGTGAGTTTATATATTTAACAGTGCTTGAATTTTCCTAATTAGTAATGTTTTTTTATTTCTGAAAATTAATTAGGAATTTAATTTATATTTTTGTTGTTTTTAGTGTTATTGTTGTTGATTTTAGGGTTAGGGTTAGGGTTATAGGGCCGGGTTAATTAGGGGTTAATTTGGGTTAGGGTTCAGGTTAATTTGGGTTAGTTAGGTAAAATAGGGTTAGGGTTAGGGTTAGGGTTTGGGTGATGATTAGGGTTATGGTTAATTTGGTAAAATAGGGTTAGGGTTAGGGTTTGGGTGATGATTAAGGTTAGGGTTAGGGTTAATTTGGGTTAATTAGGTAAAATATGGTTAGTGATGATTAGGGTTAGGGTTAATTAGATTAATCAGGGTTAATTTTGGTGTGGGTTAGGATTAATTTGGGTTAGGGTTAATTTGGGTTAATTAGATAAAATAGGGTTAATTTGGGTTAGGGTGTTGATTAGGGTTAATTTGGTTTAATTAGCTTAATTTTGGATTAATTAGGGATAATTTGAGTTAATTAGGTTAATTTTGGTTAATTTAGGGTTAATTAGGGTGATGATTATGATTAATTTGGGTTAGAGTTAAGGGTGCACTAGTTCTTTCAGTAGGATACTCGATTATAATGTAAATGTAAAACTTTACCGTAAACGTAAGAAAACTTTTCCCTAAACTAAAAACTTCAAACCCTTAAAAACGAAACGTAAACGTAAAACCTATTCAAGTTAAATGTTCAAGTTAAAACCAATATATGAAACTCGATAATAATATGAAACTTTCATATTCTCATCGATACTCATATGTGAAAATCAAATCATGACTTAGTCCACGTCTATCGGTTAACATACGTTCGATGTTCGTCGCGACATAGAAATATACGAAGGTTGTTAAATATCAGACGGTATAGTTCGGTGCTAACAACCGTCGTGTAGTTTATGTGACTAGAAGATTCAATCGTATGATAACCGATAGATTTGTCCAGTGTGGGCAAGTTAGGAATGTATAAAGCAAACATCTGCATTCACTTGTGTTTTCATTCGTTTCGAGTTATTTCGTTGGTACTTTTCCGCTGGTTCTCCGTGTACAAAGATAGATGAGATTTTTATTTCAACATTGTTTCACATCATTAAAATGATTATCTATTCTATTACAGTGTACTCGGAGAACAGTGGGGAGGTGCTGCCGAAATTTACTCGAAACGAATGAAAGCACAAGCGAATGGGTGTCTGCTCTATACATCCTTAATGGGATAGAAGCCTTACCCCCGACAGCCGAAACACACACATACAACACGAATACACAACAAATGCACACACAAAGCACATACATACTTACAATCCTACACCTAAGCGAAATCATAAATTGAAACACACATACACAGAATACAGCTCTACTTTACCCTAAAGTAAAAACATCAAACCCTTAAAAACGAAACGTAAATGTAAAACCTATTAAAGTTAAATGCTCAAGTTAAAACCAATATATGATACTCGATGATAATATGAAACTTTCATATTCTCATCGATACTCATATGTGAAAATCAAAGAGCGACTTAGTCCCCGTCTATCAGTTAACATACGTTCGATATTCGTCGTGATATAGAACTATACGAAGGTTATTAAATATCGGATGGTATAGTTTGGTGCTATCAACCGTCGTGTAGTCTACATGATGAGAAGATTCAATCGTATGATAACCGATAGATTTGTCAAGTGTAAACAAGTTAGGAATGTATAAAGTAAACACTTGCATTCACTTGTGTTTTCATTCGTTTCGACTTATTTCATCGGTACTTTTTTGTTGGTTCTCCGTGTACAAAGATAGATTAGATGTTCATTTCAACGTTGTTTCATGGCATTGAAATGATTATCTATTTTATTACAGTGTACTAGGAGAACAGCGGGGAGGTGCTGCCGAAATTTACTCGAAACGGATAAAAGCACAAGCGAATGGATGTTTGCTCTATACATTCTTAATGGGATATAAACCTTACCCCCGACAGCCGAAACACACACATACAACACGAATACACAACAAATGCACACACAAAACACATTCACACTAAAAACGCTACACCTAAGCGAAATCATAAATTGAAACACACATATACAGAATACAACTCATACTTTGGTATCTTCAAATTTAACTTTGTTAATCAATAATTTATTCTTTTCGATGACAAACTTGCCTCTACGAATTTTATTCTTTGTCAGTAACCATCTCGTTCTTAGATTTCTCAATATAGTCACCATAACCTACAATTTATATGTTATACAGTCTAATATAGCCCATGAGTACATTAGAGTTAAGGACTGGATGCACGTGGATTGGCAACAACGCATGTAATCTAAGTTTGTCACATAATTTGTTGCTTTTATTGAATTTGCACGCGCACATAATAATATCGTGTTAGAGAAGATTCTCTGTCTGTGCGATAGATATGGAAATAAATTCTGGCAGAAGGTAGAATCGTAGAGCTTCACATCTTTAAACACAGTTTTACTAGAATTTATACAACTTGACTATATCACGGGAAAGGACAAGAAGAAGACGGTAGTGCGGCAGAAGAAGAAGGAGAAGACGGTAATGCGGCAGAAGAAGAAGATAATAACTTCTTTCCAGGAGAAGAAATAGAGGATATGGTAGAGGCTGCCCTCGGTGATAGTATTCCTACCGAAGATGACATTCCTTCCGGTCAAGGACTGCGTGCGGATAAGCATGAAAAGTTGATGCTAGAAGACCAATTTATGAGAATGCAAAGTATTCCACCCTATCATGGTTTGTCCAACTTTCCCAATTTAAGTGCCTAAATGGATGGAGCAACAAGTCATTCATGATACTTCTGAAGTTCCTGAAAGATTCTATGCCCCTGGAAAATAACGTGCCCGACAGCTGGTACGAAGCCCAGAAGATGATGTCTGATTTGGGTCTTGTTCCCCTCCGAATGACGACGCACATGACTGCGATGTCCTGGTGCTGAGATTCGGGGCAGATGCTATATGGTTTTATCCGTCCACCTCTCCGAAGATACCAAGTTGATTTATGGCACCGTGTATCGGAGGTTTAGACGGATGCGGCCGATGTAGCAGATTTTTTCAGATTCCCCCTCGCTTGAGGGGTTTTTGATCGTGGGGATGCTCTTCTCTGCAGGCGCAAGCCCCTGCAGTTAATTACGCTACCGCACCGCGGTAGCAACTTTCTCCTTCTCCAGAATTTCACTTCGTGTCGTGGGTGTTTGTTTTGTTTGTGGTTGCCCGTGGATTGTATACGGAGACTAATTTATGTCGTCACCCGTAGGACGTGGATTAGTCCAAATCTGTATTTTCTTAGATTTGGGTTTTGGGTTTTGGTTTAAGGATACGTTAGCTGTATTTGAGGCTAAGATCAACTTAAACGTTTGTTAAGAATACGTTAGTCCAGTTTGAGACTAAGATTAACTTAACGGGATCGTTTAGATCCGACAAAAGAGCATTTGGGCTCCATTGTTCAAGTTTAGGGATATAGTGGTCCATGTTCCAGTTTAGGGACGTGAGGGTCCATTTTATTTATGGCCGTCGGGACCCGTCACCTCTCTGACATCGTTGAAGGATTACAACGATAGGTGTCGGAGGAGTTCAGAGATGTACCCTTGAACCAAAGTTGATTGGGGGATCTATAGTCCAATTTGGGACTAAAGTCTGTTTGAAGGTTTAAGGATACGTTAGCCGTATTTGAGGCTAAGATTAACTTAAACGGGATCGTTTAGATCCGACAAAAGAGCATTTGGGGGCTCTATTGTTCCAGTTTAGTGACATAGTGGTCCATCTCCAGTTTAGGGACATAGTGGTCCATGTTCCAGTTTAGGGACGTGGGGGTCCATTTTATTTGTGGCCGTCGGGACCCGTCACCTCTCTGACGTCGTTGAAGGATTACAACGATAGGTGTTAGAGGAGTTCGGAGATGTACCCTTGAACCGGATGTAAATTGATTTAAGAGAGCAGTCGTGCTCAGTCAATTTAATATGAGGACTTACGGCCATGATTGGGCTAAGTCCAGTTGAGAATATTCAACGTTTTTATCTTTGGCCTATTAGGCCTGTGCTAGGGCTTTGCCCCTGTTTAATAATGCACTGCATTTCATTCTGGCCTGTTAGGCCTTTTTGATTTGGGCTCTGTCCCTTTATAAATGATGCAGAGCATCTGTTTGGGCTCTGCCCTTCTTTAAAATAATGCATTGCATTTAATTTGGCCTGTTAGGCCTTTTTTTAATTGGGCTTGGCCCTTCTGTAAATAATGCAGTGCATTAATTGTCTGACAGTGGCTTGTCAGGCGCTTTGCGCCAATTATTGAGCGCAAGCGCATGTGGAGGTGACACGTGTCACGCTAGCGCAGTGCGCTGTGCCAGTGCGCTGCGCTGTTGCGCTGTGACACGTGGCGCGCTTTGGTGAGTTGCGCCAACTTTAAAGAGCAATGCTCTATTTTTAAAAGCGCATAGCGCAAGTGGTTATGGTGCTGACACGTGGCGCTTTCTGGCGGCTTGCGCCAACCCAGGAGCGCAACAGTGCAGTTTTTGCAAGTGCAAGGCACTGTTTCAATAACTTGATCCAATTTTGGATTCAAGAAAAGAATCTTTAAGATTCCAGAACCAATGGTTCATAAAAAAGTGCAAGGCACTGTTATTATTTATTTATTATTGAAGATCATTGATCTTGTTCTTAGATCAATGATCTATTCAGAAGAAATTCTTCTTTTTATTATAAAGGTTTTTACCTTTTTCTCTTCTCGAGTTTTTCTCAAAATTCTTCAGAGTTCTCTCTATTCTCTGTGCGGTTGTTTTTGATCTTGATGTTGATGATCTTTTTGAATTGGGGTTTAGGGGCCTTTATATAGTGCCCATTAATTTGTTAAATTTGTTAAAGAGATCCTTCTCTGAGTGATTTGGGGAATTTTCCCCACCGTTGGATTTTTGATCCAAGGGCTTCTGTTTTACAGAAGACAATCTTCTTGTTTTAATAAGAACAGAAAGATCTTACTGGAATTTTAATTCTGTTTGGCACAGATGCGCTAGCGCTTGACACGTGTCGCGCAGCGCACAGCGCAGCGCAACTGCGTTTGCGCAACTGCGCAGACACGTGTCGCACAGCGCACAGCGCAGCGCAGCGCAACTGCGCTGGCGCGTGTCGCGCGGCGCAGCGCCTGCGCAACTGAAGCGTTACTTCCTTTAATTTTGTTTTTAAATAGAGTCTTGCTCTGATTGGGCGCGTTTCCTTGGGCGCTGCGCTGACGTATCAGCTTTTAACACGTGGCGCGTTGCGCAAGAGATTTGAAGCGTTGCTTCAATTTTTGAATTTTTGAAATTCAAACAGAGCTTTGCTCTGATTGAGTGAAACAAATGCCCCTACCGTTGTGCTCACGTGGCGCACACGTGAGTGCAGCGGTGGCAAGATCTAGGCCGTTAGATCAATTGGTGAGTTGAAGGGGCGCAGGTGCCTATAAATAGGACCCTTGGTCCTTAGTAAATGATTTACCATTTTCAAGAACTTGAGTTTTCAGAGCCTTGCTCTTGTTTTTAAGAATTTTAGAGCTTTGCTCTCGTTCCTTTTCAAGAACTTCATAGTTCAAAACCTAGAATCATCTTAGGTAAAATTTAACTTAAATTAAATTAAATTTAATTTAATTAACAGAGCCTTGCTCTTATAGATCTTTGATCTAAAGAAAACCCCTTTGGGGTTTTATCAACAGAGCCTTGCTCTCAAGAATCCATAGATCCATAGAGATCTTGTTTCATGGGTTTTAACCCATGAACAGAGCTTTGCTCATGGATCAAATGTAGATCTTTTTGATCTGAAAATGAAGAACTCCTAAGAGTTTTCATGGTTCTTTAAGATCCCAATTTTTTAAAATTCTTTCAAGAGTTAATTTTTTCTTTTGATGGATCTTTTCATCATCATTACAGAGCCAGGCTCTTTTTAGGAAATTTATTCCCTTGAGACCAGAGTTTGACAAATGTCACTCTGTGACAGAGCTTTGCTATGAAAGAGGAGATTTTTTCCTTGTCTCTAGGGATTTCCCATTAATGAGAATATTCTTTTGGGGATCTTTTTATTAATTGACAGTCTCATCCAATGATGGGGCTGTCTTATTAACTGATGCACTGTCATCCAGATCTTGTGGGTCCCCATTTGGTCCCCTACCCACTGCATTGCAGTGTAGAGTAATTTTTTTAAAAATGTCGAGCGTTGGAATTACAACACTGACGGCTGATTTTTGTCCCTCCACAGGAAACATGCCTGCTGACCTATCATTCCCGTTTGTTCGCTCGGAGGGAAGATTTCCCCAGGCATCAGTGGACCGATAAGTGCTCACTCTCATCAAGGATCATGACCCCGAGCATAAGAACCTTCACTTGTGGGGTAGGTGGTATAACGATATCATCCAGGGTCGCCGAAGCTTCGCTTCTGCTACGCCGTCCGAGCCAATATTTTCGATCCCCTATGCGGATGAACCCCCGGTGAAGTATGCCGTGGAGGTCAAAAATTGGAATTCGGATGACCTCCACGAGCTTGCAATTGGGGCTATTCCCGTGCAGCCGCCGCCGGCAATAGACATTTTGGGGAGGCGAATCTGTCAGGGTGAAGCACGCCCTTGGGGACATGCCTATAACATTGGATTGATCCCGCGACCGCCCGCCGGGTATTTGCAGTGGGCCCGGTACATCTTATCAGCGAAGAGGACTCATCTGATGAAGATTGGTTTGTATTCGGCCATCTACGTCTCGCTCTTTGAGTATCCCTCTCCTCCAACGTGGTGGATTAAGGCTTTTATCGAACAATGGAATATCCCCACCCACACCTTCCTGATGACAGACAGGGAAGTCTCTATCTCCTTGGAGGAGTTTGCTGAAATCTCGGGTCTGCCGATGAGGGGGGAGCATTACGAGGAGCTGCTTCCTCCTGACGAATACGTCTTTGCCACCAAGCCGCTGGTGTTTGATCTGACACCGGAGAACGCTATTCAACACCAGTTTCCGGGCTTGGTGAAGGTGCTGGATATATACGAAGGGCTCTATCTGGAATCGGGCGTCCGGGGAGTCAGTTTTGCAGATTTTATCGCCCGCTTCATTCGACCGGAGTTTCTATCGGAGCGGAGCGAGAAGTTCGCCCAGCTTGATGACCCTTTTGGCTTCGGCTTAGACCATCGACCCACATCGGAGGATGATCAAAAGGAATTTTATCTCCCCGGTGCCGCCGTCATGCCCTTGTCAGAAATCGCCGTCCTGGTCATGGATGAGGAGACCTTTTTTGTAGGGTTCCTGGGATTGTGGCTGTGCAGCTTTGCGCTCCCCATGCACCCGCGCCACATGCGGCCATCTGTTTTTTACCCAGCGCATCGGATGGTGGCTGGCCTACAGTTGACAGTAGGAATCGCCGGGCTGGCTCACCTCTATAATGGACTTAGCGTAACGGCGGACGCTAATGAGCCTGGGGTGCAGCCTGCTAACTTTCCGATGCACTACTTCACCTCTTGGATGGAAATGCATGTGCACGGGGTGTTCGGCGCCCATAAGATCCTTCCGTTTTTTGAGAAGTGCAGACTCCCAAGAGTCATGCAGTTGGTCGGCGCTTCGATCGTGGTTGCACCTCCGCGGGAGGCTAAGGGGTTGCTCCTCCGTCCACACCTGGTCGGAGCGAAGGTTTCTTTTTTGGATAAAGTCATAACCATAGGCTCAGAAACCACCAAGTCAGTGGTGCCGCTGCGCGATGATTTTAAGGACGGGGCCTCCATATTGAAAGCCAGGGATATCCTTTACCTCTACTCTATTCGGCCGGGCTACCTGGTGTTCAGACAGAATGAGATGGCGCTTTTCATGAGGTATAACCCTCACCGATTCGCTCAGCAATCGAGCTATCACCAGGGGATCCCGATGGAAGCGTTTTTGGAAAAGCCCGTGGCCATCCGGGAGGGGATAAAGAGTGCGATGCACCATTTCATGCGGCTTAACACGAGCTCTTATTTCTTCATCAGCGAGCCGAGCTACGTCCCCAAAGTCCTCAACGCGTACATGGCTTGCTACGCGCATGCAATGGGTCCAGTTATCCTTATGGAGAAGCGCATGCTGGTTGACCGCAAGGGTGCGCCTCCCGGCGGCGATCGCAAGGCTCCCTTGAAGCCAAGGATTCCGGTCATTCCTCCGCTGAAAGATGCCGGAGTTGTGCCACCGCGCGTGATGAGCCTTTCGCACGGATTGCCGCTCCGTGATACTGTAGATGCGCCACCAGCGCTCCGTGCTCCAGTGGAGACGGTAAATGTGGTTTCGCCGGAGTTCGGCGTGGGCACGGATATCGGGACCCGCCGCCCTAAGGTGCCTGCAAAGCGCAAGTCGATCTTGGGTGCACCCAAGGCTGGCAGGCAGAAGAGGAAGAAGAAGTCGCTCCTCTCTCTCGATGCTATCCTTGGTTTAGAGCCCGAGGCCCCTCTTACCGAAGGTATAAGTGAGTACGACAGCAATAAGGGCCTCTCGGTAGATCCAGCAGACACCGATCTGGCGGCTGCCATTGCGGCTTTTGAGCGATCAGCCAGACTCGAAGCGTGGTTGGATAAACTCACTCGAGCAGGTAATCATTAGCCGCACTCTTTGTCATTTTATCGCATTCTTATCATTATCTTCGACTAATGCTTTCCCCCCTTTTTTAACAGGTGTCACTACTGAAGAAGCCATCGCTGTTTCTTTAAAAACTTTCCAGGAGGAGGAAAAGAAGCGCGCTTTAATGGGCGTTGGTACGTCTCGCCTTATTAAGTTTTTGTCCTCTTTTCTGATGGCCAACCTAACTTTCTTCCTTTATCTCTTTGCAGGGGCTGCGCCAGCTGATGCAGGGACTCTCCCCGGGTCAGCTACTGAAGTCCCGGTCTCTTCGGGGCCGTCACGAGAGCCTCAACTCGACAAGTCGACGAGGGATGCTTTGAAGAATTTGGAGGCATCTCTGTTCACGGACGATGATGCCTCAATGAAGGAAGGTTTGAAGAGCTCCGTCTTGACGGCTCGGGAGGAGAGAAAGTGGTTGAGGCGCGAGGCGAAGGCACGCAGAGCTGCTTTGGCCGTGGGAGCGGGCCCAAGCACCATTCCTCGTGCTGATACTCCCTCAGAAGAGCCCCCGGTCGCCTTGTCTACAGATCACAGACAGGCGGCACGCGCAAATAAGGAGGCTAACGATAAGTCCACCACAGGTAATGTATCTTTCAAGATTTTGTTATAAGAATTGTAAACCTGTCAGTTCTTATATATCTTGTTCTGCAGGGTCAAGTCCAATCGAAGGGAAGGCAGAAACCGTTGAACCTAAGGGGACAGAGGAAGAGGCACCGGTTGAACCCGAGCCGACGGTGGGCTACGTTGCCGGGGTTGCCGGACCTGAGCTGAGGGCTGAGGAAACTGCGCCAGAGAAGGTCGTCGATGCCGAGCCTGAGGTAGCGGCAAATGAGATGACCACTATAAATGAGCCTGGGGTAGCAGCAGACGGAGCGCCTGAGACTGGTGACCCTATGGTAACGGCGGACGAGACAACGGTGACCGCCGAGCCCGAAGGAGTAGCGGGTGAGATGGGCATGACTCCCGGGGCAAAGCCAGCCGCTCTTTCTTAAGAGTCTGGCAATGCTCCAATTATTGCTCTCCCCGTCTACGGTCTTCCGCCGTCTCTTGGTTGTGCGAGTACGACAACAGCCCCTGTCGAGTCCGGTGATGAGGCCACGGGAGGTGGACTCGTATCGATGGAGGAGGGAGACGCCTCCGTTTCAGCTGGCGGCTCATCAGGTAAATTTCGAGTTACTGTCCCTTTTTATCTTGCAATCCTTTCTGATAAGTTTATCTTTGTTTTTAACGCAGGTGCGGCCAGTGCCAATGCTCCATTGCTCGAGGGAGCGCCGTCAACTACTGCCTTGGCGGTGGTCACCTCTCGGCCTTCCCTTGTACCATCGCAGATGTTAGAAGGTATGGATTTGCAGCCTATTAGTTTTATCTTTCAGCTGCATAATTTGTGTACTAATGTCGTACTATTGCGTCTTTTCAGGAGTGCTTTTTGATCATCTCTATCAGGTGTTGCACCCGCACTTCTCCTTCCCATCCGGACTCGCTTCTTCCTCCGGTGTCGCTGGTGAGTATAATTTCCATTTGATGTCTTTCTTTTTTCAGTAATGGAATTATTTCTGACTTTCCCTCATCCTGATTGCAGTGCTACAAATCGAAGGAGGGGCTGAAAGATCGGTCACGCCACCGGCCCTCCCAGCCTTGCCACCTGCTGCAGCTGGTATAGTAAACTATCACATCGATTACTTTTTTTTGTATTTCTTGAACCATCATCTAATCGTATTTTGTTTTTTCAGCTGTCGTTCTGATCCCGGCACCCTTTAAGTCTCGCGTTATAATGCCAGCTGGCCCCTTCCTGAGACGTCCGTCTTCAAAGGGTGCCGTAATGAGCTTGGGCATGCTGAGCGGATACGTCGAGGAGCTTGACGCAGACGCTCTCCCATCTGCTGCGGATTTCGCTGCGGAGGTTAACCCAATGTTGGCGGCGCTTGTGAATTTTCACGATGGAGGCGTCGTCGAGCTTTGGGTCAATCACTGCAGGGAAATCGAGGTCCGCCTGCATCAATCGGAGTTTATGCGCCCTGCTCCCGAGACCTTAGCCACAAGCAATCAAAGAGCAGCATGGATTGAGCAAAGCGCTTCTTACTTCCGTCACTTGGAACAAGAAGCGGCTTTAAGGCTGAGGGAATGCCCAGAGACCTCAAACGAGATGGCTCGTCTGCGCGCTGAGGTTGAGGCGAACGCTGCCCAGGTGAAGGCTATCTTTGAGGGCCTTCTGGAGCGTATCTCTAATGGGCTAAACCTGAAGCGGAAGCTCGACGCCACCGAGCGTGATGCCCAAGGTCGCGAAGTAACTCAGCAGGCCGTTGGGGAGCAGCTTGCATCCTTCTTGCAACAGCGGGCCCAAGTGGAAGCGGAACTGGCGGTGGTGACCGATCAGGAGAAGGCATGGAAGGAAGTGCGCAAACAACTGATAGGGCTGTTTAAGATGCTTCCTTCCCAGTAGTTGCCCTTGTATCAATATACTTGTAATAATTTTCTTTTTCGAATAAGATGTATCCATTCTTGATTCTTTTGTACGATTCACTTTGTACTTGATCGAATTAATAAATAAAGATACACATTTTTTTTCTTTGCAATGTCTTGTATCATTTATTTGCTTTTTCTCTTCTCTTATTATCAGCATGCTGTCTTGATAAACATGGTTGACAGATAATAGAGTAAGCATCTTGGTTTCTTCAAGAGATAGCGATGGCTTAGGCCGTAGGTTCAGATCTGCTGCTTAAGACTTTTCAACTTTATGAGCCGTGAGGGCCTCAAAGAGACTTTTCTCCCTACGGATCGAAAGGATCTCGTAGGTGGATTTTCTCCTTAGGAATCGTGAAGATTCCTAAGTGCGTTTTCTCTTATAAGTCGTAAGGATCTTATAAGAGAATTTTTCCTCTTACGAGTCGAGAGGACTCGTAAGCGGTTGTTTCCCTCTTTGTCGAGATTCGACTTTGGAGAGTGAGACCCGTAGATAGTATGCAAGAGACCGTTTTGGGCCAACTCGCAGGGTCCTAGTGCTTAGGAAACAAGTTTTTTAATCCTTACTGCCTAAGGCTTTATCTTACGAGTCGAGCCACATCGAGAAGTTCTCGCAAAGACATCAATTTCTTCACAAGTCGAGACGAATCGAGCATTTCTCGCAAGAATATCCTAACGTCACAGTTAACCTCTGCTCTTTACGACAGAAGTCCGTTAGGGTTTGTGGTACTTAGGGGTTTGGCTGTCGTACCGTCGCATCAGCTGATATATTCCTCGATAGGCAATCGTGCTGTTCGAGTAGCCCTGCAACTGCCATGTCTCTGATCCCTTTGGGGGCTGGACAAGGCGTCTTCAAGCAATTCTCCTTGGCAGTTTGACCGTCGGAAGAGAAAGCGTTAGGAATTTTGCCATGCCGCTTTTTACTTGAGGTTAGGCTCATTTTGGAGAGCCCCGATGAGTCATAACCACTCCGCGCTGGTGTGGGATGATCTCCGATAGTTTTTCAGGTTTTATATGAGTTGCCGTCAAGACCCTGAAGCTAGGAATTTGGCCTTTGCTTCGTATGCTGGCATCGCGTTTGCTGTATCGAAACGAACGTCGCGGTTGTCTCTAGGTTGCTGGTGAACCGTCGAGGTTTAGAACTAGGGATTTTGCCGTGGCTCCGTTTGTTTGATTGTCGCGTCTGAACCCTGCTGGAGGAAGAAAGCTGGGGTGACATCTCGTCTGCTGTATCGAGACGAACGTCGCGGTTATCTCTAGGTTGCTGGTGAACCGTCGAGGTTTGGAACTAGGGATTTTGCCGTGGCTCCATTTATTTGATTGTCGCGTCTGAACCCTGCTGGAGGAAGAACGTTAGGGTGACACCTCGTCTGCTGTATCGAGATGAACGTCGCGGTTGTCTCTAGGTTGCTGGTGAACCGTCGAGGTTTGGAACTAGGGATTTTGCCATGGCTCCATTTGTTTGATTGTCGCGTCTGAACCCTGCTGGAGGAAGAACGCTGGGGTGACATCTTGTCTGCTGTATCGAGACGAACATCGCGGTTGTCTCTAGGTTGCTGATGAACCGTCGAGGTTTGGAACTAGGGATTTTGTCGTGGCTCCGTTTGTTTGATTGTCACGTCTGAACCCTGCTGGAGGAAGAACGCTGGGGTGACATCTCGTCTGTTGTATCGAGACGAACGTCGCGATTGTCTCTAGGTTGCCGGTGAACCGTCGAGATTTGGCTTCGCTCTCTGGCGGAGCCTGTCGGGAAGGTGTGGTTCCCTCTTTGTTTGTGCCCCTGGATTGTATACAGAGATCGACGTGATCTCACCTGTAGGGCAAAAGCTTCATCATATTTTTTTGTTATTGTTTTATTTCCGCGATGCTCTACCATTTCAGCTTTTATATTGCGAAGGTCGTGATTGCCCAATCATTTCGGCTATTTTTCGCGGTGCCCAATCATTTCGGCTGTTTATTTTATATTTACTCGCTGATTTTTATTGCGAGTTGCCCAATCATTTCGGCTATTTTGTGTGCATAAGTTTTTACTTGATGCTTTTTATTGTAAGTTGCCCCATCATTTCGGCTATTTCGTATGCATCTGCGGCCTACTGGCTTTTCTCCGTAAACCTGAAATTAGACACCGATTTCGGCATCCGCACCGCTATAACTGGGATATTGCCATGAGCGAATCATCATTTGCCTCTGTCTATGTCAAACAAAGGTGGTTTAGTGAACAGGGTTAAGGTCCTGTCGACTAAGGCTTTTGACTTTATGAGTCGTAAGGGTCTCATAGAGACTTTTCTCCCTACGGATCGAGAGGATTTCGTAGGTGTATTTTCTACTTAGGAATCGTGAGGATTCTTAAGTGTATGTTCCTCTGTAAGTCGTAAGGATCCTACAAGAGGGTTTTCTCCTTGTATGTCGAGAGGACTTACAAGGGTTGTTCACCATGCGAATCCCTGATCACGGATGGGACTTGGTTAGGGAAATGTTTATTCGCGCCCGTGGATTATATACAAGGGTCAGTATTGAGCCACTTGTAGGGCCATATCGAAGGTTGTTGGAGTTGCTTAAGAACAGGTTCAGGTCTCTGTAACTTAAGACTTTCAAATCTTATGAGCCGTGAGGGTCCCATAAGAGAGTTCTCCTTACGAGTCGTGAGGATCTCGCAAGTGTATTTTCTCCTTAGGAATTGTGGGGATCCTAAAGTGTGTTGCTCCCTTGTGAGTCGTAAGGATCTCACGCGGGTGGTTTCTCCTTACAAGGTCGAGAAGACCCTGTAAGTGTCCTTTAACGAGGTTGTGCCCTTTCGGGTTTTCACAAACACTCGCCGGTAGTCCTGCTGTTTTTACTCACGGAGCCCTTTCGGGTTTTCATCCGTGCCCATTTTTCTTATGGACATACCGTTTTTCTTCTTCTTCTTCTTTTTATTCTTTTTATTCTTTTTATTTTTTCTAACGAGGTTGCACCCTTTCGGGTTTTCACAGACACTCGCCAGTAGCCCTGATGTTTTTACTCACGGAGCCCTTTCGGGTTTTCATCCGTGCCCGTTTTGCTTATGGAAATACCATTTTTCTATTTTTTTATTTTTATTTTTATTTTTATTTTATTTTATTCTTTATTCTTTTTTTTTTATCTCGTCCGCCTGAGGATGCTGCGGTAGTAGTTTAAAGACGTTTCGGCCGTTTGCAAGTTTTAGGACATTGCGGTCCATCATTAGTTTAAGGACGTTTCGGTCCGTCATCACAGTATTTGAGGCGAAGCTCTAGTTTACTGACTTTTCGGTCTATGGGGCTTTCCCTATGAATGAGCATGATGCCCCCGGTGTCTCCATCTTTCCCGGCGCGTGCGGTTGTGGCGGGCTCACCTTCCAGTTTTCGGAGATGACGAACTTGCCTTGTTGGTATTGATCTTCAACCCAGTTTTTGAAGACGTAGCAATTCTCGATCAGGTGACCTACCGTTTGGGGGTAAGGGCAATAATCGAGATCGTTAACATCGTCTGGCCGCAACGGACATTTTGGACTCGGCAGATTGATAAGTCTGTCGCGCACTGCCAGCTCGAACAGTTTCCTTGTTTTATCTTGAGGAAACGAGTAAGGACGTTTCAACTTTTCCTAGAGGGGTTGCCGCTTGTTGTTTCGGCAAACAACCGGTCTAGGGCCACTCGATTGCTGTTGAGTATTGGCTACGAGGGTTGTTTTTCCCTTCTCTTTATCCTTTTTGCTCGATCCTTTGTTTGCGAGGCCGAGATTTTTTTCGAGTAGCGTGCGATTGCACAGCTGAACGTTTTCGCAACTCCTCAATTCTTTCATTTTTGAAATGGATTCCTTGAGGAGAGGGTTGATGGCAGCTTCTTCGTCAGAGTCGCTTCCGAAGGTGATAATTTGCGATCCCTTGGAGTCGGCTATGTGACAGTCGTCGTCGGCTTTTTTGCGCTCATTTATCGCATGTTTCTGATGTCTACGAGCTTCACGCTTTGTCCTGTTGAAGTGTTGCTTTTGAGCGACATACCCTTGCCACCAACACTTAAAGGAGTCGCAGTCTTCGGTAGGATGTATGATCTTCTGATGATATAAGCAGAAATTAGGATGCATCTCTACTCCACCGAGAGTATTTTCTTTAGAGGGTGGTAGCTTCATTCCTACTGACAGGGCTTTAGAAAACCTTTTCCTCGTCTTGAATTTGTTTTTATCCACAACGGATGACTTTTGATTTAACGGGAATGCCTCGACTCTTTGGTCTAATCGTCGGTGTTTGGCTCCTTCCAGTATGGCCATCTCACGCTCTTGATTGGCTTTAACTTTCAGACGAATCTCATTCAGGAAGGTATCGATCAACTCATCTGACGGCCGCAGAATTTCTGGTTCAGGGTTCGCCCTCGGTTTCTCGGCGCAAGGATCCTTTTTATCATCCACCAATGAGTGAGAGATCACATGACAACTCGCTACGTAGTCTTCGGATTCATATGATGAGTCTTCTCCACCGTTTTCGTCCTCAACAAAAGAACAAGCTGCCCCCATCGTGTCCGTCTTCTTTGGAGTGTGCGGCTGTGGTGGGTTTACCTTCCAGTTTTCAGACAGCGCGAACTTGCCTTGTAGGTACTGATCCTTGATCCATCCCTTAAAGATGAAACAATCCTCGATCGGGTGACTTACCGTTTGGTGGTAAGGGCAATAATTGGGATTATTGAGATCGCCTGGCTGCGACAGACGTTTTAGACTCGGCAGATTGATGAGTCTGTTGCGCACTGCCTGCTCAAACAGTCTTCTCGTTTTATTCTGAGGAAACGAGTAAGGACGTCCTAGTCTCTCCTCGAGGGATGGGCGTGGACGCACGTTGTTTTGGCGAACAACTGGCTTTGAGTTGCTTGGCTGTTATTGAGCATTGGCGACGACGGTCGCTTTTCCTTTCCCCTTCTCATTTCGAGAGTCTGGTTTTGGAGGAGACGGTCCATGGCTCATCTAGTCCATTTGGGCCAACTTGTCAATCAAAGCTTGGAAGGTGGTCGGCCTGAAGATTATCATAAATTGCGAGATGGTCTCTTGCGGATCAAGAGTGCCCACGAACATGCCTACCGCAGGTGCTTCTTCTATGCGTTGTTCACATTTCGACCATAGGTTCCGCTATTGTGTTGCATATTGGACCCACGTTTCGCTTGGCCTTATCCTGGCATTGATCAGTGCTGTTATCGTGGTGCTTCCACTAGCACTCGCGAATCTTTGTGTAAACAGTAGCTCCATCTCCGCAAATGTTTTGACAGAGTCGTTAGGTAGCTCCGAATACCATTCAAAGGCCGTTTCTGCTAAGCTACCGATGAATTGGCGAAGCAACAATTTATCATCGCCTCCAGTATTGCCGCATAAGGCCCTGAATTGAGCAACATGCTGATGCGGATTCCCTGTCCCTTTATATACGTGGAACTTAGGGATCGTATATCCCGGTGGGTAACTGATTTGGTCATACCAGCTCGGATAGGGTCGTCCAATTCTAACAATTTGCGCAGCCGCTTCATTCACTTGATGAACCCGTATTTGATGAACTATATAGTCATCCAGCGCGGCCTTGGAAATGGTTTCATCTTTGGCTGCTGAAAGAGCCGGCGGAGGATTAGATGTCTCCCTTCTATCGTCTTCAACAATGATTGGAGGGTCATCAGCTGGAGGGTCCAGCTGTAACATCATCCCTACTATATCTTGGAAGAGGAGTGCCATCTGTCTTATGTTAGCCGCTTGTTCTGCGGCTTCTTTGTCCTTCTTTTCGAGGACTCTACGTAAGAAGTCGGCATCGGTTTCTTGTTCGAGACGCTGTTCTGATGACGCCTCTGAGCTTTCTTTTGGCCCAGTAAGTGCAGCCATTGCAGTCATCATTTCTTGAAGCTTTTGTTGTTGCTCCTGGGCTTTCGTCATGGATCGGATGAGCGGTCGGTGGCCCGTAGAAACACGGCTTCCCTCCTTTCTCGCAGCCATATAAACAGTGTGCACCACCATGCCCCCAGACCTAGGGCGTTTGTGTTCAGCGCTTTTACGCTTCGCCATGTTCACATGGGCTTTTTGCGGCCTCCTTTTCCTTTGAGTGATTGGAGATGAGGGGGCTGTTGCAGTGGGCACCCAAGTAGCTGTTGCTTTTTGTGGATTGACGGAGTAATCCTTCTTCTGCCGAACTTTCATCTTTTTCTGTCGGCGGAGATAGTTTTCATCAATCACCGACTCTTGGACCTGTCGCCAGACTTTGTAAATTTTAGAGGACAGCCGTTGAGGGGTCTGTTCCAGCTTTGTATCTGTAACACTCTCCGCAGGTAGAGGAGATCTTTTTAATGTGGCAGTCGGAGAGTTCTTGCGTACCCTCCTCAGCGGTTCAAAGCTGTTCCCAGTTGGAACAGCAGCATTAACTTCCACTATTGGAGCGGGTGGAGTTAGCCCTAAGGGGGAGTTGCCCCCGGCCTTCCTTACTTGGCGCCAGTGGCGACGTCAAGCGTGACGAGCCGTTGGGACTGGCTCGACGATAGGGACAGCTTTGTTTTGCCCCCTGTTTGGATGAGGCGATGCCGGTGTCAGCCTCTTAAAGACTGACGTTGTCTTTTGAGTGGCGATATTCAGTCTGTCAAAGACAGATCCTCGAGTAGAAGCAGGATCTAGAATGGTCAGCCTTGAAAAGACCGACTCTTTAACAGGAGAAGCCGCCTTGACGACTTCAGGAGCAGAGGTGGCTGTCTTCCTCGGGGCGGCCATTTCAGGGTTCATGGGCTTCTTGGCGGGCCCATCAGAGTTCTGGTTCAACCTGGTAAAGACAGAGGCTGCCAGTTTGATATTGGACGACCCGTTGAAAGGGGCCGTTGTAGCAGTGAGCCGATCGAAAACCGACTTCTTGTTCGCTTTTGGTGCGGGCATTGGCATGGTGAAGCTTGCAAACGGGGGCATGGTCCCAAAAAACAGACTGGTGGTGGTCTGGGTCACCTGTTCTACCGGCATGGCAAGGATGGAGGCCGCTTGAGTCCCATAGGCTACACCTCTAGGTGAGGCGGAGCGTCGGTTGCACTGGCACTTTGAGCAACTCAAGCAGTTGGAGGTCATTGATGCTTGATTTCTGCGCCAGGTAAAAGACTAAATCTTAGTAACTTGAAATCCAAAGGCAACCATTAACAAACCACGATTCGTTCGCGAAGACGACACATGAAGTGTGGAGTGGAAAGAGGAAAATGTCCCACCAGGCATGCCAGAATCTGTTCCCCTACGAATGACGGCGCACATGACTGCGATGTCCTGGCGCTGAGATTTGGGGCAGATGCTATATGGTTTTATCCGTCCACCTCTCCGAAGATGCCAAGTTGATTTATGGCACCGTGTATCATAGGTTTAGATGGATGCGGCCGATGTAGCGGACTTCGTCAGATTCCCCCTCGCTTGAGGGGTTTTTGATTGTGGGGACACTCTTCCCTGCAGGCGCAAGCCCCTGCAGTGAATTACGCTACCGTATCGCGGTAGCAACTTTCTCTTTCTCCAGAATTTCACTTCGTGTTGTGGGTGTTTTTTTTTGTGGTTGCCCGTGGATTGCATATAGAGACTAATTTATGTCGTCGCCCGTAGGACGTGGATTAGTCCAAATCCGTATTTTCTTAGATTTGAGTTTGGGGTTTTGGTTTAAGGATACGTTAGCCGTATTTGAGGCTAAGATCAACTTAAACGTTTGTTAAGGATACGTTAGTTCAGTTTGAGATTAAGATCAACTTAACAGGATCGTTTAGATCCGACAAAAGAGCATTTGGGCTCTATTGTTCCAGTTTAGGGACACAATGGTCCATGTTCCAGTTTAAGGACGTGGGGGTCCATTTTATTTATGGCCGTCGGGACCCGTCACCTCTCTGACGTCGTTGAAGGATTACAACGATAGGTGTCAGAGGAGTTTGGAGATGTACCCTTGAACCAAAGTCGATTGGGGGATCTATAGTCCAATTTGGGACTAAAGTTTGTTTGAAAGTTTAAGGATACATTAGCCGTATTTGAGGCTAAGATCAACTTAAACGGGATCGTTTACATCCGACAAAAGAGCATTTGAGGGCTCTATTGTTCCAGTTTAGGGACATAGTGGTCCATCTCCAGTTTAAGGACATAGTGGTCCATGTTCCAGTTTAGGGACGTGGGGGTCCATTTTATTTGTGGCCGTCGGGACCTGTCACCTCTCTGACATCGTTGAAGGATTACAACAATAGGTGTTAGAGGAGTTCGGAGATGTACCCTTGAACCGGATGTAAATTGATTTAAGAGAGCATCCATGCTCAGTCAATTTAATTTGAGGACTTACGGCCATGATTGGGCTAAGTCCAGTTGAGAATATTCAACGTTTTTATCTTTGGCCTATTAGGCCTGTGTTAGGGCTTTGCCCCTGTTTAATAATGCACTGCATTTCATTCTGGCCTGCTAGGCCTTTTTGATCTGGGCTCTGTCCTTTTATAAATGATGCAGAGCATCTGTTTGGGCTCTGCCCTTCTTTAAAATAATGCATTGCATTTAATTTGGCCTGTTAGGCCTTTTTTTAATTGGGCTTGGCCCATCTGTAAATAATGCAGTGCATTAATTGTCTGACAGTGGCTTGTCAGGCGCTTTGCGCTAATTATTGAGCGCAATCGCATGTGGAGGTGACACGTGTCACGCTAGCGCAGTGCGCTGCGCTGTTGCGCTGTAACACATGACGCGCTCTGGTGAGTTGCGCCAACTTTAAAGAGCATTGCTCTATTTTTAAAAGCGCATAGCGCAAGTGGTTATGGTGCTGACACGTGGCGCTCTCTGGTGGCTTGCGCCAACCCAGGAGCGCAACAGTGCAGTTTTTGCAAATGCAAGGCACTGTTTCAATAACTTGATCCAATTTTGGATTCAAGAAAAGAATCTTTAAAATTCCAGAACCAATGGTTCATAAAAAAGTGCAAGGCACTGTTATTATTATTTTTTATTGAAAATCATTGATCTTGTTCTTAGATCAATGATCTATTCAGAAGAAATTCTTCTTTTTTTATAAAGGTTTTTACCTTTTTTCTCTTCTTGAGTTTTTCTCAAAATTCTTCAGAGTTCTCTCTATTCTCTGTGCTGTTGTTTTTTATCTTGATGTTGATGATCTTTTTGAATTGGGGTTTAGGGGCATTTATATAGTGCCCATTAATTTGTTAAATTTGTTAAAGAGATCCTTCTCTGAGTGATTTGGGGAATTTTCCTCACCGTTGGATTTTTGATCCAAGGGCTTCTGTTTTACAGAAGACAATCTTCTTATTTTAATAAGAACAGAAAGATCTTACTGGAATTTTAATTCTGTTTGGCGCAGATGCGCCAGCGCTTGACACGTGTCGCGCAGCGCACAGCGCGGCGCAACTGCGTTTGCGCAACTGCACAGACACGTGTCGCACACGCTGTGCAACTGCGCTGGCGCGGCGCAGCGCAACTGCGCTTGCGCAACTGTGCTGACGCATGTCGCGCAGCGCAGCGCTTGCGCAACTGAAGCGTTGCTTTCTTTATTTTTGTTTTAAATAGAGCCTTGCTCTGATTGGGCGCGCTGCCTTGGACGCTGCGCTGACGTATCAGTTTTTGACACGTGGCGCGTTGCGCGCAGCGCAAGAGGTTTGAAGCGTTGCTTTAATTTTTGAATTTTTGAAATTCAAATAGAGCTTTACTCTGATTGGGGGAAAGAGGTCTGAAGTGTGAGAAAATCCATGCATGTCCTAAAGATTGCGTGTTGAACCAGAAAAAGAATTCAGATTTGAAAGAGTGTCCAATATGCGGAGAGGCCAGGTATAAACCAAAAGAATCTGATAAGAAGCATGATATACCTATCAAGATATCACGATACTTTTCCATAACACAGAGGCTGCAAAGGCTATTCAGGTGCAAGAAAACAGCCGAGGCAAGGATTTGGCATCACCATGCTGCTCCAAGCAAAGATGGAAAAATGAGTCATCCAAGAGATTCACCGGCATGCAAGGATTTCGATAGGAGGCATGAATTATTCAGTAGTGATCCTCGCGATGTCAGTGTCACGCCCTACTTCCCAGTATACGGAGAAGTATACGTGACGGGACGCGGCGTATTTACTCAAAAGTAAACGCGTTAAGCGTAAATAAGCAATATAAATGAATACAAAAGAATAATAAGAGATGTAATAATAAACAACAACTTTTATTAAAATTTTTTCTTTACATTACAATTGATTTGAAAAGAAAATGTACAATGATAAAAGCAATGCCTAAACAGTGGCATATGAATGAAAAGAAAATAAGTACAAGTAAAAACTAAAAGTCTGGCTCCTCTGTGAACTGATCCAAGTCCTCCTGGCTGGGCACGATCTCCTGAGAGTCGGGTTTCCCTGACGAACATTCCAAAGAAAGAAAGAAACAGGAATATCTTCAGCGAACTAGTGATCGGTAAGTCCAAAGGATAAGAGTGGAATAGAACAAGTAAAGAGGAGAGAGCTGGTAATATAAACAGGTATATATTTGTTATACTAACGTAGTTATTTGTAGCTTGTTACAGAATGTATCGGTGTATACGAGAGGAGTCCGACTTGCTCCGTGGACTATGGTAATCGGAACTACAAGACCCCGTCAAAACCCACGGGACAACAGCACGGATGTTTGGTAGGTGTCTTTTAGTGACCATCTCGTTCCACTTCTAATATATTCCGTACTAGTCTACCCTGTTAAACCCCGTAATGTATGTTATATAGATTGTAGTTATCATACTTGCCGAGACCATGGATATAAGTTGTTCATGTAAATGGTTTCAGGATGTATCAAGTAGTCATGTAGTCAAGTCATAGCCATGGTTCGGTCAAGTTAAGTCATGTTTGCATGTCGATATTGTTCTGGTATTCAGGTTCAGTTTCAAATATACATGTTGGATATATGTTAGATTTGGATTCATGTTGAATTGGATTTATGTTTGGATTGGACTCAGGCTTGAGTCAGACACTTAGAACTGATTTGGATCTTGAATTAGGTTTAGGAGTTATCGGTAACTGCTGCACATGGACGACAGGATTTGTGTCTTTTTCTAAGACAATTATCATTGATAACTCCGTTTTAGTTTTCTACCTTAAATAGGCAAGCACTCACTTTCTCCGGCTGCCTGAGGTTCAAGAGAATTGATCGCGTTTAAACCTATATTTACTAAGGTCCTTAATGTAATTTTATATCTGTCACGCCCTACTTCCCAAAAGAAGGTGAAGAGTGACGTGGCACGATCCGCAACCTAACTGTATTGAAGGTGGTCTATTCAATACAGTTATGTTAAGCGTAAGAATAATCATAGTATGCAGAGCGTGTACCAAAATAAAACAATAAAAGTGAAAGGCATTTATTTCCATTAACCAACTTTATTACATTCCAAGAAAGGGAGCAAAGCAAACTAATTGTTTTAATTACATCAAAGAAACAAAGCCCTAAACAAGTGGGCGACAAAGAAAACTAATTAATCCTCCGATGCCAACTCTGCATAATTTTCGTTCGCGGTTCCACACCTAGATCTTCATCATAAAACTCATTCCTATCTAACGGACATTCCAAAATGGGAAAAAGGAAAGCCCGTCAGCGAGTTATACTCGGGTAGGATTGCCTCATAAGGAAGTAAGAATATAGAAATGAACATGTGTATATAAGAGTATGATGTATGCATGCAGACATAAAGTAAGGAGTGTAAAGGTATGAAATGCACAAACTTAAGACGTTTTGAAAAGGGGTATATGTAAGCATGAGTATGTTGTATGTTATAGGAAGGTAAGTGATAGGGAGTATAAGTGAAGGTAAGAGTTCGAATCAGTTTGTTAAACAAGGGTCCGGATACTCGCGATTATTCCGTTGTGGCCACGGAACAACAACCGGGGAAGTGAAATGTCCCATTTCACTTCCCGGGATCATTATCGAGTAGTAGGGGAATCTGAGTTCCGCATCTTCTTGCCTAATCAAACTACCCATCTCCGTTATTCAGTGTAAAGGTCTAGAGTTAGTGTGTATACCTCTAGGCATGGAATTTCCAAATTGTATGTTATCCACATTTTGGATCATTCGCCCTCAAATAGGGTTAGTAGTCGTCCATATTTTGGACTGGTCACCGTGCCTGCAGGGATCTTCATATTTGTATAGTCGTCCGTACATCGGACTGGTCATCCGGAATATCGGGATCTTCTTAATAAGTATTCTATACCTAGGTCCGCACATTCTAACCCTAGCCGTATCATATGTCATGTATGTCATAAACTAGAAATTTTAAAAAGTATTGATCTCGTTTAATATGGCCTTCCACAACCACTCGTTTTATTTTCTAGAGTTCGTAAAGTACTTCGTGCCATCTTAGGGAATGCTTAATAAAAAAAAGAATAAAAATGTTTAATTATCTTTTATTACTTCTAAGAAAAACCATGAGATTTGAAATATTTATCATTCTGGAAAAATATAATGTTTTACGGAAAAATATCCTTTCGATAAAAGGTTGTGGTGTTTATTTGAAAATTACCTTTTAATAAGGTACTAGATATTCATTTTGAAAAGATATCGTTATACGGATTATGGTCCTTGTTGAAAATGGCCTTTTAATAAAGGTCGAGGTAATTAAATGAAATTAATAATTTTATGACATATAGTGTTTTAGGTTCGGGGTAACGTTTTAGAAAATACGTTCGTGTTGGAAAAACCATAAGCTGTTATTCAAATTTAGTATTTTCTTCTTTAGAAAGGTTGAAGGGATTTAACAACATTATAGTAGTTGATGAAAAAGGGATGTACGTAAAAATATATCTATATCGTATATAAAAATACCTTCCAATTATCTTATCAAATAATTATAACCTTTTTAACAAAACGAGGGTCCTTTTTGTGGAAGAAAACCTATTTCGAGATCACAACAATAGTATGGGTGAGAGTAGGTGTGAAAGGGGTGAATTAATATTCGTGAGTTATAAACATTAGGCATGTCACATTCCATGTAGTATGAGGGTACAATATTTTTGGTATATACGAGTGATTAAGGAACTCATTTTAATTAGGGGTTAAGATTATCATCATTAAGGGTACAAGGAATAGGCATGCACGAATATTATAACATCATTTTAAATAGGGGGTTGATGATTAGAAATTGGAACTAGGTTATTGAGAAAAGAAGAAGATGACAGAATGAGGGGGGAGAGGCGGATCCTACCTTTGATTAGAGTTAGACGTAGACGGTTGAAGGCGTAGGCTTGTGCAAAACTCCTCAGAAGCTCCGCGCCCCGATTTTTCCTCGGCGATTGGGTGGAGCGTTAGCGTCGGCGTCGTCAATACGAAGGCACTGGTATTTTTTCAGAATTTTTGGAGTTCTGAGGTGTGAGAATTCTAAGTTTGAAGTGCCTATTTATAGGGTTTTAGTGGCAACAAAAAAATCCAAAAAATTCGTTAAAACCCATGAAAATCCGTGCCGGCCCAATGATTGCGAATCATCAGTTGATGATTGAGCCCGCCGCCAAAGGTTTCTAACCATTGGATTTTGATCCAACGGCCCAGGACGCACCGTCACGCCGCTACCAGGGTGCCACGTGCCCGCGTGGCTGGGGATCACGCGGTTTCGCGTGGTCCCCACCACATAGGCGCCACCGCGCGTTCTGGGCCGTTGGATCGATCATCCAACGGTCCAGGTTAAAGGTTTTTTTTTCAAAAATAAAAATTAATAAAAATTAAAACTCGGCAGATTATTAAAATTATTGATTTGGTTTAAAATTTTTGTTAAAAATAGTTAAAAGTACGGAATAATTATGGGAAAATTTCAGAAAATAGGTTTTGTTGTTATCTTAAGTATAAAAATAATTTTGGGCCAAAAATAAATAATATATCCCATTTTTACGGTTTTAGCTTAGTAATAATAATTATATAATACCTAGTTTATCCTTGATATTTTTTTGAACGTATATATATATATATATATATATTGAATTAATTGTTTTAATTGATAATAAAAGTGTGTAGAGTATTTTAAGGTATTTATAAAATTTTATTAACACATTTTTAGCCTGGGAAAATATTAATAATTTTTTTTTGAAAATTCCTTTCAACCCTATTTCTCGATGCCTTGAATATTACTAATACCATTTTTATTCAAAAACATTTTTTTACCCACAGAATGTGTAAATAATCACTTGACTCTAGGAATTTTAAAATAAGAGTTATTTTTATTAGAAATCTCGATCGTTACAATCTACCCTCCTTAGAATAATTTCGTCCCCGAAATTCAGAAGGTAGGTCAAAAGGAGAAAGAAGAAAAAAAAATTACATAATGGAAACTTCAAATAGGTGAGGATATCGTTCTCTCATCTCGTCTTCTCTTTCCCACATGGACTCGCCGGGAGAGTCCCTCCTCCACATGACCCTAACCAATTTGATCGTCTTGCCTCTCAAAATCTTTTCCTTCCGGTCTAGGATCTCCACTGGCTGCTGTTCATAGGTTAGATCAGTGTCCACGGTGATTTCAGAATGATCCAAAACATGACTAGGGTCGCTGACATAATTCCTCAATTGAGAGATATGAAAAATGTTGTGTATGTTTTCCAGAGAAGGGGGCAAGGCTAGAAGATACGCAACCTCTCCAACTCGTTCGAGAATATCGAAGGGACCTATGAACCGTGGGCTGAGCTTTCCGCGTTTTCCAAAACTATCACTCCCCGGTTAGGAGAAATCTTCAGAAACACGTGTTCTCCTGGTTGGAACTCTAGTGGCCTTCTCTTCGTATCTGCCCAATGCTTCTGCCGATATTGTGCTATGCGTAATTGTTCCCTGATGGTTCTTATCACCTCCACTGTCTCGACAATCATCTCGGGGCCTATAAGTTCTCGATCCTCATCATCGTCCCAACTTAACGGTGACCTACACTTTCGTCCATACAAAGCGGCGAAAGGCACCATGCCGATACTAGACTCGTAGTTATTGTTGTAAGCAAACTCTACCAAGTGCAGGCGATCTTCCCAAGATCCTTTAAAATCCAACATACAGGCTCGGAGCATGTCTTCGAGAATTTGAATAACCATTTCTGATTGGCCATCGGTCTGAGGATGGTAGGCGGTACTAAAACTTAGATTCGTGCCCAGACTCTCTTGTAGGCTTTTCCAAAACTGAGATCTGAAACGTGTATATCGGTCGGACACGATGCAAATCGGTACGCCATGTAATCTGAAAATCTCCTCCATATACCTTTTTGCAAAGCTTTCGGTTAATTGACCCACTCGAGAAGGAATGAAATTCACCGACTTGGTGAGTCGGTCCATAATCACCCATACAATATCGTTTCCCTTAGAGCTGCGAGGGAGTGCGGTCACAAAATCCATAGTAATGTATTGACATTTCCATTCGGGTATTGGTGACGGCTGTAATAAACCTGCCGTCCTATGGTGTTCGGCTTTTACTTGTTGGCAAACAAGACATCTGGATACACTCTTGGCTATCTCCCGCTTCATCCTATGCCACCAATAGTTTTGCCTGAGGTCCTTGTACATCTTTGTTCCTCCCGGATGAACAAAGTATGGAGAACTATGTGCCTCTTTTAATAATTCCTCTCTCATCTCCCCCTTAGGTACACAGACTCTGCATCCATATCTCAAAGAACCATCTTCATGGATGATGAAGTCCGTCCGCAGATTCGCGTCTACTTGTTCTCTTATCCTTCGCAATCTCGGGTCCTCCATTTGAGCTGTCTTGATCCGTTCGACTAATGTTGAGTGAATTTGCAGATTCATGAAGGACGTAAGCATTCCGGGCATTATTATCTCGGTCTCTAGTTCATTAAGATCTTGACGATTTCTCCAATGAGTAGTCAGACTCGAAATCATTGGTTGGCGACTCAAAGTGTATAAGATCTTGACGATTTCTCCAATGAGTAGTCAGACTCGAAATCATTGGTTGGCGACTCAAAGTGTCCGGAACTACATTCACCCTTCCCGAATGATATTATAAATTTACGTCGAAATCTGCCATTAATTCCAGCCATCTCCTCTGCCTCATATTGAGTTCCTTCTGGGTGAAGATATACTTCAAGCTCTTGTGATCGGTGTAAATATCTACCCTCTCACCCAATAAATAGTGCCTCCAAATCTTGAGTGCGAAAATAACTGCGGCAAGTTCTAAATCGTGCGTTGGATAGTTTCGCTCATGTACCTTTAATTGTCTTGACATATAGGCCACTACCCTACCATGTTGGTGCAAAACGCATCCCAAACCTTTTCCCGAGGCCTCGCAATGTATGTCGAATCCTCCAGTCCTGTCGGGAATCGTAAGAATGGGTGCAGAGGTTAAACGAGCCTTCAACTCTGCAAATGCTTCCTCGCAACCCTCGGACCATACGTACGGTATGTCTTTTCGAGTCAAGGTAGTCAGTGGTTCCGAAATCTTGGAGAAGTTCTTGATGAATCGACGGTAATATCCAGCAAGTCCCAAAAAGCTCCTGATCTCGGTAACAGTTCTTGGTATCGGCCATGTCTGAACTGCGGCAATCTTGGCTGGATCCACTGAAATCCCTTCACCTGACACCACATGTCCCAGGATTGCTACCTGTTCTAACCAAAACTCGCATTTGCTGAGCTTTGCATAAAGTTGGTGTCGTCGCAAGGTTTCGAGCACCGCACGTAAGTGCTCCGCGTGTTCTTCTTGATTCTTAGAATACACTAGAATATCGTTGATGAAGATAACCAAAAACTTGTCTAATTGCTCGTAAAACACTTGATTCATCAAGTTCATAAAGACTGCGGGGGCATTGGTTACTCCAAAGGGCATTACTAGGAATTCATAATATCCATACCTAGTCCTGAAAGCCGTCTTGGGTATGTTAGACGCTTTCACCTTGAGTTGATGATAGCCTGTTCGTAAATCCAACTTGGAGAACAATCGAGATCCCTCCATCTGATCGAACAGGTCATCAATTCGTGGCAAGGGATACTTGTTCTTGATTGTTACCTTATTCAATTCACGATAGTCGATGCACATCCGCTTAGTCCCATCCTTCTTAGGTACCAAAAGAACGGGGGCACCCCAAGGTGACGAGCTGGGTCGAATGAATCCCTTATTGAGATGGTCCTCAACTTGCGCCCGAAGCACCTTCAATTCTGCTGGTCCCATTCGATACGGTGTCTTCAACATGGGTTGAGTTCCCGGCATCAAGTCTATGGTGAAATCGATCGCCCGATCTGGCGGTAAACCCGACACCTCTGCAAATACATCTTCAAATTCTCGTACGACCATCGGCATACTCTCCTCCCTTTTTACGGTGTACAGTGTCTCTTCCTTTCTCGGTACAGCTCTGTAGGTTGCTGGGTCCAAGGACTTTCTTCCACTCTTGAATGTGAACAGTGGGTGGTCAGGGATTTCAAATACTACCCTCCTTTGACAATAGTCGATAGTAGCGTAAAAAGTACTCAACCAGTCCATACCCAAGACCACGTCGAAATTGGGCATATCTATCACCATAAAGTTGGCATAGAAACCTCGCCTGCAGATTACCATGGGGCACAGATCGTATCCTGTAGTGGACTTGATCACACCGTCCCGTGTTGACGTTCCACTCAATGATGAGAGGTGTTACTGGGATGGAGCTGGTGGTCACAAACTTTTGTGCCATAAAGCATTGCGACGCACTAGAGTCAAAAAGTATGAGTGCAGGTATAAAGGCTACTAGGAGGATACCTATGTTATATGTGGAAGGAAAATTAGTGATGAGCCTAACAAGATGTGCATGCAAGATGGGAGTGAACTTGGAAACATGACAGTCAAAACAACGATACCTGTAATCACTTCCCCAGTTGCTTCAGCCTCTTCTGCGATCATAGTAAAGGCCTGACGCTTCGGTCCGTTGCGCTGAGCTTGCTGGAAAACTCGCTTCTGCTGGGGCAGGGGTGGTCCTCTAGCTGCTGTTCCGTGCCTAATTGGTTTATTAGCAGGTGGTGGTCGAGCTCCCTGTTGAGGCGCTCCAAGATTGGCTGGTCTGTTGTCCGGGAGCAGTGGTCGTCTTTTCTGTAGAAAATCCCCTATGGCATGATCCAGAGACCCACAGACTATACGGAGCTTATTCAAAATGTGTCAGTCCCTCATGAAGTGTCCGGATTTACCGCAATGGTTGCACATGACTGATGGTTTCCTGAAAGTAGCTGGTCCTGCTGGTCTCTTAGGTTGTTGCCTCCCGTGAAATCTGGAAGATGATCCCCTAAGAACTTGATTGGCTGGTCGCTTAATGCCAGACAATCGGTCATCCTTCCTTATGCGTCTCTGAAGGTCTTCGAAGTTCCGAGCCGTCTCTAAGATTTCATCATAAGTTGATAAGGTGGCAGAAGACATGGAGGACTGCGTCTTCAGATCTAACCCCTGTCGGAATCTTTTAGCATATAGTTCCAGGGTTGCCACCAGGTGATGCGCAAACCGACTTAATGTCGCGAACTTTGAAGCATACTTATCCACCGATTTATCCCACATGCTCCCTTGTTGGAACTGTATAAACTCCCGTTCCATTTTTAGGTGTGCTACGACGGGAAAGTATTGAGTGTTGAACCGTCGTTTGAATGTTTCCCAGTCGACGGGCTCTTTCAGCCTGCTTTCTTTAGCCTCCCACCATATTCGGGCATTATCAGTGAGTTGTAGTTTGGCAATATTCACCCACGCTTCCTTCGGAATTTGGGCGGCACCGAGGTCGTTGATTGTTCCCTTGAGCCATTCCTCAGTTTCTAAGGGAGTTCCCTTCCCTGAAAAAGTCTTAGGGTAGAGTGATCTAAACTGTTTCACTCCCGCCGATCCTTGAGGAACGGGGACCAGTGCCTGTTTTAAAATTTCTGCTTGTTGCCGCCTACTCTCGCGCAGCTCTTGATGCAGGGCAGCTGTCTGCTGCTGCTGTTGCTCCAGTAGTCCTTGCATCATTTGCAACATCGCAGCTTGTTGAGCAGTGGCTTCATTGTCTCCATTTTCCCTTCGGTTGCGGTGATGGTGTCGTCCAGCCAAGGATATCTGAATCAGAAGGGGTTAGGCTAAAATCGGAGGCGAAAGACATAGGATAGTAACTTGCATGAGAAGTAACAATTCATGCCAGAGGGAGACTTAGTAAGGAAATAATAAAACGAGAGACACGAGAGTGCGATTGTTGTAACACCCGAGCCCAATGCTACTAATTTCAGTTACCGTTTGAACATAGTGTGGCTCTTAGTTCATTTATCTTGCTTGATTGTTACTTATTGTAATTTTACCCCGTCAGTTCATTTCTGCATATAACAATTTATGGCATCTAAAATAAAACTAAAATTTTCATCTTGGCCTGCTTGACACCTCTAACCCTGTTGTAGCGTCCGTGCATCGTGTTCTCGTTCCGTTCAGTGAAACGGACAAGTTTGGACGGCTACGTGCACGTACGTGTGTCCGTTTTGGGGGTATGCTTTTTGATCATAAAATACTTCATTTTAAATTTTGGATCCCACCTAAAATTTTATTATTTCAATTTCAAATTTTTGGACCCGACCCGGGCGCAATTTGGAAATGTTCTACTCTGCGCCAAAATCCCATTTTCTAATATATTTAAACCATCGCATATTTTTAAGTTAACCATATAATATTTTACGGTTCCCTTATAATCTTTCAAATCTTTTTATCTTCAACCAATCACAACTCTTTAACTCCGTGGGCCCCCTTATCTCTCTCTCTCTATAACTCTCTCTTTCTCACCGTCTCTCTCTAACTCTCTCTCTCTCACCGTCTCTCTCTAACTCTCTCTCACTGTCTCTCTCTATCTCTCTCTCCCTCTCTCTCTCTCTCTCCCCCTATATTCTCTTCTCTCTCCTCAAGTTTTAAACCTGGCCGAACCCTAGCCTCCTCTTAACCCATCTCCTTCGATCCTTCCTCAACTCGAAACCCTAACACCCCATCAAAGTCCGAGCACCCATCCTCCTTCAACCCTGACTCCACCGTCGGTGCCTCCGCATCGCCTCACGGTCGCAGCCTCCTGCACCTCCTAGCCGCAGCCTTGCCTCGTTTATAGTCATCGTCTCCATCATCCACTTCCTCTGCCAACCTAAGAACCTTCAAACCCATCACCGCCTTGTCTCCATCGCCACCGCTTCGTTACCACCGTCAACCAAACCCATCTCCTTTGAACCCACAACCGAAGAGCCGTCGACATCTTCATCGTCTTTGATCCCTCTCAAACCAAGAACCCGAGATCAACCCCTAGCAGCGTCCACCATCCACCATCGACCATCTCCCCGGTCGAGACCTCGGCAAGAACCCATCTCATCCTCGGCGGCGGCATCGCTGCACCTTTTTGCCGGTGACAAAACCCATCGGCAACTCCTCGCCTCCGTGCCCTGGCATTCGTACAACCCCCTATAAGCATTACCTATCCGTCTTCCTCTCTTCTCCTTTTTCTTTTCTTCCATTACCATTCTTGAAATCGTAGTTTTACTGTTTTGGGTTCGCCGGAATCCGGCCGTGCCGGCGACGCGTCCCGACGTTCCAGCGAGGTACCCCAACCCGAGTGGTTCCACTGTTCGTCGTTTGGGTTCATTCCGTGAACCGTGCGCCCGTCGCGAGATTTTCCCCGACGACGTTTAACGTTCCGTTTTCCCGATTCGCGACCCGTCGAGGCAAGTACCCCTTGCTACATGCTAAACAATATTTACATATACTTGATGACACCATAAAACCTGCAATTTAACTTTGGTATTATAATTTCCCATTTTTCGTGTTTAAGATTGATATATATCATTTTCTCTTTCAAACTTGTAACCTACCTGTTACAATTACTGTTTTGGAACCTAATAATCACATTTACATGTTTTAATTACACTTTCACTGATGATGTAGCCTATGGCACCTTTTCTACCGTTTTACTTCATTCGGACACTCGTATATATTTAACCTGCTTAAACTGTGATTTCATTCGTGGAACCTATATACACATATAACATTGCATCCATGAAGTCTTAAACTTGTTAACATGATTAAATGGCTATAATTGTCTAACTACATTCTTATAATGTTGAAATCATCTATGTGACACAACTGATAACTATACTGCAAATTGAGTGAATCTGCCTATTGCTTAATTCATTGCTTATATCATGTGTTGATAACCATGCTTGATTATATAACTGATTATGAGCACATCTATGTTATCGTTTACATCTTGACCTGACTTGCCACATACATAGTGTTTGACCCGACATGGTACCGTATACTGTTGACTTGACCTGATGTACCATGACCTGACCCGTTACCTGATCTTGTGTCTAATGCCAACAAACCTGACATGTAGTCCTTATGGACCGTTCCTGTTGTCTATCCAGACAAACCTGTTTACCTGATCCTGTGTTGGCATTAGTTTCTTGATTTCGGGATACCTGACTTGACTTACACATATAACTTGGGGGTATGGGGAAATCAAAGGTGAAACCTGACTTGTAACTCAACAGTTCACTACTTGTTCTGATCAGTTTTAGGCTAGGCCAGCCTTAGAATGATGATGCTGATATCATTCATCTGTACACATTCCTGTTTGGTGCCTAGCGGCATGTCTCGGTTTCAGCCCGAGAATATTGAAGCCGTGGTCCCGGGTATGTATGGGATACTATTGAGTGTACACATTCCTGTTTGGTGCCTAGCGGCATATCTCGGTTTCAGCCCGAGAATATTGAGGCCGTGGTCCCGGGTATGTACGGGATACTATTGAGTGTACACATTCCTGTTTGGTGCCTAGCGGCGTGTCTCGGTTTCAGCCAGAGAATATTGAGGCCGTGGTCCCGGGTATGTAGGGGATACAATTGAGTGTACACATACCTGTTTGGTGCCTAGCGGCATGTCTCGGTTTCAGCCCAAGAATATTGAGGCCGTGGTCCCGGGTATGTACGGGATACTATTGAGTGTACACATTCCTGTTTGGTGCCTTGCGGCATGTCTCGATTTCAGCCCGAGAATATTGAGGCCGTGGTCCCGGGTATGTACGGGATACTATTGAGTTACATCGATGATTCATCAATTTGGTTTCAAAGACTTTAGAACAGAGAACCTGATAGAACAGTTTAGTTTACCCACTGCACACTACCCTGCACTGCTCTGATTTATATTATTGTTACCCTTGCTTTATTCATGTTTATATTCGCATTGCCTGTTTATTATGTTATTACCAGATGATTGACGCGCTGACGTCTGGGTTTTGCATGGCCCAGATTCTGTACCGCTGTCGCGGTCCGAGCAGGAGTACTTCAGCCGATAGGCTGAGCTGTGAGTGTTAGTAGTAGTTAGCTTTCTTTCCTGCATTTTATTCCTGATGTGAGCCCGCATTATGGGACATACATTCCAGTTATTTTGTATTGGATCTTTCGCTTCCGCATTTTATTATTCTTGACTCATGTTATCTTGGATTATGGACATGTTTAGGTAGTTTCTATTTTTTTCTTGATATCTCTACAGCCGTAATGTGACTGTGGATGGATACTTCCTACCCACAGGTAGCATGGTTGGCTATGTCACGTGCCCTTTTAGCGTACTCTGGGAAGCGGGGCGTGACATGGTTTTTTTGGTATCAGAGCCATAGGTTAGTCGAGTTGATTCTTTTGTAGTTGGGTATTGTACCCAATACACGAATCAGAATACCCGTGTTTAGGAAACATGTACTGCCACCTTGCCGTTTTACCATTCTTGAATCATATTCTTCCTGATTATATCTTTTACGATGTGCAAACTTCCTTTGCATATCGACTCAAAAACCTGATTTCTTGTCATCTCTAGGACTTAGGCGACTTGGGTGGAGTTATGTAATTGTGGCTATGATACCGCGGCATAGTTACAATGCGGCACTCTATTTAAGTAACTTGGAGTTCTAGCCTTGATCTATATTCAGAATCTATCATCATGCTAATGTTGGGTGTTTTGAGTTCAGGAATATGGCCGGTAAGAATTTGAAGACGTACCAAGGACGTGTGGACAAAGCCGCCACGCGTGGAGTGTTAAGGGGAATGCTGGAGAATCAAAAGAGATAGACCGAGCTGAAGCCGACGTCTGCACTGAACCAAACGTCCATACGTAGAAGTGTTCCGGTGAACAGACACAGCATAACACCAATGAAGAAAACAATTGTGGTTGATCGGAAGAGGAGCATGATTTGTAACTACTGCCAATGTACACGGACATGTGCAAAAGGATTGTCGAAGGAAGCTGGGACTCTGTTTTGTTTATGGAGCGGCAGATCACGCAGTTAGTGCTTGTCCGTCGAAGCTTCGCACGAGGGATGTTTTTCAGAAGCCTCCGCACAGACCGTTCCATGGACAGAAACAACTGACTCAAGGACCTAATCAGGCTCGGGCTTTTACCTTGACAGCTGAAGAAGCTAAGGCGTCAGAAGAAGTTGTTTCAGGTACTCTACTCGTTCATGGTTTTTCCCGCATTAGTGTTATTTGATTCTGGTGCATCCCATTGTTTTATGTCATCCAAGTTTTTAACTACACACTTGATTGACTGCACGACCCTGTCTAGTTTCTGGGATATACACACTGGGAATGGGAAAATCGTAGCTAGTAGGGAATGTAAAGATTGTACAGTTGTGGTGTGCGGACAGGAGCTTTTGCAGATTTCTTGATGATTGGTACGGGCAGATGAGGTCGTCTTGGGAATGGATTTTCTTGGCACTTTCCACGCTCACATTGATTGTGGGGCAAGGAATGTAATTTTCCAGATTCCCGGACATCCCGAGTTTAGCTTCACCGGAGGGAGCAGTTCTGTCGGGCCAGTCGAGTTTAGGGCTAAGCCGACAAACAATATTCTTGCATCTATGGAAGTCGATAAAAGTGAAGAACCGGCTGTTGTTCGCGATTTTATGGACGTGTTTGAAGATATATCGGGATTACCGCCACGGCGACACGTGGAGTTCGCAATTGATCTCATTCCTGGTGCAGCGCCAGTATCCAAAGCGTATTATCCAATGGCACCACTAGAGTTGGAAGAAGTCAAGAAACAGGTTGCTGAATTGCTTGAGAAGGGTTGGATTCGAAGCAGTAACTCGCCTTTGGGAGCTCTAGTTCTTCTAGTAAAGAAGAAGGATGGCACAAGAAGGATGTGCATCGACTATCGAGAATTAAACCGGGTGACTATTGAGAACAAGTACCCGATCCCTCGCATTGGCGAACTTTTCGAGCAGCTTAGTGGCGCGAGGGTATTCTCGAAGCTGGATTTGCGATCCGGATATCGTCAGGTCCGAGTGAAAGCAGAATATATTTGCAAGACGGCGTTCCGAACTCGGTATGGACATTACGAGTACTTAGTGATGCCCTTCGGAGTAACGAATGCGCCGGCAGTATTCATGGACTTGATGAACCGAATCTTTTCACCATTCTTGGATCAGTTTATTGTGGTGTTCATTGACGATATTCTAGTTTACTCGAAGAGCTTTGAAGAGCATGCTGAGCATTTAAAGATCGCACTGCAAACGTTGAGACAAGAGAAGTTGTATGCGAAGATGAGTAAGTGCAAGTTTTGGCTGGAGGAAGTAAAGTTTTGGGGCATGTTGTGTCTGGCGATGGAATTGCCGTTGATCCAGAAAAGATTGCAGCAGTACGAGATTGGCCGATTCCAAAGAATGTTGCGGAGATAAGAAGTTTTCTTGGACTCGCCGGGTATTATAGAAGATTTGTGGAGAACTTTGCTCGTCTGGCGGAGCCGTTAACCAAGCTTACGCGCAAGAAGGTATCTTTTGTATGGACGGACAAGTGTGCGTTAGCTTTTGAGACGTTGAAGCAGAAATTGATAACTGCCCCTATTCTGACCGTGCCAGACAATTTCGGAGGATTGGTGATTCACAGCGACACATCTAGGAAAGGATTGGGATGTGTTTTGATGCAGCATGAGAAGGTTGTAGCGTACGCATCGAGACAGTTGAAGACCCATGAGAAGAATTATCCAACTCATGACTTGGAGCTTGCGGCTGTGATTTTCGCTTTGAAGATTTGGAGACACTACCTTTTGGGCGAAAGGGTCAAAGTTTTTACGGATCATAAGAGCTTGAAGTATGTGTTCACGCAGAAGGAGCTTAATATGAGGCAACGTAGATGGCTGGAGCTGATGGCTGACTACGATCTTGATCTTAAGTACCATCCGGGGAAGGTTAATGTCGTGCCGGATGCGCTTAGTCGGTTACCAGCAATTCAGGTGTTAACTACGCAGAAGGAGATCGTTGCAGATTTTCGAAGATTTGACTTGGAGGTTGTGGTACCGCATTCTACAGGACAATTGATGCAGCTGCAAGTAAATTCATCATTGATCGAGAATATTAAAGCAGCACAATCGCAGGATCCTAGACTGCAAAAGTTTTGAGAACAGGTTGAAGCCGGACTACGAACAGATTTATTGATCCACGAAGATGGTTCGTTGAGGTATGGTAGCCGTTTGTATGTGCCTAAGGGGGTATTCGTGAAGAGCTTATGAAAGAGGCACACAGTTCAGCTTATTCTGTACATCCAGGAGGCACAAAGATGTACCGAGATATTCGATCGCATTTTTGGTGGGAAGGCATGAAACGGGAGATTGCTCGCTTTGTGGCGAAGTGCTTGGTGTGTCAGCAAGTTAAGGCTGAACATCAAAGGGTTGTTGGTTTATTGCAACCACTTCCGATTCCTCAGTGGAAGTGGGAAAACATATCCATGGATTTCGTGACGGCTTTACCGCGGAGTCCAAAGGGCAACAATGCTGTATGAGTGATTGTTGATCGATTGACCAAGGCAGCTCACTTCATTCCTTTCCGGGTTGGTCAATCAACAGAGACTTTGGCGGAGCGGTACATGCAAGAGATTGTAAAATTGCATGGGGTATCGGTGAGCATCGTGTCCGATCAGGACACTCGGTTCTTATCACACTTCTGGAGGAGTTTACAGGAAAGTTTGGGGACTCGATTGAAGTTTAGCACAGCTTATCATCCTCAAACCGATGGTCAGTCGGAGAGAACAATCCAAACTCTTGAGGATATGTTGAGAGCATGCATGTTGGACTTCAAGGGGTCTTGGGAGGATCATCTACATTTGGTGGAGTTTTCTTACAACAACAGTTTTCAGGCAACTATCCAGATGGCTCCATTTGAAGCTTTGTGTGGTCGTAAATGCCGTTCGCCTGCTTGCTGGGACGATGTCGGTGAACGAAGATTATTGGGACCGGATTTGGTTGTGCAGATAGTTAAGAAGGTTAACACGATCAGAAATCATATGAAGGCAGCACAAGACCGACAGAAGAGTTGGGCAGACACATCAAGAAGACCTTTAGAGTTCGCCGTGGGTGATTTGGTATTCTTGAAGATATCACCGACTAGAGGGGTGATTCGTTTTGGGAGTCGAGGAAAGCTCAGTCCTCGATTCGTTGGACCCTTTGAGATCTTGGAGCGTGTTGGTGAGGTAGCGTATCGTTTGGTGTTACCGCAGTCCTTGGCGAATGTGCACGATGTGTTTCACGTATCTCAACTCCGTAGGTATGTTCGAGATGTAACGCACGTATTGGATCATTCGGAGTTAACAGTACGGGAAGACTTGACTTTTGAGGAGCGACCGATTGAAATTGTGGATCGAAGAGAAAATATTCTTAAGAACAAGGTGATCCCTCTTGTGCTTGTTTCTTGGGGTAATCGCTAGCATGGAGAGTCCACTTGGGAACGAGAAGATGAAATCCGGCTGAAATTTCCTCATCTTTTCTTATAGTTATTTGTTGTTTATCCTTGTATTCTTGGAATTTCGAGGACGAAATTCTTTTGTAGTTGGGTATAATATAACACCCGAGCCCAATGCTACTAATTTCAGTTACCGTTTGAACGTAGTGTGGCACTTAGTTCATTTATCTTGCTTGATTGTCACTTATTGTAATTTTATCCCGTCAGTTCATTTCTGCATATAACAATTGATGGCATCTAAAATAAAATTAAAAATATTCATCTTGGCCTGCTTGACACCCCTAACCCTGTTGTAGCGTCTGTGCATCGTGTTCTCGTTCCGTTCAGTGAAACGGGCAAGTTTGGACGGCTACGTGCACGTATGTGTGTCCGTTTTGGGGGTATGTTTTTTGATCATAAAATACTTCATTTTAAATTTTGGATCCCGTCTAAAATTTTATTATTTCAATTTCAAATTTTTGGACCCGACCCGGGCGCAATTTGGAAATGTTTTACTTTGCGCCAAAATCCTATTTTCTAATATATTTAAACTATCGTATATTTTTATGTTAACCATATAATATTTTACTGTTCCCTTATAATCTTTCAAATCTTTTTATCTTCAACCAATCACAACTCTTTAACCCCGTGGGCCCCCTTATCTCTCTCTCTCTCTCTCTTTAACTCTCTCTCTCTCTCACCGTCTCTCTCTTTCTCTCTCCCTCTCTCTCCCCCTATATATCTCTCTCTCTCCCCCTATATTCTCTTCCCTCTCCTCAAGTTTTAAACCCGGCCGAACCCTAGCCTCCTCTTAACCTATCTCCTTCGATCCTTCCTCAACTCGAAACCCTAACACCCCATCAAAGTCCGAGTACCCATCCTCCTTCAACCCTGACTCCACCGTCGGTGCCTCCGCATCGCCTCACGGTCGCAGCCTCCTGCACCTCCTAGCCGCAGCCTTGCCTCGTTTAGAGTCATCGTCTCCATCATCCCCTTCCTCTGCCAACCTAAGAACCTTCAAACCCATCACAGCCGTGTCTCCATCGCCATCGCTTCGTCACCACCGTCAACCAAACCCATCTCCTTTGAACCTACAACCGAAGAGCCATCGACATCTTCATCGTCTTTGATCCCTCTCAAACCAAGAACCCGAGATCAACCCCTAGCAGCGTCCACCATCCACCATCGACCATCTCCCCGAGACCCATCTCCCCGGTCGAGACCTCGGCAAGAACCCATCTCATCCTCGGCGGTGGCATCGATGCACCTTTTTGCCGGTGACAAAACCCATCGGCAACTCCTCGCCTCCGTGCCCCGGCCTTCGTACAACCCCCTGTAAGCATTACCTATCCGTCTTCCTCTCTTCTCCTTTTTCTTTTCTTCCATTACCATTCTTGAAATCGTAGTTTTACTATTTTGGGTTCGCCGGAATCCGGCCGTGCCGGCGACGTGTCCCGACGTTCCAGCGAGGTACCCCGACCCGTGTGGTTCCACTGTTCATCGTTTGGGTTCATTCCGTGAACCGTGCGCCCGTCGCGAGATTTTCCCCGACGACGTTTAACGTTCCGTTTTCCCGATTCGCGACCCGTCGAGGCAAGTACCCCTTGCTACATACTAAACAATATTTACATATACTTGATGACACCATAAAACCTGCAATTTAACTTTGGTATTATAATTTCTCATTTTTCGTGTTTAAGATTGATATATATCATTTTATCTTTCAAACTTGTAACCTACCTGTTACAATTACTGTTTTGGAACTTAATAATCACATTTACATGTTTTAATTACACTTTCACTGATGATGTAGCCTATGGCACCTTTTCTACCGTTTTACTTCATTCGGACACTCATATACATTTAACCTGCTTAAACTGTGATTTCATTCGTGGAACCTATATACACATATAACATTGCATCCATGAAGTCTTAAACTTGTTAATATGATTAAATGGCTATAATTGTCTAACTGCATTCTTATAATGTTGAAATCATCTCTGTGACACAACTGATAACTGTACTGCAAATTGAGTGAATCTGCCTATTGCTTAATTCATTGCTTATATCATGTGTTGATAACCATGCTTGATTATATAACTGATTGTGAGCACACCTATGTTATCGTTTACATCTTGACCTGACTTGCCACTTACATAGTGCTTGACCTGACATGGTACCGTATACTGTTGACTTGACCTGATGTACCATGACCTGACCCGTTACCTGATCTTGTGTCTAATGCCAACAAACCTGACATGTAGTTCTCATGGACCGTTCCTGTTGTCTATCCAGACAAACTTGTTTACCTGATCTTGTGTTGGCATTAGTTTCTTGATTTCGGGATACCTGACTTGACTTACACATATAACTTGGGGGTATGGGGAATTCAAAGGTGAAACCTGAATTGTAACTCAACAGTTCACTACTTGTTCTGATCATTTTTAGGCTAGGCCAGCTTTGGAATGATGATGCTGACATCATTCATCTGTACACATTCCTGTTTGGTGCCTAGCGGCATGTCTCGGTTTCAGCCCGAGAATATTGAGGCCGTGGTCCCGGGTATGTACGGGATACTATTGAGTGTACACATTCCTGTTTGGTGCCTAGCGGCATGTCTCGGTTTCAGCCCGAGAATATTGAGGCCGTGGTCCCGGGTATGTACGGGATACTATTGAGTGTACACATTCCTGTTTGGTGCCTAGCGGCGTGTCTCGGTTTCAGCCCGAGAATATTGAGGCCGTGGTCCCGGGTATGTACGGGATACTATTGAGTGTACACATTCCTGTTTGGTGCCTAGCAGCGTGTCTCGGTTTCAGCCTGAGAATATTGAGGCCGTGGTCCCGGGTATGTACGGGATACTATTGAGTGTACACATTCCTGTTTGGTGCCTAGCGGCATGTCTCGGTTTCAGCCCGAGAATATTGAGGCCGTGGTCCCGGGTATGTACGGGATACTATTGAGTTACATCGATGATTCATCAATTTGGTTTCAAAGACTTTAGAACAGAGAACCTGATAGAACAGTTTAGTTTACCCACTGCACACTACCCTGCACTGTTCTGATTTATATTATTGTTACCTTTGCTTTATTCATGTTTATATTCGCATTGCCTGTTTATTATGTTATTACCAGATGATTGGCGCGCTGACATCTGTGTTTTGCTTGGCCCAGATTCTGTACCGCTGTCGCAGTCCGGGCAGGAGTACTTCAGCCGACAGGCTGAGCTGTGAGTGTGAGCAGTAGTTAGCTTTCTTTCCTGCATTTTATTCCTGATGTGAGCCCGCATTATGGGACATACATTCCAGTTATTTTGTATTGGATCTTTCGCTTCCGCATTTTATTATTCTTGACTCATGTTATCTTGGATTATGGACATGTTTAGATAGTTTTTATTTTGTTCTTGATATCTCTACAGCCGTAATGTGACTGTGGATGGATACTTCCTACCCACAGGTAGCATGGTTGGCTATGTCACGTGCCCTTTTAGCGTACTCTGGGAAGCGGGGCGTGACATGGTTTTTTTGGTATCAGAGCCATAGGTTAGTCGAGTTGATTCTTTTGTAGTTGGGTTTTGTACCCAATACACGAATCAGAATACCAGTGTTTAGGAAACATGTCCTGCCACCTTGCCGTTTTACCATTCTTGAATCACATTCTTCCTGATTATATATTTTATGATGTGCAATCTTCCTTTGCATATCGACTCAAAAACCTGATTTCTTGTTATCTTTAGGACTTAGGCAACTTGGGTGGAGTTATATAATTGTGGCTATGATACCGCGGCATTGTTACAATGCGGCACTCTATTTAAGTAACTTGGAGTTCTAGCCTTGATCTATATTCAGAATTTATCATCATGCTAATGTTGGGTGTTTTGGGTTCAGGAATATGGCCGGTAAGAATTTGAAGATGAACCAAGGACGTGTGGACAAAGCCGCCATGCGTGGAGTGTTAAGGGGAATGCTGGAGAATCGAAAGAGACAGACCGAGCTGAAGCCGGCGTCTGCACTGAACCAAACGTCCGTACATAGAAGTGTTCCGGTGAACAGACGCAGCATAGCACCAATGAAGAAAACAATTGTGGTTGATCGGAAGAGGAGCGTGATTTGTAACTACTGCCATGTACACGGACATGTGCAAAAGGATTGTCGAGGGAAGCTGGGACTCTGTTTTGTTTGTGGAGCGGCAGATCACGCCGTTAGTGCTTGTCCGTCGAAGCTTCGCACGAGGGATGTTTTTCAGAAGCCTCCGCAGAGACCGTTCCATGGACAGAAACAGCTGACTCAAGGACCTAATCAGGCTCGGGCTTTTACCTTGACAGCTGAAGAAGCTAAGGCGTCAGGAGAAGTTGTTTCAGGTACTCTACTCGTTCATGGTTTTTCCCGAATTAGTGTTATTTGATTCTGGTGTATCCCATTGTTTTATGTCATCCAAGTTTTTAACTACACACTTGATTGACTGCACGACCCTGTCTAGTTTCTGGGATATACACACTGGGAATGGGAAAATCGTAGCTAGTAGAGAATGTAAAGATTGTACAGTTGTGGTGTGCGGACAGAAGCTTTTGCAGATTTCTTGATGATTGGTACGGGCAGATGAGGTCGTCTTGGGAATGGATTTTCTTGGCACTTTCCACGCTCACATTGATTGTGGGGGCAAGGAAAGTAATTTTCCAGATTCCCGGACATCCCGAGTTTAGCTTCACCGGAGGGAGCAGTTCTGTTGGGCCAGTCGAGTTTAGGGATAGGCCGAAAAACAATATTCTTGCATCTATGGAAGTCGATAAAAGTGAAGAACCGGCTGTTGTTCTTGATTTTATGGACGTGTTTGAAGATATATCGGGATTACCGCCATGGCGAGATGTGGAGTTCGCAATTGATCTCATTCCTGGTGCAGCGCCAGTATCCAAAGCGTATTATCCAATGGCACCAGTAGAGTTGGAAGATGTCAAGAAACAATTTGCTGAATTGCTTGAGAAGGGTTGGATTCGAAGCAGTAACTCGCCTTGGGGAGCTCTAGTTCTTCTAGTAAAGAAGAAGGATGGCACAAGAAGGATGTGCATCGACTATCGAGAATTAAACCGGGTGACTATTGAGAACAAGTACCCGATCCCTCGCATTGGAGAACTTTTCGAGCAACTTAGTGGCGCGAGGGTATTCTCGAAGCTGGATTTGCGATCCGGATATCATCATGTCCGAGTGAAAGCAGAATATATTTGCAAGACGGCGTTCCGAACTCGGTATGGACATTACGAGTACTTAGTGATGCCCTTCGGAGTAACGAATGCGCCGGCAGTATTCATTGAATTGATGAACCGAATCTTTTCACCATTCTTGGATCAGTTTATTGTGGTGTTCATTGACGATATTCTAGTTTACTCGAAGAGCTTTGAAGAGCATGCTGAGCATTTAAAGATCGCACTGCAAACGTTGAGACAAGAGAAGTTGTATGCGAAGATGAGTAAGTGCAAGTTTTGGCTGGAGGAAGTATAGTTTTGGGGCATGTTGTGTCTGGCGATGGAATTGCCGTTGATCCAGAAAAGATTCCAGCAGTACGAAATTGGCCGATTCCAAAGAATGTTGCAGAGATAAGAAGTTTTCTTGGACTCGCTGGGTATTACAGAAGATTTGTGGAGAACTTTGCTCGTCTGGCGGAGCCGTTAACCAAGCTTACGCGCAAGGAGGTATCTTTTGTATGGACGGACAAGTGTGCGTTAGCTTTTGAGACGTTGAAGCAGAAATTGATAACTGCCCCTATTCTGACCGTGCCTGACAATTCCGGAGGATTGGTGATTCACAGCGACGCATCTAGGAAAGGATTGGGATGTGTTTTGATGCAGCATGGGAATGTTGTAGCGTACGCATCGAGACAGTTGAAGACCCATGAGAAGAATTATCCAACTCATGACTTGGTGCTTGCGACTGTAATTTTCGCTTTGAAGATTTGGAGACATTACCTTTTGGGCGAAAGGGTCGAAGTTTTTACGGATCATAAGAGCTTGAAGTATGTGTTCACGCAGAAGGAGCTTAATATGAGGCAACGTAGATGGCTGGAGCTGATGGCTGACTACGATCTTGATCTTAAGTACCATCGGGGGAAGGTTAATATCGTGCCGGATGCGCTTAGTCGGTTACCAGCAATTCAGGTGTTAACTACGCAGAAGGAGATCGTTGCAGATTTTCGAAGATTTGACTTGGAGGTTGTGCTACCGCATTCTACGGGACAGTTGATGCAGCTGCAAGTACATTCATTATTGATCGAGAATATTAAAGCAGCACAATCGCAGGATCCTAGACTGCAAAAGTTTCGAGAACAGGTTGATGCCGGACTACGAACAGATTTATTGATCCACGAAGATGGTTCGTTGAGGTATGGTAGCCGTTTGTATATGCCTAAGGGGGGTATTCGTGAAGAGCTTATGAAAGAGGCACACAGTTCAGCTTATTCTGTACATCCAGGAGGCACAAAGAGGTACCGAGATATTCGACAGCATTTCTGGTGGGAAGGCATGAAACGGGAGATTGCTCGCTTTGTGGCGAAGTGCTTGGTGTGTCAGCAAGTTAAGGCTGAACATCAAAGGGTTACTGGTTTATTGCAACCACTTCCGATTCCTCAGTGGAAGTGGGAAAATATAACCATGGATTTCGTAACGGCTTTACCGCGGAGTCGAAAGGGCAACAATGCTGTATGAGTGATTGTTGATCGATTGACCAAGGCAGCTCACTTCATTCCTTTCCGGGTTGGTCAATCAACAGAGACTTTGGCAGAGCGGTACATGCAAGAGATTGTAAGATTGCATGGTGTATCGCTGAGCATCGTGTCCGATCGGGACACTCGGTTCTTATCACACTTCTGGAGGAGTTTACAGGAAAGTTTGGGGACTCGATTGAAGTTTAGCACAGCTTATCATCCTCAAACCGATGGTCAGTCGGAGAGAACAATCCAAACTCTTGAGGATATGTTGAGAGCATGCATGTTGGACTTCAAGGGGTCTTGGGAGGATCATCTACATTTAGTGGAGTTTTCTTACAACAACAGTTTTTAGGCAACTATCCAGATGGCTCCATTTGAAGCTTTGTATGGTCGTAAATGCCGTTCGCCTGTTTGCTGGAACGATGTCGGTGAACGAAGATTATTGGGACCGGATTTGGTTGTGCAGACAGTTGAGAAGGTTAACACGATCAGAAATCATATGAAGGCAGCACAAGACCGACAGAAGAGTTGGACAGACACGTCAAGAAGACCTTTAGAGTTCGCCGTGGGTGATTTGGTATTCTTGAAGATATCACCGACTAGAGGGGTGATTCGTTTTGGGAGTCGAGGAAAGCTCAGTTCTTGATTCGTTGGACTCTTTGAGATCTTGGAGCATGTTGGTGAGGTAGCGTATCGTTTGGCGTTACCGCAGTCCTTGGCGAATGTGCATGATGTGTTTCACGTATCTCAACTCCGTAGGTATGTTCGAGATGTAACGCATGTATTGGATCATTCGGAGTTAACAGTATGGGAAGACTTGACTTTTGAGGAGCGACCGATTGAAATTGTGGATCGAAGAGAAAAAGTTCTTAAGAACAAGGTGATCCCTCTTGTGGTTGTTTCTTGGGGTAATCGCTCACATGGAGAGTCCACTTGGGAACGAGAATATGAAATCCGGCTGAAATTTCCTCATCTTTTCTTATAGTTATTTGTTGTTTATCCTTGTATTCTTGGAATTTCGAGAACGAAATTCTTTTGTAGTTGGGTATAATGTAACACCTGAGCCCAATACTACTAATTTCAGTTACCGTTTGAACGTAGTGTGGTACTTAGTTCATTTATCTTGCTTGATTGTTACTTATTGTAATTTTACCCCTTCAGTTCATTTCTGCATATAACAATTTATGGCATCTAAAAAAAAATTAAAAATATTCATCTTGGCCTGCTTGACACCCTTAACCCTGTTGTAGCGTCCGTGCATCGTGTTCTCGTTCCGTTCAGTGAAACGGGCAAGTTTGGACGGCTACGTGCACGTACGTGTGTCCGTTTTGGGGGTATACTTTTTGATCATAAAATACTTCATTTTAAATTTTGGATCCCGCCTAAAATTTTATTATTTCTATTTCAAATTTTTGGACCCGACCCGGGCGCAATTTGGAAATGTTTTACTTTGCGCCAAAATCCCATTTTCTAATATATTTAAACCATCGTATATTTTTATGTTAACCATATAATATTTTACGGTTCCCTTATAATCTTTCAAATCTTTTTATCTTCAACCAATCACAACTCTTTAACCCCGTGGGCCCCCTTATCTCTCTCTCTCTCTCTAACTCTCTCTCTCTCTCTCATCGTCTCTCTCTATCTCTCTCCCTCTCTCTCTCCCTATCTCTCTCTCTCTCTCCCTATATTCTCTTCTCTCTCCTCAAGTTTTAAACCTGGCCGAACCCTAGCCTCCTCTTAACCCATCTCCTTCGATCCTTCCTCAACTCGAAACCCTAACACCCCATCAAAGTCCGAGCACCCATCCTCCTTCAACCCTGACTCCACCGTCGGTGCCTCCGCATCGCCTCACGGTCGCAGCCTCCTGCACCTCCTAGCCGCAGCCTTGCCTTGCCTATAGTCATCGTCTCCATCATCCCCTTCCTCTGCCAACCTAAGAACCTTCAAACCCATCACCGCCTTGTCTCCATCGCTACCGCTTCGTCACCACCGTCAACCAAACCCATCTCCTTTGAACCCACAACCGAAGAGCCATCGACATCTTCGTCTTTGATCCCTCTCAAACCAAGAACCCGAGATCAACCCCCAGCAGCGTCCACCATCCACCATCGACCATCTCCCCGAGACCCATCTCCCCGATCGAGACCTCGGCAAGAACCCATCTCATCCTCGGCGGCGGCATCGCTGCACCTTTTTGCCGGTGATAAAACCCATCGGCAACTCCTCGCCTCCGTGCCCCGGCCTTCGTACAACCCCTTGTAAGCATTATCTATCCGTCTTCCTCTCTTCTCCTTTTTCTTTTCTTCCATTACCATTCTTGAAATCGTAGTTTTACTGTTTTGGGTTCCTCGGAATCCGGCCGTGCCGGCGACGCGTCCCGACGTTCCAGCGAGGTACCCCGACCCGTGTGGTTCCACTGTTCGTCGTTTGGGTTCATTCCGTGAACCGTGCGCCCGTCGCGAGATTTTCCCCGACGACGTTTAACGTTCCGTTTTCCCGATTCGCGCCCCGTCGAGGCAAGTACCCCTTGTTACATGCTAAACAATATTTACATATACTTGATGACACCATAAAACCTGCAATTTAACTTTGGAATTATAATTTCCCATTTTTCGTGTTTAAGATTGATATATATCATTTTATCTTTCAAACTTGTAACCTACCTATTACAATTACTGTTTTGGAACCTAATAATCACATTTACATGTTTTAATTACACTTTCACTGATGATGTAGCCTATGGCACATTTTCTACCGTTTTACTACATTCGGACACTCGTATATATTTAACCTGCTTAAACTGTGATTTCATTTGTGGAACCTATATACACATATAACATTGCATCCATGAAGTCTTAAACTTGTTAACATGATTAAATGGCTATAATTGTCTAACTGCATTCTTATAATGTTGAAATCATCTCCGTGACACAACTGATAACTGTACTGCAAATTGAGTGAATCTGCCTATTGCTTAATTCATTGCTTATATCATGTGTTGATAACCATGCTTGATTATATAACTGATTGTGAGCACATCTATGTTATCGTTTACATCTTGACCTGACTTGCCACATACATAGTGTTTGACCCGACATGGTACCGTATACTGTTGACTTGACCTGATGTACCATGACCTGACCCGTTACCTGATCTTATGTCTAATGCCAACAAACCTGACATGTAGTCCTCATGGACCGTTCCTGTTGTCTATCCAGACAAACCTGTTTACCTGATCCTGTGTTGGCATTAGTTTCTTGATTTCGGGATACCTGACTTGACTTACACATATAACTTGGGGGTATGGGGAAATCAAAGGTGAAACCTGACTTGTAACTCAACAGTTCACTACTTGTTCTGATCAGTTCTAGGCTAGGCCAGCCTTGGAATGATGATGCTGACATCATTCATCTGTACACATTCCTGTTTGGTGCCTAGCGGCATGTCTCGGTTTCAGCCCGAGAATATTGAGGCCGTGGTCCCGGGTATGTACGGGATACTATTGAGTGTACACATTCCTGTTTGGTGCCTAGCGGCATGTCTCGGTTTCAGCCCGAGAATATTGAGGCCGTGGTCCCGGGTATGTACGGGATAATATTGAGTGTACACATTCCTGTTTGGTGCCTAGCGGCATGTCTCGGTTTCAGCCCGAGAATATTGAGGCCGTGGTCCCGGGTATGTACGGGATACTATTGAGTGTACACATTTCTGTTTGGTGCCTAGCGGCATGTCTCGGTTTCAGCCCGAGAATATTGAGGCCGTGGTCCCGAGTATGTACGGGATACTATTGAGTTACATCGATGATTCATCAATTTGGTTTCAAAGACTTTAGAACAGAGAACATGATTGAATAGTTTAGTTTACCCACTGCCCACTACCCTGCACTGCTCTGATTTATATTATTGTTACCCTTGCTTTATTCATGTTTATATTCACATTGCCTGTTTATTATGTTATTACTTGATGATTGACGCGCTGACGTCTGGGTTTTGCATGGCCCAGATTCTGTACCGCTGTCGCAGTCCGAGTAGGAGTACTTCAGCCGACAGGCTGAGCTGTGAGTGTTAGCAGTAGTTAGCTTTTTTTCCTGCATTTTATTCCTGATGTGAGCCCGCATTATGGGACATACATTCCAGTTATTTTGTATTGGATCTTTCGCTTTCGCATTTTATTATTCTTGACTCATGTTATCTTGGATTATGGACATGTTTAGATAGTTTTTATTTTGTTCTTGATATCTCTACAGCCGTAATGTGACTTTGGATGGATACTTCCTACCCACAGGTAGCATGGTTGGCCATGTCACGTGCCCTTTTAGCGTACTCTGGGAAGCGGGCGTGCCAATTGTTGAAATCAAGATTTTATTAACAATGCTAACGGAAATACAAGGAATTATTAAATAGTGTCCTATTTCTATACACATTTTATTCGGCTCACTAAAACTTAAGAAATAAACAGGTGTTAATCGTCCATCAATTATAGGGAGAAAACTGCGCGTTATTGGATCGGCGCTTGTTGATCTTTCTCGCAAAACTGTAAAAGAAGGGAGAGCCTGGTACATCCCGACGGTGGAGTTGCGGAGGGGTACGATGAACACATCGATAAGCATGTGCCCGAATATAGAGGGTTTTCCCGATGAACCACATGTGTGGTTCGTATTCTCTTAGTTCTTCTTCTTCTACTGGAATTTCCTCCTCAGCGGGGGCCTCCTCTTCGGGCTCCTCCTCCTCCTCCTCAGATTCTTTTACTTCCATGGGATCTTCCTCTTCCTCAACGGGATCTTCCTCATCAGTAGGGACGTCATCTTCAGGTTCTTCCTCTGCAGCAGGGACGTCCTCTTTAGGTCCTTCCTCTTCCTCGGATTCCTCTTCATCAACGTGATTTTCCTCTTCTACTGGCGATTCTTCTCCTCCATCTTCTATATCGTCCTTGGGGATATTTATTTGGGGACCTATTACTTCATCGTCCGAATATCCAAGCGTGTCTTCAAAGGTGATGTCTGATGTGTTGTCCTCGTCCGGAAGATGTGACATGACCTGAGAAGGATGGTCATGGTCAGGATACATAAATTTCAAGGAAAGGACGAAGAATAGGAAAACTTTATGAAATTGATACAAGCGGATGTGATTCACAAATATAATAAGTCAATTAACAGTTTCATTTTAGTACACAAGCAGGACCTGCATGGGCCACAACAAAAACCTGTCACGCCCCTGTTCCCCTCTGAAAGACGGCCAAGACGACATGGGGACGTCTTGCCTGAGATTCGGGGTAGATGCTAATTGGTGCTATCCGTCCACTTCTCCGAAGATGCCAAGTTGATTTATGGCACCATGTATCGAAGGTTTAAACGGATGCGTCCGATGTAGCAGACTTCGTCAGATTCCTCCTCGCTTGAGGGGTTTTTGATTGTGGGGACGCTCTTCCCTGCAGGCGCAAGCCCCTGCAGTTAATTACGCTACCGCATTGCGGTAACAACTTTCTCCTTCTCCAGATGGTCACTTCGTGTCGTGTTTGTTTGTTTTGTGTTTGGTTGCCCGTGGATTGTATACGGAGACTGAGTTATGTCGTCGCCTATAGGGCGTGGACTAGTCCAAATCCGTATCATCTTAGATTTGGGTTTGGGGGTTTGGGTTTAAGGATACGTTAGCCTCATTTGAGACTAAGATCAACTTAAACGTTTGTTAAGGATACGTTAGTCTCATTTCAGACTAAGATCAACTTAACCGTTTGTTAAGGATACGTTAGTCTAGTTTTAGACTAAGATCAACTTAACAGGATCGTTTAGATCCAACAAAAGAGCATTTGGGCTCTATTGTTTAGTTTAGGGACATTGCGGTCGATTAAATGTATGGCCGTCGGAACCCGTCACCTCTCTGACGACGTTGAAGGATTACAACGACAGATATCAAAGGAGTTCAGAGATGTAACCTTGAACCAAAGTTGATTGTGGGGTCTATAGTCCAATTTGGGACTAAAGTCTGTTTGAAGGTTTAAGGATACGTTAGCCATATTTGAGGATAAGATCAACTTAAACGGGATCGTTTAGATCCGACAAAAGAGCATTTGGGGGCTCTATTGTTCCAGTTTAGGGACATGGTAGTCCATTGCCAGTTTAAAGACATGGTGGTCTATTGAATGTATGGCCGTCGGGACCCGTCACCTCTCTGACGACGTTGAAGGATTACAACGACAAATGTCAAAGGAATGAAGAGATGTACCCTTGAACCAAGGTAGATTAGGTGATCTGTAGTCCAATTTGGAACCAAGACCAATTAATTATATTATGAGCCCATTGGCTCAGTTGAGTTTGAATTAGGGACTTATGGCCTTCTTGGGCTAAGTCCAATCATGTTTGGAATATTGGCCCTCTGTTGGTCCATTGAAGGAGAGGCTTTGCCTCTGAAAAATCAACCAACTTGGCTAAGAGTAGTATTAAACACTAAAAATCAAAAGTGTTAAACACTAAAGATAGAATTCTTAAACTGGTGTTAAACACTAAGAGTACAATCAGTGTTAAACACTGGAAATATAGTTCTTGATGTAGTGTCAAACATCAGAAAGTAACAGTGTTAAACACTGCAAATAGGGTTTTCAAATTAGTGTTAAACACTAAGAAAATCAGTGTTAAACACTGGGATCAAAGATCTCGAATTAGTATCAAACACTAAAGAAAGAGGGGTCACGTGTGGACACGTGAGAGCGCCCTGATCCCCCTTATTAAGTTCTGCCAAAAGTACTGAATACTTTCTAACTTTGATTTTGGAGCATCACGTGCTGACACGTGATGGGGATTTGGGTATTTGACTGTTAAAGCTTTTGCCGAGGGGTCACGTGGTAGCACGTGAGAGCCCCCAAAGCCTTCATTTCCTTTCCTTTTTCTTTCTGCGTTTTGGGAGTCACGTGGGAGCACATGAGGCATTGCCTCAAAACTGTTTCCTTTTTTATTTTTGGGGATCTTTTTAGGGGTCACGTGGGGACACGTAACCTAGTTTTATTCCTTCTTTTCTGATCACTGCGGATTGGATTCACGTGTCATCACGTGACCAATGTTCTTTATGTGCATGGAGATATTTTTAAGTCTTTTTATTTTAAGAATTAAATTCTCTGGAGGGTTAAACCCTAATTATGATTTTGGTGGAATTAAATTCCTATGTATGTGGAAAAATTAAATTCTTATGTAGGGTTAACCCTAATTTTCTTTTAGAGGAATTAAATTCCCATATATGTAAAAGAATAAATTCTAGCATAGGGTGAAACCTTAATTTCATTTTTTAAGAGGAATTAAATTCCTATGAATTTGAGAGAAGTAAATTCTCAATTAGGGTTAAACCCTAGTTCTGTTTTGGGAGAATTAAATTCTCTAAACTCAGTTCCCCCTCTAAGTTTTGGATCTGCATGGCAGGATCTTAACCCGATGAGAATTAAATTCTCATCCTATGGGGAGATGTGCTCTGTACAGATCTTCAACCAGAAGAAGAACTAAGTTCTTTATTTGCTGAAGAGTTAAACTCTTAGATTTTGAAAATTAAATTCTCTTTTTGAAATTGATCTTTTTCCCTTTTCTCACCTAGGATTTTCTTTGTTGAGAATTAAATTCTCCTTTCTTTTCTCTCTGCAATTTCAAGATCCCAGAATTCTATATCCCTTTCTCCTTTCTCTTGGCTCCTATTTATAGGAGAAGGAAAATAATCAATTTGTTTAGTAAATCTCTTATTAAAAGATTTGATTTGTTTTCATAATTAATATGATCCTTTAGATCATTCAGTGAATTTTATTCACCGTTGGATTTTAAATCCAAAGATATTCTGTTTGTTATTTTTGATGAGATTTAGGGGAATCTTTCCTTGTATCAAATCTTTCCATAAATTGGTGATCTTTAATCACCATTGGATTTTTAATCCAACGGTCCCCATAATCCTTTTCCATTTGGAAAGATTTAGAGAAATTTGGAATTTTAATTCTATTTGGAAAGATTTAGAGAAATTTAGAATTTTAATTCTATTTGGAAAGATTTAGAGAAATTTAGAATTTTAATTCTATTAAACTGTAAGGCTTTCGAAGCCTGTCACGTGCTTGCACGTGACCCCTGGTCACGTGTATTTGGTTCTTTTCTCAGCGTTTATTTATGCTTCAGTCTTAACCATCGCGTGTCAACACGTGACCATTGGTCACGTGTGAGCACGTGACCCCCAATTGGGCCCTTCTTCAGTCGTTTGTTTTTTTTATTTCTATTTTAACTATCACGTGTCAACACATGACCATTGGTTACGTGATACCTCATTGAGGTAATTCCTGATTTTTAATCAGGGAACAATGCATAGCATATTTGCTCATAACTTTTGATCCCGGATGAATTATGAAGCCGATAATATATCAGATCGAAGGGTTTTTCGAGACGCTTTCAATGCCATCAGAATTTATCTGTTTCTCATTCGGGAGTTTGTCAAAAAACAACCCGGAAAATACTGGTTCGCATTTTCATAACTGTATCACTGCCATTTGATACCTTGGGCTCTTTTGCGCGGAATTTTTTGGCGGGAACAACCCCACTTCCCAATAGAAGGTGAAGAGTGACGTGGCACGGTTCGCAACCTAACTGTATTGAATGTGGTCTATTCAATACAGTTACGTTAAGCGTAAGAATAATCATAGTATGCAGGGTGTGTACCAAAATAAAACAATAAAAGCGAAAGGTATTTATTTCCATTAACCAACTTTATTACATTCCAAGAAAGGGAGCAAAGCAAACTAATTGTTTTAATTACATCAAAGAAACAAAGCCCTAAACAAGTAGGCGACAAAGAAAACTAATTAATCCTCCGATGCCAACTCCGCATAATCTTCGTTCGTCGGTTCCACGCCTAGATCTTCATCATAAAACTCATTCTCATCTAACGGACATTCCAAAATGGGAAAAAGGAAAGTCCGTCAGCGAGTTATACTCGAGTAGGATTGCCTCATAAGGAAGTAAAAATATAGAAATGAACATATGTATATAAGAGTATGATGTATGCATGCATACATAAAGTAAGGAGTGTAAAGGTATGAAATGCACAAACTTAAGACGTTTTGAAAAGGGGTATATGTGAGTATGGGTATGTTGTATGTTATATGAAGGTAAGTGATAGGGAGTATAAGTGAAGGTAAGAGTTCGAATCAGTTTGTTAAACAAGGGTCTGGATACTCGCGATTATTCCGTTGTGGCCACGGAACAACAACTGGGGAAGTGAAATGTACCGTTTCACTTACCGGGATCATGATCGAGTAGTAGGGGAATCCGAGTTCTGCATCTCCTTGCCTAATCAAACTATCCATTCTCGTTATTCAGTGTAAAGGTCTAGAGTTAGTGCGTATATCTCTAGGCATGGAATTTCCAAATTGTATGTTATCCACATTTTGGATCATTCGTCCTCAAATAGGGTTAGTAGTCGTCCATATTTTGGACTGGTCACCCTGCCTGCAGGGATCTTCATATTTGTATAGTCGTCCGTACATCGGACTGGTCACCCAGAATATCGGGATCTTCTCAATAAGTATTCCATACCTAGTTCCGCGCATTCTAACCCTAGCCGTATCATATATCATGTATGTCATAAACTAGAAATTTTAAAAAGTATTGATCTCGTTTAATATGGTCTTCCACAACCACTCGTTTTATTTTCTAAAGTTCGTAAAGTAGTTCGTGCTATCTTCGGGAATGCTTAATAAAAAAAAGAATAAAAGTGTTTAATTATCTTTTATTACTTCTAAGAAAAACCATGAGGTTTGGAATATTTATCATTTTAGAAAAATATAATGTTTTACGGAAAAATATCCCTTCGATAAAAGGTTGTGGTGTTTATTTGAAAATTACCTTTTAATAAGGTACTAGATATTCCTTTTGAAAAGATATCGTTATACGAATTATGGTCCTTGTTGAAAATGGCCTTTTAATAAAGGTCGAGGTAATTAAATGATATTAATAATTTTATAACATTATAGTGTTTTAGGTTTGGGGCAACGTTTTAGAAAATACGTTCGTGTTGGAAAAACAATAAACCGTTATTTAAATTTAGTATTTTCTTCTTTAAAAAAGTTGAAGGGATTTAATAAAATTATAATAGTTGATGAAAAAGGGGTGTACGTAAAAATATATCTATATCATATCTAAAAATACCTAGCAATTATCTTATCAAATAATTATCACCTTTTTAACAAAATGAGGGTCCTTTTTGTGGAAGAAAACATATTTCGAGATCACAACAATAGTATGGGTGAGAGTAAGTGTGAGAGGGGTGAATTAATATCCGTGAGTTATAAACATTAGGCCTGTCACAATCCATAGAGCATGAGGGTACAGTATTTTTGGTATATACGAGTGATCAATGAACTCATTTTAATTAGGGGTTAAGATTATCATCATTAAGGGTACAAGGAATAGACATGCACGAATATTATAACATCATTTTAAATAGGGGTTGATGATTAGAAATTGGAACTAGGTTATTGAGAAAAGAAGACGACAGAATGAGGGGGGAGAGACAGATCCTACCTTTGATTAGAGTTAGACATAGACGGTTGAAGACGTAGGTTTGTGCAAAACTCCTCAAAAGCTCCACGTCCCGATTTTTCCTCGACGATTGGGTGGAGCCGTAGCGTCGGCTTCGTCGATACGAAGGCACTGGTATTTTTTTCAGAATTTTTGGAGTTCTGAGGTGTGAGAATTCTAAGTTTGAAGTGCCTATTTATAGGGTTTTAGTGGAAACAAAAAAATCCAAAAAATTCGTTAAAACCCACGAAAATCCGCCCCGGCCCAATGATTGCGAATCATCAGTTGATGATTGCTCCCGCCTCCAAGGGTTTCTAGCCGTTGGATTTTGATCCAACGGCCCAGGGCTCACCGTCAGGCCGCCGCCACGGTGCCACGTGCCCGCGTGGCTGGGGATCACGCGGTTTCGCATGGTCCCCACCACATGGGCGCCGCCGCGCGTTCTGGGCCGTTGGATTGAGCATCCAACGGTCCAGGTTAAAGGTTTTTAAAAAATAAATAATTAATTAATAAAAATTAAAACTCGGCAGATTATTAAAATTATTGATTTGGTTTAAATAATTGTTTAAAAATAGTTAAAATTATGGGAAAATTTCAGAAAATTGGTTTTATTGTTATCTTAAGTATAAAAATAATTTTTGGCAAAAAATAAATAATATATCCCATTTTTACGGTTTTAGCTTAGTAATAATAATTATATAATATCTAGTTTATCCTTGATATTTTTTTTGAATGTGTGTGTGTGTATTGAATTAATTGTTTTAATTGATAATAAAAGTATGTAGAGTATTTTATGGTATTTATAAAATTTTATTAAGAAAATTTTAGTTTAAGAAAATATAAATAATTTTTTTCGAAAATTCCTTTCAACCCTATTTCTCGATGCCTTGAATATTACTAATACCATTTTTCTTCAAAAACATTCTTTTACCCACAGATTACGTAAATAACCACTTGACTCTTGGAATTTTAAAGTAAGAGTTATTTTATTAGAAATCTCGATCGTTATAATATAACTCGAGGGGGTTTTATGAAATATATTTTATATACTTTCAAAATAAATCTCGAGTATTTATTTATATTCTTTAGGGTTTTTATGGATGTGAATTTTAAAAAGTGAGGTATATTAGTGAATATTTACATAGCTTGGATAATTCATGGTATTTAAGTGTAAGACTTGTCTTGTATTGATATTTGATGGTATTGTAGTGAAACATGTCATTCTTTTATTTTTAGAAAAACATGGAATTTTATTATATCTTGAAAATATGTGTTTTGATAATATTTATATATTATAAAAAATTAATTTTTATTATTAATTAGAAAATCTCGTTTTTCTTAAAAATCGTATTAAAATTCATTCGAGACTGAATGCTCCGTGAGGAGGTCTGCATCTCACTCTACTAGCTCAAGAATGTGCGATAATCCGCACCATCTAATAGCGGGTTCCCCAAAATAGGCTGTAGAGGCATAATCACAAAGAGTTTGAAATACAATTCTAAAGAAACCCGGGTTTTTATAGTTTATGGTAGTTTGATGAAAAGTTGTAATCGCCACAAAATAGGTTTCCAAGAGTATCGTGCTATGTCAATATGTGTGTATGTGAGGGATATGCCATTACCCCGTGAAGTTTTCTAGAGGTAATATAGCAACCAAAACAAATAAATATGGTCGATTCAAAGTTCATAGTATTTAAAGATAAAACTCAATTTTAAAGTTGTTTAGCATGTTGATTTAGGGTGAAAGTTATTCTAAACTTTAGTTTTATGATTAACAAGCAATGTATAGGAATATGAGTGAGCAATTCTTGAGAAAAATTGTAGTTTCAAAGATTTTAGAATCAAATGTCGGTATAACTCCACTTACCGACATGTTTTATATAAAGAGACTTTTTATGTGGAAAGAAAAGAAGGGGATGGGACTTACTAGTGACTTGGGTTAAGAATAGAGAGAGGAAGAGGTTGAGATTGTCGTGGTGTTGCGGGGTCGTCAGAATTGCCTTGAATTCTCACCGGAAGTTGACCTTGGACTAACTTCACTTCTACTCTACTTGTATTTAGAAAAATTTAATAATTTTGGTTAGGGATTTCAGAATGAGGAGGGGTTAGGGTATGGGGTTGTATTTATAGTATGGAATTAGGGTTTTGGAATTGAAAAAATGAATTAAAATGCACTAAAAATTGGATTAATTGGGAAATGAAATTCTATGTTAAATTGCAGAGAAAACACAGTGCAGGGGTAATAGGGGTAAGCCAAATGACAAGTGTGCAAAACCTGGAGACTTTTCCCTACGGAGGACCCACCGTCGCCAGCACAAACCTTAATCTCGCTAGCCAAGTGTGGGTGTTGGGGGGTTGGATACTTGCCATGTGTCCTACTCGCTGTTAATATAATTTTGCATATGTTTGTTTTCTGTCTTTTCATTTCTTATGTGCAGTGCATGTGTAAACTTTTAGGCTTCCAAAAAGTTTAAAAGAAAAATCAGAAAAAATAATATGTGGTTGACGGGACTTGAACACAGGGGCAACGTTACAGAAGTGCAAGGTTTTATAAATGAGCTACAAGTTGATCTTGCTGTTCTTAAACAAAAATAACTTTTAAATTGTAGTCAGGCTTACAAACTCCATTCTGTACATTAACTTAAAAATTTTGGTACAGTAGAATCAGAGTCGTTACAGTCAGGCTCGGACTCGCTAGTCATGGATTTTGCCCATTCAACTATATGTCTAGAAGCCACAGCACATGGCTCTTTGTAATGATAGTTTATAATCCGTCGTCTTGGTTGGCTATAGATCAATCATATTTTATGATGCCTCTTCTTATTGACGGACCAAACTCACCGGGAAACAATATCGACGTATATCTCCGACCTCTGATCGATGAGTTAAAATTTTTACTCATTGATGGTGTAGAGACTTACGGCGCAAACACATATACAAACTTCACAATGCGTGCGATTTTAATGTGGGCAATTAATGAATTTCCTACTTATGAAATGTTATTAGGTTGGTCCGTACATGGTCACAAAGCATGCCCTTATTTCCATTAATATACAACATCGAAATGGTTGAATTTTAGCGGGAAGGTTTATTATTGCGGTCATCGGCGTTTCCTGCCACTAGACCATCTCTACAGGTTAGACACTGCTCACTTTATTGGTCATCAGGAGCTTCTTCAGCCTCTAGCCTCATTGTCCGGAGAAGACGTGAATGCTCTGTGGGATGGTTACAACAATATGACCTTCGGGATAGATCCGACAAAACAGGTCAAACCACCGTATTGGAACAAGTTAAGCATTTTCTAAGAACTGCCGTACTGGTCAACAAATTTAGTGTCATTGTCTGGACGTCATGCACATAGAGAAGGGAGTATCCGAGCACGTACCCAACTTGCTTCTTTATAAAGACAGAAAATTGAAAGACAACCTCCGTGTTCGGATGGATCTTCAGGACTAGGAAATTAGAAGTGAATTGCATCCTAAACCGATAGCGGATAAACCAGGCAAGTTTATACTTCTCAATGCCGCATATCATATGTCACAACCGGAGAAAAAAAGGTTTCTGCAGGTGTTGCATGATTTGAATGTTCCCACAAGTTTCTCATGATCATTTAGCAAGAAGATAAAAATTGTGAAAGGCAAGATCGATGGGCCGAAAAGTCGTGATAACCATGTTATTATAAAGCACCTTCTCCCATTAGCCCTCAGGACCTTCCTTCCTGAATCGGTTGGTCTATTAATCAATGAGCTTTGTTGCTTTTTTAGAGAATTATGCGCTAAAACCTTCGATGTTTTGACGCTGGAGAATCTAGAAAATTCTATTTCGTTGATACTTTACAAGCTTGTGCGTATTTTTCCATCGTCATTCTTCGATATCATAATACACCTGACGGTTCATCTTGCAACCGAGACTAAGTTTGTCGGACCAGTACAATATCGATGGATGTATCCCGTCGAAAGGTACGTGGAATTTTTCGTTTCACGCAATTTGTAAAATTATTGTTGTCCTATATGCCCGTATTTATTTATTTAATATATTTTTCTTTAGGTACCTCCACACTCTAAAAAACTATATACGCAATAGAAATCGACCAGAGCATTCTATCATGCAAGGTTATCTTCTGATAAAATAACCACATTTTGTTCCCGCTATCTGGATGAGAACATTGGGACGAAGCTTAACCGGTCTCGGAGAATTCAGGATGGGCCATATGGTAAAACTGATTATAAGAGAGTAGACACTATATTTATCAACAAGATATATCGGTTTATCCTTCTCAATAGCGTATGTCTTGAAGAAATTAGAGAGTAAGTTTTTTGGATTAATTGTTATATTTGTGTTCGTGTGTGTATGAAATGATATAATATTAATATCATAATTTATTGTTGAGAACATAATTTATATTAATAAGGTACGTGAGGGGCATCCTGATTGGAATGATGAACGATTGGAAAAATATCATCAGGATAATTTTTGCGATTGAGTTGTAGATCATGTAAGTTGTTCGAATAATATGTTATTACTACCAGTCTTAATCTAAACTTATATCGTTATTTATTTGCCGTAAAATTTGTTTTGTCAGATCCACGATTCGAACTTGTTTGCATCATTAGAGAGAGATTCAAGATATTTAGCTCAGTTTCCTAGTATGGAGATTGCATATTATAAAAGATTCGGTGTCTTTGAATACAAATTTGAAGTTAAGGACATAGAAATATCTCGAACCACTCAGAATAGTGGGATTGCGACGGTAGGATCGGATGGTGTGATTTATTATGGATACTTAAATTGCATATTTGGCATCCAATATCCCGGACGATCAGAACCATTTTATATATTTCAGTGTATTTGGTACCATACACAAACCGATACGGATAAGTGGAGAAACAATCTCGGAACATGGAAAGATGAATATGGATTGACTAGTGTGAGCACACTTCGATTTTACGGTCAGGACGATCCATTTATCTTTCCGAACCAAGCGTTCCAAGTATACTACTCACAGTTCTTGAAGCATCCGGAATGGAGTATCGTATGCCGTTGGAAACCCAGGGATGTTTACGATGTCCTAGAATTCGAGTATCGTATGGAGGACAGCAATGAGGATGAAGAAGAGAGAAGACTTAGAGTGCTCCGACCGTCTGATTCAAAGACGGGTTGTCTTCGGTTGATCGTGAAGTTACATGGCTTAGAAATGATACCGATAATGAAATCCAAGTAGATATGTCTAATGCGTCTACGAAACGAAAAAGGTTATCAGTAATGTTATATTATTACTTCACATTTCTACGATCTATACATATATTGCTTGCATATGTAATGATTGTACTCTTATCTAGGTCTGATGACAACGCACAGAGCAGCATAGGGTAGCAGGAGCACCGGCCGTGGCAAAGGCAGAGGCAGAGCGGTTCTGCCGCCCGTGGAGCTGCGTAGGGAGCTCCAGAGGGCTGGTCTTGTACCCCGATCGGTATCCCCTTCAGATGACTCCTTCCATGTGGACTTTGCCACACCTCCAGATATATTACACGCATATTCATTTTGAATGTAATATTATAGATATACACGCATATCTATTTCAAAATTACTTAAATAGTCAATTTTAAATTGTCTAGCAGTTGGTGGTGCGTCCACATCAGAGGCAGAGCCAACTACCGCACCTGCAGGTATTGTTTCCCCCAATCAGAGCAAAGCTCTGTTTAAAATTCAAATTTTGAAATGAAGCAACGCTTCAGATGCAGCGCCAAGTGCGTTGCGTCCTAAGCTGCGCACCACGTGCAAAGCACGTGTGCGCTAGCGCTGGATGCGCTGCACTTGATTGTTAAAATTTTCTCGATTGGATGTAAAAGTATCAATTCAAATAGTTCCCGATTTCGGTGCCATTTGATTGATCGTAAATTCGAGACTGAGTAAGTAAATCAACTCAAATGATTCCCGATAACGGTTTCATTTGATCGATAAGAGTCTCTTTGTGTTGGTAATTAGAAAATTGAATAAAGTTCATAATCAAAGAATTATATTTGACCGCAATCAATTACGGTGTCAGTTGTAGATCGTAAGCGAGTGCGGATCGTCCACAGGGATTGTGCGATTCGTTTTTATATTTGATTTGTTTGAATTGAAAAGTTAATCGAACAGAAAAGAAAACATGATTCAAGAATTTATCAAATGTTTCAAGTGTCACAATTCTAATCAAGAATCAAGAAAATGATAAACAATCGAGAATCAGGGTTTCGATGATATTTCCAACCAAATGTCAAGAATCTAAATGAGGCTCGTAGGAATCGATCGGATCTATAGGCGTGATGTAATCTCAAGATTTCGTATTCTTGTCCTTCGAAGGGTTGATACTAGATCGATGATGATCGACGAGAGTTAGGGCTTTCTTGATGAAACTAGGGTTTCATCATTTAACCCTTATTCTTTCGTTGATATCATTCACACTCTAGCCTCTAGCAATTTCAAGAAACGATCGTAACTCCCCAATCTCGAGCGATATCAATCAAGAAAGCATCGTAACGAATTGGGTCGTCGATTCTTGAACTCGCTAGGGTTTACAAAACTCGTGGGATTCAAGAATCGATTTAAGATATATTACATCATCATTCTATTGATCGTCTCGACTCCTCGACGAGTGGAGTATTACTCACACATCACAACAAGAATTACAACTAGAAATTTAGATTGAATCATGATGTAAGAATTTAAAGAAAACAAGATAAAAGAATATCACATTTTATTTATATCAACAATTTGATTACAGTCGCTCAAGAACTACAAGAGGAAGAACTAAATTGTCGACTTGGCTTCGCTCGGCTCCGTGAGTCGCGGATCGGCTTGGACCACTTGCTCTGTTGAAGATCGGCTCGGCTCATAAAAGGTTGCAAGGCTTCTTGCTTGGTGGGGTACTCGGGATCTTGGCTTTTGATTGGAATTAGGGTTTCACACAAGTCCTCTCACTAGACTTGTGGAAGAAGAAGATGGAGAAAGAGAGATTAGCTACTAATGGAGGGATTTTTTCATTATTCTTTTACAAGTGAGCCTAGGGTCTTATTTATAGATCTCCCAAACCCTAAGCCTTTGTGAAGTTCCCTCCAAAAGTTTGTTGAGGAACTTATAGAAAGAGTTTGTTAGGCTTAGCTTAGGGTTTAAGCTAGGGTTTAGGGAGAAGTTTCTAGAATGATAGGCTAGTTTAGTGTTGATTCCAAAGCTTGCTGATCTGGCAGAAGTCTCTGGAGTCTTCTGGAATTTGTTGTGTTATTCTGAGCTGTAACCACTGAGATAGACATTGTGCACCAAAATTGAGGTGATGAAGGGGCAAGACTGCCGCGGAACCGCGCGCAAGCAGGCTCCGGCCGCGGTTCCGCGGCCATGTTGGAAGCTTGGAGCTTGGGGCTTCTTCTGTGGTCTTGGGCTAGTATTTGGAGCTTTCTTTGATATGTTGATTTTTGTTTGTCCCTTTGGATTGATACCAGAACTGAAATCATTGAGTTGGCGTCATGTTTTAGCGGTACCCTGTAAATTTTGGCCTTTCTTCTGGATTTTTCCTGCATAGATCTTAAAACAAGTGTTGCGCAATATAGGGATGATGCGATGCCATGAGATGCGGTCAATTTCCTTTATAGTGTCGGTTTTAGAGTCTAATACATGCAATCTGATATTTTGCGAGAGTTTTTCTAATATGTAAAATATGAATGCCGAACACTTCTATATGAATGCAAATGTTGAGGAAATTGCCGGCTAAAATATGCAATATTTTCGACTAATCAGCGCTCTAAGTAGCACACCACGTGTAAGACACGGATGCGCTAGCGCTAAGTGCGTTGTGCTTTGAGCGGCGCACCACGTATCAAACACGGGTGCGCTGCGCTCTGAGCAGCGCACCACGTGCAAAGCACGGGTGCGCTAGCGTTGGAATTAAAAAACTCCTCACCGTCAGATAAAAAGATCTAATAATAATGATAAATCATTAATTAATCAGAATTAAATTCTGTTATGGAAATATTTTCCAATCTTGTTAAAAACAAGAAGATTGCCTTCTGTAAAACAGAAGCCCTAGGATCAAAGATCCAATGGTGGGAAACATCACCAAATCAATCAGAGAAAGATCTTTTTAACTGATTCAACAAATTAGCTTGCCCTATATAAAGGCCCCTAGACTTCAAGTCTCAGATACAAGAAAAGAGATAGAACCCCCCCATAAACTTTGAGGAACTTGATTGTTTGGGATTTTGCCTGTTCAAGTTTATTACCGCAATCAAGACGGTTTCGCTTGTAGCTAGCCGGTTGAGTACGGGTCGTCCGCAGGGAGATGGGAATCTTTTCTATGTGCTTTAACAAGTTAAGTCCAAATGTCCAGGTTTGTTCTGAGATTAACTATGTGCTAAATTGATATGTAAAGAGAGCTTGTTAGGGTTAGGATTAGGTTAGTTCGAGTCAGGAATCGCTCACTTCTTTCGTTACCACTCTTAATATCGGTGTTACGGTAATCGGCAACAACGGGGATTAGCACGACTAGGAAGGAATTTGTGAGTATAAGCTAGGCTTTCCAACGCTTAAGTTCTTCCTTTTGGTGCTTGTCCGTCCATTCTTGGCTCATAGCCTTAACCTCCGGTTAATTCAACCACAACCGGTCTCACTACGGAATCACCGCTATCATGTAGGATAGGGTGCCGTAGGGAGCGGATTGTGGTTCAATTAACGGGAGTCCGATTTAAGATGTTGGGCAAGAAAAGAGTGAGAGAGATTTCCTTCTCTCAAACTTTCCTTATCCTACCCTAACAAGTATGGAAACTACTCACCCATTTCAAGAAAAATGAAAATAAAACAAAGGAGAAAGATAGAAAGAAGGAGGTTGGAAGATTACAACTAGCTATTTGCGATCTCGCCTTGGCAAGGATCAAGCGTAAGCATCATGGTTGTTAAAGGATAAAGGAAAAGAGAGCAAGAAAGAAACAAACACAAATAACAACAACTAAATTAACAAATAAAAATTATAAGCAATTAACATAACAAGAATAAGACAAGTATAATAACAAAAAGAACTTCTTTATTCATCATTCTTCACTCACTATAAGTTTTTAATGGAGAAGAGATGAGAAGAGGAAGAAGAACTACAAGTATTCTAAAACCTAAAATACAAGATTAAGCACCCCTTGGCTTTGGCAAGTTCAGGACTATTTATAGGCAGGGAGCTGGAAATCTAGGGCAACAATCTGCCTCTTCATAAAAGGACCAAAATAACCCTGAAGTTTCGTCAACTGAGGGGGCCGTACGGCCGCGGTTCCGCGGCCTAAGCATGCTTATGCCGCGGAACCGCGGCCCTTTAGTGGCGTTAGGTCATGAAACTTTGTGGCTTTTCCTAGTTTGCAGTGCACTTCAGTTTGGTATATGTTTTTTCTCAGAATTTCTTCACGATATTTCCAGAATTTTAGCAGGTCAAAAAGTGATTTGATGTGGATCTTTTGCCATAATTTTCTCGAGCTCCGCGTAGATATGTCGGATCTTGTCTTGACATTGTGCTTTGTGTACGAAAATGACATTGATTTGTCATTTTGTCCCTTAGACTGGCGTGCGGCAACATACGGATAGAGAGCGGAGACCCGTGTTTTATCTTTGGTTGGCAGTAATCCGGATTTTGTCGTGTTTTTCCATGAATTTTACCGTTTAGAGCCGAGAACATGTATCCTGCAATTGACTAGCAAACACGGCTCAAGAGTACCTACCGATAAGCAATATGATAAAAATTGGACGGTATAAAAATACAAAAATCTGATATGAACAGAACTCCAAAGAAAAATAGCAAGCTCTTGCAAGAAGATTTTTCTTCAAGGTAAGAATGAAGGATGATGAACACAGAGATGAAATCATCTCATGATTAAGAAAGAAAAATTTATTTCTTTAAAAAGATCATAGATCTAAAAAACAAAAAGTCTTCCACAAAAGAGATCAAAAGATCCCATCATAAGATAAAAGAAGAACATAATTCTTCTCACAGATTATGGATCTATACAGGCAAAGCCTTTCATCAACATAAGAGATTGGAAATATCTCCTGCAAAAATAAGAACTGTTGTTCTTAGATCTTGAGATAAAGTCTCTTTTAAGGAACGCAAATTTGTTTCCCAGATCATAAAATTGATCAGATGCGCTTTGCGCTCTTGAAACTGCGCTTTGCGCTCATGAACTGTGCTTCTGCGCTCTCTGGACTGGCGCTCAGCACCAAATGCGCCACTTGTCAATCACGTATGCGCCAAGTGACAACTTGCACTTTGCGCTTCCGAAATAGCGCACTGCGCTCATGGGCTGCCACTCTGCGCCAAGCGCACCATGTGTCATTCATGTGTGCGCCACTGAGTTAATAGCGCAATGCGCTCATATATTAGCGCAATGCGCTCATCATCTGGCGCTCAGCGCCAAGCACGCCACGTGTCACTCACGTGTGCGCTACTCAGCAGAAGCGCACTGCGCTCTTTGTCTGGCGCAAAGCGCCAAGCGCACCACGTGTCCCTCATGTGAGCGCTAACAGAACATAAATTGTTCTTTAATAAACCTAGAGCTATAATGAATGCTCAGCATTTAATAAAAGACAAAACATTGTCAAGATATAAATCAATGCTCAGTATTGTTAAAAGGGCCAAGCCCAAATAAAGGCTTAACAACCTAAAATAAAATGTTTTATTGGACTTAGCCTAAGATTGGCCATAAGTCCTCAAATTCAGATTAATTGAGCCCACATGCTTATAAATATTTTAACATATCCTGGTTCCAAATTGTACTACAGATCTATCAACAAAAATTGGTTCAGGGGTACATCTCTAAACCTCTCTGATATATGTCGTTGTAATCCTTCAACGTCTTCAGAGCAGTGACGGGTCCCGACAACCATACATTTCACAGACTATGACGTCTTTAAACTGGACTGTGGGGTCCTTAAGCCCATGGACTATGATGTCCTTAACCTTGACCGAGATGTCTTTAAACTAACATTGGACCGAGATGTCCTTAAACTAACATTGGACCACTATGTCCTTAAACTGGTAATCGACCGCAATGTCCCTAAACTAAACAATTGAGCCCAAATGCTCTCTTGTTGGATCTAAACGATCCCGTTAAGTTGATCTTAGTCTAAAATTAGACTAACGTAACCTTAACAAACGTTTAAGTTGATCTTAGTCTTAAATGCGACTAACGCATCCTTAAACCCAACCCCCAAACCCAAATCTAAGAAGATACGGATTTGGACTAATCCACATCCTACGGGCGACAACATAAATTAGTCTCCATATATAATCCACGGGCAACCAAAAACAAAACAAACACACACGGCACGAAGTGACCATCTGGAGAAGGAGAAAGTGGTTACCGCGACGCGGTAGCGTAATTAACTGCAGGGGCTTACGCCTGCAGGGAAGAACGTCCCCACAATCAAAAACCCCTCAACGAGGGGGAATCTGACAAAGTCTGGTACATCGGCCGCATCCGTTTAAACCTTCGATACACGGTGCCATAAATCAACTTGGAATCTTCGGAGAGGTGGACGGATAGCACCAATTAGCATCTGCCCTCGGAATTCAGGCCCCGACGTCCCAACGTCCCAGTCGCGTCTTCCGGCGGGGAACAGATTCTGGCACGCCCGGTAGGACCTTTTCCTCTTTCCACTCCACACTTCGTGTGTAGTGTTCGCGAACGAATCACGGTTTGATATGGTTGCCCTTGGGTTCGAGATACTAAGATTTGGTGTCTTGCTCCGTGCAGAAAACTGAAGATTAATGGCTTCAAACTGCACTCATTGCAATAACTCCCACTCCATCCTCGCCGGAGGAGTGACCTACGGGCCCCAAGCGGCCTCCCTTTTCACAATGCCGGTAGAGCAGGCAACGCAGGCTACCACCGGATTGTTCTTCGGGTCCATGCTCCCACCAGTGAGCGTTAACATCCCGCTGCCACAAGAAGCGCAGAAAAATTCGGTCTTTGATCGGCTTACAACTATTGCGGCCCATCTCAACGGGTCGTCCAGCTCCAACGCCTCAGTATTTGACAGACTGGGCCAAGGCTCAGTTGGGCCCATGAAGAAGCCCACGATACCAGAAAGGGTTATCCCAAAAAGGATAGCCATCTCTGCTCCTGAAGTCGTCAAGGCGGCTTCTCCTGCAAAAGGGTCGGTCTTTACAAGACTGACTATTTTAGCTCCTGTTCCCGGCGAAATCATTAAGGTTGCTTCCCCTACTCGGAAGTCTGCCTTTAATAGGTTGGCCATCCCTACTCAGCGGACATCAGTCTTTAGTAGGCTGACAATGACAACTTCTGACCAACACAGGGGGCATGAGGGAGTCACCTCTATGGCTGAGGCAATCCCATCTGCGCGACATGCTCTCCGTCATCACTGGCGCCGAGTAAGGAAGGCTGGGGGCAACTCCTCTTCTGGAATAAATACGTCAGCTCCCATGGTGGAAATCAATGCTGCTGTTCCAACTGGGAACAGCTTTGAACCGCTAAAGTCTATGCCTCTAGGTTATCTATTTTATAAGTCTTTGAAATCAATTTAATGGAATCGTTGATGTAACTAAATAGTATCCTGTGTGTGCCCAGGACCACGGTCAAGACTCTCGGGATGAATCAGAGACGTGCCGCTAAGCAGTAAATAGGTAACATGTACAGACGAATGAAGTCAGCAGCATCATTCCGGGGCTGGTCGAGCCCGTAAAGATTGATCAGTATAAGTATCGAACTGTTGAGTTACAAGTTAGGTTTCATTATTGATTTCCCCTTACCCCCAAGGTTTTGTGTTCAAGTCAGGTATTGATAATATAAATTTACTGTCAACACAGGATCAAGCAGGTATAGGTCTTGTCTATGTAGACAACAAGTCACGTCCGTCGGGACAACAATCATGATTGTTGGCATTAGCAAGAAGATTCATGTAACAACTCTGGTAGCGTGTCGTGAACATGCTATGTAATGTATATTAACCAAAATAGATACCAATATAACACTGTAATCAATATCGTGTACAACTAATGCCAAAATGCATATGTATCTATCTGTAATAACCATTATACGTCCATAACCATGTATGATGCAATCTAGAGAACGTATTGAACAAATATAGCATGATAGCATCGTGACGTTCCGGCATGCAACTAGATAAGCTATTATCATTACGGATACAGACGGATGCTACAAAACTGTAAATCGGTAATTTCTGCTGAATATTAAAACCCATGCATTATCATTTATTAAATAAATATTGATATAATCAAATAGCATGTTGCAAGTTTAGAACTTACCTGATCGGATCTCACTTCAAGATACAGATATCACGTCCCGATGTTGGAATAACGTCATGATGCAAACTTACGCGTGCAGAACTGGATCTGGCTGAGCAGTTGCGTGACATGGTGACTGGGTTAGACGACGACAATGGCTGGGTCGTCTGGATCGTCGACGACATGCGCAACTCCGGAGAGACGGCCTGCAAGAAATAAAAGAAAAGAAAGGAAGAAAAGAAAGAAGAAGAATAAGAGAAAGAAGTGGAGGTTGTTGGGGTTTGCGAAGTTATGGGGATGTACAGAGGGGATGGTGGCGACGGCGAGGTGACGGGGATGAGGGGCTTCCGTTGGAGAGATGTTGTGATGCAGGGTTGGTGTTGATGGTGGTCTTGGGTGTTCTTGGATGCTGGGGAGGCGAGGAGGTGAAGAGGAGGTTAGTGGTGACGGGTTTTCCCGGTGAGGATGAGGTTGCCAGCGAGGGGCTTTGCGTTTTTCCGTCGAGGAAGTTAGGTTTTGGCATGAGGTCGTTGGGGAGGAGACAAGAGATAGAGGGTGATGACGAGAGTGCGAGGACGAGGGCAAGAAGGTGAACGGCGGCGAGGGTGGTGGGCGTGGGTTAGGGTTTCTGGGTTCGCAGCGGGGGAAAAATTAGAAGAAGAACGAAGGAGGAGAAGAGAGAGAGGTGTATGAGTTATATATATAAATTATTATATATTATATAATATATATAAATATATATTAGAGAGAGATATAGAGGTTAGAGAGAGAGAGATCAAAGGTTAGAGAGAGACAGGGAAGAGATGTGAGAAAGAGTGTGTGTGTGTGTGTTTGTTAATTAAATTATTTAATATATTATATATTATATATGTATAACAGTATTATATATTATTAGTTATAATATATACATACATATACATTCATACATACATACATACACACACATATATATATTATAGGTTTTTACTGATAATATCAGATTGCTCCGAATATTACCCGTAACCGTTCAAAAATCTAGTTCTTAAATATGGAGAATATACGTAAAAGTTTAAACCATAATGCAATATCCTGTCAATAAAAATACATACCCCCAAGTACGGATCTACGTAAATATACGTAGCGATCAATTATGAGTCTGTTTTAACAATTTGGATATGAACATGATATATGGGTGCAACCACATGATATGTGGTGTGATGACATTCAAGGCTAGATATTAAAATATATTATTTGGTTTTTATTTTGTATTGTAAAAGATATGCGGATAATAAAATATATTATATCTGTGTATAGAATCTAGATTTGCATGGATACTTTGTACTAGCAAATATTTGATATAATCTTGAATCATGATGGGTTTCAACCATGCGGGTCGGGTCGGATAATAACCGCAACTGCTAATAGCACCAATTAGAACCTAAAAGCATCAATAATAAAGAAATTTACCGTAAGGTTTGAAATATCCCAAAATATATAGTATAAGTGCACTAGGGTGTTACATTATACCCAACTACAAAAGAATTTTGTCCTCGAAATTCCCGGAACAAGAAAAGACAAGAAAACACGGATCTAAGAAAAGAGGTGTGGAAACTTTTGTCGGATCTCTTCTTTACGTTCCTAAGTAGATTCTCCGTGCGAACGATTCCTCCTTGAAACAAGTACTAGTGGGATGACTTTGTTCTTGAGGAAATTTTCTCGTCGATTCACAATCGCCATTGGTCGCTCTTCATATGTTAAATCCTCCATTACTGTCTGTTCCGGGTGATCTAGGACGTGCGTCTTATCTCGAACATACTTACGGAGTTGAGATACATGAAACACGTCTTGAACACCCACCAAGGATAGTGGTAAAGCAATCGATAGGCTACCTTTCCAACACGCTCGATGATATCGAAAGGCCCCACGAATCGAGAACTAAGCTTGCTTCGACTACCAAATCGAATCACTACTCTGGTCGGTGATATCTTCAAGAATACAAGATCACCAACTGCAAACTCCATAGGTCTTCGTCCAGTATCAGCCCAATTTTTCTGTCGATCTTGTGTCGTCTTCATATGATTTCGGATCACGTTAACTTTCTCCACCGTTTGCACAATAATATCTGGTCCCAGTAATCTTCTTTCTCCAATATCGTCCCAAAAAGACCGGCGAGCGACACTTATGACCGTATAATTCTTCGAATGGAGCCATCTGTATAGTCGCCTGAAAACTGTTTTTGTATGAAAACTCCACCAAGTGCAATGATCCTCCCATGAACCCTTGAAGTTTAACATGCATGATCTCAACATATTTTCAAGATTTTGGATCATTCTTTTAGACCAACTATCTGTCTGAGGGTGATAGGCTATGCTAAATTTCAAGCGAGTTCCCAAACTTTCCTGTAGACTCTTTCAAAAGTAGGATAGAAATCGAGTATCACGATCCGAAACGATACTCACAGGTACTTTATGCAATCTCACAATCTCCTGCATGTACCTCTCCGCCAAAGCCTTCATCGACTGAACAACTCAAAACGGTATGAAATGAGATGCCTTGGTCAATCGATCAACAATAACCCAAACTGCATTATTGCCCTTTGGACTCCGTGGTAAAGCTGTCACGAAATCCATGGTTATATGTTCCCACTTTCATTGAGGAATCGGAAGTGTTTGTAACAAACCGGTTACCCTTTGATATTACTTGCTGACACACCAAGCACTTCGATACGTACCATGCAATCTCCCTTTTCATGCCTTCCCACTAGAAATGTTGTCGTAGATCTCTGTACATCTTTATGCCTTCCGGATGTACGGAATATGAGGAATTATGAGCCTCCTTCATAAATTCTTTACGAACATCTCTTTTAAGCACAGATAAACGACTACCATATTGTAACGAACCATCTTCATGGATCAACAAATCTGTTTGAAGTCCCGCTTCTACTTGTCCTCGAAACTTTTGCAATCTTGGATCGTGCGACTGCGCCACTTTAATGTTATCGATCAAGAATGACTCTATTTGCAACTGCATCAACTGTCCCGTATAATCCGGTAATACAATCTCCAACTCGAATCTTTGTAGATTAGGTATAATCTCCTTCTATGCAGTCAACATCCGTATCGCTTCCAACCGACTTAGAGCATCCGACACTACTTTAACTTTCCCCGGATGATATTTGAGATCAATATTATAGTCAGCCATCAGTGCTAGCCATCTACGCTGTCTCATGTTGACCTCTTTCTGGGTGAACACGTATTTTAGGCTTTTGTGATCGGTAAATACTTCTACCCTTTCACCCAATAAGTAGCGTCTCCAAATCTTCAGAGCGAAAATCATTGCTGTTAACTCCAAATCATGAGTTGGGTACTTCTTCTTATGAGTCTTTAATTGTCTCGACACATAAGCTATGGCATTTCCATGCTGCATTAGAACACATCCCAAGCCTTTCCCAGATGCATCTCTATAAATAACCAACCCTCCAGGCACTGTAGGTCTATGAGCGGTGGTCAAATTTTGCTTCAACGCTTCAAAAGATTACACACATTTCTCCGTCCATACGAACGGTACCTCCTTTCGTGTAAACTTGGTCAATGGTTCTGTTATTCGAGCGAAGTTCTCCACAAACCTTCTATAGTATCCGGAAAGCCCCAGAAAACTTCTGATCTCCCCTACATTCTTTGGAATTGGTCAATCACGAACAGCTGCAATCTTTTCGAGGTCAACAACAATTCCATCTCTGGATACAATGTGACCTAAGAATTTCACTTCTTCGAGCCAAAACTCGCACTTTCTCATCTTAGCATATACCTTCCCGTCTCAACGTTTGCAGTGCGATCTTCAAGTGTTTTGCATGCTCTTCTTTGCTCCTCGAATAGACCAAAATATCATCAATAAACACCACTACAAACCGGTCCAGGTATTGTGAAAATATTCGATTCATCAAGTCCATAAATATTGCCGGTGCGTTAGTAACTCCAAATGGCATTACTAAGTACTCGTAATGCCCATATCGAGTTTGGAACGCTGTCTTGCAAATATCTTCTGATTTCACCCGAACTTGATATTCGGATCGCAAATCTAACTTTGAGAATACCCCCACGTCACTGAGTTGATCGAATAATTCGACGATGTGAGAGATTGGGTACTTGTTCTTAATAGTCACCCGCTTCAATTCTCGATAGTCAATGCACATCCTCCGCGTGCCATCCTTCTTCTTGACTAGAAGAACTGGAGCTCCCCATGGTGAACTGCTGTTGCAAATCCAACCCTTCTCTAACAATTCGAAAACTTGTTTCTTTACTTCTTCTAGTTCCACTGGTGCCATCGGATAATAAGCCTTTGAAATTGGCACTGCTCCAGGAAGAAGATCAATTGCGAACTCCATATCTCGTTTTGGCGGTAAACCCGAGATGTCCTCGAACACATCCATGAACTCCCGAACTGCTGCTGGCGCTTCTTCTTTGTTTACTTCCATCGACGAAAGAGAGACATTAGTCGGCCTAGCCCTAAATTCGACTGGCCCAACAGATCTGCTACCTCCTAAAAATATGAACTCCGGATGTCCAAGGATCTGGAAAATCACTTTCTTTACCTTATAATCAATGTGAGCATGGAAAATGCCAAGAAAATCCATTCCCAAGACAACATCATAGCTTCCAGTATCAATCACTAAGAAATCCGCGAATAACTCTTGTCCGCAAATAACAATCGAGCAACCCTTGTACTCACTACTAGATATAATTTTCCAATTCCCAGTATGTATGTCCCAACAACTTGACAGGGCCGTGTGTGGAATTTAGTGTGCACTAATAAACTTGGACAACATGAAGCAATAGGATGCACCTGAATCGAATAATGCTAATGCGGGAAAATTATAAACGAGTAGGATACCTGAAACAACATCATCTGATGCCTTGGCCTCCTCGGCCGGCAAGGTGAATGCCCGTGCTTGATTAGGCCTCCGAGTGATCAGTTTCTGCCCATGAATCTGCTTCTGCGGTGGCTTCTGAATGTCGTCTCTCAATCGTAGCTTTGAAGGGCAAGCACTGATGGTATGGTCAGCTGATCCACAAATTAGACAGAGTCCAAGCCTCCTTCGACATTTCTTCTGAAGGTGTCCGGGTAGATGGCAAAAGTCACAAATCACACTTCTTTTCTGATCGGATACGACGGGCTTCTTCATGGGTACAATGCCTCACCTGTTTACCGGAATACTTCTACGTACAGGAGCTCGGTTTGGTGTAAACGCCGGCTTTCGCACTACAACGGCTTGTTGTTGAGTATCCTTTACTTTCATCGATAAACTCTGCTCCTCCCTGGCCGCCTTGAGAACTTTGGAGAAAGTGGTCAATCCCAGAGATATGATATGTCTATGAATCTCCTCATTCAAGCTATGCATAAACCGCCTTGCCCTATCTACCTCGTTAGTAACCAAGGGCCCCACAAATCGACTGAGCCGGGTCCACTCAGCCGCATGTGCATCAACGGATCCACCATTCTGTTTTAAGCTAATGAACTTCTCTTTCATTTCCTCCCGAATAGATTGCGAAAAGAACTTCTTTAAGAAACTTCACGAAAACGTTGCCCAACTGATCGGCTTGGTCAGACGGGTTTCCTCTACGAGCCACCATTCACGAGCGTAATCCACTAACTGGATGTGTACTACATCCACCTTTTTCTCATCTGAAATCTACACGGCAACAAGCAGGTTCTCTGTATCAACTAGCCACTGCTCCACTGGCAATGACTTCTCTAAACCGGTAAATGTAGACGGACCGATCTTTCTAAATTTCGCCAAGGTGCCCTCACGTTGTGTTGGCCTAGGTGCTACTGCAACTATGGACTGCTGGACCGTCCGCAGACCCTCCTGGAAAGACTCGGCCTGCCGCTGATTAAACTCAGTTTGCCACTTCTGGTTTTCAAGCATACCACATATAACTCCAAGCAATGCGGCATCATCAACACGCCTATGATATGATCGCAAGTCTTTATCCGCCATATATCTGAAGCTAAGAAACGAAAGGGGATTAGTAATGGTAAACAGGATTCAACAAACAGGATAGCTATAGATTCAAGACTGGCAAGATAGTATTGTGGCAGGACATGTTCCTATTTTCGGGTTTTCTGGTTAGTGTATTGGGTTCAATACCCAACTACAAAGGAACTAAACCCGACTAACCCTAAATACTATGGCTCTGATATTAAACAAACCCTGTCCCGCCCCGCTTCCCAAGATATGTAAACACGTCACTTGACAGAGCCAACCATGCTACCTGTGGCTAAGAATCATCTCTCCACAGTCACATTATGGCTGTCAAGCGGATATCAAGAACAGTAAAGTATAAAATCTAGCTAATACATGTCCATCTGCCACAGTAAATAAATTCAAGAAATGCATATTGCGGAAACGAATCAAGATCCAATAAACAATAGCATATGAATCATGTCCGAATATGGGCTCACATCAATAGAAATCAAACTGCTGAAATAAATAAACTAAGAGTCTCTAAAATAAATAGCTAGCTCCTCATTGCTCTGCTTGATTGATAAAGTACTCTTGATCTGCCCGCGATAAAGGTAGAGGAACTGGGCCATGCAAAACTCAGACGTCAGTGCGTCATAATATCAAAATAATAGCGATAACCAGGATATGATGCTATGATTAAACATGAATGTAAATAAATAACACAGTTATAAACAGTGAGCTGTATGTAGGTGATGTGTATCCTAAAGTTTGTGCTTCTAGGTTATCTATTCTAGAAGTCTTTGAAAACAATTTAATAGAATCGTCGATATAACTCAATAGTATCCCGTGCGTGCCCAGGACCACGGTCAAGACTCTCGGGATGAATCCGAGACGTGCCGCTAAGCAGTAAACAGGTAACATGTACAGACGAATGATGTCAGCAGCATCATTCTGGGGCTGGCCGAGCCCATAAAGACTGATCAGTATAAGTATCGAACTATTGAGTTACAAGTCCAGTTTCATTATTGATTTCCCTTTACCCCCAAGGTTTTGTGTTCAAGTCAGGTATTGATGATATAAATCTAATTCCAACACAGGATCAACCAGGTACAAGTCTTATCTATGCAGAAAACAAGTCACGTCCGTCAGGACAACAATTAGTATTGTTGGCATTAGCAAGAAGATCCAAGTAACAAGTCTGGTAGCGTGTCGTGAACTTGCCATGTAATGTATATTGACCAAAATAGATACCAATGTAACCCTGTAATCAATATCATGATACAAATTATGCCATGATACATATGTATCTATTTGCAATAACCATTATACGTCCATAACCATGTATGATGCAATCTAGATAACGTATTGAACTAATATAGTAGTATGATGACATCGTGACATTCCGGCATGCAACTAGATAAGCTATTATCAGTACGGATACAGACGGATGCTATAACACTGTAAATCGGTAATTTCTGCTGAATATTAAAACCCATGCATTATCATTTATTAAATAAATATTAATATAATCAAATAGCATGTTGCAAGTTTAGAACTTACCTGATCGGATCTCACGTCAAGATACAGATATCACGTCCCAATGTCGGAATAACGTCACGATGCAAACTTACGCATGTAGAACTGGACCTGGCTGAGCAGTTGTGTGACGTGGTGACTAGGTTAGACGACGACGGTGGTTGGATCGTTTGGATCGTTGGCGATGTGCGCAACTCCGGTGATACGGCTGGCCAGCAAGAAAATAAAAGAAAAAGAAAAGAAAGAGGAAGAAGAAGAGAAAGAAGTGGAGGTTGTTGGGGTTTGCGGCGTTCTAGGGATGTCCAAAGGTGATGGTGGCGACGGTGAGGTAACGGGGATGAGGAGCTTCCGTCAGCGAGGTGTTGTAAGGTTTGAAGGTGATCGGGGCATGCAGGGTTAGTGGTGGTGGTGGTATGGGGCATTATTAGGTGCTGGGGAGGCGAGGAGGTGAAGAAGAGGTCGGTGGTGATGGTGGTGATGGGTTTTCCCAGCAAGGATGAGGTTGCCAGCGATGGGCGTTGCGTTTTGGTGTCGGGGAAGCTAGGTTTGGGTGTGAGGTTTTCGGGGACGAGATGAGAGATGGAGTGTGTTGACGAGAGGGCGATGTAACATTTCAGAAATATAAAATATTATTTTTTGGAATTTAAATAATATAATAATATATTTCACGAAAACTATTCGATTTGCGAATTGGAGTTTTTGTAAAATGGTATAATTATATACTAATATTTGGAAAATAATTGGAGATTAATATGTATTATTTATTAAAAGGATTATTTATTGGATTTGGACATTTTATAAATAATTATGCAATTAATTATTTGCAGGTTTAAATTAAACTTGATTAGTGCACTACTAATCATGATTAGTCCAAATCCGTCTTTTTAATTAGCCATGGCTAGTGCACCATAACATGTTGCATTTTATTACATGTTGGTTTCATTTATATTTGTGTTTGGTTTTATATGAGAGAAAAGAAAAGAAAAGAAAGAGATATGATTGAGGAGAGAGAGTGGGGGACACAATGATGAGAGAGAGAGGGTATGGCTCCACCCTTGACCATTCTTCTTTCATTTCTTCACTTCACCATTTCTTCAATTCCTCCTTCATTTCCTTCTCCTCCTTCACCTTCCTCTAACTCTATGAACCATCTCCAAAACCTTTCCAAAACATCACATCTCCTTCATTAAAAATGCACACCACCCCACCTTACACCCCATGGTTGAATCAAATTTGGATTTTTAGCACTTGCAGCATCTAAGGTTTTTCTTGAGTTGCTTTTAAGAGTTATAACCTTCCTTTCTCATATTGTAATTTGTTTCCTAACCTTCTAGTTTAGTATAGAGTTCGTTTTAGTGTCGGGTTGCGATTTTGGAATTTTCTAGGTTCATGTTTAGTGGGAGACTTGACTTGTAAAGTGGTTATTGAGATGTAGCGAGTCTTTGCAAGACCTTAGTGATGATAATTTTGGCCAAGACTAGAGACTAGAACCCAATACACGAACTTAGAATTTTCCCGTTGTCAGTTTTCATTGATTGTTGATACTCAAATGGAATCTGGAGCAACTTGGGGCCCTTATAAGAAAAACAAACAACTACATTAACCTGATTAGGCCACTAGGAGACCACCACAGCAGAATGAGACCCAAAATCCAAAATCGACCCGCCGACATCGGTTACTATAGCACTTCCCGCCGTCCAAATTTTAGAATTTGATGTTGGGGTTTGGCATGTAGCTCACACTCCTTATATCTTAGCCACTGTATTGTTTGTTTTGTCCAAAACTACCTGTGCAAAAGTCTGGGCGCATTTTGAGCTGGTTTTGACAATGTTTTCCGATATTTGAATCTTGGATTTTTAGATTTCTTGATGTGACTTGGTCATTCGACGTTCGTACGTTGATTTCAGAGAGTATTTTATTTTTTTAGCGTGCGTTGACCATAGGTTATAACCTATGTGCGCTTCACGTTTCGTGTCGGTTTTCAAATATGATTTTGATGCGATACGATGTATTTTGATTTGTAGGTACAAGCGCGTGGATTTTTGAGACGACGAAGGAGGGAAAGGCATCCGTCGGGATCGACTAGAACGAGGCATTGCAGGTGAGTAGATTTATATCTACGGGGAAAGTCAGGTGGATGACGTATAGCACCCCTGCAATCTTATAGGAAAACCGATATATAGAATGCGATTTGGAGAAACCTATGCTATGAACTTATGGATAAGATCTAAAGATTTAGTATGGGATGTTATGACTAATGCAAGATGATGTGAATTGAGATGTCAATATAATTATATAAGAGGATATGAGCGGATATGCTTGATATGAGGATGTGAGGCAATGTAGATATTTATATACATATGCCTACATATGAAATGAGATTGTTAATTTGAGGATACAAGATCGATAAGGATATGACATGATATATATATATATATATATATATATATATATATATATATATATATATATACCACACACACACATACATATATATGTAGGTATATATGAGAATAAAATATGATTTTCCGTACGAGACCATAGATCCATAATCTTATCGATAAATAGGACGATAGATCCTTAATCTAGATTGAGGCTACCGTACGATGGATTACCGCACGCGATGAGTTATACCGGATGATTGATCCGTGCTCATGATTTGAGGATGATGATCGAGGATATTGCCATATCTGATACTATGAGACTGGATCACCGACATAAAAATTTCACCTAAACCATACTTATTTCCAAAACCGACGAATCGTATGCACTTTTAAATGGAAACCTCAAGGGAAGCTACGGATTTTCAAATGGTGTCTTTTCCTCAAAAACACTGTAGCTCCCATTTTCAAAACTACGATTCGTATCATTTAAACTGGCCGTACGGTTAATGCGTAGTTATGTACCTTATTATCGTTCATGTTTGTGTTGGTTTATCCCTCATGACATACGTGTTAGGTTCCCGGTATTTACCGCTTATTGATATCGTCTGCTAGTATACATGCACTATTACCGATGATACGCATGTTACATTTACACAGATTTTCCGACTCACACATTCATCATCGTTAATTGTAATGCCACTTGCATAGTAGAATTGCTATATCACGATATTATTCTTAACTGTAAAGTACATTCATTGTTCAACACTATTATATGACATGCTTGCATGATATACTTGACATGCTTGTATTAATGTTCTATATTTTCATACATCGTACTTTATGGTTACATGCATTGAGATGCTATTTTTATGAGATCTTTAGATTTGAGAACCTTGGTTATGTTTCAAAAGGAATTGTATATTGTTTTAAAAACATGGTTTCTCTTGATATGATAATTATGTTCACCATGAGTTTTCTCGGTTCTGAGCTTTTTTGAGTACCCGATTCGAGGAGGTAGACGAGCTGTCTGCGGGTACATGGTGGACCCGGTATGGTACCCCAGGACAAGAAACTCGAGATGTAGACAATGAGCCTGATAGGAGGGAGCACTGCCTACCGGTGATAGGTTGGACTTGGTGGTTGTCCGGAGGATACCGGCCGGAGTCGTGAGATGGATATGAGGGCCGATCTAAGGATGCGATACCTGGAAATATGAGGATTTACGTGTCGATGCAGGACAAAGGTTTCATGATGTTTTCGAGTGTCGATGTTGGACACTTAGTTTCCATGATGCTGTTGTGTCGTTGATGGACACACGTGGATGATATCCACATGCATACAGGCATATGATTTTAGATGTTTGTTTTTACATGTCATTGGCATTGACTCTATTGTTGACATATATGCATACATGGTCACCCTAAATATCATAGTATTACCTTCATTATATAGTATGACATAGGAATCGCTGTTTATTCGATTTCTACCTGCTGATGTTTACTACTCATGAGTTAGCAACTCACCTCCGTTGTGCCACAGTTTTCTTGCAGGTTCGACTGTTTGGATCAGTAGCAATATCGCCAGCACACAGTCCCTTCACGGTGTTTGCTTCGGTAGGCGGGACAAAAATTGGATCATGACCACTCTTGTACTTTTATATTCTATTGCATCTAGATAAACTCCATCAAATCAGAAACTTGTTTTTGTATATTGATAGACCTAGACAGACTTGTGTTGCGAGACTTAGAGCGTTGGGCGTTTGTTCACTATTTGAGATTTTTGATGTCTTGCTTTAATTATTGTTCTTTCTGTGTTTGATCTTCGCCGTAGTGCGTCGTATATTTACTTCTTTATTGCGTGGTTGTGATTCCGCCAATTAGCGAAGAGCTAGCTCCTCTTGAGAATGCCTTTTATTTGTATGTATGTCGTTTTGGATCAAAATATACAAGGGAGGTTTTGCCCAAAATTTAAAAGTACGAAAAATATTTTCAACTAGTATATAATTCACTTGCATTTTCATATATCATTATTTTTGCATATAAAGAAAAACTTTATTTTATTATACCTTTATTTCAAAACTACACCTCCACTATTTTCCGTAAAAAGATTTAGATTTTCGGGTTTCGGCTTACTTGAATTACGTTACGCCTTTAGACGTTGCGTGATTCTCATGCCGGTCACGTGCCAAATTTCCGGGTTGTGACAGACGAGGACGAGGGCGAAAGGGTGAACAGTGGCGAGGGTGGCGGGCGTGGGTTAGGGTTTCTGGGTTCGCCACGGGGGAAAATGAGAAGAAGAATGAGGGAGGAGAGAGAGAGGTGTATGGGTTATATATATAAATTATTATATATTATATAATATATATAAATATATATTAGAGAGATATGTAGAGGATAGAGAGAGACAGAGAAAGAGGCTGAGAGAGAGAGAAAGAAAAGGTTAGAGAGAGAGAGAGAGACAGAGAAGAGACGTGAGAAGGAGAGAAAGAGAGTGTGTTTGTTAATTAAATTATTTAATATATTATATATGTATAACAGTATTATATATTATTAGTTATAATATATATATATATATATATATATATATTATAGGTTTTTACAGATAATATCATATTGCTCCGAATATTACCCGTAACCGTTCAAAAATCTAGTTTTTCAATATGGAGAATATACTTAAAAGTTTAAACCATAATGCGATATCCTGTCAATAAAAATGCATACCCCTAAGTACAGATCTACGTAAATATACATAGCGATCAATTACGGGTCTGTTTTAACAATTAGGGCATGAACATGATATTTGGGTGCAACCACATGATATGGGGTGTGATGACATGCAAGGCTAGATATTAAAATATATTATTTGGTTTTTATTTTATATTTTAAAAGATATGCGGATACTAAAATATATTATATATGTGTATAGAATCTAGATTTGCACGGATATTCTGTCCTAGCAAAAATTTGATGTAATCGTGGACCATGATGGGTTTCAACCATGCGGGTCGGGTCGGATAATAACCGCAACTGCTAATAGCACCAATCGGAACCCAAAAGCAACAATAATAAACAAATTTACCGCAAGGTTTGAAATACCCCAAAATATATAGTATAAGTGCACTAGGGTGTTACAATGTGTTCCACATATCCCAACTACGACGATTTGTGAGCGACCCCAGCCACATACTTGATCACTTAGAGATCACTGTATAGACCGATTTGAATTGTGAGTAGCATCCAGTTGAGATCTTGAATCGAAAGGTGAAGGCCTTACGGAATAAGGAAGTGAACTTGGTTCGGGTGATATGAAGAAAAGACTCGTCAGGCGAATCGACATAGGAGCGAGAAGACGATATACGTGCACGATACCCTCATCTATTCGAAAATTAGTCCTTTATGTAAATTTCGAGGACGAAATTTTATAAGGAGGTTAGAATGTAACGACTCTAAAATTCCTGTACAGAAGTATTTGTTTAAATGCATAAAAAGGGTATTTCAGTATGTTGTGGAGTTATAAGTTAAATTTGTTTAACAAAAACAAGAAGCAACTTGTAGCTCATTGGTAAAGCCTCTACACTGCTGTTCCATAGCCTGTGTGTTCGAATCCCCTTAGTCCCAATTATTTTAAAGATTTTTTCTTTTTAATCTTTTGGAAGCCCAAGAGTTAAACCCACCGTTGTTGGTCCCAAGTCCAGATGAGAAAGGGTGAGGGTTGTGGTAGGCTTGTGATAGCCAACATAAAACTTTGTCACATTCTATGACATGAGACATAATAAGAATATCGTTGGGGCGTCCCCTACACAGCGACGCGCTACATCGGATCCCGGGTGTAGTATTAAGTATGCAAGGGCTTCTAGGTCATCGTCCGGAAACGGCGTGCTACATCGAGCTCCGGGTATAGTGACAAATAATCAAGGGTTTCATAGGATCCGTCTAATTTCTTGGAACATAGGTTATCTTATGGGTAGACTAACAGAATTAGTGGAGGTGATGATTAGGAGGAGAGTTGGTATTATGTGTTTTCAAGAAACTAATTGGGTAGGTGAAAAGGGTAGATTCATAGAGCCTTGGGGTTATAAGCTTTGGTAGATGGGTAGAGATAAAAATCGTAATGGGATAGGCGTAATCATAGATAGACGGTTGCTTGAGGATATAGTTAAGATTAGGAGAAAAGATGATAGAATTTTACTGGTTAAGTTTATTCTAAGTGGGGAGATCCTTAATTTTATTAGTGCTTATGCACCACAGATAGGTCTTGATGACACTAGTAAGCGTCTATTCTGGGAGGAATTAGACGAGATGGTGCAAAGGATACCTAGTGGAGAGAAGTTATTTATTGGTGGTGATCTCAATGGACATGTAGATACTAGTCGTGGTGGGTTTGATACTATTCATGGATGTTTTGGTTTTGGAAAAAGGAATAAAGTAGGTAGCTTGATTCTAGATTTTCCTTTTCTTATGACTTGATCTTAGCAAACACTTGGTTTAAGAAAAGAGAGTCTCACCTTATCACCTTTAGAAGCAGATCAAGTGCAAGTTAAATAGACTTTTTTCTGATGAGAAGGATAGATAGAGGTTGTTGTATCGACTGTAAGGTAGTGCCAGGTGAGAGTGTAACCACTCAATATAAAATTTTAGTTCTAGATTTTCGATTTAGAAGAGAACCTAGGAAGATTAGACGTAAGGCAAAACCTAGAATTAAATGTTGGCGATTAAAGGAAGGTAACCAAAAGGATTTTATAGATCGTGTAGTTCAAGAGGCGGATTGACAGTTTGAAGATGATTCAGACAGAACATGGAACAAAATGGTTAATTATATCAAGAGAGTAGCTAGAGATCTACTTGGTGAGTAAAGAGGTAGTTCTCCACCATCTAAGGGCACATCATGGTGGAATGAATAATTAAATGCTGCTATTAAAATTAAGAGAGATTCTTATAAAGATTTGAAGAAAAGAAGAGATGTGGAGAGATTTGACAAGTATAAAATGGCTAAAAAGGAAGTTAAGAAAGCTATTCGAGAAGTTAAAGCTAAGGTCTACAAGGAGGAGTACGAGAAGTTAGAAACTAAGGAGGCTGAAAATGATATATACTGGATTTCTCGGATGCGTCAAAGGAAGACTAGAGACTTATGTGCGGTGAAGTGTGTCAAAGATGAAGGCTTTAGTTCAAGATAAGGATATCAAGGAAAGGCGGAGAGATTATTTTGACAAATTGTTCAATGAGAGCTTTACTAAGAATTTGGATGGATTTGTCATTCAATCTCAAGATATAAACCATGATTTCATGCGTAGACCACCTATGATTAAAGAAGTTTTGAAGAGAATGATATCAAGGAAAGCGGTTGGTCCAGACGGGATTCCTATCGAGATTTTGAGATGTTCAGGAGAAATATGCGTTAAATGGCTGACATATCTGTTTAATAAGAATTGGAAGACCAAAATGATGCAAAATGAATGGAGGAAAAGTACCCTTGTACCTATCTACAGGAACTAGAGTGACATTCAAAGTTTCTCAAATTACCGTGGAATAAAACTTATGTGTCACACCATGAAACTTTGGGAGAGAGTGATTGAACACAGACTAAGGAAATATATTAAGATAACAGAGAACCAGTTTGGGTTCATGTCTGGAAGATCGATGATAGAGGCTATTCATTTGATTCGTTAAGTTGTCGAGCCTTTTCAAGTGAGGAGAAGAGATTTGCATATGATATTTATTGATTTAGAGAAAAAGTACCATAAGGTACCTAGAAAGGTCTTATCGGAGACAATGATGAAGAAGGGGGTCCCCGTCAAGTACATTGACATAATCAAGGACATGTACGATGAAGTTGTGGCAAATGCTAGAACTTGCGGCAGCCTAACGAGTGATTTTCTAATTACAATTGGTTTATATCAAGAATCTACATTAAGTCCATTCATATTTATCATCATGATGGATGATCTTACAAGAACTATCCAAGATGAGGTACCTTGGTGTATGCTATTCGCTGATGATATTGTTCTAGTAAATGAGACGAAAACATGGGTTAATACCAAATTGGAGTTATGAAGGCAAACGTTGGAATCTCGGGGGTTTAGATTGAGCAGGTCTAAGACATCATATATGCATTGCAAATTTAGCAAACAAAGAAGTCAAAACCACATCGGTATAACATTGGAAGGGCAAAAGATATCACCAAGCGATCAGTTTGGATATCAAGGTTCCATCATCCAAAAGGATGGGGAGATCAATAGTGATGTTAATCAAAGTATCCAAGTTGGTTGTTTGAAATGGAGGAGTGCAACAAGGATTTTGTATGATTGGAAATTTCCGTTAAAATTGAAAGGGAAGTTTTATTGGAGTGCTATTCAGCCTGCCTTATTATATGGTGGCTCCTAAGAAGCATCATATATAGAGGATGCACATAGCGGAGATGCGCATGCTTTGTTGGATGTGTGGTAACACTAGAAAAGATAAGGTACGAAATAAGGATATTCGTGCAAAAGTTGGTGTAGCACCTATGGAGGAGAAGATGCGGGAAAGCCGGCTAAGATGGTTTGGTCATATGCGACGCAGACCTATGGAAGCACCGGTTTGACGAATGGATACTCTCGATATAGGCAATGTCAAAAGGGTGAAAGGGAGACCGAAGAAAACATGGATGGCGGTGATACGAAAAGATATGGTTTCTAAAGGCCTCAATGAAAGTATCTTATTCGATAGGAGTGAGTGAAGGCGGATGATTCATGTGCTGGACCTGGCTTGATTCTCATGTTGGTTCATGTAGCCTACTGTTCATACCATAATTTTGCATTATTATATTCCTCGTTCCTAATCATTTTACAAATAAATAGGTGCTTTTGACCCATGTCTACTACATAGTTGCAGGTTACAGGTTCTCGGAACAAAAACAGTGAAAAAGGTGAAAAGACGATACAAAAGTGAGACTACGACCAACAAATGGAAGAATCTTGATCAAGCCTACAGTTTGGAAACTAAACGAAGATCAATGGACGATTTAACAAGGAACAAAGGCAGTGCAAAGTTCAAAACTTCGACACGAAGTAAGCGGTAAAAGTCCACGACTCTATTCACTGTAGAAATCCGGAAGAACTCTAGAAGACAAACTGAGAAAACAAGTAAAGAAACAAGAAGAATAATGTAACCAGAAGCAGCCAGGAAAAGCACAGGAACCAAGCCCCCTATACGGCCGCGGATCCGCGGCCGTATAGGGGTTATGGCCGCGGTTCCGCGGCTACAAGGGACACGTGTCGGTGGAGGCGACGCGTTGACTAGTTCTTTTCTTAGGGGGTAAATTTGTAAAAACAGATATGACGCGATTGTAACCTAGGGTTTCTATGAATGTATAAATAGAACCCTAAAAACCTGTTTTAGGTTATGCCTCTTTTTATTCATCTATTCAGATCTGAAAATTCCTGTGTAAATGTTTAGAGAGAGCCATCAATAAAGTAAGTAGTTTTATTTAATTGCCCTAGTTAATTTTTATTTTGCCTTAGTATAGATTTTTCATTCCTTGCCCTAGTTAGATAGTTAGAGATGTTCTTCAATTCCGTAATGAATGAGTAGTCTCCTCGCTTGTTAGGGTTAGATTTGGGGAAGGCTTGAGAGATGAAGATCTCTCACCCCTTTCTTGCCCATCACACGTTTTTATAGGACTCCATGCATATATGCACATACCGCTCCCTGCGGCACCCTACCCCAAGAGGTAGCGGTGATAACGTAGTATAAAGGACCAGTTGAACGTGTTTTCCATGGAGGTTAGGATAAGAATTAAGAAAGGAAGGATAAGAACCTAGAGGAAGAAACACCGTTTCTTCCCGATGGTACTAATCCACTTTATTAATTGTTACCATAACACCTCATAGATCTTAATTTGGGCATAAAAAGCGGTGAGGAATATCGACTTTCCAAACTTAACCTAAACCTAACCCTAGCAAGATTGTAATACTAGTTTAGATCTACTTTAGTTTTTAAGTTTAATCAATCCGACACCAATCGGAATTAACTCGTTAGAACAATTAGGAAATACACAAAATCCCTGTGGACCGACCCGTACTCATCGGCTAGCTACTAAGTGACGCCGTTCTTGATTGCGGTTATAAATTATTCTTTGACAAATCAAATGGCGTCGTTGCCGGGGATGGCGTGTTATTTTCTTTTTATAATTTCGGGTTAATATAAAATTGAAAAATCATAAAAACTGAAGAAAAAAATATTAAAAAAAAATTTATCATCTTTTATTTTGTGAAGGGTATTTTCGTGTGAATTTTGCAGGGTCAACGAACGAGTTCGGATCTGGAAAAATCTAGCGATCAAAACAGAAAACGGCAGATCTGAAAAACAGAGAAAAATCAAACCAGAGGAGAAGAATTTTTTTCGGGAACCGAGCCGCCGCCTCCACTGCGGAACCGCCGCGCCGAACCTGTTCCGACCGCGGAATCGCGGTCTGCTGACGTCAGCAGTGGACCAAAACCCTTCTGTGAGCTTATTTTCTCCTTCTCTGAACCCTCTGATACTTCCTCTGAAAAATTTGCCTGCAGGATTCTTTGCGCTAAAAAATCTCTTCCCCTTCCAATAATTGATCTTGTGCAGGATACTTTGCGCTGTGCTTATAAAAATTGTTTGCAAGGGTTTGATCGTGTTTACTGCTTTGCATGATTTTAACTTGACTTTAAGGGGCTTTTACACAAATCCAGATTGGGTGGGGATTTCATTACCCTTCCCAAGACCCCAAAAATCACATAAGGCATATTGACCATCAAGCTAATTAAAAAAGATTAGACTCAGCCCTAAGGACTTCGCGCTCAATAGGACAGAGGAATAGTTGTAGGCATCGACCGTTGATCTTAACCTGACTTTGTGGTGCCTGGGCTAGACAGGTAGGGAGAGGTAACTTTAAAAGGCCTGTCTCACGGTGATTCATGAGCGGATCCCTCCTCTCTCTACTTGTGCTTACCTGGCCATAATTGGCAGTGAAGAGGCGGTTTGAGGTCCTACTTCTTGCCCTTTGGAACAGTTAGGAGCTGTCTAGCTGACCTAGGTGACCCTAGATCTAGGCATGATTGTGCATTTGTGGTTGATTGAACGTGTGTCTAAGCCTTTTATTGAAAATCTTTTTGCAAAAAGCTCCATAAAAAAATAAAAAACACAAAAAGAAAAAAAAGGAATTTTTTTTTATAAAAACTTGCAACTTGTCGCTAAGAAATCCGTGCACCTCACTTCCAACCACAATCTTTTTCTCCTTTCTTACATCATGGGTACCCCACCTCACAAAACTCTTGCCGAACTTTGGTATCCCGAACCAAACTTTGCTTCATACGCGAATTGTTTCGGTCGAATTACGGACGACCCCTCCATGCCCAAAATTTCTTTGAAAGATCGAAGAGAAGCGTCTAGGAGAAACAGTTGGACTCCGCAATCAACTTTTTATCAACCGTTGCAACCTTCACCACCTTCTTACGTTGATACTTCTTTTTCAAGTCCTATTGTAACTCCAAAACCCATGTCTATTGCTGAGTATATTGAACAATCTCGTAGCCGATATTTCACTCCTCTCCACACATCCAGTTCTAGGGATCAGCAAGTCCATTCACCTTTTTATCCAAATGTTGATCCTACTTCTATCCAACCATTCAATTCCTACCAGTCTTACCCAACTCTTACACCTACCCTAGACATTGCTTCTACACAGCCATTTGGGAGTTTCCAGAATCCAAGCAATTTTGAATCTTTTACTGAAACCCCTTCACAACCCATGTCTAGTTTGGAACAGTCGTTGGAAGCCTATATGGTAGCGACAAACCAAATGATGAGGAATGTGCATGCGTCCATTGCCGCCCTTATGCAACCTAATGAACCGGTAGCTAGTTTCCAACTAGCTCTAAATCTTCCAATGTATGAGGAGGCGGTTGGACAGAGTGAGAATTTGAGTGGTGAGAGTGAGCTGTACACACTTCCAAATCAAACCTACCCATACCCAATTGAATCCCACAACTCCGGTTTTCAAACAAGTGTCCCATATGATTACCAGTTAAAGATAAAACGTTTAATGAGTTGTGCGACTTTGTAGTGCTTAATTTGCCAGATTGTGAAGAATCCCTTTCGAGTGAAATCACACCCAATCCTTTTGAACTCTACACCTCCAATCTAGAACCTGAATTGATAAATATCCATGCTTGTGATGAGGTGTCAGAAAAAATTGATTTTCACTTGATTGGGGATATAGACGCCGGGAATATTTTGGATGATGAACCCGTAAATTTGACCGAAATTTTATCTCCTATTCATCATCCCGAGTCATTAAATGTTTTTCTCGAACTTCATATGCGTCTTGATTTTGATGATAATTGCATGGATGAGTTAACTTTTGAGGAGAATTATGATGATAGTATTGAGGAGAGTATTGAGGATAATATTGAGGATGAACCATTTTTGTTTAATGTGTCGGATTTTCCAATTCATACTCATGAACCTTTAACTGTTATACTTCCTAAATCACCCTCCATCATTTCCATCGTTCCGACCACACAAAAGATTAGGTAGGAGGACTGTGAGCTTGAAATATTTCTATTTGATCACAGCAGTTTGTACGCCACTAGTGCGTACCTCTTTGAATCTGACACAGTTCTCATAGCCGATAACGATTACGAGTGTTTCACTTTTTCGGACGATGTTGAAGACTCACTGCCCGAATTTGAGTCCTTTGAATTTTCAGATGAGTTAGTTGAACCATAGAACTCGGTTTCTTACAGTCATTTCGAACCATTAATGGAATCCTTCGAGTTCGAGACAGTTTTCTTAGGTGAGAATAAGGCTATCCCTAAATCACTCCCTTTTGTCCTTCCTATCATTTCGACCGAGCAAGAATTCGTCACGCTTCCATTTTCAATGTTTGGTTTACCAAGTTCAACGTACCCATGTTTTCTTGCGAATCTTGAGGGATTTGACCCCATTTCTCGACGGGTTGATAGATTAGCATAATCGTTTTTAACACATCGGTCATCATAAATTGCGCTAATTTATTCACTCGATTTACACCCTCAAGTTCGTACTACACTTCTTTCTCTTTTCCGCCATTCTTCTCTTCCACCGAGACCATATTCCACTCTTCTTCCCATACGGGCTCGTGTGTTTCTCAACTCCTTTCTCTACACTCCATTCTTCCACCAACCCTACCATTATCACGATAGAATTTTTGAATGGTTGGTGCTAACCTTTGGTCCGTGTAAGGCCTTGTATAGTTTGATTTTTATCCTCCCTAACTCTGAAGTTTAACGCTTAAAACAATAGAAACACTGTTTCACTTAAGTTTGGGGGGAACCTTGTTGTATATATATTTTGTTTTTCTTTTAACAATAAAAAAATATATTTATAAATAAATAAACAGGGAAGTGCCGACAATTTTGACCCTCTTGGTGTAGCATGACAGTGAGGACACTGTCAAGTTTAAGTTTGGGGGTATGCTCGGTAAGCCTTCTTCCTTCGCATTCATGTGTATATTTTTGCATTTGCATACTTATTTTAAAACCCATAAAAAAACTGAAAAATTTCAAAAAATTATAAAAATTAAAGTATTCAATTTTGGCCATAATTGACTCGAGTTTGACAAAAAGGTTAACTAGCTAGGAACAACTAGATCTAGACTTAGTAAATTAAAAACCCTAAAAATAATCTTTCTTAAAGTTTAACGGTAGAAAGTATATGTCTTTGTAGTTATTTAGAAATAGGCAAATTTTGAGTTCACTTCTTGGGCTAAGTTAAAACAAGGGAAGAGTATTGATGTTTTTATTAAAGTGTAACTTTGAAAAATAATTCCAAGCTTAAGTCTAAATTCTGAAAATATATACCCTACAAATTGCACAAACACGAAAATTGAAACTTGGAATAGTAGAAGAGACCTTGAAATGCTCTTGTCTAAAGTCCTTAGTACGAAGAAAAATAAAAAAAATATTCAAGTGTGAATAAAGAGATAAAAAAATGAACACTGGTTTTTGTAATTACTTAAAGCTGCAAAATAGAAAAAAATATATAGCGAGGGTGCTTCATCACCTAGTGCCTTAGACCAAATGGTTTGGGAGTCACTGCTAAAAGCCTTAGGTGTTATAAGACTAGGAATTACGTTTTAATGTGCATACACATTTTGTAATCGGTTGTTGGTACCTCAAGAAGTATTAACGATCGCATGAAGGATGTGTGAGCGAAATTCATTTAAAAATTCACCAATCAAGAAGTGCTTTGGACAACGGATAAGAGTATGATTTCTTGATTTGAATTTCCAAGTGTAGGGGTGATATATACACACACGTAGGGGTATGTGATTGGGGTTTAGATAAGAGATAGGATTGAAAAATAGGACTTATATCTTTAATAGAGATGATAAAAATTCCTAAGTTGAGATAGAACTCTAGAAGGAAAATTTAAAAGATGCTAAAAGCTAAGTAAGTCTACAGAACATATATAATCTTAAGTTAAATAATAAGGAAGTGTGAAGAATACGGATGGATAATTTATGAGTCGAAGATAATACAATTCCTTGTTGGAGAACCTAATTGGAAAATAAAAGTTAATAGGCCGAATTGATAGGATTTTGTGGGTAGTATCCGCTGAAAACCCTCAGGAGACAGCACCCCTCTTACTAGGGACACCTAGAGGTTTAACGACTTGTTGCAAGAGCTCAGTGCAATCGCGTTTCCCTGCGAAAGTGAGGTTATGATTTTGTTGAGAATAAAACTAGGTTTGCTCGAGGACGAGCATAAGATAAGTTTGGGGGTATTTGTTCATACCATAATTTTTCATTATTATATTCCCCATTATTAATCAATTTATAAATAAACAGGTGCTTTTGACCCATGTCTACTACATAGTTGCAGCTTACAGGTTCTCGGAACAAAAACAGTGAAAAAGGTGAAAAGACGATACAAAAGTGAGACTACGACCAACAAATGGAAGAATCTTGATCAAGCCTACAGTTTGGAAACTAAACGAAGGTCAATGGATGATTTCACAAGGAACAAAGGCAGTGCAAGGTTCAAGACTTCAACACGAAGTAAGCGGTAAAAGTCCATGACTCTATTCACTGTAGAAATCTGGAAGAACTCTAGAAGAAAAACTGAGAAAACAAGTAAAGAAACAAGAAGAATAATGTAACCAGAAGAGGCCAGGAAAAGCACATGAACCAAGGCCCCTATACGGCCGCGGATCCGCGGCCAAACAAGGGTTATGTCCGTGGTTCCGCGGCTACAAAGGACACATGTCGGTGGAAAAATGTGTCGGTGGAGGCGACGCGTTGACTAGTTCTTTTCTTAGGGGATAAATTTGTAAAAACAGATATGACGCGATTGTAACCTAGGGTTTCTATGAATTTATAAATAGAACCCTAAAAACCTGTTTTAGGTTATGCATCTTTTTATTCATCTATTCAGATCTGAAAATTCCTGTTTAAATGTTAAGAGAGAGCCATCAATAAAGTAAGTAGTTTTATTTAATTGCCCTAGTTAATTTTTATTTTGCCTTAGTATAGATTTTTCATTCCTTGCCCTAGTTAGATAGTTAGATATGTTCTTCAATTCTCTAATGAATGAGTAGTCTCCTCACTTGTTAGGGTTAGATTTGGGGAAGGCTTGAGAGATAAAGATCTCTCACCCCTTTCTTGCCCATCACACGTTTTTATAGGACTCCATGCATACATGCGCACACCTCTCCCTGCGGCACCCTACCCTATGAGGTAGCGGTGATACCGTAGTATAAAGGACCGGTTGAGCGTGTTTTCCATGGAGGTTAGGGTAAGAATTAAGAAAGGAAGGACAAGAACCTAAAGGAAGAAACACTGTTTCTTCCTGATGGTACTAATCCACTTTATTAATTGTTACCATAACACCTCATAAATCTTAATTTGGGCATAGAAAGCGGTGAGGAATATTGACTTTCCAAACTTAACCTAAACCAAACCCTAGCAAGATTGTAATCCTAGTTTAGATCTACTTTAGTTTTTAAATTTAATCAATCCGAAACCAATCGGAATTAACTCGTTAGAACAATTAGGAAATACACAAAATCCCTGTGGACCGACCCGTACTCACCGGCTAGCTACCAAGCGACACCGTTCTTGATTGAGGTTATAAATTATTCTTTGACAAATCACCTACCCCATATGCTTGGATAAAAGGCTCAGTTTTTTTTGTTGGTAGCCCTAGATTTGCACGTGAAATTCACGGAGAAACAAAAATTTTCAAAAAAATCAAACAGGCGCAAAGAGGAGTAAACACCAATCTAAGCACGTGGCACGAATCTCGATGCAATTGCTCCAATCTCGACCACCTAAAATCCCCCTTGGACCGTTACCAACGGTTGGATCACCCCCGTTTGACTCCGTGCTTTGCACACACATCTCTTCAGCACTTCTCTACTCCCCTGCAGTGTTTGATTTCCCTGCAATTAAACAGTGACCATTCAATTTATTATTTAACACCAATTTTGATGCTTTTAATCCAATTTTTAATTCTTAAACCCTAAATTCTTCACTATAAATACTACACCACTTCCCCAGCTCTCCTCTATTCTGAAATTCTGTCAAAAATCCTCAAAACTCTCTAAGTATAAGTGGAGTTAAAACTAGTCAAAAAAGTGTTAGCGACCAAGTCTCTTTTGTTGAAGATTAGAGTTGTTTCCGGAGCTACCGCGACGCTATGGAGACCCCTATCCCTTCTTTACCATTTTCCTAGCACTACTCAACCGGTAATTCCCTTTATCTCTCTCTCTTTTCACATCAAAATAATTTTTAAAATATATCGACAGAAGCGGAGTTAACATGTATTCTAAACATTTAAACTAATTTTACCATTTTGCCATGTGTAAAAGTTCATACGAATTCTCTAATATCACTTCGAGGTAATATGCACATTAATTGCCTTTTCATGTAACGAAAATTTCATGTTCAATGATCATATAAATGAACTTTTTCAGAAAAATACCATGAGATTTAATATAACCATATTATCGATAACCAGCATATGTACCCGTAGAATATTCACGGGGTAACGACCTACCCCACATGCACACTTTTGATTCATAGCACGAGGTTTAGACTCATGGTTAATTTAAGAGAATACGTTTTTTAAATAAATACCATCACTTTTATAAAAAATACGTTTTTATCGATATTTTTAAATCCTTGGCAATTGCGCCTCTACAACCATCGTTAGGGGACCCGCTAATGGATGGTGCGGATTATCACACATCCTTGAGATAGTAGATTGTCACGACCCGAATTTGGCACGTGACCGGCACTTAGATTGTGAGACGTCTAAAGATGCCGACACAATCCGAGTAAGCCAGAAAACCAAGATCTAAAACCTGTTTGCGGAAATAAGAAAGTACCATTTTAAAAATAAAGAAAATGAGGTCGCATGTAGAATGGTTTTAAAAATGAAGTAAAAACAATTAGTTTTATAGGAGAAGGAAAAGAATCAATTTTTTAATAAATCTCTCATTAAAAGATTTGATTTGTTTTCATAATTAATATGATCCTTTAGATCATTTAGTGAATTTTATTCACCGTTGGATTTTAAATCCAAAGATATTCTGTTTGTTAATTTTGGTGAGATTTAGGGGAAATCTTTTCTTGTATCAAATCTTTCCATAAATTGATGATCTTTAATCACCATTGGATTTTTAATCCAATGGTCCCCAAAATCCTTTTCCATTTGAAAAGATTTAGAGAAATTTAGAATTTTAATTCTATTTGGAAATATTTAGAGAAATTTAGAATTTTAATTCTTTGGAAAGATTTAGAGAAATTTAGAATTTTAATTATATTAAATTGTAAGGCTTTCGAAGCCTGTCACGTGCTGGCACGTGATCCTTGGTCACGTGCGAGCACGTGACCCCTGGCCACGTGTGAGCACGTAACCCCCAATTGGTTCTTTTCTCAGCGTTTATTTATGCTTCAGTCTTAACCATCACGTGTCAACACGTGACCATTGGTCACGTGTGAGCACGTGACCCCCAATTGGGCCATTCTTCAGCCGTTTGTTTTTTTATTTCTATTTTAACTATCACGTGTCAACACGTGACCATTGGTCACGTGATACCTCATTGAGGTAATTCCTGATTTTTAATCAGGGAATAATGCATAGCATATTTTCTCATAACTTTTGATCCCGGATGAATTATGAAGCCCATAATATATCAGATCGAAGGATTTTTCGAGACGCTTTCGTTACCATCAGAATTTATCTGTTTCTCATTCGGGAGTTTGTCGAAAAACAGCCCGGAAAATACTGGTTCGCATTTTCATAAGCGTATCACTGCCATTTGATACCTTGGGCTCTTTTGCGCGGAATTTTTTGGCGGGAACAGCCCCACTTCCCAAAAGAAGGTGAAGAGTGACGTGGCACGGTCCGCAACCTAACTGTATTGAAGATGGTCTATTCAATACAGTTACGTTAAGCGTAAGAATAATCATAGTATGCAGGGTGTGTACCAAAATAAAACAATAAAAGCGAAAGGTATTTATTTCCATTAACCAACTTTATTACATTCCAAGAAAGGGAGCAAAGCAAACTAATTGTTTTAATTACATCTAAGAGACAAAGCCCTAAACAAGTGGGCGACAAAGAAAACTAATTAATCCTCCGATGCCAACTCTGCATAATCTTCGTTCGTCGGTTCCACGCCTAGATCTTCATCATAAAACTCATTCTCATCTAACGGACATTCCAAAATGGGAAAAAGGAAAGTCCGTCAGCGAGTTATACTCGGGTAGGATTGCCTCATAAGGAAGTAAGAATATAGAAATGAACATATGTATATAAGAGTATGATGTATGCATGCAGACATAAAGTAAGGAGTGTAAATGTATGAAATGCACAAACTTAAGACGTTTTGAAAAGGGGTATATGTGAGCATGTGTATGCTGTATGTTATATGAAGGTAAGTGATAGGGAGTATAAGTGAAGGTAAGAGTTCGAATCAGTTTGTTAAACAAGGGTCCGGATACTCTCGATTATTCCGTTGTGGCCACGGAACAACAACTGAGGATGTGAAATGTACCGTTTCACTTCCTGATATCATGATCGAGTAGTAGGGGAATCCGAGTTCCGCATCTCCTTGCCTAATCAAACTACCCATTCTCGTTATTCAGTGTAAAGGCCTAGAGTTGGTGTGTATACCTCTAGGCATGGAATTTCCAAATTGTATGTTATCCACATTTTGGATCATTCACCCTCAAATAGGGTTAGTAGTCGTCCATATTTTGGAATGGTCACCCTGCCTGCAGGGATCTTCATATTAGTATAGCCGTCCGTACATCGGACTGGTCACCCGGAATATCGGGATCTTCTCAATAAGTATTCCATACCTAGGTCCGCGCATTCTAACCCTAGCCGTATCATATATCTTGTATGTCATAAACTAGAAATTTTAAAAAGTATTGATCTCGTTTAATATGGTCTTCCACAACCACTCGTTTTATTTTCTAAACTTCGTAAAGTAGTTCGTGCTATCTTAGGGAATGCTTAATAAAAAAAAGAATAAAAGTGTTTAATTATCTTTTATTACTTCTAAGAAAAACCATGAGGTTTGGAATATTTATCATTTTGGAAAAATATAATGTTTTACGGAAAAATATCCCTTCGATAAAAGGTTGTGGTGTTTATTTGAAAATTACCTTTTAATAAGGTACTAGATATTCCTTTTGAAAAGATGTCGTTATACGAATTATGGTCCTTGTTGAAAATGGCCTTTTAATAAAGGTCGAGGTAATTAAATGAAATTAATAATTTTATGACATTATGGTGTTTTAGGTTCGGGGTAACGTTTTAGAAAATACGTTCGTGTTGGAAAAACCATAAACCGTTATTTAAATTTAGTATTTTCTTCTTTAAAAAGGTTGAAGGGATTTAATAACATTATAATAGTTGATGAAAAAGGGGTATGCGTAAAAATATATCTATATCATATCTAAAAATACCTTCCAATTATCTTATCAAATAATTATCACCTTTTTAACAAAACGAGGGTCCTTTTTGTGGAAGAAAACCTATTTCGAGATCACAACAATAGTATGGGTGAGAGTAGGTGTGAGGGGGGTGAATTAATATTCGTGAGTTATAAACATTAGGCCTGTCACATTCCATGTAGCATGATAGTACAGTATTTTTGGTATATACGAGTGATTAAGGAACTCATTTTAATTAGGGGTTAAGATTATCATCATTAAGGGTAAAAGGAATAGGCATGCACGAATATTATAACATCATTTTAAATAGGGGGTTGATGATTAGAAGTTGGAACTAGGTTATTGAGAAATGAAGAAGCGACGGAATGAGAGGGGAGAGGCAGATCCTACCTTTGATTAGAGTTAGACGTAGACGGTTGAAGACGTAGGCTTGTGTAAAACTCCTCAAAAGCTCCGCGCCCCGATTTTTCCTCGGCGATTGGGTGGAGCCGTAGCGTCGGCGTCGTCGATATGAAGGCACTGGTATTTTTTCAGAATGTTTGGAGTTCTGAGGTGTGAGAATTCTAAGTTTGAAGTGCCTATTTATAGGGTTTTAGTGGCAACAAAAAATTCGTTAAAACCTACGAAAATCCGCGCCGGCCCAATGATTACGAATCATCAGTTGATGATTGCTCCCGCCGCCAAGGGTTTCTAGCCGTTGGATTTTGATCCAACGGTCTAGGGCGCATCGTCACGCCGCCGCCAAGGTGCCACGTGCCCGCGTGGCTGGGGATCACGCGGTTTCGCGTGGTCCCCACCACGTGGGTGCCGCCGCGCATTCTGGGCCGTTGGATTGAGCATCCAACGGTCCAGGTTAAAGGTTTTTTTAAAAAAAATAAAAAATTAATAAAAATTAAAACTCGGCAGATTATTAAAATTATTGATTTGGTTTTAAAAATTTGTTAAAAATAGTAAAAATTATGGGAAAATTTCAGAAAATTGGTTTTATTGTTATCTTAAGTATAAAAATAATTTTGGGCCAAAAATAAATAATATATCGCATTTTTACGGTTTTAGCTTAGTAATAATAATTATATAATATCTAGTTTATCCTTGATATTTTTTTTGAACGTGTGTGTGTGTGTGTGTGTATTGAATTAATTGTTTTAATTGATAATAAAAGTATGTAGAGTATTTTAATGTATTTATAAAATTTTATTAACACAATTTTAGTTTAAGAAAATATAAATAATTTTTTTTTTGAAAATTCCTTTCAACCCTATTTCTCGATGCCTTGAATATTACTAATACCATTTTTCTTCAAAAACATTCTTTTACACACCGATTACATAAATAACCACTTGACTCTAGGAATTTTAAAGTAAGAGTTATTTTATTAGAAATCTCGATCGTTACAATATAACCCGAGGGGGTTTTATGAAATATATTTTATATACTTTCAAAATAAATCTCGAGTATTTATTTATATTCTTTAGGGTTTTTATGGATGTGAATTTTAAAGAGTGAGGTATATTAGTGAATATTTACATAGCTTGGATAATTCGTGGTATTTAAGTGTAAGACTTGTCTTGTATTGATATTTGATGGTATTTTAGTGAAACATGTCATTCTTTTATTTTTAGAAAAACATGGAATTTTATTATATCTTGAAAATATGTGTTTTGATAATATTTATATATTATAAAAAATTAATTTTTATTATTAATTAGAAAATCTCGTTTTTCTTAAAAATCGTATTAAAATTCATTCGATGCCGAATGCTCCGTGAGGAGGTCTGCATCTCACTCTACTAGCTCAAAAATGTGCGATAATCCGCACCATCTAATAGCGGGTTCCCCAAAATAGGCTGTAGAGGCATAATCGCAAAGAGTTTGAAATACAATTCTAAAGAAACCCGGGTTTTTATAGTTTATGGTAGTTTGATGAAAAGTTGTAATCGCCACAAAATAGGTTTCCAAGAGTATCGTGCTATGTCAATATGTGTGTATGTGAGGGGTATGTCATTACCCCGTGAAGTTTTCTAGAGGTGATATAGCAACCAAAACAAATAAATATGGTCGATTCAAAGTTCATGGTATTTAAAGATAAAACTCAATTTTAAAGTTGTTTAGCATGATGATTTAGGGTGAAAGTTATTCTAAACTTTAGTTTTATGATTAACAAGTAATGTATAGGAATATGAATGAGCAATTCTTAAGAAGAATTGTAGTTTTAAAAATTTTAGAATCAAATGTCGGTATAACTCCACTTACCGACATGTTTTATATAAAGAGACTTTTTATGTGGAAAGAAAAGAATGGGGTGGGACTTACTAGTGACTTGGGTTAAGAATAGAGAGAGGAAGAGGTTGATATTGTCGTGGTGTTGCGGAGTCGTCGGAATTGCCTTGAATTCTCACCGGAAGTTGACCTTGAACTAACTTCACTTCTACTCCACTTGTACTTAGAAAAGTTTAATAATTTTGGTTAGGGATTTCAGAATGAGGAGGGGTTGGGTATGGGGTTGTATTTATAGTATGGAATTAGGGTTTTGGAATTGAAAAAATGAATTAAAATGCATTAAAAATTGGATTAATTGGAAAATTAAATTCTCTGTTAAATTGCAGAGAAAACACAGTGCAGGGGTAATAGGGGTAAGCCAAATGACAAGTGTGCAAAACCTGGAGACTTTTCCCTACGGAGGACCCACCGTCGCCAGCCCAAACCTTAATCTCGCCAGCCAAGTGTGGGTGTTGGGGGCTTGGATACTTGCCATGTGTCCTACTCGCTGTTAATATAATTTTGCACAAGTTTGTTTTTCTGTCTTTTCATTTCTTATGTGCAGTGCATGTGTAAACTTTTGGGCTTCCAAAAAGTTTAAAAGAAAAATCAGAAAAAATAATATGTGGTTGATAGGACTTGAACACAGGGGCTACGTTACAGAAGTGCAAGGTTTTATCAATGAGCTACAAGTTGATCTTGCTGTTCTTAAACAAAAATAACTTTTAAATTGTAGTCAGGCTTACAAACTCTGTACATTAACTTAAAAAATTTGGTACAGTAGAATCAGAGTCGTTACAGTCAGGCTCGGACTCGCTAGTGATGGATTTTGCCCATTCAACTATATGTCTAGAAGCCACAGCACATGGCTCTTTGTAATAATAGTTTATAATCTGTCGTCTTGGTTGGCTATAGATCAATCATATTTTATGATGCCTCTTCTTATTGATGGACCAAACTCACCGGGAAACAATATCGACGTATATCTCCGACCTCTGATCGATGAGTTAAAATCTTTATTCATTGATGGTGTAGAGACTTACGACGCAAACACATATACAAACTTCACAATGCGTGCGGTTTTAATGTGGACAATTAATGAATTTCCTACTTATGAAATGTTATTAGGTTGGTCCGTACATGGTCACAAAGCCTGCCCTTATTTCCATTAATATACAATATCGAAATGGTTGAATTTTAGCGGGAAGGTTTATTATTGCGGTCATCGGCGTTTCCTACCGCTAGACCATCTCTACAGGTTAGACACTGCTCACTTTATTGGTCATCATGAGCTTCTTCAGCCTCTAGCCTCATTGTCCGGAGAAGACGTGAATGATCAATGGGATGGTTACAATAATGTGGCTTTCGGGATAGATCCGACAAAACAGGTCAAACCACCCTATTGGAACAAGTTAAGCATTTTCTAAGAACTGCCGTACTGGTCAACAAATTTAGTGTCATTGTCTGGACGTCATGCACATAGAGAAGGGAGTATCCGAGCACGTACCCAACTTGCTTCTTTATAAAGACAGAAAATTGAAAGACAACCTCCGTGTTCGGATGGATCTTCAAGACTAGGAAATTAGAAGTGAATTGCATCCTAAACCGATAGCGAATAAACCAGGAAAGTTTATACTTCTCAATGCCGCATATCATATGTCACAACCGGAGAAAAAAAGGTTCCTGCAGCTGTTGCATGATTTGAAAGTTTCCACAAGTTTCTCATGATCATTTAGCAAGAAGATAAAAATTGTGAAAGGCAAGATCGATGGGCCGAAAAGTCGTGATAACCATGTTATTATAAAGCACCTTCTCCCATTAGCCCCCAGGACCTTCCTTCTTGAATCGGTTGGTCTATTAATCAATGAGATTTGTTGCTTTTTTAGAGAATTATGCGCTAAAACCTTCGATGTTTTGACGCTGGAGAATCTAGAAAATTCTATTTAATTGATACTTTACAAGCTTGTGCGTATTTTTCCACCGTCATTCTTCGATATCATAATACACCTGACGGTTCATCTTGCAACCGAGACTAAGTTTGTCGGACCAGTACAATATCGATGGATGTATCCCGTCGAAAGGTACGTGGAATTTTTCGTTTCACGCAATTTGTAAAATTATTGTTGTCCTATATGCCCGTATTTATTTATTTAACATATTTTTCTTTAGGTACCTCCACACTCTAAAAAACTATATACGCAATAGAAATCGACCAGAGCATTCTATCATGCAAGGTTATATTCTGATAAAATAACCACATTTTGTTCCCACTATCTGGATGAGAACATTGGGACGAAGCTTAACCGACCTCGGAGAATTCAGGATGGGCCATATGGTCAAACTGATTATAAGAGAGTAGACACTATATTTATCAACAAAATATATCGGTTTATCCTTCTCAATAACGTATGTCTTGAAGAAATTAGAGAGTAAGTTTTTTGGATTAATTGTTATATTTGTGTTCGTGTGTGTATGAAATGATATAATATTAATATCATAATTTATTGTCGAGAACATAATTTATATTAATAAGGTACGTGAGGGGCATCCTGATTGGAATGATGAAAGATTGGAAAAATATCATCAGGATAATTTTTGCGATTGGGTTGTAGATCATGTAAGTTGTTCGAATAATATGTTATTACTACCAGTCTTAATCTAAACTTATATCGTTATTTATTTGCCGTAAAATTTGTTTTGTCAGATCCACAATCTGAACTTGTTTGCATCATTAGAGAGAGATTCAAGATGTTTGGCTCAGTTTCCTAGTATGGAGATTGCATATTATAAAAGATTCGGTGTCCTTGAATACAAATTTGAAGTTAAGGACATAGAAATATCTCGAACCAATCAGAATAGTGGGATTGCGACGGTAGGATCGGATGGTGTGATTTATTATGGATACTTAAATTGCATACTTGGCATCCAATATCCCGGACGATCAGAACCATTTTATATATTTCAGTGTATTTGGTACCATACACAAACCGATACGGATAAGTGGAGAAACAATCTCGGAACATGGAAAGATGAATATGGATTGACTAGTGTGAGCACACTTCGATTTTACGGTCAGGACGATCCATTTATCTTTCCGAACCAAGCGTTCCAAGTATACTACTCACAGTTCTTGAAGCATCCGGAATGGAGTATCGTATGCCGTTGGAAACCCAGGGATGTTTATGATGTCCTAGAATTCGAGTATCGTATGGAGGACAGCAATGAGGATGAAGAAGAAAGAAGACATAGAGTGCTCCGACCGTCTGTTTCAAAGACGGGCTGTCTTCGGTTGATCGTTGAGTTACGTGGCTTAGAAATGATACCGATAATGAAATCCAAGTAGATATGTCTAATGCGTCTACGAAACGAAAAAGGTTATCAATAATGTTATATTATTACTTCACATTTCTACGATCTATACATATATTGCTTGCATATGTAATGATTGTACTCTTATCTAGGTCTGATGACAACACCCAGAGCAGCATGGGGTAGCAGGAGCACTGGCCGTGGCAAAGGCAGAGGCAGAGCGGTTCTGTCGCCCGTGGAGCTGCGTAGGGAGCTCCAGAGGGCTGGTCTTGTACCCCGATCGGTATCCCCTTCAGATGACTCCTTCCATGTGGACTTTTCCACACCTCCAGATATATTACACGCATATTCATTTTGAATGTAATATTATAGATATACACGCATATTTATTTCAAAATTAATTAAATAGTCAATTTTTAATTGTCTAGCAGTTGGTGGTGCGTCCACATCAGAGGCAGAGCCCACTACCGCACCTGCAGGTATTGTTTCCCCAAATCAGAGAAAAGCTCTGTTTAAAATTCAAATTTTGAAATGAAGCAACGCTTCAGATGCAGCGCCAAGTGCACTGTGTCCTAAGCAGCGCACCACGTGCAAAGCACGTGTGCGCTAGTGCTGGATGCGCTGCGCTCTAAGCAGCACACCACGTGTAAGACACGGATGCGCTAGCGCTAAGTGCGTTGCGCTCTGAGTGGCGCACCACGTGTCAAACACGGGTGCGCTGCACTCTGAGCAGCGCACCACGTGCAAAGCACGGGTGCGCTAGCGTTGGAATTAAAAAACTCCTCACCGTTAGATAAAAAGAACTAATAATAATGATAAATCATTAATTAATCAGAATTAAATTCTGTTATGGAAATATTTATCAATCTTGTTAAAAACAAGAAGATTGCCTTCTGTAAAACAGAAGCCCTAGGATCAAAGATCCAATGGTGGGAAACATCACCAAATCAATCAGAGAAAGATCTTTTTAACTGATTCAACAAATTAGCTTGCCCTATATAAATGCCCCTAGACTTCAAGTCTCAGATACAAGAAAAGAGATAGAACCCCCCTTAAACTTTGAGGAACTCCAAAGAAAAATAGCAAGCTCTTGCAAGAAGATTTTTCTTCAAGGTAAGAATGAAGGATGATGAACACAGAGATGAAATCATCTCATGATTAAGAAAGAAAAATTCATTTCATTAAAAAGATAATAAATCTACAAAACAAAAAGTCTTCTACAAAAGAGATCAAAAGATCTCATTATAAGATAAAAGAAGAACATAATTCTTCTCACAGATCATGGATCTATACAGGCAAAGCCTTTCATCAACATAAGAGATTGGAAATATCTCCTGCAAAAATAAGAACTGTTGTTCTTAGATCTTGAGACAAAGTCTCTTTTAAGGAACGCAAATTTGTTTCCCAGATCATAAAATTGATCAGATGCGCTTTGCGCTCTTGAAACTGCGCTTTGCGCTCATGAACTATGCTTCTGCGCTCTCTGGACTAGCGCTCAGCACCAAATGCGCCACTTGTCAATCACGTATGCGCCAAGTAACAACTTGCACTTTGCTCTTCCGAAACAGCGCACTGTGCTCATGGGCTAGCGCTCTGCGCCAAGCGCACAATGTGTCATTCATATGTGCGCCACTGAATTAATAGCGCAATGCTCTCATATATTAGCGCAATGCGCTCATCATCTGGCGCTCAGCGCCAAGCATGCCACGTGTCACTCACGTGTGCGCTATCCAGCTGAAGCATACTGCGCTCTTTGACTGGCGCAAAGCGCCAAGCACACCACATGTCCCTCACGTGAGCGCTGACAGAACATAAATTGTTCTTTAATAAGCCTAGAGCTATAATGAATGCTCAGCATTTAATAAAAGACAAAACATTGTCAAGATATAAATCAATGCTCAGTATTGTTAAAAGGGCCAAGCCCAAATAAAGGCTCAACAACCTAAAATAAAATGTTTTATTGGACTTAGCCTAAGATTGGCCATAAGTCCTCAAATTCAGATTAATTGAGCCCACATGCTTATAAATCTTTTAATAGATCCTGGTTTCAAATTGGACTACAGATCTATCAACCAAAATTGGTTCAAGGGTACATCTCTGAACCCCTCTGATATATGTCGTTGTAATCCTTCAACGTCTTCAGAGCGGTGATGGGTCCCGACAACCATACATTTCACAGACTATGACGTCTTTAAACTGGACTGTGGGGTCCTTAAGCCCATGGACTATGATGTCCTTAACCTTGACCAAGATGTATTTAAACTAACATTGGACCGAGATGTTCTTAAACTAACATTGGACTACTATGTCCTTAAACTGGTAATCGACCGCAATGTCCCTAAACTAAACAATTGAGCCCAAATGCTCTCTTGTTGGATCTAAACGATCCCGTTAAGTTGATTTTAGTCTAAAATTAGACTAACGTATTCTTAACAAACGTTTAAGTTGATCTTAGTCTTAAATAAGACTAACGCATCCTTAAACCCAACCCCCAAACCCAAATTTAAGAAGATACGGATTTGGACTAATCCACGTCCTACGGGCGACAACATAAATTAGTCTCCGTATACAATACACGGGCAACCAAAAACAAAACAAACACACACGACATGAAGTGACCATCTGGAGAAGGAGAAAGTGGTTACCGCGACGCGGTAGCGTAATTAACTGCAGGGGCTTACGCCTGCAGGGAAGAGCGTCCCCATAATCAAAAACCCCTCAACGAGGGGGAATCTGACGAAGTCTGCTACATCGGTCGCATCCGTTTAAACCTTCGATACATGGTGCCATAAATCAACTTGGAATCTTCGAAGAGGTGGACGGATAGCACCAATTAGCATCTGCCCTCGGAATTCAGGCCTCGACGTCCCAAAGTCCCGGTCGCGTCTTCCGGCGGGCAACAGATTCTGGCACGCCCGGTGGGACCTTTTCCTCTTTCCACTCCACACTTCGTGTGTCGTGTTCGCGAACGAATCACGGTTTGATATGGTTGCCCTTGGGTTCGAGATACTAAGATTTGGTGTCTTGCTCCGTGCAAAAAACTGAAGATTAATGGCTTCAAACTGCACTCATTTTAATAACTCCCACTTCATCCTCGCCGGAGGAGTGACCTACGAGCCCCAAGCGGCCTCCCTTTTCACAATGCCGATAGAGCAGGTAACGCAGGCTACCACCGGATTGTTCTTCGGGACCATGCTCCCACCAGTGAGCGTTAACATTCCGCTGCCATAAGAAGCGCAGAAGAATTCGGTCTTTGATCGGCTTACAACTACTACGGCCCATCTCAACGGGTCGTCCAGCTCCAACGCCTCAGTCTTTGACAGACTGGGCCAAAGCTCAGTTGGGCCCATGAAGAAGCCCGTGATACCAGAAAGGGTTATCCCAAAAAGGATAGCCATCCATGCTCCTGAAGTCGTCAAGGAGGCTTCTCCTGCAAAAGGGTCGGTCTTCACAAGACTGACTATTTCAGCTCCTGTTCCCGGCAAAATCATCAAGGTTCCTTCCCCTACTCGGAAGTCTGCCTTTAATAGGTTAGCCATCCCCACTCAGCGAACATCAGTCTTTAGTAGGCTAACAACGACAACTTCTGACCAACACAGGGGGCATGAGGGAGTCTCCTCTATGGCTGAGGCAATCCTATCCGCGCGACATGCTCTCTGTCATCACTGGCGCCGAGTAAGGAAGGCTGGGGGCAACTCCCCTTCTGGAATAAATCTGTCAGCTCCTATGGTGGAAATCAATGCTGCTGTTCCAACTGGGAACAGCTTTGAACCGCTTAGGAGGGTTCACAAGAACTCTCCTACCGCCGTGCTGAAGAGTTTTTTTTTGCGAGTTTTGTTTTGTGGTTTGTTTTTGCATATTTTAATACGGACATTAAGGGGCAAAGACCAAATTTAGATTAGTTGGGGATTTCATCACCCTTCCTAAGGCACACAAATCACAAAACAAGCATCCGCATCACCCTAGATTAATTAAAAAATATTTAGACCAAGACTCTAAGGACTTTCGCGCTCATTAAGGATAGAGGAAGGTCGTGGGTAATCTATCGCTTATCCGCATTTCTTTTGTGGTGTCTAGGCAACTGTGTCTAAGGCAAGTGGTTACTTTATTAGGCCCGCTATTTTCGATGATTCGTATAGTGGATACCTCCCACTTACCTGGCACTTACCTGTTCACAAGAGCGATAAAGAGGTGGTAGAGGATTAATCCTGGGGCTTGTCCTTTGAAAGTCTAGGAGCGGTCTAGAGACTTGATCTAGGTAACCTTGGTTCTAAGGTTGATTATGCATTTTTGTGTGATTTGTCTCACGTCCGACACTTTTCAAAATAAACCAATTTTAAATCACACACACGCTGCCACCTGCGCTAAACTCTCTTAGTGCATGCTCGGCTGGACACGAGATTTTAGTGCCCGTCTTGTCCGCGTTCCTGCTATCGACTCCGAAATCGGTACTTCTTCATTTTCTTTTTCCCCTCCACCCACCACATCGATCGAGATGGACGGTTCTCCATCAGATTATAACACCACCCTGCCACCACCTGTCTGTGCGCAGAATCCACTGCGCATTTCTCTCCAAGAGAGATGCTATCCTATACGCGGTCCCCTTCCTACTTGTCTATCTATTCCACTAGCCAGTGGGGAAAATTTTGAAATTAAACCCCACTTCATCAACTTGTTGCCCAAATTTCACGGGCTTGAGTCTGAAGACGCATATGTTTTTATTACTAAATTTGAAAACGTATGCGCAATGATGGGTACATCACAACTTTCAGTGGATGTTATGCGCTTGCGTCTTCTCCCTTTCACTTTGTGCGATTTAGCAGAAAAATGGATTTATAACACTGCCGTACACTCTATTACCAATTGGGATGAATTCGTGATAGAATTCCTTAAAAAATTTACCCCAATCATAAGACCGCCCGTGTTTGGAGCGAAATCAACCAGTTTACCCAACTTCCCAATGAATCATTTTGGAAGTGCTTTGAACGGTTTAAGAATCTGCTTATCCAATGCCCTCATCATGGAATACATAGATGGGATCTGTGCCGAATTATATATCAGGGCATTACTCCAGCGACAAAGCAGATTCTTGAAACCATGTGTCAATGCAATTTCATGTCCAAAGACGATGGTGAATCTTGGAAATTTCTGGAAGATCTCGCTGAACACACTTTTTAGTGGGAAAGCGTTAGACCATCATCTAGGGGAGGTATCCATCAGCTCGATGTTTCCATCCCAGTAAAAGCCGAAATGGCAGCAATACAAAAGAAACTCGATGCTATTGAGAACAAATTCTCATCAATCTCCTTAAACCAGGTTACGCTTCCTAAGACCGTGTGTGGTTGCCGTTCCGATTCATCACATTTGACGGAATAATTTCCTATGAATGCACCATTTCAAGGTCAAGAACACACTAATGCTACCTTTCATCAGCGACCTAGAAACGATCCTTATTCTTCCACGTACAATCAGGGATGAAGGAATCATCCTAATTTTGCTTGGAACCAAAACCAAACCCAAAATCAAAACCAGTTCCAAAGCAATTATCAAATACCTCCTCCACAGCAGCAGCAACTACACCCTCAGAGTCAGCACCCCTTTCAATCACAACTTTTTCAAAATCCGGCCAACAATTCTACACCTTATAACAATTCTTTCCAAACGGCTGGGAACGAAAACTCATCTGCACTCGAACGAAGCGTGGATATGTTTATTAAACATTCCATGCAATCGACGGATGAAATAAATTCTTCTATCCGATCATTAACACAGACCACCACCTCCCACGGTGAAAGTATAAAATCGATAGAAGCACAACTTGCACAAATAAATGCCGCGATGAGTGCGAGAGAAAAAAGTAAACTTCCATCTCAACCCCTACAAAATCCTGGTCACTCACAAAGTCATAATGTGAATGTCGTTACCATGTTGAGATCAAGAAGAGTGTTGAAAAATCAAATGAGTGAACAGATTGATGATAAGGAATCAATTGAAACCCGGGCTTCCACTTATTGCCCTATTTCGTCTAGTCCACCACCTTCTTTCGAGCATATTCTCCGTTTTCCCCAAGGCTCGAACACTCAGTCCACTTCCTCGAGTCAACCTAAAACAATCCTAACTCCAATTCTGGGATCCATTCAATTCTCACAATCCTCTCAAATGTTGGACCCAACCCTTATTGATAAAGCACCTTATCCAAACAGGTTAAGGGGCAACAGACCAAGTCCACAAACGAAGAAAATTGTGGAAATTTTTAAGCAAGTTAACATAAACATTCCTCTCCTAGATGCTATTCAACAAGTTTCGTCTTATGCAAAAGTTCTAAAGGACTTGTGCACTAGGAAGAGAAAAACTTAAGTGCCTAAAAAAGTTTTCTTAGCGAGTAATGTAAGCACTGCTTTTACCCAACAACTACCCAAGAAACGAAAGGACCCCGGAAGTCCTACCATATCTATTTCTATTGGGGATAAAGATATCAATCGTGCTCTACTCGATTTAGGCGCTAGTGTTAACTTGCTTCCGTATTCTGTGTGTGAGCAATTATGGATCGGAGAGTTAAAACCGTCGCACTGCACTCTTTAGATGGACGATCGATCTATCACCCAACCTAGGGGTGAGCTAGAGGATGTGTTAATCAAAGTCAGGAAATTTATATTCCCTGTGTACTTTATCATTATAGATACACAGCCTGTAGCGAACCCACGAAATCAAATTTCGGAGATTTTAGGTCGACCTTTTCTTGCGACTTCCAACGCAATAATCAATTGTCGAAACGGCTCTATGACCCTATCCTTCGGGAAGATGTCAATTGAGTTTAACATTTACAAGTTGGGAAGTGAACCCTCCGAACCCTATGCTCAAGTATTATCTGTTGAAGCAATAAATTTCGACGACGACGAATTTGAACAGCTTCATGATTTTGATCTTAACCCCGCTAATATGTTGTTATTTGACCTTGCTATTTGTTATACACATACAGATACTTCTATCGATCTGTCCGGGTCAACAACTAACGCTGAATATGAACCTTTTATGGAGTCCGAGTATCATCCCGTTCTTTCCGATGAGATTATTATTCGGGATATCGATGAAAGTTTTGAAGAAATTTTCGCTAAATAACTTGCATTCTTAGAAAACATGGGTGTTGTGATGAATCAATCTCAACACAAAGAAGTTGAACCACCACTCCTTCTTCTTATCAATAACAAGAATGCGAGTAATTCACCATCACCGTTTCATTTCTATAAACCGAGATGTAACACGATCTATTCCACCCCTTATCCCCTCCCCATTTCTTCACGTTGATAGGTGACATATTATTCTAGCAACAAGTGCGTTATATCGATAAAATATTTGAATGGTCGGTGTTTACTTTTGGTTTTTGTAAAGCTTTTCATAGACCAATAACTTTAACCCCCTTTATAATTTTAAATGCTTAATACGATTTTACTCAAGTTTGGGGGAGAGATATATTTTGGCTGTTGAAAGAAAATTTTTACAAAATTGTGAGCCAAAAATAAGTTTGGGGGGATTTCACTTTCATTATTTCTTGTCCCCGTTACTTTTCCTTCCAAGTCTACAGTTTTTTTTAAGCTTGACAGATGACATTAGTGAGGACACTGCTGCAAACAGGTTTGGGGGAGGTTTGTGCTTATTCACGCATTACTTTGCATTATACTATATATAAGCACAAAAAAAATTTTGATAATGAAAGTTTGAAAGTGAAAATTTACATATGAAAGATAGGAATAGTTTGAGAAAAGCAAGAAAGTTAGATGTTTTCTTAAACGAAGTTAGCAATAAGTAGTTATGAGACGTTGTCTTAAGGGTTAGTAAGATGATGGAAATTACTAATCTGAGGATAAAAATAAGTTTGAAAAATAGTCCCTATTTTTTAGGCCAAACATTTGAACGTTGATACCCTACTATACACACTTGCACACATCTTGAAACTTGGGATAGTAGAGGATACCTTGAAATGCTCTTGTCCAAAAGCCTTAGTATGAAGGAAAATTAAATATATAAGTGGTGAAGAAAAAAAATGAACACTGATTTTGTAATTGCTTAAGGCGGCATAAAAAAAATATAGCGAGGGTGTTTTATCCCCTAGTGCGTTAGACCAACCGGTTTGGGAGCCACTGCTAAGCCTTAGATGTTACAAGACGAGGAATTACGCCTTAATACACGAGTACATTTTGTAATCGGTTGGTTAGTATCTCAAGAAGTACCAATGGTCACATGAAGAATGTGTGAGTAATTCCATCTATAATACTCACTGACTAAAAAGTACTAAGGCAGATGGACAAGAGTATGATAGCTTGAATTGAATTCTCTAAGTGTAGGGATGTCTTTTACATACACGTAGGGGTATATGATCAATGTTTGGAGGAGAGATATGGATGAAAACTAAAGACGATATTTTATTGAGAGATGCTATGATTTCTAACATCTTTTCACGACCATTAAGATATGGCTCATGACAACCAAAAAATCGGTGTAGTTGGAAACTCTTATTTTCAAGTTCTTTTTTTTATAGTTCTTATCTTTATATGTAACTTTCACTATTTTTATTTTATTATAAGATTTTGTCGGTGTAATCCACTGAAAACCCTCAGGAAACAACACTCCTCCTACTAGGGACACCTAGAGGTTTAACGGCTTGATGCACGTGCTCAGTGCAATCGTGTTGCCTACGAAAGTGTGCTATTAGGTTTTTCTTTCTTTTTCTCCTTCTCTTGAATAATTAGTTTGCTCGGGACGATCAAAGTTAAGTTTGAGGGTATTTGTTCAGTCGAAAATATTGCATATTTGATATAATATTTTTCTTACTTTTGTTAAGTGCTTAAAGGTGTTTATTATAAATATAGAATATATGAGGGTTTATCTGCAAAATATCTATTGTCATATGTTCTATATATTATAATTAATATTATGAAGGAAAATATATGCATATTATATTTATACAATATTTTGATAATTAAAATATGCATATCATATCAAATATCCCAAATCAATATTCTTAAAATATAATATCATATAAAATGGTTAGGATAATATCTCAATAAAAACAAATATTACTAGCATTACTCATTGAGATATTGTGCAAGGTTTAGCTCAAGTCAGGAGATCGAGATATTGAGTGTCGGGAATCAAAAATCTACCGATGAAGTTAAATAAATCGAAAAATCAATACTAGCAGAGACTCAGAAAAGATTTGAAGATTCTAGACATCAAATAAATCTCCATGTGTTACTATGAAGCAACCCAAGAATTTTGAAGCAATGATCACACCAAACGATAGCGGTTCCACGGCCAAAATAAGCCATATGCGGCGGATCCGCGGCCGTTATAGGGAATTGGGGTTTTGGATTTTTTGGGTAGGATCCTAAAGACAAGTCACCATATATGAAAAAATCACCATATTAGGAAATCGCCATATATGGAAAATAACCATATTAGGAAGTCACCATATATGTTAACTAGGTTTTCTTCTTTGAGGGCTATATAAAGGACCGAGGGCTAAACTTAGAAATCATCACCTTTTACACGAAGCAAATCACCGTCAAAAAACACGAGATCCACGACAGGTCCACGATTCGACGTGATAGAGCGACGTGAGATTCGACGGAGCATCTACTTTCTATAAGACAGAGATCGAAAGCAACTTCTTCTTCCTCTTGTAATCTAAACTTGAAGGCTTTTTAATTGTGAAGTTGATTAATAAAAATATATCATTATTTAGCATTTATTTCCTGCATTTACATTATGAATTCTTTCTCTATCCGTTCCTCTTCTATCTCCATCATGCGCGAGTAATTTTCCGCTTGATAAGGTTTGTAAGATTATGGTAGATCAATGGATGAAAAAATGTTTAAACTTCTTTTAAGTCTTATGAAGTTTATAAAATTTAGCAAAATAAATGTTAATATCCTTATCGGGCACGCTACCAATTTATTGGTAGTCTCGACCGCGATTTAAGATCAGATTAACAATTGTTTTGTTAAGGGTTAGACATGAATAGAGATCAATGAAAGGACAAGAGTCAATAATGGGAAAATCCTAGTTTCTTCCAAGAACCCTAATCCTCATTCATCACTATCTATCTAGTATTAAATCTATTAATAGATAAAAGGAGTAATCTTTATTAGTCATCCATGACTACTAAATCCGAACGAACCCTACAAGCATTCTTCTTATAAAATCTTTATCCGTATTCAAACTAGATCTGTATTCTAAATCCGTATTTTGATGTAGATCTAGAAAATATTTCCACTATTCTTTATTCCTCTATTCTTCCTCTTTTTCAACACGTCTAAAGTAAGATTGAAAGATTCTACATATCCCTGAGGACGACCCATACTCATCTCGACTAGCTACACGCGACATCGTTATTGATTGCGGTTATTCTACAAACATTTCTTTAAAACAGACCAATCAAGTTCTTTTTTCCTTAATTCCGTATTAAATTTATGCAATGCACAATTCAATGAAAAGGTTGTTCAACACATCAAACAATCATTTTTTTATGTTTAAACGCGGCGCTGCAAAAAATACGGGTTGGTTCCTTTAACATTTGGCAACGAACTTGCAAAGAATCGTGCAAAGATAGAATAGTGGATGCGTCGGATATGAGAAAAAGGTGTTTAGGAAATACATACCGATGGATTTTTGGGTTAAGAAACCCCCGTTGAATTGAATCCGATTGGCTTGAAAAGTTCGCTTGCGCGGGTCATACTACCCGGATCTTTGGCACTGTACTTCGTTATCACTTTAGCCTTGAATGTATGTTTTGCTCCGCACGATCGCAATTCGCAATTCCTTAGAATCTGAATAATTCGAAAAAATGGATATTTTAGTGCGAAAAATGATATGTGTCAAAACTCCTGCACACTAAATATTATAAAAATCATCCAATAAAATTGAGATAATTTTATTTAACAAGAGAGCAGAGGAGAAAATTTTGGAGACAACTGAGGAGAATAGGCTGGCGGCGCCGGTGTATTTGAGGAAGTCACCGGTTGAAAGGTTGAATTGGTGATCCTATTTTCTTCTGTAATCTTATTGTTCTATTAATGTCTTAATTTTATAGTTTAACTTTTTAAATATGTCTCAGGGTGTTAGCAAGTCCAAACAACAGAGAGCAAAAATGCCAAAAATTAATTTTTGTTTTGGTTTTCTAAAATTATATACAGCGATAACTCAAAATAATTTCGTGATGTTGCCACTCCTCGGCAACAGCGCCAAAAACTTGATTGAAACTCACGGTGTCGTGATTTTGAAAAGGATTTTGTCAAGGTAGGATATGTCGGTTTCTTGATGAAAATAGTGCACGACGTGAGTCTTGAGATATAAAAATTGTAGGGTTGCTAGGCATGCGCACAAGGGTCTACGAGGCATCAACCATGCCCGATTAAAAATTTAGCCGTGCCGAACAACCCGAATACGGAACTTTAAACTAGAGATTAGGCGAAAACTAACATGCTAAACATTTTAACACTAAGTGAGAGGGATTACAACCTTTGTAGATCCGGTCCTTCACTTCATATGCTCCGTGTTGTAGTCCCTTCGCTGCGATCATCGGGATCCGGACTCTCGAGAGGTTCCACGAAGAGAAAGACACAACCTTTGCTTCCGATCTTCGATACTAAGATGATCTACCTTGAAGTTTCTTTAACACAAGCTAACACTCATGAAATGATGTGAACACCCTCATCTAAATGGCAAGGGAAGATGAGAATGATGAAGTAGGAATTTTGCTCTATTTATTTATCTTTTTCTCATTATTATTCATCACTTGGAAAAATCAAGAAAGCTTTTTTTCCATGAAAGAATGAAGGAAAAAGATGAACAATATTTGTTAAATCCATTTGTGATGAATAGGAAAAGGAGATCATGATCAATTATGCAACCATGGTTCACTTAACCATTGTAGAGAATTAACCAAGGGTTAGGGTTTTGGGTTGCCTTAAGAATGAGTCATAAGTAAATATCTTTTCCATGACAAAACAAAAACCTTCTAGAATCATCTAGAAACCATTAACCCAAATCAAACCCTAATCTTGATTAATCTTTACTAAACATGTTGCATTAGTTATCATATCATGTTACAATATTATATATCACATATATAATATTTATTGTAACCAAATAAAATAATACATTTAACATATATCGCATATATATCAATGTATTACCCGAGTGATAAAAAGAATCTTTTAGTGAGCAAATATTAGTTAATGCGATTTAATATATCATATATATTATTATACATTAAATTATCGAATCAACACTTGATCCGACAATCCGGCTATATCGCATATAACCGACTAATATTTATCCGTACCGATTCATCGAATCAACACTTGATCCGATGACCCGGCTGATATCAAATATCGCGAGAATATAATACGATATCTCATATCGTATTATCCTCGGTCCCGCACATATCACATATGTGCCCCTATTCCGTTTTACCTGAGTCAAGAAACCTCTGTGTAGGACTCTAAAGAATCGTCAATACGCCGGCAGTAGGTGATGATCATATCAAACACCCACAAGCTGCAAGCAGTCAGCTAAACGTAACAGCTACCCAGGTATTGAGCGCTCAGAAGATCAACAAGCAAGCCTGTAACTTCTCCTGCGAATCCAAACAGTAACACTCCCGTACAGTCCGGTCTCGTCGTCTGATATGTTGCATATCTCGCCTAGGGGTGGTAAACGTCAGACCCCAGTAGCTCGATAAGTCATATTGATATGATGTCTATAACAGTTCGAGAAACTACTGATAACACTTACCAGTAAATCTCAGCAACCCTGGCCAGGGATTTCCGGTTATAGCCAATCGAACACAGCACAACATCAACTCCCTATACCGGGAGAGACGAATCCCCTCCTATCGCTCATTGCCTCCATGTGATTCGGGACTGTACCCAAAAGCCACCTTTTTGCACGCCCTCTTGGACGTGGTATGATGGAAATCAAAGCACAGTGGGAATCACACAAGACTCTATGACGATCTCGGGTCGACAGACTACTCTGTACCAGTGTCACCGGAGAACTGCCATCTGATGTATGGTATAATACCATCTGGGAGTTCTCGGCGAGTCCGTCCAGTGTACCCAGTCTCCACTGAGCACCCGTACACCATCCTTGATGTCAAACACCGATGGATATGGGATCATCCATCGTCCATCATATGGATCAAGATGCGTATACGCTAGTCTACTCTGGTGCATCGATGCCCTGTCTCGATACACCCACGACTAGGAACAATTATAGGATGTACTCATCGACTACCGTGGCCCCACTAGTATGATCTCATCATAGTCCCAGTAGTCGAGTACATATCCTAAGGGCTTTATCAGCATGTAACATAGAGACAATCAGAGTACATGTTAAGATAAAGTACAACCAGATAGCATACTATCATGTCGAGCAAGAAAGTCCTCCCTATATATGTCCTAGCATCCACTACAATATACATCGTATGTACAGTAATGGCCTCTAGGGCATACATATAACTAACAATCTCCCACTTGCACTAGGGCCATCTATTATGGTATCGCATACCCAACAATTAGCTGCGGTTGAAGTATCTCATACTCAACAAAAAAGTCTCTACTGGGAAAAAGGCCTTTGTGAGTGGATTCGCGCTGTTGTCCTCTGTGTCTACTCTCCTAACCTCGATCTCCCTGAAGATCAACCATCTTCATGATCAGGTAACACTGCCTAAGAATTATATCTGAATTTCTGATGGGACGGTAGTTCCTTGGCTAAAGCCACAACTCCATTGTCACACAATGGTAGGAACGAAGTTCATCTTATGAACTTAAATATATCCAGACTGCCTCTTTGGTAGCATCCTTGGTAACGTTGTATCTTGCCTTTAATTGTCTAGTAAGTCACGGTATCTAGCTTGGAACTCTTCCAACATACCGTCCCTCCATTGAGGGTAAAGACAATGCCTGCGACTGACATTCAGTCGTCCTTATCAGCCTGGAACCTTTCCAGTGATTCTCCCCAGGATCGATTGATACCATCTCACTACAACTAGTGAGTATCCTAACATCAAATTAGATCTATCTCATAGATCCAAAACCTAGGATTTAGTAGGTATCACTTTGATCCTATATGGAGAATCCTTGTGATAAGCGGAGATTGACCGTGCGTAGCATAGGAAACTCCTTCCCTATCAAGAGTATGTCATCCACGTACTCTACGAGGATCACCACCATACTCTCTACTACCTTTTCGTATATACAAGGTTCATCTACCATTTTGATGAAGTCAAACTCTTTGACTACCACATCAAAACAGATGTTCCAACTCCGCGATGCCTGCTTTATCATATATAACATCTTGCACACGTTTCCTCTGCTCCCACTGTCTACGAAGCCCTCTGGCTGTGTACTTATAGACGCACTTTTCTAAAACATCATTTAGAAAAGCAGTCATGACACCCAACCACCAGATATCGTAGTCATGGTAAGTAGCCGTGGCAAGTAGGATCTGGATGGACATAAGCATAGATCCTTAGAAAAGGTTTCAACATAATCCATACCTGGTCTATGATGCAAACCTTTAACAAGTCTAGCTTTGAAAGTCTCAACTTTTCCATATACACCAAGTAATCTTCTCAAGATATACTTGCTCCTGATGGGGATTTAACCCTTCAGATAAAGCAACTAAAGTCCATACTTTGTTGGTGTATAAGGATTCCATCTCAGATCGATAAGCATCCAGCCATTCTTACAGAGTCCCACTCCTGATGGCCAGCACGAAACTAGTTGGGTCATCATCTCATGATGCAATCCTCGCTCCCACTGTCATAAAGAAACTAAAGTATCTCTCAGGTGGGTGAGGAACCCTACTAGATCGGCGGAGAGGCTGAGGTTCGTTGGAAACTATTGAATCCTTTGGTTCTACCAAATCATCAGCTGCATTTTGTATAGCTGGAACCTTTCCAGTTCTACATAACAGACCTTTCCTCGAGCTTGTCCTGATTTTGCTTTTAGACATAGCCCGGACAACCCCAAATCTTAACAAGCTTAAGATATGGGCTCTTCCCTTTCCATATCATATATGAAGTGGTAGGCAACTGATTTGATTTGAACCCTATTCAATAGGTATGCAGCTTCTAAAGTGCATAACTCCCTAAAGGAAATAGGAAACTCAGTAGTAATCATCATAGAGCACACCATATCACATAGGGTGCTATTGCTCCACCCCGATACACCGACGTGCAGTGGTGTATTCGAAGGAGTAATGCTGAGAGAGAATCTCATTCTCCTTTAGAACAGTCCAGGAATTCCGTGCTCAAGTATTCTCCTCCTTGATCTCATCAAAGGACATAATACTTATACCCGTATTTTGGTTCTCTACTTCTAACTTATATTCTGTGAATATCTCAAAAGCTTCGGACTTATGTTTCAACAGGAACACATGTCTGAATCTTGAGAGATTATCAGAGAACGTAATGAAGTAAAAAGAACCGGTCTTGGCATGTGTAGACAGGGGTCTTTCATACATCAGCATGTATCAATCCCAAAAGTTCACTAACTCTTTCTCTGTTTCCAATAAACAGAGCTGTGGTCATCTTATCTTTGTGACATGACAGGCAAGTTTCACAAGATGTAAATTCAAACTAATTTAAATATGCATCTAAATATAACTTCAGCCAGTCGGGTCGCATTGATATGACCTAGTCTACAATACCTCAAGAAGGATTCATTCATTTCTGAACTCTTCCTCTTGTGTATGTTCCTTATACTAAGAACTATAGTTTGATTTAGAATGTCAATGCTTTTAGATAACGTGCCTGAACCGATCAACTCTTGATATAGGAAATGTTCAAAACATTATCCAACAATACAAAATTATATCCTTTCTTTACTAATAAAGAGACTGATATGATTTTGTATATCAGGTTCGGTATCTAATAACATTTGTTCAGAATCAATGTATTCCGGTAATACAGGGTGATAGTGACCAACAGACTTGGCTGCAACACTTGCACCGTTTTCTGTCTCATGAAACTTATCACCCGTTCTCAGTTCTCTACCTATCTGTAGCCCATGTAACAGATTACATATACGGGATCCTGATCCGGTATCACATACCCAGGACGTAAAGGACACTGAGAAACAGCTCTGTGTAATGAACACACCCGAAGATGATGCATCAATATGCACTTTCTTCGTTTGGGCGGCACGGGAATTCTGGTAATCCCCGATTTCCTGCTCTGTCTAATAACAATTATAAGTTGGAGCAGGACCAACGTTCCCCAGCTCAGTATAACAAGCGGGTTCGGTCAATATATCCGTTTTATTATCTTGATTAAGGCGTGATATGGTCGCTATCTGGAGAGAGAGAGAAGAAAACACTCAGCGTATGCTCTTGCAAGATTAGATTGGTTATATAATATATCTAATCAGGATGTCTCCCACTGTTTTAGTCAAATCTTCCTTCAAACCCTAAAAGGAAAGACTAGCCGGGATTAATTACACGCTACAAGTTCGCCAATCTTTCAGCCAGGCCAGTGTCGGTACTTTGAGGGAGGTCCCCCGTGCTTTCGCACGAACCTAATTAAAGTAAACCTCGTTTTCCCAGAGGCGTAACCCCGTTAACACCTTTCTAGACACCTACTTGATCGGCTAATTGTAATGTGTAAAACTCTCCCAGGAGTAACTCTTACTCGCAGCGGGTATCGGGATCCAACTATCTTATAGAAGGTATGCAATCTCATTGCAAATTTCAACACTTGAAATTCCCATTAATATTTTGCCCCTAACCTGCTATGACCTTGACGAAAGCCAACAAACCATAGCCCGCTAGTCAAGTTCAACCCGTACATTTCTTGATTGTATTAAACCCACCCGCACGACCCTTGACGAAAGCCAACAAAGCCGCACGACTACCCTAATCCAATCGCATCGTATGCTAGCAGATAAGCAGCATATAGCTACCGCACACTGCACCTTGACGAAAGCCAACAAATGCAGCACGAATACTATATACAACTTATCTGAAATGACGGAGGGCTACGACAGGTTTTTCAGAAAACCCTTTGCGTAATGAACTTGATATCGTTGTAGAATCGAGTGATTTTAAATGGAGTGTTTTTGAGGCTTTTCTAGTTTTGCTAAAGGGGCCACTCCCGGTGAAGGGATCGTCGGCCCTTTCCTTATCGAATAAGGTGCAGGATATTTCACAAATACCGCTGTGCAAAGCAGAAATTATAGAAGCAATCAAAAGACAAACCGAGTTTGTAGCATCTTCCAGTTATTGCTAAAGGAGTCACTCCCGGTGAAGGGATCTTGGTCCTTTCCTTATCGAATAAGGTGCTGGATATTCTACAAGGAACACCACTATGCAAAGCAAGAACTGTAGCTACCAGTTTTTATAAACAAGTTTCTACAACATCTTAGGTTTCTTTTATTTCATTAATCTCATTAATGAAGTCTCATTTTATTATACTTCACAAGCATCTCTTTAGAAACGAAATCTGCGATATAACATATATCTCATATATATAATATAAACATTCGTCTTAGGCAGTAATACGATCTCATCACAGAACATTGCAGCAGAAGAACATATATGAAATATTGGATATACTAGGACGTCCGTGTTTTCAATACGAGCCTGTATAAAACACGGATTCCACGGTCGCGATGAATAACCAAACCCACATCCTTAGACCCCTACTAGAGCGGCAAGTAACACTGCCAATTCTAGGGTTAGGAGACCCGGTCTCGACTCCTCGAGATGGTCTCCCACTGGACCCTAGAACCCGGTTACTTGTGCTCCCCGCCTTGGGTCTACCTAATGCGGAAAAGTAAATAATATACAACGGTGACATCTTCCGCTACCTGGAAGTGCCCCAATAAAAGAATATTACATACAAATGAATTTTACATGAATGAAAAAGAAAAACTCTCATCTCACATAAAACCCCCGGCTATTCAAAAGCGACGATCCAATACAACATATCACAGCAACACATAATATCTCATATCATCAACGTAAGCAAGTATGCGTATCCCGATTGTCGTTGATGTATAGCAACGAAGCCGGCGATACACCACATACTACGCTTACGGTCACAGAAAAGAAAGTGTAAAACTACAACAGTTGGAATCCGCAACCTCTTTAGACATCGCATGCCTAACCAGATGAATTCCTTAGACATCACATGCCTAACAATTATAAACCCCGCATTTTAGTCTCATTATCGAAAACTCTTTTCAATATCAAGTCGGGCAATTCAACAAGATTCCCGACGACCTGATCGAATGCTCGTCGCAAACTTTAGTAGACGGCCGCACCCCCGATACCGTCGACGAAGTGCACCAAGGCGGAACACCGCTACCGGGAGCACCCGAACGGATGCTTTCGGCGACGGGGTTCTCCTACAGTCACTTGGTCGGGGCTATAGAGTGAGGCTGTCTATTAAGTTTACCCGGCGAGTATCCGCGTACGCTACGTGATTGCGATGGACTTTTGATCACATCAAAATTCCGTGGCAACCGATCATCTGAGACTAAACTGCTATGTTTATAATATTCAAATCAGTTATCTCATAACTACCTGTGGATTCCAATTATTGTATCACATTCCAGATAAATAGACAAAGTTAAACTTTTCGATCGAATCATCAAACACCCAAGATTTCTCCAATATATCTCAACACTTGAAATCAGTTTAAAAACATCCATTACATTCCACAGTACCAATGGTCCAGCCGTAGAAGGGTCAAGCCAACGCCTCACATGTGGCACGCCGTACTGCCCCAAACCCTAAGGTTCAAAAGGCAGTTCAAGACGGTCACATAATCGAGTTAAGGTTTGTTGTCTTCTAGAGGGTCCATCGAGTTACTTGCACGACTTAGAACATTCTTAAACACGAGGAAAAATCCAACTTTTGAAAAAATTTCCGACAGGGGAAAAAGTGAGTTATTGATATCCGTTCGAACTTTTTAACAGTTTCTAAAAGTTATCCGGACAAAACTAAACAAAGTTAAAATATCCGATCGAATCTTTAAGTCCCCAATACAACCCAGATAATTCAACAGTTGAATAATAAAAATAAAAATTTCCAGAAGACTCAGCACTTGAAGACAAGAATTACTGTGCAAGACACGTGGTGTGACTCACCAAAATGGTCGCGGAACCGCCGCGAAACCCAGGGTGGGGCCGCGGTTCCGCGGCTCTTTTGTCGAGTCAGCAACACGTGCTTCACAGTAACTCATAGAATTCCCTGCTGAATTTTTTGGCAATTTTTAATTTGGAAAAATCACAGTTTTGAAAAAATTTCCAGAAAGTGGGTTTTATCGGGTTTTCCGGATTCGATCGGACTTTAAACTTCGTCTAGACTTCGCCTAAAGCTCTAGCTTGGCTCTGATACCACTGTAGGGTTGCTAGACACGCGCACAAGGGTCTACGAGGCATCAACCATGCCCGATTAAAAATTTAGCCGTGCCGAACAACCCGAATACGGAACTTTAAACTAGAGATTAGGCGAAAACTAACATGCTAAACATTTTAACACTAAGTGAGAGGGATTACAACCTTTGTAGATCCGGTCCTTCACTTCATATGCTCCGTGTTGTAGTCCCTTCGCTGCGATCATCGGGATCCGGACTCTCGAGAGGTTCCACGAAGAGAAAGACGCAACCTTTGCTTCCGATCTTCGATACTAAGATGATCTACCTTGAAGTTTCTTTAACATAAGCTAACACTCATGAAATGATGTGAACACCCTCATCTAAATGGCAAGGGAAGATGAGGATGATGAAGTAGGAATTTTGCTCTATTTATTTATCTTTTTCTCACTATTATTCATCACTTGGAAAAATCAAGAAAGCTTTTTTTCCATGAAAGAATGAAGGAAGAAGATGAACAATATTTGTTAAATCCATTTGTGATGAATAGGAAAAGGAGATCATGATCAATTATGCAACCATGGTTCACTTAACCATTGTAGAGAATTAACCAAGGGTTAGGGTTTTGGGTTGAGTTAAGAATGAGTCATAAGTAAATATCTTTTCCATGACAAAACAAAAACCTTCTAGAATCATCTAGAAACCATTAACCCAAATCAAACCCTAATCTTGATTAATCTTTACTAAACATGTTGCATTAGTTATCATATCATGTTACAATATTATATATCACATATATAATATTTATTATAACCAAATAAAATAATACATTTAACATATATCGCATATATATCAATGTATTACCCGAGTGAGAAAAAGAATCTTTTAGTGAGCAAATATTAGTTAATGCGATTTAATATATCATATATATTATTATACATTAAATTATCGAATCAACACTTGATCCGACAATCCGGCTATATCGCATATAACCGACTAATATTTATCTGTACCGATTCATCGAATCAACACTTGATCCGATGACCCGGCTGATATCAAATATCGCGAGAATATAATACGATATCTCATATCGTATTATCCTCGGTCCCGCACATATCACATATGTGCCCCTACTCCGTTTTGCCTGAGTCAAGAAACCTCTGTGTAGGACTCTAAAGAATCGTCAATACGCCGGCAGTAGGTGATGATCATATCAAACACCCACAAGCTGCAGGCGGTCAGCTAAACGTAACAGCTACCCAGGTATTGAGCGCTCAGAAGATCAACAAGCAAGCCTGTAACTTCTCCTGCGAATCCAAACAGTAACACTCCCGTACAGTCCGGTCTCGTCGTCTGATATGTTGCATATCTCGCCTAGGGGTGGTAAACGTCAGACCCCAGTAGCTCGATAAGTCATGTCGATATGAGGTCTATAACAGTTCGAGAAACTACTGATAACACTTACCAGTAAATCTCAGCAACCCTGGACAGGGATTTCCGGTTATAGCCAATCGAACACAGCACAACATCAACTCCCTATACCGGGAGAGACGAATCCCTTCCTATCGCTCATTGCCTCCATGTGATTCGGGACTGTACCCAAAAGCCACCTTTTTGCACGCCCTCTTAGACGTGGTATGATGGAAATCATAGCACAGTGGGAATCACACAAGACTCTATGACGATCTCGGGTCGACAGACTACTCTGTACCAGTGTCACCGGAGAACTGCCATCTGACGTATGGTATAATACCATCTGGGAGTTCTCGGCGAGTCCATCCAGTGTACCCAGTCTCCACTGAGCACCCGTACACCATCCTTGATGTCAAACACTGATGGATATGGGATCATCCATCGTCCATCATATGGATCAAGATGCGTATACGCTAGTCTACTCTGGTGCATCGATGCCCTGTCTCGATACACCCACGACTAGGAACAATTATAGGATGTACTCATCGACTACCGTGGCCCCACTAGTATGATCTCATCATAGTCCCAGTAGTCGAGTACATATCCTAAGGGCTTTATCAGCATGTAACATAGAGACAATCAGAGTACATGTTAAGATAAAGTACAACCAGATAGCATACTATCATGTCGAGCAAGAAAGTCCTCCCTATATATGTCCTAGCATCCACTACAATATACATCGTATGTACAGTAATGGCCTCTAGGTCATACATATAACTAACAAAAATACCGTAAGTGCATAATGCGTCGATACAAGCCGGTAAGTACGGGTCGATCCACTGGGAGTGGATATCACGATATCATTTTGAGTTAGAAAACAATGGTTTGAAGTTGGAATTGTCACGTTTTTACAATATGAAATAAGGAGGGATAAAGTGATAATTAGGGAAAACTTAGGTTAAGATTTAGTAAATTGAAATACGGCTTTACCTCAACTCTCAATCTTGATTCAAGGTCCATTTTTAGTTTCTAATTGACTTAAGAAAGCATGCCGCATCTATTCCGATAACAAGTGTCGGTTTAGGATACGATATCAAAACTAGGTTAAAAAGAAACTAAAAATTAAGGTTTTAAAATGAAATGAACATGAATTGAGATAAGTGAAGTTAGCAAGTATAGAACATAAGCTTTATGGCTACATGTTCTATCTAGCTAGTTTACTACACTTAGCTAAAATTTCATATTCCTTTCACCTTCAATTCTTAACATAACAACAATAAATGTAAAGAGGGAATAAGATATATGTTAAAGGTTGATTTGCAACCATTCAAAACAATATATCCTATTAAGAAAATATAATAAAATTGTATATATTAAGAAAAGAAGTGCAAAATGTAAGAATCAAGAAGGAGAGGTTGGAAGGCAAGCCATTCAACAACCTACCTCACCATAGCCCAAGCACCAAACTACTCACACATCATGAAATGAGATCACAACTTAATAAATATAAAATAAAATGAAAAAGAGAAAAGATATAAGAATCAACTTGATATAAATGAAGCTTTGATTGCAATGGTTCCAAGTACAAGAAAAATGAATTCAAATACCAAAATATAATCTTGCAAGTTCAAGAAAGAAGTTGAAAGACCAGACGAAGGCAAAGAACTCAAACTAAGAGCTACAAAATCAACTAGTTACAATGTATACAAAGTTTCCTCTTACAAAGTATATCCTAGCTTGCCCATTGATCTGGTATTTATAGGCTCAAAATCAAAATAAACAAATAATAAAACCAGGATGATAAGACATCATTGAGTGACCAGATGAAATATGTTGCAATTTGGAATTGGTGGGGCCGGCGGCAGCGGCCAATTTGATGATGTCTCCGGCCACGTGTAGTTTGTTGGGTCTCGAGTTTGCTTGGTGATCTTGAGTGCTCTCCACAATTCCACTGGTATTGTTTGATTTCTTTATATCAGTTTGGATTATACTTGGTAGTTTTGGAGGGAAAACTAACTCTAAATCACATCACACCTTTTCATATCATTTATTGCTTATGCCCACTTGTGCTCTCCACTTGCACTAGGCAGCCCCACCTAGGTCAATGTCTCAAAAATCTAGTTTCACACTTATAATGTGTTGGACCAAAAAATGTGTACACTTTATGTTTACAAAAAGAAACTCTTTAGACATTGATCGGCTTTCTGTTCCGGTTGCAGTGTCGGTTTACACATGTCGTATCCATGAATTTGATTGTGTTTCCTGTGTTTTGTCATGAATACATGTAATCTGTATTTACTGAGCAGACATGGGTTAATAATACCGATATATCACAAAAATGATAATGAATGAGTGGTATAAAAATGCAGTTATTCATGATGAACAGCTATCTGCAAGGGAAGTCCTGGGGTAGGAAGCCACCGTAGGACCCTCCAACGATCAAGTAAGTACTAGAGAATTAGAGCAGTGTAGCGGCTTATTGGAATGAGTTAGAGTTACCCGAGTCATCTAAAAGAGGGGTTTATATAATGGTCACGTGGAGCAAGCTGGCGCGAGATCCTCGCCATCAGTTACGCCTCCTCGTTACGCCCGCGTTGATGGCGAGATCTTCTCATTAATGGAGGAATGAGCCTGCGTGGGATGCAGAGTGTGGGGCGGCGGATATCTCTCCTTGGCAAGATACGCGGAGCCATTGCGGGGGCGTTTGGGCTCCGCGCTCTTGGTTGACCGAGGAGGCCGAGGAGGTCGGCCTGTTAGATGGCTCGAAGATGAGCCGGGAGGCTGAGGAAGCTCAGATCTTGCAACAACTCAGAGACGAGTAGGGAGGCCATGGAAGCTCGGTTGCAGGATTGCTTGAAGGTGGGCTGATGACTCATTGCTAGGCGAATATGGAAGGTATTCCGGGGAGGTCTTCGAAAGGCCGAATGCAACCTCGGAGGCGATGTACCAAGGAACGTCTCCAATGCATCAGGCTTATTCCAGCTCCGTAGCCCCCGGGACATGTCATCTACTACGTGTCATGATATGGGGAATTCCCACTTGTGAGCATCATCATCAGCCCCTCACTCTTGTTTCTACCTATTCATGGATCGAGTCGAAAGTGGTCCACTCGGTATTCTCTGTTTAGTTCGGCACCGAGATTTCTTCGTGGGGGATTGTCCGGGGGCGATAAGGCGTTTGGTAGTTGCGTCTTTTCGATCTTTGAGTCCATGTGGCGCCTCACCGCACGCCTAAGTTTTCGTGCGTATCCCCGATGACGTCAGCGGATTGGTGAAATGATTGCGCTATAAAGAGGGAGCGTCATTTCACTCGATCGTCAGTTGGACTACGGGCTATGTGTTCGAGGTCGGTTGGCAGGCACGACAGGATGTCTCTGACTCCTACAATGAAGAGACTTCCCCAATGGTCGACCGCCACGTGGAGCCTCGACGCCCGCTAGGCGCAACGTTTCGTTTTGGCGGGAATCGATCTGAGTCGCGGGATGTTCTCTTTAGGGTGTATAAATAGGAGGGGACCATCCTAGGGCCAACACTTTGCTTTAATTTTCTTTGGTTGTTTGAAGATTGCTCGACGCACTTCTGCTTAGATCGGATCTTCCGTTGAATTTTCCTCGGCGAGTCCCTTTCTTTAAATCAAGTTAGACATATTCCTCCGAGTTTTCTGTAGATGTAGTAGAGGTAGAGTCGGGCAATGAGGCTCCAGTTGCTAGGGCCGAATCCAGTGGGTCTTCTTCCTCTTCGTCTTCAGATAGCCGAGAGGGTTCTTCTTCTACCGCGTCTTCTGTGTCAGGCTCGACCCCTAGAGTCAGGGCTACCCTAGTCACTCGCCATCGAGTGGAGACAAGGGCTCCCAAGGTGCGCATCGGGAATACCTGCAATGCGCCCTCCGTCTTGAATTGCATGGTAGAGCTTTCCGACATCCGGAGTCAATTCCATTTTCCTCTAACTATTCCCTCCGTTTGTCCAGAGAGGGTGAGTGGGTAGACCAGGTGCGGGGCAAGGAGATTGCTCTGTATATGAAAGTATTCCGGGTAGGAATGAGTCTACCCTTCTCACCCGAGATTTGTGCGGTGCTTCATTGCTTCCATCTTGCCCCAGGCCAGCTAGCGCCGAACTTGTGGAGGATCCTCCTCGGGTTTCTGGTCCGGTTGCATCTTGATCGGATCCCCTTCAATTTGAGCCTCCTATAGTCTTTTCTATGTTATAAAAATCACCCCAATACAAGTAATAAAGAGCCAAGCTGGGTGTATTTTTTGTTTAAAAAACGCAAGGGTAGGGCGACCGAGTCGGGGTAGTGGTCGTCCCTTCTTCCATCCATGAATGGAAGGAGAAGTTGAATGGAAGGAGAAGTTTGTTTTCGTCGGGCCACCGAAGGGCGAGGATTGGCCTGTGCCACCCAGTGGCACAGGGCCGACTGCCTGAGGGTGAGGCAATTGAACGCCCCCGAGGCGAAGGTGGTGTCTCAGTGGGAACCGATCCAGCGGGCTGATATCCTGCTTTTCGAGCAGGTACCGAGCTGGACTGGGTTCAGTTCTGCGCGTTTTCTGGGTAAATTAGGGTTTTTGGCGATCTGTTTAGATTTTGCTAAGTTTTCTTTGCTTTTTCAGCGTCGCCAACCATTTTCTCATGTTTGTACCGATCAAAAATCATGGCTGCCATGGACACCAAGGCCCAAGGAAGAAAGACCGGTGGCGCAAGCTCGTCCCGAGCCGGTCCAAGCACGGCCCAGAGGAAAACTCCTCCGGCCAGGGCTTCCGCTATACCCCCAGTCCCGGAGGAACGCCACGGGGGGAGGGAAGAAGCAGTTGCGGGTCCCGGCGTCCCGGGCAAAGGCGGAGGAGTCTTACCCCGCCGAATCCCCCTTCAAAAGACAGAAGCGGGTGGTTTCTCTGCCACCCCCTACCAGGATCTAAGTGCAGGAGGGCAACTTCTGTATTGAGGTGCCCTCGGGGCTATTTGTGGCCGACAGCTTGCTGGCGGATATGGAGAAGACAGCCGGGGCCAAGATTCCCCGGGGCACCATGAAGGTCCAAGTAGCTGCCATAGCGCAGGAGGCGGTTCAGGTCGGTATCTGACCCCCCTTTTTTCTTAAGTTTTATTTCCTTGGTTTTATCTTTTAACATGTTTGTTGTTCTCCTCAGGTCCTTCAGCACTGCGCTCTCCTCGTCGCCACGGAGTCCGAGAAGATAGCCCCGGCAACGAAGAAGGTGGGCGAATTCTCCTCGCCGGAGGAAGAGCTTCGCCTTCAATTGCAGTAAGCGGAGGAGAAGGCGGCCCTCCTTGACTCTAGATTGGTCGCCGAGAGGCTGACGATCTCCAAGCTGAAAGAGTCCCATCTTCTTCTAAACGATTCCAACCGGGCTATCCAAGCCAAAATGGAAGAGATGAACGACCTTTACGGAAAGGTCGAGGGACACCATCAAAAAGGATGTCTGGGCGGCTTTAGACACGGCAAAGCTTGCCGAGAGCCGGGCGGAGAGGGCCGTGGAGGAGTACATGGCATCCGATCATTTTTACCTTGATCTTGCTGAATCTGCAGCCGTCGGGTAGCACATCGCCCTCGACGCCGTCAAGGAATCCATGCCGGAGTTCATCGACTGCGAGCTCCGCGCAAAGTAACCCCTTGTCGAGGAAGCTCCGCATGGGGAGGCATCGAGCTGGCCGTAGGAGGCGAGGCTACCGGCAGGAGCACCGACCCTAAGGGCGCCGTGTTGGTCCCCGACGGTGGCGTCGAGCAGGGAGAGATTCCGGCCAAGAGGGCAGTCTGAGCTATCCTCCTTTCACGATTTTTCTTGTATATATATATTTTTTTAGAATTTTGTAAGCCTCCGGGCATTTTTGTAAGGCCGAGGAGCCCACAATACCTTGTATATAATTTTGATCATAAATAAAGTATACATTTTCCTTTGCTCAAATGTCTGATCATCCTGTAAGTACTTTAGCTCGTAAGTCTTTTTATCTTGCAAGTACTTTTAGCTCATAAGTCTCTTTATCTTGCTAGTGTTAGGCCGGTGTCCACCCTTTCTAGGTGGCGATCATTCATTGAGTATGAATCGAATGATAGCCAAGTATAGGAAGGTCAGTATCCTCCCTTTCCCCGGAGACGAGGTGGCATCGTAAGGCTGAGTATGAATCGAACGATAGCCAAGTGTAGGAAGGTCGGTATCCTCCCTTTCCCCGGAGTCGAGGTGGCGATCGCGCATTGAGTATGAATCGAATGATAGCCAAGTGTAAGAAGGTCGGTATCCTCCCTTTTCCCGGAGTCGAGGTGGCGATCGCGCATCGAGTATGAATCAAACGATAGCCAGGTTTAGGAAGGTCGGCGTCACTCGATTCTACCCGGTCGCCTTGTGATGAGGGATTTGGATCCACAACGTTTGTTAGGCAGGAACATACCCGCTTGTAGATTAGCTGAGCAGGAAGCTACCCGGTCGCCTCGTGATGAGGGCTTTGAATCCACAGCATTTGTTAGGCAGGAAGCTCCCTGCTACGGATGGGCCGAGTAGGAATCTTCCTGGTCGCCTCATGATGAGGACTTTGGATCCATGGTGTTTGTTGGGCAGGAAGATACCCGCTGTGGATGGGCCGAGCAGGAATTTGCTCGGAGGCCTCGTGATGAGGGCTTTAGCTCTACAGCGTTTGTTGGGCAGTAAGCTGCCCGCTGTGGATGGACCAGGCAAGAATCTTCCCGGTCGCCTCGTGGTGAGGGCTTTGGATCCACATCGTTTATTGGGCAGGAAGCTACCTGCTGTGGATGGGCTGAGAAGGAATCTGCCCGGTCGCCTCGTGATGAGGGATTTAGACCTACAGTGTTTGTTGGACAGGAAGCTACCCGCTGTGGATGGATTGAGCAAGAATCTGCTCGGTGGCCTCGCGATGAGGGCTTTCTGAACTCCCTAGTGCCTTCGTAGGGCGTCGTTCAACCTTCTATGGTCCATATAGGTGGGGATACCATCATGGACGACACGTAGCGGCAATATATCGTGAAAGTGCGATATTCCGTGATTTGCATCGCTACGCGAGCAGATCTTGGTCGTTAGAAGATATATATTGAGACTATAAATACCGAAGGTGCATCGGTTCCTTCCTAGTCTTGCATTCTCTGATGATGCCCGGTCGCGTGTATACTATCAGGGAGATCATTTCTCGGGACAATGTGTACTTTTATAACCATGATCGTTCCAAGGAGACGTACGAAGCGGTGATAGGCCGCTTGGAGGGCCACTGTGGACGCTTACTTCACCGGGGATCTCCTCTCCTCCAAGTGCTAATTTATGCGATATGGAGAACTTCCCCGAGTTTGTAAAACACCCTATCTCCACAGTTGATGGACACAACGTTTGACAAGATGCATTCAGTCCACGATCTTGGTCTGATCTTGAAGAGTAAACGGGATCGCTTGGTGGACCTTCTTCTTGAGAGTTTTCAGCAAAGGTTAGCCGTCGCATATTGCTCGGAGGATGGCAGCATCGGCGAGTCCGTACCTTCTACGGTCCACGGGAACCGTTAAAGGGAGCGGGCGAAGGCTGCTTAGGCTCGGCTGGAGGAGATCTCTTCTGAGTATCACCGGCAATATTTTCTTAACCCTCGCCCTCCTCTGTTGTAATCATTGTAAGGCTGGGGAGCCCCTAATACCTCTGAAATGAATAAATTTGTCTTTGGTTGCCGTGCAATGTCTCTTTTCCTCCCTAGGTATATTTTATATTTGCTCTTAAAAAAAGGAATAAAAACCTCGGAGTAACGGAACCGAGAAATATAACAAAGGGCCTGAAGCAAAAGTCTCTTCTGTGAGAGGACCTTGCTTTGGGAGACTTAGTTTTGATGCTGAAAGTGTTGAGATCCGGCGCCTGGGCCGCGGAGGCTGCGGACGAGGAGGAAGCGAAAACAAAAACTTTTTGCGGGCACCGGACGGTCACACCCGAGAATTCGATCCAAACACCCTAAACTAGAAATCTTAAACATACAAGGTTTAAGAAATAAACCTTTGTCGCGTGTCCACCCAATTATGGAAGACCCCTCCAAGCTCGTAACCGCCGGGATCGCGCTTGAGAATTGACCACCATTGCCGAAGACGATCCACCTGAAGGAACGTAGAGGAGGCTCAAACCGACGATCCAAAGTTGCTACGTTTGGATGGTCGGCGATATAGGAATACTCCACTAAATATTTCTCTCTAGAATCTTGCACAAATATGCGAGCAAGAAGAAAAAAGAGAAGATGAAGCATGAAGCATGCTTGGAGAGGGAGAGGAAAAATCATCAAGTCAACACTTGTATAAAAGAATGGCTACAAATATCTCAACCATGGTGCAATAGTACACACAAATGGATTTTAATAATTTAAAATCCAAATCCATCCCTCTCTACATGAAATGAACCATGCTTCACTTTACACTTCAATTCCACCTCATTTCCCTTTTTATTTTTCTAAATAAAATAATAAATATGATGTGTTCTTCTTCTAGAAGCATTGCCGTATAAATACGAAATACTTCACGTGGTATATGTATCGCTACACATATACGTATCCGTATAAAAATATTGTCACGCCCCGCTTCCCAGTGTACGGCGAAGGGGACGCGACGAGATCCGCTACGTATATACTCAGAAGTACATACGCTAAGCGTATCTAAGCAATATAAAATAAATACACAAGAAACAAGAATAAAAAGAACAAAAACTTTTATTTATTAACATTCTTTGTACAATACATGAAAGGAAATACAACTGAAATAATAAGATGCCTAAACAGTGGCATAACAGGAAATGAAAAGTACAGAAAGGAAAAGTGTACAATGAAACTTCAGTGCAGGGTCTTCAGTAAACTGCTCCAAGTCTTCTTGCAATGGCTCAACTTCTGCCGGGTCCAAATCACCTGACGACATTCAAAGAAGAGAGAAACAGAATGTCGTCAGCGAACAAATCGCTCAGTAAATCCCAAAGGTAAGAGGGAAGTAGAAAAAGACAGAATAAGAAGATACATTTTAAAGTGTACTATTGTTGTAATGTTATGTCAACGCTGTTGTTTGTAGCTTGGTACAGAAAGATGCCAGTGTATACGAGGGGAGTCTCTATATGCCAGAGACTAAGGGCACGTATAGTACAAGGTACCGTTTATGCCACGGTACAACAGCAATTGGATTCATGTTAGGTGTGTTAAGTCTGACCACCTCGTGCCACTTTTAACACCTTCCATACCAATCTACCCCTTAAACCCCGCGATGTCTTGTTTGTATTGTTATCTTGTAAATTGTATTGGTTGTATGATTGATTGACTGACTGACCGAAACCATGATATCAGGAAACGGTTATAACCATAGAGTCATGTAAATGGAATACTGAGAATCATGTAAAAGAAATATATATTCATGGTTCGCTTCAGTCAAGTTGTATAAATTGATAATTGTATTCATGGATTCATGTGTTCATTTTGAATTGGAATCTTGTAGTTTATAGATTGACTTGAATCATATTCAAGTCAGATTAATCAGACTCAAACCCGAGTCAGACAATCAGAAATGTGAATCGAAGTCTTATAATTGCTAGGGTCCTTAGGGTAATTTATAAACTTGAGGGGGTTTTATGAAAAAATACTTTTATATACTTTTCAAATACACCTCAAGTATTTATTGTTCATCTTTAGAGTTGTAATGAGCGTGGATTTTATGTTGTGACATTTCTAGTGAAAATATCCTAGTTTTATAAATAAGGGTATCTATCTGTAATATTGATTTATTTGAAGTTCATGGTATTTTAGTGTAAAATTTATTTTTGTGATTTTTAGAAAAAGGTGGAATATTTATATTATAATAAAATAGATATTTAAATGATAAATATACATATATTTATACAAAAATAGTTTTAATAAATAATTTATATTCCAAAAATCTCATTTTCTTAAGATGTCGTATTTTAAACCTTTCGAGACCGAAAGCTCCTTGCGGAGGTCTGAATCTCGCACTACTAGGCCCGAGGGTGCACGATAAACCGTACTGTCCCTAACGGGTTTCCCAAAGATGGGTTGTAGCGACGTTTTGCAAAGATTGTAAAATACTAACCCTTTAGAAAACGGTTTTATAAAGTAAAAGGTATTTATTTGCAAAGGTGTAGATTTCCGTATTTTAGATTTAGGGGTTTTCTAAGCCAACTAGCCTATTTCTAAATGGTCTAAACGATAAGTCGTTAGAAGCCTTAAATCGCCTCTTCACCACCCAATTGCGGCCAGGTAAGTGCCAGGTAAGTGGGAGGCTCTCCACTACAAGTAGTGGCCCTAATTAAGTAACCACTTGCCTTAGACACACTTGCCTAGACACCACAAAGTCAGGTTTAGATAAACGATCGATGTCCACAACTTATCGTATTTTTTTCTATTAAAGATATTGTTTAAAAAAATGTATCAAACCTAAACTTTTATAAAAGGTTTTATTAAGGAAAATGTATTTTATTGTAAAATCTTGTTTTATCGTATTAGGAGTTTTCAAGATAGCGTATTATGGTTTCATATGTGTGTATGAGGAGGTAGGTCATTACCTCGTGATCTATTTTAAGGTATAGCAGTGTTAAAGGGTTAAATGTGAAATTGAAATATGATGGTGTTAAAGTAAAAAAATACGGTAAATTGAAAAGGTTATCATTTCATGTGTGAAAACTTATTCAAATTGATTTTTACAAGTTTAATAATCATGATAAAGATGTTTAGACATGATTGAATTGATTAGAAGTGAAATTTTATAGAAAACTGAATCGGAAATCGGATTTGTTCTGATTCCGTCGGGTTTCGTAATTTCGTATTTTTGAGAATTAGAAAAGGAGATAGAATAGGACTTACGGGTTTCGATCTATACTAAAGAGTATAGGGGAACTAGATGAGTTGTCGAGGCGTTGCTTCGTCGCCGGTTGTTTCAAAAAAACGTCGCCGGAATTCCATCAGAGCTTCGCCGTGAACTCGATTTCAAAGTACACCCTTCTTGTAAAAATTTTGAGAGAGTAAACCTAGTTTTTTGGGATGAGAGGGTAGAGGGTAGGGGGGTCTATTTATAGGGTAGGCTAGGGAAGGGTAGGTGAAAGGTTTTTATTTAAAAATTGTAAAAATTAAAGAAAAAACATTAAAATTTGTAGTAAATAGGGTGTATTTAAGATTCGGGAACCGATCCAAGCATTTAGAGTATACAGGGGAGTTGAGAAGACAAAAGGCCACAACTTTCGTTTTGGGGACTCGGCCGGCGGCCGATCCCGGCCGAGTCCGGTGGTCTATGGGTGGGGGGTCTTCAGACGTAGCTCCTGGTATTTTTACTTTTTAGGGTTCAGTTCAACTTTTGGGAGTTATGGCCTGTGGACTGTTGGGCTTCCAAGAATTTTAAAAGAAAAATAATCTAAAAATAATGTGGGGCATGGGATTTGAACTATGGTGGCTTGGTTCAGCAGTGCAAGGTATTACCAATGAGCTACAAGCTCCTTCTTGTAATTATTGTGGGAAAATAAATACTTAAAGTGATAACAGCAACATTAAATACTCCAAGTATACTTCAAATTTAAATCAAATTTATGTATACAAAAATTGGAGTTGTTACAATCTACCCTCCTTACAAAAATTTCGTTCTCGAAATTTACATCTTTTATTTGAGGACTAGTTTACAAAGAGGTGAGGATATCTTGCACGCATTTCATCTTCCTGATTGATACGAAAAAGTGTGTTTGTAGTTAACCGCAATCAATAACGGTGTCGCGCGTAGCTAGACCGAGATGAGTACGGGTCGTCCTCTGGGAAACGTGGAACCTTTTACTTTTACTTTAGATGTGTTGAGAAAGAGAGGAGGGATAAAGAATTTTATAGAAAGATTTCTAGATCTACGTTAAACAAAAATGTAAAATATAGATCTAGATTATTTTAAAGATGTAATTAATATAATAAGAGAGCTTGTAGGGTTCGTTAGGATTTAGTAGTTATGGACGATTAATTAAAAGTTACCATTTTTATCCATTAATAGATTTAGAACTAGAACGATGGTGATGCGTGTAGATTATGGTTTCTGGAGGGAAAAAGGAATCCCACACTTAACCCTTATCTCGCCACGGAACTCCGTTCATATCTAGCCTTTACCAAAGCAATCATTAATCTAATCTCTAATCGCGGTCGGAACTAGCAAAGAATTGCTAGCGCGCCCGATTAGGATGTTAATAATTCTTTTGATAAAGTTCCTAAACTTTATAGGACTTAAAAAGGGTTTAATTATTTTCATCGTCCATTAGCCTACCCTAATCCTACGAACCCTAACAAGCGGAGAATTACTCGCGCATGTTGGGAAAAGAAGATGAAAAGATAGAGAGGGAAAACATAATGTAAAATGCAAAAGAATTAAATAAAACAACTACCTTTATTAATCAACTTGAACAATCTACACTTTATTCCTTAGAAAATGATTACAAAGACTAGTTTGCTTCTCGATCTCTTCTAAGGAGGTAGACGAACAGTTGATGATCAGCCTGGATGCGTGAGCGTCTGGGGCTTCGTGATTGCTTCGGCTTGATGGCTTTACCAAGAGGCTCTCGGTGCCTTTTTATAGTGCAAGGCCAAAATCTTTTGTTTCAAAAGTTGGTAAAATAGCAGAGAATCATGCCCCAAAATCTTGCCTCCTAATTCCCTAGAAGTGCGACGGATCCGCGGCCAAAGGGGGGTATGGCCGCGGATCCGCGGCTAATGGGTGAGATCTCTTGATCAATTTTCTTGTGCTTGCATCTTGTGACATGTGGCAATCCTAGGCACCTTCAGAATTTAGAAATCTTCTCTCGGTTGCTTCCAGACTTGGTCTCCAAGTTTTGCTTCTTAATTTGGCAAGTTTTCTTCAACAAATTGATTTGTTTGATAAATTATGCATAACAACTTGGAAAATTCTGCACCATAATCTCAAATAATATTTAGTAGACTTAGTTCTACTAGGATTTGGTCAATAAATTTATTTGCATACATTTTCCTACCAAATGATAATAAAAATATATTAACACATGGAAAATAATGTTTTTACACATAAACCCTCATATGTATAATATATCATATTAATGTCCTTTTTTAATATAAAAATGGTAGGAAAAATGTAATACAAATGTGCAGTTTTATCAACTGAACACTTCCCTTTCCCATGTGGATTCTCCTGGAGTGTCTTTCCTCCACATTACCCGGACCAAATTAACTTCCTTGTTCCGAAGTGTCTTCACTTTCCTGTCCAGGATCTCCACAAGTTGTTGCTCACAAGACAAGTCGGGCTGTATAGTGAGCTCGGAATGATCAAGTGCATGGTTGGGGTCACTCACATACTTTCTGAGTTGGGATATGTGGAACACGTTATGCACTTCTTCCAATGTGGGTGGAAGCGCTAAGCGGTAAGCCACTTCACCGACTCGTTCGAGTATGTCGAACGGTCCAATATATCTCGGACTCAATTTACCCCGTCTTCCAAATCGGATCACTCCGCGATTCGGAGATATCTTCAAGAATACATGGTCTCCTGGCTGGAACTCCAAGTGTCGTCTCTTTGCATCAGCCCAGTGTTTCTGTCGATCTTGGGCTATGCGTATTCTTTCCCTGATAGTACGAACCACATCAACGGTCGCTACTATCATCTCTGGTCCAAGAAGTTCCCTATCTCCGATGTCGTCCCAACTTAATGGTGGTCGACGCTTCCTTCCATATAATGCTGCAAAAGGTGTCATTCCTATGCTTGCTTGGTAGCTGTTATTGTACGCGAACTCCACAAGATGCAGGTGATCTTCCCACGATCCTTTGAAGTCTAGTATACACGCTCCGAGCATATCCTCTAAGATCTGAATAGTTCATTCCGACTGACCATCTGTTTGTGGATGATAAGCCGTGCTGAAGTTCAGACTTATTCCCAAGCTAGCTTGCAGACTCTGCCAAAATTGTGATCGGAACCTGGTATCACGATTGGAGACAATGCAGACCGGTACTCTATGAAGTCTCACAATTTCCTCCATGTACTTCTTTGCCAGTGTCTCAGTTGATTTGCCAACCCAAAATGGGATGAAGTGAGCCGACTTTGTGAGTCGATCCACGATGACCCATATAGCATCGTTACCCTTTGTGCTGCGAGGAAGAGCAGTCACAAAGTCCATCGTGATGTGCTGCCACTTCCATTCTGGGATTGGTAACGGTTGAAATAGTCCAGCTTTCCTGTGATGTTCAGCCTTTACTTGCTGACACACCAAGCATTTTGCGACGCTTCTGGCTACTTCACGCTTCATTCCATGCCACCAATAATTCTGACGTAGATCTTTGTACATTTTGGTACCTCCAGGATGTACTGAGTAGGGAGAGCTGTGAGCTTCTTTCATTAAATCTTCCCGAACAGGACCCTTTGGTACACACAATCTGTTGCCGTATCTTAAAGATCCATCTTCATGGATGATGAAGTCTGTTCTGAGTCCATTCTCCACTTGTTCTCTGATCCTTTGCAACTTAGCATCACTTGTTTGAGCTGCTTTGATCCGATTGACAATGGTTGATTGAACTTGTAGATTCATCAAACTTGAAGCATTACCTGGCATGACTACTTCAATCTCCATCTGATGTAAGTCTTGCTGAAGCTTCCACTGAGCGGTGAGATTCATCGATAAGGGTTGGTGACTAAGAGCATCAGGTACTACGTTCACCTTCCCTGGGTGATATTGCAAGTTGATGTCAAAGTCCGCCATGAGTTCTAACCATCTTCTCTGCCGCATATTCAACTCCTTCTGAGTAAACACGTGCTTCAGACTTTTATGATCTGTGTAGACGTTCACTCGTTCACCAAGGAAGTAGTGGCGCCAAATCTTGAGAGCAAAGATGACGGCTGCCAACTCCAGATCATGCGTCGGATAATTGCGCTCATGAGTCTTCAGTTGTCTTGAAGCATAAGCCACAGCCTTACCGTGCTGATGTAGAACACATCCTAATCCCTTACCGGATGCATCACAATGCACTTCGAATGCTACAGATTGATCTGGTATTACGAGAATAGGTGCAGATGTCAATCTTGACTTGAGTTCTATGAAAGCTTGTTCGCATGCTTCTGACCACACAAATTCTTCATCTTTTCGTGTGAGCTTGGTCAGGGGTGTTGCTATCTTTGAGAATCCTTCAATGAACCTTCTGTAATACCAGCTAAACCCAAGAAACTCCGAATGTCTTTCACCGACTTTGGTGTAGGCCATTCACTAACTGCTGAAACTTTGGCTGGATCTACAGAAATTCCTTCTCCTGATACGATATGTCCAAGAAAACCAACTTGATTTAGCCAAAACTCGCACTTGTTGTACTTGGCATAAAGCTTATGTTGTCGAAGAGTTTCCAGGACAATTCGTAGATGCTCTGCATGCTCTTTCCGATTCTTAGAATATACCACGATGTCGTCGATGAAGATGACAACAAACCTGTCTAAATACTCCCGGAAAACTTGGTTCATTAGGTTCATGAATATTGCTGGTGCATTGGCCACTCCAAATGGCATCACTAGAAATTTGTAATGTCCATAGCGAGTTCTGAAAGCTGTTTTGTGAATATCAGCTTCCTTGACCTTCACTTGATGATAACCTGAACGAAGATCCAATTTAAAGAAAACACAAGATCCACTTAGCTGATCGAATAAATCATCGATGCGCGGGAGTGGATACTTGTTCTTTATAGTGACTTCGTTCAAGACCTTATAATCGATGCACATTCTGTATGAACCTTCCTTCTTCTTCACCAGTAGTACAGGTGCTCCCCAACTTGAAGTGCTGGGACGAATCCATCCTTTCGCCAATAATTCATCCAACTGTGTTCGGACTTCCTTCAATCCTTCCGGACTTAGTCTATAAGGTGTTTTGATCACCGGTTGTGCTCCTGGTACTAAATCAATACTGAATTCAAGAGCTCGATCGGGAGGCAAACCTGATATATCGTCAAGAAATACATCGTCGAACTCTCGAACTACCTCTGGTCTTAATTCTTCTTCCGCTTGAGCTGCCGCAACTACTGCTTCTCTTGGCTTCGCTTTGTAGGTACCTGGCTCCAGGGTACGATCTCCGCTCTTGAAATAGAAGACCGGATGGTCTGGAATCTCGAATACTACCCTCCTTTGCTGACAGTCGATGGTAGCATAAAAGGTTCCAAGCCAATCCATTCCTAGAACCACATCGAAGTTCGGTATGTCCAGTACTTTGAAGTCAGCACAAAACTCTCGACTGCAGACGACGACTGGACACAAGCTATATCCCATAGTTGCCTTTAGAACGCCATTTCCGGAACTGACATTCCAGCTAGATACAAGAGGTGAGACTGGAATCGCATGGGTTCGGACAAACTGTTGCGACATAAAGCAGTGGCATGCTCCAGTATCAAACAGTGCAAGTGCAGGTAGTGAAGCTACTAGGATTGTACCTAAGGTATATGGGATATGTTTTAGGTATTGGGAAAGTGTGTATATAACCAGGACTAAAAGATAAGTTTGAGAAGGAAAGTTTACCAGTAACGACTTAGCCAGTGGCCTCAGCTTCTTCCACAGACATCGTGAAGGCATGGCACTTGGGTATATTCCTCCTGGTCTGAGGAGCATTCCTCGGAACGTTCCTTTGAGCTTGATGGAACTGACGAGGAGGTGGTGCAGCTTGCGGTCCTCTGGGTGGTGCAGGCGGTGCAAGTCTTGGAGCAGGGGCTTGGATGGCTGGACGCTGTGGATAATTGTTTGCTGGCCTAGGTGTAGCAACTGGGTTTTGTTTATGAGGACAAGCCCCAATACCATGAGCAGCTGAGCTGCAGATCAAGCAAAGGTTGTTCGCACGTCGGTAATCTCTCGCCAGATGCCCATTTCTCTTGCATTAGTAACAAAAGGCTGGGCTGGGCCTCCTGTTTGGTGCTCCAGGACGTCTTGGCACAAAAAATAGTCTGGACGAGGCTCCACCTGCCATCTGGTTAGCAGGGCGCTTGACTCCTGCAGACTGAGGTCTGCCCCTTTCTTTTATCACTGCCTCATAACTGCGGGCAGCTTCCAGAGCATCCTCATGAGTCAAAAATTTTCCTGTGGCTAGAGCAGCCTGAATCTCCGTGTCCAGTCCTTGTTGAAAGCGACGGACTCTGATCTCGTCCGTCGGTATCAAATATGCCGCGAATCTGTTCAAGGATAGTGTTAGCTGTGTGGTATGTGATATTTAAAACTGAACTATTGCGACGTATCTTACCGGCTTAACATGATGAATTCAGCGTCGTATTCATCTACCGATTTGTCCCACATTGATCCTTGCTGTAGATGAATGAACTGGTGCTCCATGGCAAACCTGGCAGTCACAGGGAAGTATTTCGCGCCGAACTTCTCGCGAAACATTTTCCATTCAATAGGCTATGCAAGACGGCTTTCTTCCGCCTTCCACCAGTTGTGAGCGTTGTCCGTGAGCTGTAGTTTCTCTACACAGACCCAAGCGATGTCTGGCACTTGTGCTGCAGCCAGATCATCCTCGATACTTTGAGCCCATTCCTCAGCTTCCAGTGGGCTCCCCTTTCCTGAGAACTGCTTCGGATGTAAAGCCCTGAATTGCTTTACCCCCAGAGCGTCAGTCTTGGGACGGTTCAAGATGTTAGTTATATGTATGCCCTAGAGGCCATTACTGTACATTGGATGTATATTGTAGTGGATGCTGGGACATATATAGGGAGGACTTTCTTGCTCGACATGATAGTATGCTATCTGGTTACTCTTTACCTTAACGTGTACACTGATTATCTCTCTGTTACATGTTGGTAAAGCCCTTAGGATGTGTGCTTGACTACCTGGAATATGATGCGGATCATACTAGTGGGGACATGGTATTCCATAAGTACATCCTTCAAGGTCCCTAGTCGTCGGTATATCGAGACGGGGCATCGATATACCAGAGTAGACTAGCGTATACCTTCTCGACCCATACAGATGGGCGATGGATGATCCCATATCCATTGGTGTTTGACATCAGAGATGATATACGGGTGCTCAGTGGAGACTGGGTACACTGGACGGACTCGCCGAGAACTCCCAGATGGTATTATACCTTACGTCAGATAGCAGTTCTCTGGTGACACTGGTACAGGTTAGTCTGTAGACCCGAGATCGTCATAGAGTCTTGTGTGATTCCCACTGTACTTTGATTTCCACCTTACCACGTCCAAGAGGGCGTGCAAAACGGTGGTTTTTTGGTACAGTCCCGAATTACATGGAGGCAATGAGCGATAGGAGGGGATTCGTCTCTCCCGGTATAGGGAGTTGATGTTGCGCTGTGTTCGATTGGCTATAACCGGAAATCCCTGGCCAGGGTTGCTGAGATTTACTGGTAAGTGTTACCAGTAGTTTCTCGAACTGTTATAGACCTCATATCGACACGACTTATCGAGCTACTGGGGTCTGACGTTTACCACCCTTAGGCGAGATATGCGACATATCAGACGAACAGACCGGACTGTACGGTAAGTGTTGCTGGTTGGATTCACAGGAGTGTGAGCGGGCTTGCTCGTCGATCTTCTGATCGCTCAATACCCGGGTGGCCGTTACGTTTAACAGACCGCTTGCGGCTTGTGGGTGTTTGATATGATCATCACCTGCTGCCGGCGTATTGATGAGTCTTTAGAGTCCTACACAGAGGTTTCCTGGCTCAAGCAAAACGAAATAGGAGTGCATATGAGATATGTGCGGGACCAAGAATAATGCGTGTATATGATACCGTATTCTATTCTCGTGATGAATGTATCGATTGGTTGTATGTGATATAACCTAGTTATCGAATCGAGGATTGATTCGATAAGTCGATACATTGGATATTAGTCGGCCATATGCGATATGACCGGGTCGTTAAATCAAGTGTTGATTTGATGATTTAATGCATAATTATATATTTGATATATTACTTTGCATTAACTAGTATTGGTTCACTTAAAATGGATTTTCTCACTTAATGTGCACAAGTTGTATATGTGATATATTATTGTGCACTTGTTTGTATCATGTTTGATGATACATGCAAACTTGGGTTTGTGTAAAGGATTAAACCATGGCTATGTTAATGGTTAGGGTTTTGATTTACTTATCTTTTCATTTATTTGTTTATTCATTTTTGAAAGATAAATAAATCATGGTGGCTTTCTTTGTTTGCTAGTTGAAGCTTCATGAAGTTTTGAATAAGTCCACCATTTTTGTTTCATGCTTAACCCTAACCATTCAACCTAACCCTAGTTTATTCTCTACACTAAACTATGGTTACAAATATGATAAGTATCATATTATTTCCTATTTTTTTCAAATACTTATCATATTCTTTTCTTCTTCTTCTTCTTCTTCTTCTTCAACAAAGAAGAAAACCTTGCTTCCATCAATAGCAACTTGAAAAAAAGAGTGAGAAATGCAATTCTAAAGTGAACCCACTTCCTATTTCTTCATCTTTTACCACTTGCCAAGTAGTATAGGGTGTTTTCTTCACAAGTTTCATGACTTGGTGAAGTTGGAGCTTGATCTTGTGTTGCCTCGACGTAGATCATCTTCGGCATCGAAGTCGACGACCTAGCCCGATCATTTCTTCGATGAAACCACCGCGAGAGTCCGGGATCCGATGGGTACAGCGGAGGGACTTCATCACGGAGCTATGGAGATGGAGCACCGGATCTACAAAGGTTGTATTTTCGTTCACTTATTAGTTAAGTTGTTAACTGGTTGCTAGTTTCGCCTAATCTCTAGTCAACGATCCGTATTAGGTTTTCTCGGCACTTATAAAATTATAAATTGGCATGGTTGATACCTTGTGAGACCTCCTTAGAGTGCCTAGGAACCCTACAGTGGTATCAGATCCTAGCTAGATCCTTAGGCGATGTGTAGACGATATTAGAAACCCGATCGAACCCGAAACCCTAATCCGAGATCACTCTCTGTACATTTTTTGAAAACTGGGATTTTTCCAAATTAAAAATATGCAGAAAATTAAGCAGGGTTTTTTATGAATTAATGTGCAAAACGGAGTCCTAACTCCATCAAACCGCCGCGGAACCGCGGCCGTACCCCACGTGGCGCGGCGGTTCCGCGGCCATATTGTTGATTCTTTGACCCCACTTTGCACAGTATTGTTTATAATTGACTCCTATGTTTTTTGGGTAATTTTAATGTATACTCAACAGTTGAGTTTTCTGGGTTGTATTGGGGACTCCGTGTTTCGATCGGGAAGTTTAACTTCGTCTGTGTTTTTCCGGATAATTTTAGAACATGTTAAAAAGTTCGACCGGATAAAAATACCCAATTTTCCCCTGTCGGGAAATTTCCAAGTGTTGGATCTTTCCGTGGTTTAATGACGTTCTAAGTAGTGCAAGTAACGCAATGGTCCCTCTAGAAGACAACAAACCTTAACTCGATTATGTGACCGTCTTGAACTGCCCTTTGAACCTTCGGGTTTAGGGCAGTACGGCGTGCCACATGTGAGGCGTTGGCTTGACCCTTCTTCGGCTGGACCGTTGGTACCGAGGCATGAACTGGATGTTTTTAAACTTATTTCATGTGTTGATCTATTTCAGGAAAACTTGGGTGTTCGGTTGTTCGATCGGAAAGTTTAACATTTTCTATTTATCTGGAATGTGATATAATAATTGGAATCCACAAGTAGTTATGAGATAACTGATATGAATGTTATAAACATAGCAGTTTAGTCTCACTTTATCGGTTGCCACGGAATTTTGATGTGATCAAAAGTCCGTCACAATCTCGTAGCGTACGCGGATACTCGCCGGGTAAACTTAATAGACAGCTACACCCCATAGCCCTGATCAAGTGACTGTAGGAGAACCCCGTCGTCGAAAGCATCCGTTCGGGTGCTCACGGCAGCGGTGTTCCGCCTTGGTGCACTTCGTCGACGGCATCGGGGGTGTGGCCGTCTACTGAAGTTTGCGACGAGCATTCGATCAGGATGTCGGGAATCTTGTTGAATTGCCCGACTTGATATTGAAAAGAGTTTTCGATAATGAGACTAAAATGCGGGGTTTATAACTGTTAGGCATGCGATGTCTAAGGAATTCATTTGATTAGGCATGCGATGTCTAAAGTGGTTGCGGATTCCAACTGTTGTAGTTTTACACTTTCTTTTCTCTGACCGTAAGTGTAGTATGTAGTGGTATTGCCGATTGTCGTTGCTATACGTCGACGACAATCGGTGTATGCATACTTACTTACGTTGATGACATGTGATGTTATGTGTTGCTGGATATGTTATATTGGATCGTCGTGTTTGAATAGCCGGGGTTTTTTATGTGAGATGAGTGTTTTTCTTTTTCGTTCATGTAAAAACTTGTATGTAATATTCTTTTATTGGGGCACTTCCAGGTTGCTGAAGTTGTCACCGTTTGTATATTATTTACTTTTTCACACTAGGATAGACCCAAGGAGGAGGGCACAAGTAAACGGGTTCTGGGGTCCAGTAGGAGACCAACTCGAGGAGTCGAGTCCGGGTCTCCTAACCCTAGAATTGGTAGGGTTGCTTGCCGCTCTCGTAGGGGTCTAGGGGTGTGGGTTTGGCTATTCATCGCGACCGTGGAATCCGTGTTTTATACTGGCTCGTATTGAAAACACGGACGTCCTAGTATATCCAATGTTTCATATGATTCTTCTGCTGCGATATCTGTGATGTGATCATTTGATATGTTCTGTGATAGATAATATATATAGTATATATGATATATTATATAGATGTTACTTATGTTTTACACCCGTGCTATCCCTGCCCTGTTCTGCCGTTAGTTACCTAACCTAACGGTGCACGAGGGGACATCGAGGTGAATGCGGATGGCATAAGTGTACGTCGTATTTATCTGTGATGTTTAGGTACTTAAATGATGAGACTTCATTAATATGATTAATGAAAAGAAAAGAAACCTAAGATGTTGTGGAATCGAATTTCAAAATAAAATAGGTAGCTACAGTTCTTGCTTTGCGTCGCGGTGTTCCTTGAAGAACATCCTGCACCTTATTCGATAAGGAAAGGACTGAGATCCCTTCACCGGGAGTGACTCCTTTAGCAATAACTGGCAGATGTTACACACTCGGTTGTCTTTTGATTACTTCTATAGTTTCTGCTTTGCACAGTGATATATATGATATATCCCGCACCTCATTCGACGAGGAAAGGGTCGACGATCCCTTCACCGGGAGTGACCCCTTTAGCAAAACTAGAAAAGCCTCAGAAACACTCCATTTCAAAATCATTTGATTCTACAACGATATCAAGTTCATTACGCAATAGGTTTTCAGAAAAGCCTGTCGTAGCCCTCCGTCATTTCAGATAAGTACTAGTTAGTATTCGTGTTGCGTTTGTTGACTATGTTAAGGCGTAGTGTGCGGTAGCTGATTAATGCTTATCTGTATAAGCATATGATGCGATTGGATTAGGGTAGTCGTGCAACTTTGTTGACTATGTTAAGGGTCGTGCGGGTGGGTTTAATTCAATCAGGAAATGACGGGTTGAACTTGACTAGCACTTATGATTTGTTGACTATGTTAAGGTCATATAGCTGCTAGGGGCAAAATATTATTAGGAATTTTAAGTGTTGAAATTTGCAATGAGATTGCATACCTCCTATGAGATAGTTGGATACTGATCCCGGCTGCGAGTAAGAGTTACTCCTGGGAGAGTTTTACACATTACAATTAGCCGATCAAGTAGGTGTCTAGAAAGGTGTCAACGGGGTTACGCCTCTGGGAAAACGAGGTTTACATTAATTAGGTTCGTGCGAAAGCACGGGGGACCTCCCTCAAAGTACCGACACTGGCCTGGCTGAAAGATTGGCGAACTTGTAGCGTGTAATTAATCCCGGCTAGTCTTTCCTTTTAGGGTTTGAAGGAAGATTTGATAAAAACAGTGGGAGCCATCCTGATTAGATAAAATAATAACCAATCTGATCTTGCAAGAGCGCACGCAGAGTGTTTTCTTCTCTCTCTCTCCAGGTAGCGACCATGTCACGCCTTAATCAAGTTAATAAAATGGATGAATTGACCGAACCCGCTTGTTATACTGAGCTGGGGAACGTTGGTCCCGCTCCAACTTATAAATGTTATAAGACAGAGCAAGAAATTGGGAAATACCAGATTTCCTGTGCCGCCCAAACGAAGAAAGTGCATGATGATGCATCTTCTTCGGGTGTGTTCATTATAAAGAACTGTTTCTCAGTATCCTTTACGTCCTGGGTATATGATACCGGATCAGGATCCCAGATATGTAATATGTTACATAAGGCTACAGAAAGGTAGAGAACTAAGAACGGGTGATAAGTTTCATGAGACAGAAAATGGGGCAAGTGTTGCAGCCAAGTCTGTTGGCCACTGTCACCCTGTATTACCAATACATTGGTTCTGAACAAATGCTATTAGATACCGAACCTGATATACAAAATCATATCAGTCTCTTTATTAGTAAAGAAAGGATATAATTTTGTATTATTGGATAATGTTTTGAACATTTCCTATATCAAAAGTTGATCGGTTCAGGCACGTTATCTAAAAGAATTGATGTTCTAAATCAAACTACAGTTCTTAGTATACGGAACACACACAAGAGGAAGAGTTCAGAAATGAACGAATCCTTCTTAAGGTATTGTAGACTAGGTCATATCAATGCGACCCGACTAGCTGAAGTTACATATAGATGCATATTTAAATCAGTTTGAATTTACATCTTGTGAAACTTGCCAGTCATGTCACAAGGATAAGATGACCATAGCTCCGTTTACTGGAAACAGAGAAAGATTTAATGAACTCTTGGGACTGATACATGATGATATATGTTAGGTCCCCTGTCTACACATGCCAAGACAGGTTCTTTATACTTCATTACATTCTCTGATGAACTCTCAAGATTCAGTCATATGTTCCTGTTGAAACACAAGTCCGAACCTTTTGAGATATTCACAGAATATAAGTTAGAAGTAGAGAACCAAAAACGGGTATAAGTATTATGTCCTTTGATGTGATCAAGGAGGAGAATACTTGAGCACGGAATTTCTAGACTGTTCTAAAGGAGAATGAGATTCTCTCTCAGCATTACTCCTCCGTATACACCACAGCACGTCGGTGTATCAGGGTGGAGCAATCACACCCTATATGATAAGGTGTGCTCTATGATGAGTACTACTGAGTCACCTATTTCCCTTTGGGAGTTATGCACTTGAGAAGCTGCATACCTATTGAATAGGGTTCTAATCAAATCAGTTGTCTACCGCTTCATATGTGATATGGAAAGGGAAGAGCCCATATCTTAAGTTAGTTAAGATTTGGGGTTGTCCGGCCTATGTCTAAAAAGAAAAATCCGGACAAGCTCGAGGCAAGGTCTGTTATGTAGAACTAGAAAGGTTCCAGCTATACAAACTGCAACTGCTAATTTGGTAGAACTAATGGATTCGATAGTAACCAACGAACCTCAGCCTCTCCGCCGATCTAGCAGGGTTCCTCACCCACCTGAGAGATACTTCGGTTTCTCTATGACAGTGGGAGCGAGGAATGCATCATGAGATGATGACCCAACTAGTTTCGAGCTGGCCATCAAGAGTGGGACTCTGTAAGAATGGCTGGATGCTTAGCGATCTGAGATGGAATCCTTATACACCAACAAAGTATGGACTTTGGTTGCTATATCTGAAGGGTTAAATCCCCATCAGGAGCAAGTATATCTTGAGAAGATTACTTGGTGTACATGGAAAAGTTGAGACTTTCAAAGCTAGACTTGTTAAAGGTTTACATCATTGACCAGGTATGGATCATGATGAAACCTTTTCAAGGAGCTATGCTTAAGTCCATCCAGATCCTACTTGCCACGGCTACATACCATAACTACGATATCTGACGGTTGGGTGTCATGACTGCTTTTCTAAATGGTGTTTTAGAAGAGAGAGTCTGTAAGTACACAGTCAGAGGGCTTCGTAGACAGTGGGAGCAGCGGAAACGTGTGTAAGATGTTTTATATGATAAAGCAAGCATCGCGGAGTTGGAACGTCTGTTTTGATGAGTTAGTCAAACAGTTTGACATCATCAAAATGGTAGATGAACCTTATATATACAAAAAGGTAGTAGGGAGTATGGTAGTGATCCTCGTAGAGTACGTGGATGACACATTCTTGATAGGGAAGGAGTTTCCTATGCTACGCTCGGTCGATCTCCGTTTATCACATGGATTCTCTATATAGGATCAAAGTGATACCTCCTAAATCCTGAGTTTTCATCTATGAGATAGATGTAATTGGATGCTAGGATTCTCACTAGATGTGGTGAGATGGTATCAATCGATCCTGGGGAGAATCACTGGAAGGGTTCCAGGATGATAAAGAAGACTGAATGCCAGTCACAGGCATTATATTTACCCTCTGTAAAGGGACGGTATGTTGGAAGAGTTCCAAGCTAGATACCGTGGCATACTAGATGATAAAGGCTGGATACATCGCTACTTAAGATGCTACCAAAGAGGCTGTCTGGGTGTATATAAGTTCATGAGATGAACTTAGTTCCCCCCATTGTGTGACAATAGAGTTGTGGCTTATGCCAAGGAACGTCTGTCCCATCAGTGATCCAGACATATTCTAAGGCAGTATCACCTGATCATGGAGATAGTTGATCTTCAGGGTGATCGAGGTTAGGAGAGTAGACTCAGAGGATAACACGGAGGATCCACTCACGAAGGCCTATTCCCAGAGAGAGACTTTTATGGGATGGTTGAGTATGAGATACTACAACCACTGCTACAGATGGCCTTAGTGCAAGTGGGAAATTGTTAGTTATATGTATGCCCTAGAGACCATTACTGTACATTGGATGTATATTATAGTGGATGTTAGGACATATATAGGGAGGACTTTCTTGCTCGACATGATAGTATGCTATCTGGTTACTCTTTACCTTAACGTGTACACTGATTTTCTCTCTGTTACATGTTGGTAAAGCCCTTAGGATGTGTGCTTGACTATCTGGACTATGATGCGGATCATACTAGTGGGGACATGGTAGTCCTTAAGTACATCCTTCAAGGTCCCTAGTCGATATATCGAGACGGGGCATCGATATACCAGAGTAGACTAGCGTATACCCTCTCGACCCATACAGATGGGCGATGGATGATCCCATATCCATTGGTGTTTGACATCAGAGATGATATACGGGTGCTCAGTGGAGACTGGGTATACTGGACGGACTCCCCGAGAACTCTCAGATGGTATTATACCTTACGTCAGATAGCAGTTCTCTGGTGACACTAGTACAGGTTAGTCTGTAGACCCGAGATCGTCATAGAGTCTTGTGTGATTCCCACTGTGCTTTGATTTCCACCTTACCACGTCCAAGAGGGCGTGCAAAACGGTGGTTTTTTGGTACAGTCCAGAATCACATGGAGGCAATGAGCGATAGGAGGGGATTCATCTCTCCCGGTATAGGGAGTTGATGTTGCGTTGTGTTCGATTGGCTATAACCGGAAATCCCTAGCCAGGGTTGCTGAGATTTACTGGTAAGTGTTACCAGTAGTTTCTCGAACTGTTATAGAACTCATATCGACACGACTTATCGAGCTACTGGGGTCTGACGTTTACCACCCCTAGGCGAGATATGCGACATATCAGACGAACAGACCGGACTGTACGGTAAGTGTTGCTGGTTGGATTCACAGGAGTGTGAGCGGGCTTGCTCGTCGATCTTCTGATCGCTCAATACCCGGGTGGCCGTTACGTTTAGCAGACCGCTTGCGGCTTGTGGGTGTTTGATATGATCATCACCTGCTGCCGGCGTATTGACGAGTCTTTAGAGTCCTACACAGAGGTTTCCTGGCTCAAGCAAAACGAAATAGGAGCGCATATGAGATATGTGCGGGACCGAGAATAATGCGTGTATATGATACCGTATTCTATTCTCGCGATGAATGTATCGCTTGGTTGTATGTGATATAACCTAGTTATCGAATCGAGGATTGATTCGATAAGTCGATACATTGGATATTAGTCGGCCATATGCGATATGACCGGGTCGTTAAATCAAGTGTTGATTTGATAATTTAATGCATAATTATATATTTGATATATTACTTTGCATTAACTAGTATTGGTTCACTTAAAATGGATTTTCTCACTTAATGTGCACAAGTTGTATATGTGATATATTATTGTGCACTTGTTTGTATCATGTTTGATGATACATGCAAACTTGGGTTTGTGTAAAGGATTAAACCATGGCTATGTTAATGGTTAGGGTTTTGATTTACTTATCTTTTCATTTATTTGTTTATTCATTTTTGAAATGTAAATAAATCATGGTGGCTTTCTTTGTTTGCTAGTTGAAGCTTCATGAAGCTTTGAATAAGTCCACCATTTTTGTTTCATGCTTAACCCTAACCATTCAAACTAACCCTAGTTTATTCTCTACACTAAACTATGGTTACAAATATGATAAGTATCATATTATTTCCTATTTTTTTCAAATACTTATCATATTCTTTTCTTCTTCTTCTTCTTCTTCTTCTTCTTCTTCAACAAAGAAGAAAACCTTGCTTCCATCAATGGCAATTTGAGAAAAAGAGTGAGAAATCCAAGTCTAAAGTGAACCCACTTCCTATTTCTTCATCCTCCACCACTTGCCAAGTAGTATAGGGTGTTTTCTTCACAAGTTTCATGACTTGGTGAAGTTGGAGCTTGATCTTGTGTTGCCTCGACGTAGATCATCTTCGGCATCGAAGTCGACGACCTAGCCCGATCATTTCTTCGATGAAACCACCGCGAGAGTCCGGGATCCGATGGGTACAGCGGAGGGACTTCATCACGGAGCTATGGAGGTGGAGGACCGGATCTACAAAGGTTGTATTTTCGTTCACTTATTAGTTAAGTTGTTAACTGGTTTCTAGTTTCTCCTAATCTCTAGTCAACGATCCGTATTAGGTTTTCTCGGCACTTGTAAAATTATAAATTGGCATGGTTGATACCTTGTGAGACCTCCTTAGAGTGCCTAGGAACCCTACACAAGAGTTGTTGCTGTCCCTCGAGAAGGCTACGGATTGCCTCAAGTAGCATTGTTTGCTCGGTAGGTGGCGCAAGAACAGCTGGTGTGAGAGGTAGTGCTGGATTTGTGTTGTTGACGTTGGTGCTGGTGTTGTTTGGAGAATCCATAACCCTGAAGAAAAATTTGGGTTAGGACAGATTCAAGTACATGAAATGATAAGATTCGAGGAATATGGAATTGCAAAATTCAAGGAACATGAATTGTAGAGAATGTTTTAGTTGCTGGTTCTTGTGTTATATTGCTTAGGTTGTTCACGCAGACCAGAACTGCATAATAGGGATTCATACAGCTCGGACCTGCATGGGCCACCAACAAAATCTGTCACGCCTTGCTTCCCAGTGTACGGCGAAGGGGACGCGACGAGGTCCGCTACGTATATACTCAGAAGTACATACGCTAAGCGTATCTAAGCAATATAAAATAAATACACAAGAAACAAGAATAAAAAGAACAGAAACTTTTATTTATTAACATTCTTTGTACAATACATGAAAGGAAATACAACTGAAATAATAAGATACCTAAACAGTGGCATCAGGAAATGAAAAGTACAGAAAGGAAAAGTGTACAATGAAACTACAGTGCAGGGTCTTCAGTAAACTGCTCCAAGTCTTCTTGCGATGGCTCAATTTCTGCCGGGTCCAAATCACCTGACGACATTCAAAGAAGAGAGAAACAGAATGTCGTCAGCGAACAAATCGCTCGGTAAGTCCCAAAGGTAAGAGGGAAGTAGAAAAAGACAGAATAAGAAGATACATTTTAAAGTGTACTATTGTTGTAACGTTATGTCAACTCTGTTGTTTGTAGCTTGGTACAGAAGGATGCCAGTGTATACGAGGGGAGTCTCTGTATGCCAGAGACTAAGGGCACGTATAGTACAAGGTACCGTTTATGCCACGGTACAACAGCAACTGGATTCATGTTAGGTGTGTTAAGTCTGACCACCTCGTGCCACTTTTAACACCTTCCGTACCAATCTACCCCTTAAACCCCGCGATATCTTGTTTGTATTGTTATCATGTAAATTGTGTTGGTTGTATGATTGATTGACTGACTGACCGAAACCATGATATCAGAAAACGGTTATAACCGTAGAGTCATGTAAATGGAATACTGAGAATCATGTAAAAGGAATATATATCCATGGTTCGTTTCAGTCAAGTTGTATAAATTGATAATTGTATTCATGGATTCATGTGTTCATTTTGAATTGGAATCTTGTAGTTTATAGATTGACTTGAATCATATTCAAGTCAGATTAATCAGACTCAAACCCGAGTCAAACAATCAGAAATGTGAATCGAAGTCTTATAATTGCTAGGGTCCTTAGGGTAATTTATAAACTTGAAGGGGTTTTATGTAAAAATACTTTTATATACTTTTCAAATACACCTTAAGTATTTATTGTTCGTCTTTAGAGTTGTAATGAGGGTGGATTTTATGTTGTAACATTTTTAGTGAAAATATCCTAGTTTTATAAATAAGGGTATCTATCTGTAATATTGATTTATTTGAAGTTCATGGTATTTTAGTGTAAAATTTATTCTTGTGATTTTTAGAAAAAGGTGGAATATTTATATTATAATAAAATAGATATTTAAATGATAAATATACATATATTTATACAAAAATGGTTTTAATAAATAATTTATATTCTAAAAATCTCATTTTCTTAAGATGTCGTATTTTAAACCTTTCGAGACTGAATGCTCCTTGCGGAGGTCTGAATCTTGCACTACTAGGCCCGAGGGTGCATGATAAACCGTACTGTCCCTAACGGGTTCCCCAAAGGTGGGTTGTAGCGGCGCTTTGCAAATATTGTAAAATACTAACCCTTCAGAAAACGGTTTTATAAAGTAAAAGGTATTTATTTGCAAAGGTGTAGATTTTCCGTATTTTAGATTTAGGGGTTTCCTAAGCCAACTAGTCTATTTCTAAATGGTCTAAACGACAAGTTGCTAGAAATCTCAAATTGCCTATTCACCGCCAATTGCGGCCAGGTAAGTGCCTGGTAAGTGGGAGGTTCTCCACTATAAGTAGTGGCCCTAATTATGTTACCACTTGCCTTAGACACACTTTCCTAGACACCACAAAGTCAGGTTTAGATAAACGATCGATGTACACAACTTATCGTATTTTTTTTTATTAAAGATATTGTTTAAAAAAATGTATCAAACCTAAACTTTTATAAAAAGTTTTATTAAGGAAAAGGTATTTTAATGTAAAATCTTGTTTTATTGTATTAGGAGTTTTCAAGATAGCGTATTATGGTTGCATATGTGTGTATGAGGAGGTAGGTCATTACCTCGTGATCTATTTTAAGGTATAGTAATGTTAAAGGGTTAAATGTGAAATTGAAACATGATGGTATTAAAGTGAAAAAATACGGTAAATTGAAAAGGTTATCATTTCATGTGTGAAAACTTATTCAAATTGATTTTTACAAGTTTAATAATCATGATAAAGATGTTTATACATGATTGAATTGATTAGAAGTGAAATTTTATAGAAAACCGAATCGGAAATCGGATTTGTTCTGATTCCGTCGGGTTTCGTAATTTCGTATTTTTGAGAATTAGAAAGGGAGATAGAATGGGACTTACGGGTTTTGATCTATACTAAAGAGTATAGGGGAAGTAGATGAGTTTTCGAGGCGTTGCTTCGTCGCCGGTTGTTTCAAAAAAAACGTCGCCGGAATTCCGTCAGAGCTTCGCCGTGAACTCGATTTCAAAGTACACCCTTCTTGTAAAAATTTTGAGAGAGTAAACCTAGTGTTTTGGGATGAGAGGGTAGGGGGTAGGGGGTCTATTTATAGGGTGGGCTAGGGTAGGGTGGGTGAAAGGTTTTTATCTAAAAAATTGTAAAAATTAAAGAAAAAACATTAAAATTTGTAGTAAATAGGGTGTATTTAAGATTCGGGAATCGATCCAAGCATTTAGAGTATACAGGGGAGTTGAGAAGACAAAAAGCCAGAATTTTCGTTTTGGGGACTCGGCCGAGTCCGGTGGTCTATGGGTGGGGGGTCTTCAGACGTAGCTCCTGGTATTTTTACTTTTTAGGGTTCAATTCAACTTTTGGGAGTTATGGCCTGTGGACTGTTGGGCTTCCAAGAATTTTAAAAGAAAAATAATCTAAAAATAATATGGGGCATGGGATTTGAACTCTGGTGGCTTGGTTCAGCAGTGCAAGGTATTACCAATGAGCTACAAGCTCCTTCTTATAATTATTGTGGGAAAATAAATACTTAAAGTGATAACAGCAACATTAAATACTCCAAGTATACTTTAAATTTAAATCAAATTTATGTATACAAAAATTGGAGTTGTTACAAATATGGATAGCACTAAAGAGAGAAAATGAATAATGAACAATAATAGTAAAATATATGTATCAAAATACATATATAAATTATTAAATCAAAACCAGATTTAATAATCCGGCTTAATCCTATGCCGGCTAGTAATATCAACCGTCCGATTAAAGTCCGTGTATCGCCTACACATATTTAATCGGACCCTTACATGTACCAAGGTACAACTCCTGCATCTGTCGCCTGAACCAGAAAAAGCCTCTGTGTGGGACTCTAAAAACTCGACAATACGCTGGCAGTGGGTTTAACCACAAACACGTCAGCGACACTAGCTGTACGTAATGGCTACCTAGGTACTTGTCGAAAGGTGGATCGACAATCAAGTGCGTCCTTACCTTACTGAGCCTGAATGTGACAATCTCCGTATAGTCCGGTCTCTTCATCAAAGAGTATCGCATATCGGGTCTACTGGGTGGATAATGTCGGACCCCTATTAACCTGATAAGTCGTGTCTGAGTCTAGCTCATCACCAACTGAGATAGTACTGATCAACTATCAGTAAATCTCGCCCACCGCGGCTACGGATTTCTGGTGATAGCCAACTGAACACAGCGCGGCATCGACTCCTAATATCAGGAGAGATGAATCCCTGACAGTCGACCACTGCCTCCATATGGCTCGGGACTGTACCCAACTAAAACCTATTTGCACGACTCATTTGAGCCGTGGTAGGGTAGTAATCAAAGTACAGTGGAAACTCACACAAGACAAATGATGACTTCAGGTCAAGAAACTAACCTTTACTCATGCCACCTGAAAACTTTCCTCTGATGATAGGTATAATACCATTTAGAAGTTCTCGGCGATTCCGTCCAGTGTACTCACCTCCAGTGAGCACCTGTATACTATCTTAGGTGACATAACACCAATGGCTTGTGAGACCGGCCACAGCCCTTCGTCCGGGTCTCGAAACGTATACAATAGTCTACTCCGGAATATCTATATCCAGTCTCGATACTCTCACGACTAGAGACATCTAAGGATGTGCTTATAGGCTACCCAGCTCTCACGTATATGATCGCCATCATAATGCTGGTAGTCAAGCAAGAATCCCACGTGCTTCATCATCATGTATTAGCGACATGCAATAACAAGTAAAACGTGTACACATCAATTATAAAGACAAACCAGATAGCATACTATCATTTCGAGTAAGATTGTTCTACCTGTATAGGTCCTCCCTCAATTATCATAACCATGTGCCTGCAATTACAATAATTGCTTTGAGAGCATTATATCCAACAGAAAGGAATTACATTATTTAGGAGACGGTATATGTTTATTTGTACTATTTAAGCTTTTCTGTGTTATAAGGCCGAAGAAAATTACGAACCCCGGTGTCCTACAGGCGGTATTCTCCACCGGATAACGCTTCTATTACAAGAAATGGTCCGTCCCACTTCGGGAAGAATTTATGCAGTCTCCCTTGGTCTATGAACTCGTTTCTTCGCAAAACCAAATCTCACGCCTTGAAGGCTCAATGTTTAACTCGGGCATTGTAGTAGCGAGCGGTTTGTTGCTGATAGGCGGCCGCTCTGATTTGCTCTCGATCCCGCTTTTCTAACAAGACGTCCAAGTTGCTTCGGAGCACCGAGGTGTTGACTTCGTCGTCAAAGTGTTTGACCCTATAACTAGGCAGTCTAATTTCCACGGGGACCATTGCCTCGGTACCGTAGCAGAGGCTGAATGGGGTTTCTCCCGTAAGTTTTTTTGGACGTCCGCAACGCCCATATTACCCGTGGTAATTTCTCAACCCAGCTGCCTTGCCTTCCTTCCAAACGGGCTCTGAGACCTCGGATGATACCTCGGTTCGCTACCTCGGCCAACCCGTTACATTGTGGGTGTGCGACCGCGGGAAACTTCATCAGTATGCGGTAGTCGCTGCAAAAATCTTTGACTTTATCGTTTTCGAAGTTGGTCCCATGGTCGATAACTATGCACCTCGGGATTCCAAATCGAGAAATTATGTTGTTCTGCAGGAACTTTATCGTAAAGGTGGCTTCCGGTTTCCTGATGGGCACGGCCTCTATCCATTTTGTGAAGTAGTCCACAAGGATGCATCTATGCCCGCCTCTACTGGTGGGGAGTTGACCCACCATATCCATCCCTCATTTTGCAAACGGCCAAGGGGAACTGAGTGGATTTAGTTCGGTGGCAGGGAGACGAGGTATGCTGCCGAAGAGTTGGCAGTTCTGGTATCTTCTGACCAGCTTCTCGGTATCCTGTTGTATTCTCGGCCAATAGTACCCTTGCAGTAGTGCCTTTTAGACCAGGGTCTGGGTCCCTTGATGTGCTCCCCCAACCCTTTCATGTATCTATCACAGAACATAGTCAGGATCGTGGGGGTCAATGCACTGGAACAGGGGCTGAGTGTATGACTTCTTGTACAGGTTTTCATTGCTCCAGCTGAAATGGGGTGCTTTGGCCCGAAGCCGGCGAGCTTCTCCTAAATCTTCAGAAAGTACACCATCCTTTAGGAACTCCACGAGGGGCTTTCTCCAATCCCGGCCTTCTTCCCCAGTTGTGTAGATCTGGAGTGTTACCTCTCTGTCTTCCACGTTGGGCTATGGCAAGACTTCGAAGAGGATATTTCTTTTATGGTTGGCCGAATAGGAAGAAGCGATCTTGATCAAGGCGTCGGCTTGGGTGTTCAAGTTCCTGGGAATCTGCTCCACTTGGACTTCGTCGAAATTTTTCCGAATCTTTTTTACTTCGGCTAGGTATTTTATCATGAGCGGTTCCCGGGCCTCGAAACGTCCGGTTACTTGGCCGATGATCAGTGCGGAGTCGCTATGAATTCTGATGGTCTTCAACCCTACCCCGGAGGCGATTCTTAGTCATGCCAACAAAGCCTCGTATTCCGCGGCGTTGTTTGAAGCTCTGAACCCGAGCTTTAAAGAGTATTCTATTTCCGCTTCGTCCGGGCCGCGGATGATCAGGCTAACCCTGATCCCCTCCTCAGTAGAGGATCCTTCCACGTAGAGCACCCAATTCGTGATGGGGTCGGGTACCTCCTCAACCGAGGGACGTGGTTCGGGGCCCCGCACTGCCGTTCCTTCTTTAGTGGGAATTGTGCATTCGACAACGAAATCACTTAAGACATGTGCTTTGATGGCTTGTCTGGTGCGGTATTTGATATCGAATTGGGACAATTCCCACCTCCATTTTTCCAGACGATCTGACCACTCGGGGGAGGCGAGAATAGACCCTAAAGGTCGCTCGGTAAGAACGAGGATTGTGTGCGCTTGAAAATAGTGTCGAAGTTTTCTGGAGGCGACGACTAGTGCCAGGAACTCAAACCCTTCTCTTTAAAAACTCAAACTTGCAATTAAAACCATATTAATACCAAAATAAGTTAGATTAAAGTAATTAACCAACAAATTAACCATAGGATTAAGATTTATACCTCAAAAATTTTGAGATCTAACTTATAAACTTGGCCTCCAAAAATTCCATCTTGCTTCAAGATACAAGCTAATTTAGGCCAAGGAATTTGGGCGAAGGTTTAATTAGGAATTAGTGAGGTTTTGTGTGGATTTTTGATGGAAAATGAGAGTTTTTTGTGATGAAATGAGATGGAGAAATGGGGAAAGGGGATGCCTTAGTTTCAGCTAGAATTTGGGAAAGAGAGAGATAAGTGAGTGAGTGTATGGTGTCATGTCAAATCTCTCTCAATATCTCATCTATTAATTCCTTTTCTTAATTATTTTATTTTTTCCTGATAAATCCTAGAATTCTCTAGAAGCATGGAGAACTAATTAAAGAAAAAAAATGTGTTATAAACTAGCTATTTAGTTGTCATGGTGCACTAATGTACTTAACCCATTCTAATTGTAATTAATACTAATTAAATGTGCAAGTAAATGATTAAAATAATATTTAAAATAAATACTTAAAGAAAATAATTAAATAACTAGCAATTTAAATAAGTAACTAACAAAACACCCATACATAAACCATTACATAATTAAAGTAGGTTAAATTGTGTTTTTATAGAAAAAAATAATTATAACTAGGTTTTACGGAAACCACGTGTTGTATTACTAATTACTGGACACTTAACCTAACCGATTTTTTTAAAACGTTACATGGAACCAGTCCCGGCCAGCCCGGATTAGGGTGGTGGGGAAAGCTCGGCATTGAACCACGTCTGAGTTATCTTAGAAGCTCATGCCCGCCGTAAATGCATCCAAGTGGTCCTTCGGATCGGACTTCCCGTCGAAGAGGGCCACTTTGGGCGGCTTCTTCCTGGACGAGATATGCTCGGCCAGCAGCTCTTCTGAAAAGGGCTTTGTGAGTGAATCGGCGGAATACCTGGCCCCTTCACCAGACATATAGCCATCTCGTCGTATGCCTTCGATTTTCTTTTCAAGCGCTTCAAGCCGGTGGTGGTACCCCGAGAATTCTGCACGGTCAGACTGGTAGCTATCCCCGTTCCGAGTCTGCGCGATGGTACGGTTTCGATTTCGCTCTATTAAATTTCTTAAATCCTCGAACGAGCTCTTTCTTGAGTAGTCCCGACGTTCACCGTTTGCACGGCCTCGACGGGATTGGGGGTGTCGGACGTGCCTGAAAGCAGGCGAACTGACCGACATATCCTCAGGGGGTGTGAGCACGCGGCGGGTGTTGGGGCGGCGGCCTAATCTTCCCCGAGATCGAGGTGTGGAGTTGTCTGGTGCCCAGCGGGTCATTGAATCATTCCCCGCATGCGGGTCAATGGTAGCCGGAGTCGGCACGCCGGCGCTCGGTGACGCTGAGATGAGTGTGAGTGAGATCGAGGGTCTGAGCATGGTCATCCGTCCTTCTGCGGACGTCGTTATTCTGGGAAGGGGGAACTGTGGTCTGTTAGGTAAGGCCCACCGCTTGAACGCGGACTAGTGCATCCACCATCGATGTGAGCCTGTCGATCCGAGCGGATAAGACGTTGATGACGTTAGGAGGGAGAGACGAGCTGCTCCTGCTTCCGTTGTGGGTGTGGCGGCTCGTATTTGGGTCGTTGCGGTCGTCGCTCGCCATCAGTTCGAGGGCGGAAGATCAATTTTATAGGTGGAGAAGCTTCTGAAAGGTTTCCCACAGACGGCACCAACTGATGGAGTTCGTGATCTCCCTCAGATGTTGTCCTCCGTCGATCTGGTAGAGAGAGAGTTTGAACAGTTGAGATTGAGTATGAGAGTTATTGAGCGTGTGGATCTCAATAGGTTGTTGAGATCGAGTTACCTGCAAGGGAAGTCCCGGGATGGGAAGCTACCGTAAGACCCTCCGACGATCAAGTAAGTACTAGGGAATCAGAGCAGCGTAGCAGTTTATTAGAATGGGTTGGAGTTACCTAAGTCGTCTGAAAGAGGGGTTTATATAGTGGTCACGTGGAGCGAGCCGGCGCGAGATCTTCGTCATCAGTTACGCCCCCTCGTTACGCCCGCGTTGATGGCGGGATCCGCTCATTAATAAGGGAACGAGCCTGCATGGGACGCGGAGCGTGGGGCAGTGGATATCTCGCCTTGACGAGATACGCGGAGTCGTTGCGAGGATGTTTGGGCTCCGCGCTCTCGGTTGATCGGGGAGGCCGTGGAAGCTCGGTTGTGGGATTGCTCGAAGGTGAGCTGATGACTCATTGCTAGGCGAACATGGAAGGTATTCCGGGGAGGTCTTCGAAAGGCCGGATGCAACCTCGGAGGCGAGGTACCGAGAAACGTCTCTAATGCATCAGGCTTATTCCAGCTCCGTAGCTTCTGGGACACGTCATCCGCTACGTGTCATGATCTGGGAAATTCCCACTTATGACCATTATCACTGTGTATAAGAAATAAAAGGTTAGAATGGAATGGAAGAGACAATATTTCAGATATTTGAATTAGATATGGGTGATATGAAAAGATTTGCATGTAAAATCACTTTGCTCTCGACTTCCAGTCATAATAGCCAATGCAAATTTCCAAACCCTTTTGTGAAAAAGAAACAAAGATGATAACTTTTATGTCTCGTTGGTTGTGTTTTAGCATTTGGAGCTTGAGTTCAACAACAATTCCTTAATTTAATTTGTTCCTACATGTTAATTACTTATATTAATGTCGTAATCACATTCCTAATGTTTGATTCCAATTAAAGTAGGATCCAGGCATGTATGATATTCTCCCTTGACATCATTTTCATAGTTTAATTATTGGTTCTCTTGATCCGCTATAAATGTATGTTGATGTATTAAACGTCCTTGCCGCTTTCTCAAAACTACGAAGTTGTGATGATGATCGAGAAAATTTTCACACAGGATTGTTTTTTGTTTAAATCAAGAGAAACATGGGTATTCCTATATCCATGGTCTTTTTGTATGATCGGTACCGTTCATCTCGATCGAACAAATAGAAATAATGATCGTAAAGGACAAATAACACAGCAAAAGAAGATCATGTTTGCCCCGCCCCTAACCCTACGTGTTGATTGCCTTGTGAATCATTTACACCTTCACGATAGGCTGCAATGAGCAAAAGAAGACTGTGATCTTTCTTTTCTAATAAACAAGGTAAAAAGATCAAGACAAAGAGCAGAATTCAAGGAACGTTATTGGAGTTCATTTTGGCTCTTCAAGATTCTCATCAGCCGAAAGCAGAAGATTGATAATGATCAATGATTTTTATTTTATTTTATTTTATTTAAAAACTAAGTTTTCTACTGCATGCTTGTGCCTAGAAAGAGTGACATGCCAGCTAGGTCTTGGAAGAATTTGGATTCATAAAAACCTCATTTTGAAAGGGCATCCTAAGAAGAGAAAAACTAACACAGATAAAAAATAAATAAATAGATAAAAAGATCCCCATTTATAAGCAACATTCTATTCATGTTGCAAATGAAGACCAAAAACTGGTATAAATAAAAAGTCACACTTTGATAAATTGCATACATTAGTATACCTTTAACATGAATTATGTATCTTCTCTTCTTAGAAAAATAATCTTGCCGATGCAGCATCAACATCTACAGAGATTCTATTTAGAATGCACGTCTATGTGTCGGCCGGTTGTTTTGATCCATCATAGAAAGAATACCATGAGGTTATTTACATTCAAAAGGAATAAAGAAAGGATAGCCATAAGGTTCTGTGCAATCATCAGACCAATTATATCACTGTCTATATTTTAACCTGAAAATGTATATTTTATTTGAAATGCTGATTGATTAAGCCATGTCATGAGAATGTTTATTGATCATTGAGTTAGATTAATTCGATTGTGAAATATAACATCATTTTATTAAATCTTGAGTTTATGCAAATGAAGATAAGAAATTTGCCATGAGATTTTAAATTTTACTCCAAACAAGAACGAGCCAAAAAAGCCAAATTGAAATGCATTTCCAAAAGGCACTTCATAGAAATGATTAGATAAATTAAGAGCCTAGCATGGGGCTTTAACAGCCTATGAAATGATTCCAACATTGAGTGGCTAGGATATCTTGCATTATTACTCAAAATGTGCAGAATCCTAGCCAAAGGGATGAGCTTCTTTATTCAAGTAAAAATTTTGCTAGGAGTCCATGAACAACTTTAAGAAAGAAATAAGTCTAACCAGCAGTAGGCCTACGAGCCAAAATTTAAATTCATGTTTCACTTTTGCACCTCTCTTATTTTTTCAAAAGAAATTTATCATGCTCCGCCACAAATTAACAAATTGCTTGGATTGCCTATCTTTGTACTATAGTATTTGTAACTTTATCTTGATTTTTAAAGATTAATCCGAAAAGTAAAATGGGCATCTTCACGGTCATAGAAGTTTAGGTCTACACGGGCATAAAGCATAAGTATAAGCTACCAGCTAGGAAAAAAATAGTATGCTAGGGCATGTAGAGAAATTTCTCTACAAGCTACTTGCAAGTTTTTGGATGGGCTTTGAGAATTGTGCAACACACACTCTCTCTTTCCTTACACGAATCTCAAAACTCATCCAAAATCTTACTTATGGCTTGTATAAAAATTTTCTTAACAAGCACTTGTATACCGGTTTTTTCTTATGAGCCATGTGATTTAAGTCTCTGGCTTTATCCATACGCTTGAAGTCTATGTATGGCTAAACGGTAGGCTGTGCAAAGACCCATTTTACTCAAATATGAAAATCACACTATTTATAGCATAAATTCTTTTCTTGTGTTTTAACCCATTTGATTATTGGACAAACTCGTCTCACTTAAATTAAGGGGAAAACAAGAAGATCTAGAATTCATTTCTCTATATAATTTGAATTCATTAATCGTTTTTGCAAATCAAAAACTGGATAAAAAGAAAAAGAAAAAATAGAAAGAAAAGAAAAGGAAAGGGAAACAGAAACGGAGTAACATAATAAAAACTAAGTAGGTAATATCTATGTACTTCTTAAACCCTGAAGAACTATAGAACTCAACCAATCTTACAGCCATGGAAGAAAACTTTTTCTTATGATATCTTAGGCTTAACCGCTTAATTATATCTAAACAATAAGGCGAATTCATGATTTTTGTAACCCAAAAATGTATAATCTAAATAAGTAAATAAGTTACCAGGGTTGTCAATGTTCACACTCAAAAGGGGAAAAATTGGATGGATCCTTGCTTTTAAGTTGAGAGATGAACAGTTTCTAAGACTATTGGGTGCCAACTTGGATGTGACATTCATAATTGCAATTTACTCATGAATGTATAAAAAGGATAAAGATTCCGCAGAATACTCATTTGAAGCAAATAAGATCATCCACCTTCCATGATGTGATACATGGTCGGTGGAGATGAAAAGAAAAAAAGACTAATTCTTATTTTTGAGGCCGTATTTTTTCTTTTCAAATCTCAACCGTTCATGTATCACATTATGAAGAATGGATGATCAGCTTCAACGATTTTACTGTCAAATGAAAATTTTAGTGGATCTTTAACTCATATAAAAAGATGCTAGAGGCGTCGAACCGAACCAAAACTTTTGCGGTTCAGCTTGGCTGAAAAGCTTGAGCCATCACATTTGTTCATTTTTGCCCTAAAAAACATCTTTAAACTCACAGCTCTCCATTCAGTTCTTCTTTCTGTCTCTCTCTCTCGCTTTCTCTTCGAGTTTCATCTCATCCTATCGAAGAACGGCTCAAAACCCTAACCTTAGCTCTAATCCTATCAAAATCTCTTCATCAATCTCCGTCATTGCTCAAGATCTACTACAGCGATCGATCGTTTGTCTCTCATCCATTCGATTTCTACGGTTTTGCTTCGATTCGCGATTCGGTAGGCTCCTCTTCGAGCTAACCTTCGTTTTTTCCTCGATTCCGTCGTCTTGTGCCTCAGATCTAACCAATCGAAACCCTAATATAGGGCTTCGCTGCCGTTTTGTCTCTCAAAACCCTAGTCAGCGATGGAGTCAACCTCAATCAACGGCGCCGCCGACTCGATGCCGTTGTCCAAGTGGCGAAGCGACTTTTCCCGCGCGTTTCAGTACTATTTGGACAGATCGACGCCGCATACCGTTGGTCGATGGCTCGGAACCCTAGCGGTAGCTGCGATCTACGTGCTGAGGGTCTATTACGTGCAAGGGTTCTATATCGTGGCTTATGGATTGGGGATCTACGTGCTCAATCTGTTGATTGGGTTCCTTTCGCCGAAGGTGGATCCGGAGATCGAGGCGCTCGATGGGGCCTCGCTGCCGATGAAGGGCTCGGATGAATTCAAGCCTTTCATTCGCCGCCTCCCTGAGTTCAAGTTCTGGTAATTTCTATGTTTATCCTGTTTAGTGCCTTGTAGTTTATATAATCTTTTACGAGTGAAACTTATAAATTAATGGTGAATGCAGTAATCTCTAGGGCAAGTAGAATGTCGGAATAGTCGGGGATTTACAAGATGAGTTGTGCCTAATCTGATAATAGTTTTTGAGATTATGAAACTATGGTTTTGTTTGAAGTTAAACAAGAATGAAATTTGTATACAAATACATGCCTAAAAGTATTATGGTTCTTAACTTGGTGAATATTTAGCACAGTCATACATGAGAGCAATCCTCTCTCTTGCGGTTTGGAATGATCCATTATTCCGTAATGAGACCTTAGTTAGTGAGATTGAAACAATCAATGTTTGGGGTTGGACCATATTATGATATATCAAAATCATTTTCTTGTCTTGATAAAGGTCGTGATAAATTAGAAATGAAACCTTATACTTCGGTTACACTTTGTTATATTTTTTATTCGTTTATTTGATCGCCTGTATGAGACAAGGAGCAAACACAATCTGAGAACCGTAATCATTAGATTTTTGTTAATGAATTTGATTTTCAAAGAAGGTTAAGAATTGGAAAGTTAGCTGAGGTGACATTGATGTGGTTGATAAACATTGTTACGTTCTCTCTTTCAAGTTGAAGCTCTTCAGTTCCTTGTTTTAGTTGACAACTTGACTAGCAGTTTTTTTTAGAGCTTTGTAGGTTATATGGTTTGTTGACTTTGGTAGTTTTATGATTGTATTAGTAATTTATTACGAGTGAGTTAAATTAGTGTTGAGTGTGACAATGGCTAGGGTAATTCGGATTTCGGGACAGACGGGGGTTTGAAAGATGAGTTGTACCTTATTTGATAATAATTTTTGGGTTTACGAAACTATGGTTTCGTTTAAAGTTAAAACGAGACTGAAGTTTGTATACAAATACAAGCCTGAAATTTTTTAGGGTTTTTAACTTTCTTGGGGTTCTTAACTTGGTGATACACAAGCAATCCTCTCTCCTTTTGCGGCTTGGAAAGATTGAATATCTCCAAATGAGACCTTGATTAGTGAGATTAAAACAATCTTGAGGTTGAAACTTTTTATAAACTGTCAGAATCGTTTTCTTGATACAGTTCATGATAAATACGAAATGCAACCTCATAATTCGGTTATGCTTACTTTGTTATATTTTTGATTCATTTATATGATTGCCTGTATGAGACAAGGAGCAAACACAATCTGGGAATGGTAATCACTAGATTTTGGTTAATGAATTTAAGAAGGATGATTTTCAAAGACGGTTAAGATTCTTAAGAATTGGAAAGGTAGCTGAGGTGACATTGATGCGGACGATAAACATTATTACCGGTTTCTCTTTCAAGTTGCAGCTCTTCAGTTCCTTGTTTTAGTTGACAACTTGGCTAGCGATTTACGAGGATGATGTGAAGCATGGAAGCTGCCACTAATTGGAAACAAGCTAGGACTAAGAAATTTTAGATGCCAGTCTTTCCAAGTTAACTTGGTTCAAATGGTTACATAATACATATTGAGAAATACCTTTTAGACTCGGATTTACCGACTGTTTCTGTCATTCCAGATCTTTCGCTGGCAAGAGTTTTATGATTTACAGAACTTGAACTCAAGATTTTGCATACCCTATAGAGAAGAAAAATAAAGATAAGATTCTGATTTATTCTACTTGGCAACGCAATTGAGTACCAGGTTAACCATTAATAAAGGCTTATATTAGAGTAGTCCCTGGGACAAATATACTTATTATGGAATGCATTGGTTTGTGCTGATGCAGTGATGATTTCCACATTGCAATAGATGCTCCAATGCTTATGATAACAGATGTGCCATAATTATCAGAGGTATCTACAATGAGAAGTAATTTGATATTTGGTGCTGAAATGTATGAACTGCTTGCCTATGGCTGATTATTTTCTTTGGTGAAGTTCAAAGCTACACCTTTGTAAGCAACTTACTATTCCTTTCATGGTTTTTGAGGTCTTTATGACAGTATGCGGGGTAAAATAATGAATGTTTTAGGTGTGTTTTGTTTTTGCATGACACAGAATTAAAATTAGGTTCTTGTGCCTATTTTATATTTGAAAATGTTATCTGGTGTGTCCATTATTTCTTTCTATCTAGACTCTACAGTGTTTAAGTGTGTGTTTGGCCATCTTGCCACCAGTATATTTGGCATAGGGGTTGATTGATTAAGTTTCATGGTTCTCAAATCTTTTCATTTAAGGTTTGTGCTTGGGAAATAAATGAAACATGTTGGAATGAGCTTCTAGAAATGCTGGTAGCACTAGTGGAATTTTTTTTGGGGCGGGGGGGGGGAGGGGAGGGGGCTGGAGAACGGTGGTTTGGAAAATGAGGGAACGGGATTAAGTGAGCCAGCAGGTGGAATATTAAAAACAAGATGGTCTGCTCTAGCCTTTGTCGTTGCCAATCTTCTGGATCAGCTTGCGATCATGGGGAATATGTGACTACAAGATATATGAAGCTTAGAAACTTACATAGTTGAAAATGTCCTTTTAGTTGGTGGTAGTTCAGTTTCGACCCCATTAGTTCACTAATTTGTGCAGTAGGCACAGACTAGCTTATTGAGAACACGGAAATGTTTCAAGTTTTAACATAAATTTAATAGCAAGGATTGTTCCTGGTTCTGAAATGAAGGCAACATGGATAGTTCACTTCACACCATTTGTTTAGCAGTTGAGGTTTTACCTGATTACCTCTTAAGAATAAACAAAGAAGTCTCAATGTCATTGAGTACACGGGAAATGTTATCAACAGGGATATGATAGCAGGGATTATTCCTGGTTATGAATCGAGCGAACATGGATAGTTCCCTTCAGACATGTATTTTTGCTCTTTGAATAAACAAATAAGTTTCGACATAAACATTGAAACATGGATAGATCATGATCTGTTCTCCGTATGGACACTATATCACTTTGTTGGTGTCTACATGATTTGGACCATTATTTACCTTATGGTCCTAAATTTTCTGAACTTGGGTCATATGATCCCTTTTTTCATGTTCTATCTCCATCACTTGGAATTGAGTGTTTTAAGACTACTAAGGTTTACCATGCAATTGTATGTTATTCTTATATTAGTATATTACTTTCCATAATTTGAATAAAATAAAATCAGAACCTTTGATGAGTTTTAGTAAGTTCATTGTAAATCATTCTCTTGTTATCTTAGTTTTCTTTCATCTCCCATTACCATGGGATTTGCCTCCAAAGCTCAACTCAGTAGGTCAGATATTTTGGTAATTGATTGTTCTCGTATGTGTTTTTTCGTGTGTTTTCAGGTACTCCATAACAAAAGCCTTCTGTGTGGCATTTGTGATGACCTTCTTCTCAATATTCGATGTTCCAGTGTTCTGGCCCATACTTCTTTTCTACTGGATTGTTCTGTTCGTCCTGACCATGAAGCGCCAAATCATACACATGATCAAATTCAAATATGTCCCCTTCAGCATTGGGAAGCAGGTGAGAACACAATCGTCATCATCTTTCCGGCTTTGAAAAAATAAAATTGAAAATGGTTGCACGAGGAGGATTTATATGTGAAATCTATAAGTAGTTGCCAAGGATTGCGCCAAAGGTTGTCATACATCCAGCTGACTGAGCTGCCTAAAAGAACTTAGCTGCCATGATTACGCAGGTTGAATGATACCATCCTCAATTTTCAAGAGCTATAATTTACTCTAAACTTTAACAAACATTTATATTTCCATTTTTGTCCCCAAAGCATTGTTGGTTTGTCCCAGTTTGTTCCATAACTTTATTACCAACAATGTATGGTAATAGGCCCTTTCACCAAGCTGTATTTCGATCATAAAAAATCGTAGAGATGGTTATAGTAGGCCAAAAAAGTGCAATTTAATCCCTAATATTTACGGTAATAATATATACGCCAGTATTTTCATGCGACAACTTTACATAGTTGGAACGGTTACAGACTTCTTTTTATCAACAAGCACACCTCAAGCTTTGCACATTGGATCAGTCTTGCAATTTAACATCACATGGCATTAGTTCTAAGAATAGTCATTGCCTGCTTCCAATTTAATTTTCTTCTGTTGACCTGCATGTCGTTTGTGTGGAATACAGAGGTACGGCAAGAAGAAGGCTTCATCATCCAGGGATTGATAGCGCATGGAAGGCAGGGAGTAGAAAAGTTTGGGGCAAAAAGCATTCGTTCATATGTTGTGGATAACAAATATTCAAACTCAACTGTTATATTTTCGTAGTATGATCTACATTGTGTTCGAATTAGGTTTATTTTGGTTACATGCTGTGGAGGTTATGACATTATGATGACAAAACTATCCGTACATATTAATGTATCATATGTGTATGCTTTCATTTTCTGGATCCCTGTCATTGCTGCAGAAACATGTCTGTTTAAATATCTTTAAGAAACCCATTAGCAGATCTTGATCTTGTTGTAAACTGATAAATTTTGAGAACGCTGACATATAAATAAAACTTTATAAGCATTTACAATATAGAGTTATTAATTCATGACTCGGTATAGCAGCATAGGAGAGCCTATAAATGCTTTCACCCCACAGAAGTGGTGGCAGTCTCTATGATTTGCTTTCAAATTTGAATGCTGTAGTCCCAAATACGTGCCGAAATTATTCGTATGTTGCGTTTACGAACAATCTAAGCAGAGTGTCTACTTGCTTGCTGTGGCTTTTAGACATACTGGGAGTCTGGTACTGATGATGAGCTGCTACTCTTCCTATAGATGCTCATGAACTTGGCAACAAACTCTGCAATGGATATGAAATAGCTTAATTAAGTCAAGTCGTCAACTTTTTCCCGCCTTGTAATTCAGAAATAACTTAGCAACAAAAGAATGGCGTCTAGATCGTAATTACCTTCTAGCTTGAGCAGGGCGCTTGTTCCAATAGGTAATCTCTTTTCCTGCAAAATGTTTTGATAGATTAATATTTTATGTGCCATTACATCTCGTTTCGATCATACTTTCTATTTTGGAAAGTAAACTAAGAAGGGAATTAACTCACATAATATCCATGCCAATAATAAAGCTCACGTTTAATACCATGTTCTACTCGCTTGAGGAATTGTTCCACCAGTTTCTGCATTCATTCAGGAAAAACGCAATTCAATCTTAGCTATATATCTTCTCATCAACTTATTTAAAATATCTCAACGATCATGTTCACTATTTAGGGTGCAGTGGATTACTTGGAGTATCAATTTGGGATGCACAAATTCCACCAGAAGCTTCTGGAACTTCCCACGTACGAAGAACAGCCTGAAAAGTAGAAATTAACTCAAGTTTGGGAATTTTGCTCCAAAAAAAAAAGAAGGTTTGGGAATGAAGAAGAATTTTCAATTTTGGTGGATATAAATTATTAAATTACATTCCTACACTAGAGGCATGCCCAACATGGCAAGATCTTTCAAGAACAGGCTTGAGAGAACAAACAGAAATAAAGTTCATCTTCATCTCTATAAGTTTCTCATTTACGAAACATTTGCTACTTCAGTTGAAGTGACACTAAATATCAGGACTTTCAAAATTGTTCTTTCAAGAAAAAGAAATTCCAACACGAAGAAAGAAAAAAGAAGAAGAAACTACATGGTAAGCTTTAATCTAACCTTTTATTTGAAGGGTCGGCAAGAATATCTTCTGCAATTTCCAACACAATCTCTTCCCAACCCACTAGAATTGGTTGCTCATCAACGAAAGGGTAACTGCGAGAGTATCATGCAAGTCGGAAGCAATAAAAAGAAAAAGGCGTAAAAGAAAGCATCTGCACATTGCTGGAGTTTGAGGAAGTAGTACTTGTGTGCTCTGCATGCTTCAAGAGCCATAATCGCTTTCCTTAGGTTCTGCTTTGATTTTGTAGCGATTCTAGCAGCAAAACTCACAGAAAGCTCAAAATTCTCCTTCTTTGCTATCTCAATCAATACCTCCATGATCTAGAGAACGAATCAGAAAAGGGATGTTACCACAAGGCTACAGGAAAATAGAAAATAAGACTGGGTTTGTTTCTCAAAACGAACAAAGTCTTTTCTTTTTCTGAATAATAGAACTGTGATCACATAATGCTGATCAAGCATGGAAAGGATAATATCAGCTTTGACATGATTATGACATTCATTTAAGTCCGTCATTAAGCTTTAGCTACCGTTATCGGCACCTACATTTTACACCCTACAGGATGCCATGAATCAAGGTATTATTGTTTTTTTCCTTTTCTTTTTAAGATTAACAAGCCTAACCCTTTGACACCATGTCACATGTCCAAGTAGTATGTGAGGTACTAAATGCTTAGGGACCTTGACCCAATTTCTTCTTACCATTTTAACAATATTTACATTTTTTGGTTTGAGTTATTAGGTTGGACCTATGTATGACATATCCTCTTCCCTATTTATAAAGAGAGTAAGTCATCTCTCCCTTAATGTTGATCCCATGCTTTGAACTTGTCACATTCCTCACGACCCACAATTTTTACCCCCACTTGGGACTTCAATTTCTACAATTATGCAAAATCTTCTGCCGATGCACGTCATGAAAAGTTGCGCTGCATTAAAATACTCTCTGCATTTGCTATCAGGAAATTATTCTTGTCATTGTTACTGCCTTTTCTTTCACCTTTGGATTTACTACAGACAATCATTACTTAATTTCAAATTAAAAAAGAAGACAGACATATCTGTTCATCTTGGCATGTTAAGATGACAAAGGAAATCATTACCTCATGGGTAATAGGGGCATCAACTGTCATAAGTTTGCATCGAGTCTTCACAGCCTCAAGTATATCAGCATCATCTTCACAACAAAGAATGACTTTGCATGCATCTGTATGACGATCCATTATCCACTTTATAAGGTGCTGAACGTTGTCAGCAACTCTATCAACATTATAGAGAATGAGCACTGGAAAAAATGGAAAAAAGGAGGAGAGAAATCTTTAATCTCGGCAATCAGGATATTCAGATGTAATATCAAGGTTAAACATTAGGAGACCTTTATAATCTGCCTTGAAACTGGCATCACTGACTTCAGGGGCACAGGCATCAGTTAATTCCTTAACAAGAGCCATCAGCGCATACCTTGCATTCTTTGATTCACATTTCAAATTAAGTTCGACATGGTGAGGACTTGAAGTTAATGGAACAGCAATTTGCATAGGCCTAGTTTCCTGATAAAATCAAGTATATAGATGGCTTAGATTCAAAAGAACCCTTCAACTACGAAATTAATGATAGAGAATAAACATCCATAACTAGAGTTGGTATCATGGTCATACACTAACAACTTCACCTTACCAACAATAATCTTCTAAACCATGCAAACCTTTTTAAATAAAAAAACCTTTATAACAAGTACTAGCATCTTCTTCTTTGAAGAGAAACAAATTCAAAAACTATGGCCTTAAATACATCTAATCTTATTGCAACATGATTACACTAAGGTAAGTTGTCTGCAAATCTAAAGGTTGAGGGTGCTAATCCATGGCAACTGGGTCATGACCTCTTCATTTCCTCGTAAAAAGATATAGAAGTTGAATGTTCATTTAGATAAGCGATATATAATGGCGTAGTACCTGCACATGAAAATGTCTCAATTCATCGGTGGTCTGCAAAAGTAACAAAATACGTCACTATTAATTTATTGATAATAAATATGTATAGTGATATACATGAGCAACGCTCCACATACTTTCCAGGAGTCACCAAAAATTTCATGCAACAAGGCCATGCTTAATGATTTCTTTCCCGAGCCTGAAGGTCCTTTGAACAGAATATGAGGACAATCGTTGTGGGATATCTAGGAGAAGTGCAAAAAATGAAAAATCAACAAAGTGAAGTTGCCTAACATTTATGCTCGAAAAATATACGTCCTTCAGATAATTTATGGACAATCATGACAAAATAAAAGGATTCCATCAATTTCTGCAATCAACATTTAGTTGATCAAGCCAATGTATGATTCTGGAATAAGTAGTATTGCCTCATCTACAGCTGGCTAGGTGCGATGAGCTACATAGAACTCCAGAATATTATCCCAGCATGTCAGCATCGACACTTGATACCACCATATACCACAGCATAACAAGGTAAATATTTTAGGGGGATTCTGACCAGATGACATCAAATATTAAATTTCAGTAAATAGTTGAAAATGAGTCATTCCACTAACAAAATAAAATTTGTGAAGATGAAATAAATAAATAAATATAATGCTTGACCCCTTTTTAAAGGCAATCTGCTAGTAATGAGAAGCTAGCTCAGATAAGGCAATTTCAATAGGGAATGCACATCTATTCTGTGAGAGGACATCTCAGATGTTTGACAAAGCAGAGAAAAAGATAACTTATGCATAAGTGAGTGTGCACATACATGTGTGAGTGAATGCACATGCATGGCAGCACAAGCGGATGAGAGGGAGGGAAAAAGGGATAGAGGTCAAATTTTGAAAAACTTATGTGTAAGACAACAGTTTTACAGGAAGGCAAAGTATTGGTTAAATCACAAGCAACTGTGCAAGTGATTTGAATTAAATATTAAGAGCTTTTTTTGAAGAACCTTTGACCAAAACTGTCAAAGTTTTCAACTTTTAATGAGCCAAATAAATAGTTGTGATCAATGTTAATACAAACTGAAGAAAGAAGATAGACATTCAAATGCAGTCTAGGAATTCTTACCAACTGTTTGAGATGTTGTGCCTGTTGTTTGTGACAGATAAATTTGCTCAACGAGCAGGGCCGATGCTTATCAGCCCAGAAGGGCCTGAGTTCTTCCACAACAAGTGCCCTTCCAATGAAAGATGCCTCATCAATTGCCCTAGAGTCTGGCGACCTTGTTTTAGTGCATGATCTGCCCCTCACACACGACAACCATGTATCTGTTTGGCTTCTCTGTCTGATAGAAGTGAGATTCTTTTTGAAACTGTCACTTAGTTTTCCACTGCTATCACTTAACTTGCTGATGCAAGTACTGCTCCTACCAGTACTCGAGCAAGCAAGTGCAGAACTTGAGCTTATGTTTGTTTGTGAAATAACAGGGGTCACTGCAACAACTTTAGGAGTTTGATTATAACTTCCCATGCCTCTACTGAACTGATGGACAACATTATTTTTTCCTGGAAACATCTTGAACTGGTGACCATAATTGTTTCCTTTGTCACTATTATTCAATGTGGATTCTTTCTGCAGAGCTGCACAATCACGAGAAATGAAGATATCACTAAGTGAATCTGAGTCTTCTGTGCTTTGCATCAAAGCATCAGCTGAGGGAGATTTAGATAGCTTCATACTAGCAATTGTTTCATTTAATTCATCTGGCATGTGTCTCTTTGAATATACACCATCACTCTCTTTATGGGCCGTGGCCTTAGGTAGTGGTGATGGCTTCCATTCTGTACCAGGAGCTGCAGCACCAGAACTAACCTGTTGCTCTGCACTCGGAGCCGGTATTGACCTACGCCCATTGGAGTTGGTCCTCTCGCTTACTTGAGAAACTTCTTGAATTTCGTTACGAGATCTAGCACTCCTGGTAGAAACTTCTTGAGGTTGTGAAATATCCTCAGACTCTTGACGTTTGGAAGGTGTTCTCTGGTTTCGCCTCTGAGATGAGCCATTTAAGTCCTCAGCTTCATAATTTGATTCTATTCTAGCTCTGTATGGAGAAACGTGTTTATTACGGTGCTCCGGCACCATAAAGGGACTGGTATTGCAATGCTCTGACACCTTGAAGGGACTGGTATTGCAATGCTCTGACACCTTATACGGACTGGTATTGCGATGCTCTAACACTTTATATGGACTGGTATTGCGGTGCTCTGATACCTTAAACGGACTGGTATTACGGTTCTCTGACGCCTTAAAGGGACTGGTATTTCTTCTAAGACCAGATTTTTCCATAGAAGAAGCAGCACCCTCTCCTTGTCTAACTGGCTTATAAGGAGATCTGCTGTGTCTTCTGATCCCAGGAGCATAACCATCATTGTCCTCTTTTGAAGTGTACCTTTGGCTACGGTTTAAGGGACTGGTGGTTCTGGTAGACTCAGGGGTTTTAGACCTTGTTGAAATCGGGCCAGAGATTCTGGCACGGCCAGGAGTTTTAGACCTGTTTGAAATTGGAGTGTTGATTCTGGTAGGATTAGGAGTCTTAGATCTATTTGAAATAAGCAGTCCATCATGCCAAGGGCTTTCCTGCCATTCAGTTTCCGTATCAGACGGTTCATAGCCGCTTCGCTTGTGTCTCAAGGAAGGACGATTTAGAGAAGATCTATTATATCTGGGGGAGCTCTCCATCGCAAGTGGCATAACCGATCAGTCAAGGCCCCCTGCAACAAAATGAGTCACAACAGACGTGAAAAACACATGACGACAGAAGTAAATTTGACCTTATACAAAATTTCACGGCTCAGAATCACCAAAAAGTGTGCTAATTCGGGGAAGTTTACTCAAAGTAAATTAAGCATGTTTCTGGTCGACTAAAATAGATATTCCCTATAGGTTGGATGGAAATTGGACAACATATCGGTTCCGCTCATTACTCATGATGGACCAAAAAGGTAGTACCTTACTCAAACCTTAGATCAGACCTTAGCATTCCCGACTCCAAGAATTGTCTTGGTTGAACAGATACACAAAGAACGGCTCTCCTTTAGTTACTTCTAAAAGAACCAGGAGAGCGAGAGATCAAAATCTATCTGTATCAGAAGTCTACAGCAAATCGAGCTTTTATCAAAGATGCACAAAATCTAGTCAGGCACACCAAACATTCAACAAAAACATATCGGTTCGGCTCATTACTCATGATGGACCAAAAAGGTAGTGCCTTACTCAAACCTCGGGTCAGGCCTAAGCATTCCCGACTCGAGGCCAACTTAGTGCAACATCTAACAATCATCTTAGTTGAACAGATACACAATGACCAACTGAACTTCAGTAACTTCTAGAAGAACTAGACAAGCACTCCTAATCGAGCTTGTATCTAAGAACACCTAACATTCAACAAAGATCCTAATTCCGATCCATTGCCAGGACTTCCGATCGCTCGACGATGACTCGACAAGAACCACTACAAACCTATCATCTAGAACAACAGTACCAAATCAAACTTCAAATCTGACAACTTTTATATCGATGATCGTTGATGATTCATAAAAGCATCACTGATTCATACCTAGGGTTTTCGATCAACAGGAGGAGCTCATCCCCCTCACCATCAAACTTGAAATCTAACAACTTTTATAAACAATTACAAAAAGATCATGCTTCCGAGATCTACAGTTGATAAATTTCCATACCTCCTTGTAGATCGATGGCCTAGGGTTTGACCGACAGCGACTCGCCGCCAAAATGTGATCGCAGATGGATATTCGAGAGGATCGAAGCATCTCGATTGAATGGCGAGGCGGTTGAATTTAAGGAGGGGAGCGAATCCAAGGGTCGGCGAGTATCGAGTGATTTGTTTCCTTTCGATTTATCAATTCGACGACGAAGAAACCCTAGCTCTAGCTGTTGTCTCTCTTAAGCTCTATCTAAGTTTCGAAGCATCCAATTTGTTTTTCTTTCCCTTTTACAAAATTTTAATTTCCCTCAGAATCATCGTCCTCTTTGGAGATTTGAAGAATAATGCGAGAAATAAGTTGGTGACAGTTGCTCATCGGACCATATATATATATACAGAGATATATTAGTTTGCATGTACGATACATTATGTATATTAGATGTCATGGTCAAAACTATGAAAAAAATAAATGAGAAAAAAATATTTAAAGGATGATTTATAAATTGTTCAAATTCAAGATGCATTTAGTTGATTTTTTCTTTTATCTTTCTTGTAGGACAATTGTCTTAACATAATTTTTACTTTGAGTTGAACTTTTCTTTGAACCTTTTTTTGGACTTTGATTTTTCTTGGACTTGAACTTGGACAATATTGTAGGACTTTTGTATAACATAGCATTATTCTTCTATTTTAAATTTATGACATGTCATTATTCTTACAATAAAAAATTGTGCAAGTCACCAATTTTAAGGTAATATTTTTATTTAAATAATATTATTTATGGTATATTATTATTTAATGCATATTAATAAATGAAGAAATAACACAAAAAATAAATAGCATCATCACCAATGCTAAATTACAAACTACTAATGATCAATAAAATAACAAATAAGATCATAAGGTTTAATACAAAATCAGACCCTTAAGAAACACGTGTCCCATCGCTTTGAAGAAAACAACATTGGAGAAATCCAAACCATAATAATATCACATTAACATTTCCAAAACATAATAAAGGTTCTCACTTCTTCAATTAGAGTTTTTTTAATTCCAAAATATAATAATACATACCAAACTAGAGTTATCGAAAACACAAAAGCATATAGTTTTTAATCCCAAAACAATAAAAGGTCTACATTTCTTCAACCCTTGTAGCACTCCCAAACATCAATAGTCATCATACCCTGAATAATGATGGTTACCCCATGTTTTTTGGGTATCTTTATTCTCATCCGCCATTGGAACCTCTCTAGTGAGCTTCCACTTCATAAACCTAAAATGGCATACCTCATTCATTTTAACAAACACTTCTTTTAAATCTTGGCTGATAGGTTCATTAAGCATATTTTATTTCTCGAATTCATGAAACCCAAGGGTAGCCATTACCGATTCAACCCATGGAACATTTCGACTTCTCATCATCCTCATCTCTGTAACCAAATTTTCAAGATTTTTATTCACATCACCAAATTCTTTTATTATATCTTGAAACGCAACCTGACCTGCTGCAGAAGAGGAAGCAGTCTCACCATGTGTCCTGCGATGATTTCGGCCACCGCTAGTAGTTGATGGAATATATGAGATGGTATTAGGAGGGGAAGGTGCAGTGGTGCTAGTAGGTGGGATATCTTCACGTGTCTCACACTCATCATCATCGAAATATCTATAACAACATCAACACCAAATGCACTAGCTCCTTTGCCCGCCGCTTTGTGGCTGCCGACGATCGTCATATACTCATCAAATCTCCTAATTTTTTTTATTTCTAAGAGGAGGTGTTTTCATATGAGCCCACCATATTAAAAACATTATGGTTATCAGAACGTATAAAAATATTAATAAACATGAATTGAAAAATATGAAAATACATTACAATCAAACTAACATTTTTTAATATTTTCCCATGTTTCATTCGAACAAGTGAACTTTTGAGGGGTAGAATCCCAACCAAACCCAAAATTGTGTTTCATTACTGATTCATCAGGTTCAAGCTTCTTTCTTTAATTTTTTGTTTTGTTGTTGATGTGCTCATACTTTACATGTTTTCTAAACTTAGCAATTAGAATATGAATGACATTTTGCTCGATTATGTACTTCCTAAAATTTCCATTTGCCATCCTATTTCCATTCTTCACATCCTCTACTGGGAGAGTAAGCAGCTCATCCGCCATCTTATCCGTCCATGAAAAATATTCAAGTTTTGCCTTCTTCTCTCTAACATCTCCCGGATCTTGTGATCCTAGCTCACCCCCATCCTGTTTCTAGGCAATAGGAAGCCCAAAGAACCACAATTATTCATAGTTCATCACAATTGTTAAATCATAAATCAATTAAACACAACTTTAATCACAATTCACAAGTATTCATTGAACCGCGATTTTCAGTTCAAAAATATTCACAATGAATCAAAATAATCACCAAAATTATAATGCAAAGTTAATCAAAAACACATATCAAGATCTGGTGGGGCAATGGTGGGAGCGGGGACAGGAGAGGATGGCGAAGGCTTGGGGAGTTGCCGGGGTTAGCAAGGCGCTGGCGGAGAGGTTGAGGGGGGCACAGAGGGGCAGGGTTCAAAGCGGGGTTGGTGGAGGGGGGCACAGATGAGCGGGTGAGGGCCACGGTGGGAGCAGGGTGAGGGCCACGGACGACGAGGGCTTGAGGGAGTCGACGGGGGCAGGCAAAGCGTCGGCGGGGAAGGGGCACAGAGGGGCGGGTTTGGGGGATTTGAGAGAGTCGGGTGTTAGGGCTGATGAGGGAGAAAAGAAAGAGTCAAAGTAAATTTGCTCTTTTTTCCTTGGACTTTTTTGGAAGAAAGTTTATATATTAGGGCTGAAAACTAGGACTTTAAGAGTTCAATCCAAATGCAAGTCCAACCAACCAATAACAAAAAAAGTTAAAGTCCAAATTCAAGTTCAGAACCAATAACACAAAAAGGTAAAGTCCACAAAAAGTCCTAAACCAATAACCCCCTAAAGAATTTTCTCTTTTTTCCTTATCACTTGATTAAAAAAGAGAGAAGCTTTTTGTTCTATCCCTATGTGTTCTAGTTATAATAGTAGAAATTAGTTCAATTGCACATAATCCCCTGTAGTTTACCCTGTATAACATTTATCTTCCTCTCATTCCAAAGCACTTTGCTATGCTGAAATTCAACTATAATAAATAACTTGTTTGTGTCGTTTAAGGCCTTGTTTGGATACAAAATTAGGATAACCATGATTTAATTTAAAATGGAGGCAGGAGACATGCAAACTATGGTTTGCAAGCCGCAAACTCAAAAAATGGAGTTTAGTAAACTTTGATTAGATTGGAGTTGAGATAACTGCAGTTTATGTTGGATATAATTCCCTCAAGACAATTATTGTAATTACAGGTAGGTAATTATGGTAATTGAGGGAGGACTTATACGGGTAGAACAGTCTTGTTCGAGATGATAGTGTGCTATCTCGTTTGTCTTTATTATTATGTGTATACGTTTTACTTGCTATTACGTGTCGCTAATACATAATGATAAAACCCATTATTTACCACCGAAAAATGGGAAGACGAACGTCTTGTCTGAATTTGGGGGTAAATACTATATGGAACATATCCGTCCACCTCTCCGAAGATACCAAATTGATTTATGACATCGTATATCGGAGGTTTGGATGGATGCGACCGTTGTAGCGGATTTTATCAGATCACCCCTCATTTGAAGGATTTTTGATTGTGGGGACGATTTTTCCTACAGGCGCAAGCTCCTGCAGTTAATTACGTTATCACTACGTGATAACAACTTTCTCCTTATCCATAGATTTTACTTCGTGTCGTGTTATATTGTTTATTATGGGGTTGCTCTTGGATTGTATACGGAGACTAATTTTGTCGCGCCCGTAGGACGCGGATTAGTCCAAATTCGTATATTAGATTTGTATTTGAACCTAAGTAGCATTTCTCATCTTGATGAGGTCCATTAGTTCATAAGATATTTGTTTTCATTTAAGGATCGTTAGTCTTGTTGTAGACTAAGATCAATTTAGGTTTTAATTAAGAACCGTTAGTCGTATATGAGACTAATATCAACTTAATTATGAAGCAGAAACTTCTATACATGATGTATATTAGCTTAATATCCAAGTTATGGTTTGCCGTTCATGTGCGCATGTGCATCATAGGTGCGCACGTGCTTTGCATAGGGGATCCATGCTTTTCCCTTGTAGAGGGGTATACATGAGTATGTGGTGCACATGCATATGGGAAGCACATGCAGTTTCATTCAAAAAGTGAGCACATGAATATCACGTGGTGCGCATTTAGCTGGGTTCAAGTAACGCGCACGTGTGTATTACGTGATGCACATGTATCTTTGTCTATGGGGTGCGCATCATCTTTGTCTATAGGGTGCGCACGTGGATATCACGTGATGCGCACTTGGCTGAAGTGTTGTCATGCCCCACCACCAATACAGAGAGTATTTTCCGCTCTAGCGGAAGCGGTACGGTTTTGTCCTTCGGAGTGAACCGGACCTGTCCAGGGGCCACTTCTCAGGAGGTCACCCATCCCAGGACTTCCCTGGCCTAAGCACGCTTAACTATGGAGTTCTCAAGCTCTTGTAGTGCCGGTTCACTTAAAAGGCGCCTCTGTATTGAAGAATGGTGTTTATTTATAGTACAGATCTTCCCTCTTTCGAAATGTATCGAAATGTATTCCAAAAATTCCCATTGTTCTACAGTAGGTCCCACGGACTCGAGATGTGCCTCTATCACGACCCGAAATAGCACGTGACTGGCACTTGAATCATGTGATGTCTATAAGACCCCACCTGACTCAAGTAAGCCAAAGCCCAAAAATCTAAACTATTTGAAAAGAAGGAGAAGGAAAATTTATTTAAAAGTTTGCCTATAAATCACTTTGAAAGTCGTAGTAAGTATTTTTAAAATATCAAGTCTTTTCCAAAAATTTCGGCAGAGTTTCCTTTGTAAATACTGGCCCCAAACGGGTACAAACATGCATAATATAAAGGCATCCCCAAGCGGGAGCTAGCTCTTCGCCAATTGACGGAAACAACCACGCAGTGCAATATAATATACAACGCCGAAGGGTGAGGATCAAAACTCAGAAAGAAACCAAAGAAAAACCATAATAATACAAGCGCGCGACTCTAAGGTCGAAAAAATATACAACTGGTTTTCTAAATCTCTCAATATACAAGTCTGGTTGATGGAGTATACTGGATACAACTGAATATAATAAAAGTATAACGGTGGTCATGATGCAAGTAAACTCATCTACCAAAGCAATCACCCGGGAGGAAGCAGTGTGCCAGCAAGCCGCAATGAAACCTGTACGGCAAAACCTACAAGAACTGTGGCACAACGGGGGTGAGTTGCCAACTCGTGAGTAGAAAACATCACCGAGAAGAAATCCCATATATGACTCTATCCTAGGTCATACAATAATAATATCCTCAAAATAATATAACCTGAAGTATCTAATAATGGCAAGGGTAAATATCTATACATAAGTGTAATACCAAGTGCTCGTGTCAGTGTCTCCGGTAGCAACATGTCACATATGTGATGTATGAATGCATGAAAACAGAATACATTTTGAATGAGAAAACTGTTTTCATATCTCAGTGAGATTTCTGTATAAAAATCGAAGTATCATCAATGAAATCAACAGAGAATCCGTGTCAAGTATCGACACAAAATATATATCCCAATATCTCAATATTTTGGGCTCCAGCAATCCGGACTGGCCTATATCATAAAATATCAATATCTCAATGTCTCAATATCTTGGGCTCCGGCAATCCGGACTAGCCCCTAAATAAAATATCTCACGACTACGTCGGTATCCTCCGGATATCCGCCGCGTCACAAATAACCGGTCGGTAGTGCTCCCCTGCCAGGCTAAACACCATCATCTGTTACCAACAATATGTCCCGGGGTACCGCATCGGGTCCACCATGCACCCGCAGACGGTTCATCCTCCTCCTCGAATCGGGTGTATGATATCGCTCAAGAGCCGAGAAAACTCATGGTGGACACATCTCACATCATATCACGAGAAAACTGCAATTTCTATCTTTTGAAATGAAAATGAGTTTATAAAATCCTTGTGGTTTCTCCAAATCCAGAAATCTTATGGAAAATCCGAAATCCCAAACTCCAGAGTAAATAACAGTGCAATACCGGCATAAATCCCATAATATTGCATGACAATGAATATATATACATGCACGGTATCTAAGTAAAGAATGCAATATCTAAACTGGCACAGTAATGATATATCGGAACTATCAGCTAGCAAGCGATATCAATGAAATAACATTCTCTAAAGTGTACGTGACATGGAAATTACCGATGATGATGTGTGTGAGTCGGCAAGTAAGTGTTCGTAGACATACGCATCATCGGTAATGGTGCTGGTGTCCTAACAGTCGATATCATCATAATTAATGAAACACATGTATAAACATGCAACGCAATGAGAACATGAATTTAACGGAAAATGAATAGTAAACGCAGCATTGAAGAAAATACATTTATGCGTACGAGTCATACAGTTTTGGCATTTTAAATAATACGAATTGCGGTTTTAGGAAATAAGGGCTACGGCGTTTTTAAGAAAGGTACGTCCTTTGAAATATCCGTAGTATCCCTCGGCCTGTCTTTAAAATACTCACGATTCGTTAGTTTGAAAATAAGTATGACTCGAGCCCAGTCTAACATCTACCTGATAAACTACAGGACTGAACTAAGAGACTAATCAAAAGGGTAAGGAAATCCAGCTAAGTTTGAGTTGATATATCTAGTAGTCGGTGATCCCGTCTTAATAGCGTCACGTACGATAAAATATATAATACGACATCTTCGAGGCAAGAGTGCGGATCTATCATAATTTTTATATCTCGTACGGTAAATCCCTCGTACGGCATCCCAAAATCGGGATACGGGTCGAATATCACATATAACACATTATTCATATGGTATTATCATCATAATATTATGAGCTAGGGTACTAATCTAAAGTCTAGTACATACTGATACCATCCAACATATATCCGCGTGTGAATAAAATCACATCGCCCATCGATCCGCTATAATATCATGTCGTATCTTATAACACGACCCAATAACAAAACCGATCTCACGGTATCATGCCCGATCATATCGACTCATCTCCACGTATCATATACTATCCTCATCACTCGTGTATACGTGTGTGTGTGTGTGTGTGTGTGTGTATTAATACGTCCACGCACACACACATATATATACATATAACCATATACACTAAAAACATATAACGTGTGTGCGTGTGTGTACCTTTACTCTAGGGTTCGCGACTAAGAAGTTAACTAAAAAGCACTATCTTTCAAACACGCTAATACTAACCTATGATCTCCTAAAGTCTTCCTTGCTAATTATTTACGTCTCACAATACATATATTTATATAAATATAAGATGTTCGTATGCTACACTACGAAACTACGGGGGTGCTATACGCCATCCACCTGACTTCCCCCGTAGATATATATCTACTCATTTTGATCCCTGCTTGCCGAAGTCGATATCGCCATTCTCTTCTTCATCGTCCGAAGTCCACGTGAGGGTACCTACATATCACAAATATCGTATCGTATCAAAACATCCAATTCAAAACCAATACGACACGCGAGGTGCTTATAGGTTAAAACCTATAGCCTACACATACGGAAACAATCATAAATCCCTCGTCGTTGACGTACAAACGTCCAACGATCGAATCCACAGTTCGAATACAAAAATCAAGTTATTGAAAACCATGAAACCAAAACAGCAACTTTGAAAACTTGCTCCAGATTTTAGTTCAGGTGAAATTAGGCAAAACTAGCAATATAGGGGTGTAGTATATAGGGTATGTGAGCTACAGAACTAATTCCAACACCATTCCCCAAAGTTTGGTTGGCCACACCACCTCAGAATCCGGTCTGCTCGGCCAAGTGGGAGAGTTGGGGTCTCGTATCATCAGGGTGGTCTCCTAGTGTCTAATCAAGGTCAATGGAGTTGCTAGTTTTTCCCGTAACTATCCCAGGTTACACCAGATTCCCTGTAGGCCTAATATAAACACAAAATCGACATTTCGATATCTTATTCACATTGCATGGTCTAGGCTCTGTTTGGTCTAGATTTTTAGCATTATGGGGTGTTTCCGCCAAAAATTTCCGCGCAAAAGAGTCCAAGGTATCAAATGGCAGCGATACGCTTAAGAAAATGCGAACTAGTATCTTTCGGCCTGTATTTTGATAAACTCCCCAATGAGAAACTGTTAAATTATGATCGTATTGAAAGCATCTCGAAAAAACCTTCGATTTGATATATTATGGGCCTCATAATTCATCCGGGATCAAAAGTTATGAGCAAATGTCTATGCACATGTGATCTAAGGAAGAAGATGCGAACCAGTATTTTCCGAGCTGTATTTTGACAAACTCCGGAACGAAAAACAGATAAATTTTAATGATATTGAAAGCATCTCGAAAAGACCTTCGATTTGATATATTATGGGCCTCATAATTCATCCGAGATCAAAAGTTATGAGCAAATGTGTTATACACGTGTAATCTAAAGTAATGCTCTACTACATGGGGAATGCATTTTTTAGTCCCACATCGGGAAAATGAGAGATGAATTCTCTACCACTCCCATATAAATAAGAGGGGATACCTCTTAGAAAGGTAGAGTTAAATCCTCAAAGGATTCAATACTCAAAGGAGAGCTTAGTTCTCCAAGATAGGAGCATGCTCCTCCATAATGCGTATATGCGCAAGCGCCATGTGTGCTACGTGCAACCCACATGTGCCCGCCATGCGGCACTACGTGCAACGCACGTGCGCACCACATGAGAACATTTAATAATATTAAAAGGAGCCTGTTCTCCATATATAGAAGCCCTGCTTCTTCTCATAATGCGCATGTGCGCTACGTGCAACGCACGTGTGCTCGCCACGCGCGCACCACGTGCAACGCACGTGCGCACGACATGAGAACATTTAATAATATTAAAAGGAGCATGTTCTCCATATATAGAAGCCCTGCTTCTCCTCATAATGCGCATGTGCGCTACGTGCAACGCACGTGTGCTCGCCACGCGCGCACCACGTGCAACGCACGTGCGCACCACATAAGAACATTTAATAATATTAAAAGGAGCCTGTTCTCCATATATAGAAGCTCTGCTTCTCCTCATAATGCGCATGTGCGCCACGCGCAACGCATGTGTGCCCGCCACGCCCGCACCACGTGCAACACACATGCACACCACATGAGAATATTCAATTAAAAGGAGACTCGTTCTCCATAGGAGCTTGCTCCCCTCCATAATGCGCATATGCGCAAGATCCATGTGCGCTACGTGCAAATATGAGCCCCCAACACGTGCGACGCACGTGCGCGAACGCAAAGAAGCCTTTTTCAGCAGCGAGAAGCTTAAGCTCCAGCCTGCTCTTCCCCCTAATGAGTGAGACATGGTTCAAAGGGTACATCCCTTCACACCTTCGATATATGGCACTGTAATCTCTCAGTGTCGTCGGAGAGGTGGTGGGTCCCAACGACCAATGATCCTTCTTTCTAAAATAAAAAAAAGAAAAGAAGAGGAACATTTTCTAAAAAAAAAAAGAGAAAGAGGACTCTGATGAACTCCTCAAGAATAAAAGAGGTAAAAACCTTTGAAAGAAGAGAAAATTCTCTTATGAACAGATCAGTGATCTAAGAACAAGATCATTGATCTTCAATAAATAAATAAATAAATGAATAAAATAAAAATAGAAAATAGTGCCTTGCACTTGTTATGAACCTTTGGTTCTCTGAAACAAGGAAAAACTTGTTTAGATCAAGGGATCAAAAAGTGCTTTGCACTTCTGTTTTGAATCTAAAAAGATTCTTAGTGCTTTGCACAAATGCAGTGCATTACTTAAAGGGCCAGGCCCAAGTCAAAAAGACCTAACAAGTCTAAATAAATTGCAAAGCAATAAGAGGGCAGAGCCCTATCTGAATTGATACTCTGTCTGAGCAAAGCCCAAAATAAATAAACAGCCATGGCATAGATCTAATAGACCAACAACAAATAAAAGTGCTTCCAATTGGACTTAGCCCAATCGCGGCCATAAGTCCTTAAATTATATTGACTGAGCGAAATTGCTCTCCTAAATCAATCTACATCCGGTTCGAGGGTGCATCTCCGAACTCCTCTGACATCCATCGTTGTAATCCTTCAACGACGTCAGAGAGGTGACGGGTCCCGACGACCACACACGTATACGGACTGCGGGGTCCTTAAACTCGTGGACCGAAACGTCCTTAAACTAATGTCGGACCGAAACGTCCTTAAACTAATGATAGACCACCACGTCCCTAAACTGGCGATAGACCCCCACGTCCCTAAACTGGAACACGGACCGAAACGTCCTTAAACTAATATTGGACCGAGACGTCCTTAAACTAATATCGGACCGAGACGTCCCTAAACTAATATCGGACCGAGACGTCCCTAAACTAATAACGGACCACCACGTCCCTAAACTGGAACATGGACCACCATGTCCCTAAACTGGCATTGGACCACCATGTCCCTAAACTGGAACAATAGAGCCCAAACGCTCTTTTGTCGGATCTAAACGATCCCGTTAAGTTGATCTTAGTCTCAAATTGGACTAACGTATCCTTAACAAACGATTAAGTTGATCTTAGCCTCAAATATGGCTAACGTGTCCTTAAATCAAACCTTCAAACAAACTCTAGTCCCAAATTGGACTATAGATCTTTCAAATCAATCTTGGTTCAAGGGTACATCTCTGAACTCCTCTGACACCTATCGTTGTAATCCTTCAACGACGTCAGAGAGGTGACGGGTCCCGACAACCACACATCAATATTGGACCGAAACGTCCCTAAATTAATATCGGACCGAAACGTCCCTAAACTAATATCGGACTGAAACGTCCCTAAACTAATATCGGACCGAAACGTCCCTAAACTAATAACGGACCACCACGTCTTTAAACTGGAATATGGACCACCACGTCCCTAAGCTGGAACATGGACCACCACGTCCCTAAACTGGAACATGGACCGCAACGTCCTTAAACTACCTATGGACCACTATGTCCATAAACTGGAACAATAGAGCCTCCAAATGCTCTTTTGCCGGATCTAAACGGTCCCGTTTAAGTTGATCTTAGCCTCAAATACGGCTAACGCATCCTTAGACATTTAAATGAATGATAAAACTCCAAATCAATTTTGGTTCAAGGGTACATCTCTGAACTCCTCTGACATCCATCGTTGTAATCCTTCAACGACGTCAGAGAGGTGATGAGTCCCGACGGCCATATATTAAATGGATCACTACGTCAAGTTGATCTTAGTCCAAAACATGACTAACGTATCCTTGACGAACGTTTAAGTCGATCTTAGTCTCAATACGACTAACGTATCCTTAAACTAAAAATACCAAACCCATATCTAAGTAAATACGGATTTGGACTAATCCACGTCCTACGGGCGACGGCATTACTCAGTCTCCGTATACAATCCACGGGCAACCACAAACAAAACAAACACACACGACATGAAGTGAAATTCTGGAGAAGGAGAAAGTTGTTACCGCAATGCGGTAGCGTAATTAACTGCAGGGGCTTGCGCCTGCAGGGAAGAGCGTCCCCACAATCAAAAACCCCTCAAGCGAGGGGGAATCTGACGAAGTCTGCTATATCGGCCGCATCCGTCTAAACCTCCGATACAAGGTGCCATAAATCAACTTGGCATTTTCGGAGAGGTAGACGGATAAAACCAAATAGCATCTACCCCGAATCTCAGCGTCAGGACATCGCGGTCCCGTGCGCCGTCTTTCAGAGGGGAACAGATTCTGGCACGCCCGGTGGGACCTCCTCTTCTTTCCACTCCACACTTCGTGTGTCGTCTTCGCGAACCAATCGCGGTTTGTTAATGGTTGCCTTCGGATTTCAAGTTACTAAGATTTGGCCTTTTGCCTGGCGCAGAACTCAAGATTCAATGGCCTTTAACTGCACCAACTGCTCGAAATGCCACTGCAACGGACGCTCCACCTCACCGGGAGGTGTAGCATATGGGCCCAAAGCGGCTTCCTTCCTCACTCTGCCAGTAGACCAGGTGACCCAAGCCACCACTGGCCTGTTCTTCGGGACCATGATCCCACCTACAAGCTTCCCTACGATAGTACCTGCACCGGAAGTGAACAAAAATTCGGTCTTCGACCGGCTCACTGCTACGACGGTCCCTGTCAACGGGTCGCCCACTGCCGAACCAACAGCCTCTGTTTTCACCAGGCTAAATCAGAACTCTAAACTGGCTGTCCCAAGGAAGGCAATGACTGCTGCTTTAGAAGTCGTCAAGGCGGCTTCCCCTGTCAAAGAGTCAGTCTTTTCAAGACCGACGATTCCTGCTCCTGTCCCTGCTCGAAGATCTGTCTTCGATAGGTTGGATATCACACCTCAGAAGACAACCTCAGTCTTTAAGAGGTTAACACCGACGGCACCTCATTCAGACAGAGGGCAAAAAGAAGATGTCTCAATCTCCGAGCTAGTCCCAACGGCTCGTCATGCTCGACGTCGCCATTGGCAACGAGTGAGGAAGGCAGGGGCAATTCCCCCTCAGGGCTAACTCCACCGGCTCCAGTGGTGGAATTCAACGCTGCTGTCCCAACTGGGAACAGCTTTGAACTGCTGAGAAGGGTACGGAAGAACTCTCCAACCGCTACATTGAAGAGATCTCCTCCACCCGCGGAGAGAGTTCCAGAAACGAAACGAGAACAGCCCCCTCAATGGTTGTCTTCAAAAATTTATAAAGTTTGGCGAAGGGTTCAAAACTCTGTGATTGACCCAGGTCACTCTCGTCACCAGAAAAAGGCGAAAGTGGAAAAAGACAAGGGCTGTTCCATTAAACAGCAGGGGACAGCAGCTGTTAGGGTGCCCCCTTCAATGATTCCTTCAACCTCAACGGCCCACAAAAGAAGGAGGCCAGAGAAGACCCCCGCGTCAGCGGCAAAAGTTAAAAATGGTAAACTTAAACGCCCCAAGTCAGGGGGCATAATAGTTCATACGGTTTACATGGCATCGGGAAAAGAAGACAGCCGTGCATCCACGGGTCATAGACCGCTTACACGGTCAGTGACCAAGACCCATGAGCAACAACAAAAGCTCCAGGAGATGATGAACGCTATGGCCGCACTTACAGGGCCGAAAGAAACCCCGGAAACATCCTCAGAGGAACGTCAAGAACAAGAAACGGACGCCGAATTCCTTCAGCGCGTACTAAAGAAGAAAGATAAAGAAGCTGCGGAGCAGGCAGCCAACATAAAGAAAATGGCCCTCCTGTTCCAGGATATGGTGGGTATGATGATTCAACAAGATCCACCTGCTGAAGATTCCCCGATCATTCTTGAAGACGATAGGGGAGAGACGTCGAATCCTCCACCAGCTCTGTCCACAGCTAAAGAGGATACCATCTCAAAAGCTGATTTGGATGAATACATCGCCCAGCAAATACGGGTGCATCATGCGACCGAAGCGGCCGGTCAGGTCGTAAAAACGGGACGGCCATACCCAAGTTGGTACGATCAAATCAAGTACCCGCCAGGTTATACAATTCCCAAGTTCCATGTCTATAAGGGGACATGCAATCCTCATCAGCATGTTGCCCAGTTCAGGGCACTCTGCGGCAATACCGGCGGTGATGACAAGCTTTTACTGCACCAGTTTGTTGGAAGTTTATCGGATACGACATTCGAATGGTACTCCGAGCTCCCGAACGACTCTATCAAAACCTTCGCGGAGATGGAGCTATTGTTTACTCAGCGTTTTGCAAGCGCCAGTGAACGTACCCCGATGACGGCACTGATTAATGCCAGGGTAAAACCCGGCGAGACGTGGGTTCGGTACGCTATACGATGGCGGAATTTATGGTCGAAGTGCGAGCAGCGCATTGAAGAAGCTCCCGCAGTGGGTATGTTTGTGGGGACCCTCGATCCACAAGCAACCATCTCGCAGTTTATGATGTTTTTCAAGCCGACTACCTTCCAAGCCTTGATCGACAAACTAGCACAGATGGATCAGATGGGCCATAAATCTCCTCTTCTAAGGCCGGACTCTCGAAATGACAAAGGGAAGGGAAAAGCGATCGTCGTCGCTAATGCTCAACAACAACCGAGCGACCCGAAGCCAGTGGCTCGTCAAAATAATATGCGCCCGTACGTACCCCTTGAGGATAGGATGGGACGTCCTTATTCCTTTCACCGTGATAAAACGAGGAGGTTATTCGAGCTGGCGTTGCGCAACCGACTCATAAATTTGCCGGATCCAAAACGTCCGTTGCAACCAAGTGACATCAACGAGCCCAACTACTGTCCTTATCATCGAGTACTAGGCCATCCGATCGAAGATTGCTACGTTTTCAAGAATTGGCTTGAAAACCAATACCGACAGGGCAAGTTCGCGTTATCTGACAAATGGAAGGTGAATCCCCCGCAGCCCCACACCTCTAAAGGGACGAATACGCCGGGGGCAACATGCTCCGTCATTGAAGAAGCTCCTTGGGAGGTTGTATTATCAGCCAAGACAAAGAGGATGCTAAACGATCTTCAGACATGTCTAGCGATCAAGTGGAAGAACCCGTTGGAACCGCAGGTCATTGAAGGGATGTTGAAACTGCGTACAACTCCAAAGACCGATGATGGTGGCTTAAACATTCGCAGCCAGCCGTCAAAATCTTCGAAAAAGAAGAAGAAGAAATCTAAGAAGCCCGTGAAGCCTGACGACAAGCGCACGGACTTACAAAAGCAAATTGACGCGTTGGATGAATACAATCAAAAGGCACAGACTCCCATTACGCTCCAAGAGTTCCTCAATCACGTCTTTCAAGAAGAAGATGAGGGAGAAAGTTCATTGGATGAATCCGAGGAATATGTAGCGAGCTGTCATATGATCTTCCATTCGATCACGAACGATGAGGAGACTTCTGGCACTAAAACGCTGGGGATAGATACCGAATCAAAAATTCTGGAGTTATCAGTTGAAATGATTGACGCGTTCCTTAATGAAGCTCGATTGAAAAGTAAAGCTGATCGAGAACGCGAGACGGCTATATTTGAAAGGGCCAAGCGCCAGCGACTTGAGAAAAGAGCTGAAATGATCCCGCTGGAGCAAAATGCTTCCACCGCTGACAAAGGCCAATTCAAGATGAGGAAAAAGTTTGCTAAGGCCATATCAATGGGCATGAAGCTGCCATCCTCCGAAGAAGAAATTACTGGTGAAGCGAAAATGCACCCGTCTTATTGCTTATATCATCAGAAGATTTCGCACCCCATTCAGGAGTGCAAAGCTTTTGATAGATGGTGGCAAGGATACGTTGCTCATCGACAACGATTTAAGCGGGAAAAGCGTAAAACTCTTCGAGAGCAAAGAAATACGACCGAAGGGTTTAAAAGAACTACTGGCAATTGTCGCATGGTTAACACTGGTGGGTCACAAGTGCCTACATTCGGGAGCGATTCTGATGAAGAGCTGGAACTTGCCCCTCTCTTTAAAAAATCCACTTTGGGAAAAGAAGAAGAGCCGAAGGTCTGCGAAAATATTCGGCTGCGGAATCGGACGCTGCCTGAAAAGAATCTCGGACCCTCAAACAGAAAAGATAAAGGGAAAGAAAAGGTCTCTGAAAATATCGTCTTAGATGACCAAGCTCTGGAAGAACTAGTCGCCAAGGACCCGCCAAAGAAGAATAAGGTGGATTGCAACGTTTTAGCACATCTGAGAAAGCTACCCTCACAGCTCAGCATTCTTGACGCCCTTTTACTATCAAAAGAGGTGAGAGATGCGTTGATTAAGGCACTACAAGATCCGGAACAATTCCAAGCCTGCCTGGCCGAGGAAAAGATGAAGGATGAATTGGAAGAAGTTCACACGGCCGATGTTACTTTTGGCGATGAAGACCTTCTACTTGGGACGTGCGAACACAATCGCCTTCTCTATGTCTCGGGATACTGCCACGATATTAAGATAGGCAAAATCCTGATCGATAACGGATCGTCTGTTAACCTACTCAACGTGCGGGTGTTGAAAGAAATCTGCATGAGCGTCCAGCACCTTGCTCGGGACAAGATCACCATTTCCGGGTTCGACTCCCAATCATCAAAGACCCTTGGATCTGTAATACTGACGCTACGCTTCAGGCTACTCGTCACGGACATTAAGTTCCACGTCATAGACGCCAGGACATGCTACAACGCTTTGCTCGGCCGGCTATGGTTACACGAGTACAACGTCATCCCTTCTACACAACATCAGTGTATGAAATATTTTAAGGATGGTTTCGAGTATACCGTGACGGGAGAACTGAACCCGTTCTCCATGAACGAGGTCCGCAAATACGAAGATGCCAAATATTTCTTACCGGATTTCGAAGATACGGAGAAGTGTCACAAGCCAGAGAATAAAGCTAATGCCACCATCCCTGTCTTCGGCAGTGACAGCGAGGAGGAAGAGGAGATAGTGTATTCGGGTCCACCCCAACACAACAAGCCAGGACCGTCTGCCCCTACGTTGATCTTTGGTAGCGACTCGGAAGATGAGATCCGTGTTGTATTCTCTGCTCGACCTTCCATACGAACGTCCGCTGACGAAGAACAAAGTCTACAAGTCGCCATGGTGCCGCTTAAACACCATAAAGAACTGGATGCACTTAATATCTACAGTATAGAAGAGTTGCGGACATTCTATATCCCTCCCAGGCGAGAAAGCGAGAAAGCAATTTTGTTCTACCGCTCTGAAGAAACCAAGGTGGAAAAAGAAATCTGGCATGGCGTGGATCCTACGCTCGACAGGCTTCAGCCCATCCGTCTCCCCAGATATTATACGGAAGGTTTGAAAAAGCTGCTGAAACGCCAGGGGATATCCTTCAAGCAAAAAGTTCGAAAAGCCAAGTTCTATGACAAAATCTGGAATGTTCCCGGGACTCAACGCAAACTGCCTAATGGGAGAATGGAAACAATTGGGCTTGGATACGTCCGGTCAAAGAAACGGGAGCTACTAAACAGCTGCTATGTCGTGTACGACTTCGATGAAGAAGCGGATGCTCAATGGGAGGACACTGATCCTAAGCCAGTGAAAGTTCCAGATGCAAAGGAGCCTAGTCCGTCGTTCGACGGACAAATAGACAAGCTTATAAGGGAAGCGGGTCAAAAAGTCCGAGACGATCATAACCGCGAGACGGCCATCTTCGAGAGAGCCAGGACACAACGCCTTCTCCAACAAGCCGTGAAAGATGAAAAGGCTGCTCCCTGTCAACCTGTTATAAAGAAGGCTCGGCGCAAAAGCAGAAATAAGTCGAAAGGCCAAAAGGGCACTCAACAACAACAAAGCAGGGCTAACAAGCCACGCAAACGGGAGTCGAGCGTTATTGATCTATCCCTTATGAAGAAAATGGGTCGAGCGTACTTGTTTCCTCGGGACAAGACGAAGAAGATACTTGACCTTGCTCTAAAATATCAGATGCTTATACTGCCGGAGTCTAAGCACCCCGAACGAGCGGGCGAAGTCTCACACCCGGACTATTGCTCTTACCATCGAGTAATAGGGCACCCTCTCGAGGACTGCTTCACCTTCAAGAATTGGGTTGAAGATCAGTATCAGCTTGGCAAGTTCGCTCTGTCCGACAACTGGAGGGTAACGCCGCCACGAAAGCACGAGCCCAAGGCCACGAAAGAAGAACTAGTTCCACATTGGGATTGGAAGCGAATTCGCACCTGTCATATGATTACAATATTAAAAGAAGAGCCCGAAGACATAGATGAGCTCCCTTGGTGCTTCGAAAACAGCAGCGACGAGATAATCTCAGAATTCCCACTAGCGCCAAAAGAACTGGAAGATGGAATCCATACCACTGTAGATAACCTCAAGAAGATTGAGTTGGGGACGACAAACGATCCACGACCGACATTCATCAGCGAGTTACTATCTGAAGAAAGGGTAGCTGCGTTAAAGGATGTGCTTCTGCAGCATAGAGATTGCTTCGCGTGGAACTATTCCGAAATGCCGGGACTAGATCCAGAAATGGCTGTACACAAATTGGCGATATCATCGGACATCAATCCAGTCAAACAAGCGCCGAGGAGAATGCGACTCGAGCTTGAAATGAGTATCAACACCGAGGTCAAGAAGCTGATCGACTCCGGTTTTATCCAAGAGGTCCAATATCCTGAATGGATCGCTAACATCGTTCCGGTGATGAAGAAAAATGGGACGGTGCGCATATGCGTGGACTTTCGGGATCTCAATAAAACTTGCCCGAAGGATGATTTCCCAGTGCCAGTCACCGAATTGATGATAGACAATACATCCACTCATGAGGTTTTCTCCTTCATGGACGGCTCATCGGGGTATAACCAGATAAAGATGCATCCCGAAGACCAGAAGCACACCGCCTTCAGGACCCCTCTAGGGATATTTTGTTATAAAGTAATGCCCTTCGGTTTAAAGAATGTCGGTGCCACTTATCAAAGGGCCATGACGAAGATCTTCGATGACCTTATACACGAAATCGTCGAATGCTATATCGACGACCTCGTTGTTAAAAGCAAATCATATGAGGAACATCTCGAGCATCTGAAGACCGTATTTCAACGCCTTCGGCAATACAACTTAAAGATGAACCCGCTCAAGTGTGCATTCGGAGTTTCCTCAGGCAAATTCCAGGGATTCATTGTTCGACACCGAGGTATTGAAATAGATCCGTCAAAGATCAAAGCGATCATGGAAATGCCTCCGCCAAGAACTCTCAAACAGTTGCGATCTCTCCAAGGGAAGCTCGCATACATACGGCGATTTATAGCCAATCTTTCAGGCAAGTGCCGTCCTTACAGTCACCTGATGAAGAAGGGAACCCCGTTTGTCTGGGATCAAAAGTGCCAAAGCGCACTAGACGAGATCAAGCAATACCTGCAAAACCCTCCAGTGTTGGCTGCTCCGGTTAAGGGAAAGCCTCTCATTCTTTATACAACCGCCCTCGAAGGTTCTTTAGGCGCATTATGGGCACAAGAGAATGATCAAGGGAAAGAAAGAGCAATCTACTACTTAAGTCGAGTTCTACCGGGGGCAGAAAGCAACTACTCCCCCATTGAAAAACATTGCCTGGCGTTGATCTTCGCGATAACAAAGCTTAGGCACTATGCGTTGGCGCATGAGGTCCGTCTCATTTCAAAGGTGGACCCCCTTAAATACTTGATGTCAAAGGCCATATTGATGGGACGACTCGCTAAATGGGCCCTACTCTTGATGGAGTTTTCGATAACGTATCAACCTCTCAAGGCAATGAAAGGCCAGGCCATCTTCGACTTCCTGGCTGAGCATCCCATACCCGCCGATTCTCCTCTAAATTGCGATTTGCTGGACGAACATGCGTTCGATGCGATCGACGGTGGTGATACCCAATGGGAACTTTATTTCGATGGAGCATCTTCCATGAAAAAGCGCAAACAAAATACCCCTATAATCAAATCGGGGGTATGACTCATCTTTATAACTCCACAAGGAGGGATAATGCGCTACGCGTTCTCCCTAACAGAGCCGAGGACAAATAACGAAGCCGAATATGAAGCTCTGATAGCAGGCCTTGAGATCGCCATCGACATGGGAATTGAAAACCTCCTCGTATATGGGGATTCTCAATTTATCGTTAGTCAAGTAAACGGCGACTACCAAACGTGCAAGCCAGAATTGGTGAAATACGGGAAAAAAGTGCAACAACCGTTGACCCAAATTCCCTCCTATACTTTGGAGAGCATACCGCGTGCGGAAAATAGCAAAGCAGATGCGTTGACCAAACTTGCTAAAGAACTGGCTGACGAAAACCTCGATGACGTTAGAATCGTGGTGCAAAGCCGTCGGGTGCTTGCCCCAGCAGAAATATCTCCGGACTCATTCGAAGAAAAAGGAGCGAGCGAGCAGACGACCCTGCAAGTAAAAGATTGGGAAAATACCGAGGATTGGAGAGAAGTCTTCATAGATTACTTCAAGTCCCACCGAATGCCTGAAGAAGCGTCTACAAGACACCAGCTCATGAAACGAGCTCTGTCTTTCGCCTTCGTCAACGATACTCTGTACAAGAGGTCATTTGATTCTCTGTGGCTGAGATGCTTAGGACCTGACGAAGTGAGAAGGGTCGTCAAGGAAGTTCATGACGGACTCTGCGGTTCTCACCAAGCAGGCCCAAAGATGAAGTTGAAGATCAAACGGATGAGCTACTACTGGCCCACGATGATTCATGACTGCCTCGAATATGCGAAGCAATGCCACTCATGTCAAATTCATGGGGATTTCATCCATCAGCATCCAAATCCATTACATCCAACGGTGGCTAGCTGGCCATTCGAAATGTGGGGGAATGATATAGTCGGCCCCATCGAACCAGCATCGTCTAGAGGACATCGTTTCATCCTAGCAACGACTGACTACTTCTCTAAATGGGCAGAGGCAATACCGCTGAGAGAAGTTAAGACGGAGAATATCCTCCATTTCTTCAAGACGCATGTCATATATCGGTTTGGAACTCCGCGACGGATCATCTCCGATAACAGGCCAGCCTATCGAAGCCACAAGATCAGTCGTTTCGCACAGCAGCACAATATAGACTGGAGATATTCCTCAGTCTATAATCCGCGAGCCAACGGTCTCGCCGAGGCCTTCAACTAGACTTTAACGAAGATTATAAAGAAAACGGTGTCCCGAAGTAAGAAAGACTGGCATGAGAGGCTACAAGAGGCCCTTTGGGCGTATTGAACTACATTCAAGACAGCCACGAACACAACGCCATACGCGTTGGTGTTCGGTACGGAAGCAGTACTCCCCCTTGAGATAGAGTTACCCTCTCTGCGAGTGGCAGTTCACTACGAGCTGGCGGATGAAGAAAATGCTCACCTTTGGCTTGAGGAGCTTGATGCCCTTGATGAGACTCGGCTCATAGCACAGCAAAATCTGGAAGCTTATAAAGCAAAGATGACGCGCTCATATGAGAGATTGATCCGGCCGAGGACATTTTGCCAAGGCGAACTCGTGCTAGTAGTCAAAAGGCCTATGATCCCTAATCGCGCCAAGCGGGAAAAATTCGAGCCAAACTATGAAGGCCCGTACATCATAGATAAGGTATACCAGGGTGGGGCCTACCTGCTTATGGATATGCATGGTGAAAGGCCTTTCAGGCCGATAAACGGTCGCTTCCTGAAGAAATACTACGCCTAATGAGTTACGGCCTAGGTCAATGATAGATGATGACGACTATGTCCGCTCTCTGTCTTCCCAAGCCCAAAACTCTATAAGTAGTAGCTGGCCAACGGACCGAAACGTCCTTAAACTAATGACGGACCGAAACGTCCGTAAACTAATAGCAGACCGAAACGTCTTTAAACTACTACCACATCATCCATAGGCTGACGAGATAAAAAAAAAGAGAAAAAAAATATAATAAAAAAAAACGGTATGTCCATAAGCAAAAAGGGCATGGATGAAAACCCGAAAGGGCTCCGTGAGTAAAAACAGCAGGGCTACCGGCGAGTGTTCGTGAAAACCCGAAAGGGCGCGACCTCGTAAAAAAGAAGAAAACAATAAAAAAAGAATAATAAAAAAAAGGTATGTCCATGAGCAAAAAGGGCACGGATGAAAACCCGAAAGGGCTCCGTGAGTAAAAACAGCAGGACTACCGGCGAGTGTTTGTGAAAACCTGAAAGGGCGCAACCTCGTTAAAAGACACTTATAGGGTCCTCTCGACCTTGTAAGGAGAAACCACCCGCGTGAGATCTTTACGACTCCTAAGGGAGCAACACACTCAGGAATCCCCACGATTCTTAAGGAGAAAATACACTTGCGAGATCCTCACGACTCGTAAGGAGAACTCTCTTATGGGACCCTCACGGCTCATAGGATTTGAAAGTCTTAAGTTACAGAGACCTAAACCTGTGCTTAGGCAATCCCCACAATTTTCGATATTGCCCTACAAGTGGCTCAATACTGACCCTTGTATACAATCCACGGGCGCGAATAAACATTTCCCTAACCAAGTCTCATCCGTGACTGGGGATATGTTCGTGTGGTGAACAACCCTTGTAAATTCTCTCGATTTACGAGGAGAAAACCCTCCTGTAGGATACTTACGACTTACAGAGGAAACGAACACTTAGGAATCCTCACGATTCCTAAGGAGAAAATACACCTACAAGATCCTCACGACTTGTAGGGAGAAATACCTTCGTGAGACCCTTACGGCTCATGAAGTCAAAAGCCTTAGCCGACAGGACCTTAACCCTGTTCGCTAAGTCACCTTTGATCGACATCGACAGAGGCAGATGATGATTCGCTCCTGGTAATATCCCAGTTGTAGCGGTGCTGATGCCGAAATTGGTTTACAGCAAAAAAGCCAATAGGCCGCACATGCATACGAAATAGCCGAAATAATAGGGCAACTTGCAATAAAAAGCAGCAAGTAAAAATGTATGCATGCAAAATAGCCGAAATGATTGGGCAACTCGCAATAAAAAGCAGCGAGTGAAAACAAAATAAACAGCCGAAATGATTGGGCACCGCAAGAAATAGCCGAAATGATTGGGCAATCGCGACCTTCGCGATATAAAAGCTGAAATGACAGAGCATCGCGGAAATAAAATAAAAAAAAGAAGAAATGATAAAACTTTGGCCCTACAGTTAAGATCACATCGATCCCTGTATACAATCCAAGGGCTTAAACAAAGAGGGAACCATACTTTCCCAACAGGCTCCGCCAGAAGACGAAGCCAAATCTCGACGGTTCAGTCCAACTCCGAAGAAACTAGAGTCTTTAGCAAATTCCTTGACTCAAGGATACAAACACTCCTTGACGAGAGCCTCCTGATCCGCGTCGACTCGCAGAGCCACCAGTGCCTCCGTGGGAAATTCTCGACTCGTTTCAAACCCCAAGGAAACAAATAATCCTTGGCGCTTGGGAAACAAATAATCCCTAGCAAATTCCTTTACTCACGGATACAAACACTCCTTGACGAGAGCCTCCTGATCCGCGTCGACTCGCAGAGCCACCAGTGCCTCCGTAGGAAATTCTCGACTCGTTTCAAACCCTAAGGAAACAAATAATCCTTGGCGCTAGGGAAACAGATAATCCCTAGCAAATTCCTCGACTCACGGATACAAACACTCCTTGACGAGAGCCTCCTGATCCGCGTCGACTCGCAGAGCAACCAGTGCCTCCGTGGGAAATTCTCGACTCGTTTCAAACCCCAAAGAAACAAATAATCCTTGGCGCTAGGGAAACAAATAATCCCTAGCAAATTCCTCGACTCACGGATACAAACACTCCTTGACAAGAGCCTCCTGATCCGCGTCGACTCGCAGAGCAACCGTGCCTCCGTGGGAAATTCTCGACTCGTTTCAAACCCCAAGGAAACAAATAATCCTTGGCGCTAGGGAAACAAATAATCCCTAGCAAATTCCTCGACTCACGGATACAAACACTCCTTGACGAGAGCCTCCTGATCCGTGTCGACTCGCAGAGCCACCAGTGCCTCCGTGGGAAATTCTCGACTCGTTTCAAACCCCAAGGAAACAAATAATCCTTGGCGCTAGGGAAACAAATAATCCCTAACAAATTCCTCGACTCACGGATACAAACACTCCTTGACGAGAGCCTCCTGATCCACGTCGACTCGCAGAGCCACCAGTGCCTCCGTGGGAAATTCTCGACTCGTTTCAAACCCCAAGGAAACAAATAATCCTTAGCGCTAGGAAAATAAATAATCCTTAGCAAATTCCTCGACTCACGGATACAAACACTCCTTGACGAGAGCCTCCTGATCCGCGTCGACTCGCAGAGCAACCAGTGCCTCCGTGGGAAATTCTCGACTCGTTTCAAACTCCAAGGAAACAAATAATCCTTGGCGCTAGGGAAACAAATAATCCTTAGCAAATTCCTCGACTCACGGATACAAACACTCCTTGACGAGAGCCTCCTGATCCGCGTCGACTCGCAGAGCAACCAGTGCCTCCGTGGGAAATTCTCGACTCGTTTCAACCCCAAGGAAACAAATAATCCTTGGCGCTAGAGAAACAAATAATCCCTAGAAAATCCCTCGACTCACGGATACAAACAATCCTTGATAAGAGCCTCCTGATTCGCGTCGGATCGCAGGGCAACCAATTCATCCGCGGGAAATTCCCGATTCGTCTCAACTTTCAAGATGAAGCCTCAGGCAGCAGGGACTAAAAAACTTGCTTTCTGAACAATGGGACCCTGCAAGTCGATCTAAACCGGTCTCTTGCATACTATTCACGGGTCTCACCCCCCGAAGTCGAGTTTCGACAAGGAGGGAAACAACCGCTTACGTGTCCTCTCGACTCGTAAGAGGGAAAAATTCTCTTACAGAATCCTTACGACCTATAAGAGAAAACACACTTAGGAATCCTCACGATTACTAAGGAGAAAATACACCTACGAGATCCTCTCGATCCGTAGGGAGAAAAGTCTTTATGAGACCCTTACGGCTCATAAAGTTGAAAAGTCTTAGGTGGCAGATCCTACCCCTGTCTTCTAAGCCATTACTGCCCTACAAAGAGGTTAAGATGGACCATCTACGAGCCACACTTGCTAAAGCTATATGCCACTGAAATGGAGAAGTTACTCATGAGCGTATAAACTACTTCACACCAGAGTAAAACATAAAGAAATAGAAGGGTGCGGCTTATGGAATTGAGAGTTTGGAACTATATCTTTTAAGAGTCGAGATTTGAGTCAATGATAAATGACGACGCTTGTGTCCGCTCGTTATCTTCTCAGATCAAGATTCTGAAAGTTATATATCAACCCAAAACTGGTCATACGCTATGCATTACTCTGCACTACTTCACCCACATATATACTTACGTGGGCAAAGTAGTGGGGGGCATTTGTTCCCGCCAAAAATTTCCGCGCAAAAGAGTCCAAGGTATCAAATGGCAGCGATACGCTTAAGAAAATGCGAACCAGTATCTTCCGGCCTGTATTTTGATAAACTCCCCAATGAGAAACTGTTAAATTATGATGGTATTGAAATCATCTCGAAAAAACCTTCGATTTGATATATTATGGGCCTCATAATTCATCCGGGATCAAAAGTTATGAGCAAATGTCTATGCACATGTGATCTAAGGAAGAAGATGCGAACTAGTATTTTCCGAGCTGTATTTTGACAAACTCCGGAACGAAAAACAGATAAATTCTAATGATATTGAAAGCATCTCGAAAAGACCTTCGATTTGATATATTATGGGCCTCATAATTCATCCGAGATCAAAAGTTATGAGCAAATGTGTTATACACGTGTAATCTAAAGTAATACTCTACTACATAGGGAATGCATTTTTTAGTCCCACATCGGGAAAAGGAGAGATGACTTCTCTACCACTCCCATATAAATAAGAGGGGATACCTCTTAGAAAGGTAGAGTTAAATCCTCAAAGAATTCAATACTCAAAGGAGCTTAGTTCTCCAAGATAGGAGCATGCCCTTCCATAATGCGCATATGCGCAAGCGCCATGTGCGCTACGGGCAACGCACGTGTGCCCGCCATGCGGCACTACGTGCAACACACGTGCGCACCACATGAGAACATTTAATAATATTAAAAGGAGCCTGTTCTCCATATATAGAAGCCCTGCTTCTCCTCATAATACGCATGTGCGCTACGTGCAACGCACGTGTGCTCGCCACACGCGCACCACGTGCAACGCACGTGCGCACGACATGAGAACATTTAATAATATTAAAAGGAGCCTGTTCTCCATTTATAGAAGCCCTGCTTCTCCTCATAATGCGCATGTGCACTACGTGCAACGCACGTGTGCTCGCCACGCGCGCACCACGTGCAACGCACGTGCGCACCATATGAGAACATTTAATAATATTAAAAGGAGCATGTTCTCCATATATAGAAGCTCTGCTTCTCCTCATAATGCGCATGTGCGCCACGTGCAACGCATGTGTGCCCGCCACGCGCGCACCACGTGCAACGTACGTGCACACCACATGAGAATATTCAATTAAAAGGAGACTCGTTCTCCATAGGAGCTTGCTCCATTCCATAATGCGCATATGCGCAAGATCCATGTGCGCTACGTGCAAAGATGAGCCCCCAACACGTGCGACGCACGTGCGCGAAGCAAAGAAGCCTTTTTCAGCAGCGAGAAGCTTAAGCTCCAGCCTGTTCTTCCCCCTAATGAGTGAGACATGGTTCAAAGGGTACATCCCTTCACACCTTCGATATATGACACTGTAATCTCTCAGTGTCGTCGGAGAGGTGGTGGGTCCCAACGACCAATGATCCTTCTTTCTAAAATAAAAAAAAGAAAAGAAGAGGAACATTTTCTAAAAAAAAAAAAGAGAAAGAGGACTCTGATGATCTTCTCAAGAATAAAAAAGGTAAAAACCTTTGAAAGAAGAGAAAATTCTCTTATGAACAGATCAGTGATCTAAGAACAAGATCATTGATCTTCAATAAATAAATAAATAAAATAAAAATAAAAAATAGTGCCTTGCACTTGTTATGAACCTTTGGTTCTCTGAAACAAGGAAAAACTTGTTTAGATCAAGGGATCAAAAAGTGCTTTGCACTTCTGTTTTGAATCTAAAAAGATTCTTAGTGCTTTGCACAAATGCAGTGCATTACTTAAAGGGCCAGGCCCAAGTCAAAAAGACCTAACATGCCTAAATAAATTGCAAAGCAATAAGAGGGCAGAGCCCTATCTGAATTGATACTCTGTCTGAGCAAAGCCCAAAATAAATAAATAGCCATGGCACAGATCTAATAGACCAACAACAAATAAAAGTGCTTCCAATTGGACTTAGCCCAATCACGGCCATAAGTCCTTAAATTAAATTGACTGAGCAAAATTGCTCTCCTAAATCAATCTACATCCGGTTCGAGGGTACATCTCCGAACTCCCCTGACATCCATCGTTGTAATCCTTCAACGACGTCAGAGAGGTGACGGGTCCCGACGACCACACACGTATACGGACTGCGGGGTCCTTAAACTCGTGGACCAAAACGTCCTTAAACTAATGTCGGACCGAAACGTCCTTAAACTAATGATAGACCACCACGTCCCTAAACTGGAGATAGACCCCCACGTCCCTAAACTGGAATATGGACCGAAACGTCCTTAAACTAATATTAGACCGAGACGTCTGTTTACCTCAATCAGAGCAAAGCTCTGTTTAAATTCCAAGGTGGGAAAAGAAGCAATACTTCTGTTTTTCTCCAATCAGAGCAAAGTTCTATCTTTAAAATTAAAAAGAAAATTAAAGTTAAAATAAATGAAGTAGCGTACTTCATAAGAGCAAAGCTTTTAAAAAAAATGCGCAGTGCGCGCTGCGCAGTAAAAAAAAATTATATATATATAAAAATAAAAAATAAAATAACAATAAAAAAAATAAAAAAATTTTATTGCGCGACACGTGTCTGCGCAGTTGCGCAAACGCTGCACGACACGTGTCACGCGCTGGGGAGTTATGCAAAAAACAGAATAAAGATTTAAGGAAATCTTTTCTGTTTTTGTTAAAACAAGAAGATTTCTTCTGTAAAACAGAGCCCTTCGGATTAAAGATCCAACGGTGAGGAAAATTCCCCAAATCACTCAGAGAATGATCTCTTTAACAAACTTTAACTAATTTATGGGCACTATAAAAAGGACCCTAGACCTCATTTCAAAGAGAAGGAGGATGAGGCTAAAAAAAAAGAGGAGAGAATTCTTGAGAACTCTTGAAGAAAAAAAAAGGTAAAAACCTTTAAAAGAAGAGAAAATTCTCTTATGAACAAGATCATGGATCTTCAACAATAAATAAATAAATAAATAAAATAGTGCCTTGCACTTGTTTTATGAACCATCGGTTCTTGAACCTAAAAGGTTCTTAAATTAATAGTGCTTTGCACTTTCATGAACCTTTGGTTCTCTGAGATAAGAAAAACAAGAAAAACTTGTTTTTTCTTAGATTTAAATCAAATAGTGCCTTGCACTTGTTTTATGAACCATCGGTTCTTGAACCTAAAAGGTTCTTAAATTAATAGTGTTTTGCACTTCTTATGAACCACTGGTTCTCTAAAACAAGAAAAAAAACAGAAATAAAAAGATAGTGCTTTGCACTTTTATGAACCTTTGGTTCTTGAAATAAAAAGAAAAACTTGTTTTTTCTTTGATCTAAATTAGATCAAGAAATCAAATAGTGCTTTGCACTTCTTTTATGAACCATTGGTTCTTGAATCTAAAAGATTCTCAAATTAATAGTGCTTTGCACTTATAAATCTGCATTGTTGCGCTCTCTGATTGGCGCAAAGCGCTTGACAAATGCAATGCATTTCCTAAAGGGCCAGGCCCAAACCAAAAAGACCTAATAGGCCTAATTAAATTGCAGTGCAATAAAAGGGGCAGAGCCCAAACAAAATAGATGCTCTGCATCATTTATAAAAGGGCAGAGCCCAAACAAAATAGATGCTCTGCATCATTTATAAAAGGGCAGAGCCCAAACAAAACAAAAATAATGCAATGCATTATTTAAAAAGGGGCAAACCCCTAACTCAGGCCTAATTGGCCAAAGATAAATAAAAATGTTGAACATTCAACTGGACTTAGCCCAGTCATGGCCATAAGTCCTCAAATTAAATTGACTGAGCATGGCTGCTCCCTAAATGAATTTACATCCGGTTCGAGGGTACATCTCCGAACTCCTCTGACACCTATCGTTGTAATCCTTCAACGACGTCAGAGAGGTGACGGGTCCCAACGACCACACATGAATATCGGACCGAAACGTCCCTAAACTAATATCGGACCGAAACGTCCCTAAACTAATATCGGACCACCACGTCCCTAAACTAGAATATAGACCACCACGTCCCTAAACTAGCACAATAGAGCCCAAATGCTCTTTTGTCGGATCTAAACGGTCCCGTTAAGTTGATCTTAGTCTCAAACTGGACTAGCGTATCCTTAACAAACGTTTGAGTCGATCTTAGCCTCAAAAATGGCTAACGTATCCTCCAAACAGACTTTAGTCCCAAATTGGACTATGAATCTTCCAAACTGGAACAATAGAGCCCAAACGCTCTTTTGTCGGATCTAAACGATCACGTTAAGTTGATCTTAGTCTCAAACAGGACTATCGTATCCTTAACGAACGTTTAAGTTGATCTTAGCCGCAACACGACTAATGCATCCTTAAACTAAAAACACCAAACCCAAATCTAAGTAAATACGGATTTGGACTAATCCACGTCCTACGGGCAACGGCATTACTCAGTCTCCATATACAATCCACGGGCAACCACAAACAAAACAAACACACATGACACGAAGTGAAATTCTGGAGAAGGAGAAAGTTGTTACCGCGATGCGGTAGCGTAATTAACTGCAGGGGCTTGCGCCTGCAGGGAAGAGCGCCCCCACAATCAAAAACCCCTCAAGCGAGGGGGAATCTGACAAAGTCTGCTACATCGGCCGCATCCGTCTAAACCTCCGATACACGGTGCCATAAATCAACTTGGCATCTTCGGAGAGGTAGACGGATAAAACCAAATAGTATCTGCCCGGAATCTCAGTGCCAGGACTTCGCAGTCGTGTGCGCCGCCTTTCGGAGGGGAACAGATTCTGTCACGCCCGGTGGGACCTCTTCCTCTTTCCACTCCACACTTCGTGTGTCGTGTTCGCGAACAAATCGCGGTTTGCTGTGATTGCCTGTGGATTCAAGGTACTAAGATTTGGTGTCTTGCTTTATGCAGAAAACAGAAAATCGATGGCTTCGAACTGCACCGCCCGCAGCGATAACTCTCGCTCCGTCATTGCTGGAGGAGTGACTTATAGGCCCCAAGCGGCCTCCCTTTTCAAAATGCCGGTGGAGCAGGTGGCTCAAGCCACCACTAGACTATATTTTGGGACCATGCTCCCACCAATGAGCTTCAACGCCCCAATGACATTGCAAGAAGCTCCAAAGAAGTCGGTTTTCGATCGACTTACCACTGCCGCGACCCCTCTCAATAGGTCGCCCAACTCCACTGCTTCAGGTTTTAATGGATTAGGCCAGAGCTCCATCGGGCCCATGAAGAAGCCTGCCATACCAGAAGGCGTTATCCCGAAGCGGATAGCCATCCCAGCTCCCGTTCTTGGCGAAGTCACCAAGGTTGCTTCCCATGTTCGGAAGCCCGCTTCTGACAGGTTGGCCGTCACCGTTCAGCGGACGTCGCTCCTTAAAAGGCTGGTACCAGCATATTCTGACCAACACAGGGGGCATGAGGAGGTCACCCCTATATCTGAAACAATTCCATCAGCACGACATGCTCGACGTCGCTACTGGCGGCGAGTGAGGAAGGCTGGGGGCAACTCCCCCTCTGGACTTACTCGTCCAACTCTAATGGTTGGGATCGATACTGCTGTTCCAACCAAGAACAGCTTTGAACTGCTCAACAAGGTGCGCAGAAACTCTCCTACTGCGATGTTGAAACGAACTCCTTCACCTGTGGAGAATACTCCAGAGAAGAAGCTAGAGCAGCCCCCTCAACGGCTGTCCTCTAAAATTTACAAAGTCTGGCGACCGGTCCAAGAGTCGGTGATCGATCAAGACTGCCTCCGACGACAGAAAAAGATGAAGGTTCGGCGGGAGAAGGATTACTCTGTCAAACCACAAAAAGCAAAAGCTACTTGGGTGCCCACTACAATGGCTCCCTTAACTCCAATCACTCAAAAAAGGAAGCCGCAAAAAGCCCCTGTGTCTTTGGCAAATCGCAAAGACACTGAACACAAACTCCCCAAGTCTGGGGGCATGGTGGTGCACACTGTTTATATGGCTTCTGGAAAGGAGGAAAGCCGCACTTCTACGGGCCACCGACCGCTCACCCGATCCGTGACGAAAGCCCAGGAGCAACAACAAAAGCTTCAGAAAATGATGACTACAATGGCTGCACTCACTGAGCCAAAAGAAAGCTCTGAAACGTCTTCGGATGAGCGTCAAGAACAAGAAACCGACGCTGACTTTTTACGCAGAGTCCTCGAAAAGAGGGACAAAGAAGCTGCAGAGCAAGTGGCTAACATAAAACAGATGGCGCTCCTCTTCCAAGATATGGTAGGGATGATGTTACAGCCGGACCCTCCTGCTGAAGATCCTCCGATCGTCCTTGAAGACGACAGGGGAGAAACGTCAAATCCTCCGCCGGCTCTATCAACAGCCAAGGAGGAGGCAATCTCCAAAGTTGACCTAGACGAATATATAGCTCAGCAGATCCGGGTTCATCAGGCGAATGAAGCGGCTGGGCAAATTGTTAGAACCGGACGACCGTATCCGAGCTGATATGACCAAATCAATTACCTGCCAGGATATACGATCCCTAAATTCCACGTATATAAAGGGACAGGGAATCCGCATCAGCATGTCGCTCAATTCAGGGCCTTATGCGGCAATACTGGAGGCGATGACAAATTGTTGCTACGTCAATTCGTCGGCAGCTTAGCAGAAACAGCCTTTGAATGGTATTCGGAGCTACCTAACGACTCTGTCAAAACATTTGCAGAGATGGAACTGCTGTTTACACAAAGATTCGCAAGTGCTAGTGAACGCACCCCGATTACAGCACTGATAAATGCCAGGATAAGGCCCGGCGAAACGTGGGTCCAATACGCAACACGATGGCGGAACCTATGGTCGAAATGCGAACAACGCATAGAAGAGGCACCTGTGGTAGGAATGTTTGTGGGCACTCTCGATCCGCAGGCGACCATCTCATAATTCATGATGTTCTTCAGGCCGACCACCTTCCAGGCCTTGATCGAAAAATTAGCCCAAATGGACCCGATGGGCCATAGGCCTTCTTCTTCAAAGACAGAGCCTTGGAATGAAAAGGGCAAAGGGAAGGCAACCTTCGTTGCCAATACTCAACAACGGTCGAACAACTCAAAGCCGGTCGTTCGCCAAAACAACGTGCGCCCATGCCCATCCCTCGAAGAGAGGCTGGGACGTACTTACTCGTTTCCGCAGAATAAAACGAGAAGACTGTTTGAGCTGGCAGTGCGCAACAGACTTATTAATCTGCCGAGTCCAAAGCGTCTGTCGCAGCCAGGCGATCTTAATAATCCCAATTATTGCCCTTACCACCAAACGGTAAGTCACTCGATTGAGGATTGTTTCGTCTTTAAGGGATGGATCGAGGATCAATACCTGCAAGGCAAGTTCACGCTGTCTGAAAGCTGGAAGGTAAACCCACCACAGCCGCACTTTCCAAAGAAGACGGACACGCCGGGGGCAACTTGTTCTTTCGTCGAGGATGAAAACGATGGAGAAAACTTATCGGATGAATCCGAAGACTACGTAGCGACTTGTCATGTGATTTCTCATTCACTGACGGATGATGAGGAGGCTCCTTACGCTGAGAAATCAATGGCGGACCCTGAAACAGAAATTCCGCGGCCGTCAGACAAGTTGATCGATGCCTTCCTAAATGAAATTCGTCTGAAAGCAAAAGCCAATCAAGAGCATGAAATGACCATACTGGAAAGAACCAAGGTATTCCCGTCAAATCAAAAGCCATACACTGCGGGTAAAAACAAATTCAAGACGAGGAAACGGTTCGCCAAAGCTCTATCCGTAGGAATGAAGCTACCGCCCTCTGAAGAAAATTCTTTCTCTGAGGTAGAGATGCACCATAACTTCTGTTTATATCATCAGAAGATCATACATCCTACCGAAGACTGCGAATCCTTTAACTGTTGGTGGCAAGGGTATGTCGCTCAAAAGCGACACTTCGACAGGACAAAGTGTGAAGCTTGTGGACATCGGAAAAATACGATAGATGAGCGCAAAAGAGCCGCCGCCGACTGTCATATAGCCAACTTCAAGGGATCATAAATTATCACCTTTGGAAGCGACTCTGACGAAGAAGCTACCCCCAACTCTTCCCTCGGGGAATCTATTTCAAAAATAAAGGAATTAAGAAGCTGCGAGAACGTTCAACCGTGCAATCGCATGCTACTAGGAAAAAATCTCGGCCCCGTAAACAAAGGATCGAACAAAAAGAAAAACGGCCCTCGTCGCCAGCACTCAACAACAATCAGGTGACCCTAGGCCAGTTGCTCTCCAAAGCAACAAGCGGCAACCCCTCCAGGAAAAGTTGAAACGTCCTTACTCGAATCCGCAAGATAAAACAATGGGACTGTTCGAGCTGGCAGTGTGCGACAGACTCATCAATCTACCGAGTCCAAAACGTCCGTTGCGGCCAGGCGATATTAATAATCCTAATTATTGCCCTTACCACCAAACGGTAGGTCATCTGATCGAGGATTGCTACGTCTTCAAGAACTGGGTTGAAGACCAATACCAACAGGGTAAGTTCGCGTTGTCCGAAATTTGGAAGGTGAACCCGCCACAACCACACGCTCCGAAAAAGACGGATACGCCGGGGGCATCATGCTCATTCATGGAGAAGGACTCATAAACCGAAAAGTCAATAAACTAGATATTCACCTCAAATACGGTGACGGCGGACCGAGATGTCCTTAAACTAATGATGGACCGCAATGTCCTAAAACTTGCAAATGACTGAAATGTCTTTAAACTACTACCGCAGCATCCTTAGGCTGACGAGATAAAAAAAATATATCAAAATAATAATAATAATAATAATAAAAAAACGGTATGTCCATAAGCAAAAAGGGCACGGATGAAAACCCGAAAGGACTCCGTGAGTAAAAGCAGCAGGGCTACCGGCGAGTGTTCGTGAAAATCCGAAAGGGCGCGATCTCGTAAAAAAAATGTGTAGAAATAAAAAATAAAAATAAAAACGGTATGTCCATAAGCAAAATGGGCACGGATGAAAACCCGAAAGGGCTCCGTGAGTAAAAACAGCAGGGCTACCGGCGAGTGTTCGTGAAAATCCGAAAGGGCGCGACCTCGTAAAAAAAATGTGTAGAAATAAAAAATAAAAATAAAAACGGTATGTCCATAAGCAAAATGGGCACGGATGAAAACCCGAAAGGGCTCCGTGAGTAAAAACAGCAGGGCTACCGGCGAGTGTTCGTGAAAATCCGAAAGGGCGCGACCTCGTAAAAAAAAATGTGTAGAAATAAAAAAATAAAAAAAAAAGGTATGTCCATAAGCAAAATGGGCACGGATGAAAACCCGAAAGGGCTCCGTAAGTAAAAACAGCAGGGCTACCGGCGAGTGTTTGTGAAAACCCGAAAGGACGCAACCTTGTTAAAGAACACTTACAAGATCCTCTCGATCTTGTAAGGAGAAACCACCCGCGTGAGATCCTTACGACTCACAAGGGAGCAACACACTTAAGGATCCCCACGATTCCTAAGGAGAAAATACACTTGCGAGATCCTCACGACTCGTATGGAGAACCCTCTTATAAGACCGTCACGGCTCATAAGATTCAAAAGTCTTAAGTTACAGGGATCTGAACCTGTTCTTAAGCAGTCACCACAACCTCCGACACTGCCCTACAAGCGGTTCAGTATTGACCCTTGTATACAATCCACGGGCACGAATAAATATTTCCCTAACAAAGTCCCATCCGTGACTAGGGATATGCTTGTACAGCAAACAACACTTGTAAGTCCTCTCGACTTATAAGGAGAAAATCCTTTTGTAAGATCCTTACGACTTACAGGGGAACATACACTTAGGAATCCTCACGATCCCTAAGAAGAAAACACACCTACAAGATCCTCACGACTTGTAGGGAGAAATACCTTTGTGAGACCCTTACGGCTCATGAAGTCAAAAGCCTTAGCCGACAGGACCCTTAACCCTGTTTACTAAGCCACCTTTGTTCGGCATTGACAGAGGCAAATGATGATTCGCTCCTGGCAATATCCCAGTTGCAGCGATGCTGATGCCTAAAACGGTATCAAATTCCGAGTCCTTCCAAGGCAAATGATGATTCGCTCCCGGTAATATCCCAGTTGCAGCGATGCTGATGTCTAAACCGGTATCAAATTTCAAGTCCTTTCACGGCAAATGATGATTCGCTCCTGGCAATATTCCAGTCGCAGCGATACTGATGCCAAGATTGGTATCAGATCCCAAATCCCCTACTCGCAAAAAAAAAAAATCAGCGACCCCAAGAAAAAAATGCATACGAAATAGCCGAAATGATGGGGCAACTTGCAAACAAAATCAGCAAGTAAAAATGTATGCATGCAAAAAGCCAAATTGATTGGGCAACTCGCAATAAAAAACAGCGAGTAAAAATAAAATAAACAGCCGAAATGATTGGGCAACTCGCAATAAAAAGCAGCGAGTAAAAATAAAGTAAACAGCCGAAATGATTGGGCACCGCGAAAAATAGCCGAAATGATTGGGCAATCGTGACCTTCGCGATATAAAAGCTGAAATGATAGAGCATCGCGGAAAGAATAAAAAAATTAAAGAATGAATTTTTTTGCCCTACAGGTGAAATCACATCGAACCCTGTATACAATCCAGGGGCACAGGTAAAGAGGGAACCATACCTTCCCAACAGGCTCCATCAGAAAGCGAAGCCAAATCTCGACGGTTCATAGACAACCTAGAGACAATCTCGACATTTGTCGCAATATTATAGACACGATGTCAACAAATGAAGCAAACGAAGATCTCGAGCTTCAGGGTCTCGACGTCAACATCGACAACTTAGAGACCACCAACGGTGTGCCTCCTCATTCCAGCAGGACACAGATATTACACCATCAAGCGGAGCGATGGCAAAATCCCAGCTTCACCTCAGCATTCGTGTCGATACAGTAGACGCAATGTCAATAACAGCGTTCCTCCGCAGTCCAGCAGGATGCAGATGCAACGTCAACGAAAGCCCCCATGGTCAGTAAAGCGGAGCGATGGCAAAATCCCAGCTTCACCTCAGCATTCGTCTCGATACAGTAGACGCAATGTCAATAACAACATTCCTTCGCAGTCCAGCAGGATGTAGAAGCAACGTCAACAAAAGACCTCACGGTCGAAACGAGCGGAGCGATGGCAAAATCCCAACTCCATCTCAGCATTCGTCTCGTTACAGCAGACGCAATGTCAACAACGGCATTCCTTCGCAGTCCAGCAGGATATAGAAGCAACGTCAACAAGAGACCCCATGGTCGAAACAAGCGGAGTGACGGCAAAATCCTAGCTCCACCTCAGCATTCGTCTCGACAAAGCAGACGGAATGTCAACAACGGCGTTCCTTCGCAGTCCAGCAGGATGTAGAATCAACGTCAACAAGACACCCCATGGTCGAAACAAACGAAGCGAAGGCCACATTCCAATCTTCAACGTCTTTACGGTACTCACATAAAACCGGAAAGACAATCGGAGATCATCTCGCACCAGCACAGAATGGTCACCACCTCGACGTCCGTCTTAATACAGCAGACGAGATGTCACACCACGACATTCGTCTCGATACAGAGGACGCAATGCCAACAAACAAAGCAAAGGCCAAATTCCTAGCTTCAGGGTCTTAACGGCAAGTCATATAAAGCCTGAAAGACCACCGGAGATCATCCCACATGGAGTGGTCACCACCTCGACGTTCGTCTCGATACAGCAGACGCAACATCACCAAAAGGAGCCACGGCAAAATCCCTAGTTCCAAACTTCGACGGTTCATCAGCAACCTAGAGACAACCACGACATTCGTCTCGATACAGAGGACGCAATGCCAGCAAACGAAGAAAAGGCCAAATTCCTAGCTTCAGGGTCTTAACGGCAAGTCATATAAAGCCTGAAAGACTATCGGAGATCATCCCACACCAGCGCGGAGTGGTTATGACTCATCGGGGCTCTCCAAAATGAGCCTAACCTCAAGTAAAAAGCGGCATGGCAAATTCCTAGCGCTTGCTCTTCCGACGGTCAAACTGCCAAGGAGGATTGCTTGAAGACGTCTTGTCCAGCCCCCGAAGGGATCAGAGACACGGCAGTCGCAGGGCTACTCGAACATCACGATTGCCTATCGAGGACTATATCAAGCTTATGCGACGGTACGATGGCCAAAACCCTAAGTACCACTAACCTTAACGGGCTTCTGTCGTAAAGAGCAGAGGTTAAATGCGACGTTAAGATGTTCTTGCGAGAAACGTTCGATTCGTCTCGACTTGTGAAAAATTGTCGAGGCGGTTCGACTCGTGAGATAAAGCCTTAGGCAGTGGGCATAAAAGAAGCCTGTTTCCTAAGCATTGGGACCCCGTAAGTTGGCCCAAAATGGTCTCTTGCATACCATCCACGGGTCTCACTCTCCAACATTGAACTTCGACAAGGAGGGAAACAACCGCTTACAAGTCCTCTCGACTCGTAAGAGGGAAAAATTCTCTTATAGGATCCTTACGACTTATAAGAGCAAACCACACTTAGGAATCCTCATGATTCATAAGGAGAAAACCCACCTACGAGATCCTTTCGAACCGTAGGGAGAAAAGTCTCTATGAGACCCTCACGGCTCATAGAGTTGAAAAGTCTTACGCCGCAGATCCGAACCTGCGGCCTAAGCCATCGTTATCTTTTGGAAAAACTAAGTTATCTTCCAACTATGTTTATCAAGACAGCATGCTGATAATAAAAGAAAGAGAGAGGCGACAAAAAAAAAACATCCGATTTGCATTTGATCAAGCGTTCGAGACACACTCATCCATGCATGTACAGAAGATTCAGAACAAGGGATAACACAAGCTGAAATGGAAATTTTCTATTCATATCATAAAAATGGGTTCTTACAATCACGGAGAAATGGATAATAACATTATTAAAATGTTTACAAAGGTATAACCTCGAACCCAGGACATGGATTGAGGAACTCGAAAGCGACCCTATCTATAACTTTCCAGGCCTCGCGGACCATCCTGGTGTGCTTTCTTTCGCGAGCACAAGCGTCAGGATCCCCCCTGATGTCTTCCACCCTCCGGTAAGCAGCAAGTATGGCAGACTGTTGGAAGACCTCGTGCAAGAGATCGACGAGACTGTCTCGCCGTCTCTTCGAGATAAAGTTCATCAGGTACACCGAGTGTACCTTATCCTCGGCGGCATCCAACGCCCTAAGCGGCACACCGGAACAGAATAGGGGAAGCTCTTCCCAGATGGCTCCCACAATAAGTTTCAGGAGGGAGGAACGTCGGGGAAGCAGTGGACCGTTATATGCGTCGAAGCGGCTCATGATTTCAGCACACTCCGCGTTTGTGAACTCTCGATTTTGAGAACGACCAAGTCGGCGGATGTCCCTGTAAGAGATGATCTCGTCAAGATTGTACATGTGGGCGTTCATTGTTTCTGTAAAAGAAAATCAACAAAAATTATCAGAAAGACTGATTAAGTAAAATGATATAATGCACTGAGGAATAAAATGTCATCTTTAACTTCCAAGATCCATGAAGATTCTTAAGAGTTTTTCTATATGATTTGGGAGGAGCAAAGCTCCATTAATGAAATGAGAAAATACGGGGAAAATCTTTTAGAGAGCAAAACTCTATTAATGGAACCCTAATAGGGCTCTCCTTAGTCTTCTATAGACCCCCTTAGAGCAAAGCTCTACTAAGTGAAACCCTAAATGGGTCTTCTTTAGATCTGGGATCTATTGAGAGCAATGCTTTTAAAATTGATTTAATTTAATTAAAATTAATATTTTTTATCTAAAATTGTCTAAAGTTTGAACTTTTAAAAGTGTTTAAACAAAAGAGCAGGGCTCCAAATTCTGAAAGTAAAATTTTAAGAGATGAGAATCATCTAAGGGACCAAAGGTCCTATTTATAGGCATCAAGTGCCCTTTCAGCTACCAAGGGATGGCGCGACGGTTCGGAGTCTGCCACCGCTGCGCTCACGTTAGGAGGCCACGTAAGCGCAACGGTGGGGGGGCATTTGTTTACCTCAATCAGAGCAAAACTCTGTTTAAATTCTAAGGTGGGAAAAGAAGCAATGCTTCTGTTTTTCTCCAATCAGAGTAAAGCTCTGTCTTGAAAATTAAAAAGAAAATTAAAGTTAAAATAAATGAAGCAGCGTACTCCATAAGAGCAAAGCTCTTAAAAAAAAATGCTCAGTGCGCAATTGCGCTGCGCAGTAAAAAACAAATATATATATATATATATAAATAAAAAATAAAATAAAAAATAAAAAAAATAAAAAAAATAAATTTTTTTTATTGCGCGACACGTGTCTGCGCAGTTGCGCAAACGCTGCATGACACGTGTCACGCACTGGGGAGTTATGCAAAAAACAGAATAAAGATTTAAGAAAATCTTTTCTGTTTTTGTTAAAACAAGAAGATTTCTTCTGTAAATCAGAGCCCTTCGGATTAAAGATCCAACGGTGGGGAAAATTTCCCAAATCACTCAGAGAATGATCTCTTTAACAAACTTTAACTAATTTATGGGCACTATAAAAAGGACCCTAGACCTCATTTCAAAGAGAAGGAGGATGAGGCTAAAAAAAAGAGGAGAGAATTCTTGAGAACTCTTGAAGAAAAAAAAGGTAAAAACCTTTAAAAGAAGAGAAAATTCTCTTATGAACAAGATCATGGATCTTCAACAATAAATAAATAAATAAATAAAATAGTGCCTTGCACTTGTTTTATGAACCATCGGTTCTTGAACCTAAAAGGTTCTTAAATTAATAGTGCTTTGCACTTTCATGAACCTTTGGTTCTCTGAGATAAGAAAAATAAGAAAAACTTGTTTTTTCTTAGATCTAAATCAAATAGTGTCTTGCACTTGTTTTATGAACCATCGGTTCTTGAACCTAAAAGGTTCTTAAATTAATAGTGCTTTGCACTTCTTATGAACCACTGGTTCTCTAAAACAAGAAAAAAAAACAGAAATAAAAAAAGATAGTGCTTTGCACTTTTATGAACCTTTGGTTCTTGAAATAAAAAGAAAAACTTGTTTTTTCTTTGATCTAAATTAGATCAAGAAATCAAATAGTGCTTTGCACTTCTTTTATGAACCATTGGTTCTTGAATCTAAAAGATTCTCAAATTAATAGTGCTTTGCACTTATAAATCTGCATTGTTGCGCTCTCTGATTGGCGCAAAGCGCTTGACAAATGCAATGCATTTCCTAAAGGGCCAGGCCCAAACCAAAAAGACCTAGTAGGCCTAATTAAATTGCAGTGCAATAAAAGGGGCAGAGCCCAAACAAAATAGATGCTCTGCATCATTTATAAAAGGGCAGAGCCCAAACAAAATAGATGCTCTGCATCATTTATAAAAGGGCAGAGCCCAAACAAAACAAAAATAATGCAATGCATTATTTAAAAAGGGGCAAACCCCTAACTCAGGCCTAATTGGCCAAAGATAAATAAAAATGTTGAACATTCAACTGGACTTAGCCCAGTCATGCCCATAAGTCCTCAAATTAAATTGACTGAGCACGGCTGCTCCCTAAATGAATTTACATCCGGTTCGAGGGTACATCTCCGAACTCCTCTAACACCTATCGTTGTAATCCTTCAACGACGTCAGAGAGGTGACGGGTCCCAATGACCACACAAGAATATCGGACCGAAACGTCCTTAAAATAATATCGGACCGAGACGTCCCTAAACTAATATCGGACCGAAACGTCCCTAAACTAATATCGGACCGAAACGTCCCTAAACTAATATCGGACCACCACGTCCCTAAACTAGAATATAGACCACCACGTCTCTAAACTGGCACAATAGAGCCCAAATGCTCTTTTATCGGATCTAAACGGTCCCGTTAAGTTGATCTTAGTCTCAAACTGGACTAACGTATCCTTAACAAACGTTTGAGTCGATCTTAGCCTAAAAAATGGCTAACGTATCCTCCAAACAGACTTTAGTCCCAAATTGGACTATGAATCTCCCAAACTGGAACAATAGAGCCCAAACGCTCTTTTGTCGGATCTAAACGATCACCTTAAGTTGATCTTAGTCTCAAACAGGACTATCGTATCCTTAACGAACGTTTAAGTTGATCTTAGCCGCAACGCGACTAATGCATCCTTAAACTAAAAACACCAAACCAAAATCTAAGCAAATACGGATTTGGACTAATCCACGTCCTACGGGCGACGGCATTACTCAGTCTCCATATACAATCCACGGGCAACCACAAACAAAACAAACACACATGACACAAAGTGAAATTCTAGAGAAGGAGAAAGTTGTTACCGCGATGCGGTAGCGTAATTAACTGCAGGGGCTTGCGCCTGCAGGGAAGAGCGTCCCCACAATCAAAAACCCCTCAAGCGAGGGGGAATCTGACAAAGTCTGCTACATCGGCCGCATCCGTCTAAACCTCCGATACACGGTGCCATAAATCAACTTGGCATCTTCGGAGAGGTAGACGGATAAAACCAAATAGCATCTGCCCCGAATCTCAGTGCCAGGACTTCGCAGTCGTGTGCGCCGCCTTTCGGAGGGGAAGGGACATCTCGGTCCGATTTATTTAGTTTAGACCCCCACATCCCTAAACTGGAATATGAACCGAAACGTCCCTAAACTAATATCGGACCGAGACGTCCCTAAACTAATATCGGACCGAGACGTCCCTAAACTAATATCGGACCACCACGTCCCTAAACTAATAACAGACCACCACGTCTTTAAACTGGAACATGGACCACCATGTCCCTAAACTGGCATTGGACCACCATGTCCCTAAACTGGAACAATAGAGCCCAAACGCTCTTTTGTCGGATCTAAACGATCCCGTTAAGTTGATCTTAGTCTCAAATTGGACTAACGTATCCTTAACAAACCATTAAGTTGATCTTAGCCTCAAATATGGCTAACGTGTTCTTAAATCAAACCTTCAAACAAACTCTAGTCCCAAATTGGACTATAGATCTTTCAAATCAATCTTGGTTCAAGGGTACATCTATGAACTCCTCTGATACCTATCGTTGTAATCCTTCAACGACGTCAGAGAGGTGACGGGTCCCGACAACCACACATCAATATTGGACCGAAATGTCCCTAAACTAATATCGGACCGAAACGTCCCTAAACTAATAACGGACCACCACGTCTTTAAACTGGAATATGGACCACCACGTCCCTAAGCTGGAACATGGACCACCACGTCCCTAAACTGGAACATGGACCGCAACGTCCTTAAACTACCTATGGACCGCTATGTCCCTAAACTGGAACAATAGAGGCTCCAAATGCTCTTTTGCCGGATCTAAACGGTCCCGTTTAAGTTGATCTTAGCCTCAAATACGGCTAACGTATCCTTAGACATTTAAATGAATGATTAAACTACAAATCAACTTTGGTTCAAGGGTACATCTCTGAACTCCTCTGACATCCATCGTTGTAATCCTTCAACGACGTCAGAGAGGTGATGAGTCCCGACGGCCATATATTAAATGGATCAGTACGTCAAGTTGATCTTAGTCCAAAACAGGACTAACGTATCCTTGACGAACGTTTAAGTCGATCTTAGTCTCAATACGACTAACGTATCCTTAAACTAAAAACACCAAACCCAAATCTAAGTAAATACGGATTTGGACTAATCCACGTCCTACGGGCGACGGCATTACCCAGTCTCCGTATACAATCCACGGGCAACCACAAACAAAACAAACACACACGACATGAAGTGAAATTCTGGAGAAGGAGAAAGTTGTTACCGCAATGCAGGGGCTTGCGCCTGCAGGGAAGAGCGTCCCCACAATCAAAAACCCCTCAAGCGAGGGGGAATCTGACGAAGTCTGCTACATCGGCCGCATCCGTCTAAACCTCCGATACAAGGTTCCATAAATCAACTTGGCATTTTCGGAGAGGTAGACGGATAAAACCAAATAGTATCTGCCCCGAATCTCAGCGTCAGGACATCGCGGTCCCGTGCGCCGTCTTTCGGAGGGGAACATGGGGGTTTAAGGTCACTACTAAACCTCAATTGCACCACCTCAATTCAAGAATCCCCTAAACATCCTCTAGGAATTTTCATATGTCACAAAACCTTACTTAAACACTTCCAAACATGTATATATGCTAAAGGAAAGGGATTAATACATTAATGGTGACGAAAATACCTTATTTGGCAACTTAAGAATTTTCTTGAGTTGCACTAAGTGCTCAAAATCCAAACTTTCTTGGTTCTCCATGCTTGTAGTGAGCTTGTGCACATTTTTTGTGAAGAGGGTGCAAGGTTTTGATGTGGTTTTAATGGTGTTGAGTGGAGGTAGAGGAGGTGGGAGGAAGAGGGCAGCCATGAAGGAGGAAAAGGGGGAAAATGGTGAAGGAAAAATGAATGAAGAAAATGACCAAGGTCAATGAAGACCCCTCACCTCTCTCTCTCTCTTCTCTCTCTTGCCCATACCCCTCAGCATGCCGCAATTCTTTATTCCTTTTCCCTTTTTCTTTTCTTTTATTTATCTTTTCTTTTAAATCTCATTTTAAAACAAAAGCCATTCTATAAAAAGAAAGAATCATGGTAGAATAAAATATAACAAGTGTATAACATGATATGGTGCATGTCACATGCAAAATCATACTTAATGCATAATTAGTGAATATTAATCAAGTTTAGAATTAAACTTGTATATAATAAATTATATAATAATTCATAAAATGTCTAAATCTCACAATTTCTTTAAAAATTAACATTCAAGGTAATTTTCCAATATTTTTCCAATCTATTGGTATATGATCATACCATAACATTAAAACTAATCTCCATTCATTAAAATATTCATAATATTTATTATTTTAATTATTTAACTTCTCAAAAATAATATCTTATTTTTCTGAAATGTTACAGCCCCCCACGGATTCGAGAAGTGCCCCCGTCTCTTGGCATGACACTTGGCGTGACACTTTGTTCCGTGAGTAAGAACCGGGTCCCAACATCCTCCCCACTTTTGAACAATAGTTCGTCCTTGAACTACAGAGCTACTATTGAAAGATAAGCTCATACCATTCTTAATCCATGTCAATGTAAAGTCACAATAATCTAACCAATCCATGTCAATGATACTCCGGTATAAATCACAAATAACAAGAGAGGCATGTAACATGTCATATACGAATCATTCAACATCGGCTATGTAATCGGGTCTAGTGTCGAGGTCACGATAGTTATGACAGAGAATCAAGGCTCATGGTAATTCAGGTGTCGGGTCGTAGGGTATTTCAGTGCAGAAAGGGTTTCACGAAAGTTTGACGTATTTTAGTGAAAGTATAATTTAGGAAAGTTCATGGTATTTTAAGGACGGTGTATGGTGCCAAATCTCCGGCTTCCTGAGCCTCAAGAGATAAGATGATACGGACTCATGGACACGGTACAAGAAGCATTCGATAAAAATATGACTTTTAAAAGAATGGAGGCACCGCGGTTTTAAAGAATAAATATTTACGGAAAAATGCGACAGCACCTCCTCTGTATTTTCTAAACTCCCAAATTGGGATACAATAAAAATGCCGAAAATGAACATATAATATAGTGAGGCCACACACACGGGCGATAAAATACCAATTGCCGCACCATCGGGCACTAACATATCATAAAACCACATAGTCAGGCAAAATACAATAAATCAATCCCACGCAATCATAATATACAATATGATAATAAAACCAAAAGCGGCTAAGGCCGTACTCGGCAAACAACCCAAAAATAACAATTGTTATGAAATTTAGAAGACATACAACTATTATCTTGCTCAACTGTCTATACTTAATAACATATCTTACTTACTTACCATACGCATACCACTGTAATTACATGTTGATTTCTCTATGGTATTCATTCTGCCTATTTTTTTATTAGCTATGTGGTTTTCAAGTGGTATTAGGTTCGTATGTGTTCATGTGTAGTTGTCTAATATGTCGTCTTTTGGTTTTAATGTCACATATATTATTTGATTTTAAATGATATCAGTACGTGTGTTTGTTTGTGCATAAATTAGAGGGGCAATATTGAGCAAAGTAGTAAAATTATTAATGTATATTTATATATTGGTATGGTATTAGGTTTATATAAGTAGTAATTGTTTATGTTCATATTGAAAATGTAATGTAATGAAATGAAACAAAATATACATACGACAAAATATACAGACGACAATCATGTGCTCGATCATTTAGAGTTGACGTTGGGTACCGACTTATCTTATGTGGAGCAGCCAATTGCTTTCCTCGATCGTAGAGAGAAAATGCTAAAGAACAAGGTCATTCCGCGAGTCCGAGTAGCTTGGGATGGTTGTTCGTCAGGAGAGTCTACCTGGAAACGTGAGGAGAATATTCATCCACGTTTTCCGCATCTTTTTGAGTAGCTGTTCATTTGTCTGTTTCTGTTGTTTTCGTTCTTTTAATTTCGATAACGAAATTTTTGTAAGGGTGGTATGATGTAATACCCATTTCCTTTTGTACTCTAATATCCGTGTTTAAATAAAATGTTGTTTCCAAATAATTTACCCATTTATATTTTATTTATTGTGTTTATTTTTTCTAAAGCCTAATATATTTTTATACCCGGATTTTTACTATATATTTTCCAAACTTTTAAATTCTATTTTTTCCAAATCAAGTTAATACCCTAAATTAAATCCTATCCAAACCCAATATTCTACTCTAAACTCACAACTCAACACTGTTTTTCTAAACCCACACCAACCCGGCCCCACTCCCTCACCCACTTCAAAGCCCGACCCCTCCCCTTCCTTCTTTCTAGATCAACAGTACTTTTCCCCATTTATTTTCAAAACTCGTTTAATCACCCATTAATTCTATTAACTCACTCAAATCTCTCTCTCTCTCTCTCTTTTCAAATACACAGATCTCTCTCTCTTTATTCTCACTCTCTTCTGTTCCCACAAAAAGGAGCAAAGTTCTGTTGAAAGCTAATAGGGCAGCGCCTCACGTGTTTCTCACGAGGATGCCAACGCCAGCACCAATTTTGTGGTGGCGCCGCACGTGTTCATCACGCGGGCGTCAATGTGCAAAGCACAGACGCTTTCTGAATAAGAACTAAATTATTATATGGTGCCGCACGTGCTCATCACGCGGAAGTCAATGTGCAAAGCACATGAGTACCCATCATAAAAATTAAATTATTAAGTAGCGCCCACGTGCACAACATGTGAGCGCCGGCGCCCAAGTAGAATTAAATTCCACGCTTCCCTAACAAAAAGTTGGGATACTCTCTGTTAAACAGAGCCGTTGGATCAAAGATGCAATAGAGATGATAAATCATCAAAATATAGAATCAAATTCTATTAGGAGAAAATATCTCTCAAATCTTTCTAAATAAGAAAGATACTCTCGGTTGGATTAATGATCCAATAATAAAATAAAATTCTATTTTGGGAATATATTCTCTCTATCTTTCTAAACAAAAAAAAAGATTGTTCTGTAAAATAGAGAATCCTTGGATTAAAAATCACTATTTTACAGAATAAATTCTGTATATGGGAAAATATTTCCCCAATCTTATTAAAAAACAAGAAAACATATTCTGTAAAACAGAAGTCCTTCGATCAAAGATCCAACGGTGGGTAAAATTTTCCAACTCAATTTTGAAACAAATTAAATCAATTGGAATCTCTCAATGAGAGATTTTCTCAAAACTAATTAACAATTTGCCTCAATTATATATAAGATCCGAGACTTCAAGTCTCATATATAAGAACCCCCGTAAGCTTCTGAAAAAATACAGAAATCTTTCAAAACAACAGAGAATATTATTCTCAAAGAGGAAGACTTCCCTTTAAAAAAAAACCTAGGTAAAGAAAACACAGAGATCAAAATATCTCTTTTCCCTATTTTAAGGGTTTAACCCTTCTCAAAGAACCTAGTTCTTTTTATGCATCAGAGATCCACAAGACAAGTCTCTCACAAGTTGAGAATTTAATTTTCATCGGGATGATCTTGTTCTTGAGAATCAAAGATTTAGAAAAGAATTAGGAAAAAAACCTATAAAAGAACTTAGTTCTTGAAAAAAACCTGATCCCAGATCTTCAAAAATGAAGATCTTGGTGATCACTAATGGTCAAAATACCATTAACAGAGATTTAATCTCTAAAAAAGGAAAAAAGACCAACGCCTCACGTGTTTCCCACGTGGGCGCCCCTTTTAACAGCGCCTACCGCCTCACGTGAAAAATACGTGGGCGCCCAAAGCAAAAGACCAGCGCCTCACGTGCAAAACACGCGGGCGCCCAAAGCAGAAGACCAGCGCCTCATGTGAAATACACGTGAGCGTTGAATAAAAGTGCTCAGCATTTCATATACGGCCAAAAAGGCTGAGTGCTTAGCACTGATTGGGCAGCGCCTCATATGGGCGCCACACAAAAAGTGCTCAGTACTCTATATATAGCCAAAACGGTTAAGTGCTTAGCATTGATTGGGCTGCGCCGCACGTGCTCCTCACGTGGACGCCATAAAAAAAGTGCTTAGCACTATATATATAACCGAGTGCTTAGCACTGATTGAGCAGCGTCCATGACTGAAGGCTTCACATGATATCCATGTGAGCGCCAGAGCGTCAAACAAGTGCTCAGCACTTTTTCCTAAAAAGGGGGCTGAACAAATATAGCCCAAATAAGTGGTTAGCACTTTTGAACAAAAAAGAACTGAGCAGACTAAGCCCAAACTAGCTAAGTCTCTCTGAAAAGTTTTCTTACAGCTGAGCCCAAATGCCCTGTTGTTAGATCTGAAATAAAAATAATCCTTGAAATTTTGCTAAGTTGATCTTAGTATCAAATTAGACTAACGTATTCTTAGTTAAAATAAATTGAGCCCAAATGCTCATATATTTAAGTTGATCTTAATCTCAAATTAGATTAACGGTCCTTAAATAAAACAAACCCAAATCTAAAATATACGGATTTGGACTGATCCGCGCCCTACAGGCGACGGCATAAACTAGTCTCCGTATACAATCCACGGGCAACTTGAAATAAAAAAAACACACACGACATGAAGCGAACTGCTGGAGCAGAAGAAAGTGGTCATCGTAATGCGATAACGTAATTAACTGCAGGGGCTTGCGCCTGCAGAGAAGAGTGTCTCCATAATAAAAAAACCCTCCCAAATGAGAGGGAATCTGATGAAGTCTGCTACAACGGTCGGGTCGCATCTGTCCAAACCTCCGATATATGATGCTGTAAATCAACTTGGTATCTTCGGAGAGGTGGATGGAGAAGTCCAAATAGTATCTGCCCCTAAATTCAGGCAAGACGATCAATCCCAGTTCGTCTCCATTTTCGGCGGTAAATAGATTCTGGCACGCCCGGTAGGTCCTTCTCTTCTTTCCACTCCACACTTCGCGCGTCGTGTTTCGTGAACAAAATCGCGTTTCGCTATAATTGCCCTTGGATTCGAGGTACTAAAACTTGGGGTCTTTCTCCTGTGCAGAGAAAATCGATGGCTTCCAACTGCACCTCTTGCAACAACAACTTTCTCTCCACCTTAACTGGAGGAGTGACCTACGGGCCCAACGCGGCCTCTATCTTTTTAATGCCGGTGGGGCAAGTAACACAAGCCATTACTGGATTGTTCTTTAGGACCATGCTCCCACCAGTGAGTTTTGGTGCCTCAGCGCCGCAAGAGGAAGCTCCCAAGAGGCCAGTCTTCGATCAACTGACAACCACAATGACCCCTTTCAACGGGCCATCCAAAATTGGCATCTCAGTCTTCAACAGGCTGAGCAAGAACCCAAACGGGCCCACAAAGAGGCTTATGATACCTGAAGGGGCTGCCCAAAAACGGATAGCCTTCCCAACTCCTGCTACGGACAAAGCCATCAAAAGCGCTTCCCTCATCAGAAGTCGGTCTTTGATAGATAGGCCGTTTCTTCCCAAACTTCTATTAGGACGTTGGTCTTCAATAGGCTGACACCACCACCAACCCCTCAGCAAAACCGGGGGCACGATGAAGCCATTTCCAAAACTGAGGCGGTCCCTTTTGGAAAGCATGCTCGACATCGCCACTGGCGCCGAGTGAGAAAAGCTGGGGGCAACTTCCCCTCTGGACTTACTCCGCCAGCTCCAACGGTGGAAGTTGATGCTGCTGTTCTAATTGGGAATAGTTTTGATCCGCTTAGGAGGGTCCGCAAGAACTCTCAGACGGCGGTGCTGAAGAAATCGCCCTCGCTTGCAGAAGTTACAGCGCAGGAAAAGCCGGAGCAGCCCCATCAGCAGCTCTCTTTACAAATTCATAGGGTATGGCGAAAAGTCCAGAACTCTGTGATTGACCAGAACCATTCTCTTCGGCCGAAGAAATTGAAGGCTCGGCAAGAAAAAGACCACTCCTCCGTCATACAGCGAGGTACTTCTTCTACAGATGTTCCTGTTACAATGGCTCCTTCAACTTCAACCTCCTACAAAAGGACGAGGCTGGAGAAAATCCCACCGCCTACGGCAAATTCCAATGGCGATGGACCCAAACGCCCCAAGTCTGGAGGCATGATCGTACATACGGTCTACATGGCTTCCGGGAAAGAAGAAAGCCGTGCCTCTGTAAGTCACCGACCGCAAACTAGGTCGCTGACAAAAGCTCAGGAGCAACAACAAAAGCTCCAGGAAATACTGACCAAAATGGCATCACTTACCGGGCAGAAAGAAAGTCCGGATCCAGCAGCTGAACAGCGCCAGGAGTAGGAGACCGATACAGAGTTCCTACGAAGGGTGCTTGAATGAAAGGACAAGGAAGCTGCTGAGCAAGCTGCTAACATGAAGCAGATGGCGCTCTTGTTCCAGGACATGGTTGGAATGATGATCCAACCAGAGCCCCCGGCCGAAGATCCGCCGATAATCGTCGAGGATGACAGAGGGGAAACATCAAATCCTCTTCTGGCCTTATCAACAGCTAAGGAGGAAACGATCTCCAAGGCTGCTCTTGATGATTATATTGCTCAACAAATACGAGCACATCAGGCTAATGAGGCTGCTGGCCAAATCGTCAGAACTGGGTGACTATATCCAGGCCGTTATGATCAAATCAAGTACCTGCCGGGATATACGATCCCCAAATTCCCTGTGTACAAAGGGACAGGAAACCCACACCAGCACGTCGCGCAGTTCAGAGCTCTGTGCGGCAACACTGGAAGCGACGACAAACTGTTGGTTCGTCAGTTTGTTGGCAGCCTGTCAGAAACGGCCTTTGAATGGTACTCGAAGCTTCTAAATGACACCGTAAAAACATTCACAGAGATGGAACTGCTGTTCACACAGCGTTTCGCCAGCATGAGCGAGCGCACTCCAATTACGGCATTAATCAATGCCAGGGTAAAACCGAGAGAAACCTGGGTCCAATATGCGATTCAGTGGCGGAACTTATGGTCTAAGTGCGAACAGTGCATTGAAGAATCTCCCGCTGTGGGCATATTCATCGGGACCCTAATCCTCAAATGAATGTGTCCCAATTCATGCCATTCTCCAAACCAACGACTTTCCACGCTTTGATCGATAAACTGGCCCAAATGGACCAGATAGGCCACGAGCCTTCCTCCTTAAATAATGACCCTCGAAATAACAAGGGTAAAGGGAAAGCGGCCTTCGTTGCCAACACGCAACAACAACCGAGTGGCCCAAAACCTGCTGCTCGCCAAAACAACGTGCGTTCGTGCCCATCCTTGGAGGAAAGACTAGGACGCGCTTATTCGTTTCCCCGCGATAAGACGATGAGACTATTTGAATTGGCAGTGCATAAAAAACTCATTGTAACAACTCTGAATTTACTGTACAAAATTTTTCAGTTCAATATACAGAAAGGAGTTTACAAGCCTGAGTACAATTTATAAGTTATTTTTGTTTAAGAACAGCAAAAAACAACTTGTAGCTCATTGGTAAAGCCTTGCACTGCTGTGACGTAGCTCTTATGTTCGAATCCCCTCAAACACATTATTTTTTCTGAATTTTCTTTTAAACTTTTTGGAAGCCCAAAAGTTTACACGTGCAATGCACATAAAAATGAAAAGTCTAGAAAAATAAACATATGTAAAATGTTATAAACATAGAGTAGGACACGTGGCCAAGATTCAACGACTCCTCTTCATTGGACCGGCGAGATTGCCATGATGGCCGGCGCCGTTGGGTCCCGTAGGTGAAAAGTCTACGTGCTTTGCCCACATGACTCTTCCCCTACCCCATCACCCCTGTATTGTTTGATTACTCTGAAATTAAACATAGACTTCAATTTCACCTTAAAATCAAGTTTAAATGCATTTTAATCCATTCTTTCAATTCCAAAACCCTAATTCCATACTATAAATACTAGCCCATGCCCTAGCCCTTCCTTATTCTGAAAATTCAATCCAAAACTATCACATTTTCTCAAGTACAAGAAGAGTACAAGTGTAGTTAGCGAACAACCAACTTCCGGCGAGGAATCGAGGCTATTCCGGCGACCCCGCGACACGACGATGACTAATCCTTCTCCTTCTACCTCCTCTTCATCTATCAGCTTGTAAGTCCCTCTCTATTCTTCTCTTTCTTCTTAAAAAGTTCTTTGTTTCAAAACAAGTCAGTAAGTGGAGTTAACACCGACCTTTTATTCTAAACCTAAAAATTTCACTATTTCTTCCATATCTTTCTTTCAAGTTCTTACCCTATGTTCATAACCATGAAACTAATGTTTAGAATAAATTTCACTAAAAAATATCATGAAACATAACTTTAAATCAACTTTTATATTAAAATACCATTAACTTTGTATCTATCATATTTAATTGTTTTTTCTTAATCATACCTTTAGAAAACCTCATGGGGTAATGACCTACCCCTCACAAACACACATGGTTTCCATAGCACGATACTCTTTTAGTAAATTCTTGGTTACAATTACCATATTACATTAAAATACAATCTACTATTAAAATCTGATTTTCTTTTGAATTGTATTATCAAAACTCTTTGCGATTATGCCTCTACAACCCATTTGGGGAACCCGCTATTGGATGGTGCGGATTATCGCACATTCTCGGGGTAGTAGAGCGAGATGCAGACCACCTCACGGAGCATTCGGTCTCGAAAGATTTTTAATATGATTTTTAAGAAAAACAAAATTTTCTACTTAATAACAAAATTAATTTTTAATAATTATATAAATATTATCAAACCACATATTTCCACGATATAATAAAATTCTATGTTTTCTAAAAAGATAAAAGAATGACAAGTTTTACCAAAATACCCTCAAGTTATCCAAAAGACAAGTTTTACTCTAAAATACCATGAAAAACTATTCAAACTATGTATTTATCACTAAAATACCTCAAATATTAAAATTTAAATCCATGAAAACCTTAAATAATATAAATAATTTCTCGGGGTTATTTTGAAAGTATATATTAAAAATATTTTTCATAAACCCCCCTCGAGTTAAATAAAACATTGTTAAGGACTTTAGTAAATATAGGTTTAAGCGGGATCAATTCTCTTGAGCCTCAGGGATCCGGAGAAAGTGAGTGTTTGCCTATTTAACATAGAAAAACTTAAACGGTTGTAGGGTGTTTTTCGTCACCCCATTGAGATGGGAATACGCGTGCGCTTGTCGGGCGTACTACAGATTCCCCCTGCCTAGGGTAGCTTGGGGATCAATTGATTGTGGGGATCCGAATCTCCGGCAGCCCCGGACTAAGCTTCCGTTAATTACCCCTCGTCTTTGAAGCGAGAGAACCTCCGATTGACGGGTCAAACTGGACATGCGAACTCAATGCGATGCGTTGGTGTGTGTGTATATTTGTGTTTTGTTCCATTTGTTAAAAATATATATATATATATATATATATATATATATTATATGTATAAAAACAAAAATAAATAAGTAAATAAATATTGAGAGATTTTTTTATATTTTAATTTATTATTTTTTTAAATTTTTAAATATTATTTATAATTTATTTATTTTATTTTTATTTTAAATAAAAAAAGATTAAATAAAGAAAAGAAGGAAGAAAGAAGAAAAGAAGAAAAGAAAAGAATTTAAAAATAAAGGGGGAGAACCTGGGCTCCCATTTAATGGGAGCCTCCCCTCACATGCTAGGGGTGTCACATACAAGCATGTGACATGGAGGGTCACATGCTAGCATGTGACCCCTCACATGTTAGGGGGGTCGCATGCCAACATGTGACCCCTCACATGCTGGGAGCAAAATGGCTCCCACCTAATGGGAGCCCTCCCCCTCACGTGCTGGCACGTGAGGGGGCCAAAGGGCTCCAAAATTTTTTATTTTTTTTTATTTTTTACATGGAGTTCAACTCCAAAAGATTTTAAATGGAGTTTAACTTCGAAAAGATTTTTATTGCGAAGTTAAACTCCAAAAGAATTTTATTTGTGGAGTTAAACTCCGAAAGAATTTAAATGAAGTAAAGCTCCTAAAGAACTTTAAATGGAGTTTAACTCCGAAAAAGATTTTTATTGCGGAGTTAAACTCCAAAGGAATATTTGTTTGTGGAGTTAAACTCTAAAAGAATTTAAATGGAGTTAAACTTCGAAAGAATTTTAAATGTGGAGTTAAACTCTGAAAGAATTTTATATGGAGTTAAACTCCTAAAAAGATTTTGTTTCCCCCAATCAGAGCAAAGCTCTGTTTCGAATTTCAAAATTCAAAAAGTGAAGCAACGCTTCAGATCCCGTGCGCTACGTGCCACGTGTCAAAAGCAGACACGCCAGCGTCAGGAGCGCTGTGCCCTAGGCAGCGCACCCCCAATCAGAGCAAAGCTCTGTTTCAAAATTCAAAATTTAAAAGTTGAAGCAACGCTTCAGATCCAGCGCTCTGCGCTGCGCGCCACGTTTCAAACAAAAGTGCGCTAGCGCAGTTGCGCTACGCTCTGTGCTACGCTCTGCGCTGAGCGCCACGTGTCTAACACGGGTGCGCTTGCATAGTTGCACTGCTCTCTGCGCTGCGCGCCACGTGTTAAGCATGGGTGCGGTAGCGCAGTTGCGCTGCGCTCTGCGCCACGTGTCGAACGTAGGTGCGCCAGCGCTGGAATTAAAAATTCTCCCACCGTCAGATCAAAAGATCTACTAATAATAAATTATTAATTAATTAGAACTAAAGTTCTGTTATGGAAAGATTTTTCAATCTTATTAAAACAAGAAGATAATCTTCTGTAAAACAGAAGCCTTAGGATCAAAGATCCAACGGTGGGAAATATTCCCAAATCAATTAGAGAAAGATCTCTTAAAACTGTTTTAACAAATCATTTGGCCCTTTATAAAGGACCCTAGACTTCAAGTTTAAAACATATAGAGAATACATAAGAAGTGAGAGAAAAACCCTCTGCAAAAAAGAGCAAGCTCTTAAGAAAAGAAGATTTTCTTCATCTTCAAGGTAAAAAACTATGTTCTTGAAAAACAGAGATGAAATCATCTCGTAAAAAGAAGAACCATCTTCTAAAAAGATCAAAGATCTAAAAAAGGCCAAGGTCTTTAATAAAAAAAGAAAAGATCAAAGATCTAATCATAAAATAATAAAAGAAGTATTTTACTTCAATCACAGATCTTTTGATCTATAAAGGCAGAGCCTTTTATAAAAACAAGAACCGTTGTTCTTGGATCTTGAGGCAAAGCCTCCTTAGAAGAACATAAAATTTGTTCTTTGATATTAAAATTGATCAGATGCGCTTTGCGCTATTGAAAAGTGCCTTGCACTCATGAACTGCGCCTTTGCGCTCCTTCGATCGGCGCTCAGCGCCAAAACGTGCCACGTGTCAACCATAGACACCACTTGTGCTTTGCGCCTTAAAAACAGAGCGCTGCGCTCATAGACTGGCGCTCAGCGCCAAGCGCGTCACGTGTCGCTCGCTGGCGCGCCAACAGACTAGCGCAAAGCGCTCATAAATGGAAAGCGCAAATGCGCTAATGAACCAACGCTTAGCGCTAAGCGCGGCACGTGTCACCTTCGTATGCGCTAGCGCAATGCGCTCTTTAATTGGCGCAAAGCGCCTGACGCGCCACGTGGCGTACTGTCAGAACATGCTCTGTTCTGATATAAGACAAAAATGTCAGAGCCCAATGCCTAGCATTATTAAAGGGGCTGAGCCCAAATAAAGGCTTAATAGCCAGAACAAAAAATAAAATGTTAAACATTTTTCTAATTGGACTTAGCCCAATTCTGGCCATAAGTCCTTAACTTATGTTGAACTGAGCACATCTGCTCTTTCAACCAACTCACTTTGGTTCAAGGGTACATCTCTTCACTCCTTTGATATTTGTCGTTGTAATTCCTCAACGTCTTCAAAGAGGTGATGGGTCCCGACAACCACACATTTCATGGACTGTTGGGTCCTTAAACTCATGGACAATAATGTCCTTAACCTCGACCGTGATGTCTTAAAACTAATATCGAACTGTGGGGTCCTTAAACTCACGGACTATGATGTCCTTAACCTCGACCGTGATGTCTTAAAACTAACATCGGACCGTGGGGTCCTTAAACTCACGGACTATGATGTCCTTAACCTCGACCGTGATGTCTTAAAACTAACATCGGACTGTGGGGTCCTTAAACTCACGGACTATGATGTCCTTAACCTCGACCGCGATGTCTTTAAACTAACGATGGACCGTAATGTCCTTAAACTAATCGACCGCAATGTCACTAAACTAAATAATAGAGCCCAATTGCTCTCTTGTCGGATCTAAATGATCCCGTTAAGTTGATTTTAGTCTAAAATTAGACTAACGCATTCTTAACAAACGTTTAAGTTGATCTTAGTCTCAAATGAGGCTAACGTATCCTTAAACCTAACCCTCAAACCCAAATCTAAGAAAGATACGGATTTGGACTAGTCCACGCCCTATGGGCAACAACATAACTTAGTCTCCGTATACAATCCACGGGCAACCAAACACAAAACAAACACCCACGACACGAAGTGACCATCTGGAGAAAGAGAAAGTTGTTACGCGATGAGGTAGCGTAATTAATTGCAGGGGCTTGCGCCTGCAGGGAAGAGCGTCCCCACAATCAAAAACCACTCAAACGAGGGGGAATCTGACGAAGTCTGCTACATCGGCCGCATCCGTTTAAACCTTCGATACATGGTGCCATAAATCAACTTGGCATCTTCGGAGATGTAGACGGATAGCACCAATTAGAATCTGCCCTGAAGTTCAGGCAAGACGTTCGCCGCGTCTTTCGGAGGGGAACAGATTCTGGCACGCCTGGTGGGACCTTTTCCTCTTTCCACTCCACACTTCGTGTGTCGTGTTCGCGAACCAATCACAGTTTGCTAATGGTTGCCCTTGGGTTTCGAGGTACTAAGATTTGGCATTTTTCTTGGTGTAGAAAGCGAACGATCAATGGCGTCCACTTGTGCAAAGTGTTCCAACTGCAACAACAACTCCCGTTCCGCCTCATCGAGAGGCATAGTTTACGGGCCCCAAGCGGCTTCCCTGTTCATGATGCCGGTGGAACAGGTCACTCAAGCCACCACAGGGTTGTTTTTCAGGACCATGCTCCCACTAGCAAGCTTCAGCACTCCTCTACCAACACCAGAAGCTACTAAGAAGTCGGTCTTTGATCGGCTTACAACTAATGCGGCCCCCCTCAACGGTTCATCCAGCTCCAGTGCCTCAGTCTTCGCTAGATTGGGCCAAAGTTCAGGTAGGCCCATGACGAAGCCTGCACCTGAAGAAAAGGTTATTTCGAAAAGAGTAACCAACCCTGCTCCCGAAGTCGTCAAGGCGGCTTCTCCTGCCAAAGGGTCGGTCTTTACAAGACTGACTGTTCCGGCTCCCGCTACGGTTCCTATCCCTGCTCAGAAGTCTGTTTTCAACCGATTGGATACTGCTTCTCAAAGGACATCAGTCTTCAACAGGCTGACGCCAGCAGCAGCCCCTCACCTGGACAGGGGGCAAGACAAAGCCATCCCCATCACCAAACCAACACCAACGGCTCGACACGCTCGACGTCTCCACTGGCGCCGAGTAAGGAAGGCCGGTGGCAACTCCCCCTCTGGGCTAACTCCACCAGATCCAACGGTGGAACTTAATGCTGCTGTTCCAACCGGGAACAGTTTTGAGCTGCTAAACAAGGTGCGTAGAAACTCTCCTACCGCCGTACTGAAAATATCTCCCCCTCCGGTGGAGAATGTTACAGAAATGAAGTTGGACCGGTCCCCTCAACGGCTGTCCTCCAAAGTTTATAAAGTCTGGCCATGGGTCCAGGAGTCGGTGATCGATCAGGACTATCTCCGCCGACAGAAGAAGCTGAAGGCTCAGAAGGAAGAGAACCGTCCTGTCAAAACAAAACAGACGACAACCACCTGGGTGCCTGTTTCCCCCAATCAGAGCAAAGCTCTGTTTGAATTTAAAAATTCAAAAATTGAAGCAACGCTTCAGATTCCTTGCGCTGCGTGCCACGTGTCAAAAGCAGACACGCCAGCGCCAGGAGCGCTGCGCCCAAGACAGCGCACCCCCAATCAGAGCAAAGCTCTGTTTTAAAATTCAAATTTTAAATTGAAGCAATGCTTCAGATTCCTTGCGCTCTGCGCTGCGCGCCACGTGTCAAACACAAGCGCGCTAGCGCAGTTGCGCTGCGCTCTGCGCTGCGCGACACGTGTCAAACGCAGGCGCGCTAGTGCCAATTGCACCAGCACTGGAATTTAAATAATAAATTATTAATTAATCAGAATTAAAATTCTAGAAAGATTTTTCCAATCTTATTAAAATAAGAAGATTGTCTTCTGTAAAACAGAGGCCTTAGGATCAAAGATCCAACGGTGGGGAAATATCCCCAGATCAATCAGAGAAAGATCTCTGTAACTAACTTAACAAATCAATTGGCCCTACATAAAGGCCCCTAAACTCCAAGTCTCACACATAGACAGAAGAGAGAAAACCCTCTGCAAACTTTGAGAAAAACTCAAGGAGAAAGAAAGGCAAGCCTTTGAAGAAAGAAGATCATCTTCTTCATCTTTAAAGGTAAAGAATTAAATTCTTGGAAGAACAGAGATGAAATCATCTCATTAAAAAAGAAGAACCATCTTCTCAAAAGATCAAAGATTTAAGAACAAGATCAAGATCTTCAATAAAAAAGAAAAAAGATCAAAGAAAGATCTAATTATAAAAGATTAAAAAAAGAAGTAATTTACTTCATTCTTAGATCTTTTGATCTATAAAGGCACAGCCTTTTGATGAGAATAAGAACCCTGGTTCTTGAATCTTGAGGTAGAACCTCCTTTAAGAGAACAAACAACTTGTTCTTTGATCTTAATTTGATCAAGATGCGCTCTGCGCTATTAGACAGTGTCTTGCACTAATGAAATGCGCCTTTGCGCTTATTGGACTGGCGCACTGCGCCAGAACGCGCCATGTGTCAACCACCGAACGGTTTGCGCTTCTAAAAATGGCGCACTGCGCCAGAACGCGCTACGGGTCAACCACAGAACGGTTTGCGCTTTGCGCTTCTAAAAATGGCGCACTGCGCCAGAGCGCACCACGTGTCATTCATTGGCGCAGCGCACTCAGAAAGAGCCGTGCGCTAACAGACTTGCGCTTAGCGCAGAGCGTGACACGTGTCACCTTTGCATGCGATAGCGCATTGCGCTCTTTGATTGGCGCAAAGCGCCTGACAAGCCACGTGGCGCACTATCAGACCACTAAAATGCCATGCATTTAATTACATCCAATTACAGAGCCCAATGCTATGCATTATAAAAGGGCAGACCCCAAGTAAAAGCTTAATAGGCAGAACATGAATAAAATGTTAAACATTTTTAACTGGACTTAGCCCAATTCTGGCCATAAGTCCTCAATATAAATTGAACTGAGCACAACTGCTCTTCTAATTAATTTACACCCGGTTTGAGGGTACATCTCTTTACTCCTCTGATATCCATCGTTGTAATCCCTCAACGTCGTCAGAGAGGTAACGGGTCCCGACAATCACACATTACTACGGACTGTGGAGTCCCTAAATCCATGGACTATGATGTCCTTAATCTCGACCGTGATGTCTTAAAACTAACACCGGACCGTGGAGTCCCTAAATACACGGACTATGATGTTCTTAACCTCAACCGTGATGTCTTAAAACTAATATAGGACTGTGGAGTCCTTAAATCCATGGACTATGATGTCCTTAACCTCGACCGTGATGTCTTAAAACTAACACCGGACTGTGAGGTCCTTAAACTCACGGACTATGATGTCCTTAACCTTGACCGCAATGTCTTAAAACTAACATTGGACCACAACGTCCTTAAACTACTTATCGACCACAATGTCACTAAACAAAACAATAGAGCCCAATTGCTCTCTTGTCGGATCTAAACGATTCCGTTAAGTTGATCTTAGTCTAGAATTATACTAACATGTCCTTAACAAACGTTTAAGTTGATCTTAGCCCCAAATAAGGCTAATGTATCCTTTAACACAACCCTCCCAAACCCAAATCTAAGAAAGATACGGATTTGGACTAGTCCACACCCTACGGACGACAACATAACTTAGTCTCCGTATACAATTCACGGGCAACCAAACACAAAACAAACACCCACGACACGAAGTGACCATATGGAGAAGGAGAAAGTTGTTACCGCAATGCGGTAGCGTAATTAATTGCAGGGGCTTGCGCCTGCAGGGAAGAGCGTCCCCACAATCAAAAACCCCTCAAGCGAGGGGGAATCTGACGAAGTCTGCTACATCGGCCGCATCCGTTTAAACCTTTACATGGTGCCATAAATCAACTTGGCATCTTCGGAGAGGTGGACGGATAGCACCAATTAGCATCTACCCCCAGATTCAGGCAAGACGTCCAGTCTTCCCGGCTTCCGGCGGCGAACAGATTCTGGCACGCCCGGTGGGACCTTTTCCTCTTTCCACTCCACACTTCGTGTGTCGTATTTGTTGGAGATAGTGCCCTCATAGTCAATTATTGGATCGCAGGTACGTGATTGCAATGATTGCGGAGGACCTATACCGGTAGGATAGTCTTACTCGAGATGATAGTATGCTATTTGGTTTGCCTTTATCAGTCGTGTACATGTTCAGGTGACTGATTACATGTTACACTTTGATAGAGCCCTTAGGATCTTGCTTTACTACCAATAGTATGATGGCGATCATATACGTGAGAGTTGGGTAGTTTATATGCATATCCTTAATTGTGGTCCCTAGTCGTGGGAGTTTCGAGACAGGGCATCGATACTCCGGAGTAGACTAGTGTATACAGTCGAGACCCCGACTAGGGGCGGTGGCCGGTCTCACAAGCCACTGGTGTCAGTTGGATCACCTAAGATGTATACAGGTGCTCATTGGGTTATGAGTACACCGGACAGGACTCGCCGGGAATCTGCTAGTTAGTACTATATCTATCGTCAGATAGCAGTTCCCTGGTGACATGTATACAGGTTAGTTCATCGACCTGAGGTCGTCATTTGTCTCGTGTGAGTTCCCACTGTGCTTTGATTTCTACCCTACGATGGCTCAAAGGAGTCGTGCAAACAGGTAGTTTTTGGGTACAGTCCCGAGCCATATGGAGGCACGTGAGCGGATCGGCAGGGGATTCGTCTCTCCCGGTATTGGGGGCGAGATCGTGCTGTGTCTAGGAGAGCCATTACACAAAGCCCACGGCCGTGACAGGAGATTTACTGGTAGGTACTCCAGTAGTATCTCAGGGTGTTTTTGGGCTTCACTCCGACACGACTTATGCTGTTATTGGGGGTCTGACGTTACTAGCCCCCTAGGCAGATATGCGATACTCATAGACGAACGGACCGGACTGTATATACATTGTCACTGTTAGTTTTTGGATGAGTTCGCTCATCAGCCTCCCTTGCGGTCAGTCCATGGGCAGCCGTTACGCATTGCTAGTGCCGCTGACGGTTTGTGGTTAAACCCACTGCCAGGGTACTGACGAGTCATTAGAGTCCCCCACAGACAGTTTTCCAAGTTCGGGCGAAACGTTGTAGAGGCCGTATGGTTTTATGGCAGGGTTCGGAAAATGCACGTGCGTTTACGCACGTGTTATTTTTCGGGCAGATGATACTGGTCGGCTTTGGTTTAAGCCGGATCCGAGTATTATATTGAGTAGATATAATATCTTTGTCTCAGTTGCTTTTGTATTCGGTCGTAATACAAATGCGGGTATATTTATACAGATACGGGGTTATCCTGAAAGTTGTTTCATGATCACTTTTGGAAGTTGCCAGTTTCCAGTTTTCTATCAGCCGTCTTTTAACATTCGGTTAAAGACGGATTTATCTTTTCTTGGATGAGGGTGAGTCATGCTTCTAGAAGGTTCTAGAAGTTTCTAGAAGGTGGTGACAAGGCTTATGACTCACTTGTTCCTTATTGGTTGCTTTTGGTGTGTTCACACTTTATGTTCACACTTGAGATATTTTCTTGTGTTCACACATGATATTTTCTCTTGTGGTCACCCCCTCTCCTACACTCACCCTCCTCCTTCCTATATATGGCCGGCCCCCTCCCCCCCTCTCTCACTTGAGGTTTTCATTTTGTAAGAAAAGATTATGATAGTTTTCGGTGTATGGAATTTCATAGCTCATTTCATTCCATCACCCGATTCCCACGGCAACTTCATTAACCGTTCGTCCATGGTTTTGGACGAAGCGAGACAAAGTATTCCACTCATTCTCTACATCAATCTTGGTCGTCTCTTTTAGCAAACTTGACGACCGAGTTGCCTCGAGTCAGAGGCGGGAGCCCGTTTAAAGAATCGTCGACGTGGTGCCACCTGGACGAGGAGATCGGAGATCGACGAGATCAGAGCAGCCGCAACGGAGCGCGGGATGATGGTTAAAGAATGAAGGACTCGGATCGTTTGGTATAACCTTTCTACACTCTTTACAGTTTGTTAGTTTAGCAATAATGGCAGATCCGGGTTAAAGTATACGATAGCGCCAGTTAAAAAGTTTTTGTTCCGCATTTGGCGTCTGTAGACGGCCGGGGCGCTACCGTAGACTTACAGTGGTATCAGAGCCTCACCATTTTGCTATACTAACTTGTGCTAATGCGTTTAAAATATCGATCGAACCGGAAATCAAAAACCGCATTTTTACAATTTCACAGTTTCTGTCGATTTTAAATGATGTCCTAAAAATATTTTACATATCACAGAAAGTTGTGCAGGGTTTCAGAAGTACACCGACAAAATTTGAGCACGTGATCTCACCAAAGCGCCGCGGAGTCGCGGCCAAACCCATGGTTTGGCCGCGCATCCGCGGCCATTCTATGGGATCAGTGCACCAAATTTTGTCTGTGTCTTCTCTGTTGGAATTTGGGGTTTTTGGTATATATCTTTTGGGCCCAGATTTTGTTACTGTTCACCAGTTGTTCGTGGGGCCCACTTTGTGATATTTAATCGATCGAAATTTAAACATGTTAGTTTACAGTGCTTACATTATATCTCCGACCGGGAATGTCATTTGATCGGTAAACCGCGTCTGATTGCTATAGTTCTTTTAGACGGGTTTGCGAACGTGACATTCGCGTTGATGTTCTGTGTTGTGCTGTGATGTTGCAGATTTGTCGTGGTGGATAGCAGTGTGCAATGGTAGTGCAGTTTGAGTTTATTTGTACATTTGATATTGCGGGGCGAGCGTCCAACTTGTGGACTGCCGTCACTGCCTGTTGTATAATATTCTTTTAGGGCACGACCAGGTTGCGGTCGATGTACCTGTTGTACCATTTTTCATTACTGTACTAGGTTTTGACCCGCGACGGAGTGCACGGATAGCCGGGTTCTGGGGGGCAACAGGTCCGCATCTCATGGCTTTGAGAGGCAGAAGGGCCTCACTCTAGAATTGGCAGACTATTCGCCGCACTCGTAGGGAGTACAGGTTGACCCAAGGAGGGGTGCCCAAGTTTACCGGATTCCGTGAAGTGCAGAGTGGTCTATTCACTTTGCTGTAGGGGGCTGCCTCGCTTCAGGTTTTGGCGGGTAACTTGCCGCACCCGTAGGGGTCTAGGTTTCATTGCACAGGCTATCCACACGACAGGGGAACGTCGGGTTTCAGCAGCGGCTCTGTGAAACCCGAGGATCCCAGATTATCTGTATTGTTCTGTAATGCTTATTACTTTTCTGTAATATTGCATATTATCACGCCTGGAGCAATTATTGTATATTGGTTTATATACTATTAGATGTTGTATATGTTTTACACCCGCGCTAGTCCAGTCCCCGCTCTGTCGTTAGTTAAGTAACCTAACGGGTGATGACGGGACCCAGTGACGAATGCGGATGGCATATACGTACATTTTATTTTCGTTCTTTTCTGGTGTGATCGATTGATGGGACTGCGTTGATTCTGATCAATGCAAAGTAAAGCAAACCTGTTTACAGTTGTTGGAACAAATTTAAAAAGTGTTATTGCAAAGACGTTTCCTTTTGTTATGCATAGCGGTATTCAGTGGAATATCCTGCACCTCATTCGACGGGGCAAGGGCCGATATCCCTTCACCGGGACTGACCCCTTGGGCAGAAGTTTGCGTCAGGGTAATAATTTCACTATAGTCGATTATGAGTTGCTTTGCATAGCGGTATTCAGTGGAATATCCTGCACCTCATTCCACGAGGAAAGAGCCGAGATCCCTTTACCGGGAGTGACCTCTTTAGAAAAAGGTTTTCGCTACTATATTTTAAAAAGCTATCAGGTTCCTTCAGCGATATCAAGTTCGTTACGTTAAAGGTTTTTCGCCAAAAACCAGCCGTAGCCCTCCGTCACTTCTTTTGGGTATTCAGTAGTATTCAAGCTATGCATTTTATCCAAAGTTAAGGCATAGTGTTTGGTAGCTGCTGGGTATTCATTTGTTGCATAGATAGATGAGTTAGTTTGGGACAGTCGTTCTGCCGATTGGCCAAAGTCAGGGGCATGTGCGGGTGGGTTCAAATTGACAAGATAGTGATGGGTAGAACTTGGCATGTGACTTATGACATTTTGACCAAAGCCAAGGTTATAAGAGCATGGGGCAAAAATCTTATCGGGAGTTTCTAAAGAAACTGAAACTTGCCAAGTATGCGCATACCTTCTGGAGTATGAGTAACGTGGATGCATTCCATCACGTTATCATGCGATGAGAGTTGGATCCCGATTCCCACTGATGAGTTGGTTTACTTTTCGGGTGATCCCGATTGATTCTTCTTTCTGGTTTGGAGAAGAATTTGACAGGACAGTGGGAGGTTTCCGGATTAGATAAAGTGATAACCATTCTGATCTAGGTTAGAGTGCACGCAGAGTGTTTCTTTTCTCTCTCTCTTTGGCAGCGACCTTTGACCGACCCTAGACTATGACTCAGTGACCAGGTTGACCGAACCTTCTTAAAATACTGGCTTTTGGATTGTTTGAGTTGCATAAGTCATTGTCACTCCTTCTTTTACCCTTTGAATTTCTCAGAACACCCGTATTACTACGGATATCCACTTCCATTGGATAGATCTATCGTATGGTTATATACGAACTCAAAGGGACTTCTTCGAGGATGGATCCGGGTTCAGGAGAAATAGAATTGGTTTATTCAGTTGTCTTTTATTATCACCTTCTCTCAGGTTGCGAGGGCTCCTTGGTTTAGGAGAGTACACCTATTACGCTTATTGGATAGTCTTATTCCAAACCATAGGCAGGTGCCGAAAGGTAGGGAATGAAGAAAACCAATTAGCCTAAGTAGGGTGTGCAGAAGGTAATATGTAAAGACAAAATAAAGGGATTAGAAAGAGGGCAAAGTAAATTGCGACTGTTATCATTCGCGACCAAACCGCGTACTTCATCGCCACTCCTATTTCACCTTTAAAAGAATAAGGTATTATTCAGATGTCTTTTATCATCACCTTCTCTCAAGATACGAGTACTCCATGGTTTAGGAGGGTACACCTATTATGCTTACTGGATAGTCTTCTTCCAAACCATAGGCTGGTGCCGAACGGTAGGGAAGGAAGAAAACCATTTAGTCTAACGATGGTGTACAGAAGGTAATGACTTAAGACAAATAAAGGGATATAGAGAGATGGCAAAGAGATATACGGTTGAAGTCATGAATTGGATTATGGAAGAGGCATTACTATGAATACCAGGATACCCCTATGAAACATTTTCATGTTTCAGTGCATTGTTAAAGGAAAACTGTTTTCCCGATTAGATACTTACTCCAAGGGTATGTATTTACCAGGTTTCATTCTCATATCTGTATGGTTTTACAGATGATGAGTGGAAGTAAGTTATTGGGAATTAGGTGATTATCCTCATTATATCGGAATTCGTCGTAATTGGTGATATTTGAGGAAATCGCCAGGGTACAGTTTTTAACCTACGACGCACAGGTTTTGAGTTGCTTAAACTCAGCGGACTTATACAGAGTATTGTATGTTGTCCAAGTGTCCTTCAGGACAAAGGGGTAGGTCCTCGTACTATGTTCTGTTTACTTATAACTTCTCTAGTTTTTAGACAAGTGTTTCGTAGAAATACATGGTCTAAGTTTTGAGAAGTTGTGGGTATAAGAATAAAGTAGAGAACCGGGTATCACAAGTATCGGGATTCTTCAAAGAGATCGAAGATGTAGATTCTTGTGATTGGTATTCAGATGATAGTGATGGTTTTGAGAAACGTGTTTCTCTTTCAGGTTACTCATAATTGGATGGATTCCTAAGTTGAGTAATGCTGATTAGCCTCTTTCCATTAAGTTGATATGCACTGGAGACAGCTGCATGATTTGAATATGGTTCCAATTAAATAAGTGCCAAAGTTTCTATATTGGATATAGAATAGTTCGTACCTTAAAAGATGTTAAGGTACAGGGGGTTGTCCAGCTTATGCTTAAAACCAGACTCTGGATAACTCAGGGCACGTTTCTGTAATGGCTGTTTGTGGGTTGACCCTGGCGATGACGAGGGTTGATATTCTACCATTTGGAAGATCAATAGTGATACCGTTCTTGACTCGCCACAGTTTTAGTAAAAATGGACTTTTTCAAGAAAACAGTAGTGGGAGTATGGTAGAACTGGAAGTGATTCCAGAACCGCGAACGATTACGGAAAATTTAATAGGACCTATATATTCAATCAGGTTTGACATTCCAATAGCCACTCCGCAGATATGGTGGGTAACCTCAGACACCCGAGAGGTACTCCGGTAGCCTCAAGGACGGTGACAGGGAGGTTCTTGTTTACCCAGACTTGACACTACTATTGTTCTAGGCTATGAGACCCGGTAGGAGGATTGTCGTAGTCAGTGGGAGCATCGGAAGCATAGTGGGCAAGATGCTTATGTCTATTTATAGACTAGAGCAGTTATAGCGGAGATTGATCATCTAGTTTTGATGTGACAGTCATGCGTTTGACTTCAATCAGAATAGGGGATGGATCTGTTAAGAAGGTAGTAGGGTGTGATGTCATAGTATCTGGATGACATACACAGAGTAGGAAGTAAAATTCCTATACTACGATGGGTTGTACTGTGGTCGTCACACAGTTGTTTCTCCAGACAGGATATGGATATAATATTTGACATTCTGGTTTCTGGATCTATGGTTTTAGATTTGGATTTGGGTAGTTTCCCAATGTGGGTACTTTGACAGATATTCTAATTGTTTTTAGAATAGTTGACTCCTAGCATGGTGGTGTACCTGCAGGTGATGGAGTCACCCTCTCTAAAGGTGTCGTATAGACTAAAGGGGAGAGGGATGTGCATGATTGACAGATCACTTGGTTAGGCAATTGAGTCAATCGTGAGATGTCAAGTAACACACCAGATGTTGTTTTTGCACTAGATGCAATAAGTTTGTATTAATCCAATCCTGGAGAAACATAAGGAAACAGTTTTAAAACATAAGTACATGTTCTACGGATTTGATGACGGCAGCCTCTTTCGGGAGACGGTTATCATTCCAGGCTTCAAAGGTGACATGGTTGATAGAGTGATTGTCAGAGTTATAGTTTATCCCTCTGACGAAGAGGGACAGTATTATGGACAGGTGGTCCAAGAGGATACTGTGGGAGGCATGGTGCCGGATACTGATTAAATTCAGTGATCGATACAGTCTAAGAAGTTTGGGTTTGGAGTTCATTTATGAACTAGGCCCCATCAGATATCCAGACATATTCTAAGACAGGTATTACTCAATTCGGGAGATGGCTTTCTCCGCGAACTTGAGATTAAGAAAGATATAGAAAGAAACTTCTAGGCGGATCCACTCACTGATGCTATTTCTCGAACACAATAGTTTTACAAACGGGCTTTGTGAAACTGATTAGTAGAGGAGTTGGATGTTCGGTTTCACACGGGCTATGAGTAGTCGACATCGCAATAATCAGCCTTGAGTGCAAGTGGGAGATTGTTGGAGATAGTGCCCTCATAGTCAATTATTGGATCGCAGGTACGTGATTGCAATGATTGCGGAGGACCTATACCGGTAGGACAGTCTTACTCGAGATGATAGTATGCTATCTGGTTTGCCTTTATCAGTCGTGTACATGTTCAGGTGACTGATTACATGTTACACTTTGATAGAGCCCTTAGGATCTTACTTTACTACCAACAGTATGATGGCGATCATATACGTGAGAGTTGGGTAGTTTATATGCATATCCTTAATTGTGGTCCCTAGTCATGGGAGTTTCGAGACAGGGCATCGATACTCCGGAGTAGACTAGTGTATACAGTCGAGACCCCGACGAGGGACGGTGGCCGGTCTCACAAGCCACTGGTGTCAGTTGGATCACCTAAGATGTATACATGTGCTCATTGGGTTATGAGTACACCGGACAGGACTCGCCGGGAATCTGCTAGTTAGTACTATATCTATCGTCAGATAGCAGTTCCCTGGTGACATGTGTACAGGTTAGTTCATCGACCTGAGGTCGTCATTTGTCTCGTGTGAGTTCCCACTGTGCTTTGATTTCTACCCTACCACGGCTCAAAGGAGTCGTGCAAACAGGTAGTTTTTGGGTACAGTCCCGAGCCATATGGAGGCACGTGAGCGGATCGGCAGGGGATTCGTCTCTCCCGGTATTGGGGGCGAGATCGTGCTGTGTCTAGGAGAGCCATTACACAAAGCCCACGGCCGTGGCAGGAGATTTACTGGTAGGTACTCCAGTAGTATCTCAGGGTGTTTTTGGGCTTCACTCCGACACGACTTATACTGTTATTGGGGGTCTGACGTTACTAGCCCCCTAGGTAGATATGCGATACTCATAGACGAACGGACCGGACTGTATATACATTGTCACTGTTAGTTTCTGGATGAGTTCGCTCATCAGCCTCCATTGAGGTCAGTCCATGGGCAGTCGTTACGCATTGCTAGTGCCGCTGACGGTTTGTGGTTAAACCCACTGCCAGGGTACTGACGAGTCATTAGAGTCCCCCACAGACAGTTTCCCAAGTTCGGGCGAAATGTTGTAGAGGCCGTATGGTTTTATGGCAGTGTACGGAAAATGCACGTGCGTTTACGCACGTGTTATTTTTCGGGCAGATGATACTGGTTGGCTTTGGTTTAAGCCGGATCCGAGTATTATATTGAGTAGATATAATATCTTTGTCTCAGTTGCTTTTGTATTCGGTCGTAATACAAATGCGGGTATATTTATACAGATACGGGGTTATCCTGAAAGTTGTTTCAGGATCACTTTTGGAAGTTGCCAGTTTTCAGTTTTCTATCAGCCGTCTTTTAACATTCGGTTAAAGACAGATTTATCTTTTCTTGGATGAGGGTGAGTCATGCTTCTAGAAGTTTCTAGAAGGTGGTGACAAGGCTTATGACTCACTTGTTCCTTATTGGTTGCTTTTGGTGTGTTCACACTTTATGTTCACACTTGAGATATTTTCTTGTGTTCACACATGATATTTTCTCTTGTGGTCACCCCCCCTCTCCTACACTCACCCTCCTCCTTCCTATATATGGCCGGCCCCCTCCCCCCTCTCTCTCACTTGAGGTTTTCACTTTGTAAGAAAAGATTATGATAGTTTTCGGTGTATGGAATTTCACAGCTCATTTCATTCCATCACCCGATTCCCACGGCAACTTCATTAACCGTTCATCCATGGTTTTGGACGAAGCGAGACAAAGTATTCCACTCATTCTCTACATCAATCTTGGTCATCTCTTTTAGCAAACTTGACGACCGAGTTGCCTCGAGTCAGAGGCGGGAGCCCGTTTAAAGAATCATCGACGTGGTGCCACCTGGACGAGGAGATCGGAGATCGACGAGATCAGAGCAGCCGCAACGGAGCGTGGGATGATGGTTAAAGAACGAAGGACTCGGATCATTCGGTATAACCTTTCTACACTCTTTACAGTTTGTTAGTTTAGCAATAATGGCAGATCCGGGTTAAAGTATACGATAGCGCCAGTTAAAAATTTTTTGTTCCGCATTTGGTGTCTGTAGACGGCCGGGGCGCTACGTAGACTTACAGTATTCGTGAACCAATCGCGGTTTGTTAATGGTTGCCCTTGGGTTTCAAGATACTAAGATTTGGCGTTTTGCTTGGTGCTGAAAGCAAAGAATCAATGGCGTTCACCTGCTCAAAATGTTCCACATGCAACTGCAACCCACATCCTGCCTCAACTGGGGGCATAGCCTATGGGCCCCAAGCGGCTTCCTTGTTCACGATGCCCGTGGAACATGTCACTCAAGCCACCATAGGGTTGTTTTTCGGGACCATGCTCCCGCCAGCAAGCTTCAGCACTCCTCTACTAACACCGGAAGCTCCCAAGAAGTCGGTTTTTGATCGGCTTACATCTACTGCGGCCCTCTCAATGGGTCGTCCAGCACCGGCGCCTCGGTCTTCTCCAGATTAAGCCAAAGTTCAGGTGGGTCCATGATGAAGCCTGCACCTCAAGAAAAGGTTATTCCGAAAAGAGTAACCAACCCTGCTCCTGAAGTCGTCAAGGCGGCTTCTCGTACCATGGGGTCGGTCTTTACAAGACTGACTGTCCCAACTCCCACTCCCGCTCCTGCTACTCAAAGGACATCAGTTTTCAACAGGCTGACACCGGCAACAACCCCTCACTTGAACAGGAGGCAAGGCAAAGCCATCCCCGTCATCGAGCCAACTCCATCAGCTCGACACGCTCGACGTCGCCACTGGCGCCGGGTAAGAAAGTGTAAGTCTGCGCTAGCGCCCCGGCCGTCTACAGACGCCAAATGCGGAACAAAAACTTTTAAACTTGGCGCTATCGTATACTTTAACCCGGATCTGCTATTATTGCTAAACTAACAAACTGTAAAGAGTGTAGAATGATTATACCGAACGATCCGAGTCCTTCGTTCTTCAACCATCATCCCACGCTCCGTTGCGGCTGCTCCGATCTCGTCGATCTCCGATCTCCTCCGTCGAGGTGGCACCACATGATCGGTTCTTTAAACGGGCTCCCGCCTCTGACTCGAGGCAACTCGATCGTCAAGTTTGCTAAAAGAGACGACCAAGAATGATGTAGAGAATGAGTAGATGACTTTGTCTCGTTTCGTCCAAATCCGTGGACGATCGGTTAATGAAGTTGCCGAGGAAATCGGGTGATGGAATGAAATGGACTGTGAAATTCCATACACCGATAAAACCTATCATAATCTTTTTCTACCAAATTGAAACTCAAGTGAGAGAGAAAAAATGAGGAGAGAGAGAGGGCAAGCCATATATATGAAGGAGGGAGGTGACCGTAGGAGCAAGTGGTGACAATAAGCTAAAAGCTTCTCACTTCAAAATATCTTAAGCAATCCAAAAGGAATTAATCACAAAGCATGAGTCATTAGGCTAGTCATCATCTAATAAATGCAACCAATTAGAACACAACACCAATTAGCCTAGTCACCTCATCTAGAAACTTCTAGAACACTGACTCATCATATCTGAAGAAAAGATAAATCCGTCTTTAACAGAATGTTAAAAGACGGCTGATAGAAAACTGGAAACTGGCAACTTCCAAAAGTGATCCTGAAACAACTTTCAGAATAACCCCGAAACTGTATAAATATACCCGCATTTGTATTACGACCGAATACAAATGCAACTGAGACAAAGATATTATACCTACTCAATATAATACTTGGATCCGGCTTAAACCAAAGCCGACCAGTATCATCTGCCCGAAAACTGACACGTGCGTAAACGCACGTGCATTTTCCGAACCCTGCCATAAAACCATACGGCCTCTACAACGTTTCGCCCGAACTTGGGAAACTGTCTGTGGGGGACTCTAATGACTCGTCAGCACCCTGGCAGTGGGTTTAACCACAAACCGTCAGCGGCACTAGCAATGCGTAACGGCTGCCCACGGACTGACCTCAAGGGTGGCCGAGGAGCGAACTCAAGGGAGACCGATGAGCGAACTCCTCCGAAAAACCCTACTGAGCCTAACAGTGACAATGTATATACAGTCCGGTCCGTTCGTCAATGAGTATCGCATATCTGCCTAAGGGGCTAGCAACGTCAGACCCCCAATAACAGTATAAGTCGTGTCGGAGTGAAGCCCAATAACACCCTGAGATACTACTGGAGTACCTACCAGTAAATCTCCTGCCACGGCCGTGGGCTTTGTGTAATGGCTCTCCTAGACACAGCACGATCTCGCCCCCAATACCGGGAGAGACGAATCCCCTGCCGATCCGCTCACGTGCCTCCATATGGCTCGGGACTGTACCCAAAAGCTACCTGTTTGCACGACTCCTTTGAGCCGTGGTAGGGTAGAAATCAAAGCACAATGGGAACTCACACGAGACAAATGACGACCTCAGGTCGATGAACTAACCTGTACACATGTCACCAGGGAACTGCTATCTGACGGTAGATATAATACTAACTAGCAGATTCCCGGCGAGTCCTGTCCGGTGTACTCATAACCCAATGAGCACCTGTATACATCTTAGGTGATCCAACTGACACCAGTGGCTTGTGAGACCGGCCACCGCCCCTCGTCGGGGTCTCGACTGTATACACTAGTCTACTCCGGAGTATCGATGCCCTGTCTCGAAACTCCCACGACTAGGGACCACAATTAAGGATATGCATATAAACTACCCAACTCTCACGTATATGATCGCCATCATACTGTTAGTAGTAAAGCAAGATCCTAAGGGCTCTATCAAAGTGTAACATGCAATCAGTCACCTGAACATGTACACGACTGATAAAGGCAAACCAGATAGCATACTATCATCTCGAGTAAGACTGTGCTACCGGGATAGGTCCTCCGCAATCATTGCAATCACGTACCTGCGATCCAATAATTGACTATGAGGGCACTATCTCCAACAATCTCCCACTTGCACTCAAGGCTAATATTGCGATGTCGACTACTCACAGCCCGTGTGAAACCGAACATCCAACTCCTCTACTAATCAGTTCCACAAAGCCCGTTTGTAAAACTATTGTGTTCGAGAAATAGCCTCGGTGAGTGGATCCGCCTAGAAGTTTCTTTCTGTATCTCTCTTAATCTCAAATTCGCGAAGAAAGCCATCTCCCAAATTGAGTAGTACCTGTCTTAGAATATGTCTGGATATCTGATGGGACCTTAGTTCATAAATGAACTCCATATCCAAACTTCTTAGACTGAATCGATCACTGAACCTAATCAGTATCGGGCACCAAGCCACCCACAGTATCCTCTGGAACCACCTGTCCATAATACTGTCCCTCGTCAGAGGGAAAACTAAAACTCTGACAATCACTCTGTCATCCATGTCACCTTTGAAGCCTGGAATGATAACCGTCTCCCGAAAGAGGCTGCCGTTATCAAATCCATAGAACATGTACTAATGTTCTAAAACTGCTTCCTTATGTTTCTCCAGGATTGGATTAATACAAACTTATTGCATCTAGTGCAAAAACAACATTTGGTGTGGTACTTGACATCTCATGATTGACTCAATTGCCTAAGCAAGTGATCTGCCAATCATGCACATCCCTCTCCCCTTTAGTCTATATGACACCTTTAGAGAGGGTGACTCCATCACCTGCAGGTACACCACCATGCTAGGAGTCAACTATTCTAAAAACCATTAGAATATCTGTCAAAGTACCCACATTGGGAAACCACCCAAATCTAGATCTAAAACCATATATCCAGAAACCAGAATGTCTAATATTATATCCATGTCCTGTCTGGAGAAACAACTGTGTGACGACCACAGTACAACCGATCGTAGTATAGGAATTTTACTTTCTACTCTGTGTATGTCATCCAGATACCATGACATCACACCCTACTACCTCCTTAACTGATCCATCCCCTATTCTGATTGAAGTCAAACCCATGACTGTCACATCAAAATTAGATGATCTATCTCCGCTATAACTGCTCAAGTCTATAAATAGATATAAGCATCTTGCCCACTATGCTTCCGCTGCTCCCACTGACTACGACAACCCTCCTACCGGGTCTCATATCCTGGAACAACGGCAGTGTCAAGTCTGGGTAGATAAGAACCTCCCTGTCACCGTCCTTGAGGCAACCGAAGTACCTCTCGGGTGTCTGAGGTTACCTACCATACCTGCGGAGTGGCTATTGGAATGTCAAACCTGATTGAATATATAGGTCCTATTAAATTTTCCGTAATCGTTCGCGGTTCTGGAATAACTTCCAGTTCTACCATACTCCCACTACTGTTTTCTGAAAAAGATCCATTTTACTAAAACTGTGGCGAGTCAAGAACAATATCACTATTGATCTTCCAAATGGTAGAATATCAACCCTCGTCATAGCCAGGGTCAACCCACAAACAGCCACTACAGAAACGTGCCCTGAGTTATCCAGAGTCTGGTTTTAATCATAAGCTGGACAACTCCCCGTACCTTAATTTCTTTTAAGGTACGATTCATTCTATATCCAATACAGAAACTTTGGCACTTATTTAATTGGAACCAAGATTCAATCCATGCAGCTGTCTCCAGTGCATATCAACTTAATGGAAAGAGGCTAATCAGCATTACTCAACTTAGGAATCCATCCAATTATGAGTAACCTGAAAGAGAAACACGTTTCTCAAAACCATCACTATCATCTGAATACCAATCACAAGAATCTACATCTTCGATCTCTTTGAAGAATCCCGATACTTGTGACACCTGGTTCTCCACTTTATTCTTATACCCACAACTTCTCAAAACTTAGACCTTGTATTTCTACGAAACACTTGTCTAAATACTAGAGAAGTTATAAGTAAACAGAACAAAGTACGAGGACCTTCCCCTTTGTCCTGATGGACACTTGGACAACATACAATACTCTGTATAAGTCCGCTGAGTTAAACAACTCAAAACCTGTGCGTTGTAGGTGGAAAACTGTACCCTGGCGATTTCCTCAAATATCACCAATTACAACGAATTCCGATATAATGAGGATAATCACCTAATTCCCAATATCTTACTCCCACTGATCATCTGTAAAACCATACAGATATGAGAATGAAACCTGGTAAATACATACCCTTGGAGTAAGTGTCTAATCGGGAAAACAGTTTTTCCTTTAACAATGCACTGAAACATGAAAATGTTTCGTAGGGGTATCCTGGTATTCATAGCAATGCCTCTTCCATAATCCAATTTATGACTTCAACCGTATATTTTATTGCCGTCTCTCCAAATCCCTTTATTTGTCTTTAGTCATTACCTTCTGTACACCATCGTTAGGCTAAATGGTTTTCTTCCTTCCCTACCGTTCGGCACCAGCCTATGGTTTGGAAGAAGACTATCCAGTAAGCATAATAGGTGTACCCTCCTAAACCAAGGAGTACTCGCAACTGAGAGAAGGTGATGATAAAAGACAACTGAATAATACCTTATTCTTTTAAAGGTGAAATAGGAGTGGCGATGAAGTACACGGTTTTGGTCGTGAATGATATCAGTCGCAATTTACTTTGCCCTCTTTCTAATCCCTTTATTTTGTCTTTACATATTGCCTTCTGCACACCCTACTTAGGCTAATTGGTTTTCTTCATTCCCTACCTTTCGGCACCAGCCTATGGTTTGGAATAAGACTATCCAATAAGCGTAATAGGTGTACTCTCCTAAACCAAGGAGCTCTCGCAACCTGAGAGAAGGTGATAATAAAAGACAACTAAATAAACCAATTCTATTTCTCCTGAACCTGGATCCATCCCCGAAGAAGTCCCTTCGAGTTCGTATATAACCATACGATGGCTCTATCCAATGGAAGTGGATATCCGTAGTAATACGGGTGTTCTGAGAAATTCAAAGGGTAAAAGAAGGAGTGGCAATGACTTATGCAACATAGACAATCCAAAAGCCAGTATTTTAAGAAGGTTCGGTCAACCTGGTCACTGAGTCATAGTCTAGGGTCGGTCAAAGGTCGCTGCCAAAGAGAGAGAGAGAAAAGAAACACTCTGCGTGCACTCTAACCTAGATCAGAATGGTCATAGCTTTATCTAATCCGGAAACCTCCCACTGTCCTGTCAAATTCTCCTCCAAACCTAAAGAAGAATCAATCGGGATCACCCGAAGAGTAAACCAACTCATCAGTGGGAATCGGGATCCAACTCTCATCGCATGTTAACGTGATGGAATGCATCCACGTTATTCATACTCCAGAAGGTATGCGCATACTTGGCAAGTTTCAGTTTCTTTAGAAACTCCCGATATCATTTTCTTGCCCCATGCTCTTATGACCTTGACGTATGCCAACAAATCATAAGTCACATGTCAAGTTCTGCCCGTCATTATCTTGTTAATTTGAACCCACCCGTACATACCCTTGACGTATGCCAACAAGGTAATACGACTGTCCCAAACCAACTCATCTATCTATGCAACAAATGAATACCCAGCAGCTACCAAACACTATGCCTTGACGTATGCCAACAAACATAGCTTGAATACTACTGACCATCCATAAGAAACGACGGAGGGCTACGGCTGGTTTTTGGCGAAAAAACCTTTAACGTAGTGAACTTGATATCGCTGAAGGAACCTGATAGCTTTTTAAAATATAGTGGCGAAAACCTTTTGCTAAAGAGGTCACTCCCGGTAAAGGGATCTCGGCTCTTTCCTCGTGGAATGAGGTGCAGGATATTCCACTGAATACCGCTATGCAAAGCAACATGTAATCGACTATAGTGAAGTTATTACCCTGACGCAAACTTCTGTCCAAGGGGTCTTTCCCGGTGAAGGGATATCAGCCCTTGCCTCGTCGAATGAGGTGCTGGATATTCCACTGAACACCGCTATGCATAACAAAAGGAAACGTCTTTGCAATAACACTTTTTAAATTGTTCCAACAACTGTATACAGGTTTGTTTTTACTTTGCGTTGATCAGAATCAACGCAGTCCCATCAATTATCACACCAGAAAAGAACGAAAATAAAATGTACGTATATGCCATCCGCATTCGTCACTGGGTCCCGTCATAACCCGTTAGGTTACTTAACTAACGACAGAGCGGGGACTGGACTAGCGCGGGTGTAAAACATATACAACATCTAATAGTATATAAACCAATATACAATAATCGCTCCAGGCGTGATAGTATGCAACATTACAGAAAAGTAATAAGCATCACAGAACAATACAGATATCTGGGATCCCCGAGTTTCACAGAGCCGCTGCTGAAACTCGACGTTCCCCTGTCGTGTGGATAGCCTGTGCAATGAAACCTAGACCCCTACGGGTGCGGCAAGTTACCCGCCAAGACCTGAAGCGAGGCAGCCCCCTACAGCATAGTGAATGGACCACCCAGCACTCCACGGAATCCGGTAAGCTTGGGCACCCCTCCTTGGGTCAACCTGTACCCCCTACGAGTGCGGCGAATAGTCTGCCAATTCTGAAGTGGGGCCCCTCTGCCTCTCAAAGCCATGAGATGCGGACCCGTTGCTTTCCCGAACCCGGCTATCCGTGCACTCCGTCGCGGGGCAAAACCTAGTACAGTAATGAAAAATAGTACAATAGGTACATCGACCGCAACCTGGTCGTGCCCCAAAAAGAATATTATACAACAGGTAGTGACGGCAGTCCACATGTTGGACGCTCGCCCCGCAATATCAAATGTACAAATAAACTCAAACTGTACTACCATTGCACACTGCTATCCACCACGACAAATCCGCAACATCACAGCACAACACAGAACATCAACGCGAATGTCACGTTCGCAAACCCGTCTAAAAGAACTATAGCAATTAAACGCGGTTTACCGATCAAATGACATTCCCGGTCGGAGATATAATGTAAGCACTGTAAACTAACGTGTTTAAATTACGATCGACCAAAGACCAAATATTAAAAAGTGGGCCCCACAGCTTACTGGTGAACAGTAACAAAATCTGGGCCAAAACTTTATATACCAAAAACCCCAAAATCCCAAACAGAACCCATTGACAAATTTTGGGAGCACGTGCTCCCCACGTGGCCGCGGTTGCGCGGCCAAACCATGGGTTTGGCCGCCCTTCCGCGGCGACTTGGAGGGATCACAACCCCAAATTTTGTCGTGGCTCTTAGAATTCCCTGCACGGATTTTTAAGACATCCAGAAATAATTTTTGAGACCGTTTAAAAACAACAGAAACTGTCAATTTAGGATTTTGTCGTTTTTGAGTTTCGGTTCGATCGATGTTTTGAACACGTTAGCACAAGTTAGTATAGCAAAATGGTTAGGCTCTGATACCACTGTAAATCTACGCTAGCGCCCCGGCCGTCTACAGACGCCAAATGCGGAACAAAAACTTTTAAACTTGGCGCTATCGTATACTTTAACCCGGATCTGCCATTATTGCTAAACTAACAAACTGTAAAGAGTGTAGAATGATTATACCGAACGATCCGAGTCCTTCGTTCTTCAACCATCATCCCACGCTCCGTTGCGGCTGCTCCGATCTCGTCGATCTCCGATCTCCTCCGTCGAGGTGGCACCACATGATCGGTTCTTTAAACGGGCTCCCGCCTCTGACTCGAGGCAACTCGATCGTCAAGTTTGCTAAAAGAGACGACCAAGAATGATGTAGAGAATGAGTAGATGACTTTGTCTCGTTTCGTCCAAATCCGTGGACGATCGGTTAATGAAGTTGCCGAGGAAATCGGGTGATGGAATGAAATGGACTGTGAAATTCCATACACCGATAAAACCTATCATAATCTTTTTCTACCAAATTGAAACTCAAGTGAGAGAGAAAAAATGAGGAGAGAGAGAGGGCAAGCCATATATATGAAGGAGGGAGGTGACCGTAGGAGCAAGTGGTGACAATAAGCTAAAAGCTTCTCACTTCAAAATATCTTAAGCAATCCAAAAGGAATTAATCACAAAGCATGAGTCATTAGGCTAGTCATCATCTAATAAATGCAACCAATTAGAACACAACACCAATTAGCCTAGTCACCTCATCTAGAAACTTCTAGAACACTGACTCATCATATCTGAAGAAAAGATAAATCCGTCTTTAACAGAATGTTAAAAGACGGCTGATAGAAAACTGGAAACTGGCAACTTCCAAAAGTGATCCTGAAACAACTTTCAGAATAACCCCGAAACTGTATAAATATACCCGCATTTTTATTACGACCGAATACAAATGCAACTGAGACAAAGATATTATACCTACTCAATATAATACTTGGATCCGGCTTAAACCAAAGCCGACCAGTATCATCTGCCCGAAAACTGACACGTGCGTAAACGCACGTGCATTTTCCGAACCCTGCCATAAAACCATACGGCCTCTACAACGTTTCGCCCGAACTTGGGAAACTGTCTGTGGGGGACTCTAATGACTCGTCAGCACCCTGGCAGTGGGTTTAACCACAAACCGTCAGCGGCACTAGCAATGCGTAACGGCTGCCCACGGACTGACCTCAAGGGTGGCCGAGGAGCGAACTCAAGGGAGACCGATGAGCGAACTCCTCCGAAAAACCCTACTGAGCCTAACAGTGACAATGTATATACAGTCCGGTCCGTTCGTCAATGAGTATCGCATATCTGCCTAAGGGGCTAGCAACGTCAGACCCCCAATAACAGTATAAGTCGTGTCGGAGTGAAGCCCAATAACACCCTGAGATACTACTGGAGTACCTACCAGTAAATCTCCTGCCACGGCCGTGGGCTTTGTGTAATGGCTCTCCTAGACACAGCACGATCTCGCCCCCAATACCGGGAGAGACGAATCCCCTGCCGATCCGCTCACGTGCCTCCATATGGCTCGGGACTGTACCCAAAAGCTACCTGTTTGCACGACTCCTTTGAGCCGTGGTAGGGTAGAAATCAAAGCACAGTGGGAACTCACACGAGACAAATGACGACCTCAGGTCGATGAACTAACCTGTACACATGTCACCAGGGAACTGCTATCTGACGGTAGATATAATACTAACTAGCAGATTCCCGGCGAGTCCTGTCCGGTGTACTCATAACCCAATGAGCACCTGTATACATCTTAGGTGATCCAACTGACACCAGTGGCTTGTGAGACCGGCCACCGCCCCTCGTCGGGGTCTCGACTGTATACACTAGTCTACTCCGGAGTATCGATGCCCTGTCTCGAAACTCCCACGACTAGGGACCACAATTAAGGATATGCATATAAACTACCCAACTCTCACGTATATGATCGCCATCATACTGTTGGTAGTAAAGCAAGATCCTAAGGGCTCTATCAAAGTGTAACATGCAATCAGTCACCTGAACATGTACACGACTGATAAAGGCAAACCAGATAGCATACTATCATCTCGAGTAAGACTGTGCTACCGGGATAGGTCCTCCGCAATCATTGCAATCACGTACCTGCGATCCAATAATTGACTATGAGGGCACTATCTCCAACAGAAAGGCCGAGGGCAACTCCCCCTCTGGGCTAACTCCACCAGCCCCAACGGTGGAAATCAATGTTGCTGTTCCAACCGGGAACAGTTTCGAGCTGCTGAATAAGGTGCGCAGGAATTCTCCCACCGCCGTACTGAAAAGATCTCCGCCACCAGTGGAGACCGTCACAGAAATGAAGCCGGAACAGTCCTCTCAGCGGCTGTCCTCCAAGATCTACAAAGTCTGGCGGCAGGTTCGGAACTCAGCAGTTGATCAAGATTACCTTCGCCGACAAAAAAGGGCGAAGGTTCAACAAGAAGAAAGCCATCTTGCTAAGCCACGAAAAGCTATCTGGGTGCCCACCGCGACGGCCCCCTCAACTTCGACCGCTCATTAGAAAAGAAGGCCGGAGAAGATCCCCGTGCCTGCGACAAATGTCAAAGGCACTAAGCCCAAATGCCCTAAGTCTGGGGGCATAACAGTCCATACTATTTACATGGCATCCGGGAAGGAAGATAGCCACCCTTCTACGGGCCATTGAACACTCACCCGATCCATCACAAGAGCTCAGGAATAGCAACAGCAGAAGATTCAGGAGATGCTGATTGCAATGGCCGCGCTCATCGGACCAAAAGAAAGCCCGGAGGCGTCATTGGAGCAGCGTTATGAATAAGAAACCGATGCCGACTTTCTTCGCAGAGTCCTCGAAAAGAAGGACAAAGACGCCACAGAGCAAGCAGTTAATATAAAGCGAATATCACTTCTCTTCCAAGGCATGGTCGGGATGATGATACAGCCGGATCCTCCAGCCGAAGACCCTCCGATCATTATTGAAGACGACAAAGGGGAGACGTCGAACCCTCCTCCGGCTCTTTCAGCAGCCAAAGAGAAAACTATTTCCAAGGCCGCCCTGGATGACTATATTGCTCAACAGATACGAGTTCACCAGGCAAATGAAGCGGCTGGCCAAGTCGTCATGACTGGGCGACCATATCCAGGCTGGTATGACCAGATAAAATACCCGCCGGGATACACGATTCCCAAATTCCACGTATACAAGGGGACAGGCAATCCCCACCAGCACGTCGCCCAGTTCAGAGCTCTGTGCGGCAACATCGGGGGCGATGATAAGCTTTTGCTCCGCCAATTCGTCGGCAGCTTATCGGTGACGGCGTTTGAGTGGTACTCCGAACTTCCAAACGACTTCGTCAAAACTTTCGCAGAAATGGAGTTATTGTTCACCCAGCGATTCGCATGTACCAGTGAACGCACCCCAATAACGGCATTGATCAATGCCAGGGTGAAGCCGGGCGAAACTTGGGTTCAATATGCAATCAGATGGCGAAATCTGTGGTCAAAGTGCGAATAGCGCATCGAAGAAGTAGGCATGTTCATGGGCACCCTAGACCCTCATGAAACTATTTCACAGTTCATGATGTTCTTCAAGCCGAACACATTCCAGGCTTTAATCGACAAGCTAGCCCAGATGGATCAGATGGGTCAAAGACCGTCTCTTCCGAAACCGGAACCGCGGAACGAAAAAGGTAAGGGGAAGGCGACCTTCGTTGCGAGCACCCAACAATAGCCCAGTGCTCCAAGACTAACGGATCAGTTGGAAGAGAGGCAGCGCTATTACAATGAGAAAATGAAGCACCCTTACTCATTCCCGCAGGATAAAATGAAGAGACTGTTCGAGCTGGCGGTACGCAACAGACTTATCAATTTGCCAAATCCAAGGCGACCACCACAACCCAACGAGGTGAATAATCTCAATTATTGCCCTTACCACCAAACGGTAAGCCATCCGATCGAAGATTGCTTCGTCTTTAAGGGATGGATCGAGGATCAGTACCTACAAGGCAAGTTTACGCTGTCTGAGAAGTGGAAAGTAAACCACCACAACTGCACACTCCTAAGAAGACGGATACACCAGGGGTAACATGCTCTTTTGTTGAGGAAACTCCATAGGAGGTCGTGCTTTCAGCCAAAACCAAAAGGATGCTGTTTGATCTTCAGACATGCCCGGCGATCAGGTGGAAGAACCAGCTGGAACCCTAGATCATCGAAGGGATGCTAAAGCCACGCCCAACTCCAAAGATTGGTGGTGATAGCCAAAGTGCTCACACCCAGCCGTCGAAATCTTCGAAAAAGAAGAAGAGATCCAAAAAGCCCATGAAGCCTGGCGACAAGCACACGGACCTGCAAAAACAAATCGACGCGCTGGAAGAGTATAACCAGAAGGCGCGGACTCCAATCACGCTCCAAGAGTTTCTCGGCCACGTCCTTGAAGACGGAGATGATGGAGAAGACTCGTCGGATGAATCTGAGGATTGCGTAGCAAGTTGCCATGTGATCTCTCACTCATCAATAAACGATGAAGAAGCCCTTTGCACCAAGAGATTGAGGGCAGGGCCTGAACTAGAACTTCCAAGGCCATCAGATGAGATGATCGACGCATTCCTAAACGAAGCTCTTCTTAAAAGCAAAGTTGATCGGGAGCGTGAAATGGCCATATTTGAAAAGGCTAAACGTCGGCGACTGAACGAAAGAGTCGAGACACTCCCACCGAATCAAGGAACATCCGTCGTGAATAAAAATAAGTTCAAGACAAGTAAAAGGTTTGCTAAAGCCATATCAATGGGAATGAAGCTACCATCCTCCGAAGGAAACACTCTCGGTGAAGCAGAAACACATCTTAGTTATTGCTTATATCATCGAAAGATTTCGCACCCTACCGAAGAATATAACGCTTTTAAAAGATGGTGGCAGGGATATGTTGCTCACCGGCAACATTTTAAGCGGATAAAACGCAAAACTCGTCGGGAGAAAAGAAGTGCGACCGAGGAGCATAAAAGAACTACCGGTAACTGCCGCACGGTCAGCGCCGGGGGATCGCAGGTTCTCACCTTCGGGAGCGACTCTGACGAGGAAATGGCTCTTGGCCCTCTCTTTAAAGAATCCACCTTGGGGAAAGAGGAAGAACCGAAGGCCTGTGAAAATATTCAGCTGTGCAACCGCACGCTTCCAGAAAAGAATCTCGGACCTACGAGTAGAAAAGATAAGGGAAAAGAAAAGGTCTATGAGGATATCGCCCTGGATGACCAAGTCATGAAAGAGCTGACTGCCAAGGACCCGCCAAAGAAGAACAAGGTGGACTACAACGTTCTGGCATACTTGAGGAAGTTACCTTCACAGCTCAGCATTCTCGACGCCCTTTTACTATCCAAAGAAGCGAGAGATTCATTGATCAAGGCGCTACAAGAGCCAGGGCAATTCCAAGCTTTTCTCGCCGAAGAAAAGATGAAGGACGAGCGGGAAGAAGTACACACAGCCGATATCACCTTCGGCGACGAAGACCTCCTTCTTGGGACGTGCGAGCACAACCGTCCCCTCTATGTCTCAGGGTACTGCCACGATATAAAGATAGGAAAAATCTTGCTCGACAATGGGTCTTCCGTCAATCTCCTCAACGTGCGAGTGTTGAAGGAAATCTGCATGAGCGTCCAGCATCTCGCTCGTGATAAAATCACCATCTTCGGTTTCGACTCCCAGTCGTTACGGACTCTCGGATCTGTGATACTTATGCTGCGCTTCGGGCTGCTCGTCACAGACATTAAATTTCATGCCATTGACGCCAAGACATGCTATAACGCTTTGCTCAGCCGACCTTGGTTACACGAGTACAACATCATCCCTTCTACACAGTATCAGTGTATGAAATACTTTAAGGATGGTCTCGAGTATACCGTAACAGGAGATCTGAACCCATTCTTCATGAATGAAGTCCGTAAGTACGAAGATGCAAAATACTTTTTGCCAAATTTTGCAGACATGGAGAGATGTCATAAACCGGAGAACAAAGGTATCACCACCATTCCCGTCTTCGGGAGTGATACTGAAGAAGAGGAAGCGACGGTTTATTCAGGCCCACCCCAGTACAACAAGCCAGGACCGTCCGCTCCTATGTTGATCTTTGGCAGTGACTCGGAAGATGAGGTCCATGCCATATTCTCCGCTCGGCCTTCAGTACAAACATTCTCCAATGAAGAGAAAAGTTTGCAAGTTGCCATGGTTTCGCCCGAACATCATAAAGAATTGGACGCGCTTGATACCTACGGTGTGGAAGAGCTGCAGACGTTCTATGTCCCTCCCAGGCGAGAAGGTGAAAAGGCGATCCTATTCTACCGCTCTAGAGAAACTAAAGTGGAGAAAGAAATCTGACACGGCGCGAATCCTACACTTGACAGGCTTCAGCCCATTCGTCTGCCTAGATATTACACAGAAGGCTTGAAAAGACTATTGAAGCGCCAAGGGATACCCTTCAAACAGACCGCTTGAAAAGCCAAGTTCTATGACAGGGTCTGGAACGTTCCCGGAACTCAGCGCAAGTTGCCCAATAGGAGAATGGAAGCAATCGGGCTTGGATACATTCGATCCAAGAAACGGAAGCTACTCCGCGACTGCTATGTTGTACATGACTTTGATGAAGAGGGAAATGCTCAATGGGAGAGTGCTAATCCTGAACCAGAAAAAGTCCCCGATGCAAAAATGCCCAGTCCTTCATTCGAAGAACAAATGGACAAGCTTAAAAGGGAAGCTGGTCAAAAAGTCCAAGACGACCATAATCGCGAAATGGCCATCTACGAGAAGGTCAAGATGCAACGCCTTCTCCAACAGGCTACGAAAAATGAAAATGCCCCTCCCTGTCAACCTGTTGTAAAAAAGGCCCGACGCCGAGGCAGAAACAAGTCAAAAAGTGGAAAAGGCATTCAGCAACGACAAAGCGGGACCAAGAAGTCACGCGAGCGGGAATCGAGCGATCCGGATTTGTCTCTTATGAAGAAGATGATTCGAGCATACTCTTTTCCTCAAGACAAGACAAAGAAGATACTTGACCTAGCTATAAAACACCAAATGATTACACTTCCGGAGTCTAAACACCCCGAGCAAGCAGGCGAAGTCTCTCACCCAGACTATTGCTCTTATCACCGAGCAATAGGACATCCTCTCGAAAATTGCTTCACTCTCAAGAACTGGGTCGAAGACCAATATCAGCTCGGCAAGTTCGCTCTATCCGATAATTGAAGAATAACTCCGCCGCAGAAGCATGAACCCAAAGCTACGAGAGTAGAACTAGATCCACATCGGTCTTGGAAGCGAACTCATACTTTTCATATGATAACATCATCAAAAGAAGAACCCGAGAATATAGATGACCTCCCCTGGTGCTTCAAAAACAATGATGACGAGGTGATCTTAGAGTTTCCACCGGCGCCAAAAGAGCAGGAAGATGGAATACATACTACTGCAGATAACCTCAAGAAGATTGATTTGGGGACGACAAGTGACCCACGACCGACATTCGTCAGTGAGCTGCTATCTGAAGAAAGGGTGGCTGCGCTAAAAGACGTGCTTATGCAGCATAAGGATTGCTTCGCATGGAACTATTCCGAAATGCCAGGATTAGACCCAGAGATCGCGGTCCACAAACTAACGATATCCCCAGACGCCAAGCCAATCAAACAAGCATCGAGAAGAATGCAGCTCGAGCTTGAGATGAGCATTAACGCTGAGGTCAAGAAGCTGATCGACTCTGGCTTCATCCAGGAGGTTCAGTATCCTGACTGGATCGCCAACATCGTCCCGGTGATGAAGAAAAATGGGACAGTGCGCATCTGCGTAGACTTTCGGGATCTCAATAAAGCCTGCCCGAAGGATGACTTCCCAGTACCAGTCACCGAGCTAATGATAGAAAATACGTCCACTCACTAAGTTTTCTCCTTCATGGACGGATCGTCGGGATATAATCAGATAAAGATGCATCCCGAAGACCAGAAGCACACCGCTTTCCGGACTCCTTTGGGTATATTCTACTACAAAGTGATGCCCTTTGGTCTAAAGAACGCCGGCGCCACCTATCAGAGGGCCATGACGAAGATCTTTGATGACCTCATACATGAAATCGTCGAATGCTAAATCGACGACCTCGTGGTGAAAAGCAAATCATACGAGGAACATCTCGAACATCTGAAGATCATATTTCAACGCCTTCGGCAATATAACTTGAAGATGAACCCACTCAAATGTGCGTTCGGGGTGTCCTCAGGTAAATTCCTAGGATTCATCGTCCGACACTGAGGTATCGAGATAGATCCATCAAAGATCAAGACGATCATGGAAATGCCTCCGCCAAGGACTCTTAAGCAATTACGGTCTCTCCAAGGGAAGCTCGCGTATATCCGGCGATTTATAGCCAATCTTTCTGGCAAGTGTCGCCATTATAGTCACCTGATGAAGAAGGGAACCCCGTTTGTCTGGGATCACAAGTGCCAAGGCGCGCTGGACGAAATCAAGCAGTATTTGCAGAACCCGCCAGTGCTGGCTGCTCCGGTCAAGGGAAAGCCTCTAATTCTTTATACAACTGCCCTCGAAGGTTCTTTAGGTGCGCTGTGGGCACAAGAAAACGACCAAGGGAAAGAAAGAGCTCTCTATTACTTGAGTCGAGTTCTCCTGGGGGCAGAAAGCAATTACTCTCCCATCGAAAAACACTGCCTGGCATTGATCTTCGCGATAACGAAACTCCGGCACTATGCATTGGCGCATGAAGTACGTCTCATATCGAAGGTGGACCTTCTCAAATATTTGATTTCAAAGGCCATATTGACAGGTCGGCTCGCTAAATGGGCCTTGCTCTTGATGGAGTTCTCAATAACCTATCAGCCTCTTAAGGCAGTGAAAGGCCAGGCCATCGCTGATTTCCTCGCTGAACATCCGATACCGGCCGATTCTCCCTTGAATTGCGAACTTCCAGACGAACATACGTTTGACACGATCGACGGAAGTTGTACCCGGTGGGAACTTTATTTCGATGGAGCATCTTCCATGAAGAAGCGCAAACAAAACACGCCTATAATCAAATCAGGGGTAGGCCTTATCTTCGTGACCCCGCAAGGAGGGATAATGCGCTTTGCTTTCTCCTTGACAGAGCCAAGGACGAACAATGAAGCCGAGTATGAAGCTTTGATAACCGGCTTCGAGATCGCCATCGACATGGGAATTGAAAACCTCCTCATATATGGAGATTCCCAATTGGTCGTCAGTCAAGTAAATGGCGACTACCAAACATGCAAACCGGAATTGGTGAAGTACGGCGAAAAGGTGCAGCAACTGTTGACCCAAATTCCTTCCTACACTTTGGAAAGCATACCGCGTGCGGAAAATAGCAAAGCGGATGCATTAGCCAAGCTCGCTAAAGAACTAGCCGACGAGAACCTCGATGACGTAAGAATCGTGGTACAAAGCCGTCGGGTTCTTGCACCGGCAGAAATATCTCCGGAATCATCCGAGGAAAAGGAAGCGACTGAGCAGACGACCCTGCAAATAAATGACCAAGAAAAGGCTGAGGATTGGAGAGAAGTCTTTATAGACTACTTCAAATCCCGTCGAACGCCTGAAGATGCGTCCTCAAAACATCAGCTCATGAAGCGAGCCTTATCTTTTGCCTTCGTCAATGATACTCTGTATAAGAGGTCATTTGATTCTCTATGGTTGAGATGCCTGGGACCTGAAGAGGCAAAAAGAGTCATCCGAGAAGTTCATGACAGACTCTATGGTTCTCACCAAGCAGGCCCAAAGATGAAGTTGAAGATTAAACGGATGGTCTATTACTGGCCCACGATGATTCAGGACTGCCTCGAATATGCGAAGCAATGCCATTCGTGCCAAATCCATGGGGATTTTATCCATCAACACCCAAATCCACTACACCCGACAGTGGCTAGCTGATCATTCGAAATGTAGGGAACTGACATAATCGGCCCCATCGAACCAGCATCGTCCAGGGGACATCGATTCATTTTGGCGACGACTGATTACTTCTCCAAATGGGTAGAAGCAATACCGCTGAGGGAAGTGAAGACGGAGAATATCCTCTATTTCTTCAAGACAAACATCATTTATCAGTTTGGAACTCCGAGACGAATCATCTCCGATAACGGGCCAGCCTACAGAAGCCACAAGATTAGCTGCAACATAGACTGGAGATATTCCTCAGTTTATAATCCCCGAGCTAACGGTCTAGCTGAGGCTTTCAACAAAACCTTAACAAAGATCGTGAAGAAGACGGTGTCCCGAAATAAGAAGGACTGGCATGAGAGGCTGCAAGAAGCTCTTTGGGCGTATCGAACTACGTTCAAGACAGCCACGAACACAACGCCGTACGCATTGATATTCGGTACAGAAGCGGTACTCCCCCTCGAGATAGAGTTACCCTCTCTACGAGTGGCAGTTTATTACGAGCTAACGGACGGAGAGAATGCTCACCTTCGGCTCGATGAGCTTGATGCCCTTGATGAAACCCGGCTCATAGCGCAACAAAATCTGGAGGCTTATAAAGCAAAGATGACGCGCTCATATGAAAGATTGACCAGGCCGAGGACATTTCGCCAAGGCGAACTCGTGCTAGTGGTCAAAAGACCTATGATCCCCAATCGCGCCAAGCGGGGAAAATTCGAGCCGAATTATGAAGGCCTGTATATTATAGACAAGGTCTACCAGGGTGGAGCCTATCTACTCATGGATATGCATGGCGAAAGATCTTTCAGACCGATAAACGGCCGCTTCTTGAAGAAGTACTACGCTTGACGAGTCACGACCTAGGTCAATGATAGATGACGACGACTATGTCTGCTCACTATCTTCCTAAGCCCAAACTCTATAAGTAGTAACCGGCTTACTTAACAGTGGACCGAAAATTCCTTAAACTAACAGTGGACCGAAACGTCCTTAAACTAACAGCGGACCGAAAACGTCCTTAAACTAACAACGGACCGAAACGTTGTTAAACTAGCAACGGACCACTATGTCCTAAAAACTAGCTGTTGACCGAGATGTCGATAAACTACGATGGATTGCAGCATCCCAAAGCTGATACAAAAAAAAAAGAATAAAAATAAAAATAAAAACGGTATGTCCATAAGCAAAATGGGCACGGAAGAAAACCCGAAAGGGCTCCGTGAGTAAAAACAGCAGGGCTACCGGCGAGTGTTTGTGAAAACCCGAAAGGGCGCAACCTCATTATATATATATATAAAAAAGAGAATAATAAAAAAAAGAAAATGGTATGTCCATAAGAAAAATGGGCACGGATGAAAACCCGAAAGGGTTCCGTGAGTAAAAACAGCAGGGCTACCGGCGGAAACCCGAAAGGGCGCAACCTCGTTAAAAGACACTTACATGGTCCTCTCGACCTTCTGAGGAGAAACCACCTGCGTGAGATCCTTACGACTCACAAGGATAACTCTCTTATGGGACCCTCACGGCTCATAAGATTTGAAAGTCTTAAGTTATAGAGATCTGAACCTGTTTTTAAGAAACCCCCACAACCTCCGATACTGCCCTACAAGCGGCTCAATGCTAACCCTTGTATACAATCCACGGGCGCGAATAAACATTTCCCTAACCAAGTCCCATCCGTGACTAGGGATATGTTCGCACGATGAACAACCCTTGTAAGTCCTCTCGAATTATAAGGAGAAAACTCTTTTGTAAGATCCTTACGACTTACAGGGGAACATGCACTTAGGAATCCTTACGATTCCTAAGGAGAAAACACACCTACGAGATCCTCATGACTTGTAGGGAGAAATACCTTTGTGGACCCTTACGGCTCATGAAGTCAAAATCCTTAGGCGACAGGACCCTAACCCTGTTTACTAAGCCACCTTTGTTCAACATCGACAGAGGCAAATGATGATTCGCTCCTGGCAATATCCCAGTTGTAGCGGTGTTGATGCCGAAATCGGTGTCTAATCCCAAGCTTGCGGCGAAAAGCAAGCAAGCTACACATGCATACGAAATAGCCGAAATGACGGGACAACTTGCAGACAAAATCAGCAAGTAAAAATGTATGCATGCAAAATAGCCGAAATGATTGGGCAACTCGCAATAAAAAACAACGAGTAAAAATAAAATAGATAGCCGAAATGATTGGGCACCACGAAAAATAGCCGAAATGATTGGGCAATCGCGACCTTCGCGATATAAAAAGCTGAAATGATAGAGCATCGCGGAAAGAAGTAAAATAAAAATAAAAATGAAATTTATGCCCTACAAGTGATATTACATCAATCCATGTATACAATCCAGGGGCGCAAACAAAGAAGGAATCACACTCCTCCTCCCCCAGGTTTCATCAGAAGAAGAAGCCAAATCTCGATGAGTCACAGATAGCCAGGAGATCATCTCAACATTCGTCTCAGCAGACACAACATCAAGCAAAGCGGAACAGCGGCAACTCCCAGTTCCATGACTCGACGGTGTATAGATGACCGAGAGTCAAATCCCAACTCCGTGAAATGCGGATATAATCAACAAAATTCCTGGTCACGTGGAACGCGGATACCGTCACTTCTGACCCCGTGGAAAACGTCCAGAGCGGATCCTGGTCCTCGCAGAGCACGGCAGTGAACCCGTGTGAAGCATCCAGAGCGGAGCCTAGTCCTCGCCGAACACGGCAGTGAACCCATGGGAAGCATCTAGAGCAAAATTCCTGGTCATGTGGAACACGGATAACGTCACTTCTGACCCCATGGAAAGCGTTCAGAGCAGATCCTGGTCCTCGCAGAGCACGGCAGTGAACCCGTGTGAAGCATCCAGAGCGGAGCCTAGTACTTGCCGAACATGGCAGTGAACCCGTGGGAAGCATCTAGAGCAAAATTCCTGGTCACATGGAACACAGATAACGTCACTTCTGACACCATGGAAAACTTCCAGAGAGGATCCTGGTCCTCGCAGAATACGGCAGTGAACCCGTGTGAAGCATCCAGAGCGGATCCTAGTCCTCGCCGAACACGGCAGTGAACCCGTGGGAAGCATCTAGAGCAAAATTCCTGGTCATGTAGAACACGGATAATGTCACTTCTGACCCCATGGAAAACGTCCAGAGCGGATCCTGGTCCTCGTAGAGCACGGCAGTGAACCCGTGTGAAGCATCCAGAGCTGAGCCTAGTCCTCGCTGAACATGGCAGTGAACCCGTGGGAAGCATCTAGAGCAAAATTCCTGGTCACGTGGAACATGGATAACTTCACTTCTGACCCCGTGGAAAGCGTCCAGAGCGGATCCTGGTCCTCATAGAGCACGACAGTGAACCCGTGTGAAGCATCCAGAGCGGAGCCTAGTCCTCGCCGAACACGGCAGTGAACCCGTGGGAAGTATCTAGAGAAAAATTCCTGATCACGTGGAACACGGATAACATCACTTCTGACCCTGTGGAAAACATCCAGAGCGGATCCTGGTCCTCGCAGAACACGACAGTGAACCCGTGTGAAGCATCCAGAGCAGAGCCTGGTCCTCGCCAAACACGGCAGTGAACCCGTGGGAAGCATCCAGAGCAAACATCGGACTGTGAGGTCCTTAAACTTACGGACTATGATGTCCTTAACCTTGACCGTGATGTCTTAAAACTAGCAATCAAACAAAATGATTTTAAACTGATTTTACCTTGGTTTAAGGGTACATCTCTTCACTCCTTTGATATTTGTAGTTGAAATTCCTCAACGTCTTCAAAGAGGTGATGGGTCCCAGTAACCACACATTTCACGGACTGTGGGGTCCTTAAATCTACGGACTATGACGTCCTTAGCCTCGACCGTGATGTCTTAAAACTAATATTGGACTGTGATGTCCTTAAACTCATGGTCTATGATGTCCTTAACCTCGACCATGATGTCTTAAAACTAACATTGGACTGTGAGGTCCTTAAACTCATGGACTATGATGTTCTTAACCTCGACCGTGATGTCTTAAAACTAACAACGGGCTGTGGAGTCCATAAATCCACGGACTATGATGTCCTTAACCTCGACCGCGATGTCTTTAAACTACGGTATCCTGCAAAATGTCCAGAGCGGAGCCTGGTCCTCGCCAAACACGGCAGTGAATCCGTGGGAAGCATCGAGAGCAACCCCTGACTCCGTGAAATGCGGATAAGGGCTACTTCACCCATCACTTGCGGGTCCTCACGACTCGTAAGGGAGTAAATTCTCTTGTGAGATCCTTACGACTCTCAAGAGAAAACACACTTAGGAATCCTTACGATTGTTAAGGAGAAAATTACACCCACGGGACCCTTCCGGCCGATAGGGAGAAAATTCTTTATGAGACCCTCACGGCTCATAAAGTTGAAAAGTCTTAGGTGACAGATCCTAACCCTATTTTCTAAGCCATCACCACTCTACAAAAAGCATAAGATTGACAGTTATATACTATCTATAGATCGCACTTGCTAAAATCACATGGCAAACAACACAGCAAGAAAGAAGAAAGCAGGGAAATGACACAAGACATTATAAAGAACGTGTATCTTTTATTCATGAATTCGATTGAGTACAAAATACATCGTATTAAAGAATAAAAGAACAAATACATTTATTCAAAATTACAAATGATACAAAATCTTTATTGAGAGGAAAGTGCTTTCAGTAGTCCAACCAGCCGCTCGCGCCCTTTCCCCAGCCCCTCTTCCTGATCGGCCGCCGCGGTTAACTCTGCTTCCACCTGGGATCGCTGCTGCAAGTAGGATGAGAGTTGTTCTTCGACAGCTCGCTGAGCTGCTTCACGATCTTGGGCATCACGCTCAACGACATCGAGCTTCTGCTTCAATCCTAACCCATCAGAGATACTTTGCAGAAGGCCCTCGAAGATAACTTTCATCTGGGCAGCGTTTGCGTCGACCTCAGCACGTAGTCAAGAAGACTCGATTGAAGTTTCTTTGCATTCCCTCTGCTTTAAATCCACTTCTTGTTCAAGATGGCGGAAGTAAGAAGCGCTCTGCTCGATCCATGCCGCCCGTTGAGTGCTCGTGGCCAGAATCTCAGGTGCCGGACGCTTAGCCTTAAGCTCATGCAAGCAAGCCTCGACCTCCCGGTAGCGATTAACCCAAAACTCAACGACGCCCTCACCGTGAAAGTTCATGAGCGTCGCCAGCATAGGGTTAATCTCTGCGGCAAAATCCATGGCAGACGTGGGAGCCTCTGCGTCGAACTCCTCAATATACTCGCCTAGAATGCGTAGGCTGGTCGCAGCACCTTTGGATGATGGACGCCTTAAAAAGAGCCCGGCCGGCATTATAAGACGAGACTCGAACGGGGTTGGAGTCGACGCGATTGCTGCAAAATAGATTATAATCATGTGTCGGCTCAAGAAATAAAGAAAACAAACAAAAAGTAGAGTCTACTATACCGGCTGCAGCAGGTGGCAAAGCCGGGAGGACCGGTGGCGCAACTGATCTCACATCTCCTCCTTCAATCTGTCGCACTGCAATCAGGGCAAAGAAGAATCATAAATAATTTCATTATCGGTAAAATAAAGAGCATTAATTGAAAGCTTTATTCACCAGCGCCACTGGATGAAGCAAGCTCCGACGGGAAGGAGAAGTGGGGATGCAACACCTGGTACAGATGGTCAAAAAGGACTCCTCCAAAGAAGCAATAGTACAACGTCAGTACATAAATTATGCAGCCAAGATAAGACTGGTGGGTCACAAATCCATACCTTCCAGCATTTGCGACGGTGCGAGAGAAGGAAGAGAAGTGGTCACCGTCAGAGCGGCAACTGACGGCGCTCCCTCGGGTAACGCGGCATCAGCACTAGCCGCACCTGCGTTAGAAAAAAGATAAATCCTGTCAGGAAGGATTGCAGAATAAAAAGGGGGGCGGTAACCCAAAAATTTACCTGACGAGTCGCCAGCCGAAGCCGTGACGAGGGCGTCACTTGATGCAACGGTGGCGTCCCCTTCCTCCATTGGGGTGGCCTCGCCTCCCGTTGCCTCATCCCCTGACTCCATAGGAACCGTCGTCACGCTAGCGACTCCAGGAGACGACAAGGAACCGTAGGCAGGGAGAGCGATAATCGGAGCAGTGCCCGACTCTTGAGAAAGAGCGACCGTCTCGTCTCAGCAATCATGCCCGTTTCGCCCGTTACCACCTCGGGCTCAGCGGTCGCAGCCGTCTCGTCCACCGCTGCCGTAGGCTCATCCGTAGCAGCCATTTCATCCACTGCTGCCTCAGGCTTAGCCGTAGCATCCGTCTCACCCGCCGCCCCCTCGGGCTCGGCATCGGCATCCTTCTCAGGTATAGCAGTTGTGACTGTCTCGTCAGCCACTATCTCGGGCCTGGCAGCTATGGTTACGTCACCTATCGTCGCCTCGGGTTTGGCCGCTACCTCCTCTACCGTCCCCTCAGGCTCGACGGCCGCCGTCGCTCCTCCAGTAAGACTCAGCCCTGCAGGACAAGATATATAAGAACCGATAGTTTAAAATTTTGATAATAAAGCCTCAAAAGCACATTACCTGAGACGGATTTACCGTTGGCTTCCCGAGCTGCACGCGCCGCCCGTCTATGAGCAGTAAACAAGGCGACTGGGAGCTCCTCTGAAGGAGTAGCAGCGAGAGTAACGGTGCTTGAGCCCGCTCCCGCAGCCAAAGCAGCACTACGCTCCCTTACTGCGCGCCTCAGGCGCTTCCTTTCCTCCCGGGCCGTCATGACGGACCTTTTGGAAGCCTCCTTCAGCAAGGCGTCGTCGTCCGCGTTCAGGGTTGCCTCCAGAGCCGTCAAGGCATCCATCATCGGCTTTTTAAGTAGGGCCTCTTGCGGTAATCCCGAAGAGGCCGGGACTTCGGTAGCTGGCCCGGGGAGAATTCCCGCATCAGCTTGCGAGGTAGGTCTTGTGGTCCCTGCAATGAGATAAGCAAAGGTTTAGATTGGCCATAAAAAAGGAAAATGAAGACTTAATAAGCCGAGATGTACCAACGCCCAATAGAGCGCGATTCCTCTCTTCCTCCTCAAAAGTCCTGAAGGAAGCCGCCGGAACCTCCTCAGTAGTGAAGCCTGTTACAAAAAAAAGAATGTCAGTCAAGACATGACAATAAAATATAACTCAATGACAAGAGTATGACTAATATTTACTTGATTGCGCAAGGGCGGCTATTTTCGCTTGGTGGCTCGCAAGTTGCGCAGAAGCAGCAATAGCGGCGTCGAGGTTGGTGTCTTCTGGCACTACGAAGAAACCCTCATTGGTTCCATACTCACTTAGGCCTTCGGTAAGAGGGGCCTGAGGCTCTAAGACGATAACAGCATCAAGGGAAAGGGCCGACTTCTTCTTCTTCTTCTGCGCGCGAACCCCGGTCGCACCCAAGATCAACTTACGCTTCATGGGCACCTTAGGACGGCGGGTCCCGATGTCCGAGCCCACGCCGGATTCAGGCGAAACCACATTTACCGTCTCCACGGGAGCACAGGGCGCTAAGGGCACGTCCACAGAATCACGAGGCAATCCACGCGGAGGGCTTAGCACGTGTGGGGGCTCAACTCCAGCATCCCTTCTTAGTGGAGGAAGGACAGGGTTCCTTCGCCTTAGGGGGACGTTCCGATCGCTGGCGGGGGGCGCACCCTTGCGGTCAAGCAGCAGCCGCTTCTCTTCCCGGATAACAGCGCCCATCGCATGCTGATACCAAGCCCCGTACACGTTGAGGGCCCTTGGAATGCAACTCGGCTCTCTAATGAAGAAGTGGGAGCCCGTGTTTAACCGCATAAAGTGATGCAGTGCGCTCCGTATTCCTTCCCTGGTGGCCGCAGGCTCTTCAAAAAACGCCTTCAGTGGGACCCCCTGGTTATAGTTTAGTTGTTGGGCAAACCGATGGGGGTTATACCTCATAAAAAGCGCCAACTCATTCTGTCTGAACACAAGGAAGCCCGGCCTAATGGAATATAGATGTAGAATCTCCCGGGCTTTCAATACGGAGGCCTCATCCTTGAAATTATCACGCAAAGCCAACACCTCCTTGGAGGTCTCCGAGCCGATTGTCTTGACCTTGTCCGTGAAAGAAATGCCTGCTCCGACCGTGCGCGGACGAAGAAGCAACCCCCCGCGGAGACGGATTCATGATAGAAGCGCCGATCAGCTGCATAACTCTCGGGAGTCTGCACTTCTCATAAAACGAGGGTCTCTTATGAATACCAAATACCCCGAGCACATGCATTTCCATCCACGAAGTAAAGTAGTGCATCGGGAAATTGGCGGGTTGCACCCCCGGTTCAGTTGCGTCCACCGCCACGCTGAGGCCATGGTACAGGTGGGCCAACCCGGCAATTTCAATCGACAATTGTATGCTAGCCACCATCTGATGCGCTGGGTAGAAGACGGACGGCCTCATGTAGCGAGGGTGCATGGGGAGCGCGAACCAACACAACCATAGCCCAGAAACCCGAGAAAGAAAGTCTCCTCGTCGATGCCCGGGGCGGCAATTTCCGATAAGGGGATGATTGCAGCATAGGGGAGGTAAAAACCCTTTTGATCGGCTTCCAGTGCTGGTCGACGATCTAAGCCAAGGCCGAAGGGGTCGTCAAGCTTGGCAGATTTTTCGCCCCGCTGCGATAGAATCTCCGGTCGAAGAAAGCAGGCGATGAAGTCTGCGAAACTAACTCCCCGGCCTCTCGATTCCAAGTAAAGACTTTCATACATATTCAGCACCTTTACCAAACTCGGAAACTGGTGCTGAATAGCGTTCTCCGGCGTTAAGTCCATCACCAATGGCTTGGTGGCGAAAACATATTCGTCCGTAGGAAGTAGCTCCTCATAGTGCTCCCCCCTCACCGGCAGACCGGAAATCTCAGCAAATTCTTATTGGAGGATGGAGACTTCCCTGTCCATCAGAAGAAAGGTATGGGTGGGGATGTTCCATTGTTCCACGAACGCCTTAACCCACCACGTCGGAGGAGCAGAATATACGAACAACGAGGCGTAAACTACAGGATACAGACCGATCTTCAGCAAATGCGCCTTCTTCGCTGACAAAATGTACCTGGCCCACTGTAAATACCCGGCCGAATGTCGAGGGGTCAATCCAATGTTATAGGGTTGTCCCCAAGGGCGTGACTCACCCTGGCCTATGTGCTGCCCCAAAATATCCACGGCTGCCGGCAGCTGCACGAGTATGGCAGCAATCGAAGGTTGAAGAAGACCCTCCGAATTCCAATTTACAACCTCCACGGCATAGTTCACCGGGGGTATATCTGCGTACGAGATTGACGAGATTGGATCCGACGGCGTCGCGCAAGAGAAGCTTCGGTGACCTTTGATAATTTCGTTGTACCACCTACCTCACAGGTGAAGGTTCTTGTACTCAGGGTCGTAGTCCTTAATGAGAGCAAGAACCTCCCGGTCCACCGGCGCCTCAGGGAATCCTCCCTCTGAGCGGAAAAACGGAAATGAAAGGTTATAAGTCATGTCGCCTGCAAAAAAGAAAAGAATTCAATTATCAATACTATAATTTAATCTTAAAATTCTGAGCGACACTTTAAAATTTGTACTACACTGCAATGCAGCGGAAAAGGGACCAAGGGTGGACCCACAAAATTCAGATGACAACGCATCAATTAATAAGACAGCCTTATCATTGGATGAGACTGTCAATTAATGAGGAAATTCTCAAAGAATATTCTCATTAAATGAGAAATCCCTCAAGACAAGGAGAAAATCTCCCTTTCAGAGAAAAGCTCTGTAACAGAGTGACACTTGTCAAACTCTGGTCACGAGGGAATAAAATTCCTTAAAGAGCCTAGCTCTGTAATAATAATGGAAAAATCCATCAAAGATTAATGAAAATTAATTCTTAATAATTAAAGTTCTGGGATCTTAAAGATCCATGAAAAAACTCTTAAGAGTTCTTCATCAAAAGATCAAAAGATCTATACATTGTCAAAAGAGCAGAGCTCTGACCCATGGGCTAAGAAACCCTAAGGAAAGATCTATTTAGATCTATGGGTTCTTGAGAGCAAAGCTCTGTTTATGAAACCCCAAAGGGGATTTCTCTAGATCAAAAGATCTATAAGAGCAAGGCTTTGTTAATTAAAATTAATTTAATTAAATTTAATTTTTACCTAAAATTTTCTAGAGTTTTAACTCTTGAAGTTCTTAGAAATGAGAGCAAGGCTCTGAGATAAAAATTCTTGAAGGAGATGATAATCATCTGAGGACCAAGGGTCCTATTTATAGGCGCTGAAGCGCCTCCTCAACTTCTGAGTTAATCCAATGGCTCAGATGTTGCCACCGCTGCACTCACGTGTGCGCCACGTGAGCACAACGGGGGGGGGGCATTTGTTTCCCCCAATCAGAGCAAAACTCTGTTTGAATTTCAAAATTCAAAAATTGAAGCAACGCTTCAGATTCCTTGCGCTCTGCGCTGCGCGCCACGTGTTAAACACAGGCGCGCTAGCACAGTTACGCTGCGCTCTGCGCTGCGCGCCACGTGTCAAACACAGGCGCGCTAGCGCCGTTGCGCTGCGCTCTGCACTGGAATTTAAATAATAAATTATTAATTAATCAGAATTAAAATTCTAGAAAGATCTTTCCAATCTTATTAAAATAAGAATATTGTCTTTTGTAAAACAGAGACCTTAGGATCAAAGATCCAACGGTGGGGAAATATCCCCAGATCAATCAGAGAAAGATCTCTGTAACTAACTTAACAAATCAATTGGATTTATATAAAGGCCCCTAGACTCCAAGTCTCACACAAAGACAGAAGAGAGAGAACCCTCTGCAAACTTTGAGAAAAACTCAAGGAGAAAGAAAGGCAAGCCTTTGAAGAAAGAAGATCATCTTCTTCATCTTTAAATGTAAAGAATTAAATTCTTGGAAGAACAGAGATGAAATCATCTCATTAAAAAAGAAGAACCATCTTCTCAAAAGATCAAAGATCTAAGAACAAGATCAAGATCTTCAATAAAAAAGAAAAAAGATCAAAGAAAGATCTAATTATAAAAGATTAAAAAAAGAAGTAATTTACTTCATTCTTAGATCTTTTGATCTATAAAGGCACATCCTTTTGATGAGAATAAGAACCCTGGTTCTTGAATCTTGAGGTAGAACCTCCTTTAAGAGAACAAAGAACTTGTTCTTTGATCTTAATTTGATCAAGATGCGCTCCGCGCTATTAGACAGTGCCTTGCACTAATGAAATGCGCCTTTGCGCTTATTGGACTGGCGCACTGCGCCAGAACGCGCTACGCGTCAACCACAGAACGGTTTGCGCTTTGCGCTTCTAAAAATGGCGCACTGCGCCAGAACGCGCCACGTGTCATTCACTGGCGCAGCGCAATCAGAAAGCGCAGTGCGCTAACAGACTTGCGCTTAGCGCAGAGCGTGACACGTGTCACCTTCGCATGCGATAGCGTATTGCGCTCTTTGATTGGCGCAAAGCGCCTGACAAGCCACGTGGCGCACTATCAGACCACTAAAATTCCATGCATTTAATTACATCCAATTATAGAGCCCAATGCTATGCATTATAAAAGGGCAGAGCCCAAGTAAAAGCCTAATAGGCAGAACATGTATAAAATGTTAAACATTTTTAACTGGACTTAGCCCAATTCTGGCCATAAGCCCTCAATATAAATTGAACTGAGCACAAATACTCTTCCAATCAATTTACACCCGGTTTGAGGGTACATCTCTTTACTCCTCTGATATCCGTCGTTGTAATCCCTCAACGTCGTCAGAGAGGTAACGGGTCCCGACAACCACACATTACTGCGGAATATGGAGTCCCTAAATCCACCGACTATGATGTCCTTAACCTCGACCGTGATGTCTTAAAACTAACACCGGACTGTGGAGTCCCTAAATCCACGGACTATGATGTCCTTAACCTCGACTGTGATGTCTTAAAACTAACATCGGACTGTGGAGTCCTTAAATCCACGGACTATGATGTCTTTAACCTCGACCGTGATGTCTTAAAACTAACACCGGACTGTGAGGTCCTTAAACTCACGGACTATGATGTCCTTAACCTTGACCGCAATGTCTTAAAACTAACATTGGACCGCAACGTCCTTAAACTACTTATCGACCGCAATGTCACTAAACTAAACAATAGAGCCTAATTGCTCTCTTGTCGGATCCAAACGATCCCGTTAAGTTGATCTTAGTCTAGAATTAGACTAACGTGTCCTTAACAAACGTTTAAGTTGATCTTAGCCCCAAATAAGGCTAACGTATCCTTAAACACAACCCCCCAAACCCAAATCTAAGAAAGATACGGATTTGGACTAGTCCACACCCTACGAGCGACAACATAACTTAGTCTCCGTATACAATCCACGGGCAACCAAACACAAAACAAACACCCACGACACGAAGTGACCATATGGAGAAGGAGAAAGTTGTTACCGCAATGCGGCAGCGTAATTAACTGCAGGGGCTTGCACCTGCAGGGAAGAGCGTCCCCACAATTAAAAACCCCTCAAGCGAGGGGGAATCTGACGAAGTCTGCTATATCGGCCGCATCCGTTTAAACCTTCGATACATGGTGCCATAAATCAACTTGGCATCTTCGGAGAGGTGGACGGATAGCACCAATTAGCATCTACCCCCAGATTCAGGCAAGACGTCCAGTCTTCCCGGCTTCCGACGGTGAACAGTGCCCGCTGCAACGGCCCCCTCAACGTCAATCACTCAGAAAAGAAGGAGGCCAGAGAAAGCCGCTATAACTACGGCAGATCGCAAAGACGCCAAGACTAAACGCTCTAAGTCTGGGGGCATAACGGTCCATACTATTTATATGGCATCCGGGAAAGAGGATAGCCGCGCTTCTACGGGCCACGACCACTCACCCGATCCATCACAAGAGCTCAGGAACAACAGCAGCAGAAGCTTCTGGAGATGCTGACTGCGATGGCCGCACTCATCGGGCCAAAAGAAAGCCCGGAAACATCCGCGGAGCAGTGCTGTGAGCAAGAAACTGATGCTGAATACCTTCGGAGAATGCTTGAGAAGAAGGACAAAGAGGCTGCAGAACAAGCGGCCAATATAAAGAGAATGGTACTTCTATTCCAAGATATGGTGGGCATGATGATCCAGCCGGATCCCCCAGCCGAAGATCCTCCAGTAATAATTGAAGATGACAGAGGAGAAACATCGAATCCTCTGTCGGCTCTGTCAACAGCCAAGGAGGAGACAATCTCTAAAGCTGCCTTGGATGACTATATTGCTCAGCAAATAAGAGTTCACCAGGCAAATGAAGCATCCGGCCAAGTCGTCAAAACTGGGCGACCGTATCCGGGCTAGTATGATCAGATAAAGTACCCGCCGGGCTACACGATCCCCAAATTCTATGTGTACAAGGGGACAGGCAATCCCCATCAACATGTCTCTCAGTTCAGGGCTCTTTGTGGAAACACCGGTGGTGATGATAAGCTTTTGCTTCGCCTGTTCGTCGGTAGCTTATCGGAGACGGCATTTGAATGGTACTCCGAACTTCCAAATGACTCCATCAATACTTTCGTGGAAATAGAATTGTTATTCACCCAGCGATTCGCGAGTGCCAGTGAACGTACCCCAATAACGGCATTGATCAATGCCAGGGTGAAGCCGGGCGAGACGTGGGTTCAGTACGCAATCCGATGGCGGAATCTGTGGTCGAAGTGCGAACAACGCATCGAAGAAGCACCAGCAGTAAGCATGTTCGTGGGCACTCTGGACCCCCATGTGACTATCTCCCAGTTCATGATGTTCTTTAAGCCGACCACTTTCCAGACCCTGATCGACAAACTGGCCCAAATGGACCAGATGGGTCATAGACCGTCTCCTCCAAAGCCAGACTCTCGAAATGAGAAGGGCAAAGGGAAAGCAGCTTTTATCGCCAACGCTCAAAAACAACCGAGTGGCCCGAGAGCGGTTGTTCGCCAAAACAACAAGCGGCAATCCCTCGATGAGAAGTTGAGACGTCCTTACTCGTTTCCCCGAGATAAAACAAGGAGACTGTTCGAACTGGCAGTATGCAATGGGCTCATCACTCTACCAGAGTCGAGACACCCACCGCAACCGAATGACGTCAACGACCCCAATTACTGTCCTTACCATCGAGTACTGGGCCATCCACTCGAAGATTGTTACGTCTTCAAAAATTGGGTTGAAGACCAATACCAGCAAGGTAAATTCACTTTGTCTGAAAATTAGAAGGTGAACCTGCCACAACCACATGCTCCGAAAAAGATGGACATGCCGGGGGCATCGTGCTCATTCATAGAGGAAGCTCCATGGGATGTTGTTCTTTCAGCAAAAACTAAAAGAATGCCGAAAGATCTTCAAACATGTCCAGCACTCAGGTGGAAAAGCCCGCTAGAGCCGGAGATCATCGAGGAGATGCTGAAACCACGCCCAACATTAGGAATTAATAAAGATGGTGGACAAAACATTCGGGCCCAGCCGTCACAGTCTTCGAAGAAAAAGAAGAGGACTAAAAAGCCTTCACTGTCTAACGACAAGCGCACGGATCTGCAAAAAGCATATTGACGCGCTGAAAGAATACAACCAGAGGGCGCGAACCCCAGCCACGCTTCAAGAGTTCCTTAGTCATATACTTGAGAATGAAGATAACGACAATGATGTGGAAGACGACTTGTCAGAAGAATCCGAAGATTATGTGGTGAGTTGCCACATGATCGCTCATTTATCGTTAAGTAACAAAGCAGCTCACTCGAAGTTAGGAGATAACGTAGAGGAGCTGGGGGCAGGAGCAGTGCCAAAACCCTTAGATTATGTGACAAGGTCTATCAAGGAGAAACCTACTTGTTCATAAAGCATCCGGCGAAACTTCGCCTCAGAGGAGAGCGGACCGAAATGTCCTTAAACTAACAACGGACCGAAAAGTCCTTAAACTAACGACGGACCGAAAATTCCTTAAACTAACGACGGACCAAAACATCCTTAAAACTAACAACGGACCACTATGTCTTAAAACTAGCTGTTGACCGAGATGTCGATAAACTACGGTGGATTGCAGCATCCCAAAGCTGATACAAAAAAAAATAAAAAATAAAAAAAGGAAAACGGTATGTCGATAAGCAAAGTGGGCACGGATGAAAACCCGAAAGGGCTCCGTGAGTAAAAACAGTAGGGCTACCGGCGAGTTTCGTGAAAACCCGAAAGGGCGCAGCCTTGTTAAAAAAAACAAAAAACAAAAAAAAAGGAAAACGGTATGTCCATAAGCGAAATGGGCATGGATGAAAACCCGAAAGGGCTCCATGAGTAAAAACAGCAGGGTTACCGGTGAGTGTTTGTGAAAACCCGAAAGGGCGCAACCTCGTTAAAAGACACTTGCAGGGTCCTCTCGACTTTGTAAGGAGAAACCACCTGCGTGAGATCCTTACGACTCACAAGGGTGCAACACACTTGGGGATCCTCTCGATTCCTAAGGAGAAATTACACTTACGAGATCCTCACGACTCGTAAGGAGAACCTTCTTATGAGACCCTCACGGCTCATAAGATTTGAAAGTCTTAAGCTACAGGGATCTGAACCTGTTCTTAAGCAGCCCCCACAACCTCCGATACTGCCCTACAAGCGGCTCAATGCTGACCCTTGTATACAATCCACGGGCGCGAAAAAACATTTCCCTAACAAAGTCCCATCCGTGACTAGGGATATGTCTACACGGTAAACAACCCTTATAAGTCCTCTCGACTTATAAGGAGAAAACACTCTTGTAAGATCTTTACGACTTATAAGAGAACATACACTTAGGAGTCCTCACGATTCCTAAGGAGAAAACGCGCTTATGAGATCCTCACGACTCGCAGGGAGAAATACCTTTATGAGACCCTTATGGCTCATAAAGTCAAAAGCCTTAGTCGACGGGATCCTAACCCTGTTTGCTAAGCCACCTTTGTTCGACATCGACAGAGGCAAATAATGATTCGCTCCTGGCAATATCCCAGTTGTAGCGATGCTGATGCCTAAATCGGCATCAAATTCCAAGTCCTTTCATGGCAAATGATGATTCGCTCCTGGCAATATTCCAGTTGTAGCGATGCTGATGCTGAGATTGGCACCAGATTCCAAGTTCCACACTCGCGATAAAAAATCAGCGAGCCAAAAATGCATATGAAATAGCCGAAATGATGGGACAACTTGCAACAAAATCAGCAAGTAAAAATGTATGCATACAAAATAGCCAAAATGATGGGGCAACTCGCAATAAAAAGAAGCGAGTAAAAATAAAACAAATAGCCGAAATGATTGGACACAGCGAAAAATAGCCGAAATGATTGGGCAATCGCTATTTTCGCGATATAAAATGCTGAAATGATAGAGCATCGCGGAAAGAAAAAAAATGAAATGAAATGAAACTTTCTGCCCTACAGGTGAGATCACATCGATTCCTATATACAATTCGGGGGCATAAACAAAGAAGGAATCATACCTTCCCACCAAGCTCCATCAGGAAGCGAAGCCAAATCTTGACGGTTCATAAGACAACCTAAAGACAATCTCGACATTCGTCACAATATTGCAGACACATTGTCGACAAACGAAGTGAAGGAAGATCCCTAGCTTCAGGGTCTCGACGTCAACATCGACAACTTAGAGACAACACCGGCGTTCTTCGTCCCTCCAATCGGATGCAGACACAACATCTACCCCCAGAACCATGGCAAAATCCCCTAGTTCCAAATCTCGACGGTTCACAGACAGTCTAGAGATCACCAACGGTGTTTCTCCTTACCCCAGCAGGATGCAGATGCGACGTCAACAAATGACCCCGGGGTCAAAACAGCGGAGCCATGGCAAAGTCCCTAGTTCCAAATCTCAATGGCCACATTTACGGCCCGAAGACTAACAACGGTGTGCCTCCTCATTCCAGCAGGACACGGATGCTACACCATCAATCGGAGCCACGACAAAGTCCCCAGTTCCAAGACTCTACGGTCCTTGACGAGAGCACCTCGATTCGCGTCGACCCGCAGAGAAATCAGTGTCTTTGCAGGAATACCTCGATTCGTTTCGACCCCAGGGAAATCAGTGTCCTTGGCAAATACCTCAATTCAGGGAAATCAGCGTCTTTGATGAGAACATCTCGATTCGCGTCGACCCGCATAGAAATCAGTGTCTTTGCAGGAATACCTCGATTCGTTTTGAGTCCAGGGAAATCAGTGTCCTTGGCAAATACCTCGATTTGCGTCGACCCGCAGAGAAATCAGTGTCTTTGTAGGAATACCTCGATTCGTTTCGACCCTAGGGAAATCAGTGTCCTTGGCAAATACCTCGATTCAGGGAAATCAGCGTCCTTGACGAAAACATCTCGATTCGCGTTGACCCGCAGAGAAATCAGTGTCTTTGCAGAAATACCTCGATTCGTTTCGACTCTAGGGAAATCAGTGTCCTTGGCAAATACCTCGATTCGCGTCGATCTGCAGAGAAATCAGTGCCTTTGCAGGAATACCTCGATTCGTTTCGACCCCAGGGAAATCAGTGTCCTTGGCAAATACCTCGATTCAGGGAAATCAGCGTCCTTGACGAGAACATCGCGATTCGCGCCGACCCGTAGAGAAATCAGTGTCTTTACAGGAATACCTCAATTCGTTTCGACCCCAGGGAAATCAGTGTCCTTGGCAAATACCTCAGTTCCAAGACTCTACGGTCCTTGACGAGAGCACCTCGATTCACGTCGACCCGCAGAGAAATCAGTGTCTTTGCAGGAATACCTCGATTCGTTTCGACCCTAGGGAAATCAGTGTCCTTGGCAAATACCTCGATTCAGGGAAATCAGCGTCTTTGACGAGAACATCTCGATTCGCGTCGACCCGCAGAGAAATCAGTATCTTTGCAGGAATACCTCGATTCGTTTCGACTCCAGGGAAATCAATATCCTTGGCAAATACCTCGATTCGCGTTGACCCGCAGAGAAATCAGTGTCTTTGCAGGAATACCTCGATTCGTTTCGACCCCAGGGAAATCAGTGTCCTTGGCAAATACCTCGATTCAGGGAAATCAGCGTCCTTGATGAGAACATCTCGATTCGCGTCGACCCCCAGAGAAATCAGTGTCTTTGCAGGAATACCTCGATTCGTTTCGACTCCAGGGAATTTAGTGTCCTTGGCAAATACCTCGATTCGCGTCGACCCGCAGAGAAATCAGTGTCTTTGCAGGAATACCTCGATTCGTTTCGACCCCAGGGAAATCAGTGTCCTTGGCAAATACCTCGATTCAGGGAAATCAACGTCCTTGACGAGAACATCTCGATTCGCGTCGACCCGCAAAGAAATCAGTGTCTTTACAGGAATACCTCGATTCGTTTCGACCCCAGGGAAATCAGTGTCCTTGGTAAATACCTCGGTTCAGGGAAATCAACGTCCTTGACGAGAACATCTCGATTCGCGTCGACCAGCATAGAAATCAGTATCTTTGCAGGAATACCTCGATTCGTTTCGACTCCAGGGTAATCAGTGTCCTTGGAAACCTCCTCGATTCTTGGAAATCAACGTCCTTGACGAGAGCATCTTGATTCGCGTCGACCCGCAAGGAAATCATCGTCTTTGCAGGAATACCTCAATTCGTTTCAACCCCAGGGAAATCAGTGTCCTTAGAAAAACCTCGATTCGTTTCAACCCCAGAGAAATCAGTGTCCTTGGCAAAACCTCGATTCAGGGAAATCAGCGTCCTTGACGATAGCATCTCGATTCGCGTCGACCTGCAGAGAAACCAACGTCTTTGCAGGAATACATCGATTCGTCTCAACTCCGAGGAAATTAGTGTCCTTGTCAATCTTCTCGATTCAGGGAAATCAGCGTCCTTGACGAGAGCACCTCGATTCGTTTCAACTTCGAGGAAATCAGTGTCCTTGGCAACCTCCTCGATTCAGGGAAACCAGCGTCCTTGACGAGAACATCTCGATTCGTTTCGACCCGCAGAGAAATCAGTCTCTCTGCAGGAATATACGACGTCAACAACGCGGAGCTACGGCAAAGTTCCCAGTTCCATGACTTGGCGGTGCACAGACAAACCAAAGTCAACCTCCGACCTCCTTGTTGAGACAATGCTTTAACTCGGGAGTAGGTCAACTCATCAATTACTTACGAGTCCTCTCGACTTGTAAGGAAGAAAATTCTCTTGTGAGATCCTTACGACTTTCAAGAGAAAACACATTTAGGAATCCTCATGATTCTTAAGGAGAAATTACACTTACGGGATCCTCTCGACCGATAGGGAGAAAATTCTTTATGAGACCCTCACGGCTCATAAAGTTGAAAAGTCTTAGGTGACAGATCCTAACCCTGTTTTCTAAGCCATCACCACCTCACAAAGAGCATAAGATTGACAGCTATATACTATCTACAGACTGCACTTGCTAAAGTCACATGGCAAACAATACAGCAAGAAAGGAGAAAGCAGAGAGATGACACAAGATATTACAAAGAACGTGTATCTTTTATTCATGAATTCGATTGGGTACAAAATACATCATATGAAAGAATAAAAGAACAAATACATTTTATTCAAAATTACAAATGGTACAAAAAAAAATATTGAGAGGAAAACGCTTTCAATAATCCAATCAGCCGCTCGCGTACTTCCTTCAGCCCATCTTCCTGATCAGCTGCCGCGGCCAACTCCGCTTCGACCTGGGCTCGCTGCTGCAAGTAAGACGAAAGTTGTTCCTCGACGGCCCGCTGAGCTGCTTCATGATCATGTGCATCCCGCTTGACAACGTAGAGCTTCTGCCTCAAGTTAACCCATCAGAAATACATCGCAGAAGGCCTTCGAAGATAACTTTCAACTGGATAGCATTCGCATCAACCTCAGCATGCAGTCGAGCAGACTCGCTTGAAGTTTCTTTAAATTCCCTCTGCTTTAAAGCCACTTCTTGTTCATGATAGCGGAAGTAAGAAGTGCTCTGCTCGATCCACGCAGCCCGTTGAGTGCTCATAGCCAGAATCTCAGGTGCAGGACACCTAAGCTCAAGCTCATGCAAGCTAGCCTCGATTTCCCTGCAGCGATTAACCCAAGACTCAACGACGCCCTCACCATGAAAGTTCATGAGCGTCACCAGCATAGGGTTAACCTCTGCGGCAAAATCCGCAGCAGAAGTGGGAGTCTCCGCGTCAAGCTCCTTGATACATTCGCTCAGCATGCGTAGACTGGTCACAGCAGCTTTGGATGATGAACGCCTGGAGAAGGGCCCTGCCGGCATTATAATACGAGACTCGAACGGGGCAGGAGTCGATGTGATTGCTGCAAAATAGATTGTAATACCCAGTCCCTTTTATCTCAAAATCTGTATTTTGTTACTTTATAATTCTATTTATAATTTTAGTTATATTATTTATAATTTTAATTGAATTTATACCTCCATTTTCTATTAGCAATAAAACCCTTTAAAACCCAAATTCCAACCCCTTTTATTTTTCTATTTGATTTTCTCTAATCCTATTTCTTATAACATATTTTTCCTCGGCCCACTACCCCATCTTTCCTAATATTATTACCATTTTTAGCCGGCCTACTTCTTCAGCCCCCATTCCTTTATTCTTTCTAATTTATCCCAAGCCCATCTCCATCCCTTTTCAATTATTCTGTGATCTATTTGCAAGCCCGGCCCTTTCCTAATTTCCTTATTCTTTATTTTATTTTCGCCCGCCCAGCCCACCAAGCCCGCGTCCCCTCCAAGCCCACCCGCTTCACCCCCGGCCCGACCCGCCTTCTCCTTTCTTCCCCACAACGGCTCTCTTTCCCGCCTCCTCCGCTCACGCCCGCGTTCCTCGCCTCCACCAACGCCCGCGCTCGCGCCCGTTACACCCACGACGCGCGATCCCGTCTCCATATCTCTTCTCTCGTACAAACCCACGCACCCTTCTCCTCATCTCGTTTTCTCTCTCCCTCGTCCTCCTTCTTCCTCCCTCTCTCGAACCCACTAACCGTCCCAGGCACTCCGCTCCCCTCACCGGAGCTCCGACCTCCACCGTCATCTCCTACCATCGTCTCCCCATTCTTTCCCCTCACTTCCCACACTCTCTCACCATCACACTCTCGAGTCCCAGCACCCATTTTTCCTCGACGACGACGACGACACCCCACCGAGCTCAATCCCCTCACCCAACCTCGTCTCCTCACCACCTTCCCTCTCTCTTCTCTGCCACCATCACCCAGCACCCATCACCGCCGGCACCTCACAGAGCCCAACTCTCGAGCTCCACCCCTGCCACCTCTCGACGTCAACCCCATCGTCATCATCATCGTCACCGACGCCACCATCCTCAACTCCCTCTCTCTCTTGATCTCTTCACCCTCACTCCCCTCGCTCACCCGAGCCTTCACCTCACTCCCATCCCAGATCTCTCTCTCTCTCCCTGCATCTCATCTCTCTCTCTCTCTCTCTTTCTCATCACTCTTCCTCTCTCCCTCACCTCCACCATCGACCACCATTAAACTCCAACTCCCCGCTCCCTCTCCGACTCAAACCTCCTCTTCTCCCCTCGAAGCTGCCATGACCACTGCAGCTCCCCCGCGCCACCCAAACTGAGCCCCCTCGCTACTGCAACCCGAGCTCTCTCTCTCTCGTTCTCCCCCTTAACACCCCCGACACCATCGCCTGAGCACCCAAGCTTTGGAACCCATCGACCCCAACTACCGATCCGCCGAAGAACCCTCCTCCGACGAGCCGCAACCTCACACTACCATGACCACCGTACAGCTCCTCCATCGCTGCATCGAGCCTTGCGACCCAGCACCACCAGACACCCGAGCTCCGCCATCTCTGACCTTCAGCCGAGCAGCCATAGGACCAAACCCTTCATCCCTGCACCTCACCTGAACTCCAACCCCGTCGCCGCTGAACTCATCGCCTGCACACACCCTCGCCGGAGCTCGTCTCTTTATCATTCCCGAGCAAGAACCCCTCCGGAAACCCGAGCTCACCGGGAGCTGCTGCTGTCGTCGTGCCAGTTCGTCGCACGACCGTGCTGTATTTCGCTGCCGTGTGTCTCCAGGCAAGTTCTATACTTGCTTCATGCTATTCTGTTTATGTTACAAATTCAAAATCATTTAAATTGCCATGTTACTATCCCTGAAAAGTACACTATTTGCCTGTTCGACGTGTGTTCCCAATGAGAATCCTTTCCTAATTTGGCGGAACTAAATGGTTTTGTTTGTCCCGTATGTCTGTGGACCTAGTACAGGAATTTCGTTGGATAATATGACCGTTAACGACTAAAACAACTACCCCCAAGTTTAACCGTAAAACTGGAAATTTATTGTACCTGAAAATCGTTAAATTCACCATAAATCATATACATAATAGAATGGTGTGTTCGAGGGCTCAATTCGAAGCCGACTCAACGAACTTTAACCCTATACCAGTTTCCGGACATTCCTGTACTAAATTGTTATGATATTCGTATCGGAGTGCGACTCTGGACTGCAGTCCAGAGCGACTCCAGTCATTGCTTGCTGTTCCGTATTGGGTACCAAAGGATTTCCTTAACTTGTAGATTGCGGAACTCCACTGGTTATTATAGATAAGTCTGTTATCTAGACAACGCAATTGATTTCATTCTGTTTCGTTACCATTTGTTATTTATTCTATAATTAAAAGATCGGGACGCATAACAGTCCCAGCAGAATCAGAACTGATATATTAGTATTGAATAGTGTATATCTCCTGATGTACAGATGTGATCGAAGATCCGTCTGCTGCGTTGAAAACCTTACTGAAAACCCTAGAATTTATCCAACTGTAGCGTCGCTAAAATCCAATCCCAACTGGGATCAAAATGCGTTGCGAAACGGACTTCTGATTCTGAAATTGGGTTTCCAGCCGCGAGCGCTTAAAATGAAGTGGTTATATTTAATGATCCTGGAACCCGATTGGCTTGAAACCAAATTAGATGGATAGCTAACTGAACATACTAATTATCACCTGTTTACCATTTCACTAAACTATACACGTACATTTCATGATAAATCGTGCAAGTGATAGAATACTGTTTTTATGACACCTTAATCGTGCTTCATATACTGTTTACGTATCATATCATATTCATATCATTGTAGTGATAACCTAGTGATATCGTGCATTTACCCAGTGTTAGATTCTAGCGATGATTGTGGCAAGTACGTCAGTGTTCATGTATCCGTGATTAAGTGAAAGTGATACGTACTTGTACACAATCAGTGACCCTATTATTCTATTGCATGTCGACGTCTGTGGGATGCGTGTACGTGTGACTATAAGTGGTATAGGACACTTATGGAAGCACTTATACGGGTGTCACAGATAAGGAATCCGACACTGCCATTTATCTTAGATATTAGTCGGGACGTGCTTGATGGAGGCCTTGCCTCCAGTTCTCGCGCAGACATGTCACGGATCGATTAGTATTTAGGATTATGGTTAGCGTTTGATGTAGACTACGAGGTGTGGGGTAGTTTAAGTGTGAATTCAACAAAATCTCGAGAGTCTCATGCCGGCATATATATATTGGGAGATATATGGAGATTTACAGGGTATGTGATATACACCGTGATATACATGTTACATGTTGGGTCCGTGGTCCCTTGCCCTTGGGTGGAGGACACTCGCGAGTGGTTGATTCTCACACTTGGATTGACGATAGGTTTAGTGACCTGTACAGTGAGACTTAGAGACTGATAGAGATACGACCATTTATATACTTTATATACTGTATTGACATATCGTTCTACTGCTTTACTGCTCCGCTGCATTGATTACTGCACATTCATATTCATGCTGTCATTGATTTACTGTTTCGCATATCTATTACCACTGTTAAAACTGTCACTTGATTTAATACATATTATATTGCTATTGTGTCGCTCTGACGACCTGAGTATGCATGCTCAGTGTGAGGAGAATATCTAGCCTAGACCAGAACTAGACGTGTATCACAGACTTCTTAACTTGCCATTCCGAGTTACATTCGTTTGTTTCCCATTAGGTCAGTTTATATTATTGTTTCCTTCAGTTACTGCATTTCTCATTACCTGTGCATCCTTTACTGTTTCCCATGAAAAACTAGAAGCCGAAGTGTGACTACGGCAGGACATTTCCTTGACCGTAGGAGCATGGCTGGCCTTGTCTACCCCTCGTATTCCGTATTTTGGGAAGCGGGACGTAACATGGTTTAGTTGGTATCAGAGCCAGGTTTTGCTTCGATTGGGATTGCAGTTTTCATGTATAGTTTGGCAATCTAAGACATCCCTCGTCTAGATTGTAAACTTGTCATTCTTGATCCATATTCACATCGTGTGTTCAGCTATCCATTCGCTATGGTTTCAGGTGACTTGACAAGGATACGTGGTTGCAATTGCGCTACCGTACTCTAATCAAGTGACTTAAAGTCATACAGTGATTCCCCACTTATAATAAATTCAGCACCTATGATATTTTTGAATCTTTGCCCTATCCATATTATATTTTGATTCGTATATCTTGTGACTTATATCATCCTCAAAATCATTGTTTCAGAATCATGTCTTTCAACGACTCTTCATCTTTCTCCACTCCTCAGAATCTGACTGTTGAGATCCTTAGCGTACTGCAAGGTTTAAAGGAAGCCCAGGAGCGAACAAACGACTTATTAGCTGAAGGGCTAAGAAGACAGGTGAGTCAGGCACTGGCGGGAGTCTCCAATCATAGAGGGATCCCCATTAGACTAGGAAAAGACAAGAAGATGAAGCGCCCATTTGTTCCCCCGAGACAGAAGCAGCAGAAGACCCCATGCTGTGGATATTGTAAGAGGCCAGGACATCTTCAGAAGGATTGTCGCCGTGCCCAAGGGAAGTGTATGATATGCGGGTCCAACAAACATCTCATCAACGGATGCCCAGAAAGGAAAGAACTACGAGGAGGAAACTCGTCCACACTCCCCACTTCTGCCACATGAGGATTATCGCGTGGTTCGAACTTCGACGATAAGGCGGATCTAACGCAGGATTCAACTCACGCGACGAGAATGCAACGTTATAACAGTCGAAGAATGATTTTTCATGTTATCTACTTTCAGTAATAATATTGTCATTTTTATGAATGTTTCTTTCCGTTTGAAACCTTGTATCCGCTGAACTTTTAGTTGAATGCAATAAAATTTGAATCGTAATATATGTATCATTCTCTTGTCATTTCCCTTATTCATACTATTCAGTAGCATAACATTTTAATCTTGATTTTACAATTCCTGCCACCGCATATCTTTCCATACTTCGTACACTTGGCCATTTTCCTTATTCATTCCATTATCTAATCATGACTCTTTTCTTTCAGACCATGGCCCACCCTGGAGCGGCGCCGCATCTAGATGAGGATACACAGTCATGCGTTTCCTCAGATCACACACTGACGAGTTCTGATGATGAGGTCAATGGTCCCCAGGTCAACTTCGGAAACAACGATTCAGAGAACGAAGAAGTAGCCGCCCCAGAGTTTAACGTGTTAGCTGATTCCGACGAAGAAGAAGGAGATCCTGAAGAGAACCCTATAGAGGAAGATCCCGATGAAAACCCGATAGAAGAAAATCCAGTTGAGGAAAATCCCGTGGAAGAAAATCCAGAAGAAGAGAATCACATGGAATCGGACCTCGATGAAGAAGCTCCATCCGAGGAAGAAGGACTAGAAAATCAAGACCCTGCTGTGGAAGAACTTCCAGTGGCAATGCCTGCAAGACGATATGGCAATGGACGCCCCTACCTGAGTGTGCGAGCCTACCGCAACCTGCTGAATCTCCACAACCGCGACTGACAGAATTTCTTTTGATGTTGTCTTCTTGGCCAAAAAAAATGTGTATAGTTTAGGGCCACTTTTCGTCTTTGGGAATGCCTTGTTTCAAATTTTCTTGAATGGAATAAATCTTCTGAATTCGTAAACCTTTTGATTATTGGTTCGCTCGATATTTTTTTATTGTCCATATCCATTTATTTTTTCTGCTGAGTTCCCTGACTGTCCACCCCTACTCACTGTATAGTTTTCACCCCGTTTCGATTAGAAAGTACCGCACCCTGATCCTTGGAATGAGCCACCATTCATCCTTCGTCAGTACCCTGTTTGAGATCCTTCTGGGAGGAGGACCTTCCTTGTGAATTATCAAGTTCATTAGCTTTTCAAATTCTTGATTCATAGGATTTACCTCGTAGTCCTTTCGTTGCTCACCATTACTTTCTGTGCTGACCCTATCCCAATATCCTTAACATTCAGCCTAAAGCCGCCACACTCCGACCTTCTGATTGAGCCACACCTTCTTGTAATCACTACCCTAGCTAGCCCTATTCATATTGGTGATTTCTCTATTACCCCAAATATATTTAGAGACATTATTATTCAAAATTTTGTTTTCATTATCTTGTAATTATCGAGGAGTGTGTTTTATCGACTATTCCCGTTTCACGCATTTCAAGTATTTCACCACTAGTTTTCCCCATTATATTTTTCAATAGCGCAACCTTACACCGCGCACATTTTTCGTTCCGTATTTCTTATTCTCACTATATGACTTTTCTACGCTATTTGATCGATACACTATTCTAAAATGTTTTAACCTACCAACTAATCTTTCACTACCTTATTGTCGTTACTCTATTTTCGAGAATTGTGCTTATGATTACTATTATAAATGGTTGAGCTTTATGCTTATTTTCTGCTTGCTTTAATAGATTTAGATGTGCATATATATGGGTTTCGACCTTTATCAAACACACTTTGATTATTATTGTTCGTTATTATTACCTATATTCTCGTATACTTGTAGTTGCCCTTATAGTGTTCATGCATTATACTTATTAGACCTATCTTTCGTATATGATTCTTATATATATATATATATATATATATATATATATATATATATATATATATATATATATATATATATAAAAGTACCTTCAGTTTTTGTCTAACCGTTTTAAGTAAATCCACATGTATTAGTGTTCGATATGATAACTCTTCGATTATTATTTTATAGCTTGTTGTTTCTTTTAAATTTCGAGGACGAAATTTTTGTTAAGGGTGGTATGATGTAATACCCAGTCCTTTTTATATCAAAATCTGTATTTTGTTACTTTATAATTCTATTTATAATTTTAGTTATATTATTTATAATTTTAATTGAATTTATAGCTCCATTTTCTATTAACAATAAAACCCTTTAAAACCCAAATTCCAATCCCTTTTATTTTTCCATTTGATTTTCTCTAATCCTATTTCTTATAACATATTTTTCCTCGGCCCACTACCCCATCTTTCCTAAAATTATTACCATTTTTAGCCGGCCTACTTCTTCAGCCACCATTCCTTTATTCTTTCTAATTTATCCTGAGCCCATCTCCATCCCTTTTCAATTATTCTGTGATCTATTTGCAAGCCCGGTCATTTTCTAATTTCCTTATTCTTTATTTTATTTTCGCCGGCCCAGCCCACCAAGCCCGCGTCCCCTCCAAGCCCACCCGCTTCACCCCCGACCCGACCCGCCTTCTCCTTTCTTCCCCACAACGGCTCTCTTTCCCGCCTCCTCCGCTCACGCCCGCGTTCCTCGCCTCCACCAACGCCCGCGCTCGCGCCCGTTACACCCACGACGCGCGATCCCGTCTCCATATCTCTTCTCTCGTACACACCCACGCACCCTTCTCCTCATCTCGTTTTCTCTCTCCCTCTTCCTCCTTCTTCCTCCCTCCCTCAAACCCACTAACCGCCCCTGGCACTCCGCTCCCCTCACCGGAGCTCCGACCTCCACCGTCATCTCCTCCGATCGTCTCCCCATTCTTTCCCCTCACTTCCCACACTCTCTCACCCTCACACTCTTGAGTCCCTGCACCCATTTTTCCTCGACGACGACGACGACGACACCCCACCGAGCTCAATCCCCTCGCCCAACCTCGTTTCCTCACCACCTTCCCTCTCTCTTCTCTGCCACCAGCACCCAGCACCCATCGCCGCCGGCACCTCACAGAGCCCTACTCCCGAGCTCTACCCCTGCCACCTCTCGACGTCGACCCCATCGTCATCATCATCGTCACCGACGCCACCATCCTCAACTCCCTCTCTCTCTTGATCTCTTCACCCTCACTCCCCTCGCTCACCCGAGCCTTCACCTCACTCCCATCCCAGATCTCTCTCTCCCCCCCTGCATCTCATCTCTCTCTCTCTCTCTCTCTTTCTCATCACTCTTCCTCTCTCCCTCACCTCCACCGTCGACCACCATTAAACTCCAACTCCCCGCTCCCTCTCCGACTCAAACCTCCTCTTCTCCCCTCGAAGCTGCCATGACCACTGCAGCTCCCCCGCGCCACCCAAACTGAGCCCCCTCGCCACTGCAACCCGAGCTCTCTCTCTCGTTCTCCCCCTTAACACCCCCGACACCATCGCCTGAGCACCCAAGCTTTGGAACCCATCGACCCCAACTACCGATCCGCCGAAGAACCCTCTTCCGACGAGCCGCAACCTCACACCACCACGACCACCGTACAGCTCCTCCATCGCTGCATCGAGCCTTGCGACCCAGCACCACCAGACACCCGAGCTCCGCCATCTCTGACCTTCAGCCGAGCAGCCATAGGACCCAACCTTTCGTCCCTGCACCTCACCTGAACTCCAACCCCGTCGCCGCTGAACTCATCGCCTACACACACCCTCGCCGGAGCTCGTCTCTTTATCATTCCCGAGCAAGAACCCCTCCGGAAACCCGAGCTCATCCGGAGCTGCTGCTGTCATCGTGCCAGTTCGTCGCGCGACCGTGCTGTATTTTGCTGCCGTGCGTCTCCAGGCAAGTTCTATACTTGCTTCATGCTATTCTGTTTATGTTACAAATTCAAAATCATTTAAATTGCCATGTTACTATCCCTGAAAAGTACACTATTTGCCTGTTCGACGTGTGTTCCCAATGAGAATCCTTTCCTAATTTGGCGGAACTAAATGGTTTTGTTTGTCCCGTATGTCTGTGGACCTAGTACAGGAATTTCGTTGGATAATATGACCATTAACGACTAAAACAACTACCCCCAAGTTTAACCGTAAAACTGGAAATTTATTGTACCTGAAAATCGTTAAATTCACTATAAATCATATACATATTAGAATGGTGCGTTCGAGGGCTCAATTCGAAGAAGACTCGACGAACTTTAACCCTATACCAGTTTCTGGGCATTCCTGTACTAAATTGTGATGATATTCGTATCGGAGTGCGACTCTGGACTGCAGTCCAGAGCGACTCCAGTCGTTGCTTGCTGTTCCGTATTGGGTACCACAGGATTTCCTTAACATGTAGATTGCGGAACTCCACTGGTTATTATATATAAGTCTGTTAGCTAGACAACGCAATTGATTTCATTCTGTTTCGTTACCATTTGTTATTTATTCTATAATTTAAAAGATCGGGACGCATAACAGTCCCAGCAGAATCAGAACTGATATATTAGTATTGAATAGTGTATATCTCCTGACGTACAGACGCGATCGAAGATCCATCTGCTGCGTTGAAGACCTTACTGAAAACCATAGAATTTATCCAACTGTAGCGTCGCTAAAATCCGATTCCAACTAGGATCAAAATGCGTTGCGAAACGGACTTCTGATTCTGAAATTGGGTTTCCAGCCGCGAGCGCTTAAAATGAAGTGGTTATATTTAATGATCCTGGAACCCGATTGGCTTGAAACCAAATTAGATGGATAGCTAACTGAACATACTAATTATCACCTGTTTACCGTTTCACTAAACTATACACGTACGTTTCATGATAAATCGTGCAAGTGATAGAATACTGTTTTTATGACATCTTAATCTTGCTTCATATACTGTTTACGTATCATATCATATTCATATCATTGTAGTGATAACCTAGTGATATCGTGCATTTACCCAGTGTTAGATTCTAGCGATGATTGTGGCAAGTATCAGTGTTCATGTATCCGTGATTAAGTGAAAGTGATACGTACTTGTACACAATCAGTGACCCTATTATTCTATTTTATTGTCGACGTCTGTGGGATGCGTGTACGTGTGACTATAAGTGGTATGGGACACTTATGGAAGCACTTGCATGGGTGTCACAGATAAGGCATCCGACACTGCCATTTATCTTAGATATTAGTCGGGACGTGCTTGATGGAGGCCCTGCCTCCAGTTCTCGCACAGACATGTCACGGATCGATTAGTATTTAGGGTTATGGATAGCGTTTGATGTAGACCACGGGGTGTGGGGTAGTTTAAGTATGAATTCAACAGAATCTCGAGAGTCCCATGCCGGCATATATATATTGGGAGATATATGGAGATTTACAGGGTATGTGATATACACCATGATATACATGTTACATGTTGGGCCCGTGGTCCCTTGCCCTTGGGTTCTACCCTTGGGTGGAGGACACTCGCGAGTGGTTGACTCTCACACTTGGATTGACGATAGGTTTAGTAACCTGTACAGTGAGACTTAGACCCTGATAGAGATACGACCATTTATATACCTTATATACTGTGTTGACATATCGTTCTACTGCTTTACTGCTCCGCTGCATTGATTACTGCACATTCATATTCATGCTGTCATTGATTTACTGTTTCGCATATCTATTACCACTGTTAAAACTGTCACTTGATTTTATACATATTATATTGATATTGTGTCGCTCTGACGATCTGAGTATGCATGCTCAGTGTGAGGAGAAGATCTAGCCTGGACCAGAACTAGACGTGTATCACAGACTTCTTGACTTGCCATTCCGAGTTACATTCGTTTGTTTCCCATCAGTTCAGTTTATATTATTGTTTCTTTCAGTTACTGCATTTCTCATTACCTGCGCATCATTTACTGTTTACCATGAAAAACTAGAAGCCGAAGTGTGACTACGGCAGGACATTTCCTTGACCGTAGGAGCATGGCTGGCCTTGTCTACCCCTCGTATTCCGTATTTTGGGAAGCGGGGCGTGACATAGATCATAATCAGATGTCGGCTCAGGAAATAAAGAAAATATGCAAAAAGTAGAGTCTACTATACCGGCTGCGGCAGGGGGCAGAGCTGGGAGTACTGGTGGCGCAACGACGGCCTCGTCCCCTCCTTCAATTCGTAAGGCTACAAGCAATATGAAGAAGAGTTAGCAGTAATGCGACTGCCCGTTAAATAAAAAGACATCGTTTAGAGAAAATACTCACCGATACCAGCAGGTGGACTAATCTCTGACAAGAAGGAGAAGTGTGGATGCAGCACCTGGTACAGGTGGTCAAAAAGGACTCCTGCAAGGACGCAGTATTGCAACATCAGTACGTAGGTCGTACAGCTTAAAAATAAGACTGATGAGTCACAAATCCATACCTTTCAGCATCCGAGACGGTGCGAGAGAAGGTAGAGAGGTGGTCACCGTCAGGACGGAAACTGACGGCGCTGCTTCGGGTAGCGCGACATCAGCACTAGCCGCACCTGCATTAGAAACAAGATAAACCCTGTCAGGAAAGATTGCAGAATAAAAAGAAGGGCGGTGACCTAAAATCTACCTGATGAGTTGCCAGCCGGAGCCGTGATGAGGGCGTCACTTGATACAACAACGCCGTCTCCCTCCTCCATCGGAGTGGTCTCCCATCCCGTCGCCTCTTCCCCTGACTCCATGAAAGCCGTCGTCACACTCGCGACGCCAGGAGACGGCAAAGAACCATAGGCGGGAAAAGCGATGATCGGGGCGGTGCCCGACTCTTGAGAAAGAGTGGCCACATCGGACCCAGCAATTGCACCCGTTTCGCTCGCCACCACCTCGGGCTCAGTAATTGCACCCGTCTCATCCACCGCTGCTTTAGGCTCGGCTGTGGTAGTCGTTTCGTCGGCCATTACCTCGAGCCCGGCAATTGCGACCACATCGCCTGCCACCGCCCCGGGTTCGGGAATAGCAGCTACCTCCTCCACCACTCTCTCAGGCTCAGCGGTCGCCGCCACTTCTTCGGGAAGACTCGGCTCTGCAAAGATAAGATATATGAGAACTGATAGTTTAAAACTTTGACAACGGAGCCTCAAGGCACATTACCTGGAGTTGATTTACCGTTTGCTTCCCGAGCCGCACGCACCACCCGTCTGTGAGCAGTAGACAAGGCAACCGGAGACTCCTCTGAAGGAGTAGCAGCAGGAGTAACGGCGCTCGAACCAGCTCCCGCAGCTAAAGCAGCACTATGCTCCCTTGCTACGCGCCTTCGTCACTTCCTTTCCTCCCGGGCCGTCGAAATAGACCTTCTAGAAGCTTCTTTCAACAGAGCGTCATCATCCGCACCCAGGGTTACCTCCGGAGCCGTCAAATCTTCCGTCATCGGTCGTTTGAGTAAGGCCTCTTTCGGCAATACCGAAGAGGCCGGGACTTCGTCGGCCGGCCCGAGAAGAGTCTCCGCGTCACCTTGCGGGACCAGCATTGTGGTCCCTGTGATGAGATGAAGAAAGGGTTAGATCGTCCATAAAAAGGAGAATGAAGACTCAATGAGCCGAGACATACCAATGCCCAATAAAGCGCGACTCCTCTCCTCCTCCTCGAAGGTCCTGAGGGAAGCCGCCAGAGCTTCTTCAGTAGTAAAGCCTGTTACGAAAGGAAGAATGTCAGTCAAGACATGATAATAAAAATAAAAATATAACGCAAAAACAAAGTGCGACTAATATTTACTTGATTGCACAAGAGCGGCTATTTCCGCTTGGTGGCTCGTGAGTCGCGCAGAAGCAGCGATAGCGGCATTGAGATCAGTGTCTTCTGGCGCTATGAAAAGACCTTCATTGGTCCCATATTCACTTAGGCCTTCGGTAAGTGGAGCCTGAGGCTCTAGGCCGAGTACGGCATCAAGGGAGAGGACCGACTTCTTCTTCTTCTTCTGTGCGCGAGCTCCGGTCGCAGCCAGAACCAGCTTGCGCTTCGTGGGCACTTTGGGACGGCGAGTCCCGATATCCGAGCCTACGCCAGATTCGGGTGAAGCTACGTTTACCGTCTCCACGGGAGCACGGGGCACCGAAGGCACATCCACCGTCTCTATAGGAGCATGGGGCAATCCATGCGTGGGGCTTAGCGCACGTGAAGGCTCAACTGCAGCAACCTCTCTTAGCGAAGGGGGTACAACGATCCGTCGCTTTAAAGGGACTTTACGATCACTGGCAGGAGGTGTACTTTTGCGATCAAGCAGTAACCGCCTTTCTTCCTTAACAACGGCGCCCGTCGAATGCTGGTACCATGCCGTATATGCATTAAGGATCCGTGGGACACAACTCGGCTCGCTGATAAAAAAGTGAGATCCCGTATTCAGACGCATGAAGTAATGCAGTGCGCTCCGCATCCCCTCTTCAGTGGCATTGGGTTCCAGCAAGAAAGCCTCCAGCGGCACTCCTTGATTATAGCTCAATTGTTGGGCAAAACTATGCGAGTTATATCTCATGAAAAGCACCGCATCATTTTGCCTAAATACCAGAAAGCCCGGTCTGATAGAATATAAATGGAGGATCTCCTAAGCTGTCAGAACCGAGGCTCCATCTTTGAAAATAACCTGCAATGACCCCACTGTTGTGGTGGACTCTTTTCCGATGGTTAACACCTTGTCGGTGAAGGTCATCCCGTCTCCAACTGTGTGGGGACGAAGGAGCAAACCCCTGGCCTCCCGTGGTGATGGATTTATAATTGAGGCGCTGACCAATCGCATAATCCGAGGGAAGCTGCACCTATCATAGAATGAAGGCCTTCTATGGATACCAAAAATGCCAAGTGCATGTAGCTCGAGCCATGACATGAAGTAATGCATTGAGAAGTTCACATGCTGTACTCCAGGTTCAGTAGTATCCGCCACTTGACTAAGGCCGTAATACAGATGGGCTAAGCCGGCGACCCCGACAGCCACTTTCACCCCAATAGTCATCAGGTGAGCCGGGTAAAAGAAAGATGGCCTCATACGGCGAAGGTGCATCGGGAGCTTGAACCAGCTCAACCATAGCCCAAGAAATCCCCAAAAGAATGCTTCCTCATCCATCCCAGGGACTGCAATCTCCGCAAAAGGAACAACCGGAGAGTTAGGAAGGAAGAAACTCTTCTGATTTACCTCCATCGCTGGCAGGTTGTCCAAACCTAAGCCGAAAGGGTCGTCAAGTGTGGCGAATTTGACGGCCTCCTTCGAGAAGACTTTTGGGTGAAGGAAGCGAGCGATGAAATCCTCGAAACTAACCCCACGGCTCCCAGATTCGAGAAAAAGGCGCTCGTAGATATCCAACACTTTGATCAAACTGGGAAACTGGTGTTGAACAGCATTCGCCGGAGTAAGGCACATTATCACTGGCTTGGCACCGAAGACATATTCGTCCGTGGGAAGCAGCTCCTCATAATGCTCCCCTATGACCGGTAAGCCAGAAACTTCTGCAAACTCCTCTAAAGAGATTGGCACTTCCCGGTCCAGTGAGAGGAAGGTGTGAGTAGGGATATTCCACTGCACCAAAAAGGCCTTAACCCACCAGGTGGAAAGCGTAGAATATTGGAAGAGAGAAGCATAAACGGCGGTATATAACCCAAGCCTCATCAACTGCGACTTCTTCGCTGACAGAATGTAGCGGGCCCATTGCAGATAACCGGTCGGATAATGGGGAATCAGACCTATATTATATGGTTGCCCCCACGGCCGTGCTTCACCTTGACAAATACGGCATCCCAAGGTATCTAAAACCATAGGAGGCTGAACGGGAATCGAAGCTATAGCGGGTTGAAGAAGGCCTTCTGAAGTCCAATTGACCATCTCCACGGCGTAGTTCACCGGGGGTGAGTTTGCGTAATGGATCGCCGTGATGGGCTCCAAGGGCACCGCGCATGAAAAGCTTTGTCGACCCCTGATAATCTGATTGTACCATGATCCCTAAAGGTTAAGATTCTTATGTTCCGGATCATGGTCTCTGATCAAAGCTAGGACCTCCCGGTCTACGGGTGCTCTAGGAAATCCCCCCTCTGAACGAACGAATGGGAACGAAGCATCGAAAGACATGTTGCCTGCGAAAGGGGGGACGGAAATCAATTGTCAGTGTTGTAATTTAATTTTTAATTTTTGACACTCGGTACTTTAAAAGTTGTACTACACCGCAATGCAGTGGAAAGGGAACCATAGGAGGACCCACAAAATCCAGATGACAATGCATCAATTAATAAAACAGCCTCATCATTGGATAAGACTATTAATTAATGAGGAAATCATCAAAGAATCTTCTCATTGAATGAGAAATCTCTCGGGAAAAGGAGAAAATCTCCCTTTGAGAGCAAAGCTCTATAACAGAGTGACACTTGTCAAACTCTGGTCATGAAGGAATAAAATTCCTTAAAGAGCCTAGCTCTGTAATGATGATGGAAAATCTATCAAAGATTAATTAAAATTAAAATTAATTCTTGAGAATTAAAAATTCTGGGATCTTAAAGATCCATGAAAAAACTCTTAAGAGTTCTTCATCAAAAGATCAAAAGATCTACATATTATCGAAAGAGCAGAGCTCTGATTCATGGGATAAGAACCCCCAAGAAAAGATTTGTTTAGATCTATGGGTTCATGAGAGCAAGGCTCTATTAATGAAACCCTAAAAGGGTTTTCTTTAGATCAAGATCTATGAAGAGCAAGGCTCTGTTAATGGGTAAAAACCCTAATAAAATTTCTAATTTTACCTAAGAGTTCTGACTCTTGAAAGTTCTTAACAAAAGAGCAAGGCTCTGAGCAAAATTCTGAAGAAGAAGATGGAAATCATCTGAGGACCAAAGGTCCTATTTATAGGCATTGAACTGCCTCCTCAACTTCTGAGTTGATCCAAAGGCTCAGATGTTGCCACCGTTGCACTCACGTGTGCGCCACGTGAGCGCAACGGGGGGGGGGGGGGGAATTTGTTTCCCCCAATCAGAGCAAAGCTCTGTTTCGAATTTCAAAATTCAAAAAGTGAAGCAACGCTTCAGATCCTGTGCGCTGTGCACTGCGTGCCACGTGTCAAAAGCAGACACGCCAGCGCCGGGAGTACTGCGCTCTAGGCAGCGTACCCCCAATCAGAGCAAAGCTCTGCTTCAAAATTTAAAAGTTGAAGCAACGCTTCAGATCCAGCGCTCTGCGCTGCGCGCCACGTATCAAACAAGGGTGCGCTAGCGCAGTTGCGCTGCGCGCCAAGTGTCAAGCACGGGTGCGGTAGCGCAGTTGCGTTGCGCTCTGCGCTGCGCGCCACGTGTCGAACGTAGGTGCGCCAGCGCAAGGTGCGCCAGCGCTGAAATTAAAAATTCCCCCACCGTCAGATCAAAAGATCTACTAATAATAAATTATTAATTAATTAGAACTAAAGTTCTGTTATGGAAATATTTTTCAATCTTACTAAAACAAGAAGATTATCTTCTGTAAAACAGAAGTCTAAGGATCAAAGATCCAACGGTGAGAAATATTCCCAAATCAATCAGAGAAAGATCTCTTAAAACTGATTTAACAAATCATTTGGCCCTATATAAAGGACCCTAGACTTCAAGTCTAAAACATATAGAGAATACAGAAGAAGAGCGAGAAAAACCCTATGCAAAAAAGAGCAAGCTCTTAAGAAAAGAAGATTTTCTTCATCTTCAAGGTAAAGAACTATTTTCTTGAAAAACAGAGATGAGATCATCTCGTAAAAAGAAGAACCATCTTCTAAAAAGATCAGAGATCTAAAAAAACCAAGGTCTTTAATAAAAAAAGAAAAGATCAAAGATCTAATCATAAAATAATAAAAGAAGTATTTTATTTCATTCACAGATCTTTTGATCTATAAAGGCAGAGCCTTTTATAAAAATAAGAACCTTTGTTCTTAGATCTTGAGGCGAAGCCTCCTTAGAAGAACATAAAATTTGTTCTTTGATCTTAAAATTGATCAGATGCGCTTTGCGCTATTGAAAAGTGTCTTGCACTCATGAACTGCACCTTTGCGCTCCTTGTATCGGCGCTCAGCGCCAAAACATGCCACGTGTTAACCATAGACACCACTTGCACTTTGCGCCTTAAAAACAGAGCGCTGTGCTCATAGACTGGCGTTTAGCACCAAGCGCGCCATGTGTCGCTCGCTGGCGCGTCAACAGACTAGCGCAAAGCGCTCATAAATGGAAAGCGCAAATGCGCTAATGAACCAACGCTTAGCGCTAAGCGCGGCACGTGTCACCTTCGTGTGCGCTAGCGCAATGCGCTCTTTAATTGGTGCAAAGCGCCTATCGCGCCATGTGGCGCACTGTCAGAACATGCTCTGTTCTAATATAAGACAAAAATGTCAGAGCCCAATGCCTAGCATTATTAAAGGGGCTGAGCCCAAATAAAGGCTTAATAGCCAGAACAAAAAATAAAATGTTAAACATTTTTCTAATTGGACTTAGCCCAATTCTGGCCATAAGTCCTCAACTTATGTTGAACTGAGCACATCTGCTCTTTCTACCAACTCACCTTGGTTCAAGGGTACATCTCTTCACTCCTTTGATATTTTTCGTTGTAATTCTTCAACGTCTTCAAAGAGGTGATGGGTCCCGACAACCACACATTTCATGGACTGTGGGGTCCTTAAACTCACGGACTATGATGTCCTTAACCTCGACCGTGATGTCTTAAAACTAACATCGGACTGTGGGGTCCTTAAATCCATGGACTATGATGTCCTTAACCTTGACCGTGATATCTTAAAACTAACATCGGACTGTGGGGTCCTTAAACTCACGGACTATGATATCCTTAACCTCGACCGTGATGTTTTAAAACTAACATCGGACTGTGGGGTCCTTAAACTCACGGACTATGATGTCCTTAACCTCGATCGCGATGTCTTTAAACTAACGATGGACCGTAGTGTCATTAAACTAATCGACCGCAATGTCACTAAACTAAACAATAGAGCCCAATTTCTCTCTTGTCGGATCTAAACTATCCCGTTAAGTTGATCTTAGTCTAAAATTAGAATAACGTATCCTTAACAAACGTTTAAGTTGATCTTAGTCTCAAATGAGGCTAACGTATCCTTAAACCCAACCCCCAACCCCAAATCTAAGAACGATATGGATTTGGACTAGTTCACGCCCTACGGGCGACAACATAACTTAGTCTTCGTATACAATCCACAGGAAAACAAAAACAAAACAAACACCCACGACACGAAGTGACCATCTGGAGAAGGAGAAAGTTGTTACCGTGACGCGGTAGCGTAATTAACTGCAGGGGCTTGCGCCTGCAGGGAAGAGTGTCCCTACAATCAAAAACTCCTCAATGAGGGGGAATCTGACGAAGTCTGCTACATCGGCCGCATCCGTTTAAACTTTCGATACATGGTGCCACAAATTAACTTGGCATCTTCGGAGAGGTAGACGAATAGCACCAATTAGCATCTGTCCCGAATTTCAGGCAAGACGTTCGCCGTGTCTTTGCCGTGTCTTTTGGAGGGGAACAGATTTAATGTGGAGTTAAACTCCCCAAAAAAAGATTTTTCCCGTGGAGTTAAACTCCAAAAGAATTTCTGTAATGGAGTTAAACTCTAAAATAATTTTATTTGTGGAGTTAAACGCCAAAAGATTTTCCCCTTTCTCTTTTGAGAACAAACCCAAAATGGGTTCTCTTAAAACTCTAAGATCTAGATCTTGGATGATAAAAAAAGAGACCATTTTTCTTCTCTTGATGGAGTCTTGGGAGGTGGATTTATGGTAAAACTTTGTTTAGTTTAAAAAAAAAGAGAGCTAAGCTCTTGATTTATTTGGAAAATGAAAAGGAAGAGGAAGAACTTGAAAAAGAGAGAGTGGAGGCACAAACCCTAGTTTTTTTAGGGAATGAAAAGTCTATGCTTTATTCATCATCATGTTGCCTTACATAGGCTTACACATTTACATATATCCCTTTGGGCTTTACAAAATGACATTTTGCCCATCCCATGTCTCATATGCTATTTCTTTTTGCACATAAGCCATGAGCTTTACAAAAATTTGGCTTTATGCCCATTCATGCATAAAAAATTACATTAAAATTATTTATTACATGAGTTTTATTTCAGCATGGGGGAGGCCGGCCGCTTCATGTTCGGGCTCGACTCGGGCATGAGCCCACTTGATCTGGGCTTGGGCCCACCCGCCTTGGGGTTGACCTTGACTTTGACCCGGTCAACTGGGGTGCAAATTTTGACCCCAACAAAGTGCCCCCCATCAATAAATGCACACCGCATATTTGAGTTGTGTGCATGAAATTGATGGATCTCAAAGCTGGACTTCGAGATGGAACATCATTTCAGGGGCGGAGCATCCCTCGGGGAGCATGATTCCCGAGGATCAGAGCATCATTTCGATTTACGGAGCATAATTCCAGAGTCGGAGTATCATTCTGAAGAGCCGGAGCATAATTCCGAGGGTTGGAGCATAATTCCGGGATCGGAGTATCATTTCGAAGAGCGGAGCATGATTCCAGGGATCGGAGCATCATTCCGAAGAGCGGAGCATGATTTCGTGGGTCAGAGCATAATTCCGAAGAGCGGATCATGATTCCAGGGATCGGAGCATCATTCCGAAGAGCGGAGCATGATTCCAGGTATCGGAGCATCATTCCGAAGAGCGGAGCATAATTCCAGGGATCGGAGCATAATTCCGACGAGCGGCAGGCATTCGGACTGAAGCATAATTTCGATGCAGAGGTTAATTCCCAGGCGAAGCATAATACCGACAGGGAAAGCAGATACTCCGAGGCGAAGCATGATTTCGACACGGGGTACATTCTGAGACGAAGCATGATTTCGACGCAGAGCTTGTTAGTCGACTTGATTCCGAGACGGACCTTAATTCCGACGGGGTGGTCGTTGGTTGATTCCGAGCCGAAGCATAATTCCGATAGGGAAAGCAGGTACACCAAGGCGAAGATTGATTTCGATGTGGGGTACACTCTGAGACGAAGCATGATTCCAACGCAGAGCTAGTTGGTTGATTTGATTCCAAGGCGGAGCATAATTCCGGCAGGGAAGGTAGATATCCCGAGGCGAAGCATGATTTCGACACGAGCTAAATTCTGGGACGGAGCATGATTCCGCCGCAGAGGTTGTTGGTTTGATTTGATTTGGGTTGACATCAGCATCGTTACACTGGAATATGGTACCCGGAGCGAATCATCATCTGTCATGAGAGGATTTGGGGATTTTGGTTTTTGTTTGGCATCTGCATTGCTGCACTGGAATAATACCAGGAGCAACTCATCATTTGCCCCGGGGGGATTTGGGAATTGGTGGCTTAGGAGACAGGTTCAGATCCCTATCACCTAAGGCTTTTCAATTTTATGGGTCGTAAGGGTCCCATAAAAACATTTTCTCCCTACGAGTCGAAAGGATCTCGTAAGTGGATTTTCTCCTTAGGAGTCGTGGGGACTCCTATGTGTGTTGCTCCTTTGTGAGTCGTAAGGATCTCACGTGGGAATTTTCTCTTCACAAAGTCAAGAGAACTTTGCGAGTGTATTTCATCTCTTTTTCACGAGTTTGCGCCCTTTCGGGTTTTCACAAACTCGCCGGTAGTCCTGCTGTTTTTACTCACGGAGTCCTTTCGGGTTTTCATCCGTGCCCATTTTGCTTGTGGACATACCTCTTTTTTTTGGCTTCACCGCCGGTGGGACTTTGAATGTGGTCTTGCCGGTAGGACCTGTGAGAGATTGGGATCGTTTTATGACCGTGGATTGTATACGGTTTTGCAGGATGTATGATCCAGACCGTAGGGCCAGAAAAATTTCAGGACTTTGTTGGTGTCTGCATCGCTGCACTGGAATAAGGTACCAGGAGCGACTCATCATTCGCCGTTGGGGTATGGGATTTGGAATTTGGTTTGCGTCTGCATCGCTACACTGGAATATGGTACTAGGAGCGACTCATCATTCGCCATTAGGATTGGGAAGCGATGGCTTAGGAGACAAGTTTAGATCCCTATCACCTAAGACTTTTCAATTTTATGGGCCGTAAGGGTCTTATAAAAGCATTTTCTCCCTACGAGTCGTAAGGATCCCGTAGGTGCATTTTTTCCTTAGGAGTCGTGAGGACCCCTAAGTGTGTTTTTCCTTTGTGAGTCGTAAGGATCCCACGAAGGTTTGTTCTCCTCATGCATCGCGAGGACACCTGAGTGGGTCTTCCCAATGGACCATAATTCTAAGGGCGGAGACCGGCCGCTGGACTGGTGGTTGCTGTGGGGCAGGGGTATGATGAGAATTATTTGAGCCCGTGGATTATATACGGTAGTCAACTTGGGGACCAACCGTAGGGCCGGAAGAATTTTGGGAAATTGGATTTTGGTTGGCGTCTGCATCGCTGCACTAGAATATGGTACCAGGAACGACTCATCATTCGCCGTTGGGAATTTGAATTTTGGTTGGCGTCTGCATCGCTACACTGGAATATGGTATCAGGAGCGACTCATCATTCGCCGTTGGGAATTTAGGGATTTAGGATTTAGTTGGCGTCTACATCGCTGCACTGGAATATGGTACCAGGAGCGACTCATCATTCGCCATTGGGGATTTGTGTTTTGGACGGCGTCTGCATCACTGCACTGGAATATGGTACCAGGAGCGACTCATCATTCGCCATTGGGGATTTAAGTTTTGGACGGCGTCTGCATCGCTGCACTGGAATATGTTACCAGGAGCGACTCATCATTCGCCGTTGGGGATTTAAGTTTTGGACGGCGTTTGCATCGCTGCATTGGAATATGGTACCAGGAGCGACTCATCATTCGCCGTTGGGGATTTAAGTTTTGGACGGCGTCTGCATCGCTGCACTGGAATATGGTACCAGGAGCGACTCATCATTCGCCGTTTTTTTTACCGCGATTGCTCTATCATTTCAGCTTTTCTTATCACGAAGATTGCGATTGCCCTATCATTTCGGCTTTTTATTCGCGGTTGCCCCATCATTTCGGCTTTATTTTCATTTTTATTTTTACTCGCTGATTTTTATTGCGAGTTGCCATATCATTTCGGTTTTATTTTCATTTTTACTCGCTGATTTTTATTGCGAGTTGCTCCATCATTTCAGCTTTTTATTATAATATTATTTTACTTACAGTTTTTTTTATTTACACATTTTTTATTTAGACACATTTTTTTTACATTCCCAGTTTAACGACTTAGAGGTCGACTGTTCCCAGTTTAATGACGTGGTGGTCGATTGTTTTCAGAGAAAGGCAGCTGTCTAAGGGAATCAGTTTTACGAAGAACTTCGGTCTCCGTTTGTATGAAATTGGCGGTCCCAGCTGGGCTGTTGTCAACACGCCTTTAGACAGTTCTATCTCTCCTGCCTTGTACTGCTTTTCGACCCAATCTTTGAAGACGAAACAGTCCTCAATGGCATGACCTATCACTTTGTGATAGGGGAAGTATTTGGGGTCGTGGGTCATATTCGCTTCCTGCGATCTTTTTGACTCTGGCAGTTGTAGACCGTTCCTTAGGGTATCTTTGAATATTTTACGGACTTTGTCCCTTCTAAAGGAATAGACCTTATCCAGCTTCTCTTTTAGTGGATATTCTCCTCCCTCTCCGAACACTGGCTTCCGAGACTGGTTGGCATTAGGCCCACTCATCCCTTGCTTATTTCGGTTAGCCGAATCGTTAAAAGATTCAGAATCGTCAGAATTTCCGCCTTTGTGATTATCGTCCTTTCGGTTTCTCTAGGACCTATTGTTATTTTGGGAATCCGATGAAGACTCCTGCTTTGAGCGCTCCAACATCTGGACTTTTCTGGTCAGCTCTTGGAATGTTTTGAGAGCCGCGGTACATAGAAACGGGGCCATCCAATTGTTGAGATTTCCGACGAGGAGACTGACATATTGGTCCTGCTCTATCGGCGGTTCGCATTTGACGGAGAGATTGCACCATCGGGTTATAAAATCCGTGCTGCTTTCATTGTTCTTTGGCTTGGTCCTTACGAGGTCGGCGATGGTGATCTTATCGTTGACGCTCATGAACCTCTGCCGAAACAGAGACTCCATTTGGACGAAAGTTGTGACGGAGCCATTCGGTATGCTCGCGTACCAGTCGAAAGCAGCATCGACCAAGCTATTAACGAACTGGCGGAGGAGAAGCGCATCATTTCCCCCAGTATTCCCGCATGAGGCTTTAAAGTGGGCGATGTGCTGATTTGCATTTCCCGTCCCATTGAATCTTCCGAATTTGGGGATGACATAGCCGCTTGGAAATTCTACCAGATCATACTGAGCAGGATATGGTCTCCCACTACTGCTGATATCTTTTTGCGCTTCAGCTCCGGCTACCAATGTTTTGACTTTGTTAGCAACCAAATCCATGATTTGATCTTGAGTTAGCGGGCTACTGTCATCGGTAGCCAAGACATTTCCTGAGATAGGATGTGACTGGCTTTCGTACGGTCCGCCCACCTTTGGATTTGGGGGAATATGCGTCGGCTTTCTCGGGACACCGTTTCCCGATTCATGAGCAGAGCCCTGCGCTTGATTGGACGGCTGAGAGGCAAGCTGGGCCGTGAGCTGTAAGACGACGTTTGTCAAGTCATCAATTTTTGAGTAGAGCTTGGCCATCTCCTTGTCTTTGTTTCTAAGCTGCTTTCGGAGCTCCTGCAGAAGTTGCTGCTCTGCGGTCTTAGGATGGAAAGTTGGCTCATCTTCACTTTCCGAGCCAGACTCCTCGTGAACTGAGGGCTCTCTCTGCCTATTAGCCTCACTGGGAGGATTTTCATCACCTTCCGGAGGATGCCGGTCTTGAGAAGTGACAGCTATATTCACACCAGGTTGGATTTGAGATGTTGTGGGCTCGTCCTTGCTCTTGCTGCGCGTGCCCACTATATAGACAGTGTGGACTACATATCCAGCCATCTCTTTATCTTTGACGGGGTAACCATGTTCCTCGAACCTCATGAAGTTCAGCCTAGCAGGAGCCCTAGCCCTTTTGTTGGCTTTGTACCTGAGCCTTTTCTGTCTTAGCTTCTCAATTTTGAGGGCTTGGCGGGCATCCGTCATCCAGGAAGCCATCGTGAGCCGGTTAACGGAGAGCTTAGAGAAGATACCTAATTGAGCAGTTGTCAGGGGCGCCGCTGGAGCTTGCCCGAGATGCCTTGTTGCTTTGTTGGTGTTGATGGCCTTGCCCCCAGTTAGGGCCAAGGAAAGTCGTTCAGACACCGACTTGCGTTTGGGTAGTGGTGCCCTCGAGATCACCACATTTGGCCTCTTGCCTTTCGAGGCCAGTTTGTCTGTTACCGGAGCTTGAGGAGCAACGACGACGTTAGCTGGCACGAATAGAATAGAGCCAAATGGTAGCGGTGGCTCCTCCCACTGTCACCCGAGACTGGCCGGAAGGACCGTCCTGACGTCCATCTTCATCGTGTAGGAGATGGGAGCCATGCTGAGAGCTGAGTTCATCATTAGAGACATTGTTGAAAAGTGATTGCTTGACAACCCTGCATGAAAGAGCATTATTTTAGTATAAATATAGACATGTATATTGATTGAGTTCGCATGAATTTTTAACCCAAAATATGGGAGGAGAGATTGGGTCCCACCAGGCGTGCCGGAATTTGTAGGGTGTTTTTCGTCACCCCATTGAGATGGGAATACGCGCGTGCTTGTCGGGCGTACTACAGATTCCCCCTGCCTAGGGTAGGCTGGGGGTCAATTGATTGTGGGGATCCGAATCTCTGGCAGCCGCGGACTAAGCTGCCGTTAATTACCCCTCGCCTTTGAAGCGAGGGAACCTCCGATTAACGGGTCAAACTGGACATGCGAACTCAATGCGATGCGTTGGTGTGTGTATTTTTTTTGTTCCATTTGTTAAAAAAAGATATATATATATATATATATATATATATATATATATATATATATATATATTCTATATATAAAAACAAAAATAAATAAGTAAATAAATATTCAGAGGTTTTTTTTTATTTTAATTTATTATTATTTTTTAATTTTTAAATATTATTTATAATTTACTTTTATTTATCTAATATTTATTTATTTTATTTTTATTTTAAATAAAAAAAGATTAAATAAAGAAAAGAAGGAAGAAAGAAAAAAGAAGAAAAGAAAAGAATTTTAAAAAAAAGGGAGAACCTGGGCTCCCATTTAATGGGAACCTCCCCTCACATGTTAGCATGTGGGAGGGGGGGGGTCACATGCTAGCATGTGACCCCTCACATGCTAGCATGTGACATGGAGGGTCACATGCTAGCATGTGACCCCTCACTTGCTGGGGGCAAAAGGGCTCCCACCTAATAGGAGCCCTCCCCCTCACGTGTTAGCACGTGAGGGGGCCAAAGGGCTCCAGAATTTTTATTTTTTTTTACATGGAGTTCAACTCCAAAAGATTTTAAATGGAGTTTAACTCCAAAAAGAATTTTAAATGGAGTTTAATTCCGAAAAGATTTTTATTGCGAAGTTAAACTCCAAAAGAATTTTATTTATGGAGTTAAACTCCGAAAGAATTTAAATGGAGTAAAGCTCCTAAAGAACTTTAAATGGAGTTTAACTCCGAAAAAGATTTTTATTGCGGAGTTAAACTCCAAATGAATTTTTGTTTGTGGAGTTAAACTCCAAAAGAATTTAAATGGAGTTAAACTCCGAAAGAATTTTAAATGTGGAGTTAAACTCTGAAAGAATTTTATATGGAGTTAAACTCCTAAAAAGATTTAATATGGAGTTAAACTCCCAAAAAAAAGATTTTTACTGTGGAGTTAAACTCTAAAAGAATTTCTGTAGTGGAGTTAAACTCCAAAATAATTTTATTTATGAAGTTAAACTCCAAAAGATTTTCCCCTTTCTCTTTTGAGAAAAAACCCAAAATGGGTTCTCTTGAAACTCCAAGATCTAGATCTTGGATGATAAAAAAAGAGACCCTTTTTCTTCTCTTGATAGAGTCTTGGGAGGTGGATTTATGGTAAAACTTTATTTAGTTTAAAAAAAAAGAGAGCTATGCTCTTGATTTATTTGGAAGATGAAAAGGAAGATGAAGAACTTGAAAAAGAGAGAGTGGAGGCACAAACCCTAGTTTTTTGAGGGAATGAAAAGTCTATGCTTTATTCATCATCATGTTGCCTTATATAGGCTTAGACATTTACATATAGCCCCTTGGGCTTTACAAAATGGCATTTTGCCCATCCTATGTCTCATGTGCTATTTCTTTTTGTACATAAGCCATGGGCTTTACAAAAATTTGGCTTTATGCCCATTCATGCATAAAAAATTACATTAAAATTATTTATTACATGCGTTTTATTTCAGCATGGGGGAGGTCGGCCGCTTCATGTTCGGGCTCGACTTGGGCATGAGCCCACTTGATCTGGGCTTGGGCCTACATGGCTTGGGGTTGATCTTGATTTTGACCTGGTCAACTGGGGTGCAAATTTTGACCCCAACAACGGTATTATTAATGGTAATTGTCTTGGAAAAATACACAAATCCTGTCGTCCATGTGCAGCAGTTACCGATAATTCCCGAACCTAATTTAGCATCCAAATCAGTTTAAAGTATCTGACTCAAGTCTGAGTCTAAATCAAATCCGAGTCTAACTCAAATCAGAATCCAATTCAACATGAATCCAATATACCAAATATAAATACTTGAATTTGAACCTGAATACCAGAACAATATCAACATGTAAAGATGACTTGACTTGACCGAACCATGGCTATAACTTGACTTGATTACTTGACTACTTGTTTACCTCCTGAACCTGATTACATGAACAACTTGTATCCATGGTCTCGGCAAGTCTAATAATTATAATCAATACAATATATTACAGGGTTTAGCGGGTAGATTGATACGGAATGTATTAAAAGTGACACGATGAAGGACACTAAAAGACACATGAACTCTCGTGCCGTCCTGTGGGTTTTGACGGGGCCTTGTACTTACATGTTACCATAGTCCACGGAATAGTTGGACTCCTCTTATATACACTGATATTTTCTGTACCAAACTACAAACAACTACGTTAGTGTAACAAACATATACCTGTATAAATTACCAGTTCTTTCTCTTTACTTTTTATATTCCACTCTTACTTATGGGACTTACCGAGCGCTAGTTCGCTGACGACATTCCTGTTTCTTTCTTCTTTGGAATGTTCGTCAAGAGGACCGGACTCTCAGGAGATCGAGCCCAGTCAGGATGACTTGGACCAGTTCACAGAGCAGCCAGACTTCTAGCTTTTCCTTGTACTTACTTTTCATTAATATGCCACTGTTTAGGCATTGCTTTATATCCTTGTACTTTCCTTTTCAAAGAAATGTATTGTAAAGATGAATGTTAATAAAATTTGCTGTTCATTTTATATCTCTTGTCATTTCTTGTGCATTTTATATATATTGCTCATTTACGCTTAACGTGTTTACTTTTGAGTAAATACGTCGCGTGCCCGTCACGTCTCCTTCTCCGTACACTGGGAAGCGGGGCGTGACATGTTTTGTTGGTGGCCTATTCAGGTCAGTTCTGCATGGAATCATAAGCAATATATCATAAGAATAATAAGAATCGGCAACTATATATTCTTCACATTTCAAATTTCTTGAATCTATCATAACCTTTCTTTTTTCTATTAAGGTCATGGATTCTTCCAATAACATCAGCACTAATATCAATGGAAACACTCTACCACCTCCTCTACCACTACCACCTACCGTTGCAGCTTCCATCAATGAGCAGACGGTATTGCTTGAGGCGATCAAAAGTCTCTTGGAGGGTCAGCAGCAGCAGACCGCTATCCTCATGCACCGCCCAAAGGTCGAGGCACCCGGGGTCAAACAATTTCGGGCATTGCACCTGATTGATCGTCTGGAAAAAAGTATGTTATAAATAACCGCAATCAATACAGTTTCGCTAGTAGCTAGCCACAATGAGTACGGGCCGTCCGCAGGGAAACATGAACCTTTTTGTTGCTTTAGACGAGTTGATAGAAGATGGGTGATTGTTTGTCGTTACGGATATAATACGGATATAAGATTTATAAAGAGAAGGCTTGTAGGGTTCATAGGACTTAGTAGTAATATATGACTAATTAAAAATAACTTCTTTTATCTTTTAATAGTTTAAAACTAGATCGATAGTGATGAATGTAGATTAGGGTTTTTTTGGAAGAAACTAGAGTTTCCCCACTACTAACCCTTGTCCTTATATTGATCTCTATTCATTCTAGCCCTTAAAAAAACTAGTGTTAAACCAATCTCAAATCGTGGTCGTGACTACCAATAAATCGGTAGCGCGCTCGATAAGGATGTTAACATTTATTTTGCTAAAATTTATAGACTTTAAAATGTATAAAAGAAGTTAAGAGATTTTATCATCCATTGATCTACCCTATCCTACGAACTCTAGCAAGTTAGGAATTACTCGCTCATGGTTTGAGATTTAGAAGAAAGGATGAAGAGTGAAAACATTATTAAGATGCATAAAGTAAGTGCAGAAAGTAAGTGCGGAAATTAATTGCAAAAATAAAAACACCATCTTTATTAATCAACTATTGCATACAACTTGTGAAAGTAGAGTACAAGAACCCTAGTTGCTTTAGATCTTTATCTTATTGGAAGTAGATGAATAGTTGATGATCACTCAGATGCGCGGATCGCTTTGGACCTCTTGATCTCTTCGGTGATGATTTTTGATGTGAAGCTCTCGGTCTTATATATAGTCACAGAAACTAGAAACCCTAGATACCCTGAGTGAATATATATTGTTACAATAAAATCACCAAAATATCACATCATATGGCCCTAGAATCGTCGTGGAATCGCCGCATATAGGCCTGTCTGGCCGCGGTTCCGCCGCGGTTTGGTGGCTTCAATTCCTGGGGGTTTTTGTGCTATTTTGTCTTGATTTTGGAGATCCTCTCGATGTCTAGATTCTGAAAATAATGCCTTTAGTCTCTGCCGTTGCTATATCTCTCGATTTGCTTCCATATTCCGGCATATTTGATTCCGACATCCCGATTTAATTCGGATCTCCTGGATTCCAGACATGAGCTAATATCTGCACAATATCTCAAGTCATAGTGTAAGTAGGATTTGGTATTTTTGAGAAATTATCCTAAGCATTTTATATGATATTAGATCTTTAAGAATATTGATTAGAAATATTTGATATGATATGCATATTTTAATTACTAATATTTCATATAAATATTATATGCATGTATTTTCCCTTATTATGTTAATTATAATGTAGAAACATATGAATATAAACTTTTTACACATAAACTCTCATTTGTTATATAATTACAATAAACACCTTTTAGTACTTAACAATAATAGGGAAAATGTTCATTCAAATGTGCAATATTTTAGACTAATCAAATACCACCAAACTTAACTTTGATCGTCACGAGCAAACTAGTTATTAAAGAGAAGAAGAAGAAAAAGAAAAAGAAAAACCTAGCACAATTTCGTAGGAAACACGATTGCATTGAGCACGTGCAACAAGTCTTTAAATCTCTAGGTGTCCATAGTAGGAGGAGTGTTGTCTCCTGAGGGTTTTTAGTGGATTACACCCATAAAATCCCATAATAAAAGAAAGATGATGAAAATTACATACAAAGATAAAGAACATATAAAAGAAAGAACTTGAAAATAAGAGTTTCAAACTACACTAGCTTTTTAGTAGCCTCCCTATCTTAATAGTCATGAAAAGATGTGAGAAATCACATCATTCCTCAATACAATATTGCCTTAAGTCATTCTCCCTACCTTTCTTTCAAACATAGATCATATACCCCTACGTTTGTGTAGAAGACATCTCTATACTTAGAGAATTCGATTCAAGTTATCATACTCTTGTCCATCTTCCTTAGTACTTTTTAGTCGGTGAATGTTTCAGATGGAATTGCTAACACATTCTTCATGCGACCGTTAATATTTCTTGAGATACTAACTAACCGATTTCCAAATGTGCTCACTTTTTTAGTCGTAATTAGTAATATCCTAGTCTTGCAACACCTAAGGCTTAGCAGTGGCTCCCAAACCAGTTGGTCTAAGGCACTAGGTGATAAAGCACTCTCGCTATATTTTTTTTATACTTCTTTAAGTAATTACAAAATCAGTGTTCATTTTTCTTCACCATTTTTTTCATTTATATTTTAGTTTATATATATATTTTTTCATACTAAGACTTTTAGACAAGAGCATTTCAAGGTATTCTCTACTATCCCAAGTTTCAAGATGTGTTTAAGTGCGTATAGTAGGGTATCAACATTCAGATGTTTGGACTCAAGAATAGAGACTATTTTTCAGACTTATTTCTATCCTCAGATTAGTGATTCCCTTCATCTTACTAACCCTTGGGACAACAGCTCATGACTACTTATTACTAGTTTCATTTTAAAACATCTAATTTTCTTGTTTTTCTTAAACCTCTTCCTATCTTTCGTATGTATTTTTTCACTTTCTAACTTTCATTATCAAATTTTTTGTGCTTTTATTTAGTATAATGCAAAAAATGATGCGTGAATAAGCACAAACCTCCCCTAAACCTATTTGCAGCAGTGTCCTCACTGATATCATCTATTAAGCTTAAAACCTGTAGACTTGGGAGGAAAAGTTAGTAAAGGGGACAAGAATTAATGACAGTGAAATGCTCCCCCAAACTTATTTTTGGCTCATAATTTTAAAAAAAAATTGTTTTTCTTTCAAGAGCCAAAATATTTTTCTCCCCCTCAAACTTGAGTGAAACAGTATTAAGCATTTAAAATCATAAGGGGGGTTAAAGTTATTGGTCTATGCAAAACTTTACAAAGACCAAACGTTAACACCTACCATTCGAATATTTTATCGATGTAACAACATAGTTGGTGGAAGATCATGGATGTGAAGAAGTGGAGAGATAAGAGGTGTAATCGATCGGGTACGTCTCGGTTGGTAGAGATGAAATAGTGATGTTGTGCTACTCGCATTCTCGTTCTTGATAAGAAGAAGGGGTGACGGTTCAACTTCTTTGGGTGGGGGTTGATTCATCACAACTCCCATGTCTTCTAGGAATACGAGTTCTTCGGAAAAAATGTCTTCAAAACTTTCATCAATATTCTGAATGATAATCTCATGGGAAATGGAGTTATGAAACTCGGATTGCTAGACTAAATCATTCGATAAGTCAAAGGGTTCGGATTTAGGTGTGAACTTATCGACAAAAGGGCCTTCACTTATATAATAGATAGTAGGATCAAACAATAACGCACTAGTGATATCGAGATCAGAATCGTGAAGCTCCTTAAATTCGCAACTGTCGGTAGCTATCATGTCGACAAAACATACATCACTTATTTGAGAATAGGGTTCAGAGGGTTGACTTCCTAGTTTGTAGATATTAAGCTCAATTGTTATCTTCCCAAAGGACGGTTTCATAGAACCGTTATGACAATTGATTATCGCGTTTGAAGTTGCTAGGAAAGGTCGATCTAGAATCACCGGAATTTGGTTCCGTGGGTTTGCTACAGGCCGTGTATCTATGACTATAAAGTCCACAGGGAATATAAATTCCCCGACTTTGATTAACACGTCCTCTAGCTCACCCCGAAGTTGGGTGATAGATCGATCGGTCATCTGGAGAGTGTAATGCGCAGGTTTCAACTCTCCTATACCTAATTGCTCATAAATAGAATACGGAAGCAAGTTAACACTAGCACCTAAATTGAGTAGAGCACGATTGATATTTTTACCCCCTAATGGTTATAGATATTGTAGAACAACCGGGGTCCTTACGTTTTGTGGGCACCAATTGGGTAAGAGAATTGCTCATATTACTCGCTAAGAAAACTTTTTTAGACACTTAAAATTTTCATTTCCTAGTGCATAAGTCCTTTAAAATTTTAACATAGGAAGGAACTTGTTTGATAGCATCTAGAAGAGAAATATTTATGTTAACTTGTTTAAAAATTTCCATAATTTTCTTCATTTGGGGAGTTGGTCTGTTGGCTCTCAACCTGTGTGGAAAAGGAGCTTTATCAATAAGGGTTGGGTCTGACTTTTGAGAAGAAGTTTGTGGGGATGGAATGGATCCCAAAATTGGATTTGGGATGATCATAGATGGTAATTCCTTCAAGGAAATGGGCTGAGGGTTCGAGCCTATTGGAAACGGAGAATAGGCTCAGAAGAAGATGTTGGATTAGAAGAACTAGGAGTAGAACTAGTAGCCGGGGTTACATCAATGTCATCAACTTCAACTTGTTCACCAATATTGTTATTCAGTATTCTTCCCGATCTCAACGTGGTTACGATACTCACATTATGATTTTGAAGGATGAGATTCGCGCTTTGTGAGTGGCCTGGATTTGGTAGAGGTTGAGATGGAAATCTCCCTTTCTCTCTCTCACTCATTGCGGCATTTAACTGTACAAGTTGTGCTTCTATCGATTTTATGCTTTCACCATGAGAAGCCGTGTGTTGCACTAACGTTTGGATAGAAGACGTTAAATTAGCCGTCGTTTTTGTAGATTGCTTAATGAATATTTCTAAGTTACGTTCGAGTGCAGAGATTTTATCGGTACCGGCCGTTGAAATATTATTATAAGGAGCAAAGTTGTTGGCCGGATTTTGAAGAGATTGCTGCTGTTGCTGTGGGGGAAGCCTTTGATAGTTATTTTGGCTTGGGAACGAATTTTGAGTTTGAGTTTGGTTTTAGTTCCAAGCAAAATTAGGGTGATTCCTCCATTCCTGATTGTATGTGGAAGAATAAGGATCGTTTCTAGGTCGTTGCTGAAAAGCTGCATTAGTTTGTTATTGACCTTGAAATGGGAGATTCAAAGGACATTCTTCCGTTAAATGTGATGGGTCAGAACAGCATCCATACATGGTTTTGGGGAGTGTAACTTGGTTTAGGGAGGTTGGTGAGACTTTGTTTTCGATAGTTTCGAGTTTCTTTTGCATCGCGGCCATTTCGGATTTCACTGCGATGGAAACATCGAGCTAATGAATACCTTCGCTAGATGAAGACGATGTTGGTCTAGTGCTCTCCCATTGTGAGGTTTGTTCGGCGAGATCTTCCAGAAATTGCCAAGCTCTGCCATCATCTTTTGATATGAAATGGCATTGACAAATGGTTTCAAGTATTTGTTTTGTCGCTGGATTAACACCTCATATATAATTCGGAAAAGTTGCCATCTATCAATTCCGTGATGGGGGCATTGGATAAGAAGATCTTTAAACCGTTCAAAACATTTCCAGAATGGTTTGTTGGGAAGTTGGGTAAACTTGTTAATCTCGCTTTGAACACGGGCGGTTTTGTGATTGGGATAAAATTTCTTAAGTAATGCTATAATGAATTCATCCCATTTGGCGATAGAATGTGCGACAGTGCTATAAAGCCATTTTTCTGCTAGATCGCACAAGAGAAATGCGGATAAGCGATAGATTACCCATGACCTTCCTGTGTCTTAATTGAGCGCGACGGTCCTTAGAGGCTTGGTCTAGATATTTTTTAATTAATGTAGGGTGAGAGTATACTCGTTTTGTGATTTGTGGGGTCTAGGAAGGGTGATGAAATCCCCACCTAATCTGGATTTGGGTTATTGCCACTTAATGTCCAGTTTAAATATGCACAAACAAACCGATATCAAAACATACAAAAAGATTTATGAGCGGCGCTTTTTGTAAAGAATCTTGCAGGAAAGATCAGATTATTGGAGTTTAGAGGAGATAAAAAAATATTAGGAAATTACCTGAAAGTTTTGGCGCTGCAATTCCTCCAACGCGCCACGGTTCCGCCGCAAAACCCACTATTCCGCCGTGGTCCCGCCGCAAATTGGTAGGGTCGGTTGCCAAATTTTCTTCAGTGCACTCCTCTGCTCCTCTGGGCTACGTTGAAAGTCTCTGAATCTCTGTTTCTTTACTTCAGTTACTCTAGTTTCTCTTGCAAAACTCGCACAATAATCATTAAATATACAAGATGCGATTTTGGTTCTCGTTTATAATATGTTTGCTGGATTTTATAAGAAATCAACCCGAATAACAAGAAAGAAATTACAGCCGTTTCCCCGGCAATGGCGCCATTTGATTGATCGTCTACAAAAAAGTATGTTATAAATAACCGCAATCAAGACGGTGTCGCTAGTAGCTAGCCGCGATGAGTATGGGTCATCCGCTGGGAAACGCGAACATTTTTCTTGCTTTAGACCAGTTGATAGAAGATGAGTGATTTTTTTGTCATTACGGATATAATACGAATATAAGATTTATAAAGAGAAGGCTTGTAGGGTTCATAGGACTTAGTAGTAATGGATGACTAATTAAAAATGACTCATTTTATCTTTTAATAATTAAAACTAGATCGATAGTGATGAATGTAGATTAGGGTTTTTTTGGAAGAAACTAGGGTTTCTCCATTACTAACCATTGTCCTTATTTTGATCTCTATTCATGTTTAGCCTTTAACAAAACAAGTGTTAAACCAATCTCAAATCGTGGTCGTGACTAGCAATAAATTGGTAGCGCGCCTGATAAGGATATTAACATTTATTTTGCTAAAGTTTATAGACTTTAAAATGTATAAAAGAAATTAAGAGATTTTATCATCCATTGATCTACTCTATCCTACGAACCCTAGAAAGCTAGGAATTACTCGCTCATGGTTTGAGATTTAGAAGAAAGGATGAAGAGTGAAAACATGATTAAGATGCAGAAAGTAAGTGCAGAAAGTAAGTGCGGAAATTAATTGCAAAAATAAAAACACTAATTTTATTAATCAACTATTGCATACAACTTATGAAAGTAGAGTACAAGAACCCTAGTTGCTCTAGATCTCTATCTTATTGGAAATACATAACTAGTTGATGATCACTCGGATGCGCGGATCGCTTTGGACCTCTTGATCTCTTCGGTGATAATTTTTGATGTGAAGCTCTCGGTCTTATATATAGTCATAGAAACTAGAAACCCTAGACGCCTTGAGTGAATATATGAAGTTACAATAAAATCACCAAAATATCACAACAAAAGGCCCTAGAACCACCGCGGAACCGCTGCATATAGGCATGTTTGGCCGCGGTTCTGCTGCGGTTTGGTGGCTTCAATTCCTGGGATTTTTTGTGCTATTTCATATTGATTTTTGAAGATCCTCTCGATATCTAAATTCTAAAAATAATACTCTGAGTCTCTGCCATTGCTAGATATCTCGATTTGCTTCCATATTCTGGCAGATTTGATTCCGACATCCCGATTTAATTCGGATCTTCTGGATTCCAGACCTGAGCTAATATCTGCACAATATCTCAAGTCATAGTGTTAGTAAAATTTGGTATTTTTGAGATATTATCCTAACCATTTTATATGATATTAGATCTTTAAGAATATTGATTAGAAATATTTGATATGATATGCATATTTTAATTACTAATATTTCATATAAATATTATATGCATGTATTTCCCCTTATTATGTTAATTATAATGTAGAAAAATATGATAATAAAGTTTTTACACATAAACCCTCATATGTTCTATAATTACAATAAACACCTTTTATTACTTAACAATAATAGGGAAAATGTTCATTCAAATGTGCAATATTTTAGACTAATCAGCACCCGAAACATTTCTCTGGGAAAGAGAGCCCACTAGAGGTAGAGGAATGGGCTCAGTCTATCTAGGATGATCTGGCAGCATCATAAGTGCTAGAGGTTTCTTGGGTGAGAGTTGCAAAGTTGCAACTAACGGATAATGCCAGAGTCTGATGGTAGGCTGAAGAAAGCCGATTCGCCTAACCGATTGAATGGAAGACATTTCGCGATATGTTCGACGCGAAATATTTCCCCGAGACTGCCCATTTCGACATGGAACATCAGTTTATCCACTTACATCAAGGTTCAATGAGGAACAAATATGTGGATGAATACGATACTGAGTTTACCATGCTTAGCAGGTAAGATATGTCTCAATATTCAATTTCCTGATATCACATACTACACTGCTAATACTAGGTTGTAACATTTTCACGGCACACCTGATCCCGACTGCTGAGATCAGGGCACGAAGGTTTCAGTAAGGGTTGGACCCGGAAATCTAAGTTGCACTAGCTACAGGGGATTTCCCATCCCATGATCTTGCTCTGAAGGCTGCCTGACGCTATTAGGCAGTAGTGAAGAAGAAGGGAAGACCTCAGACTGCCGGTGTGAAATGCCCTGCGACTCAGATGGCAGGAGGAGCCTCTTCCAGGCTACCTTTTGCACCCAGAAGACCGGGTGTAAATTTTAGCCGGCTCAGTCCAGACTTTTGCTTCTATTGCAAGAGGAATGGGCACCTGGCGAAGGACTGCAGGCGTGCGAATAGTCTATGATTAGTTTGTGGCGTATCTACTCACGCCATTGGAGCTTGTCCATATCGTCTCAATCCAGCTCCCGCACCCCGACCAGCAATTATCTCTCTGCAGCGGCCAGCTATTCAGGCTCCTGCACCTCGTCTTGATCTATCTTCTCCACCTCCACGTGGACCTCCGGCACAGTCACCTCGTCAGTTCCATCAGGCACAGAGGAACATGCATCAAAGGCAGAGAAATGTGCCCTAGGGACAGAGGAATGTGCCTCCAGCAAGGAGGAATGTATCCCAGCGTCAGGCTTTCACCATGACCGTTGAGGAAGCCGAAGCCACTGGCCAAGTTATTACCGGTAATCCCCAATCCTTTCATCTTTTCAATCCTTTTATATCTCTATTTTCCTGTATCTAAACCAACCCCACACAACTTAGGTACTATACTAATAGTCACCCTTTCTGCACTAGCACTGTTCGACACTGGAGCGTCATACTGCTTCATGTCCCAACGTTTTGTGAGAACACATGCGATTCCCGTAAAGCCACTCATTTCAAGATGGAATGTCAGTTCCGGGAATGGAGTATTGAAGGCAATTATGGGATTGGATCAGTGTTCAGTTGTAGTTTGCGGACTAGAGTTCTACGTGAATTTCAAAGTATCGGACATCCTAAACTTCGATGTTGTGTTGGGAATTGACTGGATGGGAGTTTTCTATGCTACAATTGACCGCCGTCAAAGGAGAGTAGCATTTGAGATACCTGATCACCCAGTCTTTTACTTCAAGAGTGGAGACAGAACTTTGGAGCCAGGAATTTTCCATCCCAAGCCAAAGGATGCAGAAGTCTTTACTCTACCGGCGGAAGAAGAAAAGCCAGAGGTAGTTCGAGAGTTCGAGAATGTATTCCCTGAAGATATAACAGGTTTTCCTCCTGATTGAGCTCTTGAATTCAGCATTGATTTACTACCTGGTGCACAACCGGTGATCAAAGCTCCATACCGGTTAAGTCCAGAAGGATTGAAGGAGATCCGTACTCAGTTGGACGAACTTCTGAAGAAAGGTTGGATTCATCCCAGTACTTTAAGTTGGGGATCTCCAATTTTACTTGTGAAGAAGATAGAAAGTTCATACAGAATGTGTATAGATTACCGATGTCATGCCCCGCTTCCCAGTATACGGGCAGAGGACATGACGAGGACGCCACGTATTTACTCAGAAGTAAACACGCTAAGCGTATCCAAGCAATATAAAATGTAATGTACACAAGAGACAGGATGTAAATGAACAACAATTTTATTTATTAACATTCTTTTTACAATACATTTGAAATGTAAATACATGGAATGGAAAATAATGCCTAAACAGTGGAATAACAGAAATGGAAAATACTGAAATGAAATATACAAGTAATTAGAGCTCCGGGTCGAAAGCTAGCTGATCCAAGTCCTCGAAGGTGGGCTCGATCTCCTGAAGGTCCGAATCACCTGACGACATTCTAAAGAAAAGAAAGAGTATGTCGTCAGCGAACAAATCGCTCGATAAGTTCCATAAATAGACAAGAATGGAATAGACAGAATAGAGAGTATATTGTTATAATGTTGTATTTAGTGTTAACGCTGTTGTTTGTAGCTTGGTACAGAAGAATGCCAGTGTATACGAGAGGAGTCGCACTATTCCGGAGAATAAGATATACGGAGTAAAAGAAACCATTCAGCCACGGCACAACGGCAATTGAATTCAGGTTAGGTGTATTATGGTTACAGTCTCGTGCCACTTTTAACACCTTCCGTACCAGTCTACCCCTTATAAACCCAGCGATATCTTGATTGTATTGTTTGTATTGTATTGTCTTGATTTATATAGATTGGTGACTTGCCGGAACCATGATATCAGTAATGGAACGGATATAATGGATGAACATGTAGATGGAATATATCCATGGTTCGGTTCAGTCAATATAGATTGATAAGATTGAATAGACAGATTCGAAGATTTATGTTGTATTGAAGTTTGATACTTGAATCATATTCAAGTCAGATTGATTATATTGAGACTCAGTCTGAGTCGGACAATTAGAAAAGAAATTGATGTCCTAAATTATGTTTTGGTGCTATCGGTAACTGCTTCACATGGACGGCAGAATTTGTGTCTTTTTCAAATACAATTACCGTGTTGATAACACTGTTTGTTAAGTTGTCTACCATAAATAGGCAATCACCTATATCTCCGGCTCCCTGAGGCTCAAGAGACTGGTCCTGCTTAAACCTATGTTTACTAGGGTCCTTATTGTAATTTAGTATAACTCGAGGGGGTTTTATGTAAAATAGTTTTGTTATATTTTCAAAATACACCTCAAGTATTTTATTATCATCTTTAGAGTTTTCATGGATGCATATTTTATCAATGTGACATTTCTAGTGAATAAAACCTAATTTCATAATATATGGTATTTATTTGTAATATTGGATTTGCATGGTATTTTCTTGTAAATGAGATATTTTTCTTGAATTTTGGAAATGTGGAATATTGTAAATATTAAAAATAGATATTTTAATATTAATTACATATATATTTATTTATTTATTAAAAATATAATTTTTATCTATAATAGAAATCACATTTTCTAAAGAAAATTGTATTTTAAATCTTTCGAGATCGTATGCTCCTTACGGAGGTCTGCATCTCACTCTACTAGGCCCGAGGATGTGCGATAATCCGCACCATACCGAACGGGTCCCCAAAATAGGTTATAGAGGCGCAATTGCAAAGATTTTTTAAAATACACTTCTTGTAAAAAAAATGTTTTAATAGCTGAAGGTAGTTATATGTAAAGTCGTATTTTCCAAAATCTATATTCCCAAATTCCATCGTACTATGTTAGATATATGTGTTGTGTGGAGGTAGGTCATTACCTCATGAGTTTTCTAAAGTAATACGCTTGAAAGGTATAAACATGTCGATATGAAACATAAAGGTATTTTAATGTAAAAGGGAATAAAACTTGCTACGGTTATTATTTTGATGTCAAACTTGTTCTATTGTCTTCGTTAATGTTTAATGGTCGTGACATAAGAGTTTGGTATTATTGTGTTTAAGAAAAATAGAACTTTTTAAGGAAAAACCGAATCGGAAGTCGGATTAACTCCGCTTCCGTCGGGTTTTAGTTTTTAAATGTTTTTAGAATAGAGAAAAGAAGGAGAAGTAGGGACTTACTGGATGATTGGCTAAAGGAGAGAAAGAGGAAGAGGTAAGAGTTTCCGGTGCGTCGTTTCGTCGTCGGAAACTCCTCGGATTGCCGTCGGAAGTTCGTCGGAGTTTCGCCCTTTTGCTAACTCCACTTGCACACAAAAGACTTGGGAATTTTTTCTTGAGAATTTGGGCAGGGATTTGGGAGTGAGGAGGGGTGATTTGAGGGTGGTATTTATAGAAAAAATTAGGGTTGTAGGGTAGTGAAAGGGTGTATTAAAAATTTGTATTAAAATGGATTAAATGTGTGTTTTAATGTGCTCTATAAATGTGCAGGAAAAACAAATAATACAGGAGTTATGGGGGGAGTCCAAGAGTCGCCTGAGTTGAAGAAAATTTGGGTTTGGACCGAGTTGAACCGGCGGCGCCGACCGAGTCGATATTTTCGCCGGCCCGAGTCGGGGCTCATCTTGGTGCCACGTGTCCCTGACGCTTGGTCTAGCCTCATAGACATATTTGTTTAGGCTGTGACTCTTGGTTTTTACGGGTTGTGCACGTGTAGACCTTTAGGCTTCTAAAAGATTAAAAGAAAAATAATTAAAAAGATAATGTGGCTGATGGGATTTGAACTCTGGTGCTTTGTAACAACAGTGCAAGGTCTTACCAGTGAGCTACAAGCTCCTTCTTGCTGTTTAAATATAAATCAAATTCTTATATTACTCACAGGAATTGTAAATACCCCAAGTATACATTAACTTTAAATGAATTTTATGTACACTAAAATTGGAGTTGTTACAGTCTACCCTCCTTACGAAAATTCGTCCTCGAAATTTACAATTTATTTTAAGGACTAGTTTACAAATAAGTGAGGATATCTCGCACGCATCTCATCTTCCCTTTCCCATTTCGATTCTCCTGGAGTGTCTCTTCTCCAGATCACTCGAACCAAGTTGACTTCCTTGTTCCGAAGTGACTTCACTTTCCTGTCCAGGATCTCAATAGGTTGTTGCTCATAAGATAAGTCAGCTTATACAGTGAGCTCGGAATGATCGAGAATATGGCTGGGGTCACCCATATACCTTCTGAGTTGGGATATGTGGAATACATTATGCACTCTTTCCAATGAAGGTGGAAGTGCCAAGCGATAAGCCACTTCACTGACTCGTTCGAATATGTCGAACGGTCCAATGTACCTTGGACTTAGCTTACCCCGTCTTCCAAATCGAATCACTCCGCGGTTCGGAGATATCTTCGGAAATACGTGATCTCCCGGCTGAAACTCCAAATGACGGCGCGTTGCATCAGCCCAGTGCTTCTGTCGATCTTGGACTATGCGCATTCTTTCCCAGATAGTACGAACTACGTCAACCGTTGCTACTATCATCTCAGGTCTAAGGAGTTCTCTATCTCCGACGTCGTCCCAACTTAATGGCGATCGACACTTCTTCCATAAAGTGCTGCAAAAGGTGCCATTCCTATGCTTGCATGGTAGCTGTTGTTGTATGAAAACTTCACAAGATGTAGGTGATCTTCCCAGGATCCTCCGAAGTCTAACATACACGCTCTGAGCATATCTTCCATGATCTGAACAGTTCGCTCAGACTGACCATCTGTTTGTGGATGATAAGCCGTGCTGAAGTTCAGACTTGTTCCTAAGCTCGCTTGCAGACTCTGCCAATATTGTGATCGAAACCTGGTGTCACGATCGGAGACAATGCAGACCGGTACTCCATGAAGTCTCACGATTTCCTTTATGAGTTCATGGGTATCAGAGATAGTAAATTTTGAACAATTTAAATCTTACTTAGATTCATATCTCCATGTACTTCTTTGCTAATGTCTCAGTAGATTGGCCAACTCAAAATGGGATGAAATGAGCCGACTTCGTGAGTCGATCCACAATAACCCATACCGCATCATTACCCTTTGTGCTGCGAGGAAGTGCAATCACAAAATCCATTGTGATGTGTTGCCACTTCCATTCAGGGATAGGTAACGGTTGAAGTAATCCAGCAGTCCTGTGATGTTCAGCCTTTACTTGCTGACACACCAAGCATTTAGCGACGCTTCTGGCTACTTCACGCTTCATTCCATGCCACCAGTAATTTTGACGTAGATCTTTGTACATCTTTGTACCTCCAGGGTGTACTAAGTAGGGAGAGCTGTGAGCTTCTTTCATTAACTCTTCCCGAACAGAACCTTTTGGTACATATAATCTGTTGCCATATCTCAAAGATCCGTCTTCATGAATGATGAAGTATGTTCTGAGTCCATTCTCTACTTGTTCTCTGATCTTTTGCAACTTAGCATCACTTGCTTGAGCTGCTTTGATCTGATTGACAATGGTAGATTGAACTTGTAAATTCATCAAACTCGAAACGTTACCTGGCATGATTACTTCAATCTCCATTTGATGCAAATCCTATTGAAGCTTCCACTGGGTGGTGGGATTCATCGATAATGGTTGGCGACTAAGTGCATCAGGTATTATGTTCACCTTTCCCGGGTGATATTGCAGGTTGATGTCGAAATCCGCCATGAGTTCTAACCATCGTCTCTGCCGCATATTAAGCTCCTTCTGAGTAAACACATATTTCAGACTCTTGTGATTTGTGTATATGTTCACTCGTTCACCAAGAAGACAATGGCGCCAAATCTTAAGAGCAAAGATAACGGCTGCCAATTCCAAATCATGCGTCGGATAATTGCGCTCATGAATCTTCAGCTGTCTTGAAGCATAAGCCACAACTGTACCGTGCTGATGTAGAACACATATAATCCCTTACCGGATGCATCGCAATGCACTTCGAAACCTCCAGATTGGTCCGGTATAACGAGAATAGGCGCTGATATCAACCTTGACTTAAGTTTTACGAAAGCTTGTTCGCATGCTTCTGACCACACGAATTCTTCATCTTTACGTGTGAGCTTGGTCAGGGGTGTTGCTATCTTCGAAAAGCCTTCAATGAACCATCTGTAATATCTAGCTAGACCCAAGAAACTCCGAATGTCCTTCACTGACTTTGGTGTCGGCCATTCGCTTACTGCTGAAACTTTCGCTGGATCCACAGAGATTCCTTCGCCTGATACAATATGTCCGAGAAAACCAACTTGATCTAGCCAAAACTCGCATTTGTTGTACTTGGCATATAGTTGATATTGTCGTAGAGTTTCCAGGGCAATTCGTAGGTGTTCGGTGCGTTCTTTCCGACTCTTAGAATACACCAGGATGTCATCGATGAAGATGAAAACGAACTTGTCTAAGTACTCCCGGAAAACTTGATTCATCAGGTTCATGAATATTGCTGGTGCGTTGGTCACTCCAAATGGCATAATAAGAAATTCGTAATGACCATAGCAAGTTCTGAATGCTGTTTTATGAATATCAACTTCCTTGACCTTCACCTGATGATAACCTGAAAGAAAATCTAATTTAAAGAAAACGCAAGATCCACTTAGCTGATCGAATAAATCGTCGATACGCGGTAGCGGATACTTGTTCTTTATAGTTACTTCGTTCAAGGCTCTATAATTGATGCACATTCTGTATGAACCTTCCTTCTTCTTTACAAGCAGTATCGGTGATTCCCAACTTGACGTGCTGGGACAAATCCATCCTTTCGCCAATAATTCGTCCAACTGAGTTCGGACTTCCTTCAAACCTTCTGGACTTAATCGATGAGGTGCTTTGATCACTGGTTTTGCTCCTGGTATTAAATCAATGCTGAATTTAAGAGCTTGATCGGGAGGCAAACCTGATATATCGTCAAGAAACACATCGTCGAACTCTCGAACCACTCCTGGCTTTGATCCTTCCTCCGCTTGAATTGCTGCAATCACTGCCTTCTTTGGTTTCACCTTGTAAGTACTTGTCTCCAGGGTACGGTCTCCACTTTTGAAATAGAAGACCGGATGCTCGGGAATCTCGAATAATACCCTCCTTTGACGACAGTCAATGGTAGCATAAAATGTTCCGAGCCAATCCATACCTAGAACCACATCGAAGTTCGATATGTCCAGCACCTTGAAGTCAACATAGAACTCTCTGCTGCAGACGACTACTGGACACAAGCTGTATCCCATTGTTGCCTTTAGAACGCCATTTCCTGAACTGACATTCCAACTGGATACAAGCGGTGTGATTGGAATCATATGAGTTCGGACGAACCGTTGCGACATAAAGCAATGAGATGCTCCGGTATCGAATAGTGCTAGTGCAGGAAGTGAGGCTACTAAGATTGTACCTAAGGTATGTGGGATATGTTTTAGGTATAGAGAAAATATGTAGGTAGGTGTTAATATTGAAAGAAAAGCTTGAGAAGAAAGGGTTACCAGTGATGACTTGGCCAATGGCCTCAGCTTCTTCCACGGTCATTGTGAAAGCTTGTCGCCGTGGTACATTCCTCCTGGCCGGAGGAGCATTCCTCTGAACGTTCCTTTGAGCTTGATGGAACTGACGAGGAGGAGGTGCAGTTGGTGGTCCTCTAGGTGGTGGAGCAGGGAGAGCGAGTCTTGGAGCAGGTGCCTGAAGGGCTGGTCTCAGCTGGTAAGTGATTGCTGCCCTGGGTGCAGCAATTGGGTTGTATCTTTGGGGACAATACCCAATATCATGAGTAGCTGAGCTGCAGACTAAGCAAAGATGGTTGGCTCGCCGGCAGTCTTTCTCTAAATGTCCATCTCTCTTACAGTAGGTACAAAAGGCTGGGCCGGGCCGGTTGATTGGTACTCCCGGTCTCCTTAGCACAAAAGGTGGCCTTGAAAAGGTTCCTCCTGCCATCTGGGTGGAAGGACGCTTAACTCCAGTAGATTGAGATCTGCCCCTCATCTTTACCACTGTTTCATAACGGCGGGCAGCTTTCAGAGCCGATTCATGAGTCAGAAAATCTCCTATGGCTAATGCAGCCTGAATCTCCGAATCTAACCCTTGTTGAAATCGACGGGATCCGATCTCATCCGTTGGTATCAAGTGTGCCACAAATCGCCTGTGCATGGTGAATTCAGTATCGTATTCATCCACTGATTTGGTCCACATCGATCCCTGTTGTAAGTGGATGAACTGCTGTTCCATGTCAAACCTGGCAGTCTATGGGAAGTACTTTGCGTCGAACATGTCACGGAAAGTCATCCATTCGGTAGGTTGGTCAAGACGGCTTTCTTCCGCCTTCCACCAGACCCGTGCATTGTCCGTGAGCTGCAGCTTTGCAACTTGGACCTAAGCTATTTCTTGCACTTGTGCCGTTGCTAGATCATCTTCGATGCTTTGAGCCCATTCCTCCGCTTCCAGAGGGCTCTCCTTTCCTGAGAATTGTTTGGGGTGCAAAGCTCTGAATTGCTTCACCCCAGGTGCTTCTGCCTCTGGTCGGTTCATCAAGATAACAGTCTGCTGCTGCTGTCCTTCCAGGAGGCTGCGGATTGCCTCAATCAGAACCGTATGCTTGTTGATCGGAGCAGCGATGGCAGGTGTGAGTGGTAGTGGTGGGGGAGTGTTGTTGACATTCGTGCTGGTGTTATTTGGGGAATCCATAACCTTGAAAGAAAAAATTGGTTTAGGATAGATTTAAAGTATATGAAATGATAAGATTCAAGAAGTATGAATTGCAAAGAATGTTTTTCGTTGCTGGTTCTTGTGTTATATTGCTTAGGTTGTCCACGCAGAGCTGAACTGCATGGTAGGGTTCCATACGGCTCTGACCTGCATGGGCCACCAACAAAACTTGTCACACTCCGCTTCCCAGTATACGGGCAGAGGACGTGACGAGACCGCTATGTATTTACTCTGAAGTAAACACGCTAAGCGTATCTAAGCAATATAAAATGTAATATACATAAGAGACAGGATGTAAATGAACATCAACTTTATTTATTAACATTCTTTTTACAATACATCTGAAAAGTAAATACATGGAATGGAAAGCAATGCCTAAACAGTGGCATAACAGAAATGGAAAATACTGAAATGAAATGTACAAGTAACTAGAGCTCTGGGTCGAAAGCTAGCTGATCCAAGTCCTCGAAGGCGGGCTCGATCTCCTGAAGGTCCGAATCACCTGACGACATTCCAAAGAAAAGAAAGAGAATGTCGTCAGCGAACAAATCGCTCGGTAAGTCCCGTAAATAGACAAGAATGGGATAGAAAGAATAGAGAGTATAATGTTATAATGTTGTATTTAGTGTTAACGCTGTTGTTTGTAGCTTGGTACAGAAGAATGCCAGTGTATACGAGAGGAGTCCCACTATTCCGGAGAATAAGATATACGGAGCAAAAGAAACCATTCAGCCACGGCACAACGGCAATTGAATTCAGGTTAGGTGTATTATGGTTACAGTCTCGTGCCACTTTTACCACCTTCCGTACCAGTCTACCCCTTATAAACCCCACGATGTTTCGATTGTATTGTTTGTATTGTATTGTCTTGATTTATATAGATGGATGACTTGCCAGAACCATGATATCAGTAATGGAACGGATATAATGGATGAACATGTAGATGGAAAATATCCATGGTTCGGTTCAGTCAATATAGATTGATTAGATTGAATAGACGGATTCATAGATCCATATTATATTGAAGTTTGATACTTGAATCATATTCAATTCAGATTGATTATATTGAGACTCGGTCTGAGTCGGACAATTAGAAAAGAAATTGAAGTCCTGAATTATGTTTTGGTGCTATCGGTAACTGCTACATATGGACGGCAGGATTTGTGTCTTTTTCAAAGACAATTACCGTGTTGATAACACCATTTGTTAAGTTGTCTACTTTAAATAGGCAAGCACCCATATCTCCGGCTCCTTGAGGCTCAAGAGACTGGTCCCGTTTAAACCTATGTTTACTAGGGTCCTTATTATAATTTAGTATAACAAGAGGTTTTTTTTATGTAAAATAGTTTTGTTATATTTTCAAAATACACCTCAAGTATTTTATTATCGTCTTTAGAGTTTTCATGGTTGCATATTTTATCAATGTGACATTTCTAACGAATAAAACCTAATTTCATAATATATGGTATTTATTTGTAACATTGGATTTGTATGGTATTTTCTTGTAAATGAGATGTTTTTCTTGAATTTTGGAAATGTGGAATATTATAAATATTAAAAATAGATATTTTGATATTAATTACATATATATTTATTTATTAAAAATATAAGTTTTATTTATAATAGAAATCACATTTTCTAAAGAAAATTGTATTTTAAATCTTTCGAGATCGTATGCTCCTTGCGGAGGTCTGCATCTCACTCTACTAGGCCCGAGGATGTGCGATAATCCGCACCATACTGAACGGGTTCCCCAAAATGGGTTGTAGAGGCGCAATTGCAGAGATTTGTTAAAATACACTTCTTGTAGAAATTTTTTTAATAGCTGAAGGTAGTTATATGTAAAGTCGTATTTTCCCAAATCTATATTCCCAAATTTCATCGTGCTATGTTAGATATGTGTGTTGTAAGGAGGTATGTCATTACCTCGTGAGTTTTCTAAAATAATACGGTTGAAAGGTATAAACATGTCGATATGAAACATAAAGGTATTTTAATGTAAAAATGGAATAAAACTTGCTACGGTTATTATTTTGATATCAAACTTGTTCTATTGTATTCGTTAATGTTTAATGGTTATGACATAAGAATTTGGTATTATTGTGTTTAAGAAAAATAGAACTTTTTAAGGAAAAACCGAATCGGAAGTCGGATTAACTCCGGTTCCGTCGGGTTTTAGTTTTAAATGTTTTTAGAATAAAGAAAATAAGGAGAAGTAGGGACTTACTGGATGATTGGCTAGATGAGAGAAAGAGGAAGAGGTGGGAGTTTCCGGTGCGTCGTTTCGTCGTCGGAAACTCCTCGGATTGCAATTGGAAGTTCGTTGGAGCTTCGCCCTTTTGCTAACTCCACTTGCACACAAAAGCCTTGGGAATTTTTTTTTGAGAGTTTGGGCAGGGATTTAGGAGTGAGGAGAGGTGATTTGAGGGTGGTATTTATAGAAAAAATTAGGGTTTTAGGGTAGTGAAAGGGTGTATTAAAAATTTGTATTAAAATGGATTAAATGTGTGTTTTAATGTGTTCTGTAAATGTGCAGGAAAAACAAATAATACAGGAGTTATGGGGGGAGTCCAAGAGTCGCCTGAGTTGAAGAAAATTTGGTTTTGGACCGAGTTGAACAGGCGCCGCCGGCCGAGTCGAGGTTTTCGCCGGCCCGAGTCGGGGCTCATCTTGGTGCCACGTGTCCCTGACGCTTGGTCTAGCCTCGTGGACATGTTTGTTTAGGCTGTGACTCTTGGTTTTTATGGGTTGTGCATTTGTAGACCTTTGGGCTTCTAAAAGATTAAAAGAAAAATAATTAAAAAGATAATGTGGCTGATGGGATTTGAACTCTGGTGCTTTGTATCAGCAGTGCAATGTCTTACCATTGAGCTACAAGCTCCTTCCCGCTGTTCAAAAGTAAATCAAATTTTTATAGTACTCACAGGAATTGTAAATACCCCAAGTATACATTAACTTTAAATGAATTTTATGTACACTAAAATTGGAGTTGTTACAACCGAGCTCTGAACGAAGTGACGATTAAGAACAAGTATCCACTACCGCGCATCGACGATCTGTTCGATCAGCTAAGTGGGTCTTGCGTATTCTCAAAGTTAGATCTTCGTTCGGGTTATCATCAGGTAAAGGTCAAAGAGTTTGATGTTCCGAAGACGGCATTCAGGATTCGTTATGGTCATTACGAATATCTTATGATGCCATTTGGAGTGACCAATGCACCTGCTATATTTATGAATCTGATGAACCAAGTTTTCCGAGAGTACTTAGACAGGTTCATTGTTATTTTTATCGACGACATCCTGGTGTATTCAAAGAATCGGGAAGAGCACGCTGAGCATTTACGAATTGTCCTGGAGACGTTGCGACAGCATCAACTCTATGCCAAGTATAACAAGTGCGAATTTTGGCTAGATCAAGTCAGATTTCTCGGACACATTGTTTCAGGTGAAGGAATCTCAGTAGATCCAGCAAAGGTGTCAGCTGTCAGCGAATGGCCGACACCAAAGACGGTGAAGGATATTCGAAGTTTCTTGGGGTTAGCAGGATACTACAGAAGATTCATTGAAGGTTTCTCGAAGATTGCAACACCCCTGATCAAACTCACACGTAAAGATGAAGTATGCGTGTGGTTAGAAGCATGTGAACAAGTTTTTGTAGAACTCAAGTCAAGATTGACATCAGCTCCTATTCTCGTAATACTGGATCAATCTGGAGGTTTCGTCGTGCATTGTGATGTGTCCGGTAAGGGATTAGGATGCGTTCTACACCAGCATGGAAAGGCTGTAGCTTTTGTATCAAGACAACTGAAAGTTCATGAGCGCAACTATCCAACACATGAATTGGAGTTGGCAGTCGTTATCTTTACACTTAAGAATTGGCACCACTATCTTTTGGGTGAACGAGTGGATATATACACGGACCACAAAAGTCTGAAGTATGTATTTACTCAGAAGGAGTTAAACATGCGGCAGAGAAGATGGCTAGAACTTATGGCGGACTTCGACATCAACCTACAGTATCATCCAGGGAAAGTGAATGTAGTTCCTGATGTACTTATCCGTAAGCCATTAGCAATAAATCTCACCGCATAATGGAAGCTACAACAGGAATTGCATGAAATGGAGATCGAGTTAGTTATGCCAGGTAATTCTTCAGAGTTGATGAACTTATAAGTTCGGACTACTATTGTCAATCAAATCAAAGCAGCTCAAGCAAGTGATGCCAAGCTGCAAAAGATCCGAGAACAAGTAGAAAGTGGACTTCGAACGGACTTCATTATACACGAATACGGATCCTTAAGATATGGAAGTAGATTGTGTGTACTACAAGGTCCTGTTCGAGAAGAGTTGATGAAAGAAGCTCATAACTCTTCGTACTTAGTACACCGTGGTGGTATCTAAATATACAAGGATCTATAGCAACACTACTGGTGGCATGAAATGATGTGTGAAATAGCCAGAAGCGTAGCTAAGTGCTTGGTGTTTCAGCAAGTAAAGGCTGAACATCACAGGACTGCTGGTTTACTTCAATCGTTACCAATTCCAGAATGGAAATGGCAGCACCTTACCATGGACTTCATGATTGCCCTTCCTTACAGCACGAAGGGTAACGACGCAGTATGGGTTATTGTGGATTGACTCACCAAGTCGGCACATTTTATTCCATTTCGAGTTGGCCAATCTACCGAGACGTTAGCAAAGAAGTACATGGAGGTAAGCATGAATCTAAAGTAAGATTTAACCTCAAAATGTACTATTTTTTATACCCATGAACTCATGCATTGTGAGAATACATGGAGTACCAGTTTGCATCGTCTCCGATCGTGATACCAGATTCTGATCACAGTTTTGACAGAGTCTACAAGCTAGCTTGGGAACGAGTCTGAACTTCAGCATGACTTACCATCCACAAACGGACTGACAGTCCAAGCGAACAATTTAGATTCTGGAGGACATGCTAAGAGCTTGTTTGTTAGACTTCGGAGGTTCGTGGGAAGATCACCTACACCTTGTGGAGATTTCATACAACAACAGCTATCAGGAGAGTATTGGAATGTCACCATTTGCAGCTCTCTATGGAAGGAAGTGTCGTTCACCACTGAGTTGGGACGATATCGAAGATTGGGAACTCCTTGGACCAGAGATGATCGTGGCAACTGTGGATGTAGTTCGCACGATCAGGGAAAGAATGCGCATAGCCCAAGACCGACAGAAGCACTATGCTGATGCAAAGCGTCGACACCTGGAGTTCCAATATGGAGATCATGTTTTCTTAAAGATCTCTCCAAACCGTGGAGTAATCCGCTTTGGCAAGAGGGGTAAGCTCAGTCCGAGATATATAGGACCGTTCGACATACTCGAACTATTCGGAGAAGTAGCATACCGTTTGGCACTTCCAGTGCACAACGTGTTCTACATATCCCAGCTTTGAAGATATGCGAGAGACCCCAGCCACATCCTTGATCACTCCGAGCTCACTGTACAGACAAACTTAACTTGTGCGCAACAACCCGTTGAGATCCTAGACCGAAAGGTAAATGTCACCGAGGAACAAGGAAGTAAACTTGGTCCGAATGATGTGGAGAAAAGATTCGCCATGAGAATCAACGTGGGAACGAGAAGACGACATGCGTGCAAGATATCCTCATTTATTTATAAATTAGTCCTTATGTAATTGTAAATTTCGATGACGAAATTTTTATAAGGAGGGTAGAATGTAACGACTCTGAATTTACCGTACAATTTTTTTCAATTCAATGTACAGAAAGGATTTTACAAGCCTGGGTACAATTTATAAGTTATTTTTGTTTAAGAACAGCAAGAAACAACTTGTAGCTCATTGGTAAAGCCTTACACTGCTGTGACGTAACCCCTGTGTTCGAATCCTCTCAGACACATTATTTTTTCTGAATTTTCTTTTAAACTTTTTGGAAGCCCAAAAGTTTACACGTGCAATTCACATAAAAATGAAAAGTCTGGAAAAATAAACATGTGTAAAATGTTATAAACATAGATTATGACACGTGGCCAAGATCCAACGGCTCCCCTCCACCATTGGACCAGCGAGATTGCCTTGATGGCCGGCGCCAACGGCCCCCGTAGGTGAAAAGTCCCCGTGCTATGCCCACATGACTCTTCCCCTACCCCCATCACCCCTGCACTATTTGATTACTTTGAAATTAAACAGAGACTTCAATTTCACCTTAAAATCAAGTTTAAATGCATTGTAATTCATTCTTTCAATTCCAAAACCCTAATTCCACACTATAAATACTAGCCCATGCCCTAATCCTTCCTCATTCTGAAAATTCTAGCCAAAACTATCACATTTTCTCAAGTACAAGAAGAGTACAAGTGGAGTTAGCCAACGACCAACTTCCGGCGAGGAATCAAGGCTATTCCGGCGACCCTGCGACGCCGCGATGACTAATCCCTCTCCTTCTACCTCCTATTCATCCATCTAGCTTGTAAGTCCCTCCCTATTCTTCTCTTTCTTCTTAAAAAGTTCTTTGTTTCAAAACATGTCGGTAAGTGGAGTTAACACCGACCTTTTATTCTAAACCTAAAAATTTCACTATTTCTTTCATATCTTTCATTCAAATTCTTGCCATATGTTTATAATCATGAAACTAATGTTTAGAACAACTTTCACTCAAAAATATCATGAAACATAATTTTAAATCAACTTTTACATTAAAATACTATTAACTTTGTATCTATCATATTTATTTGCTTTTGCGTAATCATACCTTTAGAAAACCTTACGGGGTAATGATATACCCCTCACAAACACACATGGTTTCCATAACATGATACTCTTTTAGCATATTCTTGGTTACAATTACCATATTACATTAAAATACCATCTACCATTAAAATCCGGTTTTCTTTTGAATTGTATTATCAAAACTCTTTGAGATTATACCTCTACAACTCATTTGGGGAACCTGCTATTGGATGGTGTGGATTATCGCACATTCTCGGGCTAGTAGAGCGAGATGCAGACCTCCTCACGGAACATTCGGTCTCAAAATATTTTTAATACTATTTTTAAGAAAAACAAAATCTTTACTTAATAATAAAATTAATTTTTAATAATTATATAAATATTATCAAACCACATATTTTCGAGATATAATAAAATTCCATGTTTTCTAAAAAGATAAAAGAATGATAAGTTTCACCAAAATACCCTCAAGTTATCCAAAAGGCAAGTTTTACACTAAAATATCATGAACTATTCAAGTTATGTATTTATCACTAAAATACCTCAAATCTTAAAAGTTACATCCATGAAAACCTTAAATAATATAAATAATTTCTCGAGATTATTTTGAAACTATATATTAAAAATATTTTTCATAAAACCCCCTCGAGTTATATAAAATACTGTTAAGAACTTTATTAAATATAGATTTAAGCGGGATCAATTCTCTTGAGCCTCAGAGAGCCGGAGAAAGTGAGTGCTTGTCTATTTAAGGTAGAAAAACTTAATGGTGTTATCAATGGTAATTGTCTTGAAAAAAGACACATATCCTGCCGTCCATGTGCAGCAGTTACCGATAACTCCCGAACCTAAATCAGGATCCAAATCAGTTTAAAGTGTCTGACTCAAGTCTGAGTCTAAATCAAATCCGAGTCTAACTCAAATAAGAATCCAATTCAACATGAATCTAATATACCAAACATGAATACTTGAACCTGAACCTGAATACCAGAACAAGATCAACATGCAAACATGACTTGACTTGACCGAACCATGGCTATAACTTGACTTGATTACATGACTACTTGTTTACCTCATGAACCTAATTACATGAACAAATTGTATCCATGGCCTCGGCAAGTCTGATAATTATAATCAATACAATACATTACGGGGTTTAACGGGGTAGATTGGTACGGGATGTATTAGAAGTGGCACGATGATGGACACTAAAAGATACTTACACGAACTCGCGTGCCGTCGTCCTGTGGGTTTTGACGGGGCATTGTACTTAAGTGTTACTATAGTCCACATGACTGTTGGGCTCCCATTCGTCGTTATATGGCGAAGAAGTTCCCTCAGCGTCAGAAAACAACGCAGGGGAACTGAGGGTAGAATCGGCGCTAAAATCCCCGGAACTGCCAAAAGACCTGATCGATAGGCTGTTAAACGAAGCCTTCCAAAAAAGCAAAGTTGACCGAGAACGCGAAACAGCCATATACGAAAAGGCTAAGCATCAGCGTCATGATAAAGAAGTCGCGGTAAGGATGAGTTGTAAAGTACTCCAACCAAACCAAAGCATACCTGCTACAAATAAGAGCAGGATCAAAACAGAGAAGCGGTTCGTTAAAGCCCTGTCAATAGGGATGAAGTTGCCACCTCTCGTAAGAAACACTCCTGGATCATATGCCTCGATGGAGAAGATGCATGTTCAAACTACTGTCTACACCATCGGAGGGCTACCCACCCCACCGAGAAATGCAGTGCCTTTAAAAAGTGGTGGCAAGGATACGTTGTCCATCAAAAACACTTCAACAGGGTGAAATGCGAAGATTATGCTCGTCAACGGCAAAACAGTGCGACAAACGGATATGAAGAAATGACTGGAAACTGTCATATGGTTGGTACCAGTTCGGATGGGGAAAACCCCAAGTTCTTACTTTCGGGAGCGATTCTGAGGACGAAATACCCCTCAGCCCTCTCTTTAAAGACCCCCTTTCGAAAAAGAAGAGGAGGAGAAGAACTGCGAGAATATTCAGCCGCGTAACCGCACGCTGCCTGAGAAGAATTTCAGACCTATAAACAAAGGTTCGAGCAAAAAAAGACAAAAGGAAAGAAAAGATCTCTAAGGAAATTGCCTTTGACGATGGAGTTGTCAAAGAGCTCGCAGCAAGGGACCTGTCTAGGATAAACAAAGTGGATTATAATGTCCTAGCAAATATGAGGAAAATACCCTCACAACTGAGTATATTGGATGCTCTCTTTCTGTCCAAAGAGGCATGAGATTCCCTGATCAAGGCATTACAAGAGCCCGATTAGTTCCAAGCTTTCTTCACTGAAGAGAAGATGAAAGATGAGCTGGCAGATGTTCATACAGCTGACATTACATGCAGTGATGAAGATCTCCTCCTTGGTACGTGCGAGCATAATCGCCCGTTATACATCACCGGGTACTGCCACGACATCAAGATAGGGAAAATTCTTGTCGACAACGGATCCTCCGTCAACCTTCTCAACGTGAGATTGCTGAAGGAGATTTGCATGGACGTTCAACACCTCGCCCGAGATAAAATTACCATCTCCGGTTTTGACTCGCAGTCATCACGGACGCTTAGGTCCGTAATACACTTTGGACTGCTCGTCACTGACATCAAATTTCAAGTCATTGACGCCAAGACTTGCTATAACGCTTTGCTCGGCAGGCCTTGGTTACATGAGTACAACGTCATCCGTTCTACACAACATCAGTGTATAAAGTATTTTAAGAATGGTTTGGAATACACCGTCACAGGGGAGCTAAATCCGTTCTCCATAAATGAGGTCCGAAAATATGAAAACGAAAATTACTTCCTACCAGACTTCGAGGATACGGAAAGGTGTCATAAGCCGGAGGATAAACAGAAGTCCGTCGCCACTATCCCGATTTTTGGGAGCGATACTGATTTGTGAGAGATTTTGTGATCAAAGAATTAATTACCGCAATCAAGAACGGCGTCGCTTGGTAGCTAGCCGGTGAGTACGGGTCGGTCCACATGGATTTTGTGTATTCTCAATTTGTTCTAACGAGTTAATTCCAAATGGTGATGGATCAATTATCACTAAAAACTAAGGTTGATCTAGACTATGATTAAAACCTTGCTAGGGTTAGGTTTAGGTTAAGTTTGGAAAGTCAATATTCCTCACTGCTTTCTATGCCCTAATTAAGATCTATTAGGAGTTATGGTAATAATTAATAAAGCGGATTAGTGTCATCGGGAAGAAACTAGGTTTCTTCCTCTAGGTTCTTGTCCTTCCTTTCTTAATTCTTACCTAACCTCCATGGAAAACATATATAACAGGTCTTTTAAACTACGGTATCACCATTACCTCTTGGGATAGGGTGCCGTAGTGAACAGTGTGTGTATGTATGCATGGAGTCCTATAAAAATATGTGATGGGCAAGAAAGGGGTGAGAGATTTTCATCTCTCAAACCTCTCCTATTCCTAACCCTAATAGGTGAGGAACTACTCACTCATTAAGGAAATAATTAAAAGTGCTAAACTAATTAACTAGGGCAGATAATAAAATCTATACTAGGGCAGAAAGGAATTTAAGAACTAGGGCATAGAAATAAAAATCTTACTTTATTTGATGGCTCTCTTCAAACATTTACACCGAATTAAAATTCTAAATAGATGAATAAAAAGAGGCATACCTCCAGATTTCCACAGTGCATAATGTCGTGGACTTTACCGTTCGTTTCGTGTCGAAGTCTTGAACCTTGCGCTGCCTTTGTACTTTGTGAACTTGTTCATTGATCTTTGTTTATTCTCTAAACTGTAGGCTTGATCAAGATTCTTCCATTTGTTGGTCGTAGTCTCATTTTTTTATCGTCTTTTCATCATTTTCACTGTTTTTATTATGAGAACCTGTAACCTGCAACTATGTAGCAGACATGGATCAAACGCGCCTGTTTATTTGTAAAATGAATAAGAATGGGGAATATAATAATGAAAAATTATGATATGAACAAATACCCCCAAACTTATCTTTTGCTCGTCCTCGAGCAAACCTAGTTTTATTCTTGAAAAAGATCTACCCTCACTTTCGCAGGGAAACGCGATTGCACTGAGCTCGTGCAACAAGCCGTTAAACCTCTAGGTATCCCTAGTAGGAGGAGTGTTGACTCCTGAGGGTTTTCAGCGGATACTACCCACAAAATCCTATCAATTCGGCTTATCGACTTTTATTCTCCAATTAGGTTTTCTAACAAGAACTCTATTATCTTCGACTCAGAAATTATCCACACGTATTTTTCACGCTTTCTTATTATTTAACTTAAGATTATATATGTTCTGTAGACTTACTTAGCTTTTAGTATCTTTTAAGTTTTCCTTCTAGGGTTCCATCTCAACTTAGGAATTTTTATCATCTCTACTAAAGATATAAGTCCTATTTTTCATTCCCATCTCTTATCTAAACCCCAATCACATACCCTTACGTGTGTGTATATATCACCCCTACACTTAGAAATTCAAATCAAGCTATTATACTCTTGTCCATCGTCCAAAGTACTTCTTAATTGGTGAATTTTTAGATGAAATTTGCTCACACATTCTTCATGCGACCGTTAATACTTCTTGAGGTACCAACGACCGATTACAAAATGTGTGTGCACATTAAGGCGTAATTCCTAGTCTTGTAACACCTAAGGCTTTAGCAGTGACTCCCAAACTAGTTGGTTTAAGACACTAGATGATAAAGCACTCTCGCTAAATATTTTTTCTATTTATGCCTTAAGTAATTAAAAAAACCAGTGTTCATTTTTTTATCTCTTTATTCACACTTGCATTTTTATTTTATTTTCCTTCATACTAAGGACTTTAGACAAAAGCATTTCAAGGTCTCTTCTACTATTCCAAGTTTCAAGGTTCGTGTTTGTGCAATTTGTAGGGTATATATTTTCAGAATTCAGACTTAAGCTTAGGAATTATTTTTCAGACTTATACTTTAATAAAAATATCAATACTTTTCCTTTATTTTAACTTAGCCCAAGAAGAGAACTCGAAATTTGCCTATTTCTAAATAAACTACAAAGACATATACTTTCTGTCGTTAAATTTTAAGAAAGGTTATTTTTAGGGTTTTTAATTTACTAAGTCTAAGATCTTGTTGTTCCTAAATAGTTAACTTTTTTGTCAAACTCAAGTCAATTATGGCCAAAATTGAATGTCTTAATTTTTATAATTTTTCAAATTTTGCAGTTTTTATTTGATTTTTATTTTTCAATTTATTTTTTATTTTCAAATTTTTCAATTTTTATGATTTTTATATAAGGATGCAATGCAGAATTTAAACATGCAAAAGAAAAAGAAAAATATATACAAAAATTAAAAAAAGTATGCAATGCAAAAGATAACTATATACAACCACCAACTCCCCCAAAGTTAACCAAAGCAGTGCCCTCACTACTCGGTCCCACGCCGTGCTCTTGAGCGTGAACGTGAACGCTCAGCCCTACCCAGCAGGGTACGAATCTCCTGCTCAACCTCCGTCAACCGCCTATCGTGCTCCCTCGATGTCTCCCTCAACTCCTTTATTCCCCTCACAGCTCTCCGCATCAATTTTGCCCCCCCAAACTTGAGTTAAACGACGTTACAAGTCAATGCCAAACTTTGCAAAGACCAAAAATCAACACCAACCAGTTGAAAAATTTATCTGTGTAGAGTATCAGTCGGTGGAAGAACATGTTGTACAGAGCCAAGAAGAAGTGGGGAAGAGATAAGAGGTGGTATGGAAAGTGTTCCCGTGAACGTGGATGTGAAGAGATAAGAGGTGATGATGAATAAAAACGAGAATGTGAATGATCAGAAATCAGTGGAATATTGACATTCTCGTATTTTATTAGAAGAAAAGGTGGTGGTTCAATTTCTATAGGTGGAGGTTGATTCACCACAAAATCCCCTAGGTGTTTCTGTGGATCCTTTACTGGCTTGGTATCATCCATCAGATGTATATGATGTTCAATTATGAGAGAACTAATCTCCTCGATGTCCACCATAGTCCAGCCAAAAGCTTGACGGTTATTTTGTAAGACAATTAAAAGAGCTTTCTCTTGCTCGAGAGTTAGAGAGGCCGATATGATAACGGGAAATGTCTCATTCGCACTTAGATAAACGTATTTAAGGTGAGACGACAGAAGCTTGAGTTCGAGTTTCGGAGGCGAAAAAAATGGGGAAACTATCTTGAACTCGAAGGATTCCATCAATGGTTCGAAATCACTGTAAGCAGCCGAATCGGATGGTTCAACTAACTCATCCGAAAATTCAAAGGACTCAAACTCGGGCGATGAGTCTTCAAAATCGTCCGAAAAAGTGAAACACTCGTAATCATTATCGGTTGTGCAAACTGTGTCAGATTCCAGGAGGGACGCACTAGTGGCGTCAAAACTGCTGTGATCGAACAGAAAATTTTCAAGCTCACAGTCCTCCTGCGTGATTTTGTGGATCGAGCAAACATCACGTATACTAGCTTTAGGCAAGGAGGGCAGACTTCCTATCTTTTAAATGTTGAACTCACTTGACATCTTCCCGAAGGATAGAGTCATAGAGCCATTGCGACAATTTATTACAGCATTGGAAGTGACCAAAAATGGTCGACCGAGGATCACCGGAATTTGGTTTCGTGGGTTAGCCACAGGCTGTGTGTCCATAACAATGAAATCAATGGGGAAAATGAAATCCCCTATTTTGATCAACACATCCTCTAACTTACCCCTAGGATGGGTGATCGATCGATCAACCATTTGGAGAGTATAATGAGTAGGTTTCAACTCTCCAACACCTAATTGCTCATACACGGAGTAGGGAAGCAGGTTAACACTGGAACCAAGTTCTAAAAGTGTTCGATTGATGTTCTTATCCCCAATTGTTATTGAAATTGTAGGACAGCCAGGGTCCTTTCGTTTTTGGGGCAAAGGTTGAGGTTGGGTAATAGCATTGCTCACGGTACTAGCTACGAGCACTTTCTTGGGTACTTGAGACTTTCTCTTCGTAGTGCATAAGCCTTTTAAGATTTTCGCGTAAGAAGGGACTTGTTGGATTGCATCTAAGAGAGGTATGTTAATGCTAACCTGCTTGAATAACTCCACAATCTTCTCCGTTTGGGGAATTGGTTTATTGGATCTCAACCTGTTTGGAAATGGAATATTTTAAAAATTTGTTGAGTCCAATGTTTGTGGAGTAGATTGCGGAGTTGGAACGGATCCCAGTGTTGGTGTGTTCGTGAAGTGAGATGTGGGTCCGTTCGAGCTAGAAGAAGTAGAGCCTTGTAAAGAATGAAGAATAGGCTCTAACGAAGATGAAGATGAAGAAGGAGAAGATGAAGAAGATGAAGAAGAAACACTGGCAGGGGTGTCATCACTATTACCCACGTTATTGTGCAACACTCTTCCAGATCTCAACGTGGTCACAGCATTTATATTATGATTTTACTGTTCATATGGAACATGTACATTGTGTGTGTGACCGGGATTTGGTAATGGTTGAGATGGAAGCTTTCCCTTTTCTCGCTCGCTCAACGCAGCATTTAGTTGTGCAATTTGGGCCTCGATTGATTTGATACTTTGATCATGTGAAGCACTGTTGTGCATCAAAGACTGAATGGAAGCCTCCAAGCTTGCTGTGGATTGTGTAGATTGTTTTAGAAACGCATCTAGATTTCTTTCTAGCGAGATAACCTTATCGTCATTTGGTTGAACAAAATTGTTTTGATGATAAGAGTTTTTGGGCACAAAATTGTTCATTTGGTTTGGGTAAGGTTGGGTTTGGAAAGGTTTCTGGTATTGAGTTTGTGAAGGTGCTTGTTGTTGTGGAGGCGGAGGCCTTTGAAAGTTATTGTTTCCTTGAAATTGTCGATTTTGATTCCAAGCAAAATTTGGATGGCTCCTCCAACCCGGATTATAAGTCGAAGAGTATGGATCATTTCTTTGCCTTTGCTGAAAGGCAGCATTGACTTGATCTTGTCCTTGAACAGGTGGATTGTAAGGACACTTTTCAGTAAGATGTGATGGATCCGAACAACAAGCGCAAACAGTTCGTGGGGGTAAAGCAGGGGTAGGAGAAGGCGATGAGATTTTGGTCTCAATTGCTTCTAGCTTTTTCGTAAGTGCGGCCATTTCGGCCTTCATTGCAATCGACATATCTAATTGATATATGCCTGCCCTAGACTGACCTGTTGAAGAAGATGAGGTGGTTTTAGTGCTTTCCCACTGAAGTGTTTGTTCAGCAAGATCGTCGAGAAACTGCCAAGCTTCCTCGCTAGATTTTGTTAGAAAGTGACCTTGACAAATGGTTTCCAACAAATGCTTAGTTGCTGGGTTCAATCCCTCGTATAAAATTTGGCAAAGTTGCCAATTTTCGATACCGTGGTGAGGGCATTGAACAAGTAGATCTTTAAATCTTTCAAAACGCTTCCAAAAGGGTTCGGAAGGAAGCTGGGAAAATTGAATAATCTCATTGCGAATTCTCGCGGTCTTGTGATGTGGGTAAAACTTTTTTAGAAAAGTTTTAACAAACTCTTCCCAATTTTTAATCGAGTGTGATGCTGTGCTATATAACCATTTCTCGGCTAGGTCACACAAAGTGAATGGAATGACACGTAGCCTTATAGCATCATCTGAAAGTTGTGTTGTCTTCATCATTGCGCAAACATTCTGGAATTTGTTTATGAAGATATAGGCATTTTCGGATTCCAATCCGTGAAATTTTGGCAACATGTTGATGAAGTGGGGTTTAATCTCAAAGTTATCCCCATTTGCCGGTGGTAGTGAAAGACAAGTAGGTAAGGCGGTGCGAATAGGGTAGAAAAGATCCTGGAGCGCGATTCGTTGAGGCGCTTCAACAGGTGGGTGTTGTAGGTTATTCGCACTTAGCGGAGGTGGAATCAGTCCCGCGGGTAAGGGGTTGTTAGGATTAAATCCCGACATCTCCTTAGAAGACGAAGAATGTGAAGGTGAAGGTAAGGAAGTTGAAGGAATTTCGACTTCGGAGTCGAAAGCGTCATCAGTCGGTACCAATGAGACACGGACTAATCGGGCACTAGTGTCCCTAGTCCAACCGGACATACACTAAAGAGGTAGTGTAGTCAAAAAAGGTGAAAAACAGAAGGTGGGGGTAAGAAAACGTCAATGAGAAGAAAGTGGGTGTAAGTGGGATGCACGGATTTCTTAGAGACAAGTTGCAAGTTTTTGTAAATTTTTTTTCCTTTTTTTGTTTTTTTATAAGGAGCTTTTCAAAAATATTTTCAATAAAAGGTTTAGACCCACGTTCAATCAATCACAAATGCACAATCAAGCCTAGATCTAGGGTCACCTAGGTCAGCTAGAAAGCTCCTAACTGTTCCAAAGGGCAAGATGTAAGGACCTCAAACCGCCTCTTCACCGCCAATTGTGGCCAGGTAAGCACAAGTAGAGAAAGGAAGGATCTACTCACGAATCACCGTGAGACGGGCCTTTTAAGTTACCTTTCCCTACCTATCTAGCCTAGGCACCACAAAGTCAAGTTAGGATAAACGGTCGATGCCTACAACTATTCCTTTGTCCTATTGAGCGCGAAGTCCTTAGGGCTGAGTCTAATCTTTTTTAATTAACTTGATGGTCAATGCAATATACTTTATGTGATTTTTTGGGTCCTGGGAAGGGTAATGAAATCCCCACCCAATCTGAATTGGTGTTCAAGCCCCTTAAAGTCAATTTAGATATGCAAAGCAGTAAACACAATCACTTGCAAACAATTTTTTTTATTTTTAGCACGGCGCAAAGAATCCTGCACAAGATCAAGTTATTGAGAAGGGGGAGAAGTTTTTACGTAAAGAATCCTGCAGGAAATTTTTACAGAGGAGATATCAAGGGGTTGCAGAGAAGGAGAAAGGAAGCTCACAGAAAGATTTTCTCGTGCTGACGTCAGCAACGCACCGCGGATGCACGGCCAAGATGGTGCTTATGCGGCGGAAACGCGGTTGGATATGCGGTTCAGTTCTCGAGACTTCTTCTGCTCCTCTGGTCTGATTTTTCTCTATTGTTCAGATCTAGGGTTTTCTGTTTTGCTCTCTAGATTTTTCCAGATCCGAACTTGTTCGTCGATCCGGCATAATTCAGACAAAACACCCTTCAAAAAATGACAAGATGGTGAAATTTTTATATATTTTTTAATTTTTTCAGTTTTTTCAGTTTTTTATGATTTTATATTAACCCGAAATTGCAAAAAGAAAATACTACGCCTTCCCCGACAACGATGCCATTTGATTTGTGAGAGATTTTGTGATCGAAGAGTTAATTACCGCAATCAAGAACGGCGTCGCTTGGTAGCTAGCCGGTAAGTACGGGTCGGTCCATAGGGATTTTGTGTATTCTCAATTTGTTCTAACGAGTTAATTCCAAATGGTGATGGATCAACTATCACTAAAAACTAAGTTTGATCTAGACTAGGATTAAAACCTTGCTAGGGTTAGGTTTAGGTTAAGTTTGGAAAGTCAATATTCCTCACTGCTTTCTATGCCTTAATTAAGATCTATTAGGAGTTATGGTAATAATTAATAAAGTGGATTAGTGCCATCGGGAAGACTAGGTTTCTTCCTCTAGGTTCTTATCCTTCCTTTCTTAATTCTTACCTAACCTCCATAGAAAACATATACAACCGGTCTTTTAAACTAAGGTATCACCGTTACCTCTTGGGATAGGATGCCGTAGTGAGCGGTGTGTGTATGTATGCATGGAGTCCTATAAAAATATGTGATGGGCAAGAAAGGGGTGAGAGATTTTCATCTCTCAAACCTCTCCTATTCCTAACTCTAACAGGTGAGGAACTACTCACTCATTAGGGAAATAATTAAAAGTGCTAAACTAATTAACTAGGGCAGATAATAAAATCTATACTAGGACAGAAAGGAATTTAAGAACTAGGGCATAGAAATAAAAATCTTACTTTATTTGATGGCTCTCTTCAAACATTTACACCGAATTAAAATTCTGAATAGATGAATAAAAAGAGGCATACCTCCAAAAGAGGTTTAGAATTTCTATTTATAGATCATAGAAACCCTAGGGTTACATTTGATTCACATCTGCATTTACAATTTACCCTAAAGAAGACTAGTCAACACACCGCCACACCGCCACGAATTTTCACCGACACGGGCTTATTATGGCCATGGAACCGCGGTGAAAACCCATGTTTGGCCGCGGATCCGCGGCCATATAGAGGGCTTATGGGCTCTTCTTCTCTGGTAATTCTCATGTTGCTTTTTCCTTGGCTTTTCTTCACTTGGTTTCTCAGATTGTCTTCTAGTTTTCTTCCAGATTTCCACAGTGCATAATGCCGTGGACTTTACCGTACGCTTCATGTCGAAGTCTTGAATCTTGTGCTGCCTTTGTACTTTGTGAACTTGTTCATTGATCTTTGTTTATTCTCCAAACTGTAGGCTTGATCAAGATTCTTCCATTTGTTGGTCGAAGTCTCACTTTTGTATCGTCTTTTCATTATTTTCACTGTTTTTATTCCGAGAACCTGTAACCTGCAACTATGTAGCAAACATGGATCAAACGCACCTGTTTATTTGTAAAATGAATAAGAATGGGGAATATAATAATGCAAAATTATGATCTGAATAGATACCGAGGAAGATGAAGAAATAGTCTACTCGAAGCAACTCTAAAAAGAAAACAATAGGCCCGGACCATCTACTCCTATCCTGGTCTTTGGCAGCGACTATGAGGACGAGGCCAACGCAGTGTTCTCCATCTGCCTGTCAGTGCAAACCCTCACCGGAGCAGATTAGAGTCTGCAAATCACAATAGCTCCGCCTCGACATTATAACGAACTTGATGCGCTCCATACATATAGCATACAAGAACTACAAACTTTCTACGTCCCTCCCAGAAGAAGAGGTGAAAAGGAGATCCTCTTCTACCAATCTGCGGAGACCAAAGTAGAAAAAGAAGTCTGGCATTGTGTCGATTTTGCACTCGACAGGCTTCAACCAATCCGTCTGCCAAGATACTACATGTAGGGATTAAAAAGGTTGTTAAGATACCAAGGTGTACCCTTCGAACAAACTGTTCGACAAGCCCAATTCTACAAAAATATTTGGGATATTCACAAGACTCAGCGAAAGATGCCCAATGGGAGATAGAGACAACTGGGCTCGGATACATTCAGTCTAAGAAACGATAGCAGATCCACAGTTGCCGTGTTGTAAACAGCTCCAGTGAAGCAGAAGACGCTTTTCCAAATAGCCGTGACGTCAAACTGGAGTGAGATCCTGCTCTAAAAATGTTAAGTCTGTCACTGGAAGAACAGATTGACAGGTTAATAAAAGAAACTTGTCAAACGAGCTGGGACAATCACAGCTGCGAAATGGCCATTTATGAAAATTCCAAGACGCAGCATCTCAGTCAGCAATCTGCGGAGAAGGTAGGCTATAATACTCTTCATCCCCGGCCCACTGTATGTTCTCGTGAAAGGGAAAAATCCCGAAATGGAGGAAAAAATAGGGCAAGGAACGCAAACAACGTTCGAAAACAACAAAACGGATCCAAAAATCCGTGCAATCGAGAAAAAGTCGATTGGAACATGTCCTTTATAAAGAAGATGGGTCGGGAATACTCTTTCCCCTAAGACAAGACGAGGAAAATATTCAACCTTGTCATGAAGTACCAAATGATGACACTTTCGGAGTCTCGGCACTCCGAACAAATAAACGGGGTCCATCATCCGGATTATTGCTCCTATCACCGAGTAATAGGTCATCCCCTCGAAAACTGCTTCACCTTCAAAGACTGGGTAGAAGACCAGTATCAACAAGGAAGGTTCGCCTTATCCGACAGTTGGAGGGTAACCCCGCTGCAAAAGCATGAGCCAAAGAGGACCTATAACGTGAGGATAGGACCAGCTCAACATCAAGAATGGAAGCGAACTTGTACCTGCCATATGATAACACTCTCAAAAGAGGGAGGGCACGAGACTATGGATGACCTCCACATGTGCTTCGCAAAAAAGACGAGGACGAGATAATCTCAGAGTTTCCATCGGCACCAAAGGAGCTGGAAGATGGGATACACACCACGGCGGACAACCTAAGGAAAATTGACTTAGGGACGGAAAATGATCCGAGGCCAACGCTCGTCAGTGAGCTACTATCTGAAAAACAGGTAGTCACGTTAAAAGACGTGCTCATGCAATATAAAGACTGCTTCGTATGGAACTATTTCGAGATGCCGAGCCTAGATCCAAAGGTAGCAGTACATAAACTGGCCATATCGGCGGATATAAAGCCAGCCACAGGCGCCAAGAAAGATGCGACTCGAACTTGAGATGAGCATCAACGCTGAAGTCAAGAAACTCATCGACTTCAGCTTCATCCAAGAAGTTCAATATCCTGACTGGATTGCCAACATCGTTTTGGTGATGAAGAAAAATGGGACGATGCGCTTCTGCGTAGACTTTCGGGACCTCAACAAAACTTGCCCGAAGGATGATTTCCCAGTACCTTTTACCGAGCTGATGATCGATAACACGTCTACCCATGAGGTCTTCTCCTTCATGGATAGATCTTCAAGATACAATCAAATAAATATGCATCCAGAAGACCAAAGCATAACGCCTTCCGGACCCTATTGGGCATATTCTGCTATAAGGTGATGCCCTTCGGTCTGAAGAATGCCTGTGTTACCTACCAGAGGGCCATGACAAAAATCTTCGATGACCTCATCCCTGAGATTGTTGAATGCTACATCTACGACCTTGTGGTTAAAAGAAAATCTTATGAGGAACATTGGGAACATCTAAAAATAATGTTCCGACGTCTTCGGAAGTATAATCTGAAGATGAATCCTCTAAAATGCGCGTTTGGAATCTTTTTAGGCAAATTCCTAGGATTCATCATACGGCATCGGGGTATCGAAATCGACCCCTCAAAGATCAAGGAAATTATGGAAATGCCCACGCCAAGATCTCTCAAACAGTTGTGGTCTCTCCAAGGAAATCTCGCATATATCCGGCGGTCATAGCTAACTTCTCCGAGAAATGTTGTCCCTATGGTCATTTGATGAAGAAGGGGACCCCGTTCGTCTGGGATCAAAAGTGCCAAAATGCAAAAGACGAAATCAATCAATACTTGCAAAATCCGCCGGTATTGACCGCTCCGGTTAAGGGAAAACCCCTTATCCTATATAATAGCCCTTGAGGGTTTTAGGCGCGCTATGGGCATAAGAGAACGATCAGGGAAAGGAGAGAGCTCTGTACTATTTGAGTCGAGTTTTTCAGCGGGCAGAAAACAACTACTCCCTCATCGAAAAGCATTGCCTGGCACTGATCTTCACGATAACGAAGCTCAGACATTACGCCTTGGCGCATGAGATCCATCTCATATCAAAGGTGGATTCTCTTAAATATCTGATGTCAAGGGTCATACTAACAGGAAGGCTTGCCAAATGGGCCCTCCTCCTGATGGAGTTCTCGATAATGTATCGTCCCCTCAAAGCAGTGAAAGGCCAGGCCATTGCCGACGTTTTTGCGGAGCATCCGATACCAGCCGAATCCTCCTTAAATTGCGAGTTGCTGGATAAACATGCGTTCAACACAATCGAAGAAGAGAAGGAAGAAAACGATCCCTAATGGGAACTCTACTTCGATAGGCCATCTTTCATGAAGTGGCGAAAGCAAAACACCCACATAATCAAAGCCGGGGTGGACCTTATCTTCGTGACTCCGCAAGGAAGGATATTGCGTTACGACCTCTCCTTAATGGAGCCAAGAACTAATAACGAAGCTGAATATGAAGATTTGATAGCAGGTCTTGAGATCACTGTCGACATGGGAATCAAAAACCTCCTCATATATGGAGACTCCCAGCTGATTGTTAGCCAGGTAAATGGTGACTATCAGACATGCAAGCCAGAGCTGATAAAGTATGACGAAAGAGTACAACAACTACTGACACAAATTCCCTTCTACATCCTGGAAAGTATACCGCGTGCAGAAAACAGCAAGGCAGACGCATTGGCCAAATTGGTTAAGGAACTGGCCGATGAAGATCTCGATGACGTAAGGATCGTTGTGCAAAGCCGCCGGGTTCTCGCGCCAACAGATATATCTTCAGAAGACTTAATAAAGACATCAGAAGGAAAAGAAACAGCCAAACAAGTAGCCCTTCAAATAAGGGATGAAGAAAAGGTCAACGATTGGAGGGAAGTCTTCATAGACTACTTCAAATCCCAACGAACGCCCGAAAATACGTCGTCTAGACATCAGCTCATGAAACGAGCTTTGTCCTTCGCCTTCGTCAATGATACTCTATACAAGAGATCATTCGACTGTCTGTGGCTAAGATGCCTGGGGGCGGAGGAAGCAAACAAATTCATCCAAAAAACACACAACGGACTCTGTGTTCTCATCAAGCCGGGCCAAAGATGAAGCTAAAGATAAAAGGAATGGGTTACTATTGGCCCACAATGATTCAGGACTGCCTCGAATATGCGAAGCAGTGTTACTCGTGCCAAATTCACGGGGACTTCATCCACCAACATCCAAATCCGCTACACCTAATATTGGCTAGCTGGCCGTTCGAAATGTGGGGAATCGATATAATTGGCCCCATTGAACCGGCATCGTCCAAAGGACACCAGTTCATATTTGTAATGAATGACTACTTATCTAAATGGGTAGAAGCAGTATCGCTAAGGGAGGTGAAGACGGAGAATATCCTCCATTTCTTCAGAACCCATGTCATCTATCGGTTCGACACTCCGCGACGAATTATCTCTAATAATGGGCCAGCTTATAGAAGTCATAAAATCAGCCGCTTCGCACAATATCATAAAATAGATTGGAGATACTCTTCGGTCTATAATCCTTGGGCCAACGGTTTAGCTGAAGCTTTCAACAAGACCTTGATAAAGATTATAAGAAAACGATGTCTAGAAACAAAAAAGACTGGCATGAAAGGCTGCACGAAGCTCTCTGGACCTACCAAACAACATTCAAAATGGCCACGAATACAACACCATACGCGTTGGTATTCGGCACGAAAGCAGTGCTTCCCCTGGAAATAGAACTCTCTTATCTACGAGTGGCGGTTCGATACGAGCCGACAGATGAAGAAAATGCTCATATTTGGCTTGAGAAGCTCGAGCCCTCGACGAAACATGCCTTATAGCACAGCAAAATCTGGAGGCTTATAAAGCAAGGATGACGCGGTCATACGAAAAACTGACCAGACCGAGAACATTCCGCTAAGGCTAACCCGTGCTAGTCGTCAAAAGACCCATGATCCCCAATCGTGCAAAACGTGGAAAGTTCGAGCCGAACTATGAAGGCCCGTACATCATAGACAAAGTCTATCAAGGTGGAGCCTACCTGGTCATGGATATGCATGGTGAAAGACCCTTCCGGCCAATAAATGGCCGATTCCTCAAAAAATACTACGCTTGACGAGTCACGACTTAGGTGAATAATAGATGACGACGCTTGTGTCCGCTCACTATCTTCTTGAGTTAGAACTCTGAGAATAGTATCCAAAAAACTTAGTCGCCTAAAAAACGGCGACAAAGGACCGAGAAATCCTTAAACTAATTATCCCCCTCAAACATGGCGATATCGGACCGAGATATCCCTAAACTAATAAAGGACCGAGAAGTCCTTAAACTAATTACCCGCCTCAAATATAGCGATATCGGATCGAGATGTCCCTAAACTAACAAATGACCGAGAAGTCCTTAAACTAATTACCCGCCTCAAACATGGCGATATCGAACCGAGATGTCCCTAAACTAATAAAGAACCAAGAAGTCTTTAAACTAATTAACCGCCTCAAACATGGCGACATCGGACCGAAATGTCCCTAAACTAACAACGGACCGAGAAGTCTTTAAACTAACAATCCGCCTAAAAAATGGCGACAACGGACCGATGAGTCCTTAAACTAACAATCCGCCTAAAAAATGGTGACAACGGACCGAGAAGTCCTTAAACTAACAATTCGCCTCAAATATGGTGATAATGGTCCGAAAAGTCCCCAAACTAAAATATTTGCCTCAAATATGGAGATAATGGACAGGAACGTCCCTAAATTAGTGCATCGCCCCAAATATTGCGATACATTCTCTTGAGATCTATATTGCAATCAAAGTCTTAACAACAAAGATTGCAACTCAAGTTCCACTGGATGCAAATCTATTCCAGCAATAAAGCCACCCTTAAGTCCCACCGACAAATTGATGGAAACCTGCGGCGAAACTACTCTCGGGAATTCCATCGTTAAAAAAAGGTATGTCCACAATAGAAACGGGCACGGATGAAAACTCGAAAAGGTGCTGTGAGTAAAAACAACAGGACTGCCGGCGAGTTTCGCGAAAACCCGAAAGGGCGCAATCTCGTAAAAAAACAGTATGTCCACAAGAGAAACGGGAACGGATGAAAACCCGAAAGGGCGCCGTGAGTAAAAACAGCAGGAATGCCGGCGAGCTTCGCGAAAACCCGAAAGGGCGTAATTTCGTAAAAAAAACCTGCGTAAGATCCTTACGACTCACAAAGGAGCAACACACTTAGAAATCCACATGATTTCTAAGGAGAAAATACAGTTACGAGATCCTCACGGCTCATAAGGAGAATTCCCCCCTATGAGACCCTCACGGCTCATAGGATTCAAAAATCTTAAGCTACAGGGATCTGAACTTGTTCTTAAGCCGTCATGTTCTCCTAATATTTCCCTACAGGCGGTCCTATATTGACCCTTGTATACAATCCACGGGCATAAATAAATATATCCCCCACCACGTTCTACCAATGGCGAGAAATGTCCCCATTTGGTGAACGACACTTGTAACTCCTATCGAATTATAAGGAGAAAACACTCTTGTAGGATCCTTATGACTTACAAGAGAAAACACACCGTGGAATTCTCACGATTCCTAAGGAGAAAATACACCTACGAGATTCTCTCGACTCGTAGTGAAAAATACCTTTATGAGAACCTTACAGCTCATAAAGTCAAAAAGCTTTAGTCGACAGGATCCTAACCCTGTTTGCTAAGTTATCTCCGTTCAAATCGACAAAAGCAAATGATGATTCGCTCCTGGCAATATCCTAGTTGTAGCGATATTGATGCCTAAACAGGTGTCAAACTCCATGTCCTCTCACGAAAAATGATGATTCGCTCCTGGCGATATTCCAGTTGCAGCGATACTGATACCAAGATTGGTATCAGATCTCAAGTTCCTAACTCGTAATAAAACTCGGCGAGTCTAAAAAAAATGCATATGAAAAATCCGAAATGTTTAGGTAACTCGCAATAAAAAGCAGTGAGTAAATAAAAATAATAGCCGAAATAGTGGGGCACCGCAGATAAAAACCGAAATGATTGGGTAATCGTGAATTTCGCGATATAAAAGCTAAAAAGATAGAGTATCGCGGAAATAAAAAATAAAATAAAATAAAATTTCCTCTGCCCTACAGGTAGGTCCACACCGACCCCTGTATACCATCCATGGGCACAAATGAAAGAAAGGGAACCATATTTTCCCTACTAGGCTCCGTCAAAGGGAGAGCCAGATCTCGACGGTAACATCTATAGCCAAGAGATCAGCTCGACGTTCTTCTCATTCCAGCAGGATGCAGACACAATGTCAACAAAAGACCCAAGGGTCAAAGTAAAAATGGAGTAATGGAAAAATCCTAGCTCCAACCCGGCGTTCCTTCTTATTCCAGCAGGATGCAGACACAACGTCAACAAAAGATCCAAGGGTCAAAGTAAAAATGGAGTAACGGCAAAATCCTAGCTCCAAGTCTCGACGGTACATATATAACCTAGAGACTATCCCGACGTTCCCCCTCATTTCAGCAGGGTGCGGATACAACTATCAAATGAAATTGGAGCAATGGCATATTCCTTGCTTCGGACTTCAATTGCGATACATGCAGCATAGAGGTCCTATAGATGTCTACCCTATTTCAGTAAATGAATCGACGTGACATCGTCAAAACAAAAGAAAAACAAAGTGATGGCATATTCCTAGTTTCGGGTCTTGATGGCAACTCATATAAAGCCCAAAAGGTCATTGGAGATCATCCCACCCCGTAGGGTGCAGTTATGACTCATCAGGGCTCCAAATTGAGCCTAACCTCAAGTAAAAAGCATCATGGCAAATTCCTAATGCTTGCTCTTCCGACGGTAATATGACCTAAGGAGATTACTTGAAGACGTCTTGTCCAGCTCCCGAAGGGATCAGAGACATGACAGTCATGAGGTTATTCGAACAGTGGCTTAAAAACTGCATATCGAGGGCTACATCGGCCAACGCGAAGGTACCACGGAGTAAAACCCTAGTATCACAAACCTAACGGACTTCTGTCATAAAAAGAATGGAGGTTATCTACATACAACGTTAAGACAAGTCTGCCTATAAACCCAAGGGATGTAAACTAAAGAGACACCGAAATGAGTGAATAAACTACAAACTCCGAAATGAGTACATAAACTAGAGACTCCGAAACGAGTACATAAACTAGAGACTCCAAAACGAGTACATAAACTAGAGACTCCGAAACGCGTAAATAAACTATAAACTCCGAAATGAGTACATAAACTACTTCGCGTCGAATCAAGACAATCAAGAAAAGGAAAGTGCAGATATAAAAAAGGGGGGCTTATCATTCATACTTCAGAAAAGATTACGCAGTGATGATAAGAACGTCGAAAAAACAAAAAACAAAAAAAAATGCTACTACATTATCTGAGGTCTACAACGGCAAGACGCTAAACTCCGGACACGGATTCTCAAACTCAAAAGCAAGTTTGAGCAGTGCGCCTTCAGTTTCATCGACCATATTTTTGTGCATCTTCTCTCGGATGTAAGCGTCGGGATCACCACTGATGTCCTCCACCTTCTGATATGCCGATACTATTGCTTTCTGCTGAAAGACGCGGTGCAAGATGGCGACGAGATTATCTCTCCGTCTCTTTAAGATCAACCCCATCAAGTACACTGAATGTACCTTATCCTCAGCATCATCGAGTGCTTGAAGCGGCATAACCTCAAGGCGTCTGGATATATCTTCCCAGATCGACCCAACGACGATCTTCAAAAGGGCAAAATGGCAAGGAAGCAATCGGCCGTTTTAATCATCGAAACGACGCATCACCGTGTCGCATTAGGCGTCAGTAAACTCCTGGCCTTGGCAGCGGCCTTGGATGCAAATCTCCTCGTAAGAGATAATCTCTTCAAGATCGTACAGATGACCAGCCATGGTACCTTAAAAAAAGGGAGAGTTAGCGATTAACATACTAAAGTCACTATAGTGGACCCCACGAAATCAAGTTGATGGCTCATCAATGATGAGACATGTGCCCATTGTGAGAATCCGAAAGAATTCTCATTAAATAAATAGTGCCCATTAAACAGTGAGGTTAAAAACTCTCAATATTTCTCAAAAGGCAGACTCTTTAAAACAAACAACAGATTCAAATCTGTAAAAGGGATATTGAAACCATAAGAAGAAAAATGCTCAAGAACAGGAAGGGGAATAAAATTCCCAAAAATTCCAAAATCTCTCAAAGCTAAGCTTTGTAAGAAAATGGAATTAAATTCATTCAATAATGAGATCAAATCCTAGAAACCCCCATGGTGGGAAACAAAGAAAATAGAATTAAATTCCAAAAACCCTCAAAGATCAATGATAGGGTAAAACCCTAAGCGGAGAACTAACGATTCTTATTGATTCAAGACCCTTGATCTAACAAAAAAAAAGAAAAAAAGAGAAGAGTTTTTTTAGATCTCTAAGGGATCAGTTAAAGAAAAGTGCAAAGCTCTGTTAATGGATTTAAAATCCAAAAAAGGGGGGTTTCCTAAGAGATGAATTCCGTTCATAATCCTTACCAGAAAAGAAGAAAGTTTTTGCGGAGTTTAACTCTAAAAGTTTCTTTGGGCAGAGATCTAAGCTCTGAGAAGAGAATTAAATTCTTAAGAAAGAAAAAGGAAGATGAAGAAACGACAGTCATCTCAAGGGCCAAAGACCCTATTTATAAGATGTGAAGGGAAAATTCAACTTTCTAGGAAATCAAACGGTGGAAAAGATGACACCGTTGCACCCGCATGTGAGCCACGTGGGAACAATGGTGGGGGGCATTTGTTCCCCCCCCAAAAAGAGCAAAACTCTGTTGAAAGCTAATGGGGCAGCGCCTCACGTATTTCTCACGAGGGCGCCAGCACCAATTTTATGCTGGTGCCACACGTTCTCCTCACGCCGGTGTCAATGTGCAAAGCACAGACGCTTTCTGAATAAGAATTAAATTCTTATATGGCTCCGCACGTCCTCATCACGCGGGCGCCCATGTGCAAAGCATAGGAATACCCATCATAAGAATTAAATTCTTAACTGGCGCCCACGTGCACAACACGTGAACACCGGCACCCAAGTAGAATTAAATTCTACGTTTCCCTAACAAAAAGTTGGGATACTCTCTGTTAAACAGAGCCGTTGGATCAAAAATCCAATGGAGATGATAAATTATCAAAATATAGAATCAAATTTTATTAGGAGAAAATATCTTCCAAATCTTTCTAAATAAGAAAGATACTCTCGGTTGGATTAATAATCCAATAATAGAATAAAATTCTATTTTGGGAATATATTCTCTCTATCTTTTTAAACAAAAAAAAAGATTGCTCTGTAAAACAGAGAACCCCTGGATTAAAAATCCAATGATGATTAAAAATCACCATTTTATAGAATAAATTCTGTATATGGGAAAATATTTTCCCAATCTTATTAAAAATAAGAAAATATATTCTGTAAAACAGAAGTTCTTGGATCAAAGATCCAACGGTGGGTAAAATTCCCCAACTCAATCTTGAGACCAATTAAATCAATTGGAATCTCTCAGTGAGAGATTTTCTCAAAACTAATCAACAATTTGCCTCCACTGTATAAAGTACCCGAGACTTCAAGTCTCATATATAGGAACCCCCCGTAAGCTTCTGAAAAAAATACAGAAAGCTTTCAAAACAACAGAGAATTTAATTCTCAAAAAGGAAGACTTCCCTTTCAAGAAAAAACCTAGGTATAGAAAACACAGAGATCAAAATATCTCTTTTATCTATTTTAAGGGTTTAACCCTTCTTAAAGAACTTAGTTCTTTCTCTGGATCAGAGATCCATAAGACAAGTCTCTCACAAGTTGAGAATTTAATTCTCATCGGGAAGATCTTGTTCTTGAGAATTAAAGATTCAGAAAAGAATTAGGGAAAAGAACCTATAAAAGAACTTAGTTCTTAAAGAAAAACATGATCCCAGATCATCTTGGCGATCACTAATGGTCAAAATACCATCAACAGAGATTTAATTTCTAAAAAAGGAAAAATAACTAGCGCCTCACGTGTTTCCCACCTGGGCGTCCTTTTTAACAGCGCCTACCGTCTCACGTGAAAAACACGTGGGTGCCGAAAGCAAAAGACCAGCGCCTCACGTGAAAGACACGCGGGCGCCCAAAGCAGAAGGTCAGCGCCTCACGTGAAATACACGTGAGCACTGAATAAAAGTGCTCAGCATTTCATATATATCCAAAAAGGCTAAGTGCTTAGCAATGATTGGGCAGCGCCCAGCTCCTCACGTGCTCCTCACGTGGGTGCCACACAAAAGTGCTTAGCACTCCATATATAGCCAAAATGGCTAAGTGCTTAGCATTGATTGGGCAGCGCCGCACGTGCTCCTCACATGGACGCCATAAAAAAAGTGCTTAGCACTATATATATAACTGGATGCTTAGCACTGATTGAGCAGCGTCCATGACTGAAGGCTTCACATGATATCCATGTGAGTGCCAGAGCGTCAAACAAGTGCTCAACACTTTTGCCTAAAAGGGGGGGCTGAACAAACAGAGCCCAAATAAGCGTTTAGCACTTTTGAACAAAAAAGGACTGAGCAGACTAAGCCCAAACTAGCTAAGTCTCTCTGAAAAGTTTCCTTACAGCTGAGCCCAAATACTCTGTTGTTGGATCTGAAATAAAAATGATCCGTGAAATTTTGCTAAGTTGATCTTAGTCTCAAATTAGACTAACGTATCCTTAGTTAAAATAAATTGAGCCCAAATACTCATATATTTAAGTTGATCTTAATCTCAAACTAGTTCAACGATCCTTAAATAAAACAAACCCAAATCTAAAATATACGGATTTGGACTGATCTGCGCCTTACGGGCGATGACATAAATTAGTCTCCGTATACAATCCACGGGCAACCCGAAATAAAACAAAAACACACACAACACAAAGTGAACTGCCGGAGCAGGAGAAAGTAGTTATCGCAATACGATAACATAATTAAATGCAAGGGCTTGCGCCTGCAGGGAAGAGTGTCCCCACAATCAAAAACCCTTCCCAAATGATGGTGAATCTGATGAAGTCTGCTACAACGATCGCTTCTGTCCAAACCTCTGATATATGGTGCCGTAAATCAACTTGGTATCTTCGGAGAGGTGGATGGAGAAGTCCAAATAGTATTTCCCCCCAAATTCAAGCAAGATGATCTATCCCAGTTCTTCTCCGTTTTCGGTGGTAAACGTCTTCTTCTTTAACCTCACTCTTTTTCTCCAACCACCAAGCCCCAAAGTCACGCCATCACCTCTCACCACCTTGCTGCCACTGTAGCTGCGCCAAGCTCACTGTCGTTGCCGTGCTGTGCCCGTGTCATCGTCACTGTCGTAATTATTGATTCGTCGCAGGCAAGTGCACTCTACTTTCTTACATGCTATACCTATTAGATATATATACTAGTTCACTTGAATGTGTTAAAACTACAAATTCATGTCTTAAATTAACCGTAAATTTTATTTACACCCCGTGATCTTTAGTGGTTCGGTTTGAGTATAATCGATCTATCACAACATGTTAGTATCATGGGGAATTTTCTAGATGAATTATCTTTTTGGATCGATCGAGTTAAAATAACATTGTTATCGGTACACGTGTATGCTTATCCTAGGTGTTCGATGCAAAACTTATGCGAAAACAAAATCTAAAATGGTGGAATTTATTATATTTAAACCCTAATGCTATTAAAAACATGCTTTAGAAATTTGGTGGTAAATCGATATCGTTTTAACCACAAAATGACCCCTTGCAGATTGATACGAAATCTGAACTTTCCAGTATAAGTTGTCCCGTAAAATCTATATTTAATTCCAAAAAAATCGGATCATGGCATGCTTGGGCTCTTTACGAAGAGGACTGTTTAATATTTAAATCTGTGGAAATAGTTGCTGGTTAGAATGTCATTTCGATAGCGAAAACAGAGGAGTGTCTTGGTTCTGGACTGCAGTATGGAGCAGAATCCTCTACTTTTATCTGTTTTAAAACACCTGTGTCACCTTGTTTAAATGTGCAAGAGTGTGGAACTATAAATATAAACATAGATAATTTAATTATCTTTCTAACGGTATTGTTCCCATTGCATTCCAGTGTAGTTTGATATTTATAACACATTTTAAACTATTGGTGTGTACGGCAGATTTCTGCAAATTCAGTTTACACCCTTTATCAGTAAACTGATCATAACTCCTAAACTAAGACAACTATTATTGATATGTTTTCTGAGATATAGAGTTAACTCATAAACCTAAAAATAGTTGAACTGTAGCATTGCCTAGTTATGATCCCTACAGGGAGTAAAACGTGTTACGATACAGACTTTCAGTTCAGAAACTGGAATTCCAGCAGTGAACACGTAAAATGGAATGACCATAACTCACAAACCTGAAACCCGATTGACTTGAAATCAATTTTTTTGGATTTCTATTTAAGTTTACTTTCTACCACTTTTGTATCATTTTCACTAATTACGATTTTACGATTTATTATGTTTTTCTGAACTCATAAGGTACGTAGAAATTCATTTTGTACATGACTTGATCTGCGGCATAATTCTCATATTTACCCAACCATGATACCTTTAGTAATAGCGAATGCTCTTATTGATTCTTGGAGATTATTGCATTGTTGAACATGAGTGGTACTGGATTAGTTGTGTCAAGTACGCCAGTAAAAAGTGAATGATTCGTGAAAGTGAACAGTGCAGTAAAAAGTGAATAAAACCAGGTTAATGGTGCGTACTTGTACACAACTAGTCCCATACATATAGTTATTGAAATATGGGGAAAAAGGGGAAATCGAAGTGGAATGGTAATTGTATTTAACGAGATTTAGCGATTTAGAGGATGATCATTCGAACAACGACTCTTATATATATTTTAGGTTATGGATTTAGCGGTCCGGCTGACAGAGTTATATCCCGGGAAACAGCGGGCCGTAGTCTCGGGTACGCACGAGACTCTCGTTAAACATGATCATTCTTTTTCATAATTCGATTTCAAATTGACCTAGCGACCAATAGGGACATGGATCATATATTGCATTGCGTGTTGATACACTGATTACTCGCATACACTGTTGACCAGTCAAATTTATTGCATATTTGTATGGACATTTTCCCTATTATTGTTTACTACTGAAAGGTGTTAATTGTAATTTAAGAACATATGTGTGTTTATTTGTAAAAAAAATATTATCATATATTTCTTCATTTATAATTAATATAATTAGGGAATATATGTATATCATATTTAAATAAAATATTCATATTAAAATATGCATATCATATCAAATATTCTTAACCAATATTCTTAGAATATCATATCATATAATTGGTTAGAATAATATCTCAAATAAAATATATACTACTAACATGATGATTTGAGATATTGTGCAGGTATTATAATAAGATTAGCCCAGGTCTGAAATGCAAGTAGGAGATCTAAAGCAAATCGAAATATCAAACCAAATTTGCCGAATATTAAGGGCAAATCGAAGAATTTCGCAACGGCAAAGACTAAGAGATATTTTTTCAAAATCTTTATATCAGAAGGACCTCCAAATATCGAGAGAAGAAGCCGTGAGAAAATTGGATGCTCAATCCCACCAAACGGCGGCGGAAGCATGGTCAAATAGGGCTCTAGACGGCGGAAACGCGGTCTTCTGGCGGCCGTAAGATCTGAAACTTCAGAGTCATGATCGTAATTTCACACACGTTAATATGACATCTAGGGTTTCTAATTCCAGAGCCTATAAAAAGGACCGAGAGCTATCTATAAAAAAAACCATCGAACTATTTATCCATCGATCGAGAGAGATCTAGCGAGCAATTAGGATTTTTGTAATTTACCTTTTCAGCGAGCAATTTTGTAATGCAATATTTGATCAATAAATCTAGTTCTTTCTTTTAATTTTGTCGCATTTACATTCTGCAATTACTTTCCGCATTACTTTGTGCAATTACATTCTGCATTTACTTTCTGCGTTTTTAATTTTAATTATGGGTTCCGTATTCTTTCACATTTCTTCTACTACGCTAATATTCATGAGCGAGTAAATTCTTACTTGTTAGGGTTTGTAAGATAGGGTAGAATAATGGATGAAAAATATCACTTGAATTCTTTTTAAATTTTTAATTTTTATAAATTTTAGCAAAATGAATATTAACCCTCTTATCAGGCGCGATATCACTTCATGATAGTCACGAATACAATTTAAGATTCGTTAATAATCGTTTTGTTAAGGGCTTGAGATAAATAAAGATCAATGGAAGGATAAGGGTCAGTAGAGAGAAACCTTAATTCCTTACAAGAACCCTAATTCACATTCATCGCTATTTCTCTAATATTAAAAAAATTAAAAGATAAAAAGAATTATTTTTAAAGCTCTATCCATTAACTACTTAATCCTATAAACCATACAATCCCTTCTATTATAAAATTTTCAAATCTTCTTAATAATAAACGACAACAATCCCACCTTTTTTCTATCAACTCGTCTAAACAAGAAAAGCAGTTCACAGTTTCCCTGTGGACAACCCGTACTCATCGCGGCTAGTTATTTGCGATACCGTCTTAATTGTGGTTATTTACAACATACACATACACAGTTTTTCACGCATCCAATCAAATGGCGCTGTTGCCGAGGAAACGATCGCAATTATTTTTCTTTTTATTCGGGTTGAATTCTAATATAAAACCAGAGAACATAAAAAAATAAAAATAATAATATAAATAAAAAACAACATTTTGTATTTTTAACAATTTTTGTGCGAGTTTTGCGAGAAATCTGTAGCACTTAGAGCGAACCAATAGAAATTCAGAGATTGTCAAATAGGAGCAGAGGAGTATTGAAGTGCTTTGAAAAATTTTGAAGGGAAGATTCCATCAAACCACGGCGGAACCGCGGCCAGAGAGAGCTTTTGGCGGCGTAAGCGCGGCCACCTTTAGGAGTGAAGCCCCTAAATTTTTTGGGTACTATCCTAACGTTTTCCTCTCTCCTCTAAAACTCCATTAAACTGTTTTTACTTGTAGGATTCTTTGCAAACAACGTCTCTAAAAAATCTTTTTGTGTGTTTTAAATTTTGGTTTGTTTTGCATATTTAAAACGGACATTAAGCGGCAAGAAACCCAAATTCAGATTAGGTGGGGATTTCGTCACCCTTCTTAGGCCCCACAAATCACAAATAAGGATACGCATCACCCTACATTAATAAGAAAATATGTAGACCAAGCCTTTTAGGACAGTCACGCTTAATTTGGATAAAAGAGGGTTGTGGGTAATTGTAACATTTCAGAAAAAATAAAATATTATTTTTGGAATTTAATATTAAAATAATATATTTCGCGAAAACTACCCGATTTGCAAAATTAGGGTTTTCGTAAAAAGGTATAAATATATACCAATAATTGTGAAATAATTGGAAATTAAAATGATTTTATTCATTTAAAAAGTATATTTACCGGATTTGGCATTTTTAAAATTTATTATATGCAGTTTGGATAAAAACCGATTAGTGCACTGCTAATCGCAATTAGGCCAAATCCGTGTCTCTATAGTTTTCCATAGCTAGTGCACCATGTCATGTTACGTTTTGATTACACGTTATTTCTTATGTTGTTTTTAGGGTATTATGTGTTTTGGTTTTAAAAAGAAAAAAGAAAAGAAAATGAAAAAGGGTAAAAGGGTAATAAGAGTGAGAGAGAGGGTGAGAATAAGATAAGAGAGAGAGAGGGGCAGCCACATTTTTGTCACGACCCGAAAGTACGGAACGTGACCGGCACTTAGATTACGAAGTGTCTAGAGGCGCCACGTAACCTAAGTAAGCCGAAGCCCAGAAATCTAAACCATAAAAGAAGAAGAAGAAGAAAAAGAAAACAAGTTTAAAAGTATCAGCAAATTTTCTAAAAAATTTCGGCAGAGTCTTCTCTATAACAACTGGCCCCCAAACGGGTACAACAAGTATAATATACATAAACAATAAAAAGAATCCCCAAACGGGAGCTAGCATCAACGCCAACAGGCGGAAACAACCACAACAAGCACAATAATATACAACGCCAAAGGGCGAGGCTCAAAACTCAAAGAAAACAAAACCACCAAATCAGAATAATACATGCGCGACTCTAAGGTCAAAATAAAAGACTGGTCCAATAAACTTATCAAGTAATACAAGTATGGTTGATGGAGCTTACTAGATATAAATGAAAGAATAAAAGTACAATGGTGGTTCGGATACAAGTGAACCAACCTACCGTGCAAATCACCCTGAAAGAATAGATGTGCCAGCAAGCTGCCAGGGAAACCTGTACATCGAACCTGTAATAAAATTTGGCACAACGGGGGTGAGTTGCCAACTCGTGAGTAGAAGACATCTACGAAAAGAAATCGAATGCACGACGCTATCCTAGGTCATAATAATACACTACTAAGTCCCAATCATCTAGTAATAGCAGGGTAATACTACGTGTAAGTGCAGATACTCCGTGCTCGTGTTAGTGCCTCATATAGTACTATGTCATATGAATGGATATGCATGCACCATGAATATAAAACAATTAATCCTGAAATCCAGATATATCTGTATAAGAAATCTTTAACTGTTATCATAGTAAAATGTGTATAGGAATCTGAAATCTCAATAATGAAATCCATGGAAATCCGTGTCTAGCATCGACACAAACATGTAAATCTCAAGTCTCATAGTCTCAATACCTCGGGCTCCGTCAGTCCGGATCGGCCCATATCACTAAATCTCACGACAACGGTTGGTATCCTCCGGATATCCGCTGCGCCAGACATCACCGGTAGGTAGCCTTCCCCTGCCAGGCTCATCGTCTACAACTCGATCTTCTTGCCCCGGGGTACCATACCGGGCCCACCATGTATCCGAGACGGTTCATCCACTCCTCGAATCGGGTCTCGAAATCCAACAGAAAACATGAAATCTCATGGTGGACGACACATACATCATGAGAAAACCGCATCTTATTTTAAAAAGAGAGGAGGAGAGAGAGAGAAGTTTTTTATATATTCTTGCGGTTTTCCCCAAAAATCCAGAAATCTCATAGAAACCCAAATCTCAAAATCATGAGTAAGTATATGATAAGTGTCGGCATATGCCCATAATACTGCATGATAACATGAAAACATGAATGCATGAATGTCTAAGTAATAATTATCATGTCTATATTAACATCAGAGAGTAATCACAATATTATATCGGTCAAGTTGTTAACTGATTCTATCAATAAAAGATAATATAATCTAAAGTGTACGTGACATAGCAATTACCGATGATGATGTGTGTGAGCCGGCAAATAAGTGTGCGTGGAATATGCGCATCATCGGTAATGGTGCTGGTGTCCTAACAGATAAAGTTTATACTGATTATAGCACCATATGTAAGAACATGCATCATTATAATTCCAGTGTGAAAGTAAAGACGGATGTGTGTTATCCACTCATTTGATATACCATTACCACTACCACTATATGACTCGAACTTAACCTAGTGACCATCTAACCTCCTAAGGAACAAAACCTAAGAAACTAGTCAATAAGAAACAAGAGTCTACCTAAGGTCTGAATCAATATCTCGAATAGTCGGCGATCCGGCCTCAATAGCGTCATGTACGTAGTACGGCTTCCTCGAATCAAGAGTGCGGATCAATCATCATATCTATTCCTCGTACAGTAAAATCCATCGTACGGCATCCCAATATCGGGGTACGGGTCAAGTATCTCCTAGGTGTCTCATCATTCGTATAATGTCATCACCAACACATCTCATGATCAAGGTGCTAAACTGTAATCGCCTACATCAATCATATATCATTGCCCTCATAATATGCATCATTAGTTTATCCTCAGAAATATCATGTCATATGTATCATATTGTGATTAAGTCATACTGATATCATATCGTCATCAAGTCACACCTATATGATATCAACATCAGGTCACACCTATATGATATCGTGATCAAGTCATGCGTATCCCATATCGTGATCAGTCACAAACTACAGTCCATGTACTATTTTAGAGTCCCATGTATCTCAATATCATCACCACCCATTATAATTTATGTATCCATGTTCGTTATCTCATTCTATAATGATCCGCTAACACTTTAATACGACTATATAGTCAAGAATCACAGCATCAAGCCCAGTTATACTGTTTCATCACACCTCAGATATCATATCACATCAATGAATCCCATATGCGTGTTGTATATATATATATATATATATATATATATATATATATATATATATATATATATATACCTAGTCCTATATATACATACACATATACGTACACTATGTCGAGTTTCAGTGTGTGCGTGTGTGTGTTTCTACCTGAAACCTACGAACCTCTTCCAAGGACCTCATCCTCTGATATGGTTTTCCTAAATCAGTCTAGTCCAGCCTAGGGTCATTACTAGGGTCCTACTCATTAAGAATCTAGGGTCACATCTTGGTTCCTAATGTCAATAAGTACGATTCCTATTCTACGTTGCGGGGGTGCTAAACGCCATCCACCCGACTTCCCCCCGTAGATATGCATCTACTCACCTGGTCCATGTCTGCCGAAGACAGTGTCGCCATCCTCCTCTTCATCGCCCGCAGTCCACGTGAGGGGTACCTAAACGCAAACATACAAATAGTATCGTAAACTGAATCACATACAAAAGTCAAAACGACGCAAGGAACAAGCATATGTTAAAACCTATGTCCCGTCCACGCAAAAGCACCAAATATCGCTCGATATCGGCGTACAAACGCCGATGGATCGAGATAACATCAACAAATAACTCATAGTTTTAAAACTCGTTACTTATAATATATAACATGATTAAATCCATCGAAACCCTAAAAATCGATCAAATCGTCCAATTTCGTAAAACCAGAAAATGCCAATTTACCGTTTTTTCATCAAAACTTGACATTTAAATGAAACCAATGGTCATAAAACTCATTAAATAGCATAACTAGACTATACAAACCATTACTATATTTTTATTACACAAATTTGTATTAATTTGAAATTTCTAGTTTGCAACCTTTAACAATTTTCAATATTTTTCAAGCAAAATACCACAATTCCACCACAAAACGTGATTTTGCATGAATTAATGTATTAAACCACAATTCATGATGATAATGATTTAATGAAACCATAAATTATATTTTTAATCTCATTTATTTAGGAATTTCTAAAATCTAGTTTACAAAATAGCAATTTTTATCACAATTTATCAATTATCAATAGAAACTAGCAATCAATTTAAGTTTTCATTCCACCAACAAGTTAATACCCTTATTAAGACCATAATCTAGTGTTACAAATATTAATTGAAATTTTATTTCACCAAAAATCATGTTTTATAGAAACCTAGTTAGCAAAATTCCTAATTTAAACAATTTTAAATGAAAAATTTACAATTCAACAACCATGCATGATTTTCCAATTCTAAAAGTGTTAAACTAACTATTATAACCCTAATTAATTAATAAAAATCATAACTTGAATTTACAAACCCTAATTTGAAATCAAATCCCTCTCTTGATTTTCATGAGCAAGCAAATTAAACCAAATTTCACACTTAAACTACTAAATCTAGCAAATTTTAAACTACAATTAAACACTAGATTAGAAATATACCTTACTAGAGTTGATTCCTTTACACTAAACCTCCAAAGTGGCCTCTTTTCTCCTTGTTTTAATCCAATTTGGGCTTGAGAAGGTATGACTTAAGGTTTTGGGTTGAATTAGAGAAGAATTTAGTGGATTTCGGTGGATTTTTGATGATTTTTGAAGGAATTTTCAAGCATGAAATGAGGGGAAAATGGGGGATTTTCTGAAGGTGAGCTCGGCCTGAGGTTGGGAGGGGTGAGTGTGAGGGAATTGTGTAGAAAATTCTACACAAAAAGCAACCTTTAAACTCATTTAATGCATATCACATCAAATTTTACATAAAAAACCCCATTTTCATTCATTTTCAACCCATTTTAAACCATAACACAACTAAACTTGAAATGTTTTGATAAAATTTTTGTTACACTTAATATTAGTTTATAATGGTTCCTAAGTTTGTAATTTACCTAATTAAATTTGTATTTATCACTAATTTAATGTATTTTTAAAAGCTTAAAATAAAAAAAAATAATTAATTACGAATTTTTTTTATTTAACTAGAAAATTATAAGTGACATTTTAGTGACAAAATTATAGTAATATCTTGTCTAAATTTTGTATAATTAGGTCTACAATGAAAAAATACCTAATTTGACTTTTTACGGAAAAAGCCGAAAAATTAACCGATTACCGAAAAACTGCCTAAACGGTTTTCGAAGGGTTACAATTTTCCTTCTCCATTATTTCTTTTCATCTTCTTCTGCCTCACTTCCCTCCACCTTCATCTCCATGAACCATCTCAAATTTCTCATCCAAACACTATACCCCCTTCACAAAAGATGATCCCCACTTCATCCTCTACACTTTGGACTAAGAAAGGTTGGATTTTGATGACTTGGGACAGCTAGGGTTTTTCTTGGGTTGCCCAAATGAGGTATAAGTTCTTCCTTTCAGTTAGTTTTAAGCTTGTTTGTATTCTAGTTTAGTTAGAAGTTGTTTTAGTTAAGTTATGTGTTGTATAGGAAATCCTAGAGAAGGGTTTGGGTAATTGTGAGGAATTGATGATGTATAGTGGCTATTAACAAGACTTGAGTGGTGTTTTACCGACCTAGAACAAAAAATAGAACCCAAACACGAACTTAGAACTTTCCGACATTGGTAAATTTGACGGTTTGTGAGAGTATTTAGAGATCCGGGATGACCCGGGACCTTTGTAAATAAAGTTCCCTTGACCATGAGACGTGCAGGCAACCATGAATCACCCCCTGAAACCTGAGCCCCTACCCCACTATCTGGCCGCAGATTTAAGTGTATTGGCCGCAAATTGCGGCCATGTCGGGGCAATTTCGTGTGATTTTTGTTCCATAGCTTCCTTATCATATATCTAGACTAACCCTATGTGCAAAATCCCTTAGTTTGACCTATAGAGAAATCTGGGAGGGGTTTTCCTAGATTGCTGTTTTCGTGTTTTGCGATTCTGAATTCTTGGGTTTTGGTATTTGGTATTGTATTTGGTTGTGGGGAGTTTTTATGTCAACAAAAAGGTTTTGTTGGGTTGTTTTGCATGCGAGGCTATAGGTTCTAACCTATAAACGCACCGTGTGCCGTGTTGGTTTTCCGAACTCGATTTAATAGCATTTGTGATATGTGTTAATATTTTAGGTACCTTCGCGTGGATTCCGAGACGATGGAGCATGGCGTCATCGACTTCGGCGAGCAAGGATCAAGGTGAGTAGATCTACATCTACGGGGGAAGTCGGGGGATGGCGTATAGCACCCCCGCAAGTTTTGATGAAAACCGATTTATAGAATACAGTTAAGAAACCCTAGACTAGAAAACTATAGGATATGGCTAGAGAAACCATATTAGAAAGTTATGGATAGGGTTAAGGAATTAGTAGGAGATAAGATATACCTTGACTTAAATTATAGCTTAGGGTTTAGGTGACATGATATGATAGATATAGATAAGTAGTTGTAAAGAGAACCAATAGGAGATTATAGTGGCATAACATGGGTTGATAATATACAACTTTAGATTGATAAAATGACTTGATGATATGTTGGTATACGGATGCGAGTCGATATGTGATAATTGATACCTTTGCCAGTCCTATGATCTAAGATTGACACGGATACGACCTGAGAGATAGGTATATATATGGATAATGTTGTGAATCTCGAATGATAAGCCGTACGAGACGTGAGGTCCGTACCCTCCTTTTCATATAGGTTGTTAGGATCTCAAACTGTTTATTGACGCCATACGATGAGTTACCGTACGTGATGAGTTTATTAATGATTGATCCATACCATTGACTAGAGGAGGCCAATTGATAGATTTACCGACTTGGTCATGTTAGATACGTATACCTTATACCTTTTAGCTAATGTTTTACTTTATGCTACGTTCATATCATTACTATTGCATTTTATATACCTGTGCTTGTACACCTGCACCATTATCGATAATGCGTATGTCACATTTACACAGATTGGCCGGCTCACACACTTCATCATCGATAATTGCCATATTACTACACAGTAGAATTGCTGCATCATGATATGACTCTTTGCATAATTTACTTGCTATAGTTCCATATACACCTTTATACAATGTTGCATTTGACCTTGGAGGTATTGGGAACCGCAAGATATATTTTAAAGCTGGATTCATTTTAAAGAGCGGTTTTCCCTTGATATATGCATATTACCGTTCCATGTTGCATGATTTACGGATATGTTTACATTCTGTTATATGTCGCATACATCATACTTTACGATTTTAAGCATTGAGATATGTTGTTTCCTTGAGATTTTGGATTTGAGAACCGTGGTTATTTCAAAGGAAAATAAGTATTGTTTTAAAAACTCGGTTTCTCTTGATATGATATTTCAGTGCGTCCACCATGTGTTTTCTCGGTTCTGAGATTGACATGTTCCACCCGATTCGAGGAGGAGGAGGAATCGTCTGCGGGTGCATGGTGGACCCGGTGAGGTACCCCGGAGCAAGATGGTTGCAGATGATGGCGTTGAGCCTGGCAGGGGAGCACTACCTACCGGTGATAGTATTTGGACTCGGCGGTTTATCCGGAGGATACCGACCGGAGTAGAGAGATGGATATGAGGGCCGATCTGAAGATGCGGCGCCTGAGATATGAGGATTTACGTGTCGATGCTGAACACGGGTTTCATGATATTTCGAGTGTCGGTGTTGGACACTCAGGTTATATGTTTTGGTGTGTCATTGATGGACACACATACTTGATATCCTCATATATTTACATGCATATGCTATTACGATGTTTCAAGTGGACGAGATCCACATGTATATTGACATTGATTATATTATTGGATGATATCTACTTGCATACTTGCATTTATTTATTGTTGGTACATATACAGATACGGTCACCCTAGATATCATAGTATTACCTTCATGATATATTTGACCTAGGAAATCGTTATTTTATTCGATTTCTACTTGTTGATGTTTTCTACTCACGAGTTTGCAACTCACCCCCGTTATGCCATAGTTCTTGTAGGTTAACCGCTTGGATCGGTAGCGGCATTGTTGGCGCACAGCTTGCTTTTGGGAGTTTTGCCTTGGTAGGTAGGACATTTGTATCATGCCCACTCTCGTTTTTATTATACATATTGTATCTAGTCAACCCCATCAATCAAAACTAGTATTTGTATAAATAGTAAGACTTAATGAGATTTATAGTTGCGAGACTTGAGTAATGGGTTTCTATGTTCGCTTTTTGGTTTGATGTCTTACTTTATTCTTTATCTTTTGTGCTGATCTTCGCCGATTGGGCGTCGTATACTTGTTTATTACTTGCGTGGTTGTGATCCGTCGTTTGGTGAAGAGACAGCTCCCGCTTGGGGATGCCTTTTTTATTATCTTATATTTGTGGTTTTGGATCAAAATATACAAAGGAGGTGCTGTCCAAATTTTTAAAAGACGAACATGTTTTACAACAAGTAGGATAAACTTGCATTTTTTATGTTCCCTTTTCTATGCATTTAAGAAAACATTTTTCTTCATTATACCTCGTTTCAAAACTGCATCTCTTTTATTTCTTTAAAAGGTTTAGATTTCTGGGTTTCAGCTTACTTGGATTACGTTACGTCTTTAGACGTCGCGTGATTTAAGTGTTGGTCACGAGTTAATATTTCGGTTCGTGACAAAGTTGGTATCAGAACGCTAGGTTTAACCTTTGTTCGAGTTTAGGTTTGACTATGTAGAGTCTGGGGCGTAAATATTTCGGAATCTAGACTTGACCTTAAGGAACTTAGACTTGGACATGGGGGTATTAAATCCGAACTTTCGTTACATAGGCTGACCCTGATTGATGGAGTAGGTAGCTTGAGTAGAGTAACCTACCGTACCGTGCGTATGTTCTGCGGCATATTTACGATACGATACTCTACTTGAGAAACCTTAAGATGTATATATATTGAGATCTTTGATTCTATTCGTTTCCATGATCATATCCTTTTTGATTCTATTCCTCCTTATGATCATGTATCCATTTTGGGATCTGTTGATTCTTTTCATTCGATTGTTATGGTTTCATCGATACATGCTTGAGATTCCTGTCACCATAGTTTGAGCGCAGATTGAGCTGCTGCTAGTGTTGTGATCAGGGCGAGCTCGTCATGGACGAGGACAGACCATCGTGTTTTCTGGTGACACGAGAACGACTCGATTTTGTATTGGTGTTGTGACTTCTCGTTTGAGGCAAGTGTTCGGCGTTGCGCCGTATGATCGGGATATGATAGAGGCGGCCAGTGGTGAGAGGACTGTTGATGTACAACATACCTCAGAGATTTTGATGTCATCTACCGTGTGGACAAATAACCCAGCTGTTGCTGAGATTGATGTGATGTCGCTTCCAGAGCTTACGAGATGAGATCGCTGGAGCTTTCAGGCAGAGATACGATAGATGATAGGTAGTCTACTTTGAGTTGAGAGATGAAGGGTATTCACATGTTGTCTAGGCGAAGTTAAAAGTTCGAACGAATGTCAGAAACCCATTTTTCCAAGTTTAAAGTATTCGGAGGAACATGCAAGTAATTCTGTGGACCCTCTAGAAGAATGAAACCCTAACTCGACATGATGACCATGAAACCGCTTTTGAACCTTAGGGTTTGCGGCAGTTTAGCGGTACCATCAGTGAGGCTTGGGTTTGGCCTTTTACGGTTGGTCCATAGGTACTGTGGCATGTACTAGATATTATTAAACTGTGCTCAGAGTTGAGCTTTCGGGAAATTATGGGACTTTGAAAAATCGAACGAAAAGTTTAACGTCGTCCTGATATCATGTGCTAGGAGACCAGTAAGCTGACCAGCTTCAGATAGAGGACCTCACCCAGATGCGTTGTGAGTTGATCGAGAACGGACGGGTATTGAGTATTCCTCCGATGGTACGGACAAGTTCCCGAGGACGTGTTCGGCTAGAGATCTTCTACAGAGTGATGAAGATACCGAGTTCGCGATTTCGAGTCCATGTAAGAGATTCCGGAATTGACTGTAGCCGAGACAATTGCAATACGCAGATAGCATGACGTGACGTTGAAGCAGATGATAATAAAGAAGAGTGGAACAAGAGGTTCGTGCGAGATGTCAACGAGCTGTTGCTACTCCCTGTCGAGATTAGAGATCTGATATGTATACATAGGCGTGAGATACGACCAGTTTCCGAGGAAAAGCTGTGCTGAGAACGCAGATGTCCAGAAAAGCGAGAAAAGATTTGGTAAGAGTACCAGCCTCCGTATAGTTCGGCATAGGCAAGATCGGAAGAGACCCTGAGCAGGTTCCTTCCAGGACACTGCTACAATAAGATTTTCACCTAGGATCAGATGTATGACGTGTATTCAGAGGACCAGAGGTCAACGCCAGTGACGTGCTGCTTTACGAGTGGTCATACTAATTGGCCAAGAGACGACCAGAGAAGTGCCAGAGCGGAATCGTTTCCGTTAGCACACCTGACTGAACCGATGAGCCGATGGATTGAGAGATTTGTAATCCATAGAGAAATGAGGACCCAGATACAGAGGACGCCAGACCGTGAGCAAGAGCAAGAGGATGTTCTTGCTCTGGCAGTTTTGGGCGCACCAATATTTTTTCGACATTGTAGGAAGTATACCTCAATGTCATTTGCTGCGATTTGCGTTTTGATCCGAGTATCACGCTTATATCGCTTGGATTTGAGTTTTGATGATGAGTTTTATGATATTGATTTCGTGCACCCTTGCTGCACCTACTGGGTATTTATATTTTTGTCCATAGTTAGCGCACTTGATATATGATTTACACACTGTTGTATTGGTTTATGATTTGTGCATATCTATTGCACTTGATATTTATTTTGTGCCTTGCCTGCACATGTTTATGATTTCCTGGATTTTATACCGTTGATTTGATTTGTGTGGATGGTACGCACTCGATTTGATCTTGTACTCGGTATAGCTTAAATATGCTTGCAGTGCATTAATACGTGTTTTGTGCACGCAGTTACACACGTTTATGATTTTATACACCTTGGTACATTCGGTGTTTCTTTTTATGCACTTGAGTTATTGATTGGTATTTTGTACATTTGATGTACCAGATTTGTATTTTTGTGCATTTGTTACACCAGACTTATATTTTTCATACATGCTATTGCACTAGATGCTTTTTACGGAGCTGATGGATGCACTTAATTTGGATTTTCGCGCATGATATGAGATATGATTTTGTGCACACCGGATGCACTCGATTGAGATTTTCGTGCACAATAGATGCACCAGATATTGTTGTCGTGCACACCCGTTGCACTGGAAAGATACTTTCGTGCGCACTCGTTGCACTTAGTTTTGCATTGTGCATATTGTGGCACCTGTGTTTGGATTTGATTTCCGTACGCACCAGACGCACGTGATTGTTGGATACGCCTTTTGAGGCTGATTTTGCTTTCGAGCACCTTGTTTTCATGTGGGGCACTATATTGTGTAGTAGCCAAGCAGGACTGATCTGAGGACAGTACCTGAGTATTTTGCATGCATTAAAAAGTTTAACAAGAGGTTTTCATTAGGAGTTATAGTCTCACTATTTCCTACGTGTCTGTGAGCGACACAACTTTATAAAGGAAAACCTTTCGGGATATTTTAAAAACGGCGGAACGTATAATTTGAGCAAAAACATATACAGGTATATTTACCACTTTACAATGAGCGTCCGCCCCTTGTGCCGTGAGTTACACATCACATGACAATTCAGAAAGGATTTTGTATGTTTTTTTTATTCAGTTTTAATATTTTTCCAAGGATGCGTGTTATATATATGTATTATAGTATTTGACTATGCATATTGGATTTCAGTAGGGGATTTCGAGATCTGTATCTCCATTGTAACTCCGATGATATGCGTGCAAATACGATGATTTGCGAGACGCTTGACGGAGTTTGATTTTGAGTTTTGTATTCGTTTTCATTCGCACGCGATGCGCTGTGACTTTTCTATATCTTCCATGATTTCGGAGCCCCGTCGATTTGAGTTGATTACTGAAATGTTTTAGCAGTTGGGGGTTTAAATTTAAATTCGGGGACCGAATTTCTTTAAGGGGGGAAAATTGTAACATTTCAGAAATATAAAATATTATTTTTGGAATTTAATATTAAAATAATATATTTTGCGAAAATTACCCGATTTGCGAAATTGGGGTTTTCATAAAAAGGTATAAATATATACCAATAATTGTGAAATAATTGAAAATTAAAATGATTTTATTCATTTAAAAAATATATTTATCGGATTTGGTATTTTTAAAATTTATTATATGCAGTTTGGATAAAAACCGATTAGTGCACTGCTAATCGCGATTAGGCCAAATCCGTGTCTCTACAGTTTTCCATGGCTAGTGCACCATGTCATGTTACGTTTTGATTACACGTTATTTCTTATGTTGTTTTTAGGATATTATGTGTTTTGGTTTTAAAAATAAAAAAGAAAAGAAAATGAAAAAGGGTAAAAGGGTAATAAAAGTGAGAGAAAGGGTGAGAATAAGAGAAGAGAGAGAGACGAGAAGCCACATTTTCCTTCCCCATTATTTCCTTTCATCTTCTTCTTCCTCATTTCCCTCCACCTTCACCTCCATGAACCATCTCAAATTCCTCATCCAAACACTATACCCCCTTCACAAAAAATGATCCCCACTTCATCCTCTACACTTTGGACTAAGAAAGGTTGGATTTTGATGACTTGGGACAGCTAGGGTTTTTCTTGGGTTGCCCAAATGAGGTATAAGTTCTTCCTTTCAGTTAGTTTTAAGCTTCTTTGTATTCTAGTTTAGTTAGAAGTTGTTTTGGTTAAGTTATGTATTGTATAGGAAATCCTAGAGAAGGGTTTGGGTAATTGTGAGGAATTGATGATGTATAGTGGCTATTAACAAGACTTGAGTGGTGTTTTACAGACCTAGAACAGAAAATAGAACCCAAACACGAACTTAGAACTTTCCGATATTGGTAAATTTGACGGTTTGTGAGAGTATTTAGAGATCTGGGATGACCCGGGACCTTTGTAAATAAAGTTCCCTTGACCATGAGACGTGCAGGCAACCATGAATCACCCCCTGAAACCTGAGCCCCTACCCCTACTATCTAGCCGCAGATTTAAGTGTATTGGCCGCAAATTGCGGCCATGTCGGGACAATTTCGTGTGATTTTTGTTCCATAGCTTCCTTATCAGATATCTAGACTAACCCTATGTGCAAAATCCCTTAGTTTGTCCTATAGAGAAATCTGGGAGGGGTTTTCCTAGGTTGTTGTTTTCGTGTTTTGTGATTCTGAATTCTTGGGTTTTGGTATTTGGTATTGTATTTGGTTGTGGGGCGTTTGTACGTCAACAACAAGGTTTTGTTGGGTTTTTTTGCATGCGAGGCTATAGGTTTATCCTATAAATGCACCGTGTGCCGTGTTGGTATTCCGAACTCGATTTAATAGCATTTGTGATATGTGTTGATATTGTAAGTACCTTCGCGTGGATTCCGAGATGATGGAGTATGGCTTCATCGACTTCGGCGAGCAAGGATCAAGGTGAGTAGATCTATATCTACGGGGGAAGTCGGGTGGATGGCGTATAGCATCCCCGCAAGTTTTGATGGAAACCGATTTATAGAATACAGTTAAGGAACCCTAGACTAGAAAACAATAGGATATGGCTAGAGAAACCATATTAGAAAGTTAGGGATAGGGTTAAGGAATTAGTAGGAGATAAGTTATACCTTGACTTAAATTATAGCTTAGGGTTTAGGTGACATGATATAATAGATATAGATAAGTAGTTGTAAAGCGAACCAATAAGAGATTATAGTGGCATAACAAGAGTTTGATAATATACGACTTTAGATTGATAAAATGACTTGATGATATGTTGGTATACGGATGCGAGTCGATATGTGATAATTGATACCTTTGCCGGTCCCATGATCTGAGATTGATACGGATGCGACCTGAGAGATAGGTATATATATGGATGATGTTGTGAATCTCAAATGATAAGCCGTACGAGACGTGAGGTCTGTACCCTCCTTGTCATATAGATTGTTAGGTTCTCAAACTGTTTATTGACGTCGTACAATGAGTTACCGTACGTGATGAGTTTATTGATGATTGATCTATACCCTTGACTAGAGGAGGCCGATTGATAGATTCACCGACTCGGTCATGTTAGATACGTATACCTTATACCTTTTAGCTGCCGTTTTACTTTATGCTACGTTCATGTCATTACTATTGCATTTCATATACCTGTGCTAGTACACCTGCACCATTATCAATGATGCTTATGTCACACTTACACAGATTGGCCGGCTCACACACTTCATCATTGATAATTGCCATGTCACTATACAATAGAATTGCTGTATCATGATATGACTCTTTGCATAATTTACTTTCTATAGTTGCATATACACCTTTATACGATGTTGCATTTGACCTTGGAGGTATTAGGAACCGCAGGATATATTTTAAAACTGGATTCATTTTAAAGAGCGGTTTTCCCTTGATATATGCATATTACTGTTCCATATTGCATGATTTACGGATATGTTTACATTTTTTTATATGTCGCATACATCATGCTTTACGATTTTACTCATTGAGATATGCTGTTTCTTTGAGATTTTGGATTTGAGAACCGTGGTTATTTCAAAGAAAAATATGTATTGTTTTAAAAAACTCGGTTTCTCTTGATATGATATTTCAGTGCGTCCACCATGTGTTTTCTCGGTTTTGAGATTGACATGTTCCACCCGATTCGAGGAGGAGGAGGAACCTTCTGCGGGTGCATGGTGGACTCGGTGTAGTACCCCGGGGCAAGATGGTCGCAGATGATGGCGTTGAGCCTGGCAGGGGAGCACTACCTACCGGTGATAGTATTTGGACTCGGCGGTTTATCTGGAGGACACCGACCGGAGTAGAGAGATGGACATGAGGGCCGATCTGAGGATGCGGCGCCTGAGATATGAGGATTTACGTGTCGATGCTGGACACGGATTTCATGATATTTCGAGTGTCGGTGTTGGACACTCAGGTTATATGTTTTGGTGTGTCATTGATGGACACACACATTATTGATATCCTCATATATTCACATGCATATGCTATTACGATATTTCGAGTGGACGAGATCCACATGTATATTGACATTGATTATATTATTGGATGATATCCACTTGCATATTTGTATTTATTTATTGTGGCACATATACAGATACGGTCACCCTAGATATCATAGTATTACCTTCATGATATAGTTGACCCAGGAAATTGATATTTTATTCGATTTCTACCTGTTGATATTTTCTACTCACGAGTTGGCAACTCACCCCCGTTGTGCCACAGTTCTTGCAGGTTGATCGCTTGGATCGGTAGCGGTATAGTTGGCGCACAGCTTGCTTTTGAGAGTTTTGCCTTACTAGGCGGGACATTTGTATCGTGCCTACTCTCGTATTTATTATACATATTGTATCTAGTCAACTCTATCAATCAAAACTAGTATTTATATAAATAGTAAGACTTAGTGAGACTTGTAGTTGCGAGACTTGAGCGATGGGTTTTTATGTTCGTTTTTTGGGTTGATGTCTTGCTTTATTCTTTATCTTTTGTGCTGATCTTCGCCGATTGGGCGTCGTATACTTGTTTATTACGTGCGTGGTTGTGATCCGCCGTTTGGCGAAGAGCTAGCTCTCGCTTGTGGATGCCTTTTATATTATCTTGTATTTCTGGTTTTGGATCAAAATATACAAAGGAGGTGCTGCTCAAATTTTTAAAAGACGAACAAGTTTTACAACAAATAGGATAAACTTGCATTTTTTATGTTCCCTTTTCTATGCATTTAAGAAAACACTTTTCTTCATTATAATTGGTTTCAAAACTGCACCTCTTTTATTTCTTTAAAAGGTTTAGATTTCTTGGTTTCAGCTTACTTGGATTACGTTACGTCTTTAGACGTCGCGTGATCTAAGTGCTGGTCACGAGCTAACATTTCGGGTCATAACAGTAATCTATTGCTTATCCCTATTTCTCTTGTGGTGTCTAAGGAAAGTGTGACTAAGGAAAATGGTTACTTAATTAGACCCGCTATTTTGGTGATTCGTATAGCGGATACCACCCACTTACCTGACATTTATCTGACTGCAAGATTGATAAGAAGGTGATAGAGGATTTTGATTCTACGTTTTGTCCTTTGAAAGTCTAGGAGTGGTCTAATGATTTGACCTAGGTAACCTTACCTTTAGGGATTGTTGGTGCGCGTTTGTGTTTGGTTAAGTCGAGTCTCTCTTTCAAAGCAAAACAATTTCAAATTTTTTTAAAAATAAAATAAAATATTATCACTCTCTTTTCTTTTCTTTTCATTTTCTTATAGGGAACCCAAACCAACCAACTCTTGGCGGGCTTTGTTATAAACAACCAGATATTTCTTATTATCGTTATTGTTTTGGTACAAATTCCGACCCCACCATTTCTTTAAACGATGGGATAGAACACGCTAGAAATAACAGTTGGACACCTCACTCAAAGCCCTATCAATCGCATCAAAATTCAATCCCTTCTTATATTGATAATCCTTTTAAGACTAGTAAGGAAACTTCTAAATTTATATCTATTGCTGAGCATATTGCGAAGGCCCGTAGCCAAAGTTTCATACATTTCACTTCTCCAAAACTCTTAGGACAACAATTAAAATCATTTCCATATGAAAATGTTGATAATCCTTTTGAGGCGAATATGCCAACTTTTACACGCATGACCATTGCTGAGCAAATTGCAAAAGCCAGTCGCCAACTAACAAACTAATCTCAATCTTCTTCATATAATAATGTTGATCCTAATTCTATTTATGAAAATTGGATACAACCTTCTAACTCTTATCAACAGTATCAAATTTTCACACCCTCTCATGTTGATGCTTCTCTTAAGGCTAATGTGGCAATTCGTAAAGCCATTTCTATTGCAGAACATATTGAACTCGCCCGTAGCCAAAAAATTAAACACATTCCAACCATACTCAAAATTTTCACCTTATCAAGACAATACCTCTGAACCTCAATTAGGAAGTTCCACGGTTCAAAGAAAGCCCTTTATTGAAACTTCTTCACAAACCATGTCTAGTCTTGAAGTGTCTTGAAGTAGAGTTGGAATTGAATAGTGAAAAAGAACCAGGGATCACCCAAGTCAAATCAGAACCAATTCTTTTGATCTCGACACCTTCAATCCTGAACTCCAACCAAATGTATTTGATGATCAATCGATTAATAATCTAATTGATGAGGTTTCCTAGAATAACATGTTTGACTTGCCCAATCGTGAATGTGAAAGAGAGCCTTATATCATTCCAAATCAAACCGATCTTTATCCGACTAAACATGATATTTTAATTCTTTCAATTTCATCAGGTGAACCTAGTAATCCATCGATTGAGCATAATATAATTGATGAATTTTTATAAAACTATTCGTTTAATTTGACTGAAAGTGCTAGTGAGATCGGTGTTGAGAACATCGTTGAAGATGAACTCGCTATATTTGATGAGTTGGATTCTCCGACCCAACATGTCCCTTCATTGGCATACAACTTGAGAGGCATCGATCGGGAAAACTTCATATACAATGAAGGAAACAAAATTAACCCGTTTTAATCTGAAATTTATTGTATGTATACCTTTGATGTTACCATCAACATAGATGACGGCTTTGTCAATAGGAGGACCGAAGGAGCTAGTCAGATTGAGCTAGTGTCGGAAGAGTGTATCCCGCAAAATAGTTGGAGGACACAAATGTGTAAGGTATTCCCTCGGTCTCAACAGCTCGTCGGATCTGAACCTTGGGCGCAAGGGCTGATGTGGCGGGCTTGACGGTGTGAACCCGATCAACATCAAGTCCGAATTCCGAAGGTAAGAATCTCTGCAAATGCCATATTCAAAATGCTAAGAAAATCTCAGATATCCCTCTAATTGTATGTACAATCAGATACCCTCTACTTCATGAATTGTATATGCATAAAATTGAGCATCATTAACTTGAATAATCTACAGCCATAGAAGATTTTATCAATTTTTTGCCACAGCCATTATGGAATTGTATGAATTAGAATGAATAATAGAAGATCTGAGCATGCTCCATGCTATAAACTGAAGGGATTTGAAACCCCAAGCTATGGAAATGAGAGGTAAATACATTTGCGATAAACACATTTGACCAATTCGTTTTTTTTTTTTGAGAAAACAAAGATTAGCAATAATAGAAAGAAACAAACCGTAACCTTTCCAGCTTGTTTAATAGCAGCAATAATCTGAGACTGATCAGCCAACTGCATGCCACCCACCGTTGATATAAAGAAGTCCACCTCCTTGATCGCCTTCACCAAGCTCTCACGATCATTCAAGCCCCCCTACAATCAATATTGCAAATCATCCCTTGAATAAATAATTTTACAAAAACAGCTTAATCAATTTACTAAAAATAGGGTATTTACCAAAAACCACATGTTGGTTCGACTCTTTTACAAAAATACATCCTCTTCAATAAAAAAACACCGCGTAGCATGCACAATCTGCGATAAGTTAAAATGACATTTTTACCCTTTAACTATGCCAAATTGGAATTTGCAAGAAAAACCATCATGTATTTGACAGTTTTAGCTTAAAAAAACACCCTATTAATCAATAGTTTTAGCAGAAATTCATCCTGCATGTTTTTGCGCTAATATTGCATATTTTAGGATGATTTTTCGTTAAAGAAAAAATACAGACAGTTTCTTTTAGAAGGGTCAAACCATGGTTTTTGATAAATGCCCCTAAAAAAGGTACAAAAAAAACATCCTTCACCTCACAAGCGTAACCCTCGGTAAATCCTTCTAGGAGCTTGGCCTTGGCGGGGACCACGTAGTGTCCCTCACCAAGCCAAAGGTGGGGTGGCCTAACTTGGCGCTCGTGCCGACGATGAATTTAGTTGTTAGAAACGGTAGAATATCTTTCAAGTCAGACGTCTGAAGCAGAAAGAACAGCAGACGTCTGAAGGTGTAAGCATCTTCACTTCAGACGTCATATCAAATCAAGTTCAGACGTCAGATATCTACACGAGAAAAACCACAGAGGAGGCAGACATCTGCAGTTCATCGGGATAGACGTCTGCAGAAGCCATGAAACTCAATCCAAGACGAAGACAGACGTCTGAGAAAGTGAACTTCACACATCTTCCCTCGGCGAATTCTGGTGATAACTAAATTTCAAAAGTTTGTTTATTTCCTAATATTGTTGGGATTAGGGTTTGCCTATATAAACGAACCCCTCATATGTATTATTTATAACCAATTTTTGAGAGATTATTGTATGAGAGGGTGACGGTTAGGGCTAGAGAATTTTGAGAGAAAATTCCTAGGGTTTTGCTCGTGTAATTGATTCGAAAATTATAGTGGAGACTTTGCAGATTTTGTTCTACTGGGGACTGGCTATACGGTAAGTGAACCCCGTTAACAAATTTCTTACCTCTCTGTTTTTTATTTCCTAATTTATTCTCGCATACTCATATTGTTCTTTTGTCGTTTAATTGCGTAATTGTGTTTGCGTGATTTGGGTATTTTCGTGAGCATTTTTTCGCGTTTTGATCTCTTCCTGTCGATCCCCAACAACTGGTATCAGAGCTTTGTTAAGGAACCTACGGTTCTTCAAATTTATGATCTATGTCAACGATAGGTAACGACAACTATATACTCTTCCTCACTGATGGAGGCATGAATCTCCTTCAGATGTTGCTTCCCATTGATCTGCTGATGGCGGCGATGGATGGCTGAGATTGGATCTGGAGGCAGGCTCCAGAAGCGTATGGATCTCAATGGGTTTGAGGTGGTGGTTACCGAGTTACCTATAAGGAAGTCCCGAGATGGTTGTACTACCGAGGACCCTCCGACGATCAAATTAGTCTAGAGATCCGAGCAGAGTAACGGCTTAGTGGAATAAAAAATGGCTTACTTGAACCGTCTGAAGGAGGGGTTTATATAGCGGTGGCAGCAGGCGAGGCAGGCGCGAGAATCACGCCGGCCATTACGCTCCCGACGTCACGCCCGCGTGATGAGCGGGATCTCCCATTAATGGCGAGACATGCTCGTTAATGGGGATCGTGATGGAGTGGAATGTGGGATGTGGCCGGCGGATATCTCGTGCATGGCGAGATTCACGGGATGGCGGTTGTGCCTGTAAGTAGTGCCGTTGGTCGGTCGATGAGACCGAGGAAGATGACCTCGGTGGGAGAGCTCGCGGTCGAGCGGGAGAGCCGAGGTATCTTGGTTCTGCGGTAGCCCGGGGATGAGCTATGAGGCCGAGGAAGGCAATTGTGCTGGGGGTTCGGAGGTGAGCCAGCGCGTGTTTGTAGGACGGGCATAGGAGCGGCGTGGTCGGCCACTGTAGGCCCTTTCTTGCATGTTCTGGGACACGTCACCAGCCATGTGTCACGATCTGGGAGATCACCGATATTGAGCATCATCATTAACCCCCCCACTCTTGTCCCGACCAGCTGATTGGTCGGGTCGAGAGTGGTCTGCCTGGTCACCCGAGGTGGGCTCCTCTTCAAAGATATCGTCGGGAGTGTCCCCGGGTAATCCGTTGTATTTTCTGGATGACGCCAGCGAATCAGGGCGAGATCTTTGCATTAAAGAGGGTGCGCCGGATCGTGCACACTTTTGCTGAAGCGACAGCCCACGTGTCGGGCGTTGGTTGGCTGACGTGACGTGCCGCCGGCTTCTGGCGTCTGTTGGGGTCTAGCCAATGTGCGTGCAGCAGATGGAGCGATCGTGGCTGTTGAATGCGAAGAGTTGTTTTTGGCGGGAGCTGACCGTCGCCGTTGGATTAGGACTCCGGTGGCTATAAATAAAGGTGGGGTCCCCTTCAGAGCCCATCTCAATTCATATCTTCCTTGTTCTTGATCTTGTAAGCTCAGCGCTCTCCTCTTTAGGTCGGATCTGGCGTTTTCTCTTCTCGAGGATTTCTTCACATCAGGTTAGATGTCTTGTTTTGAGGAGTTTGCAGATATCATAGGGGTAGATACTAGGGATTCTTCCCCCGGGTTGGAGCCCCTTCGGGAAGTTGGGGTCAGATCCTCTTCCCGGGGTCGCACGTCTGGGGCGATTCCTGGAGCGGTGGCGGCGGACACCCCTGGTGCGTCGTCCTCAGTAAGATATGAGGACGGGCTTGTCACCACTCGGGCTCGTTTCCATATTCCTTCCGGCTACACGCTACGATTGGCCGAGGAAGGAGAGAGGGCAGATCAGGTGAGGGGTAGAGAGACCGCCTTGTACCTGGAAGCCCTTTGGGCCGAAATGCGCCTGCCTTTCTCTCCCGAGGTTGTAGTTGCGTTAAATTACTTTAGGTTAGCCCCGGGCCAGCTAGTGCCGAACTCCTGGAGGATTCTCCTTGGGTTCCTGGTCCGGCTGAAGTTGCAGACGATCCCCTTTAGTCTGTCCATCCTTGCCTCCTCCCTTATCTACAAAAGTCATCCCGGAACTCGCGCGGGTGACCCGAGGTGGGTCTACCTCTCCTTTAGGAAACAACGGGGGAGTGTAGCCGGGTCAGGAGTTATCGTCCTGCCTTCTTCCATCCATGATTGGAAGAAGAAGTTTTTCTTCGTCGGGCCGCCAGAGGGTGAGGACTGGCCCGTCCCCGTCCAGTGGTCTCGGGATAGGTGCTGGCAGGAAAATCCGTCCAATGACCCCGACGCGGCAAGATTGGCGGCATGGGAGCCTATTCCTCGGGCTGATGTGCTGCTTTCTAAGCGGGCCCTCAGTTGGGCCGGCCTCAGCCCCGCCCAGTTCGTCGGTAAGTTAGGAGCTTGTATTTGTTTTTACTTTGTTTATGTCGATGATTCCACTATATCTTGTCTTGTGCAGAAACCATGGACGCGGGCCTCCTCCGAGCAGTTATGCGCAAGCCGAAGAAGGGGTCAAAGGCTGGAGAGGCTAGCTCTTCCCGTCAGACGCCGGTCCCGGCTTCCCCAGCAGCCGTCCCGCCCCAGCGCTCGAGTGCGGATCGCGCCCTGGGGTCTATCCAGGTGCCGAGCAGAAAAAGGGCTCGGGGAGAGGATGCCCGAGCTTCGGAGGTGGAGACGATCTCTCCGTCTTCGTCTCTCAAGAGGTTCCCCCGAACCGTTCCGTGGACCTCGGCCTCTCCGATCTTGGTAGACGAGGGGGAGCTCCGCTTTAAGGTGCCCTCAGGGCTTTCCGTCGCTGACAGCTTGCTGCACGACATGGAGAGGTCGGCCGGGGGGGGCACGCTGAAGGCACAAATGGCGTCCATCGCCCAAGAGGACCTGCAGGTTAGCGCTCGTACATCGTCTCATTGTTTGCGAGATTTGGTGCCCCCTTTTCTTTCTAACCCCCCTTCGATTTCTTCAGGTCCTCCAGCACGTCGCCATCGTCGCCCGGATGGAGGAGAAGGAGATAGCCCCGGCGATGCGAGCCGCGGGCGAAGTCTCCTCGCTGGGGGAGAGCTCGAAGCGGGAGCTGGAGGCGGTGATGGCGAGGGTCGCTACCCTTGAGGGCGAGGGGGCTGCCGGGAGGCAGGAGGCGGCAGCCGCGAAGCAGGAGGCGGCAACAGCAAAGCAGGAGGCGGAGTCTGCGAAGCAGGATGTGGCGGCCTCGAAGCAAGAGGTGACCAGGCTACGCGAGGCCGCCCACGCCGCTGAGGCGAAGCTTCAGGGCTCCGAGGTGCTCTTCGACACCATGAAGAAGTCAGTGAGCACCCTCCGAAAGGAGTTGGGGGCTGCGGTAGAGGCGGCGAAGAGAGCCGACCTCAGGGCGGCACAGGCGGTGGAGAACTTCCAGAAGTCGGAGTAGTTCTACAACGTCCTAGCCTCGGCCACCACCCTCATCTGGCATGAGGCTCTCGACGCCGTCAAGGCCCAGTTGCCGGAGTTTGCTGATGAAGAGCTCCGCGCAGAATATCCCCACGGGGATGACGAGCAGAGGGATGCCCCCGGGAGCACTGCCGGGGAAGGGACTCTCGGCGAGGGCGACGCCGAGGCTCCTGCGACGGACACATCCCCGGTCGCGGTGGACGTCGAGCTCGTCGACATCGCGCCCGGCCCTGGGGCCTGAAGCCCCTCATCTTCTCTTTGTCTTTTCTTTTGTCGCGTTGGGTATTTTGTAGGCCTTCAGGCATTTTTGTAAGGTTGGGGAGTCCACAGTACCCTTGTAAAAGCTTTGACTTTTTGAATAAAGATTTTTGTTTTTTCAGTAGTGTTTGTGCTTGTACCTCCTTTTGTTGGTAGACACTTGTATCTGCACAGTACTGCTTTTATGGTCGGCATGTTCCTCTTCTAGCGATCACTCGTCGACTTGACTCTGATCATTTTTCGAGTGTGTGAGGACCGGCGGGAAGACGATATCTCCATGGCTCCGAAGTCGAAGTGGAGATCGCTAAGACGTTGATAAACCGGATGCCTCTTGTTGGGGCTTCAATAGCGATGGTCGAGCAGGGTAGCCGCTCGATGTCTCTTAGTGAGGGCTTTGATCCTTAGCGCAGGAGAGGCCGTAGGAGGCCCGCTAAGGATGGCCAAGCAAGGTAGCTGCTCGGTGCCTCTTGGTGAGGGCTTTGATCCTTAGCGCGGGAGGGGTCGTAAGTGGCCTACTAAGGATGGGGCCGAGCAGGGTAGCTGCTCGGTGCTTCTTGGTGATGGCTTTGATCCTTACCGCTGGAGGGGACGTAAGTGGCCTACTAAGGATGGGACCGAGCAGGGTAGCTATTCGGTGCCTCTTGGCGAGGGCTTTGATCCTTAAGGACTAGCCGAGCAGAGTTACTCCCCGGTGCCTCTTGGCGAGGGCTTTGATCCCTGGTTTGGTAGGGAGCTACCAGCCAGGGATAACTGAGCAAGGGCGGGCCCGGTTGCCTCTGTTAGGACTTTGATCCCTGGTTTGTTGGGGTAGGGAGCTACCAGCCAGGGATAACCGAGCAAGGGCGGGCCCGGTTGCCTCTTGCGAGGGCTTTTCATCCTTAGCGCGGGAGGGGCCGTAAGTGGCCTACTAAGGATGGATGAGCAGGGTTACTGCCCGGTGCCTCTTGGCGAGGGCTTTTTGTCCTTAAGGATGGCCGAACAGGGTTGCTGCCTGGTGCCTCTTGGCGAGGGCTTTAATCCCTGGCGTCGTGGAGTAGGGAAGCTACCTGCTAGGGATAGCCGAGCAGGGTAGCTGCAGGGCTGCCTCTTGCGAGGGCTTTGATCCTTAGCTGTTGGAAAGGCCGTAATTGGCCAACTAAGGATGGTGCCGCCTCTTGGCGAGGGCTTTGATCCTTAGCTGTTGGAGGGGCCGTAATTGGCCAACTAAGGATGGTGCCGAGCAGGGTAGCTGCCCGGTACCTCTTGGCGAGGGCTTTGATCCCTGGCGTTGTGTGGTAGGGAAGCTACCGGCCAGGGATAGCCGAGCGGGGAAGCCGCTTGGATGCCTCTATGCTAGGGCTTTGATCCTTGGCGTTGTGTGGTAGGGAATCTATCAGCCAGGGATAGCCGAGCAGGGTAGCCGCTCGGCTGCCTCTTGGTGAGGGCTTTGTCTTTGATAGCCACTCGGTGCACCGGGGAGAGGTACGGTCGATGGCGACACGTGTCATGATTGCGTGGGGAACGTGAAGCGCCGGAGTGTCATTTCGGTTTTGCTTCGAGCGGCGCGATTTCTGCCACGTGGTGACACTGTTGTGGGTGAAAACGGGCGACCGTTGAACTCCGGGGGGCGTTGTAGGCTATAAGACTAAGGGGGTAATTGTTCGCTCCCTCCTCACACCCGAAAAGCAAAAATGTGGATGGGAGTGGCCGGGAAACCTCGGCACCGGGAGTGGTCTTGGAAGCTCATTCCCGCGGTGAATGCATCCAAGTGGTCCTTCAGGTCAGATTTGCCGTCGAAGAGGGAGACCTTTGGGGGCTTGTTGCGGGAGGAGACGTGGACGTCGAGCAGCTCCTCGGTGAACAGTTTTGTGAGCGAGTCGGTGGCATACTTAGCCCCGTCGCTCGAATGGTGACCTTCCCGATGCAGACTCTCGATCTTCTTCTCGAGGGCGTCGAGTTGGCCATGATACCCTGACGACTCGGCACATTATGATCCCAGGCCTCTGCTGTTGGAGGCCTGCGTCTGGCCTCGGCCTCGGTTTCTCTCAATGAGGTTCCTCAAATCCCTAGGTTAGGTGGTCTTTGAGCTGCCGTGACGAGCCCTGTCTGCGCGGTCCCGTCGGGGGAGGAGGTGTCGGTCATGCCTGGTGACAGGCGAGATGACCGACATTTCCTCGGGAGGGATAGGTACGTGAAAGAGCTCGGGGCGGGGCGCTCTAGCGACGGACCTCGATGTTGAGCTGTTGGGTGCCCAGCGGGTCGCAGAACGTACTGGCCTGGGGGATCCGTGGCCGTGGGAGGCAGTGAGGCGTTGGTCAGCCGTGCTGACGTGGGCTGAGTCTTCTCTCCCCCTGTAGGGGTCCCGGTCCCGAGGCGGGGGAGCGGCGACCTGGGGAATTTTCCCCACCGTTTGGACGTGGAAGAGCGCCTCCACGAAGGATGCGAGTCGGTCTATCCGGCCGGCGAGGGCGTTGATGGCATTCGGAGGAGGAGGTCCGTCCGCGCCTCCGTTCAGGGGGAGGCGGCGGCTAGTGCTTGGATCGTCGAGATGATCGCTCGCCATTAGTTGAGATTGGAAGACGAACTTTTGTTTTTGTGGAATCTCGTTTCTCACAGACGGCGCCAGCTGATGGAGGCATGAATCTCCTTCAGTAGTTGCTTCCCGTTGATCTGCTGATGGCGGCGATGGATGGCTGAGATTGGATCTGGAGGCAGGCTCCAGAAGCGTGTAGATCTCAATGGGTTTGAGGTGGTGGTTGCCGAGTTACCTGCAAGGAAGTCCCGGGGTGGTTGTACCACCGAGGACCCTCCGACGATCAAGTTAGTCTAGAGATCCGAGCAGAGTAACGGCTTAGTGGAATAAAAAATGGCTTACTTGAACCGTCTGAAGGAGGGGTTTATATAGCGGTGGCAGCAGGCGAGGCAGACGCGAAAATAACGCCGGCCGTTATGCTCCCGACGTCACGCCCGCATGATGAGCGGGATCTCCCATTAATGGAGAGACAGGCTCGTTAATGGGGATCATGATGGCGTGGAACGTGGGATATGGCCGGCGGATATCTCGCGCATGGTGAGATTCGCGGGATGGCGGTTGCGCCTGTGAGTGGTGCCGTTGGTCAGTCGATAAGACCGAGGAAGATGACCTCGGCGGGAGAGCTCGCGGCCAAGCGGGAGAGCCGAGGTATCTTGGTTCTGCGGTAGCCCGGGGACGAGCTATGAGGCCGAGGAAGCCAATTATGCTGGGGGCTCGGAGGTAAGCCGGCGCTTGTTTGTAGGACGGGCATAGGAGCGGCCTGGTCGGCCGCTGTAGGCCCTTTCTTGCATGTTCTGGGACACGTCACCAGCCACGTGTCACTATCTGGGAGATTACCGATATTGAGCATCATCACCCACTTTCTTAGTTCGTTGTTTTGATGGTGTTAGTTCAGTTCAAGGGAGAAGTCAGGTTTGCTGAGACAAAGACGAAAGATTTCGGAGGATAAAGTAAGGATTGAAAGTTCAATGGTCAGAATTTTGGGTTGTGGCGCATGCAAATGGATGACTACTTATATCAAAAGGACGCATTTCTTTCGTTGCTTGGAGAAAAGCCCGAGAATATGGCCGATGAGGTTTAAAACCTTTTGGATAGGAAAGTCCCGACGACAATTCAGTTGTCGTTGACTTTGAAAGTGACCTTTAATATCTCGCAGGAGAAAAAAACCAAGGCACTAATGACGATGTTAGCGAAGTTGATAGTGATATGTATGCCCTAGAGGCCATTATTGTATATTATAGTGGATGCTTGGACACACACACACACACACACACATATATATGACTTTCTTGCTCGACATGATAATATGTTATCTGGTTGCACTTTATCTTAACATGTATACTTAGTATTATTATGTCTCTCTGATACATGTTGATAAAGCTCTTAGGATATTGGCTTAACTACCAGGACTATGATGTGGATCATACTAGTGGGACTTGTGTAGTCCGCAAGCACATCCTTTAACCGTTCCTAGTCGAGAGAATATCGAGACAGGGCATCGATATTCCAGAGTAGACTAGTGTGTACGTTTCTTGACACTGTATGGGGTGATGGTTGATCCCACAACCATTGGTGTTTGACATCAAAAATTGTACACGGGTTCTCATTAGAGAATGGGTACACCGAGCATGACTCGCCGAGAACTCCTAGATGGTACCATACATATCTTCAGATAGCAGTTCTCTGGTGACACTTGTACAGGTTAGTCTATAGACCCGAGATCTTCATAATGTCTTGTTTGGTTCCCACAGTGCTTTGATTTCCTCCCTACCACGGCTCAAAGGATTCGTGCAAACAGGTGGATTTTGGGTACAGTCCCGAGTCAATGGAGGCAGTGAGCGATTGGAGGGGTTTCGTCTCTCCCAGTATAAGGATTTGATGTTGCGCTATGCTCAATTGGCTATAACAGCAAGTCCCTGGTCAGGGCTGATGAGATTTACTGGTAAGTGTTATTAGTAGTTTCTCGAACGGTTTTAGGCCACACATCGACATGACCTATCAAGTTACTGGGGTCTGATGATTCCACCCTAGACTTGATATGCGGCATATCAGATGAAGAGACCGGACTGTACGGTAAGTGTTTCTTATAGGCTTTGCGGGAGTTTGGACAAGCTTGCTTGTTGATCTTCTATTCGCTCAATACCTGGGTAGCCGTTACGTTCATCTAGTATCGCTGACGGCTTGTGGGTGACTGATGTGATCATTACCTACTACTGGCGTATTGACGAGTCTTTAGAGTCCCATACCGAGGTTTCCTAGCCCAAGCGAAACGAAGTAGGGCACATATGCTGATATGTGCGGGAGCTTAATTAAATACGAGTATGTGATACCGTATTCTAATCTCGCGATATTTGATATCGGTAAGGTTATATGTGATATAACCGGATTATTGAATCAAGTGTTGATTTAATAATTTTTTATATGTATATATATTTGATATTGGCCGGTTATATATAATATGACCGGATTATTGAATCAAGTGTTGATTTGATATTGAATGTTGTCAGTTATATGCGATATAACCGGGTTATTGAATCAAGTGTTGATTTGATAATATGATATATATAAATGATATTGGTTGGTTATATATGATATAACCGGATTATTGAATCAAGTGTTGATTTAATAATTTGATATATATTAATATATTTGATATATATTAATATATTTGATATATACATATATATTAACTAATATTAGCTCACTAATGTTTTTCTTCTCTTGATATATATTGATATATATATTTGATATATGTATTAATATATATAAATGGATTAATGTATCATGCTTGATGATACGTTGAACATGGGTGTATGAGACTTACACATGAGTTAAAGATTAATGTGATGATTTATATTTGAAGGAAAATTAAAATGGGTAGAAAATGAGTCATGGCTTGGATGCTTGTAGAAGCATTGAGAAGACATGACTCATCCTCTCATTTTGTTTTAGCCTTAGATATTTTTTTTCATCTCACTCTTATCTTTAACCCATGGTTCACTCTCTCTCATTATTCATTGATAACCTCACTCACCCAAGTTCATCTTCATTCTCCTCTAGTCTTTTTCTTTAGTTGGAAAAATAAAGAGAGAAGGATTTCAAAAGTGAGCTAAATTCCTACTTCATCAACCTACATTTTACTAGCCCTTTAGTTTAGGTTGTTTTCTTCACTAATACCTTGATTAGTGAAGAGATAGCTTGAGTTAGTGAAACTTCAAGGTGGCTTATTTTCGGCTTCGAAGACATCAAAGCAAGCTCGATCTTTTCTTCAAGTGGAGCCAAGAAGAGTTCAAGGAACTACTATTTTGAGCTAAGGGACTACTGCTTGGAGTTATAAAAGTGAAGGACTTGGTCTACAAAGGTTGTAATCCTTTTCACTTTGTTATAGAAATTTTTTTGCTTGCATAAAACCATAATACTCTAGTTCGATTCTAGGTTAATGTACCTTAGATCTCTAGATTTTTTAAAATTGCATACTTGATGCATGTAGAAACCTAGTAGAGGTGCTAAGATACACTTTCATGGTATCAAAGCCAAGCTAGAACATTAAGCGAGGTCTAGACAACGTTAAAGTATTCGATCGAAATTCAAAACCCGACTTTTTACAAGTTTCTGTCAATTTTTTTAAAAGTTGAAATTTTCCAGATTAAAAATTCTCAGAAAATCATGCAGGTTATTGTATGGAGCCCCAAGAAATACGAGTTCCCAACTCTACTAATTAGCCGCAGAACTGCGGCATAACCTAGGGTTTAGCCGCGGTTCTGCTGCAACATTGGGGAGTTTGGGAATCATGTTTCTTGTGCTGCTGCATTTTGTTCTTTTGGACTCTCTGGGAATATTTAGTGATGCTTAAGTTGTTGAGGTCTCTATGATTTGTGGGTGTTTGATATATCGATCGAAATGTTTAACATCGTCTAGATTATCATGATATGTGATGCAATATTTGGAATCCACATTAATTAGTTTTGTGAAAACTAGTTTGTTGTTTGTAAATCTCGCGTTTTAGTCTCTTTTGATCGATTGCCATAGAGTTTCGATTCGGATCAAAACTCCGTCGCAATCTCGTATTGTACACGAATAGTCGCCGGGAAACACTACTAGATAGCCACGCCCCATAGTGTTGGATATATATGCCCTAGAGGCCATTATTATATAGTACTAGTTTGTATAATACATTTTGGAGGCTTGGGATATATATATATATACGGGTTTACGACAGTCTTGCTCGATATGGTAGTATGATACTTAGTTTGTATCTATCTTAATATGTGTATATGTTTCTTTTTACATATCGCTAAAAACATATTGATGGAGCCCTTAGGATCTTTGCTTGACTACCGGCATTGTGATGGTGATCACACTAGTGGGGGCTGGGTAGTCTATAAGCACATCCTTATTTTTGGTCCTTAGTCGCAGGATTATCGAGACAGGGCATCGATACTCCAGAGTAGACTGGTGCATACGCTTCTCGTCCCAGCAGGGGAGATGGTCTGTCCCACAGCCATCAGTACGTCGTACTGGAGATAGTATGCAGGTGCTCGTTAGGTTACGAGTACACTGGACAGGACTCGTCGGGAACTGTTGGTTGGTATTATACCTATCGTCAGTTAACAGTTCCCATGTGACATGAGTACAGCTTAGTCCGCTGACTTGACACTGTCACTTCTCCTCGAGTGTGTTCCCACTGTTCTTAGATTACTATCCTACCACGGCTCTACTGAGTCATGCAAACAGGTAGTAGTTGGGTGCAGTCCCGAAGCACTTGGAGGCAGTGATGGTTAGACAGGATTCGTCTCTCCCGGTATTGGGAGTTGATATCGCGCTGTGTCTAGAAAAGCCGTTACACATAGTCGTCCCTGGCCAGGGCAAGCGAGAATTACTGGTAGGTTTTCCAGTAGTTTCTCAGGGTGTTCTGGACTACACTCCGACATGACTTGTACCGCTATTAAGGGACTGACGTTTACCGCCCCTAGGCCCGCCATGCGATACTCTCAGACGAACAGACCGGACTGTACGGAGATTGTCACATTCAGGCTCAGTAGGAGTTCGGATGGGTTCACCTCATCAGTCTTCTTATCGGCATCTACCTGGGGACCGTTACGTACAGCTAGTACCGCTTGCGGCCTGTGGTTAAACCCACTGCCAGCGTAGTGTCGAGCCTTTAGAATCCCACACAGAGGGTTACTCGCCTTTGGGCAAAATAGAGTAGAGGTCGCATGGTTTTGCGACAGAGTTCGTTCACATCGACACACTTGTGCACGTTTGGTGTCTGGGCAGTTATTACTAGCGGGCTTTGGTTTAAACCAGATCCTAGTATTTGTTTTGGGATTGGTTTTGTCTCATTGTATTCGTGTTCCTCGGAACATGGATGCGGGTGTGTATGCACAGTTGTCAGAGGCAGAGGCAGAGGTTTTTCATTAGGGTCGTTGACCGTTGACTTTTTCCAAACCCTAATGAAAATGAGAAATATGATTAATAATATTAATTAAAGATAATTGTGCCATGGTTAGGTTGAACATTTGACTTATGTTGACATTTTGACTTTGGTTGATCGGTTGACTTATGTTGACAATTTGACCATCATCATTTCACATGGAAGATGCTTCTTGATTCTTGCAAAATTCATTTAATGTGAAATGATAATGGTCATTCCAAATGAACCATCACAATTTCTTTTTAATTATTATTATTAATTCATTATTCTCCCATATGAGAGTATGGTTGTAAAATGCTAGCTCATTCTCTCTTGCTCTTTCTCTCTCATGATTTGAGCTCTCCCTCTTCCTCTCAAAGCTTAAGTGTTCCATGTGTTGGAAATCATAAGCTCTTGAGACAAAACCATCAAGACTCATCTCTACTCTTTCTAGGGTTCTTTGTCTAGCAAACCAAGCACTCTAGTTATCTCTTGAATGAGGTAGGAGCTCAAGTTCGAGGCCCTCGGGTGGATCTATCTTCGGTAAAGAGAAGACGACGAGGAGGAGCCGTCTACGCCACTACAAGGAGCAAGAAAGAAGGAGAACCACAACAAGGAGGGAAGGAGTTCAAGACCTAGGTATAACCATTCTACATAGTAGCTAGAACTTGTAGTTTTTGTGTTAGTTTTTGTTTAGCAAAGATCCATCATGGATGGTCCATGTCACCTTATGAGAAAATTTGATTTTTACCTATTCCGCCTCCCCGAAAGAACCGGGGTGGGTAATGTGGAACGGAATTACTTAAAAGAGAGTGGAATTCTCTCTCAGCTTACTCCTCCTTATACACCACAGCACAACGGTGTATCGGAGCGGAGGAATCGTACCCTATTGAATATGGTTCGCTCCATGATGAGTAGTGCCGAATTGCCTCTTTCATTTTAGGGACATGCGCTTTTAACAGCAGCATATCTATTGAATGATGTTCCGTATAAATTAGTGCCTAAGACTCCATTCGAGATATGGAATGGATAAAGGCCATATCTTAAAAGATTTAAGATATGGGGTTGTCCGGCTTATGTTAAAAAGCATAAACCAGATAAGCTAGAGGCACGGTCAGTTTTATGTAAGTTTGTGGGATATCCAAAGAATGGTTATGGATATCTGTTCTACCACACCGAGGAACAGAAGGTGTTTGTTGCTCAGCATGCCGTTTTATTAGAAACGGAGTTTCTTGCAAAAGAAATTAGTGGGAGCACGGTAGAATTGGAAGAAATTCAGCGACCACAAACTGAAACTGAAAATTTGGAGGAACCACTGGATTCAATAACTCCAAACGAACCTCAGCCACTCCGCAGATCTGGTAAGATTTCTTATCTGCCCGAGAGATACTACGGTTTTCTCATAGACGGGGATCGAGAGGATTGTATCTTGGAAGAAGATGACCCTACCAGTTTCAGGCAGGCCATTATCAGTAGGGACTCTGATAAGTGGCTGGATGCTATGCGATCCGAAATGGAGTCCATGTACACCAATAAAGTGTGGACCTTGGATATTGCTCCACCTGGGGTAAAACCCGTTGGATGCAAATGGATCTACAAAAGGAAACTTGGTGTAGATGGGCAGGTGGAAACCTATAAGGCTAGACTCGTTGCAAAAGGTTTTCGTCAAAGACCTGGTGTGGACTATGACGAAACTTTTTCTCCAGTGGCTATGCTCAAATCCATTCGGATCCTACTTGCCATTGCTGCCTTCCATGACTATGAAATCTGGCAGATGGACGTTAAAACGGCTTTTCTAAACGGCCGTTTAGAAGAGTGCGTTTACATGGATCAGCCAGAAGGTTTTATAGACAGTGGGAGCAGTGGGAAGGTGCGCAAATTGCTTAAATCCATTTATGGATTAAAGCAGGTATCGCGGAGCTGGAACATCTGTTTTGATGAGGCAATCAAGGAATTTGATTTCATCAAAAACGAAGATGAGCCTTGTATCTATAAGAAGATTGTAGGACGAACTGTCGTGTTCCTAGTCTTGTACGTGGACAACATTCTTTTGATAGTAAATGACATTCCTATGCTACAATCGGTCAAGCTATTCTTGTCACAACGGTTCTCCATGAAGGACCTGGGTGATTCCTCGTGCATTCTGGGGATCAAGATCTACAAAGATAGATCCAAGAGATTACTGGGACTTTCGCAGTCCAGGTACATAGAGACCGTACTAAAGAGATTTAGTATGGAAGATTCCAAGCGCGGTAACATACCCGCATTGCACGGAATCACCCTCTACAACAAGATGTCTCCTAAGACTGATGAGGAGAGGGTTCGCATGAGCACTATACCCTACGCTTCGGCGGTAGGATCTATAATGTATGTGATGCTATGTACAAGACCAGATGTAGCTTACGCATTGAGCGTGGTGAGCCGGTATCAGTCAGACCCTGGTGAGGACCACTGGACGGTAGTGAAGAACATTCTTAAGTACCTGAGAAAGACTAAGGAGATGTTCCTGGTTTACGGTAATGGAGACCTCAGGGTCGAGTCCTTTACCGATTCAAGCTTCCATAGTGACAAAGATGACAGCAAGTCTGTCTCGGGTTTTGTGTTTACCCTCAACGGAGGGGCGGTGTGTTGGAGGAGTTCCAAACAAGATACCTTCGCAGACTCGACGATGGAGGCTGAATACATTGCTGCAAGCGATGCCGCAAAAGAGGCGGTCTGGATGAAGAAGTTCATTAGTGAACTTCAGGTGGTTCCGTCCATTGTTGACCCAATATCTATGTATTGCGATAACAATGGGGCTATAGCTTTAGCAAAGGAACCAAGTCCTATCAGAAATCCAGACACATCTTAAGGCGGTATCACCTGATCAAGGAGATCATTGATCGCCAGGAGATCGAGGTACGGAGAGTGGACACAAAAGACAATACGGCGGATCCATTCACAAAGGCCCTCCCTCAAACACAGTTCGAGCAACTTTTTGAGCTATTGGGTATGCGGTACGCCAGCAGCTGGCCTTAGTGCAGAAGTTGGGTATGCGGTACACTAATTACTAGCCTTTAGTGCAAGTGGGAGATTGTTGGATATGTATGCCCTAGAGGCCATTATTGTATAGTACTAGTTTGTATAATACATTTTGGAGGCTTGGGATATATATATATATATATATATATATATATATATATATATATATATATATATATATATATATACGGGTTTACGACAGTCTTGCTCGATATGGTAGTATGCTATTTGGTTTGTTTCTATCTTAATATATGTATATGTTTCTTTTTACATATCGCTAAAAACATATTGCTGGAGCTTTTAGGATCTTTGCTTGACTACCGGCGTTGTGATGGCGATCACACTAGTGGGGGCTGGGTATTCTATAAGCACATCCTTATTTTTGGTCCCTAGTCACAGGATTATCGAGACATGGCATCGATACTCCAGAGTAGACTGGTGCATACGCTTCTCGTCCCAACAGGGGAGATGGTCTGTCCCACAGCCATCAGTACGTCGTACTGGAGATAGTATGCAGGTGCTCGTTAGGTTACGAGTACACTGGACATGACTCGTCGGGAACTGTTGGTTGGTATTATACCTATAATCAGTTAACAGTTCCCAGGTGATATGAGTACAGCTTAGTCCGCTGACTTGACACTGTCACTTCGCCTCGAGTGTGTTCCCACTGTTCTTAGATTACTACCCTACCATGGCTTTACTGAGTCGTGCAAACAGGTAGTAGTTGGGTGCAGTCCCGAAGCACTTGGAGGCAGTGACGGTTAGACAGGATTCGTCTCTCCCGGTATTGGGAGTTGATATCGCGCTGTATCTAGGAGAGCCATTACACATAGTCGTCCTTGGCCAGGGCAAGCGAGAATTACTAGTAGGTTTTCCAGTAGTTTTTCAGGGTGTTCTGGGCTACACTCCGACACGACTTGTACCGCTATTAGGGGACTGACGTTTACCGCCCCTAGGCCTGCCATGCGATACTCTCAGACGAACAGACCGGACTGTACAGAGATTGTCACATTCAGGCTCAGTAGGAGTTCGGATGGGTTCACCTCATCAGTCGTCTTATCGGCATCTATCTGGGGACCGTTACGTACAGCTAGTACCGCTTGCGAACTGTGGTTAAACCCACTACCAGCATAGTGTCGAGCCTTTAGAGTCCCACACAGAGGGTTACTCGCCTTTGGGCAAAATAGAGTAGAGGTCGCATGGTTTTGCGACAGGGTTCGTTCACATACGCGCACTTGTGCACGTTTGGTGTCCGGGCAGTTATTACTAGCGGGCTTTGGTTTAAGCCAGATCCTAGTATTTGTTTTGGGATTGGTTTTGTCTCGGTGTATTCGTGTTCCTCGGAACATGGATACGGGTATGTATGCACAGTTGTCAGAGGCAGAGGCAAAGGTTTTTCATTAGGGTCATTGACCGTTGACTTTTTCCAAACCCTAGTGAAAATGAGAAATATGATTAATAATATTAATTAAAGATAATTGTGCCATGGTTAGATTGACCATTTGACTTATGTTGACATTTTGACTTCGGTTGACCGGTTGACTTATGTTGACAATTTGACCATCATCATTTCACATGGAAGATGCTTCTTGATTCTTGCAAAATTCATTTAATGTGAAATGATAATGGTCATTCCAAATGAACCATCACAATTTCTTTTTAATTATTATTATTAATTCATTATTCTCTCATATGAGAGTATGGTTGTAAAAAGCTAGCTCATTCTCTCTTGCTCTTTCTCTCTCATGATTTGAGCTCTCCCTCTTCCTCTCAAAGCTTAAGTGTTCCATGTGTTGGAAATCATAAGCTCTTGAGACAAAACCATCAAGACTCATCTCTACTCTTTCTAGGGTTTTTTTTCTAGCAAACCAAGCACTCTAGTTACCTCTTGGTTGAGGTAGGAGCTCAAGTTCGAGGCCCTCGGGTGGATCTATCTTCGGCAAAGAGAAGACGACGAGGAGGAGCCGTCTACGCCACTACAAGGAGAAAGAAAGAAGGAGAACCACAACAAGGAGGCAAGGAGTTCAAGACCTAGGTATAACCATTCTATATAGTTGCTAGAACTTGTAGTTTTTGTTTTAGTTTTTGTTTAGCAAAGATCCATCATGGATGGTCCATGTCACCTTGTGAGAAAATTTGATTTTTACCTATTCCGCCTCCCCGAAAGAACCGGGTGGGTAACGTGTACCTAACACATAGCCCCGATCAAGTGACTATAGGAGAACCCCGTTGCTAAAAGTATCCACTCGGGTGCTCGCGGCCGCGGTGTTCCCACCAAGTGCACTTCGTTGACGGCATCGGGGGTGAGGCAATCTATTAAAGTTCCTGATGAGTATTCAATCATTATATCGGGAATCTTGTTAAATTACCTAACTGAATATTGAAAAGTGTTTTCAATTTGAGACTTAAATGTAAGATTTATTGGGCTCGGCATGAAATCCGAGATATGAGATATTCCGGGTTTATGATGTCTAAGGTTTGATGCGGATTCTAATTATTGTAGTTTTCATTTCTTTTCTGCGACTGTAAGTGTAATATGTGGTGTATCCCCGATCTCGTTACTATACGTCAACGACATCAGGAATAAGCATATTTACTTACGTTTATAACATGTGATGTTATTGTGTTGCTGTGATATGTTATATTGGATCGTCGTGATTGAATAGCCGGGTTTTTTTTTACGTGAGATGAGAGTTTTTCTATTTTCATTCATGTAAAAGATGTATGTAATATTCTTTTTTTGAGACACTTCCGGGTTGAGGTTGTTGTCTCCATTGATGTATATTATTTACTTTTCCGCATTAGGATAGACCCAAGGCGAGGAGCACAAGTAACCGGGTTCTAGATTCCAGTGGGAGATCATCTCGAGGAGTCGAGACCGAGTCTCCTAACTCTAGAATTGAAAAGGTTGCTTGCCGCTCTCTTAAGGGTTTAGGGATGTGGGTTTGGCTATTCATCATGACCTTGGAATCTGTGTTTTTCATTACTGGCTAAATTTAAAACACGGACCCCCTAGTATATCCAATATTTCATATATTTGCTTCTGCTGCTTGAGTTCTTTGATGTGATCATATAACTGCATGAGACGAATGTTATATATATATATATATGATATATAATAAACGTTGCTTATATTTTGCACCCGTGCTAGTCCAGCCCCCGCTCTGTTGTTAGTTAAGTAACCAACGGTGCATGACGGGGCCCCGTGGCGAATGCGGATGGCATAAGCGTACATTCTATTTTCATTTCTTCTCTGATATTTAGGAAACATAAATGATAGGACGTCATTAATGAGATTAATGAGAAGAAACCTAAAAATGTTGTAAAATTAAATTTTTTAAAAAGGTAGCTTTAGTTCTTGCTTTGCATTATGGTATTTCTTTATGAATATCCAGCACCTCATTCGATGAGGAAAGAGCCTAGATCCCTTCACTAGGAATGACCTCTTTAGCAAAACTAACAGATGCTACAACCCACTCGGTTTGTTTTGAAAACTATCCGATTTTAAAAGCGGAGCATAAACCACTCATTTTTCAAATCACTATATTCTACAACGATATCAAGTTCATTACGTTAAATGTTTTCTTCGAAACCAGTCGTAGCCCTCCATCATTTCAGATAAGGACTATTCAGTATTCGTGCTGCGTTTGTTGGCCTCCGTCAAGACGCAGTATGCGGTAGCTGATTAGTGCTTATCTGCCACATATGATGCGATTGGATTAGGGTAGTCATACGGCCTTGTTGGCCTCCATCAAGAGTCGTGCAGGTAGGTTTAATTCAATAAAGAAATGACGAGTTGAACTTGACTAGCGGCCTATGGTTTGTTGGCCTCCGTCAAGTTCATAGGTCGTTAGAGGTAAAAACAGATATTGGGAATTTCAAGTATTGAAATTTGCAATGAGATTGCATACCTTCTATATGATAGTTGGATCCCGATATCCACTGCGAGTAAGTGTTACTCCTGGGAGAGTTTTTCACTTTACAATTAGTTGATCCAGTAAGTGTCTAAGAAAGGTGTTAACGGGGTTACGCCCCTGTGAAAACAAGGTTATTTAATTAGTTCCATACAAAAGCATGGGGAGACTCCCTCGGAGTACCAATACCTGCCTGGCTGACCGATTGGCGAACTTGTAGGGTGTAATTAATCCTGGCTAATCTTACGTTTTAGGGTTTGAAGGAAGATTTGATAAAAAAAAGTGGGAGCCATCCTGATTAGATAAGATAATAACCAATCTAATCTTACAAGAGTGCACGCTAAAGTGTTTTCTTCTCTCTCTCTCTCCAGGTAGCGACCATGATATGCCTTAATCAAGATAATAATATGGATGTATTGACCAAACTCGTTTATTATACTGAGCCGGGGAACGTTGGTTCTACTCTATCTTATAACTGTCATAAGTCCGAGCAAAGAATAAGGGAATACCAGGATTCCTATGCAACCCGAATGAAGAAAGAGCATTCTGATGCATCTTCTTCGGGTGTGTTCGTTATTGAGAACTGTTTCTCAGTTTGCTCTACGTCCTGGGTATTAGATACCGGATCAGGATCCCATATTTGTAATATGTTACAAGGGTTAAGAAGAAGTAGAGAACTGCGAAAGGGTGATATGTCCCTCAAAGTAGAGAACAGAGCAATTGTTGCTGCCGAAGCTGTCAACGAATATCATTTTGTGTTACCAAATGGTAATACATTGGTTTTAAACGACTCTTATTACGTACCGTCGATGATGTGCAATATCATATCCGTTTTCTTATTAGATAAAGAAGGATATAACTTTGCACTAGAGAAAAATGTTATGAACATTTTCCTAAATCAAGTGTTGATTGGGTTTGGTACGTTATGTAACGGTATATACGTTCTAAATCAAAACACAGTTCAAAATATACAGAACACACACAAGAGGAAAAGTTCAGAAATGAACGAAGCCTACTTGTGGCATTGTAGACTTGGTTATATCAATGCGACAAGACCAGTCAAGTTGCATAAAGATGGATATTGAATCCGTTCGAATTTACATCTTATGAAACTTGCGAGTCATGTCTCAAAGGCAAGATGACCAAAACTCCGTTTACAGGACACGGAAAAAGAGTTACTGAACTCTTGGGACTGATACATAGTGATGTATGTGGTCCTATGTCTACACATGCCAGGAATGGTTTCTCATACTTCATTACATTCACCGATGATCTCTCAAGATTCGGATATGTGTTCCTGTTGAAACACAAATCTGAAGCTTTTGAGAAATTCAAGAAATATAAGAACGAAGTAGAGAACTAGACGGATAAAAGTATTAAAATCCTACGATCTGATCGAGGAGGTGAATACTTAAGTACGAAATTCCGAGACTATTTAAAAGAGAATAGGATTCTCTCTCAGCTTACTCCTCTGTATACACCACAGCACAATGGAGTATCGGAGCGGAGGAATTGCACCCTATTAGATATGGTGCGCTCTATGATGAGTATTACTGAGTTACCTGTTTCCTTTTAGGGTTATGCACTTGAGACGGTTGCATACCTATTGAATAGGGTTCCAACCAAATCAGTGCCTACTACTCCATATGAGATATGGGAGGGAAAGAGACCATGTCTTAATTTTATTAAGATATGGGGTTGTCCGGCTTATGTTAAAAAGCAAAATCCGGACAAGGTCTGTTCTGTGTAAGTTTGTTGGATATCCCAAACATTCGCGAGGGTATATCTTCTACCACATCGAGGAACAAAAGGTGTTTGTTTCTTGGAATGCCACCTTTTTAGAAAAGGAATTTCTTGTGAAAGAAATTAGTGGTAATGAGGTAGAACTGGAAAAAATTCCAGCTACACAAACTACAACTGATGATTTGGTAGAACCGGAGGATTCAATAGTCCCCGAAGAATCTCAGCCACTCTGCAGATCTAGTAGGGTTTCTCATCCACCTGAGAGATACTACGGTTTTCTTATAGACGGTGGGAGTGAGGATTGCATCATGAAAGATAATGACCCAACTAGTTTCGAGCAGGCCATCATAAGTGGGGACTCTGTGAAATGGCTAGATGCTATGCGATCTGAGATGGAATCCATGTACACCAAAAAAGTATGGACTTTGGAAGTTGCTCCTGAAAGGGTAAAATCCATCGGGAGCAAGTGGATACTTAAAAAGAAAATTGGTGTGGATGGAAAGGTTGAGACCTTCAAAGCTAGACTTGTAGAAAAAGGTTTACGTCAACGACCAGGTGTCGACTATGATGAAACTTTTTCTTCAGTGGCTATGCTTAAGTCCATCAGGATCCTACTTGTTATTGCTGCATACCATGACTACGAAATCTGGCAGATGGACGCCAAGACCACTTTTCGAAATGGTGATTTAGAAGAGAGCGTGTACATGACACAGCCAGAGGGCTTCGTAGACAGTGGGAGCAGCGGAAAAATATGAAAGCTGCTTAAATCAATCTATGGATTAAAGCAGGCATCGCGGAGTTGGAATATCTTTTTTGATGTGGCACTCAAAGAGTTTGACTTCATAAAAAACGTAGATGAACCTTGTATATACAAAAAGGTTATACAGAGTAAGGTTGTCTTCCTCGTATTGTACGTGGATGACATACTCTTGATAGGATTTGATATTCCTATGCTACACTTGGTCAAGCTCTTCTTATCACAAAAGTTCTCCATGAAAGATCTGGGTGATGCCTCCTACATCCTGGGGATAAAGATCTATAGAGATAGATCTAAAAGGATGTTGGGATTGCCCTAATCCAGGTATATTGACACCATACTAAAGAGGTTTAGTATGGAAGATTCTAAGCGTAGTAATTTACCCACTTGCTCAGGAATCACTCTATCCAAAGAGATGTCTCTCAAGACTGATTTGGAGAGGGCTCGCATGCAAGGGATACCCTATACTTCTGCAGTTGGGTCTATCATGTACGCGATATTATGTACCAGACCGGATGTAGCTTACGCACTAGGTGTGGTAAGTAGGTATCAATCAGATCCTGGGGAGAAGTACTGGACAGTTGTGAAGAATATTCTTAAGTACTTGAGAAGGACTAAAGAAATGTTCTTGGTGTAAGGTAACGGAGAACTCCAAGTGGAGTCCTTTACTGATTTGAGCTTCCAGAATGATAATGACGATAGTAAGTCGGTCTCAGGTTTTGTCTTCACCCTCAATAGAGGGGCGGTATGTTGGAATAGTTCGAAGCAAGATACCGTGGAAAACTCGGTGATGGAGGCTGAATATATCGCCGCCAACGATGCTACCAAAGAGGCTGTCTGGATGAAGAAGTTCATTGCTGAACTTGGTGTGGTTCCATCCATTGAGAATCCAATACCCTTGTATTGTGATAACAATGGAGCTGTGGCTTTGGCCAAGGAATTCCGGTCCCATCAGCGATCCAGACATATTCTGAGGCGGTATCACCTGATCCGGGAGATAGTTGATCGCCGGGAGATCGAGGTCAGGGGAGTTGACATGAAGGATAACACAGCGGATCCACTCACAAAGGCCCTCCCCCAGACGCAGTTTGAGAGACTTTTTGGGGGGGTGGGTATGCGATACTATAACAACTGGCATTAGTGCAAGTGGGGAATTGTTAGTGATATGTATGCCCTAGAGGCCATTATTGCATATTATAGTGGATGCTTGGACATATATATATATATATATATATATATATATATAGGATTTTCTTGCTCGACATGATAGTATGCTATCTGGTTGCAATTTATCTTAACATGTACACTTATTATTATTATGTTTCTCTGATATATATTGATAAAGCCCTTAGGATGTTGGCTTGACTATCAGGACTATGATGTAGATCATAGTAGTGGGATTTGTATATTCCGCAAGCACATCCATTAACCGTTCCTAGTCGAGGGAATATCGAGACATGGCATCGATATTTCAGAGTAGACTAGTGTGTACATTTCTTGATCCTGTATGGGGCCATAGTTGATCCCACAACCATTGGTGTTTGACATCAAAGATTGTAACAGGTGATTATTAGAGAATGGGTACACCGAAAATGACTCGCCGAGAACTCCTAGATGGTATCATACCTAGCGTCAGATAGCAGTTCTCTGGTGAAACTTGTACAAGTTAGTCTGTAGACCCGAAATCTTCATAGTGTCTTGTGTGGTTTCCACTGTGCTTTAATTTCCTTCCTACCACGGCTCAAAGGAGTCGTGCAAAAAGGTGGATTTTGAATACAGTCCCGAGTCACATGGAGGCAGTGAGCGATAGGAGGGGTTTCGTCACTCTGTATAGGGAGTTAATATTGCGCTATGCTCGATTGGATATAACAGCAAGTCCCTGGCCAGGGCTGATAAGATTTACTGGTAAGTGTTATCAGTAGTTTCTCGAACGGTTTTAGGCCACACATCAGTATGACTTATCAAGTTACTGGGGTCGTACGATTCCACCCCTAGACTTGATATGCGACATATCAGACGAAGAGACCGGACTGTACGGTAAGTGTTGCTTATAGGCTTTGCAGGAGTTTGGACAAGCTTGCTTGTTGATCTTCTATTCGCTCAATACCTGGGTAACCATTACGTCCAGCTAGTACCGCTGACGGCTTGTGGGTGACTGATGTGATCATTACCTATTGTTGGCGTATTGACGAGTCTTTAGAGTCCCACATAGAGGTTTCCTAGCTCAAGCGAAACGAAGTAGGGCACATATGCTGATATGTGCGGGAGCTTGATTAAATACGAGTATGTGATACCATATTCTAATCTTACGATATTTGATATCGGTAAGGTTATATATGATATAACCGGATTATTGAATCAAATATTTATTCTATAATTTGCTATATGTATATATATTTGATAAATACATATATATTAACTAATATTAGCTTACTAATGTTTTTCTTCTCTTGATATATATTGATATATGTATTTGATATATGTATTAATATATATAAATAGATTAATGTATCATGCTTGATGATACATTGAACATGAGTGTATGAGACTCACACATGAGTTAAAGATTAATGTGATGATTTATATTTGAAGGAAAATTAAAATGGGTAGAAAATGAGTCATGGCTTGGATGCTTGTAGAAGCATTGAGAAGCCATGCCTCATCCTCTCATTTTGTCTTATCCTTAGATATTTTTTTCATCTCACTCTTATCTTTAACCCATGGTTCACTCTCTCTCATTATTCATTCATAACCTCACCCACCTAAGTTCATCTTCATCCTCTTCTAGTCTTTTTCTTTAGTTGGAAAAATATAGAGAAAAGGATTTCAAAAGTGAGATAAATTCTTACTTCATCAACCTACACTTTACTAGCTCTTTAGTTTAGATTTTTTACTTCATTAATACCTTGATTAGTGAAGAGATAGCTTGAGTTAGTGAGACTTCAAGGTGGATCATCTTCGGTATTGAAGACATCAAAGCAAGCTCGATCCTTTATTTAAGTGAAGCTAAGAAGATTTCTAGGGACTACTACTTAGAACTAAGGGACTATTGCTTGGAGCTATAGAAGTGAAGGACTTGGTCTACAAAGGTTGTAATTCTCTTCACTTAGTTATAGAACTTTTTTTGCTGGCATAAAACCCTAATACTCTAGTTCGATTCTAGGTTAGTGTACCTTAGACATTTAGATTTTTTAAAATTGCATAATTGATGCATGTGGAAACCTAGTAGAGGTGCTAAGTCACACTTTCAGTTTTATTCGAAACTTTCTACATCAAACAAATTATTCCCGATGAAGAAGCTTTTCAACATGAAGATGGTTGAAAACTGCTCGGTGACGGAGCACCTGAATGAGTTCAAAAGCGTGATGAGCCAACTAGAATCATTAGAAATCGTCTTTGAAGACAAGATTCGAGCACCTATACTCCTCTTTTCGTTGCCAGAGAGTTGGGAGAACCTAATGATGGCGGTTAACAACTCGATTTCGGGGACTCTCACGTTTAATGATGCAGAGTTTCATATTAAACGATGAGATGCGGAGAAAGGCCGGGAGTGGGAATTCAAGAACTTCTGCGCTTTTGGTGGAGAATTGCGGTAGAACGATCAAAAGGGGGAAAGGGAAGAAGTGTAAGTCTAAAAGCCGAGGAAAATTACAAGGAAAATTCAAGGCGCGTGTTGGAATTATGGGAAGAAGGGTCATAGGAAAAGTGACTGTAAAACTCCAAAGAAAGATTTGAATGAGAAGGCAGATGGAAAGAAAGCTAATGTGGTGTATACACAAGAATATGGAGAACAAGTCTTTGTTTATCGGTGAGCTAGAACAAAAAGGAGGATACTTGGTTCCTTGACTCGGAGGCATCCTCCCATTGTACTTCGGGGCGACATCACTTTAGCGAGTATGTTCAGGGGGGCTTTGGGCATGTGACGGTGGGAAACGGTCAACCGTATAAGATCATTGGAAAGGGGATGATCATCTTGCAACCGTCAGGAGGTGGTCAACTAAAATTGAAGAATACTTGTCATATTCCAGATTTGAAGAAGTGCCTAATTTCTACTAGTCAGCGTGGCAACGAATGTTTTATTACGACGTTTGGGAATTCGTGGTAGAAAATTACTAAAGGGTTGTTGGGGGCTGCTGTGGACAAGTTGAGCGGTTCGTTGTATTCCTTCAGTGGGAGTAGCGGAGATACAGTTGCATTGGTAACGGGTTCAGAGTTAAATTCAGAGATTTCATTGTGGCATATGCGATTGGGGAACCTTAGCGAGAAAAACATGAAAATTCTTCAAAGAAAGGGGCTTCTTTCGGGGCTGAAAAAAGGTGGGGTTAGGGCTGTGCGAGAGTTGTGTTTGTGGGAAGTAAAACGGGCTTAAATTTCAGATTGGAGGCGTAGCAAAGAAGACTAAGAAACTGAAGATGGTGCATACGAACGTATGAGGTCCAGCCTCGGTGGAGTCTTATGGAGGTAATCGGTACTTCATGACGTTCATCGACGATACAAGCCGGAAGATATAGGTGTATGCGATGAAGAAGTCCGATGTGTTTGGTATCTTCAAACACTAGATTGCGTAGGTGGAAAACCAAACGGTGCTAAAGATTAAATGCCTAAAGTCCGATAATGGTGGTAATACTGCATACATGAGTTCGAGGCATTTTGCTCGCAGAAGGGTATTCGTTGGTTGAAGATGATAGACATCACTGAAAAGATGAACAGAACGTTCCTAGAGCGAGTGAGGAGCATAAACTTAGATGCGGCTGTGCCTAAGTTCCTATGGGAAGCAGCGGTTGATGCCACTGTGTACTTGATCAACAGAAGCCTGGTAAGTGCGCTTGATGGAGGCATTCCGGAAGAAAATTGGTCAAGTAAACTAGTTGATTATTCGCACCTAAATTTTTTTGGCTGCGTTGCGTATTCTTTGGTTGATAAGGTAGAAAGGAGTAAGCTTGACTCCAAATCTAGGAAGTGTGAATTCATCGGATATGGTGGGGATGAGTTCAGATATAGGCTATGGGATTACACAAGCAAGAAATTAATATGAAGCCGGAACGCCATTTTTTATGAGAAGCACTTGTACAAAGAAGAAAATAAAGCAAAGGAAGGTGCAGTATGTGAGTTCGTCGAGCTAGATGGAACTCAAGAGAGCATTCAGGTACCTACAGGTGGTGATCAAAACTTGGAGGAAACCGCCGTGCAAGATCAGGTTCAAGAACAGAATGGTGAGCATATTCAGCAACCAAATGTGTCAGAGGAGATCTACGAGCGAAAGGAGAATACCTGAAAGACTTGTGACCGACTTTGTTTTGTACACAGATACGAGAGAGCTCTAATCCCTTGAAGAAGCAACAAACAATGGCGCTAGCAAGCATTGGGAGTAAGATATGGATGAGGAGATGGAATCTTTGAAGAAGAACCATACATGGGACCTAGTGAAGCTACCTAAGGGTTGGAAAGTGTTGCTAAATAAGGGGTACTTCCACTAACAAAACCTGTCATGCCCTGCTTCCCGGTGTACGGGAAGAGGACATGGCAAGGCCCGCTACGTATTTATTCAGAAGTAAACACGCTAAGCGTATCTAAGCAATATAAAATGAAATGTACACAAAAGACAAGATGTAAATGACCAGCAACTTTATTTATTAAACATTCTTTTTACAATACAAAGGAAATGTAAATACATAGAATGAAAACAATGCCTAAACAGAAATGAAAATATATACAGGTAAACTAGAGCTCTGGGTCGAAGGCTATCTGATCCAAGTCCTCGCTGGTGGGCTCTGTCTCCAGAAGGTCCGATCCACCTGACAACATTCCAAAGAAAAAAGAAAAGGAATGTCGTCAGCGAACAATCGCTTGGTAAGTCCCAAAGAATAGGTGGAGACAGAATAGACAGAAGGAGAATGTAACTTTTAAAGTTGTATTATATTGTTAACGCTGTTGTTTGTAGCTTGGTACAGAAAATGCCAGTGTATACGAGAGGAGTCCCACTATTCCGGAGACTAAGGTATACGGAACACAAGGAACCGTTCAGCCACGGTACAACGGCAATGGAGATTCAGGTTAGGAGTATTATGTTTACAGTCTCGTGCCACTTTTAACACCTTCTGTACCAATCCACCCCTTATAAATCCCATGATGTCTTGATTGTCTTGTTTGTATTGTTCGTTATATAGATGGATGAATTGTCGAAACCATGATATCAGTAAATGGAATGAATATAAATGGAGAGTCATATAAACGGAATATATCCATGGTTTGGTTCAGTCAATATAGATTGATATAGATTGAATAGACGGATTCATAGATTTATGTTGTATTGTGGTTATATGCTTGAATCACATTCAAGTCAGATTGATCAGATTGAGACTCAGTCTGAGTCGGACACTTTAAAAAGTACTTGAAATCCTGAATTAGTTTTGATGTTATCGGTAACTGCTGCACATGGACGGCAGGATTTGTGTCTCTTTCCAAGACAATTACCGTGTTGATAACACCGTTTATTAGATTGTCTAGCTTAAATAGGCAAGCACCCATATCTCCGGCTCCCTAAGGCTCAAGAGATTGGTCCCGCTTAAACTTATGTTTACTGGGGTCCTTATTGTAATTTAGTATAACTTGAGGGGGGTTCTATGTAAAAATGGTTTTGGTATAATTTCAAAATACACCTCAAGTATTTAATTATCGTCTTTAGGGTTTTCATAGATGTATGTATGGTTTTTTCATGTAATAGTGATTTCTTTGATTTAGAAAACTTGGAATATTTATATAATTAAAATAGATATTTTGATAATAGATATATATATTTAATGAAAATAATTTATTTATTTTCTTGTAGAAATCTCATTTTCTAAAGAATAATTCATAAAAATTCCATCGAGATCGAATGCTCCTTTCGGAGGTCTGCATCTCGCTCTACTAGATCCGAGGATGTGCGATAATCCACACCATCCCGAACGGGGTCCCCAAAAGTGGGTTGTAGAGGCGCAATTTCATGGAAATGTTTAATACATTTTTTTATAGAAATGGTTTTATAAGTTGATGGTATTTATTTGCAAAGTCGTTTTATCCCAAGAATAAACTCCCAAAACTTTATCGTGCTATGATAGAGATGTGTGTTGTGATGAGGTGGGTCATTACCTCGTGAACTATCTAAAGATAATATGTTGTTTATGTCAGAAACTAAAGTATGTGATATTTTACTGTAAAACTACGATAAAAATTGCAATATGAATTATTTTGATGTGAAACTAGTTAAATATGTTTATTAATGTTTATTGAACATGATATGAAATTTTGTTAGTTTCTTGATTAAGAAAAGTTAAGTTTTGAAGAAAAACCGAATCGGAAGTCGGATTAACTCCGCTTCCGTCGGGTTTTAGAAATTGAAGTTTTTAGAATAGAAGATGAGAGGGGGAGATGGGACTTACTGGCTTGGGATCAAGAGAAGGGAGAGGGGGAGCTAAAGAAGGCTTCGGGGCGTCGTTTCGTCGCCGGAATCTCCTTGGATCGTCGCCGGAATTTCACCCTTGTTAACTCCACTTGTACACAAAAGAGACTTAGAAATTTTGTAGAGTTTTTGTAATAAAATTCTGAGTGAGGATATGTGAAATGAGGTGTGGTATTTATAGGAAAAATTAGGATTTTGTGTGTTAAAAAATGCATTTAAAATATGCATTAAAATTGGATTAAACGGGCATTTTATTGCTCTCTGGAATTGTGCAGAGTATACAAACAGCCTAGGAGGAGTGGGATAGCTGAAGGGGCGCTCATGGAAAAAATTCAAATTATTAGCTACGGATTCGACCAGCGGTGCCGGGGATTTTGCGCTTGTCGCCGGGTCTTTACCGACGGGGGATGCTGGGGTTTAGGCCACGTGTCGGTGTCGCTTAGTTTACTCTCGTGCATATGTTTAAATAATCAGTGTCTTTTTAGTTTACGTGTAGTGCACGTGTAGACTCTTGGCTTTCTAAAAAGATTAAAAGAAAATTAATTAAAAAGATAATGTGGCTGGGGGGATTCGATCACAGGGGCTATGTCACAGCAGTGCAAGACTTTACCAATATGCTACAGATACTTTCTTGCTGTTCTAAATTAAAACAAATACTTATAGCATTCACAGGATTGCAAATACCCCAATTGTGCATTAACTTTAAATGAATTTTCTGTACATTGAAATTGAAGTTGTTATAGTCTACCTTCCTTACAAAAATTTCGTCCTCGAAATTTACAATTTATTTTAAGAACTAGTTTACAAATAGATGAGGGTATCTTTCACGCATCTCATCTTCCATTTCCCATGTTGATTTTCCCAGGGTATCATTTCTCCACATCACTCGGACCCAGTTGACTTCCTTGTTCCGAAGTGACTTCACTTTTCTATCCAGGATCTCAACAAGTTGTTGCTCACAAGATAAATCTGGCTTTACAGTGAGCTCGGAATGATCAAGAATATGGCTGCGGTCACTCATATATCTTCTGAGTTGGGATATGTAGAACACATTATGAACTTATTCCAATGAAGGTGGAAGTGCCAAGCGATATGCCACTTCACCGACTCGTTCGAGTATGTCGAACGGTCCAATATATCTTGGACTAAGCTTACCCCGTCTTCCAAAATGGATCACTCTACGGTTCGGAGATATTTTCAGAAATACATGTTCTCCTGGTTGAAACTCCAAGTGGCAGCGCTTTGCATCAGCCCAGTACTTCTGTCGATCTTGGGCTATGCGTATTCTTTTCCTGATAGTACGAACCACGTTGACAGTTGCTACTATCATTTCAGGTCCAAGGAGTTCTCTATCTCCGATGTCGTCCCAACTTAATGGTGATCGACACTTCCTTCCATAAAGTGCTGCAAAATGTGGCATTCATATACTTTCTTAGTAGCTGTTGTTGTATGAAAACTCCACAAGATGTAGGCGATCTTCCCACGATCCTCCGAAGTCTAGCATACACGCTCTTAGTATATCCTCCAAGATCTGAATAGTTCGCTCAGACTGACCATCAGTTTTTGGATGATAAGCTATGCTGAAGTTCAGACTTGTTCCCAAGCTTGCTTGCAGACTCTGCCAAAATTATGATCGGAACCTGGTGTCACGATCGGAGACAATGCAAACCGGTACTCCATGCAATCTCACGATTTCCTACACGAGTTCATGGGTATCAGAGATAGTACATTTATGAAGAGTTTAAATCTTATTTAGATTCTTACCTCCATATACTTCTTTGCTAATGTCTCAGTAGATTGGCCAACTCGAAATGGAATAAAGTGTGCCGAATTTGTGAGTCGTCCACGATAACCCATGCCGCATCGTTACCTTTTGTGCTGCGAGGGAGTGCAGTCATGAAATCCATTATGATGTGTTGCCACTTGCATTCTGGGATAGGTAACGGTTGAAGTAAACCAGCTGGCCTGTGATGTTCAGCCTTTACTTGCTGACACACCAATCATTTAGCGACGCTTCTGGCTACTTCACGCTTCATTCCATACCACCAGTAATTTTGAAGCAGATCTTTGTACATCTTTGTAGCTCCAGGGTGTACTGAGTAAGGAGAGCTGTGAGCTTCTTTCATCAACTCGTCCCGAACAGAACCTTTTGGTAAATACAGTCTGCTGCCGTATCTCAAAGATCCGTCTTCATGGATGATGAAGTCTGTTCGAAGTCCACTTTCCACTTGCTCTCTGATCTTTTGCAACTTAGCATCACTTGCTTGAGCTGATTTGATCTGATTGACAATGGTAGATTGAACTTGTAAGTTCATCATATTTGAAGCGTTACCTAGCATGATCACTTCAATCTCCATTTGATTCAAGTCTTGTTGCAGCTTCCACTGTGCGGTGAGATTCAATGCTAATGGTTAGCGACTGAGGGCATCAGGTACTACATTCACCATCCCTGGGTAATATTGCAGGTTGATGTCAAAGTCCGCCATGAGTTCTAACCATCTTCTCTGCCGCATATTAAGTTCCTTCTGAATAAACACATATTTCAGACTCTTGTGATCTGTGTATATGTCCACTCGTTCACCAAGAAGATAATGGCGCCAAATATTAAAAGCAAAGATAACGGCTGCCAGCTCCAAATCATGCGTCGGATAATTACGCTCATGAATCTTCAGCTGTCTTGAAACATAAGCCACAATCTTACCGTGCTGATGTAGAACACATCCTAATCCCTTACCGGATGTATCGCAATGCACTACGAAACCTCCAGTTTGGTCTGGTATAACGAGAATAGGCGCTGATGTCAACCTTTAATTGAGTTCTACGAAAGCTTGTTTGCATGCTTCTGACCACACGAATTCATCATCTTTACACGTAAGCCTGGTCAAGGGTGTTGCAATCTTGGAAAAGGCTTCAATGAATCTTCTGTAATATCCCGTTAGATCCAAGAAACTTCGAATGTCCTTCACTGACTTTGGTGTTGGCCATTCGCTTACTGCTGATACTTTTGCTGGATCTATAAAGATTCCTTTGCCTGATACAATATGTCCGAGGAACCCGACTTGATCTAGCCAAAACTCGCATTTGTTGTACTTGGCATAGAGTTGATGTTGTCGTAGAGTTTCCAGGATAATTCGTCGGTGTTCAACGTGTTCTTTCCGACTCTTAGAATACACCAGGATGTCGTCGATGAAGATGAAAACAAACCTGTCTAGGCACTCTCGGAAAACATGATTCATTAGGTTCATGAATATAACTGGTGCGTTGGTCACTCCAAATGACATCACAAGAAATTCGTAATGATAATAGCGAGTTCTGAATGTCGTTTTATGGATATCAGATTCCTTGACCTTCACCTGATGATACCCCGAACGAAGATCTAACTTGGAAAAGACGCAAGATTCACTTAGCTGATCGAACAGATCATCAATGCGCGGTAGTGGATACTTGTTCTTTATTGTTACTTCATTCAAGGCTCTATAATCAATGCACATTCTGTATGAACCTTCCTTCTTCTTCACGAGCAAAACTGGAGATCCCCAACTTGAAGTGCTGGGACGAATCCTTCCTTTCGCCAATAATTCGTCCAACTGAGTTCGGATCTCTTTTAAACCTTCCGGACTTAACCGATACGGTGCTTTGATCACCGGTTGTGCTCCTGGTACTAAATCAATGCTGAATTCAAGAGCTGAATCGGGAGGCAAACCTGATATGTCTTCAGGAAACACATCGTCGAACTCTCGAACTACTTCTGGCTTTGGTCCTTCCTCCGCTTGAATTGCCGCAATCACTGCCTTCTTTGGTTTCGCTTTGTATGTACTTGGCTCCAGGGTACGGTCTACACTTTTGAAATAGAAAACCGGATGATCTGGAATCTCGAACACTATCTTCCTTTGACGACAATCAATGGTAGCATAGAACGTTCCGAGCCAATCCATACCCAAGACGACGTCGAAGTTTGGTATGTCCAGCACTTTGAAGTCAGTATAGAATTCTCTGCTGCAGACGACCACTGGACACAGGTCGTATCCCATTACTGCCTTTAGAACGTCGTTCCCTGAACTGACATTCAAGGTGGATACAAGCGGTGTGACTGGAATCGCATGAGTTCGGACGAACCGTTGTGACATAAAGCAATGAGATGCTCCAGTATCGAAAAGTGCGAGTGCAGGGAGTGAGGCTACTAAGATTGTACCAGTGATGACTTGGCCGGTGGCTTTAGCTTCTTCCACGGTCATTGTGAAAGCCTGTCGCCTTGGCACATTCCTCCTTGCTAGAGGAGCATTCCTCTGTCCGTTCCTTGGCCCATGAGGTGGGTTCCGTTGAGCTTGATGGAACTGACGAGGAGGAGGTGCAGTCGGTCCACGAGGAGGTGGTGCAGGTAGTGAAAATCGTGGACCAGGTGCCTGGATGGCTGGGCGCTGCTGGTAAGTGATTGCTGGCCTGGGTGCAGCATATGGGTTGTGTCTATGAGGACAAGACCCAATATCATGAGTAGCTGAGCCGCAGACTAAACAAAGACGATTTGCTCGCCTTCAATCTTTCACCATATGTCCATCCCACCTGCAGTAGGTACAAAAGGGTAGGTTAGGCCGGTTGTTTGGTACTCCCGGTCTCCTTGGCATAAATGGTGGCCTTGAAGAGGCTCCTCCTGCCATCTGATTGGCAAGGCACTTAACTCCGACAGATTGAGGTCTACCCCTCATCTTTACCACCACCTCATATCGCCGGGCTGCTTTTAGAGCCAATTCATGGGTCGGGAAATCCCCTGTAGCTAACGCAGCTTGAATCTCCGGATCTAACCCTTGTTGAAATCGTCGGGCTCTGATCTCATCCGTCGGTATCAAGTGTGCCGCGAATCTGTTAAGGTATTGTGTTAGCTGTGTAATATGTGATATTTGAAAATCAAAATATTAAGACGTATCTTACCGACTGAGCATGGTAAACTCAGCATCATATTCATCCACGAATTTGGTCCACATCGAACCTTGTTGTAAGTGGATGAACTGTTGTTCCATGTCGAATCTGGCAGTCTCAGGGAAGTATTTCGCGTCAAACATATCGCGAAAGGTCCTCCATTCGATCGGCTGGGTGAGACGGCTTTCTTCCGCCTTCCACCAGACCCGTGCATTGTCAGTGAGTTGCAGCTTCGTAACTCGAACCCAAGCGACCTCTGGCACTTGTGCTGCTGCCAGGTCATCTTCAATACTTTGAGCCCACTCCTCAGCCTCTAGAGGGCTCTCTTTTCCTGAAAATTGCTTAGGGTGCAAAGCCCTGAATTGCTTCACCCCAGGTGCTTCCGCCTCTGGACGGTTCATCAAGATAGCAGTCTGCTGTTGCTGTCCTTCCAGGAGGTTGCGGATCGCCTCAAGCAGTACTTTCTGCTCATTGATCGGAGCAGCTATGGCAGGTGTAAGTGGTAGAGGTGGAGGAGTGTTGTTGACATTTGTGCTGGTGTTGTTTGGGGAATCCATAACCTTGAAAGAAAAATTTGGGTTAGGAAAGATTCAAAATATATGAAGTTCGAAGATTCAAGGAATATGAATTTTAAAGAATGTTTTCAGTTGCTGGTTCTTGTATTATATTGCTTAGGTTGTCCACGCAGAACTGACCTGCATAGGCCACCAACAAAAGCTGTCACGCCCCGCTTCCTAATATACGGGAAAGGGACGTGGCGAGACCCGCTACGTATTTACTTGAAGTAACTACTCTAAGCGTATCTAAGCAATATAAAATGAAATGTACACAAGAGAAAAGATGTAAATCAACATCAACTTTATTTATTTAACATTCTTTTTACAATACAAAGGAAATGTAAATACATAGAATGAAAGCGATGCTTAAATAGTGGCATAACAGAAATGAAAATATATACAAGTAAATTAGAGCTCTGGGTCGAAGGCTATCTGATCCAAGTCCTCGCTGGTCCGATCCACCTGACAACATTCTAAAGAAAAAAGAAAAGGAATGTCGTCAGCAAACAATCGCTCGGTAAGTCCCAAAGAATAGGTGGAGACAGAATAGACAGAAGGAGAATGTAACTTTTAAAGTTGTATTATATTGTTAACGCTGTTGTTTATAGCTTGGTACAGAAAATGTCAGTATATACGAGAGGAGTCCCACTATTCCGGAGACTAAGATATACGGAGCACAAGGAACCGTTTAGCCATGATACAAGGGCAATGGAGATTCAGGTTAGGTGTATTATGATTACAGTCTCATGCCACTTTTAACACCTTCAATACCAATCTACCTCTTATAAACCCCGCGATATCTTGATAGTATTGTTTGTATTGCTTGTTATATAGATGGATAACTTGCCAAAATCATGATATCAGTAAATGGATGTAACTGGAGAATCATGTAGATGTATGTATATCCATGGTTCGGTTCAGTCAAGTTATATAGTGAAATAGATTGTACAGACGGATTCATATTGAATTGTTGTATTGTAAGTTTATAATTGAATCGTATTCAAGTCAGATTGATTAGATTAAGACTCAGTCTGAGTCAAACACTTTTAAAAAGTACTTGAAATCCTGATTGTTTTGATATTATCAGTAACTGCTGCACATGGCCGGCAGGATTTGTGTCTTTTTCCAAGATAATTACCGCGTTGATAACACCGTTTGTTAGATTGTCTACCTTAAATAGGCAAGCACCCATATCTCTAGCTCCCTGAGGCTCAAGTGACCAGTCCCGCTTAAACCTATGTTTACTAGGGTCCTTATTGTAATTTAGTATAACTTGAGGGGGTTTTATGTAAAAATAGTTTTGCCATAATTTCAAAATACAGTTCAAGCATTTAATTATCGTTTTTAGGGTTTGCATAGATGTATATTTTATAGATGTGAAGTTTCTAGTGAGTAGAACCTAATTTCATAATATATGGTATTTTATTGAAATATTATAATTGTGTTGTATTTGTATGGTATTTTCATTTCTGTTATGTCACTATTTATGCATCGCTTTCATTCTATGTATTTACATTTCCTTTGTATTGTAAAAAGAATATTTAATAAATAAATTTGCTGTTCATTTACATCTTGTCTCTTGTGTACAATTCATTTTATATTGCTTAGATACGCTTAGCGTGTTTACTTCTGAGTAAATACGTAGCGGGCATCGCCACGTCCCTTCCCCGTATATTGTGAAGTGGGGCATGATAGTTGGAAAGTGTTGCTAAATAAGAGGTGTACAGAATTAAAGATAAGGTCAATGGTATGAAGCGGTACAATACTCGTTTGGTAGTTAAGGGACACGCACAAAAACAATGTATTGACTATTAAGAGATTTTTTCACGTGTGGTCAAGATGACATCTATTCGGATGATCCCTAGTATTGTGGCGGTGGAGAATTTGCACTTAGAGCAGTTAGATGTCAAGACTGATTTCCTTCATGGAGATTTGGAGGAGGAGGTTTATATAATTCAACCACCAGGATACGAGGTTAATGGGAAGAAGAATATGGTGTGTAAGCTGCGAAAGAGTTTGTATGGCCTCAAGGAAGCTCTTAGGTAGTGGTATCTCAAGTTCGATCAGTTTATGCTAGAGACAGGTGTTGGGTTACGGCAGCGCCCCGGCCATCAATCCATGGCCAAATGCGGAACAAAAACTTGTAAAACTTGGCGCTACCACAACCATTTACCCGGATCGTGCCATTAACCGTTTACTAGCTAACTGTAAAGTGTTCAGAAATTATACCGATCGATCCGTGTTCTTCGGTCTTCAATCTTTTCCCAAGCTCCTCGCTGGCTGCCCCGAACAAGTCCGCTCTCCGGTCTCCCTCGTCGAGGACGATCCACCTCGAGGATTCTTAATACGGGTTCTCGCTTCAAACCGAAGCAACTCGAACAACTAGTTTGCTAATCTAGGTGCTCAAGATGAAGTAGAGACAGTGTGTGAATATTTTATCTCAATACACTCTAGAATTCTCAACACATGAGAGGGATAAAGTGGAGTTTGAAGATGATGCCCAAGGTGAAAGTGTAAAGCACAAGACTTGGCATGCAAAAGAAAATGCAACACTTGAGAGAGAGAGAGAGAGAAGTGGCTGCCTTTTGCTTGGTCTTGTGTGATATTTTGTGTTGATTTCAACTAAAGAAAATACACACACACACACAAAATATCTCACAATCCCAATAATATTAAGCATGGTTCAATAGTGTCTCCATGAGTCATCACTTGAGCCATGCCTTCATTAAATGCCCATGCTCACATTTTCCACCAATAAACATTTAAACTAAAATGTTTAATCCAAGAAAAGAATATGACATCAACTAAAGAAATCTTGTAACGAATTACAAGAATACCCCTCATCCGTATATACATACCCGCATCCGTATTTCGACTGAATACGAATACTACGAGACGAAAGTAATCCAACAATCTAATACTAGGATCCAGCTTAAACCAAAGCCCACTAGTATGATCCGTCCGATCATGATCCGTGCATAAGTGCACGTATATGATCGAACCCTGCCATAAAACCGTATGGCCTCTACAACATTTCACCCGAACCAGGGAAACCCTCTATGTGAGACTCTAAAGACTCGCCAATACGCTGGCAGTGGGTTTAACCACAAGCACGTCAGTGGCACTAGCTGTACGTAACGGCTACCCAGGTATTGAGCGAAAGGGAGGCCGACGAGCGAACTCATCCAGAAACCCTACAGAGCCTGACAGTGACAATATCCGTACAGTCGGGTCCGTTCGTATATGAGTATCGCATATCGGGTCTAGGGGTTGGATAAAATCAAACCCCAAATAACGCGATATTTAGTGTCGGTATGAAACCCATTACCACCTGAGAAACTACCAATCCTAGATCGGTAATTCTCGACTACCTTGGCCAAGGATTTTTTATGATGGCCATCCGTGCACACTGCGACCTCTATCCTCAATATCGGGAGAGACGAATCCCCTGACGATCCGCTCATTACCTCCATGTGGCTCGAGACTGTACCCAACTAAAACCTGTTTGCACGACTCCTCTGAGCCGTGGTAGGGTAGTAATCAAAGTACAGTGGGAACTTACACGAGACAAATGCCGATCTCAGGTCGATAGACTAACCTTTACACATGTCACCAGGGAATTGCTATCTGACAATAGGTATAATACCAACTAGCATGTTCCTGGCGAGTCCGTCCGGTATACTCATAACCCAATGAGCACCTGTATACTATCTTAGGTGAACCAACTGACACCAATGGCTTGTGAGACCGGCCACTGCCCCTCGTCGGGGTCTCGATCCGTATACACTAGTCTACTCTCAGAGTATCGATGTCCAGTCTCGAAACTCCCACGAATAGGGACACTTTAAGTATGTGCTTATAGACTACCCAACTCTCACGTATATGATCGCCATCATACTGCTGGTAGTCAAGCAAGAATCCTATAGGCTTTATCAACATGTAATAGTGAACTGTAGTGTCACCTGAAGCATGTGCACGATGATAAAGACAAACCAGATAGCATACTATCATATTTAGTAAGACTTTTCTACCGGTATAGATCCTCCCTCAATCATTGCAATCACGTACCTGTGATCCAATAATTGACTTGAGGGCACTATAGCCAACAATAGGATTTGTGCGGAGTGAATCAGATCCTGCGTCTACGTTCAAACATTCAAGGATGGAGACTAAATTATTTTTCATTTTATGTGGATGATGTGTTGGAAGCGGGTCCGAGTTTCTAGAAAATTCAAAGTTCGAAGAAGATGACGGCCGAGAAATTCGCTATGAAGGATTTAGGAGCGGTAAAGCAAATCTTGGACATGAAGATCGTTCGAGATAGGAAGTAGCGGAAGCTGTTGTTATCGTAAAAAGACTTCATTGAGAAGGTTTTGAAGCGCTTCAATATGGACAAGTCAAAACCGGTGGGTACGCCCTTAGCGAGGCATTTCAAACTCATGAAGGTGTTGTGTCCGATAACTCAAGAACATAAGGACGAGATTGCGAGACTACCATATGCTTCTGCAGTAGAGAGTTTGATGTATGCGATGGTGAGTACGAGGCCTGATATTGCACGTGCAGTGGGAGTTGGTAGCTGGTATATGCAAAATCCGGGGAAGGAGCATTGGAATGCGGTGAAGTGGATTCTAAGATATTTTAGGAGTACATCTAGTCACTGTTTATGCTTCGGGGTGACTCTCTAAAGGTACAAGAGTACATTGATATGGACCATTCGAAAGATCGAGATAGTGAGAAGAGCACAACGGGGTACGTATTAACGGTTGAGGGAACAGCGGTGAATTGGATCTCTCAATTACAAAAGGTGATGGTATTGTCGACTATAGAGACAGAGTATGTGGCGATCACGGAAGCCAGTAAGGAGATGATATGGCTATAAGGGTTACTTGAAGAATTGGGCAAAAAGTAAGACTTCAACACCCCGTGGAGCGACAGCCAAAGTGCGATACATTTGGTGAAAAATCTGGCATATCACTGTCGAACGAAGCACATCAAAATGCGGTACCACTTCATTCATATAGAGATTGAAGAGGAGGAGTTGAAATTACAGAAAACTGCTGGAGAATACAATCCGGTGGATATGTTCACCAAGGTTGTAGATAGAGATAAGCTGAATCTCTGTTGTAGGTTGGGGATCTTCTCCATGAAAATCTGATGAGAAAAGAGTAGAGCGGATTTGTGTAAAGCTTACTAGCATCGAGAATCAAAGCTGAAGAAGTTCCAAGTGGGAGAATGTTAGAAAAGGTGGAACATCCTTCAGGTCAGACGTCTGAAGCAGAAAGAACGACATAGCGTCTGAAGCAGAAAGAACGGCAGATGTCTGAAGGTGTAAGCATCTTCACTTTAGACGTCATGTCAAATCAAGTTCAGACGTCTGGTGATGACTTATGGATTTCGATGATCCAATTATTTGGTTTTGATGATAGCTTAAACATGAATAGTTCGTTTAGTGTCACATGCTTATCTTGCTTATTATATCGACAATAAACTTGTATACACTTGATGCTTAGCTTGCATATCCTATATCTTGTATATACCGAGTAATATATCAATATCTTATGCTATAGTTGTGTTATATTCTTGATATCGATATATTACTCTCATTCATTGTTTTGGTAATTCATAATATGAATACACACACGTGTTCTATAGCTTACTTATCATATATCATGTGTATACATGTGTCACGCCCCGCTTCCCAGAGTACGCAAGATTGAGCACGTGACATAGCCAACCATGCTACCTATGGGTAGGAAGTATCCATCCACAGTCACATTACGGCTGTAGAGATATCAAGAACAAGATAAATAAACTATCTAACACATGTCCAAATCCATAATAACCAGAGTCAATGATAAATAAGTGTGGAAGCAAATGATCCAATGCAATAATAGAAAGGTACGTCCCGTAATGCGGGATCACACCTGGAAATAAAATGCAATAAATGAACTAACCACTACAGAACTCACAAATCAGCCTGTTGGCTGAAGTACTCCTGCTCAGTCGTCGACAGTGGTAAAGAATCTGGGCCATACAAAACCCAGACGTCAGCGCGTCATGTCAACCAATAATATAATATGAAGATGGTAATAAGCAATGCAGGTATGAACATGAATAAAGCAGTACTAAGAAATAACAGTGCAGGGTAATGTGCAGTGGTAACTAAATTGTCCTATCAGGTTTCTACTCTATAGTCTTTGAAATCAAATTGATGAATCGTCGATGTAACTCAATAGTATCCCGTGCGTGCCCGGGACCACGGTCAAAGCCCTCGGGGCTGAATCCGAGACGTGCCGCTAAGCAGTAATAGGTAGCTGGATGGACGAGTGATGTCAGCATCATCACTCCGGGGCTGGCCAAGCCCGTAAGACTGATCAGAACAAGTATCGAACTGTTGAGTTACAAGTCGGTTTCACCTTTGATTTCCCCATACCCCCAAGCTATGTATGTCAGGTCAGGTATTCAGTAGTCAAGGACTAATGCCAACACAATATCAGGTAAAAATAGGTCTGTCTGGATAGACGACAGGAACGGTCCATGGGGACTACATGTTATGTTTGTTGGCATTAAACACAAGATCAGGTAACAGGTAAAGCCATGGTACATCAGGTCAAGCCAGGTAATGTATAAAGGTGTCATGTCATGTCAAGAGTGCACGGTACCATGTCATGTCAAGTAGGAAGTGTAACAGGTCATGTTAGGAAGCACAAGATGTCATGTGGGTGCTCATAATCAAACTAACATAAGCATGTGTATAAATAAACAAGCATGAGTACTATCAGAACAATAAACTGGAACATATAATATGATATTACCACTCCATGTTTAATAAATTGCATCCTAATTAATATTGGAACTATAAATGTAACCCTAATCGATAACTGTGCATCCATATCCTTGAATACACGTGTATACATGTATACACGTGTGTGTGTGTGTGTGTGTGTATATATATATATATATATCATACTTTGCATTTAATTGATATCTTAATATCGAGATTGATATACTATTCTGGTTTGTGATACCAAAATAATGATTGTTTATATACTTGGGTTTATTAACTTGCTTATATTTCATAACACTGTATATGATATGCTTAGTTGTGTTGAGATTGATTTTCAGGATATCGGATATCTCACGACACAAGCGTATAATGGAGGACGGAGGATATTGAGCTAAAACGGTATATTTAATGGAGGTTAGAGGAATATGGTCGGGAGATTCACAATTGGTCAAATTCAAGCTTGATTAAGTTAAGAAGCCGAAATCCAAGTTTAAAGCGTCAAAGATCGAAGTCGAAGCGAAATTCATTTGAAAATCAAATATTGACTTCAAGATGTAAGTGAGTGGAATGGCATATTCGAGTTTGAACCGTCATGTGTTGAAACCAATTGAAGATCAATCGACCAACGCAAAATTCAAGCGAAGCGCAAAACTTTCAAGAGCAAGTTTTGAAGTGTCGAAAATTCAAGATTTCAAAGAAATGAGACATCGATGGAGGATTCTATATAAGTACTCTATTTAATATGGTTATTATCGATTAGAGCTCTTGAACACTCCCACATACTTACACAACGTCTTATATTGCATGAACATTGGGGTTTTCGATTTAAAATTGATTTTCATCATAAAACACAACTTTCTGAGTTTTTACATTTCAGACGTCTATCCCCATGTGTTTCAGACGTCTGTTGACTTTCTGTGTCTTTATAAAACCTCCAAATATCAGAAATATCAGTTTTCATGCTATTTGTGCTTCTGACATCTGTCCTTTGCTTATTCAGACGTATTTCTATTCTCTGTGTTTTCATATGGTCCATTTTTTATAAGAGACAGACGTCCACAGTTCATATGGACAGATGTCTAATAAAGGTTTTCAATACAGATTTTTATAACTTCAGACGTCTGCCTTTTGAACTTCAGACGTCTGCCGAGCTTTGCCTTGCGCTCTGTTATTTATTTTGGAAAACCATACGTCTGCGGTTCTTTTAGACAGACGTCGATGAAGGATTTTTTGTTCTTCCGACGTCTTGACAATTACGCTTCAAACGTCTGTCTTTGATCTGTGCTTTAAATTGCCTTCTTTAAAATGATCGATAGATATCTACAACTATACGAGGCAGACATCTGAAGAAGAAAGTTTTTAAAAATATAGTCGTTGGGTCCTATTTTGTTAAAGTTTCAGACGTCTGTCCGATCGTTCTTCGGATGTCTGTTTTTACTGAAAAAATACTGATTTTACTTATAACAGCTAGTTTTTTGTCTGGGTCTATAAAAGAGTTTTGTGTTGATTTTTAAAGATCTAATCACTCAATATTTCAGCTGCCAATATTCCTAAGTGATCAAGAGAGAAAAATCCCACATCTTGTAAGAGTTTAAAGAGATTTTCATTTTCTTATCTAATCTCTCACATACACACATTCAAGATCTTCTAGTTTGATTATCCATATTCTTGAGTATTAATGCTTTATTGTAAAACTCTTTTGAGAGTATCTTGTGCTTGTATTTATTCCTCTTCTTTATTTGTGTGAAGGCTTTTGAATGTAAGGGTGCCTTTATAAGGAAGTTGAGTGGGCTTGCTTATAGAGAGAAGTTCTTGTAGAAGGACTAGCTTGTAAGGAAAGTGTTGTTCTTGGTGGCAAACAACGTGTGGTCTTTTGAGGAGACGTGTTTAGTTTAGCCTCCACCGGAAGCGCGGTTGTGTGTTGCTTCTGGGCAACATATTTGTCTCCAAGAGAAAGACGTGAATTAGTTGAACGGGCTCGTGCGCCTAAAGAAAAAGTACTAGGGGATCTCCTAAACCACTATAAAAGAATCATGTATGCGTTTGCAATTTCCTATCTCTTATTTGCTATTAGTTTAGAAATTGCATGATTTTTCCCTACTTGCTCTTTATGCTCATTGCTTATAGTTGATATTGCTTTTTCTTGCTGTATGTTCTTGTTTCACAATTGTAGTATTGCTTAGCTATTTCTCTATTGGTATATTATTTGTCTAAATTTACAATTGTGATTTCTATTTGGAAGTGTAGAATTTTTTTTAAATTTGAGCATGTCGTAGCTTATTCCTATTCATCCTCCTCTGGGAATAATTTCAATTGGTATCGGATCTTTGTACTCATATCTTGTAGGCCTTAGATCCCAGAGTGATCCTTATGGCATTTTCTTTACAAAACCACTCTTCCATCGAAAGTAGTTCTATTTATGATCCTCCTTACTTCGATGGAAAGAACTTTGATTTTGGAAAATTAAATGCAATACTTTCTAGAGTCTCTTGGTAGATATTTGTGAAAAATTGTTGATAACGATTACTCTATTCTTTCCATTGCTAAATCTAATTGGAGTAGTCATGATAGAGATTTATTTGCCTTAAACATCAAAGCTATACAATGTTTTCAATATGCTTTAGATGTTAATATCTTTAAAAAAATTTCTTATTACAAGACGGCTTATGGCATATGGAGCTCATTAGAGCAAATTTATGGAGAGCAACCTGTTTGCGTGAAAGGGGAGAAAGCCAAGAGTGCAACTCCATTAGAGACTTTGGATGCATCTAAACAAAAGCAAAATCAATACGCGATATCCAACTCTATGGAGAGTGAAGAGGGGTGCTTTGATCATGAGGATGTAAGTATTTCTTCTATTGATATTCATAAACTTACTCATGATCAATTGTTAAATGCATATCATAATCTCCATGAAAATTTTATTGCCATTGCATCTAGAAATGAATTCCCTAAAAAGTAATCTTATAACTTTAATATTGAAATAGATGAATTGATGACTTGTTGTGATTCTTTTGAAGTTTTAAATAAGGCGATGATTGCTAAATATAATGTTTTATCTTGTGCTCATGGCTCATAAAGTGCTTTAATTGATAAATTAGTTTTTGAAAAAAATGAGTTGCTTTCAATGCTAGATTTAAATTTTGCTACTATTGATACTTTAAAACTAGAAAATGATATTTTGGTTTCATCTTGTAAGACTTTGAGAAGGGAAAATGATGAGGTGATTTCAAATTATAAAAATGATCATGATATTTTGAAATCATCTATTTTGTCTCAAGAATCTCTTGTTTTTGAAAATTCTTCTCTCAAAATGGAAAATGAGATTTTAAGTTCTTCCCTTACTAAATTTTCGAAGGTTGATTCTTTACCTAGTAAGGAGAAGAGTGTTTTAAATCGAAGAGAGATTGGTTTTAAATCTTTAAAGTTTCAAAAACCCTCTTCGTCTAGATTTGTCAAACATGCTTAACATTTAGCTAAATCTCATACTCATAAACATGCATATATTTATAGATTTAGTTCGAGACCATCTTTCAAGAAGCATGCGCATCTTAACTTGCCATATCTCATGCTTATTTTGACATTTCTAGGACTACCATGCTTGCACGCACTCACACTTTCAATTTTTGTGGTGCACATGGCCATTTGGCATATTCTTGTGATTTAAAGAGAAATATATTTTTATACGCCAGTATGAGATGGGTTCCCAAACTTAACCTATACAGATCAAAGAAGACTTGGATACCAAAATCCTCTTTCATATTTTTTTTTGTTGGTATGGAAAATTCGACGAAGTGAGGGATTCGGGTTCGTGATGAGAAAAAGCAATCAAATGGAAATTTTTTCTTGGCTTATCAATTTGTGAATGGATAATGTATTTCTTTTCTATACTCGTTTAGAATATCGTTTATTCATTTCCACTTAAATGTTGATATTCTATTTGATTATTTTTTATAGATATACCCCTTGTGATACACTTGTGTTAACTTACATATTTTTTGTGATTTTGTTCATGTATGAGATGTCATTCATAGAATATTTCAATTAGTATTTACAATTGGTGTCATTCGTTTGCTCATATATGATTTCTTGTGCTCATGTGCTTTAAACTTGATATCTTTTAAACTTGAGCACAACTTGATGTGAAAACTTGATTTTGATTTGCATATCCTGCATAGTTTTCTGAGCATAAACTACTCTCACTTATTTTTAATGTGTGTTTAATCTTATAAGTGAGAGTTTGTATCCATATAGCTTTAAATTGCTTAAATCTTTTTCATATGGATACATTTTGCACATATGTTTTATATTTGAACCAATTTTCAATTGGTATCCTTATTTGTATCTTATTTAGGGTGTTAGTGCTTAGACTTGCCTATTTTTTTGCACACCCTTCGCTTGAGTCATTTAGGTATTAACTACTTGCTCATCTTGCTAATTATGGTTTCTGCAACACTTTTAGGGGAATCCAGTTGTGAATTTCGTTATTTACAACGAATCTTATTCACGGATCCAATAAAGAGTATTAGAGACCCTTCACTAGGTAGTCGATTCTCTAGATGAGAGAACCAAGTGTATTCCTATACTGCTCAAGTTTTTATGTGTGTTTGCTTAGATTGTATATTCTTGCTTGAACATACACTTTGCATGAATTTACCCTTTATCTTGCACAGTTTTGAGTCACTCATGCTTGCACTCACATACGATTTTCAATCATTTCAAATAGATATAATATTAATTTCATTTGGTATCTTTTTTATGTGAGTTGCGCCTTCACATGCTAATATAACGTGTTTATCTTTTTCATGTGATTGGTTTTGATTTATTCATGAGTTCGATCATTAAAATTTTATCACTTGTATTCCATTACATTTTACTTTTGAGCTCTAATAGTTTGGTATTCAAGTGATTGTGAGATAGGACTCATAAATAAATCTCTTAGGCTTGCTTCTCACCTTTAGGAGATTCAAGCGATTGGGATAAATAAACCTTGCACTATTGAGGTAAATTTCATGTTAAATTCCCAATTCTTGTGTTGTGCACAGTTTTAATAAAAACGATGTTTTCAAACACAAACACACACTTTATACATGCTAATACGAATACGATTTTCTTGATATCTTATGGTTCGTATTACGACATGTATTCTAATTCATAAGTATCAAAACTTGTTTTTACTTTTTATAACTTAGCGCATGTTTTTGAGTTTTTAATTACATATCGTTTTCAAAACATGCTTTTGTGTATTAGTTGAGCTCTGATTTCAAAATTGTTCATTTTCAATTGATATCAACACATACTTGCCTCTACAAGCCATTAGAACTTGTTTATATCTTTCTCATATGGATATTTGTGCATGTATATGTACTTTATTTTGCATTTCTCTTATATATATGCATTTGGATACGATTTGAGCCTTATTTTCAAAATTTGCTTACTTATGCTCGTATCCGTTTCCTAAACGTGTGATTTGCTTTAGTTGTACGCATATATTTAGTGGGAGTAGTTTAAACGTTGTAAGTTCCCTAAATTCCCTTTTTGATTATGTCAAAAAGGGAGAGAATAATAGGAGTGTTAGTATATCAATATCCTAGAAATTAGTTTTCTTTGATATAGATATACTATTTCCTATTCATATTTTGCCATCATCAAAAAGGGGGAGATTGATAACTGATTATAAGGATTTCGCGTATCGTATTAAGTTTTAAAGTACCACAATCAAAACGATGTCGCGTGTAGCGAGCCAAGATGAGTACGGGTTGTCCGCAGGGAGATAGTACATTTTCGATTCTTGTTTTCACGAGATAAGTCAAAAGACGGAATTTGTTCGATTCTATCCTAAGTGTTTTGTATATGTAAGATACGCTTGTTAGGGATAGAGTTTTTTTAGGTTAGAAAATTTCGTATACTTTGCTTTGTGCCTCACTTGATTATTGACGCTAGGGTAATCGGAAACAACGTGGATTAGGGTGCTTAAGCACGGTATTTGCGATTGCACGCAAAATCCGGCTTATTGCCCCTTGTTCTTCCGTTCTGATCTTTTAACTTTCGCCTCCGGCCAAACCAAACGCAACCGGTCACGATAGGGAATCACCGCTATCGTGGTAGGATAGGATGCCTGCGGAGCGCTTGCATTAAGTTTGGAGGAGTTCAACCAGCAAGATATTATGCAAAGGAAAACATAAAGAGAATCCTAACTTAAACATCACCTTCTCATTCACTTAACAAGAAGGAAAATTACTCACAAACCATTACAAAGGTGAAAATAAAACACAAGAGAGAAGATACATCAAATAAATCATTGCAAGTAATAAAGAATATCAAAGAAACATTACAAGTTACTAAAGGTAAGAAGATACTGGGAACCATAGTGCAAGGAATGAAGGCTTCATTAAATTCAATTGAAGGTACAAGGTATGAGTTCAATAACCAAAATTTAAACTTGCAAGCTCAATGAAGAGGTTGTGAGATCAGGAGAAGCCAAGGAACTCAAAGTAAACCAACTACTATGTATAAAGAGCTAGAACAAGATTACAAAACGTAGAATGAAAATGGAAAAAGAGTAGTCTATGTATGTCTCTCAAGATTGCTCTCTGATATGATATTTATAGGGAATTCATCACCAAAAATAGACTATAGAAGTGAGGTGATGCGACAAAGAGGAGGGCCCAGAAGAAATTTAGAGCCAAAGGGGGACATTGGGGCCGTAATTTGCAGCCAATTTGAATAAATCTGATGCCAAGATTTGAGTGGCGGGGCCCGTTTTGATTGTGTGATCTTATGTTTACTCCACCATCTCACTGTCTTTGCAATTTCTTCTAATTATCATCTGGGTGAGATCTGGAGTATTTTGGAGGAAAAATGCAAACTTTGAATCTATCACATCACAACTTTATCTCACACTCATCACTTGTACCCACTTGGTCATCCACTTGCCCACTTGCACAACTTGAGTTCACACCACATCATGGCAGCCCACCATGGTTCATGCATCAAAATACTTGTGTTCACATTTTTAATTATCTTTGTGACATATTGGACCAGACTGGATAAAAAGTTGTGCACACATGTATTGTTGCAAAATCTTCTTGAATACTGATCGGTTTTTCGTTTCGGTTGCAGTGTCGGCTCAAAAATGTCATATCCATGCATTTTGAGTGTGTTTCCCGTATTTTTTCATGAATACCTATATCCTATACTTATTGAGCAGACACGGATTAACAGTACTAATATATTACAAAAATGATAACGAATGAGCGGTATTGAAAAGCAGTTTTTCGTGATGAATAAATACCCCCAAACTTATCTTTTGCTCGTCCCGAGCAAAAAAAAATCCTAATCTCATTTCCGCAGGGAACGTGATTGCACTGAGCCCGTACAACAAACCGTTAAACCTCAAGGTGTCCCAAGGAGGAGGAGTGTCGTCTCCTGAGAGTTTTCAGCGGATTACACCTACAAAATTCCATCAAGCCAGTTTCGTGAAATAACGGTCGATTCTAATTCTAAGTTTTAGTACCAAAGTTAGAAATTCTACCAACCTAAGTCAGAAATATCGAACCCTTATTTTTCGTACCCCGCTTCTTGTTTAACTTAAGATCCCATACATTTTTACGTGTGGTGCAAATAGCGTCGTTATATTTCAAAAACTTCGATTAGAGTCATAATGTCACAAAATAAAGACCGGATAAAACTTCAAAAGGATCAGGCGGGTTTGTAAAGAGTTAAACTTTTCTCAAGTTTCGTTCTCTAACTAGGTCTCATATTCAGGATTTCTATCATCTTTTAACTGAAAATTAAGCTGTATTCTTCACTCCACCTTTTACTTGTTTTTTTTCATAGACACCTTCGTGAACGTGCAATAGTCTTTATCATTGAGAAAAAAAACCTTTATATCTCCGTTAAAAACATTTTTATAAAAACTCGTTTTTAGCCAAGATTATTCTCACATAAAGAACCGTGGGGAATTTTAACTCGGAGAGAACACTTGCCTGACTTTATTTTAATTTGGACTTTCTATATTTCTTAGCGAGTTTTGAACCAATGCACCCAAACCAGTTGGTTTTAGGGCATTAGGTATAAAACACCCCGGCAGACTTAATTGCCCAAGTCACATATGCCCTAAAAAAAAAGGACTCATTTTAGCGTGAAAATTATAACAATTCAATACGAATGAAGATATAGCCAGGTGTTCAATTATTTTTAGGATAAAAGACGTGTTTTTGTAGATAATGTGTGTAATTACTCCAATCAAGTTCTAGATGGGTTATTTTTCTGACTTAGCTTCTATTAAAAATTCAATAATATCCTTTCATATCCACTTCGCTTTATAAAATATTCTTGATATTACTTATTTCAAAACAAACATGTTTGATTCTAAAAAAACGTTCATCAATTTAAAAAGTTTTAAATCATATCAAACTTGTCATCTAATTTTTAAAACTCACGACACATGTAGTGTGATCCAAATACGTATATTAGTTAAGATTAAACTCAAAAGAGGGTTATCTTTTAGGTTTTCAATCCCTAAAAATAGGATCTAGTTGTTTGTATCTTATCAAACTAAACTGTCAGTATTTTGAATCTAAGTTTTCTCACTAAGCTAACTTGACGACAAAATTTTTATGTTTTTTTGTAAAATTTTCTGATTTTTATGGGTTTTCAAATATGTGTGCAAATGCAGAATATACAAATGTATGCAAAGATAAATAGCTCACCGAGCATACCCCCAAACTTAAACTTGACAGCGCCCTCACTGTCATGCCATCCAAAGAGGGTCAAAATTGTTATGGGGTCAAAATTTGTCGATTCTACTTTTTTTTTACAAGAAAAAACAAATAAAAAATATATATACACAAAAGCCCCCCCCCCCCCCCCAAACTTAAGTGAAACAGTGTTTCCACTGTCTAAGAATTGAAGTTTAAAGTTAGGAGGAAGGGATTATCATCATTCTATATAAGGCTTTACACAGACCAAAAATTAATACCAACCATTCAAAAATGTTATCAAGATTAGCTCATAGTTGGTGAAAGAATGTGTAGGGAAAGGAAATGAAGAATACGCGAGATTGTGTGTGGACAGATATGGTGTAAGGTCTCGGTAAATGAGAAGATGAACGGGAGGGAGAATTAAATGGAGCACGAACTTGAGATTGAAAATCGATTGAATAAATTAGTACAATCTGTAATGATTTGAAACTTGAATTTTCTAACTGTACTAATCTATCAATACTTTGCAAAATGGGGTCAAACCTCTCAAGATTCACTAGAAAACATGGGCCTACCGAAATTGGTGAATTAGATGAAAGCAAGAAGTCGTCTTGCAATTTGGAAACGAAGGAAATGATGGAAGAGAATGATTGAGAAATGGTATCGGTTAAGTGTTCAGGAGGATGTTCACAAGTAATGGAAGGGATACGATGAATCGGAAAATCCGACTCATCCAATAAAACGTGTTTATCCTCATAGATATCATCAAAATTCTCCTCAAAATTAAGATCATCCATGCAATCGATCAAATCATCATCAATAATCTTAAGAAGAAAATGATGTTCGGGAGAAACAGTTAATGGTTCGGGATGATCTCCACATGGATCTGAAGGAAAGTATTGAATTGGTGAGAAAAACTCATTAAAGACCGTGGCTTCATTATCAAAATTATCCCCAATACCGATATTCTCAATGATGTCAAACATAAAGTTCTCAAACACCTCAACAAAATCATGGTTTTTAATCGGTTGTCTTTCTAGAGTGGGGATGTAGAGATCAAAGGGAGTGGCATCGGTTTCACTTGAAGGGGACCCTTCACACTCGGGTAAATCAAACACCACGTAGTCGCACAACTCATCAAACATTCTATCTTCAATTGGTGAATTATCTGGATTATTTGATAGACTTTTAGAACTGGAGCTGTGGAGTTCAATTGGAAATGGATAGGTTTGATTTTGAAGGGTATATTGCTTACTTTCACTACTCAAATCATCAATATGTTCTATCGACACATCATACGTTGTAAAATCTTGACCTAGTTGGGAACTAGCCGATGGTCAGTAAAGTTGTATGAGTGTGGCCATGGATACATTCAATTCCTCTATCTATCGGCATGAAATTACCTAAAATTCTTCTAATGATTGTTCAAGACTAGACATGGATTGTGAAGGGATTTCATTAAAAGATTCGAATTCATTTAGATACATGAAATTCCCAAATTGATGTTCAGAGGCAATGTCTAGCGAGGGTGTGAAAGTCGGGTAGGATTGATAGGAATTTAATGGATGCGTAGAGTGGGTAGGATTAGGATCAACATCTTGATTGGATGATAATTGGAATTGTTGTCTTAAAGCATTTATAGTAGTGAAAGGCGTGAAAGATCGGTTACGGGATTGTGCAATACGTTCAGCAATAGGCATGAGTTTAAAAGTCGCCACATTACCCTCAGAAGGGGTATCAACATGAGAAGGTGTGAAAATTTGAAACGGTTGATACGAAGTGGATGGCGGTATCCAATTGGTTTGTCGAGAAGCGTCTATCTGATGTTTCAACGAAATTTTGGATATGGATGGATCGTTTGAAGTTTTTCTAAAACAAGAACCGTATGATGAAATATCTGGTTGAGGATACCAAAGTTCGGCAGGAGTAAGTTAGTTAGGGATACCCATGATATGAAAAGGTGGAAAGACACGGGGATGGAAAAGGTGGTGAGGTTTCCCCCCTTTAAGTTAGTTATAAACAATAGAATGAACATAAATTATACACATAAAAAAGGTAAAACAAAAACAATCACGACACACATACCACACACCTAAATAGTTTAGGGTTCACCTAGGTCAACTAGATCTGCTCCAGAACTTGATTGTCGAAGTAAAATTGTGTCGAGAAACGGGCTCAAGGTAAACTGATTAAGAGGCCAGATAAGTGCAGCGATAAGGGGAGGTTTTCCAAACCTTTCGCGAAATTCCATAATTAGAATAGCTCTTTCTATTTTGGCAGTTGCGCCGTGAGCACTTTTCTAGACATCCCGTAAACGATATAATGTTAAGCGGTGTTCTAAACACGATTAACTTCTCCTAATGAGCGCAAAGTCCTTAAAGGATTAAAGTTTAGTTTCTTTTAAAATTTATGCGGGTAAACGTTATGCTCAATTTCGTGATTTGTGGACCACGGAAAAGGTGATGAAATCTTTTACCGTTTGTTGTAGGGTGCACTCGCCTTTAAGTTCGTATTAATGCATGCAATACGCAAATAAATAAAAAATTTGTTCAAAATATCAAACAATCGTTTTTTAAGTTTAAGCGCGGCACTGCAACAAATACGGTTTAGTCAATTTAGCTTTTGGCGACGAAATTGCAAAGAATCCTGCAAAGATAGACTACTGAACGTGTCGGATTTGAGAAAGGTGTTAGAAAATACATACCAATATTTTGGGTTTAGAAACCCCCGTTGAATTGAATCCGATTAGCTTGGAAAGTTCACTTGCGTATGTCAAATTACCCGGATCTTTGGCACTGTAGTTCACTATCGCCTTGACCTTGAATGTACACTTCGTTCCGTATGATCGCAATTCACAATTCCATAAAATCTGAAAATGTCGGAAAAACGGATTTTTAGTACGAAAAAGCGACATATATGGCCAAACTCCTGCACACACAAAATTATAAAATTCAGAGTATAAAAATGGGATAATAACAGAACAATAGAGAACCACACAAAAAATTGGGGCAAACCAAGAAAAATGGGCCGCAAATTGCAGCCATTAGGAATAAAATTGCAGCCATATTGAAGAATTGTGGCTCCAATTTTCTACTGTGTGATCACTGTTCTTATGTTATCCCAATTTTATACTCTAAATTTTGTAATTAATCTCTGAGTGATAGCAGATCAAAATAACAGAGAACAAAATGTTCGAAACATTAAATTTTTGTTTTGGTTTTTGAATTTTTTTCGATTTTTGTTTTCTTTCTAAGAAAAGTGTTAGTGTTATACACAAAATATACAGAAGTCAACTCGAGATTACAAGAATAAAAGCGTTACCGTCTCCCCGGCAACGACGCCATTTGATTGTAAGGATTTCGCGAGTCGTATTAAGTTTTAAAGTACCGCAATAAAAACGGTGTCACGTGTAGCGAGTCGAGATGTGTACGGGTCGTCCGCAGAATGATGGTACATTTTCGATTCTTGTTTTCACGAGTTAAATCAAAAGACGGATTTTTTTCGATTCTATCTTAAGTGTTTTGTATATGCAAGATAACGCTTGTTAGGGATAGAGTTAGGTTAGTTTAGGTTAGGAAAATCCGTTTGCTTTGCTTTGTGCCTCACTTGATTATTGACGCTAGGGTAATCAGCAACAACGCGGATTAGGATGCTTAAGCATGGTATTTGCGATTGCATGCGAAATCCGGCTTATTGACCATTGTCCTTCCGTTAATGTCTCTTAACTGTTGCATCCGGCCAAATCAAACGCAACCGGCAACGATAGGGAATCACCACTATCATGGTAGGATAGAGTTCCTATGGAGCGCTTACGTTAAGTTTGGAGGGAGTTCAATTGGCAAGATATTGGGCAAAGGAAAACATAAAGAGAATCCTAACTTAAACATCACCTTCTCATTCCCTTACCAATAAGGAAAATTACTCACAAACCATTACAAAAGTGAAAAGAAAACACAAGAGAGAAGATACATCAAATAAAGCATCGCAAGTAAATAAAGAACATCAAAGAAACATTGCAAGTTACTAAAGGTAAGAAAATACTAGGAACCAAAGTGTAAGTAATGAAAGCTTCATTAAGTTCAATTGAAGGTACAAGCTATGGGTTCAATAACCAAAACTTAAACTTGCAAGCTTAATGAAGAAGTTGCCAGATCAGGAGAAGGCAAGGAACTCAAAATAAACTGACTACTATATACAAAGAGCCAGAACAAGATTACAAAATGTAGAATGGAAATGGCAAAAGAGTAGTCTATGTATAGCTCTCAAGCTTGCTCTTTGATATGGTATTTATAGGAAATTTATCACCAAAAATAGACCATAGAAGTGAGGTGATGGGACAGAGAGGAGGGCCCAGAAGAATTTGGAGCCAAAGAAAGACATTGGGGCCGCAATTTGCGGCCAATTTGAATAAATCTACGGCCAAGAGTTAAGTGGTGGGGTCTGTCTTAGTTGTGTGATCTCAGGTCTACTCCACCATCTCACTGTCTTTGCAATTTCTTCTAATTATCATTTGGGTGAGATCTGGAGTATTTGGAGGGAAAATGCAAACTTTGAATCTATCACATAACAATTTTATCTCATACTCATCACTTGTGCCCACTTGCTCATCCACTTGCCCACTTGCACAACTTGAGTTCACACCACATCAAGGCAACCCACCATGGTTCATGCATCAAAATACTTGTGTTCACACTTTTAATTATCATTGTGACATATTAGACCAAATTGGATAAATAGTTGAGGACACATGTATTGTTGCAAAATCTTCTTGAATACTGATCGGTTTTCCGTTCCGGTTTTAGCGTCAGCTCACAAATATCGTATCTATGCATTTTAAGTGTGTTTCCAGTATTTTGCACGAATACATGTATCCTGTTTTTATTGAGTAGACACGGATTAATAGTTTGGATATATCACAAAAATAATAACGAATGAGCGGTATTGAAATGCAGTTTTTCGTGATGAACAATGACATATGGATTTCGATGATCCAATTATTTAGTTGATGATAGCTTAAATATAAATAGTTTTTTTAGTGTCGCATGCTTATCTTGCTTATCCTATCGGTACTAAACTTGTATACACTTGATGTTTAGCATGCATATCCTATATCTTGTGTATACCGAGTAATATATCAATATCACATGCTATACTTATGTTATATTCTTGATATCGATATATTACTCTCATTCATTATTTTGGTAATTCACAATATGAATACACTCATGCTATACTTCCATTCCGGTTTCAGTGTCAGCTCACAAATTTGTAATGCGTATATTTTTTTTTTGCGCTCTTGAGCATGAGAAAGAATGCGTAATTAATGTGAGAGAGAGAGAGATGGGATTGTTGACTTTTCATTTCCTTATTTTTGTCTTTTATGATAGATGAGGTCCATATCTTCAATACTCAGATTTGGCTAATGGAATTTTGTTATTTTTTCTATTTTTTATTTTGTTAATTAATGACATTATCTAAGTACTTCTAGTTATAAGATGGGACACATTTTTTTTATATTAATAATAAAAATTGGTTAGAAGCAAAATAAGTTTATATTTCAAAATGATTTTATTTTTAACTTTCCATCAACTTTCCAACTCTATGAATGGTGAGAAAAAAATGATGAGTGGTTTTTTAAGTCCTATGTGGAAGTAAAGTAAACCCACTTACTATTTTTTTACTTTTTAATTGCCAAACACCAAAAATAGCAGAATGTAAATAACATTTTTAACTTGGTCACTTTCCACCTTATTTTCTCATTGCCAAACAGACCCTTCATTCCTGCTCGTATTTGCATATACTCGAAAGCTTGTACATATATAGTTAATCATGGGTTTTTTTTTATTAAATGGTCACTTAAAACTTGGTTAGTTACTAAATAGCCCGCAATACTTGATAATTATTATTTACTTCCCAAAACCATTAAATTGTTACGTTTTTACCCCCTCCAAGTTTTTCGTCCAAAAGATAGCGTCGCGTTAGGAATTTTTTATAATCTCCCCAATTACCCTCGCCTTAATTCGATAATCGATCTGTTTTCTTTTTCATAGCTTTCTTCCCAATTACTCTCGATTCTCTCTCTTCGATTTACGTTTTTCACTCATTCTTAACTTGCAAATCCGACCACATTCGCATTCCACTAGTACATGGGAAGAGAAAGTTGAGAAAAAAAATCCTGCTTTCATAACGAATTGAGTTGTGAAAGAACAAATCCATAACTCTAATTTTGATTTAGGGACAAACTTAGAGATTTTAGATGTAGAAGACGGTTTTGGAGGTTTTAGAGTCTTAAAACCCTAGCCCTAATATTCATCCGGTAGATGCCTAACGGAGTGAAAGAAAGAGAATCTTTTTGGAAAGTCGGGAGACATCTTTGAAATCATTTAAAGTTTCAAAAGAGTAAATAGTAATTATCAAGTATTGAAGGATGTTTTAATACATAGCAAAGTTTCGAAGGACCAATTAGTAAAACACTCATAGTTAATATATACTGATGAAGCATAAGTACCAGACAAGCATCTTATGATCAACACAATCTTCTAGTTACCGACACATGGGCATTGGAGGTAATTTTATTTAATCTCAATTGTCGCATCAAAAAATTAATCCCCCAAACTTACACAATCCAACTAAAGTAATTCGGATTATGCCTGGATTTTCATAGATAACATACATAAACACCGAAGAGAAAAACATAACAAGTTCTCACAACACAAACAATTACGATGCCTCATAAGCAGATTGTAAGAAGTTGTGGATTTAAACAAGGCGGCTAATGTCTTCTTCGACTGTGGTGTACTTGACATCGGGGTAGAGCTCAGAAGCTTCGACACCAAATGATGGATTGATCTCAATATTAGTCGTGTCTCCCTTAACAAAAACCGAGTAGTTAATAGCCGCTATGATGTTGAAGGGAAAAGGTGACTCTGTTTTCACAAATCCAAAGCAAACCAAGAAAATGTTAATTGATAAACTATATAAATGTTGAATGAGAGATAGAAAATCTACTATGATCTCACCTTGAATCTTCTTCACGACCTCCTCTTCTGAAAGGTAGATCTTCTCCAAGGTTTTCATGCTTTTCTTCTCCCATAAAGAGACTAGCTCATTATGAGTGTAGATGTTGCACGAAGGTCGTATATACAAAATCTTGTTCAGCGTCCTCGGGTCATCTACGGCCTTGATGGTGTATGTACCGATATCTTCTTCATTTATAAATACCGCTGTATAGATTGGGGTTGAAAGGGGGAGAGGAATTAACATTATTGCTTTTTCTTTGCAATTGAATCCAAAAATCTGAATGCACCGCTTTGTTTGTTGTATTATGATAATCGTGGGGTCTCCCATGTTGAGTTAAATGAAGCCATATCCCTTCATTCACATACAACTTGAGAGGTATAGATGGAGAAAACTTCATATACAATGAAGGAAAAATAATATGTATACCTTTGGTGTTACCATCACCATAGATGACGACTTTGTCAGTAGGAGGACCGAAGGTAGAAGGACCGAAGGAGTCGGATTGAGCTAGTGTCGGAAGTGAGTACCCCGCAAAGTAGTTGGAGGACACAAATGTGTAAGGTATTCCCTCGGCCTCGACGGCTCTTCGGATTTGAACCTTGGGCGCAAATGTTGACGTGACGGGCTCGATGGTGCGGGCACGATCAACATCAAGTCCAAATTCGGAAGGTAAGAATCTCTGTAAATCCCATATTCAAAATGCTAAGAAAATATTAGATACATCTAATTATATATACAATCAACTTCCATCTAGCTTCCATCTACCGTTGTGATTTGTATAATTTATTTATTTATTGAGAAAAAAGTGGGATCATTAGCCCCCATTAACTTCATTAAAAAGATTCTAACGAGCACATCTAATCAAATGAGTTTACAAATTAGAACACATAAAATGCCAAAACCATCCAATGCTAAAGAATTGAGAGAAAAAGAGGAATTAATAAGAAACGGGTCCAATTCTAGTCCAATTCGAGCCATAAACCTTAGCCCGAATTCATCAGTGGGAGGAAAAAAATCAGGTGTGCTTGGATTCGGGTTCAGATTAGTACAGAGGACGAAAGATCCGACTCAAATACATGCACCAAAAATAATAATAATAATTTACAATTCATATTCATGTATTTTGATATGGTAGAAATGACCTTATTTGTAACGAACAAAAAATAGAAAATTCCATGTTTCACTAACCAGTTGCTTCTCTCTCTAACTATTTACCTTATTAATTTTCATTTGCTTAAACATTCTACTCTTATAGTGCTAAAAAGAGGATGTATGGTGCTCGCATATATTTTTTTGAATTTAATAAAAACGAGAAAAATATTTTATTCAAGGATGGTCCACATCATCATCGATTCATTTAATATGAAAAAATCTTTCAGAATCAATAACCGTAAAAATATAAAATATGAAGAATAAAGCAAAATTTATATGCTTTTTTCATAACCCATCTCTTAAATCTTTCAAATCTATTATAATATGATAAATTAGTAAGAAAATTAATGCAATAAAGCAACACTTGTATTTAGCACCTGCATATGGTTGTATATTTACATAATTGGTTAAAATACTATAAGTTTTAAATGTTTTACGTATGGCTCTTAGATTTTTTTAAAATTTAGATAGCTAGCTAATTAAATATTTTTTTAAAAAATTAAAAAAATTATTATCTGAGCTAAAAGTATTTAAGCTATATATTTCTCAAACAAAAATTAGCTAGAGTGATCTAAACTAACTAACTAAAGAATCTCTTTATTTTTTATATATAATTAATTTAATTATGTGCATCGTCCATGCCAAAATAAGTCGATACGTCATCATTGCCTTGGTGGCGGCAAATTAAAGAGTTTTTTTCACGTGCTTGGTACACCCCTCCTTCATTAGCATTATAATAGTAGAGAAATTCTGAATTTTATATAGGGTTAATTGCGGATACACCCTTTGTATTATGAGGGGTCGAGCACTTATACCCGTGAAGTGTCATAATAAGCAATTTTACCCTTTCTGATTGAAAAATATTTATCTTAATCCCATCATATCTCTTTCACCTTCCTTTTCAAGGAGAAAAACTCAGAACCCTGATAATGATCCAAAGGAAAAAAATTCTTAGAAAAATCTATTAAAAAAATAATAATAAAATAAAATTGAAAAATACTCACCTAGAATTTGTTTTCCTCTTTTAAAATTATTACCTTAACATTTCCTGCTTCTTTAATAGCAGAAATAATCTTAGTTTGATCAGCCAACTGCAAGGCCCCTACGGTCGATATAACGACATCCACCTCCTTAATCGCCTTCACCAAGCTCTCATGGTCATTCAAGTCCCCCTGCAATGGCCATATCGCAAATCACCCCCTTGAATAAATAATTTTACAGAAAAAAGAAAAAGAAAAACAGCTTAATTAATTTACAATAAAAAATTCTTGCACGTACCTTCACAAGAGTCACCCCTGAGCTCGTAAATCCTTCTAGAAGCTTGGCCTTGGCGGGGTCCGCAGGGGCAGTGTCCCTCACCAAGGCGAAGGTGGGGTGGCCTGACTTGGCGCTTGCACCGACGATGAATTTACCGATATACCCGGTGCCTCCGATGACCAAGATCTTGCTTGCCATTGATGAAGATGGGGAGAGAAATGTAATTTCTGAAGGGAAATTCATGCAGACTTGTGTGGGGCTGTTTATTTATAGAGGCTTGGTTGAGATCCAGGCACTGTTAGGTAAAAATAATATTAGTTTGGCATACATGCTTGGCTATAGAAGTGCTTGGAGTAGTCCGTAGGTGGGGTTTGGAGTATCCCATGAGAAAGACCCAGCTTTGAGCCTGGATACCCCGTTAATGGAATGACGATGACTAATTTATTCCATCTATCATCATGCATTCATGAGCCCATATCATGTGGTCGGGTCAAGCCCATGTAGCACATGTTTTTCCTCATACGAGAGAGGGAATTGGATGGGTATGGGGTAGATGGGGGCACGTGGGTTGAGGTGCCACGTGGAGGCTTGCATGCTCGTGCATGTTGCCGCATACGAGAGAGAGGGAGATGGGTACGTATAAATGGGTAGGTGGGTACGTGTAAGTAGGTGGCTTGGGTTTGTTTTGCAAAGAGACGAGAGAGAAAGGAGGAAGCATGTGAGCAGCTTTGGGCGGTTTAGCAAAAGAACGAGGGGTTCATGTATGTGATGGAAAATTAACCCAGTACTTTGCCTGTGTACATGTCTATCATAAAGGAGAAAAACTAATGAGTGCATGGTTAGTGGGATACGGAAGGATACAGGCGGTTACCATATTCGAATTTGGTTGTCACGGATGGATTCAAATATACATACTGATGGTTATCAGAAATGAAAACATTTGTTCAATAATGTCAAATATTACTATTTTTGATATCGGCTACAGATACAAAACGGATATAAGTGTTACCATATCTATATTTGGTGGTCGTCAGCAGATGTAGATATGGAGTCATCTCGGATTATTTGTATCCGTGCACATCCCAAGTTGTCGGTTAACCAACCTTCGTTAACCTCCAGTTGGAAAATGTCGTCATTTGCATTGAGAAATCTTGTTACATCATGAACTAAATGGAAAAGTCCGCAAAAGACGTGGCAGGTGCATCTTGTCAATAGTGATATACATATATATATATATATATATATATATATATATATATATATATATATATGCATTAAACTTTTGACATGTTATTTCGATCTGTTGATAGAGATCGATGCGTTGTTTACCGTCGAAAACGGGTCTGAGGCGTCGAGAGGACGTCTAGCCTGAATACGGGAACATATACTATTTGAAATATATCCATCCATTCATCCGAACATATCAGGTTGATTTATGATACCGTATATCGGAGGTTTGGATAGATGGGACCGTTTTAGTGTGACTTAACAAATTCATGCGACTTATCAAATTCCCTCTCGTATGGGAGGGGTTTTTGATTGCGGTGACGCTCTTCCCTGCAGGCGTAAACCCCTACAGTTAATTACGTTATCACATTGTGATAACAACTTTCACCTTCTCTAGATAGATCATTTCGTATCGTGTTATATATTGTTTATTTTGGGGTTGCCCATGTATTGTGTACGGAGACTAGATTTGTCGTCGTCCGTAGGGCGCGGATTAGACCAAATCCGTATATATTAAATTTGGGATTGAACTTTAGGACACATATCTCACATGAAGTCCATCAGTTCGGAATATATCATCTGAGGGTCGTTAGTCATCTTTGCGACTAAGATCAATTCAGGAATATAGTTAAGAACCGTTAATCCTGTTTTGAACTAAAATCAACTTAACAAATACGGAATAAGGACCGTTAGGCATCTTTGAGTCTAAGGTCAACTTAGATTTGATGATATTTTGATCATATATGAGAAGCAAAAGATTCAATACTTAGTTTTATTTAACTAAATAGCCAAGCAAAAACTTGCTATCCAAGTGCATAAGTGTGTATGAGATGCACATGCAAGTTTGTTTTATCTGGAAAGGGTGCGCACATGCATTGCACGCGGTTATGCACTTGTTTCAGGTCTGGCTGCTGCGCACGTGCATATCATGTGGATCACATTCATTATCATTTCAAAATCATATGTACGTAAGTATATACTCGCGCATGTATTTAAGTCGGCATCTTTTATTTGCGTACACGTGCATGTCACGTGCCGGTTGCACATCCATAAGCAATATATATCAAGTGCACACACATATATATCACGTGACGTGCATGTCTTCATAGGCAGTACATCACGTGATGCGCATATCTCTAGGGACTTTATTTTCCCATAGACGATTTTTTAATTAAGTGCGCACTCGGTTTGGGTGCGCACTTATTTAGCAAAAACTTTCACTAAGAAGCAATGGCTTCTGTCGTTTATTTTTCTTCTTTTATTTTTCAGGAAGTGAAAACATCGATTTTTCATGATACAGAGGCACCCATGATGGTTTCTTTTTCTTAAGATGTTTTGATCTTTTATTTGTGAATCAATAGATTCGAAGAAGAAGCAATGGCTTCTATATTAAAACAAAAGATTTATGGGAGAGGGTAGATTTTTCTCTTTCACATTTTTACCTTGTTTGAGGTTGAAGAAGATTTTTTTTAGCTTATTGGAGGGCCGTCACTCTTTGATTTCTTCATATGGGACTCCTATTTAAAGGAGAGCAAAAACTAGTGTCCCGTCCTGCTTCCCAGAAGACGGTAACGGCACATGACGAGACCCGCAATGTATTTATTATGAGAAGGTCATTTCTCTTAATAAATACGTTAAGCGTATGTACGGAATATAAAAATGTGCAAGAATAAAAAGAGTAATAAAAATAAACAACAATTTTATTTACATTCAAATTCAAGTACAACTGTCTGAAATAAAAGATACAATGACTGAAAGGTGCCTAAACAATGACATACAAAATGTAAATACAGAAAATGGAACTACTAGTCAGGCTGAGCTATGAGCTGGTCCTAGTCTTCCTGGCTCGGTTCTATCTCCTCAGAATCCGGTCCTCCTGACGAACATTCTAAAGAAAAGAAACAGAGAGAAATGTCATCAACGAGCTAGCACTCGGTAATTCCCCAAAAGAAGTAAATAAAAATAACCAAATGGTATGTAAAATGAATAGCAATCAAGTAAATGTGAACATATAAAATTGTATGTGAAATTATCTATGAATATCATTTATATGTATGAGATAATTATTCTAACGTAGTTGTTTATAGTTTGATAAAGATGGTATTCATGTATATGAGAGGAGTCCAAATTACTCAATGGACTAAGATAACAAGAAGTACAATGCCCCATCAAAACCCACGGAACAACGGTACATGAATTCAGGTTATGTGTCTTTTAAAATGGCCTCTCGTGCCAAGATATACGTTCCATACCAATCTACTCCTTATCCCCGCGTATTGTAATATATAGTTCAAGTTTACAGGTCTTGGTCAAATTCATGAATATAAAGAGTATAAGTTCAGATTCAAGTTGTAATCAGGTATTTAGGTATTCAAGTCAAGTTATATTTTTTGTTCGGTCAAGTCAAGCCGAGTGTTCAAGTTCAAGTTCAAGTTTATGTTCGAGTTTGGATATTCGAGTTCGAGTTTAAAATAAGTTCGAGTTAGTATTCGGTTATAGTCAAATTTTATTACTAGGCTTAATCTTGTGAATTTCTTGAATTTGGAAAATATCGACAACCGCTGCACATGTACAGCAGGATTTTGTGTCTTTTTCAAAGATGATTATCGTTTGATAATTTCCACTCTAAGATTACGATCTATATTTAGAGAGAGGCAAGTGGTGCATCATTGTCTCCGACAACCCTGAGGCAACCGACGAAAGAAGATGATACTCGAACCAATCTGCAACCTAAATACGTAATCTAGACTAGTATTTTTTGATGTATAGGGTATTTTAGTAAAAATATAATTTAAAATTCTCGAGAATTTTTAATTCGTTCTAAAGTCTCGAATAAGTTTTTAATAAAAACATGTTTTTTTTTTAAAAAATCAAGATTTTTGTATGAAAACATATTTTGTATTTTATGGTATTTTAGTATAAAAATCTAGCTTTTAAAGTTTATGATATTTTTAATGAAAAATAGCTCTTTTGGAATCTTGATGGTATTTTATTAAAACTTTAAATCTTTCATTTAAAAATATAGTTTTCAAAATTATTTTCATAGAAAAATACGGATTTATGATTTATATAATTTTCAACAATTTAGTTTGTTTTAAAAGTAGTATTCTTTAAAATCGTATTTTTATTCCTTTCGAGACCGAATTCTCCGTGAGGAGTTCTGCATTTCACTCTACTATCTCAAGGATGTGCGATAACCCGCACCATCTGCAAATGAGTTTCCCAACAAGAGTTGTAGAGGCATAATTGCAAAGGGTTAAAAATAGTGATCAAAAAGTATTTTGTAAGTGATGGTATTTTAGTGAAATTGTTTCATTTAAGATAACACATTGTATCTAAAAATATCATGCTATGAAATCATAGTGTAGCAGGTCGTTACCCCATGAGTTTTCTAGAGTTATACGTCCAAATAGCGATAAAAAGGGTACATGCAACTTTCATGGTATTTTAGCGTAAAAGTTCAATTCACGTTTTATTTACATGAAATTCTAAACAATTCAGAAAGTAATTAGATAATCATCATTAAGGTTGTTGTTAACAAGGCTAGGGTAATTTAATTTTCATAGCAAGGGTGATAAAAATGTTTATAAGAAAAGTTATTAAAGTTAACTCTACTTTTGTCAATATGGTTTTAGGAGTGTTGAAGATGAATCGAATTGAGAGAGAAGAAAGGGACTTACGGTTTTTGAGCTTTGAAAAGAGAGGAAGAAGGAGAGGAGGTCTTGTGGTAGCGTCGAGAACGGCTCCGGTCTTCAAAAGAATGAACTTGGTTTGCTAACTCCACTTGACTAGTTTAACTATTCTTTGAACTTGGGGAATTTTTTTGGAGAATTTTGCTATAGATTTCAGAACAGGGGAGAGCTAGAAAATGGGGTGGTATTTATAGGGTAAAATGAGAGTGTGTGAATAAAAAAATAGATTTAATGGTGTTAATGGAGGAATTGAAAGGTTGTGAAGTCTCTGGTTTAATTCAGAGAAAACAAATAGGAAAAAGAAGTAGAGAGGAGTCAAAGGGACGCACGGGTGAAGCACGGAACTAGATGGGGCAAGGGGGCTGCTAGTGTCGGTTGATGGGCAGTTGGATGGAGGCCATGTTCCTCAAAGTTCGTGCCCCGTGTGTATATTGTAATTAACCCCTCATTTATCAAGTTTGATTTCTCTAAAATCTTTCGTTTCTCCGTATATTGCACGTACAACTCTTGGGCTCAATTGTAAGAAAACCTCAGAGACCTAGCCAATTTGGGCTTGGTCTGCTTAGACTTTTCTTTTTGTTCATTCAAAAGTGTTAAACACTTATTTGGGCTCTGTTTGTTCAGCCCTTTTCTTTTTATGTAAAAGTGCTAAGCACTTATTTCGGGACCTCAACTAACCACTTTTTTATGCCTCCCACGTGAGGTGCACGTGCGGCGTTGGGCGCTTCCCAATCAGCGCTAAGCACTTAGCCGTTTTGGCTGCATATGGAGCGTTGAGCACTTTTTATGTGGTGCCCACGTGAGGAGCACGTGAGGCGTAGGGCGCTGCCTAGTCAGTGCTAAGCACTCAGCCATTTTGGCTATTTATGAAGTGCTAAACACTCTTATTATTTTTGTGACGCCCACGTAAGGAGTACGTGAGGCGATGCCCAATCAGTGCTAAGCACTCAGCCGTTTTAGCTATTTGTGAGGTGATAAGCACTCTTATTATTTTTGTGGCGCCCACGTGAGGAGCACGTGAGGCGCTGCCTAATCAGTGCTAAGCACTCAGCCGTTTTGGCTATTTGTGGAGTGCTAAGCACTCTTATTATTTTTGTGGCGCCCATATGAGGAGCATGTGAGACGCTGGGCTTCTGCTTTGGACGCCCACGTGTTTTTCACATGAGGAACTGAGCGCTTTTGTGAGGGCGCCCACGTGGGAAGCAAGATCTTCTTCTTTGAGAATTGAATTCTCTATTCTTTTTTAGAAGAAGATCTTCTTCTTTGAGAATTGAATTCTTTGTTCTTTTTGAGAGCTCGCTGTATTTTTGCAGAAGCTTATATGGGTTCCTTCTTTTTTGAGACTTGAAGTCTCTGGTCCTTTATATAGTGGAGGCAAGTTTGTTAATTAATCTTGAGAAAATCTCTGACTGAAAGATTCCAATTGATTTAATTGGTCTCAAAATTGAGTTGGGGAATTTTACCCACCGTTGGATTTTTAATCCAAGGGTTTTCTGTTTTACAGAATATGATTTCTTGTTTCTAACGAGATTGGGGAAATATTTTCCCCTATACAGAATTCATTCTGTAAAATGGTGAATTTTAATCACCACTGGATTTTTAATTCAAGAGTTCTCTATTTTACAGAGAGCAATCTTTTTTGTTTAGAAAGATTGAGAGAATATATACCAAAAATTGGATCATTGATCCAACCGAGAGTATCTTTCTTATTTAGAAAAATATGGGAGATATTTTCTCCTAATAGAATTTGATTCTATATTTTGATGATTTATCATCCCCGTTGGATCTTTGATCCAACAGCTCTGTTTAACAGAGTATTGTAGAATTTAATTCTACGTGGGTGCTGGCACTCACGTGTTGTGCACGTGGACGCCACTTAAGAATTTAATTCTTAAGATAGGCATTCATGTGCTTTGCACATTAGGGCCCGCGTGAATAGCACGTGCGGTGCCATATAAGAATTTAGCCTTTATTCAGGATGCACTCCTGTGCTTTGCACATTGGCGCCCACGTGAGGAGCATATGAGTCGCCACCATAGGATTTAATCCTATAAAATTGACTCCGGCATTGGCGCTGGCGCCCTTTTGGAGATCACGTGAGGCGCTGCGTCATTCCAACAGAGCTTTGCTTTTTTATTAGGTTAAATATTGGGGAATAAATGTCCCCCACCGTTGTGCTCACCCACCGTTGTGCTCACGTGGCTCACACGTGAGCGCAACGGTGTCTCCTTTTCTACCATTCGATCTCCTAGAGAATTGAACCGTCCTTTCATGTCTTATAAATAAGGCCTTTTGCCCTTGAGATGACCGTCATTCCATCATCTTCTTAAGTCTTCTTCTTCCTTGAGAATTCAATTCTCTCCTCAGAGGTTAGATCTTTATTCCCAGAACTTTCTCAGAATTAAACTCTATAAAAAATGGGTAAGAATTATGACCACAATTTAACTCTTAAAGAATATCTTCCCATTTTTGGGTTTTTAACCCATTAACAGAGCTTTGCTCTTCTCTTTGAACGATCTATTAGAGATCTTAAAAAAACTTTTATTTGGGTAGACCATTAGTCTTAGAGATCTTAAGGTTTTTATCCTGTTAGTGACTTTGATCTTTGAGGGTCGTTTGGAATCTAATTCCATTTCCAGTGGGGATTTCTTAGGAAAAATTTTATTTTGAAAATTCTTTTGGGAATTTTATTCCCTTTTCTTATTTTCTTTTTAGGGTTCTTCTTGCAGATTTGAATCTGCTGTAGAACTCGTTTTTCGAGAATATTGGGAGTTTTACTCCACAGTTCAATGATATTTTTCATTAAATGAGAATCCTTTTGGATTCTTACAATGAGTGCATGCCTCATCATTGACGGGGCATTTCCTTGATTTTGTGGGGCCCATTGTCCCTTTTTCTTTAGACGATGGTGACTTTATCATGCCAGAATGTAGTACGAATTTGGGTGTACTTGATCAGTCGAAAATACTACATCTTTAACACGGCAATTTCCCTATCAATTGCATTCATCTAGAATTGTTCGGTATTCATATTGCACATATTAGCAAATCAGTCGTAAAATATCAGATTGCATGTGTTAGACTTTAAAACCGGCACTTTAAGGGAAATTGACTATATTTTATGGCATCGCATCATTCCTATATTCCGCAACTTGTGTTTCGAAGTCTGTGAAGAAATGCCAAAATTATCATTTTTGCTGATCAAACATTACGCCAACTCAAAGACCTGAGAGCTGGTAGCAATCTAGAGGGAAATATTAAATTCAACATATCATAAAAAGGTCCATAAGTCAGCCCAAGCAAGCACCAGAAGAAACAGGCACCAAGGCCCATAAAGTGCCGCGGATCCGCGGTAGGAGCCTGCTTGCGCCGCGGTTCCGCGGCGGCCTAGCCACATCAGTTCCCCATTTTCAGTGCACAACTCTTCTCTCAGGGTCCACATTCATTTCAGATACTTCAAATTCCAGAGAATTCTCGAAGCTTCTGCCAGATCAGCAAGGATGATTAATTAAGCTAATCTTGATTAAGCTCCTAATAAACTATTTCTAGAAGCTCCCTCCTAACTAATCACTTCAAGAAGCCTCTCTAGCTAACAAACTTTTAGAAGGAAATTCAAATTTTGTATCCTAGATCTAGGGTTTTGGAAGTTTATAAATGGGAGCCTAGATCTAGGGTTAATGGCTAATCTTTGGTTGTTGAAGGCTAATGTTTGGTTATTGAAAGCTAACTTCTTCTTCAACCTTCATCTTTCCCATTTCTCCTACAAGTTTAGTGACAAAACTTGTGTTCCAAATCCTAACCCTAATCCAATCAATCAAGATTCCAAATTCAAGATCCATGGAGTTCAAGCAAAGAAAGTCTTCAACCATCCTTTAGAAGCGAAGCTGGCATTCATCGGAGCACGAGATCCAAGCCGATGCAATGCTAGATTCGAAATTTTTTTTCCTTCTCAAATTCTTGTAGTCTCTTGAGCAATGTGTAACAATTTGTGGAATAAATAAAGGTGAAGATTCTTTAAACTTGCTTTTATTTCAATTTGAGCATTATGATTCGTATTCAATTCTTGAATGTATTCTTTGTGATTATGCGCGAATAAACTTCGCTCGTGGAGGAATCGAGATGATTGTAGAATGATGATGTTGATGAATCTTTAAACATTTTCTTAAGTCATAAAACAATTGTAAATTCTTGAAAATCGATTGATCGATAATCTAGATCGATGCGGATGCGTTCTTGATTCCTTTCGCACGATCTAAAGATCAACAATTGATCATTCGACTTTCAAGAAACTATCTAGTGAATGCGATTCATCGAAAGGACAAAAGGATAGGATGAAGAACCCTAATTCTTCGCAAGATCCTTGATCCTCGATGAATTCTACATCGATTTAGCATCAATTTGTTCATGGATAAGAAATCGTAATTTCGAATCTTCATCACATCTACGATCGAATCGATTCCTACGAGCTTTACTTCAAATCTTGAAACATAAATTGATTGGAATTATATCACATCTTGATTCTTGATGTTTATCGTTTTCTTGATTCTTGATTAGAATAGTAACACTTGAAACTCATCGATAAAAAATCTTGAATCATTTTGCTTTTCTTTTCTATTAAAGTTTCGATTCAAACAAAACAAAATACGAACGAATCGCACAATCCCAGTGGACGATCCGCACTTGCTAACGAAATCTATACACGACACCGTTATTGATTGCGGTCAAAATATTTTTGGTTGTGATTTCTATTCAATTGTTTCATACTACACAACGAGAAATTTCAATTCAATCAAATTGCGCCGTTGCCGGGGATCGCGCGCTAATTCGTTTTATTTTGAAATTTGAGTTGAAAGATTTATTCCATTATAATTTTTAGATCAAAATTCGCGCAAACACTAATACGAGTTGTTGTGATCTGTGCGAGGAAATCTGGAATCATTGGAGCCGTGGAGAAATTTTTCTGTATAATCCAGAGAGCTCCTGAGGTGAACAGGAACCGATCCTAAAAATTTTGTGCAGTGATCCCTTGATCTGACCGCGTTTCCGTGGTATAAGGCAGTTATTGCCGTGCATCCGTAGCTTGGTGGCTTCCTCTCTGTACAAAATTTTGCAGATATAATTCTAGCTTTCTTATCTCCTCCTCTATCTGCTCCAAATAACAATTTGTGCAGGTTTCTTTGCAAATAATCGCAGAGTCGCAAAAAGCAAAATAAAATTGTGCGTGTTTTTTGTTTCTTGGTTATTTACATATTAATACGGATATTAAGGGGCACGACCAGATCCATATTAGGTGGGGAGTTCATTACCCTTCCTAGGCCCCAAAAATCACAAATTTGCATCCGCATTGACCCACATTAACTAAAAAAGATCTAGAGATGACTCTAAGGACCGTCGCGCTCACTTAGGACAGAAGAAGGCCGTGGGTAATTCATTGCTTATCCGCGTTTTCTTGTGGTGTCTAAGGCAAGTGTGTCGAAGGCTAGTGGTTATTAATTAGGCCCACTACTTACGTAGTGGAGTATCTTCCCACTTACCTGGCACTTACCTGGCCACAAGGGGACAAGAGGCAGTGGAGGATTTTATCCCGCGACTTGTCTTTTGGCAGTTAGGAGCGGTCTAGAGCCGGACCTAAGTGACCACTAGATTTTAGGGTATTGCTTGTTGCATTTGTTGCGATCACATCATTTTTTAAAAATCCGTCCATTTTTCAAAACAAACACCAATCACATTCATTCTCTCCCCTAATTATAAATTCACGCTGCCACTTGTACTAACCCTTTTAGTGCAAGATAGGCTGGACAACGGGATTCTAGTGCCGGTTTAGTCCGCGTCCCTTCGATCGACCCAAAAGTCGGTATTTCTACATTTACCCCTTTCTTTACCCACCACCACTCCCACATCGATGGATCCGTCTCCATCGAATTTCTTTTCCACTACCCTGCCGCCGTCTGTTGGTGTGCAGAATCCACCTCGCATCTCTCTCCAAGAGAGGTGCTATCCTACTCGAGGTCCCCTTTCCACCTGTCTCTCCATTCCACCAGCCAACGGGGAAAATTTTCAGATTAAACCCCAATACATCAACCTTCTACCAAAATTTCACGGTCTCGAGTCTGAGAACGCATACGTGTTTATCATGAAATTTGAAAATGTATGCGCAATGATCGGTACCTCACAGTTGTCTGTGGATGCTATGCGTCTTCGTCTTCTCCCATTTACCTTGTGCGATTTAGCCGAGAAGTGGCTATATAACACTACCGCACATTCCATTTCAAATTGGGAAGAATTCGTCAAAGCATTCCTTAAGAAATTTTACCCACATCATAAAACAGCTCGAGTCCGCAGCGAAATAAATCAATTCACCCAGCTTCCAAATGAACCATTTTCAAAATGTCTTGAACGCTTCAAGGATCTTTTAGTCTAATGTCCACATCACGGCATCCCGAGATGGGAACTATGCTGTATCATATATGAGGGCATTAATCCTAACACGAGACAGACCCTTGAATCCATGTGTCAAGGCAACTTCATGACCAAAGATGATGGGGAAGCCTGGAAATTCTTAGAAGATTTCGCTGAAAAATCTTTATAGTGGGAGGGTGTGAGTCAATCGTTTAGGGATGGCAATGATATTTCCATAGGAGTTAGAGCTGACATTGCAGCTATACATAAGAAACTCGAGACTATGGAAAACAAATTTTTAGCCGTCATCCTAAATCAAATGTCACTCTCCAAAACTGTATGTGGATGCTATTCTGATCCTTCTCATTTAACGGAAGAATGTCCAATAAATTCTCCGTTCCAAGGTCACGAGCATATCAATTCTGCTTACCAACAAAGACCTAGAAACGACCCATTTTCTTCCACATATAATCAGGGTTGGAGGAATCACCCGAACTTTGCTTGGAACCAATCCCAATATCAAAACACGGTTCCAAACACGAATCATTTTCAAAGGGTCCCTCCACCACAACAGCAACCACCACTTTAATTAAGTCAGCACCCCTTCCAATCACAGAACTTTCAAAATCTGGTCAACACACCTGCACCGTCTAGTCCTTTACAATTGACAGGGACTGATGAATCCTCTTCATTCATAAACTTGCTTCTGACAAATCTCATGCAAGTATCGGCTGAATTAAAGACTTCCGTCAATGGTATAAAGAAAAACTCAGCATCTCAAGCTGAGAGTATCAAATCGATGGAAGCAGAAATTGCACGATTGAAAGTCGAAATGAGTGCAAGAGAGAAAGGGAAACTCCCAGCTCAACTTTTACCCAATCCTGGCTATTCACATCTTGTGAATGCAATCACCACGTTGATATCTGGGAGAGTGCTTGACAATCACGTTGGGGAAGAGATTGATGACACTGAAAAATCTATCGATGATACCCCGGCTTAGACCTTTCCTTCCACTTCTATTTCTAATTCTGACCCCAGTTCTTCTACCCCACCACCTTCTAGCGAGCCTATTCTTCGTTTCCCAAAAGGCTCGCCACCTTAGCCCACCTCTTCTACTCCTCCACGGACGATCCCCACTTCTATTCTGGGATTGGGTCCACACACACTTCCTTCTCCTATGATGGACCCAGCGCTTATTGCTAAAGCACCTTATCCTAATCGGTTAAGGGCTAACACGTCGAGTCCACATATGGAGAAAATCACTGAGATGTTTAAACAGGTTAACATCAATATCCCTCCTCTACATGCTATCCAACAAGTCCCCGCGTATGCGAAAGTTCTTAAAGACTTGTGCATTAAGAAGAGGAAGAAACAAATGCCCAAGAAGATATTCATAGCAAAGACTGTAGATACGCCTTTCCCCCAGCAATTACCGAGGAAACGTAAGGATCCTGGCTATCCTACGATTTCCATCTCTATTGGGGAGAAACACATCAACCGTGCTCTACTAGATCTTGGGGCAAGTGTTAACCTGCTTCCTTTCTCAGTCTACGAGCAGTTAGGGATCGGAGAGTTGAAACCATCTCCTTGCACTCGGCTGACTGATCAATCACCAAACCTAGGGGTGAACTGGAGGATGTGTTAATAAAAATCGGGGAATTTATATTCCCTGTGGACTTTATTGTAATTGATACACAGCCTGTAACGAACCCACGGAATCAAATTCCGGTGATTTTAGGTCGCCCCTTTTTGTCCACTTCCAATGCAATAATCAACTGTCGTAATGGTTTTATGACCTTATCCTTCGGGAATAGGACAATAGAGCTGAACATTTACAAGTTGGGAAGTGTACCCTCCGAACCTTCTACTCAGGTCTATTCTGTCGACTTAATGGATGTCGACAGCAGTGAAATTGATGATCCTCCTGATACCGATCTAGACTCTTTTCATACGTTATTGTTTGACCGAACTATGTATCATACACATACGGACTCTTCCACCGAGATGTCCGGGTCAACAATTAACACTGATTATGAACCGTTCTTAGAGTCTGAAGATCACCCCGCACTTTGTGATGACATTATTCTTCGGGGTATAGATGAAACTTTTGAGGAGATCTTCGCTGATGAACTCGTATTTTTGAATGACACGGGTATTGAGATAAATCATCTCCCAATCACTGAAATTGAACCTCCACCCCTTCTTCCGAACTGTAAAAAGAATGCGAGTAATCCATCACAATCACTGCATCGTCTCTCCAAAATAAGACGCGCACACACTCTCTTCCACCACTTAACCTTTCCCCACTTCTTCTTCCACCAATCAGAGCACTGCATTGACAAAATTTTTGAATGGTTGGTGTTGACATTCGGTCTTTGCAATGTTTGGCATTGACCAATGATTTTTTGACCCCCTCATATGATTTTCAAAGATTAGCATTACATAACTCAAGTTTGGGGGGGGCATTTTTCTGGCTCTTGAAAAGAAAATTTTTACAAAATTTTGAGCCAAAAATAAGTTTGGGGGAGGGTCTTCACTTAAATATTTTGCCCCCACTAATAAATTTCTCCCAAGCTTACAGGTTTTTTCGAGATTTAGCAGAAGGCAACAGTGAGGACACTGTTGAAAATAAGTTTGGGGGAGGTTTGTGCTTATTTTCGCATCATTTGCATATCATTTGCATAAGCACAAAACATTTTTGAAAACCTATACAAATTTAAAAAATTTCAAAAAGATAAAAATATTTTTGTACATAAATAAGATAATAAAAGATTAGATAGTGAAAAATTACATCCATGAGATTAGAAAAATTTAAGAAAACTAAGAAAATTAGAAGTTTTCTTATAGGACCTAGTAATAAGTAGTTATAAGCCGTTGTCCCAAGGGTTAGTAAGATGAAGGAAGTCACTAATCTGAGGATAAAAATAAGTCTGAAAAATAATTTCTATTCTGAAAGCCAAACATTTTGAACGTTGATACCCTGCTATTCGCACTTACACACGTCTTGAAGCCTGGGATAGTAGAGGATACCATTGAAATGCTCTTGTCTTAAAGCCGATGTATGAAGGAAATAAAAAGAAAAGGTGAATAAAAAAATATATAAAGTGGTGAGAAAAATGGACACTGGTTTTGTTATCGCCGAGGGCAATAAAAGAATATATAGCGATGGTGCATTTTCACCTAGTGTCCTAAGGCCAACTGGTCTGGGAGTCACTGCTATGCCTGAGGTGGTGCAAGACGAGAAAAATACACCAAATAAGCAAGCACATGAGTAATCGGTCGGTTAGTACTTCAAGAAGTATTAACGGTCGCATGAAAGTGTGTGAGCAATCTCATCTAAATATTCATTAATTAAAAACAAGTACTGAGGCTGATGGGCAAGAGTATGATAGCTTGAATTGAATTCTCCGGGTGTAGAGATATCCTTTACACACACGCAGGGTGATATGATCGATGTTTGGAAGAAAGATAGGACTGAAGAATAAGACGATGTTTTATTGAGGGAAGACGTGATTTCTGACATTTTTTTCATGACCATTAAGATAGGGCTCATGACAACCGAAAAGCTAGCTTAGTTGGAAACCCTAATTTTCAAGGCTTTTCTTTTACAATTCTTTTCTTTAAATGTAATATTCATGATCTTTCTTTTATTATTGGATTTTGTGGGTGCAATCCGCTGAAAACGCTCAGGAGACAGCACTCCTCCTACTAGGGACACCTAGAGGTTTAAAGGCTTGTTGCACGCGCTCAGTGCAATCGTGTTGCCTACGAAAGTGTGCTAGTTAGTTTTTCTCTTTCTTTATTTTCTCCTTCTTTTTTTAAATAAAATCATTCGCTCGAGACGATCGAAAATAAGTTTGGGGAATTTGATCAGTCGAAAATACTGCATCTTTAACACGGCAATTTCCCTATCAATTGCATTCATCTAGAGCTGTTCGGTATTCATATTGCACATATTAGCAAATCAATCGTAAAATATCAGATTGCATGTGTTAGACTTTAAAACCGGCACTTTAAGGGAAATTGACTGTATTTTATGGCATCGCATCATTCCTATATTGCGCAATTTGTGTTTCGAAGTCTGTGCAGCAAAATCCGGAAGAAAGGCCAAAATTGTCATTTTTGCTGATCAAACATTACGCCAACTCAAAGACCTGAGAGCTGGTAGCAATCTAGAGGGAAATATTAAATTCAACATATCATAAAAGGCCCATAAGTCAGCCCAAGCAAGCACCAGAAGAAACAAGCACCAAGGCCCATAAAGTGCCGCGGATCCGCGGCGGGAGCCTGCTTGCGCCGCGGTTCCGCGTCGGCCTAGCCACATCAGCTCCCCATTTTCAGTGCACAACTCTTCTCTCAGGGTCCACATTCATTTTAGATACTTCAAATTCCAGAGAATTCTCGAAGCTTCTGCCAGATCAGCAAGGATGATTAATTAATCTAATCTTGATTAAGCTCCTAACAAACTATTTCTAGAAGCTCCCTCCTAACTAATCATTTCTAGAAGCCTCTCTAGCTAACAAACTTTTGGAGGGAAATTCAAATTTTGAATTCTATATCTAGGGTTTTGGAAGTTTATAAATAGGAGCCTAGATCTACGGTTAATGGCTAATCTTTGGTTGTTGAAGGCTAATCTTTGGTCGTTGAAAGCTAACATCTTCTTCAACCTTCATCTTTCCTATTTCTCCCACAAGTTTAGTGACAAAACTTGTGTTCCAAACCCTAACCCTAATCCAATCAATCAAGATTCCAAATTCAAGATCCATGGAGTTCAAGCAAAGCAAGTTTTCAACCATCCTTTAGAAGCGAAGCCGGCATTCATCGGAGCACGAGATCCAAGCCGATCCACGACTCAAGGAGCCGATGCAACGCTAGATTCGAAAATTTTGTTCCTTCTCAAATTCTTGTAGTCTTTTGATCAATGTGTAATAATTTATGGAATAAATAAAGGTGAAAATTCTTTAAACTTGCTTTTATTTCAATTTGAGCATTATGATTCGTATTCAATTCTTGAATGTATTTTTTGTGATAATGCGCGAATAAACTCCGCTCGTGGAGGAATCGAGATGATTGTAGAATGATGATATTGATGAATCTTTAAACGTTTTCTTAAGTCTTAAAACAATTGTAAATTCTTGAAAATCGATTGATCGATAATCTAGATCGATGCGAATGCGTTCTTGATTCCTTTCGCACGATCTAGAGATCAACAATTGATCATTCGACTTTCAAGAAGCTATCTAGTGAATGCGATTCATCGAAAGGACAAAAGGATAGGATGAGAAATCCTAATTCTTCGCAAGATCCTTGATCCTCGATGAATTCTACATCGATTTAGCATCAATTTGTTCATGGATAAGAAATCGTAATTTTGAATCTTCATCACATCTACGATCGAATCGATTCCTACGAGCTTTACTTCAAATCTTGAAACATAAATTGATTGGAATTATATCACATCTTGATCTTTATGTTTATCGTTTTTTTGATTCTTGATTAGAATAGTAACACTTGAAACTCATCGATAAAAAATCTTGAATCATTTTGCTTTTCTTTTCTATTAAAGTTTCGATTCAAACAAAACAAAATATGAATGAATCGCACAATCCCTGTGGACGATCCGCACTTGCTAACGAAATCTATACACGACACCGTTATTGATTGTGGTCGAATATTTTTTGTTGTGATTTCTATTCAATTGTTTCATACTACACAACGAGAAATTTCAATTCAATCAGTACCGAAAATTCTAAGGCCTTGAACATCGTGTCGATAATTAACCCTTTTTTTGGTATTATGGCTTCCGATTCCTCTTTCCCCTACGTCCGCTTGGAAAGTAATTTCGCCGATGCGTCTACAGATCAGAAGGTCTTTGCGCTCATTCGAGACTATGACCCAGAGCATAAGTCTCTTCATCTTTAAGGATCATGGTACAGTTACATTATCCGGGATCGACGTAGTTTTACTTGCACAGCGCCGTCAGAACCGATCCCGTCGATTCACTATGCCGACCCTCTGCAGGTCGCTTACGCAGTAGAAGAGGTTAACTGGACCTCGGAAGGTCGTCTTCAACCTTCCATGGCATCGATACCAGTGCAGCCACCGATGGCCCTAGACATTCTGGGGCGTCGCATATGCCAAGGAGAAGTGCGTCCTTGGAGGCAGGTTTATATGATAGGAATGACTCCTCGTCATCTGGCTAGCTATCTGCAGTGGGCCTGTTACATTCTGTCGGCCAAGAAGTCGCTGCTACTGAAGACTGGGCTATATCCAGCGATCTATGCGTTCCTCTTTTACTACCACATTTCACATGTGTGGTGGGTCAAATCTTTTCTGGAGCAATGGAATATCCCGACCCACACATTTCTCTTATCGGATCGGGAGGTCTCAAAATCGATGGAGGAATTCACGGAGATATCCGGGTTACCCGTCAGAGGAGAGCATTATGATGGGATACTTCCTCCTGACGAGTATGTCTTCGTTACTGAATCAGTGGTTATGGGTCTTACCCCAAAGAATGCAGTTTAACACAAATTTCCGAGCTTGATCAAAGTGTTTGTTCCCTCATAAAAAAAAGGGGAAAAAATTCCCACTATTAAAGTCTCACGTCTTAAACACATGAGCACCTATATGTAAAAGTATATATATGTTACAGTTAAAAAAAAGGGCTAAAAGAGCCACACGTGTTAAACACGTGAGCGCCTATATGCAAAGCATATATGTGCTGCAATCAAATAATTGGCAAGCCAAACAGGCCTCACGTGTTAAACACGTAACAATTTATATGTATATGAGCGCTGAAAATAAAGCATGCTAAAAACCATATTATGGGTCACGTGTTAAACACGTGGGTTCTCTTGATGCACTCTTTGGCAAGATAGAATTAAATTCTATTTAGGAAATATTTTCTCTGATCTTTCTAATACGGAAAGATTCTTTTCTAACAGAGAATTTTGGACTTAAAATCCAATTGTGATAAAATATCACCAATCAAACCACCTGATAGAATTAAATTCTATGTGGAAAATATTTTCTTGATCTTTCTCAAACTAGAAAGATCTTCTCTATTAAACAGAGAACCCTTGGATCAAAGATCCAACAGTAATTATAAAATCACCCCCGATCATCTGATAGAATAAAATTCTATCTTAGAAAAATAATTTACTAATTTTGTGAAATTAACAAGATATTCACAGGAAAATATTTCTTAATCTTGTTAAATAAACAAGAAATCTTCTCTGTTAAACAGAGAGCCTTTGGATTGAAAATCCAACGGTGAATAAAATTCACCAATTAATATTCATGATCTCTCAATGAGAGATTCTCTTAGCATACTGATTTTTTCCCTTATCCTATAAATAGGAGGGAGGAGATTAAATCTAAAGACACACAGAACTCCCCACAAGCTTCTGCAAAAAAAATATATACAGTGAGCTCTTGAAAAAGAAAGAGAAATTAATTCTCAAAGGAAACTTACCTCGTTGAAACCCTACATGAATAAGACTTGCCTCGGTTCTTTCTCTGCTTGAGATTTGCAGAAGCAGATCTCCCCACAAGTTGAGAATTTAATTCTCATGGGGGAGATTCTGTTCTGCAGATTCAAAACTTAGGGGAAAAGAACTAAGTTAAAAAGAAAGAATATGAATATATGGGAATTTAATTCCTCTAAAATTAGGGTCTAACCCTACATAAAGAACTTGGTTCGTAGAAAAGTGAAAAAGAACTTAGTTATTCAATACAAACGATAATGATGGTCCAAGATCTTCAAAACTGAAATCTTGATGATCATCAATGACTAAAAATGTCATTAACAAATATCAATATCTCCAAGAAAATACAAGAAAAACTTGGTGACTCGATTAGTACTTAGCACTATTTTGAAGCCTCACGTGTTCCCCACGAGAAGCGCTTAGAAAAGCAAACAAAAAGAACAGCTAAATCTGCCTCACGTGTTTCTCACGTTGGTGCCTAAAGAGCAAAGAAAAACTTCTTTGTCAATTAGGCAGCCGCCCAAAAAAGATGCAATCACGTGAAATGCATGTGAGCTCTATCCAAGTGCATAGCATTTCTGTAAAAAGAGGGAAACAAACAAATAAAGCCCAAAGCGCAGCACTCACGTGCTTCCCACGTGAGTATCATAAAGAGTGCTCATCACTCTATGATTAGTCAAAAATGACTGAAAACGCTCATAATTGAACACCTCACGTGTTTCATACGTGAGTACTACAGGACTCTAGTGCTTAGCACTAATCCAGCACCCCACGTGTTTCACACGTGAGCGCTGTACATCCCAGTGCTCAGCACTGTTGGGTAATTATGGAAACTCAATCTTAGCCAAAAATTGGGTAAGTTTCCTAAGGTCAAACCTCTTTGTTTTTAAATCAATCGAACCCATATGCTTTTGATTTCCAAGGTCTCAAATATGACGAAAAATTCTTAAGTTCAACACAACCCATTTTCCCTCAAATACGGGATTTGGTTTAAGGGTACATCTCTTCACACCTCTGATACATGCCGCTGTAATTCCTCAATGTCTTCAGAGAGGTGGCGGGTCCCGATGACCAACAAATTCTTTCGTTGATGCACTTCCAAACTGACATTCACGCCTCAAATCAGACCGTGCCCCAAATTGGGCACATTCCATATCACCATCGTTCATTCCTCCATATAACAAATACACGCGCGCACAAGATGAATGATGGACCGAAATGTTCTTAAACTAATATTCTCCCCAAATACGGCAATAACGGACCGAAATGTACTTAACCTAATATTAGTCCCCAAAACGGGAATGTTGGACCGAAATGTCCCTAAACTAATACTCGCCCCAAATACGACGACAAAGGACCAAAACCTACTTAAACTAACATTTCGCCTCAAACATGGCGATAATGGACTGCGATGTTCTTAAACTAAAATAATCGAGCCCAAATGCTCATATATTTAAGTTGATCTTAATATCAAACCAGATTAACGATCCTTAAATCAACCCAAACCAAAATCTAAAAATATACGGATTTAAACTATTCCATTCCCTACGGGTGACGACTTAAACTAGTCTCTGTATACAATCTACGGGCAACCAAAACAAACAAAAACACACACGACACGAAGTGAACTTTCGGAGCAGGAGAAAGTGGTTATCGCGATGCGGTAACGAAATTAACTGCAGGGGCTTGTGCCTGCAAGGAAGAGCGTCCCCAGAATCAAAAAACCCCTCACGAATAAGGAGGAATCTAATAAAGTCTGCTACAAAGGCCGCATCCGTCCAAAACACAGATATACGGTGTCATAAATCAACTTGGTATCTTTGGAGAGTGGATTGATAAATCCAAATAGTATCTGCCCCCAGAATTCAGGCCAGACGTTCCAACGTCCCGGTCCATCTTCCGGCGGTGAACAATGTTGAACATATATGAAAGCTTATTCTTGGAGTCTGGGGGCATAAAGTTAGCTTCACGGACTCCGTTGCTCGTTTCCTTCGTCCGGAGGCTTTATCAAAGAAAGCTGCGAAGTTCTCCAGGCTCGATGATCCGTTTGTATTTGTCTTGGACAAACTACCGACCACGGAGGCGGATTTGAAGCAATTTTTTTATTCCGGATACCCCAATCGTCCCTTTCGCAGAGGTCGCCACACCAGACATTGATGAGGAGACTTTCTTCTTGGGGTTCATCGGCTTATAGCTGAGCCGGTTCGCGCTTCCAATGCACCCCCGCTATATGAGACCATCTATCTTGTATCCGGCTCACCATATTGTGGCGAGGACATGCATGGCCGTTGGGGTTGCAAGACTGGCTCACTTATATCATGGTCTGAGTCTAGCGACAGAAACCACTCAGCCAGGTGTGAGCCCATTAATCTCCCATTGCATTACTTCACCTCGTGGATTGAGTTGCACATTCTGGGTGCTTTTGGTGTGCATAAACGACCCAGATTTTATGAAGGATACAATTTTTCTTGGTTCATGCACTTGGTCGATGCTTCTTCTACAGCCCCAACACAGCGGCAAGCTCGCCGATTGCTTCTTCGCCCACGCATGGTTGGGGACAGCATGACCTTTGTCGATAAAGTCCTGACCATCGGCAAGGAATCTTCCAAAGTGATCCAGCCACTGCACGATGTTTTCAAGGATGGAGCTTCTGCGTTGAGTGCCCGAGAGATCGTCCATTTGTAATCTATCAGGCCAGGTTTTCTGGTATTCAGATAGAACGCCTCGGTTTTGTTTATGAAATATAACATGCACCGTTTTGCCCAGCAATCGGGTTACAACTAAGGCATTCCCCTCGAGGCGTTCATCGTTGAACCAGTTAATACGAAGGAGGGTGTTCGCAACGTGGCACACCATTTCATGCATTTGAATACGGGGTCCCATTTCCTAATTAGCAAGCCAAGCCATATTCCAAAGGCCTCGAATGCCTACATTGCTTGGTATCAGCATGCAACGGGGGCCGTCATCAAGGAGGAAAGGGGGATGCTTCTTGACCACAAGGATTTTGTCCCATCTGGTAATCCCGTGGTCTCGCTGAGGCGACGGGCAGTCGTCCGTCCTTCCTAGAGAGAGTGGTACGATCGTAGTTCCGCGAGCTTTCCGGATAAGTATCGACCGAACGCTCCTGCGAATGTGGTAGCTGCGGCGTCCCCGGAGTCGGGCATTGGTTCGGAGATCGGGACCCTCCGTCCCAAGCAGCCTGTTAAGCGAAAGCTTTTGTCGTCAGGGGTCACTGTCAGATCGCTAAAGAGGAAGAAATCTTTATTCTCAGCTGATGTTGTATTCGGTCAGGAGCCTCATGCTCCTTATGCGAAGTCCTGTTAGAATACTGCACCAATGATGATTTGCTCAAAGCCTCCATTGATGAGAACGCTGCCACGGATCTTCAAGCCACCATCGAAGCTTCTGAAAGAGTGGCCCGTGAGCAAGCAGCATTAGCTTCTCTGGCGGCATCTGGTATATTCCATTTACACTCTTCTGTGTATACATTTTTTATGAATTTATTATACTTTATTAACGCTCTTCTCTTAACAGGAATCTCCACTGAAGAGGCTCTCTTAGCGTCCCGCAAGACATTTGAGGAGGAGGAAAGGCTCCGCGCTTCCATGAGCCTCGTTATGATTCGTTTCACGACACCTTTATATATTTAGTTCATTTTATTCGCCACTTGACTCCCTTCTTATTTCTGTTACAGGAACCACCACAACTCGTGTTGTTTTGAGTACAATGCCCACCTCAGGTGGTGGTGCGGAGGAGGCTTCAGAGCCACCGGCTACGGTTGAGGTCTTCCCAGGGCCGCCACAGGAGCCTTCGCTGAAGCAGTAGATGATGATGGATGTTGCAGTAGATCCGGAGGCCGATCCGGATTTGGACACAAACGCTCCTCTGTCGGAGGTCCTGAGGAGATCCATTCGTACAGCTAAAGCTGAGAGGAAGCACAAGAAGCATGCAACAAGGGAGCGTCAGGCTAACCTCTCAAGTGATGCTTAACCCTATGACGTTCCCGTGGAGGACGTTCCTTCGGCCCTGTCCACCGCACATAGGCAGGTTGCGCGTTCGGCTCGTGAAGAGGCCGAGCAGTTACTTCAAGGTAAAATAGCACATGGTCCTTTATAGAAACCTAGTAACAACCTTTTTCCTGAATTAAACCCCCCTTTGTTTTAAACAGGGACAATTTTAGGTGGTGATGTGGCGAACAAAGTGTCGGCGCTTGAAATACCTGGAGTGTCAGGTCTTCCTTTTGAATCTGGGACAGTTCCGACTGCCGCTTCCTCCCCTTGTGGATCTTCGATATCGGTGGGTGATGCAAGCATGACGATGACCCTTATCGATTTAGGGGACGAAGGTGCGGATGCTGAATCTACTTTCCCGGTGATGGTGGAAACCGGGAGAGCCATTACTGGTGACGCTCCAGACCCTATTATGGTTCCTGCCCCATCAGGTATTCCTCGAGCCATAACTTTTGCTTTCTCAATCTTTCTAGGTAACTTTGTTGATATTTCTTTTCTCCTGAATACAGGCATGGTAGACCCCGGTGTCGTGCCAATTGAAGCATTACTGTCAGCCGTTTCTACGAACGTCACCGTTCTGCCCCTCTCTTTTGTGTCCCCCCGAGTTCTCTCAAGTTTAATGACAGAAGGTAAAATTTTCTCATCTCTTTGTTTCAGTGTAGATATTATTTTCTTGGATTAATTTCTTTACCATATATCGTCGCAATCCTGCAGGAGTGCTTTTTGAACGCTTACACCAGATGTTAAGCTCGCACTTTGCCTTCCAATCGGAATTCGTTCCCCCTTCAGGCGTTGGTTATTATATTCCTCACCTTCTATTTCATTTTTCCACGAGAAAACTTTCTATTGCTAAGATTTTCTCGTACTAACGGCGGTATTACGGCTCGAGGGAGAGAACGAAGGAATAGCCGAGTCTCCTGCGCTTCCTAACTTGCCATTTTTAACCACTGGTATGGTAGATCTCTTCCATCCTCATTCTTCCTTATTATTCAGGTTGAAATCTGACCTTTCTTTGTGTGTGCTTTATTCTGTAGCAGCTACATCGGTTTTGGCTCCTTTTGAATCTCGCATTTCCATGCTCGCAAGGCCCTTTGCTAAACGTCAATCTTCCAGGGGTGCGGTGGTTGAATCGATTTCCGTGTCGTACTTTTAAAAGTGTAAAGATCACAACCAAAGAAATTTATACCGTAATCAATAGACGGCGTCTATTATAGTTTCGTCAATGAGAACGGATCGTCCACTGAGAAAGTGTGATTTGTTCGAAATTGTTTTAGTTGAGTTGAAAATTAAAAGATAAAAGAAAATGATTCAATATTCAAGAGATTTTAGTTTCAAGAATCATCAAGAAATAGATCTAAAATCAAGAATTACTAAAGATCAAGAAAATATCCAAATCGTTTGAATTATCAAGATTTGTAAAGAGACTTGTCGGAATCGATCCAATTGATAGTGATGATGACTACTGTTCAGTTGATAAAACTGCATATTTGTTATTATATTTTTCCCACCATTTTCATATTAAAAAAGGTCTTTATTATAATATATCATACATATGAAGGTTTATCTGTAAAAATAATATTTTCCATGTGTTGATATATTATAATTAGCATTTGGTAGGAAAATGTATGCAAATAATATCACTGACCAAATCCTAATTAAACAAAGTCTACCAAATATTATTTGAGTTGTTGTGTAGAATTTTTCCAAGTTGTGCAGAATTTTTCAAGACTAAAATCAAGGAAATCAAGTTGTTAAAGAAAACTTGCCTAATTAAGAAAGCAAAACTTGGAGACCAAGTTTGGCAGCAACCACGAGAAGATTTCCATGATACAAAGGTTCCAAGGATCGCCAAATGTCACAAAGACAAAGACCCAGAAAAATGATCAAGGACTGAGATTGAATGGCCGCGGATCCGTGGCCATACCCCCCTTAGGCCGCGGATCCGCGGCATGATTGATGAGTTAGGGGCTGCGATAATTTTGGGTGAATCTTTACAGCTATTTCCCTAATTTGGAAGCAAAGGTTTCTGGCTTTGGACTATAAATAGGGACCGAGAGCCTCTTGGAAAAAGCATTAAGCCGAAGAGATCACGAAGTCCCAGACGGCTCACGCATCCAGGCTGATCACCAACTGTTCGTCTACCTCTTTAGAAGAGATCGAGAAGCAACTAGAAATTGTAATTATTTTCTAAGAATTCAAGTGTAATGAATATTGTTGATTAATAAAGGTAGCTTTCTTTTTCTTATTCAATTTCTTCGTATTTTAATTATGCAATTTCCTTCCATCTCTTTTTCTCCCAACATGCGCGAGTAATTCTCCGCTTGTTAGGGTTCGTAGGAGTAGGGTAGGCTAATGGATGATGAACATCCCTAAACCCTCTTTAAATCCTATAAAGTTTATGAACTTTATCAAAAGAATTATTAACATCCTAATCGGGCGCGCTAACAATTCTTTGTTAGTTCCGACTGCAATTAGAGATTAGATTAATAATTGTTTTGGTAAAGGCTAGATATGAACGGAGTTCTGTGTCGAGATAAGGGTTAAGAGTGGGATTCCTTTTCCCTCCAGAAACCCTAATCTACACGCATCACTGTCATTCTAGTTTTAAATCTATTAAAGGATAAAAAGGGTAATTTTTAATTAATCATCCATAACTACTAAATCCTAACGAACCCTACAAGCCCCCTTATTATATTAGCTACATCCATAAATAATCTAGATCTATATTCTGCATTAGTGCTTAACGTAGATCTAGAAACCATTCACAAAATTCTTTATTCCTCCTCTCTTTTTCAACACGTCTAAAGTAAGAGTAAAAGATTCAACGTTTTCCTGAGGACGACCCGTACTCATCTCGGTCTAGCTACACGTGACACCGTTATTGATTGCGGTTAACTACTACACACTTTTTCACGTCAATCAAATGGCGCCGTTGTCGGAGATACGTGCGTAATTTTTTTTATTCTTACTATATGTGTTGAATTCTTAGACGATTCATATCATTATTAAAACAAAACTGCAAATTGCATATTTAACGATTTGTGCGTGAATTTTTGCAAGGAGATCTGGAGTCACAGACTTGAGGAAACAGGAGATCTAAGGTTCCAAACTCCTCTGGTATCTTTCCCAACTCTTTATCTCTCCTCTAAAATCCAATAAAATCTATTTTTTGTAGGATTCTTTGCAAAATAGCGCCACTCAAAAATCTTTTTGCAAAAATTTTGTGATTGGTTTTGTTTTGCATATTTTAATACGTACTTTAAGGGGCAAAGACCAAATCAAGATTAGGTGGGGATTTCATCACCCTTCCTAAGCCCCACAAATCATAAACCGAGCATCTAGATCAACCCTTGATTAATTTAAAAAATATCTAGACCAGACTCTGAGGACTGTCGCGCTCAATAAGGACAGAGGAAGGTCGTAGGTAATCTATCGCTTATCCGCATTACTTTTGTAGTGCCTAGGCAAGTGTGTCAAAAGCTAGTGGTTTTTAATTAGGCCCACTACTGTGGTTCCTTCCTACTTACCTGGCACTTACCTGGCTATAAGGGTAGTACAGAGGTGGTAGAGGATTGATCCTGTGGCTTGTCCTTTGGAAGTCTAGGAGCGGTCTAAAGACTGGACCTAGGTGACCTTAGTTCTAGGGTTGCTTGTGCATCTTAGGGTGATTTTTCTTGATTCCCACTTTTTCAAAACAAACCAATTTAAAATCATACACACGCTGCCACTTGCACTAAACCCGCTTTAGTGCATGCTCGGTTGGACATGGGATCCTAGTGCCCGTCTTGTCCGCGTTCCTTCTATCGACGCCGAAGTCAGTACTTCTTCATCTTCTTTTCCCCCACCACACACCACGACCGAGATGGACAGCATTTCATCAGATTATAACACCACGCTGCCACCGCCCGTAGGTGCGCAGAATCTACCGCGCATCTCTCTCCAAGAGAGATGCTATCCTATCCGTGGTCCTCTTCCCACTTGTCTATCTCTTCCACCAGCTAACGGGGAAAATTTCAAAATTAAACCACACTACATCAATCTACTGCCCAAATTTTATGGGCTTGAGTCGGAAGACGCGTATGTTTTCATCACCAAATTCGAAAACGTATGCGCAATGATGGGTACTTCACAGTTGACCGTCGATGCTATGCGCTTGTATCTTCTCCCATTCACACTGTGCGATTTGGCGGAAAAATTGCTTTATAATACTGCCGCACACTCTATCACTAATTAGGATGAATTCGTCATAGCATTTCTTAAGAAGTTTTACCCAAACCATAAGACTGCCCATATTAGGAGCGAGATCAACCAGTTCACCCAGCTTCCCAATGAACCATTATGGAAGTGCTTTAAACGTTTCAAGGATCTGCTTGTCCAATGACCTCATCATGGAATACAAAGATGGGATTTATGTCGGATTATATATGAGGGCATTAATCCAGCGACAAAGCAGACGCTTGAAACAATGTGTCAATGCAATTTCATGTCTAAAGATAACGGTGAAGCTTGGAAATATCTGGAAGATCTCGCAGAAAACACTTTGCAGTGGGAAAACGTAAGACCACCTTCAACTAAGGGAGGTATTCACCAGCTCGATGTTTCTATCACAGTAAAAGCAGAAATGACAGCGATACAGAAGAAACTCGACTCTTTTGAGAACAAATTCTCATCATTCTCTCTAAATCAGGTCACGCTTCTTAAAACCATCTGTGGTTGCTGCTCGGATCCTTCACACTTAACGGAAGAATGTCCCATGAATGCATCGTTTCAAGCTAATGTTGCTTTTCAGCAGCGACCTAGAAACGATCTTTATTCTTCCACATACAATCAAGGATGGAGGAATCATCCTAACTTTGCTTGGAATCAAAACCAACAAAGTAATTATCAAAGACCTCCTCCACAGCAACCACAACCACAAAGTCAGCTTCCCTTTCAGTCCCAAAATTTTCAAAATCCGGCCAACACCTCTACACCACAAGTGGCCGGTACTGACAACTCTTCACTTGCATAAACTTTGGATTTGTTCATGAAACATTCCATGCAATTGTCGGCTGAGATGAAATCTTCTATTGATACCATAAAGAAAGACTCCACCTCCCATGGTGAGAGTATTAAATCAATAGAAAACCAACTCGCACAGTTAAACGCCGCAATGAGTGCGAGAGAGAAAGGGAAACTCTCATCTCAACCCCTACCGAATCCTGGCCATTCACAAAATCATAATGTGAATGCCATTACTACATTGAGATTGGGGAGAGTGCTGAATAACCGAGTTGGTGAGAAAATTGATATTAGTGACACCATTGATACCCCAGCTTCTTCTTCTTCTTCCCCTAATTCGTCTAGTCTCCCACCTTCTTCTGAGCTTATTCTCCATTTTCCCCAAGGCTCGAACATTTCTCCAAATCTATCTAAGTAGATCCCACTCCAATTTTGGGATCGAATCCGTCCTTACAGTCTTCTCCACAAACGTTGGACCCAAAACTTATTGATCAAGCTCCATTTCCAAACAGATTAAGGGCCAACAGACCTAACCCGCAAATGGAGAAGATTGTGGAAATGTTTAAGCAAGTTAGCGTGAATATTCCTCTCCTAGATGTTATTCAACAAGTCCCATCTTATGCAAGAATCCTTAAAGACTTGTGCACTAGGAAGAGAAAAACTCAAGTGCCTAAGAAGGTTTTCATGACGAGTAATGTTAGCACCGCTTTAACCTAACAAATACCAAAGAAATGTAAGGATCCCGGCTGTCCTACAATCTCTATTTCTATTGGGGGTAAAAATATTAATCTTGCTTTACTCGATCTTGGTGCTAGCGTTAACTTGCTTCCTTATTCAGTATACGAGCAGTTAGAAATTGGAGAGTTAAAACCCGTCCATTGTACTCTCTAGATGGCAGACCGATCTATCACCAAACCTCAGGGAGAAATAGAGGATGTGTTAATTAAAGTCGGGGAATTCATATTTCTCGTGGACTTTATTGTTTTAGATACACAACCTGTGGCAAACCCACGCAATCAAATCCCGGTGATACTTGGTCGACCCTTCCTAGCAACTTCTAACGCAGTAATTAATTGTCATAGCGGTTCTATGAACTTATCCTTCGGGAAAATGACAATTGAGCTTAATATTTACAAGCTAGGAAGTCAGCCATCAGAACCTTCTGCTCATTTGCTGGATGTTTGTTCCATACACGAGATAGCTTCCGAAAGCTGCATGGATGAGGAACTTTGCTTTGATGTTCTCGACAACACTAATGAGATATCGTTTGATCTTTCACCACTTTATAGTGAGGATATGTTCAATGAATCCGTCCTTGAGTTTGAACCCGTTGACTCGTTGCAAAAGTCAGCAGCACTTTCCGAGTCAATATCTTATGCAAGTTTTGAACCTCTTAGGGAGTCCGAATATCATTCCCTTACTCTACCTTCTATTGTCTCTCCGCCAATCCTTGATCTCAAACCGCTACCTTCTCATCTTAAATATGCATATTTAGGAGAGAGTGAGACTTTGCCAGTGATTATATCCGCTTCTCTAGCCTTTGAGCAAGAGAACACACTTTTGGCAGTGTTGAGATCGAATCGGCAAGCATTTGGTTGGACAATGGCCGACATCAAAGGGATTAGTCCCTTAATTGTTAAACATTATATACATCTGATGGATGAATCCAAACCAACCCGAGATCCACAAAGGCGGTTAAATCTCGTTATGAAGGAGGCGGTAAAGAAAGAAATCATCAAGTGCCATGATAGTGGAATAATTTACCCTATATTTGATAACCAATGGGTAAGTCCAATTCATATGGTCCCTAAAAAGTCTGGCATCACGGTCATCACTAATGAGGCTAATGAGTTAATGCAAACACGCACCCAAACTGGATGGCGCGTATGTATTGATTACAGGAAACTCAATGCCGCGACGAGGAAAGATCACTTCCCCCTACCTTTCATTGACCAGATATTAGAACGATTAGCTGGACACGAATACTACTGTTTCTTGGACGGATACTCTGGCTATAACTAGGTCCCCATCGCCGAAAAGGATCAAGATAAAACCACATTTACTTGTCCTTTCGGAACTTTTGCTTATAGACGCATGCCCTTTGGGTTATGCAACGCTCCCGCTACATTTCAGCGGTGCATGATGATGATATTTTCAGATATGGTGGAAAATTTTCTAGAAATTTTTATGGATGATTTCTCCATTTTTGGGGACTGTTTTGAGGACTGCCTTCGTAATCTTGACGCGGTTCTTACCCGCTGTAAGGATAAGAACTTGACTTTGAATTGGGGAAAATACCATTTTATGGTTCAAGAAGGTATTGTACTTGGACATATAATTTCACGAAAAAGCATTGAGGTTGACAGAGCTAAAATAGATGTCATTCAAAACCTTCCTTGTCCCAACTGCGTCAAAGATATACGATCCTTCCTTGGTCATGCAGGATTTTATAGGAGATTTATTAAGGACTTTAGCAAAATTGCTAGACCCTTAACCCTTCTATTGGCCAAGGACACTACTTTTCACTTCGATTCAGATTGTGAGGCTGCTTTTGAATCGCTTAAAGAATCACTCACTACAGCACCCGTTCTATAATCTCCGGATTGGAACCACCCGTTCGAGCTTATGTGTGATACATCAGATTTTGCTATTGGTGCTGTCATAGGACAACACATTGATAAGATGCCACATGTAATTTACTATGCAAGTAGGACCTTGAATGATGCACAAATAAATTACACAACTACAGAAAAAGAACTCTTGGCAGTTGTATTTGTATTAGAGAAATTCAGGCCCTACTTGATTGGCTCGCCTATTGTGGTTTACACAGATCACTCCGCCCTACGACATCTTTTATCGAAGAAGGATGCTAAGGCCAGGCTAATACGTTGGATCCTATTGTTACAAGAATTTGATCTTGTCATCCGAGACAAGAGTGGATGTGAAAACGTTGTAGCCGACCATCTTTCACGCATCACTTCTTCGCCAACTTTGACCGTGCCAATAAATGACTCATTTCCTGACGAACAACTCTTGACTGTATCCTACGAACCTTGGTTCGTGGATATCATGAACTATCTTGCGACGGGACTTATTCCTAGCGATTGGTCGAAACAAGACAAACTTCGATTTCTATCCCAAGTAAAATATTTTTACTGGGATGAACCTTATCTATTCAAGTATTGTTCCTATCAAATCATTCGCAGGTGTGTCTCTAACGATGAATTCAAGAGCGTGTTATCATTTTGTCATGATCAGGCATGCGGCGGTCATTTTGGTCCTCGAAAAACGGCGGAGAAAGTTTTGCAATGTGGCTTTTATTGGCCAACATTATTTAAAGATGCATATGAACTTTGCAAAACTTGTCCGCGATGTCAACAGTTGGGTCGGATTTCATGAAGAAATGAGATACCGCTCCAACCTATATTGGTTGTGGAAATATTTGATGTTTGGGGTATTAATTTTATGGGCCCTTTTCCCAACTCCTTTGGGAATCTATATATATTGTTAGCGGTTGATTATGTCTCGAAATGGGTGGAAGCTATACCGTGTCGCACTAATGACAACAAAATTGTCATCAAGTTCCTTAAAGAAAATATCTTTTCGCGATTCGGACACCCTCGCGCTATAATTAGCGATAACAGGACACATTTCTGCAATCGGTCTTTCGAGGCCCTGATGCGGAAATATTCAATCACTCACAAGCTTTCTACGCCATATCATCCCCAAACAAGCGGGCAGGCTGAGATCTCAAATAGGCGGATCAAACAAATATTGGAGAAGACGGTTTCGAAAAACCATAAAGATTGGTCAACCAAATTGACGGATACTCTTTGGGCATTCCGCACCGCTTATAAGACCGATCTTGGTATGTCTCCATACCGCCTTGTGTTTGGGAAGGCATGCTACCTTCCTGTCGAGATCGAACATAAAGCAATGTGGGCTATTAAAGAGCTTAATTTTGATCTTGATCATGCAGGAAGCTATCGGAAGCTGCAATTGAATGAGCTAAGCGAACTCCGCGATGAAGCTTACGATAATGCGGTGATAGTAAAGAACAGGAATAAAGTGTTCCACGATAAAAATCTTTTTAGAAAAACCTTCACATCGGGGCAACAAGTCCTTCTTTACGATTCCCGTCTCCATCTTCATCCGGGTAAGCTTAAATCTCGTTGGAAAAGACTTTTTGTGGTGCGGTATGTACACCCGCACGGGGCAGTTGAAGTTGAAAACTTGAAAAACGGTGCAATTTTTAAAGTAAATGGGCATACATTAAAACCGTATTTTTCTACTGACCCCGCGGAGGAGCTCCTGTTTTTACAGGAGCCGCTTTATTAAAACTAAATTTCCTCCGCCTCACCTCCAAATTTTTGGTAACAGTTTCTCATTTTAAGAATGGAGGTGAGTAAAAATGGATTTAATTGAATATTTGTGTATGCCAAAGAACAAGTTTGGGGGTAGTTTTCATTTAATTATTATTTTACCCCTTATATCTCTCCCCTAGTATACAGGTCCATGCTCTCAAAAGGCTACATCAGTGAGGACACTGCTGAAAACAGGTTTGGGGGGGAGAGCTTTGTATTCACTGAATTATCTTTGACACTGGGAATTAAATTTTTTTTTTATAATAAAAGAGTAGAAAGTGAAAAATTACATCCAAAATATAGGAATAGTTTAAGAAAACCAAGAAAATTAGAAGTTTTCTTAAACGAACTAGTAATAAGTAGTTATGAGCTGTTGTTCCAAGGGTTAGTAAGATGAAGGAAGTCACTAATCTGAGGATAAAAATAAGTCTGAAAAATAGTTTCTATTCTGGAAGCCAAACATTTGAATGTTGATACCCTACAATATGCACTTACACACGTCTTGAAACTCGGGATAGTAGAGGATACCTTGAAATGCTCTTGTCTAAAAGCCAAAGTATGAAGGAAATGAAAAAAAATGAAGAAAATATAAAAATGGTGAGAAGAAAAATGAACACTGGTTTTGTTATCGCCGAGGCAACAATAAAAAAAAATATAGCGAGGGTGCCTCTTCACCTAGTGCCCTAAGGTCAACTGGTCTGGGAGTCACTGCTAAGCCTTAGGTGGTGCAAGAGGAGAAAAATATTATCACCTAATCAGCAAGCACATGAGTAATCGGTCGGTTAGTACCTCAAGAAGTATTAACGGTCGCATGAAAATGTGTGAGCAAATCTAAATATCCATCAAGTTAAAAAGTACTGAGGTAGATGGACAAGAGTATGATAGCTTGAATTGAATTCTCCGGGTGTAGGGATGTCCATTTCACACACGTAGGGGTATATGATCGATGTTTGGATGAAAGGTAGGAATGAAGAATAAAAACGATGTTTTATTGAGGGATGATGTGATTTCTAACATTTTTTTATGACTATTAAGATAGGACTCATGACAACTGAGAAGCTAGTGTAGTTGGAAAATCTTATTTTCAAAGTCTTTCTTTTATGGTTCTAATCTTTGTATGTAAATTTCACCATCTGTCTTTGGTTATAGGATTTTGTGGGTGTAATCCGCTGAAAACCCTCAGGAGACAACACTCCTCGTACTAGGGAACCTAGAGATTTAACGGTTTGTTGCACGTGCTCAGTGCAATCGTGTTTGCCTACGAAAGTGTGCTTAGTTTTCTCCTTTCTCCTTCTCTTGAATAAACTAGTTTGCTCGGGATGATCAAAGATAAGTTTGGGGGTATTTGTTCAGTTGATAAAACTGCACATTTATTATTACATTTTTCCTACCATTTTCATATTAAAAAAGGTTATTATTATAATATATCATACATATGAGGGTTTATCTGTAAATATAATATTTTCCATGTGTTGATATATTATAATTAGCATTTGGTAGGAAAATGTATGCAAATAATATCATTGACCAAATCCTAGTAGAACAAAATCTACTAAATTATTTGAGTTGTTGTGAAGAATTTTTCTAAGTTGTACAGAATTTTTCAAGACTAAAATCAAGGAAATCAAGTTGTTAAAGAAAACTTGCCTAATTAAGAAAACAAAACTTAGAGACCAAGTCTGGCAACAACCACGAGAAGATTTCCATGATACAAAGGTTCCAAGGATCGCCAAATGTCACAAAGACAAAGACCAGAAAAATGATCAAGGGCTGAGATTGAATGGCCGCGGATCCGCGGCCATACTCCCCCGGGCCGCGGATCCGCGACATGATTGATGAGTTAGGGGATGCGCAAATTTTGGGTGAATCTTTATAGCTATTTCCCTAATTTGGAAGCAAAAATTTCTGGCTTTGGACTATAAATAGGGACTGAGAGCCTCTTGGAAAAAGTATCAAGCCGAAGAGATCACGAAGTCCCAAACGGCTCACGCATCCAGGCTGATCATCAACTGTTCGTCTATCTCCTTAGAAGAGATCGAGAAGCAACCAGAAATTGTAATTATTTTCTAAGGATTCAAGTGTAATGAATATTGTTGATTAATAAAGATAGCTTTCTTTTTCTTATTCTATTTCTTCGTAGTTTAATTATGCAATTTCCTTCCATCTCTTTTTCTACCAACATGCGCGAGTAATTCTCCGCTTGTTAGGATTCGTAGGAGTAGGGTAGGCTAATGGATGATGAACATCCCTAAACCCTTTTTAATTCCTATAAAGTTTATGAACTTTATCAAAAGAATTATTAACATCCTAATCGGGCGCGCTAACAATTCTTTGTTAGTTCCGACCGCGATTAGAGATTAAATTAATAATTATTTTAGTAAAGGATAGATATGAACGGAGTTCCGTGTCGAGATAAGGGTTAAGAGTGGGATTCCTTTTCCCTCCAGAAACCCTAATCTACACGCATCACCGTCGTTCTAGTTTTAAATCTATTAAAGGATAAAAAAGGGCAACTTTTAATTAATCATCCATAAATATTAAATCCTAATAAATCCTACAAACCCCTTATTATATTAGCTACATTCATAAATAATCTAGATCTATATTCTGCATTAGTGTTTAACGTAGATCTAGAAACCATTCACAAAATTCTTTATTCCTCTTCTCTTTTTTAACACGTATAAAGTAAGAGTAAAAGATTCATCGTTTTCCTGAGGACGACCCGTACTCATCTCAGTCTAGCTACACGCGACACCGTTATTGATTGCGGTTAACTACTACACACTCTTTCACTCCAATCAAATACTAATGATTATAAATTCTTATCTATTGAAGATTTGTGCTAGATCGATGACAATCAATGAGGTTTAGGAATCTATTGAAGAAATTAGGGTTTCTTCCTCATCATCCCTTGTCCTTTCATCGATTATCATTCAAATTCTATCCTCTAGCAAATTGAATCACCGATCGTTGACCTCTAATTTGGAGCGAAAAAATTCAAGAAAGCGATCTCACTCAAATTAGATTTTCGATGATTCAATTTCCTAAAGTTTACAAAACTCATAAGACTTAAGAATCGTTCAAGAATTTAATCATCATCATCATCTACCTATTCTCTCGATTCCGCTACAAGCGGAGATTTCACTCAAACATCATGAAAAAGAAAAGAATCAAGAATCGATAACCTTTCATAATGCAAGAATGTAAAGAAAAGCAAGATTTATAATCTTCACCTTTATTAATCAATGATTAGTTACAATTCACTCGAGTCCAGGTTACAAGATTTGAGGAGAGAACTAAATCATCGAAATTAGCTTCGCATCGGTCTTCTTGAGTCGCGGATCATCATGGATATCTTGCTCGGATGAAGCTCGGCGTTGCTTCAAAGGCTCGTTGACGGCTTTCTTGATTTGGTACTCGATGAATTTTGATTTGGCTCAAATTGTGTCACCCAACTTGATTTGAATTGATTTGGATTTTGCTAGAGTTTTTACCCTAATTGATGAACAACCCTTATAATGAAGCCATAGGTCCCCTTTTATAGTTTTCCCTTTAGCTTTCCCTAGAAGCTAGATTGTTATGAAGCTTGTATGAGAAGCTTAGTAGGTATGAAACTTGCACAAGAAGCTTGGCTGTTAGAAGGGAAGCTTTTGGAGATTTCTACACAATTCGAAGCGTCTTGGAGAAGTTTGGCCGATAAAAGAAGACTTCTGCAAAAAGTTCCAACCGCCGACGAGTCAACTCGGCAGCGGATCCGCCTGACTCTGCAGTGGATCCGCGGCCGTTTGGTGGAGTTGCTGTATGAAAATTCCTCTATTGCTTCATGTTGGATTTATGGTTGTATCCTGATGTCTGGAATCTTATAATTCTATCTAGTTTACTGCCAGATTTCAAGTCTTGGACTTGATGCGTTTTATCAGCACTTTTGTGATTCCGGCTTTTTAACCTGGAGAATTTCCTGCACACATTCTCGAGATAAGTGTTGAGATATAAAAATCATGCGAATAGTAATAAACACTTAATTTCCCTTTAGAATGTCGATTATAACTATAACACAGGTTATTTGGTATTTTCCAAACGAATTCGTAATATTTGTTATAATTACAATAAACACATATATATGAATGATAAGAGTAGGGAAATTAACGTGTTGAGAATACACTATTTTCGACTGATCAAATTCTCCCAAACTTAATTTTGATCGTCTCGAGCAAACATTTTTTATTTTTAAGAGAAGGAGAAAATATAAGAAAAGGAAAAACTAACTAGCACACTTTCGTAGGCAACACGATTGCACTGAGCACGTGCAACAAGCCTTTAAACCTCTAGGTGTCCCTAGTAGGAGGAGTGTTATCTCCTGAGGGTTTTCAGTAGATTTCATCTACAAAATCCAATAATAAAAGGAAGACTGTGAAAGTTACATTTAAAGATAAGAACTGTAAAAGAAAAACTTTGAAAATCAGAGTTTCCAACTAATACTAGCTTTTCAGTTGCTATGAGCCATATCTTAATAGTCATGAATGGATGTTAGAAATCACATCATCCCTCAATAAAACATCGTCTTTATTCTTTATTCATTATTCCTACCTTTCTTCCAAACACCGATCATATATCCCTACGTGTGCGAATTGGACATCCCTACACTCGGAGAATTCAATTCAAGCTATCATACTCTTGTCCATCTGCCTCAGTACTTTTTAATCGATATTTAGATGGAATTTGCTCACACATTTTTCATGCGATCGTTAATACTTCTTGAGATACTAACCGACCGATTACTCAATATGCTTGCTTAATAGGTGTATTCAATATTTTTCTCGTCTTGCAACACCTAAGACTTAGCAGTGACTCCTAAACCAGTTGGTCTAAGGCATTAGGTGATGAAGCACCCTTACTTTATTTTTTGTATTACTGCCTTGGTGATAACAAAACCAGTGTTCATTTTTCTTTTCACCATTTTATCTTTTATTCATTTATAATTTCCTTCATACTTTGGCTTTTAGACAAGAGCATTTCATGGTATCCTCTACTATCCCGAGTTTCAAGACGTGTGTAAGTGCGAATAGTAGGTTATCAACATTCAAATGTTTGGCTTCCAGAATAGGAACTATTTTTTAGACTTATTTTCATCCTCAGATTAGTGACTTCTTTCATCTTACTAACCCTTGGAACAACGGCTCATAACTACTTATTACTAGTTCGTTTAAGAAAACTTCTAACTTTCTTAGTTTTCTTAAATTTTTCCAATCTTTTGGATGTAATTTTTCACTATCTAATCTTTTATTATAAAATTAAATATTAGATTTTTTTTATATGTGTTTTTTGCTTATGCAAAGCATGATGCAACATGATACGAAAATAAGCACAAACCTCCCCCAAACTTGTTTTCAACAGTGTCCTTACTGTTGTCTTCTGCTAAAGTTCAAAAAACCTGTAAGCTTGGGAGGACAATTTGTTAAAGGGGACATAAAATATGATCGTGAAAATCTCCCCCAAACTTATTCTTTTATTTATGTACAAACTTTTATTATTTTATTATTTTTTATTTTTTTAATATATATTTTTATAAAATGTATGCACAAGTTGACTCACCTACATTCTAAAGATATGACAAAATTACCAAGTCATGGAGGTGAGGTGGAGGAAAATCAGTCATTATAAAGCAGCTCCTGTAAAAACAGGAGCTCCTCCGAGGGGTCAGTGGAAAATATGGTTTTAGTCTATATCTATTCATTTTAAAAATTGTACCGTTTTCAATATTTTCAACCTCAACTGCCCCGTGCGGGTATACATACCGTACAACAAAATGTCCTTTCCACTGAGATTTTAGCTTACCCGCATGAAGATGGAGTCGTGAATTATAAAGAAGGACTTGTTGACCAGGTGTAAAAGTTTTTCTCAAAATATTTTTATCGTGAAATACCTTAGTCCGGTTCTTTATAATTACAGCATTATCGTAGGCTTCATCGCGGAGTTCGCTTAGCTCGTTTAATTGCAGCTTCCAAAAGTTGTAAACTTGATTTAAGTCAAAATTAAGTTCTCTAATGGCCCACATTACTTTGTACTCAATCTCGACCGGAAGGTGACAAGTCTTTCCAAACACTAGTCTGTAAGGAGACATATCTAGATCGGTTTTATATGCAGTACGGAATGCCCAAAGAGCATCTGTCAATTTGGTTGACCAATCTTTTCGATTTTTAGAAACAGTTTTCTTCAAAATTTGTTTGATTTATCTGTTTGAAACCTCAGCTTGCCCGCTCGTTTGGGGATGATAGGGTGTAGAAAGTTTATGGTTGATTGCATATTTCCGCATCAAAGTCTCGAAAGACCGATTGCAGAAATGTGTCCCGTTATCGCATAGCGCGAGGGTGTCCAAATCGCGAAAAGATATTTTCTTTTAAAAACTTAATGATAACCTTTTTGTCATTATTGCAACAAGGAATAGCTTCCACCCATTTCGAGACGTAATCAACCGCAAGCAATTTGTACAGATTCCCGGAAGAGTTGGGAAAAGGACCCATAAAATCAATACCCCAAACGTCAAAAATTTCAACCACCAAGATGGGTTGAAGTGGCATCTCATTTCTCTGGGAAATCCTACCTGTTTGTTGAAGCTGTGCACAGGTTTTACAATGATTAAATGAATCTTTGAATAAACTCGGCCAATAAAAACCGCATTGTAAGACCTTCTCTGCCGTCTTTCGAGAACCGAAATGACCCCCACATGCCTGATCATGACAAAAAGATAGAACACTCTTGAATTCATCATTAGGGACATATCGGCGAATGATCTGGTCAGGACAATAATTAAACAGATAGGGTTCATCCCAGTAAAAATATTTTACTTGGGATAGAAATCGATGTTTGTCCTGTTTCGACCATTTGCAAGGAATAAGTCCTGTAGCAAGATAATTCACAATATCCCCGAACCAAGGTTCAGTGAATACTTTCAAGAGTTGTTCGACTGGAAAAGAATCATTGATCGGCAGGGTTATAGGTGAAGAAGAGATGCGCGACAGATGGTCGGCTATAACGTTTTCACATCCTTTCGTATTTTTAATAACAAGATTAAATTCTTGTAATAGAAGGATCCAACGTATTAGCCTACCTTTAGCACCCTTCTTCGCCAAAAGATGTTTTAAGGCGGAGTGGTCAGTGTACACAACAATAGGTGAGCCAATCAAGTAAGGCCTGAATTTTTCTAATGCAAATACAACTGCCAAAAGTTCTTTTTCGGTAGTTGTATAGTTAATTTGAGTATCGTTCAGGATACTACTTGCATAAAAGATCACGTGTGGAATCTTTTCAATGTGTTGTCCTAAGACTGCACCAACTGCAAAATCTGATGCATCACACATAAGCTCAAATGGGTGGTTCCAATCTGAAGATGATAAAACGGGAGCTGTAGTGAGAGAGTGTTTGAGTGAGTCAAATGCAGCCTCACAATCCGAGTCAAAGTGAAAGGTTGTGTTCTTGGCCAAAAGAAGAATTAAAGGTCTAGCAATTTTGCTCAAATCCTTAATGAATCTCCTGTAAAATCCTGCATGGCCAAGAAAGGATCGTATATCCTTGACGCATTTGGGATGAGGAAGGTTTTAAATGATATCTATTTTAGCTCTGTCAACCTTAATGCTTTTCGGTGAAATAACATGTCCAAGCACAATTCTCTCTTGGATCATGGAATGGCATTTTTCCCAATTCAAGATTAAGTTCTTCTCTTTACAACGAGTAAGAACTGCGTCAAGATGTGATAAGCAATCAGCAAAAGAATCTCCGAATATCGATAAATCGTCCATGAAAATCTCCATGGAAATCTCCAGAAAATTCTCGAACATGTCCGAGAATATCCCCATCATACATCGCTGAAATGTAGCGGGAGGATTGGATAACCCAAAGGGCATGCGACTATAAGCAAAGATACCAAAAGGACAAGTAAATGTGGTTTTGTTTTGATCCTTTTTAGCAATAGGGACCTGGTTATAACCAGAGTACCCGTCCATGAAGCAGTAATATTCACGTCCAGCCAAGCGTTCTAACATCTGGTCAATGAAAAATAGAGGAAAATGGTCTTTCCTCGTTGCGGTATTGAGTTTTCTATAATCAATGCATACACGTCACCCAGTTTGAGTGCGTGCCTGGATTAACTCATTTTCCTCATTTGTTACGACCGTGATGCCAGATTTCTTAAGGACGACATGAACTGGACTTACCCATTGGCTATCGGAGATTGGGTAAATGATACCATTGTCAAGACATTTGACGATTTCTTTCTTTATCGCATCCTTCATGATGGGGTTTAACCGTCTCTGTGGTTCTCAGGTTGGCTTGGCTTCATCCATCAGATGTATATGATGTTCAACTATTAAGGGACTAATCCTTTTGATGTCAGCCATAGTCCAACCAAACGCCTGCCTATTAGATCTAAATACCGTTAAAAGCGCATTCTCTTGCTCTGAGGCTAGAGAAGCTGATATGATAACAGATAAACACTCATTCTCACCTAAATATGCATATTTAAGATAAGAAGGTAAAAATTTGAGATCTAATGCTGGCAGAGAAACTATAGAAGGTGGGGTCAGCGAATGATATTCAGAGTTAAGGAGAAGCTCGTAGCCTGCATAGGATACAGACTCGGAAAGTGATGAGTCAAGAGTTTCAGACTCAGGAGTGGAAAAAGTGTCCTCACTAAGATGTGAAAGATCAAACATTGATGTGCTAGTGTCGTCGAGATTATCAAAGCAAAGTTCATCAACTTTGCAGCTTTCGGGAGCAATCTCGTGTACAGAACAGACATCAAGTATATGAGCAGAGGGTTCACACGGCTGACTTCCAATTTTATAGATGTTTAGTTCAATTGTCATTTTTCCAAAAGATAGGTTCATTGAACCGTTTCGACAATTAATGACAGGATTGGAAGTGGCAAGGAATGATCGACCCAAAATCACCGGAATTTGGTTCTGTGGGTTTGCTACAGGTTGTGTATCAAGAACAATAAAGTCCACAGGGAATATGAATTCCCAGACTTTTATCAACACATTCTCCAGTTCACCCCTAGGTTTGGTGATTGATCGGTCTGCCATTTGGAGAGTGCAATGAGCTGGTTTCAAATCTCCAATCCCTAACTGCTCATAAACAGAATATGGAAGCAGGTTAACACTTGCGCTAAGGTCAAGTAAAGCACGGTTAATGTTTTTACCCCCAATAGAAATCGATATCGCAGGACATCCTGGGTCCTTACGTTTCTTTGGTAACTGTGGGGTGAAAGCAGTGCGAACATTATTAATCATGAAAACCATCTTAGGCACTTGAGTCTTCCTCTTCCTAGTGCATAATTCTTTAAGAATTTTCGCATAAGCGGGGACTTGTTGAATAACATTTAGGAGAGAGATATTGATGTTAACCTGTTTGAACATTTCCATAATCTTCTCCATATGTGGACTCAATTTGTTACCCCTTAACTGATTCAGATAAGGAGGTTTAGCAACAATAGCTTCCAACATTGGAGAAGGTGGTGTGTGTGGAACAGATCTCAGAATAGGAGTGGGGATCGTTTGGTGGACTAAAAGAGGTATGCTGAGGGTTTGAGCCTTGAGGAAAATGAAGAATTGGCTCACAAGAAAATGGTGGGGTACATAAAGTAGGATTAGAAGTAGAAGTGGATGTGGAAGTAAAAGTGGAAGTGGAAGCCGGGGTGTTATTGATTAATTCGTCATGATCATCAATCTCTTCCCCAACTTGATTATTCAGCACTCTTTCTGATCTCAACGTTGTAATGGCATTCACATTACAGTGTTGTGAATGCCCAAGATTTGGTAGGGGTTGAGACGGAAGTTTCCCTTTCTCACTAACACTCATTTCGGCTTTTAATTGTGCAATTTGTGTTTCCATCGATTTTATACTCTCAGTTTTGGAGGCAGAGTTTTTCTTTATATCATCGACAGAAGACTTAACCTCTGCCGAAACTTGCATGAAATTTTTCAGAATCAAATTCATGGTTTGTGCAAGTGAAGAGGATTCATCAGTACCGATCAATTGCAAAGAATTGTTATACGGTGCAGAAGTTTTGACCGGATTTTGAAAGTTTTATGACTGATATGGGTACTGAGTCAGTTGTAGTGGTTTCTGTTGTTGTGGAGGAACCCTTTGGAAATTAGTTTGATTTGGAACCGTGTTTTGACTTTGGTTTTGGTTCCAAGCAAAATTAGGGTGATTCCTCCAACCCTGATTATTAGTGGAAGAATACGGATCGTTTCTAGGTCTTTGTTGGAAAGCAGCATTGGTATCCTCTTGACCTTGAAACGGAGAATTCAATGGACATTCTTCCGTAAGATGTGATGGATCAGAACAACATCCATGGACAGTTTTGAAGAGTGACATCTGATTTAGAGAGACTGCTAAAAATTTATGTTCCATAGCTTCGAGTTTCTTTTGCACTGCTGCCATTTCAGCTCTAACTCCTATGGAAACATCCAGTTGATGATTGCCACCCCTAGACGATGACTGGTTTACACTCTCCCACTGTAAAGTTTTTTCAGCGAAATCTTCTAAAAATCTCCAAGCTTCACCATCATCTTTATTCATGAAGGTGTCTTGACACATAGATTCAAGATTCTGTTTTGTTGTAGGATTAATGCCCTCATATATGATTCTACACAGATCCCATCTAGGAATTTCATGATGAGGACATTGAACTAACAGATCCTTGAAGCGTTCAAAACACTTCGAGAATGGTTCATTTGGAAGCTGGGTAAATTGATTTATTTCGCTACGGACTCAAACTGTCTTATGATTAGGGTAGAATTTCTTGAGGAATGCTGTTACGAATTCTCCCAAGTTAGAAATAGAATGTGCGGTTGTGTTATAAAACCACTTCTCGGCTATATCGCACAAAGTGAATGGGAGAAGACGTAATCTCATAGCATCCACAGAAAGCTGTGAAGTACCTATCATAGCGCATACATTTTCAAATTTGGTAATAAAGACGTATGCATCTTCAGACTCGAGACCGTGATATTTGGGTAAAAGATTGATGTATTGGGGTTTTATTTCAAAATTTTCCCCATTGGCTGGTGGAATGGTGAGACAGGTCGAAAGAGGACCTGTCATAGGGTAACATCTCTCTTGGAGAGAGATGCGGGGCCGATTCTGTGCTCCTGCGGACGGTGGCAGAGTAGTGTTAAAGAAGTTCGATGGAGATCCGTCCATCGAAGTAGATGTGGTAGTGGGTGAAGAAAAAGTAGACGTAGAATTACCGACTTCGGAGTCGATAGGAGGAACGCGGACAAGACAGGCACTAGAATCCCGTGTCCAGCCGAGCATGCACTAAATGGTTTAGCACAAGTGGCAGCGTTAAGTGATAATTAAGGAAAAGATGAGTTGGTGTTTTTTTCTTTGAAAAAATACGGATTTTTGAAAAATTCACACAAGCAATCCTAAATCTAGTGGTCACGTAGGTCAAGTCACTAGACCGCTCCTAGACTTCCAGAAGACAAGTCGCAAGATAGATCATCTACTACTTCTTTGCCCCTTCTGTGGCCAGGTAAGTGGGAGGTTCTCCACTACGTAAGTAGTGGGCCTAATTAAGTAACCACTTGTTTTAGACACACTTGCATTAGACACCACAAAAGAAACGCGGATAAGCAATAGATTATCCACGGCCTCCTTCTGTCCTAATTGAGCGCGACAGTCCTTAGAGTCTTGTCTAGATTTTTTTAGTTAATGAGGGTGATGCGGATGCAAGTTTGTGATTTTTGGGGCTTAGGAAGGGCAATGAAATCCCCACCTAATCTGAATTTGGTCTTTGCCCCTTAATTTCCGCAATAAAATATGCAAACAAATAAGATCAAACACGCAACACTTTTAATTTTTGCGGCGCTGCGAATTTTTGCAAAGAAACCTGCAGAAATTGGTTATTGGACAGAGTAGGGAGGAGATAAGAAAGACAGAAATGGACCTAGAAATTTTTGTGCACCGAAGCCTTCAAAGCACCTCGTTTTCGCCGCAATAAGGTACTAAAAACCGCGGATCCGCCGCAGTTTAATGTGATCCCTGCACAAAAGTTTCAGCAATTGCTCCAATTGCCTCTCTGGACTTTTTGAGATGTCCTGAAAAATTTTCCTCTCGCTCCACAGATTCCAGATCTCCTTATAACAAGTCACAATAAATCGTTAAGAGCTTGTTACGAATTTTGATCTAAAAATTCTGATGGAATAATAAATTTTTCAACTCAAATACAAAAACGAACAAATTAGCACACGATCTCCGGCAACGGCGCCATTTGATTGAATCGATTTCCGTGTCGTGTTTTAAAAAGTGTAAAGATCACAACCAAAGAAATTTATACCGCAATCAATTGACGGTGTCTATTGTAGTTTCATTAATGAGAACGAATCATCCACTGAGAAAGTGTGATTTGTTCGAAATTATTTTAGTTGAGTTGAAAATTAAAAGATAAAGGAAAATGATTCAATATTCAAGAGATTTTAGTTTCAAGAATCATCAAGAAATAGATATAAAATCAAGAATTACTAAAGATCAAGAAAATGTCCAAATCGTTTGAATTATCAAGATTTGTAAAGAGGCTTGTCGGAATCGATCCAATTGATAGTGGTGATGAATACTAATGATTACAAATTCTTATCTATTGAAAATTTGTTGCTAGATCGATGACAATTAATGAGGTTTAGGGATCTATTGAAGAAACTAGGGTTTCTTCATCATCATCCCTTTTCCTTTCATCGATTATCATTCAAATTCTAGCCTCTAGCAAATTGAATCACCGATCGTTGATATCTAATTTGGAACGAAAACATTCAAGAAAACGATCTCGCTCAAATTAGGTTTTCGATGATTCAATTTCCCAAAGTTTACAAAACTCATAAGACTTAAGAATCGTTCAAGAATTTAATCATCATCATCTACCTATTCTCTCGATTCCTCTACAAGCGGAGATTTCACTCAAACATCATAAAAAAGAAAAGAATCAAGAATCGATAACCTTTCATAATGCAAGAATGTAAAGAAAAGCAAGATTTATAAACTTCACCTTTATTAATCGATGATTAGTTACAATTCACTCGAGTCGAGGTTACAAGATTTGAGGAGAGAACTAAATCGTCGAAATTAGCTTCGCATCGGTCTTCTTGAGTCACGGATCGTCGTGGATCTCTTGCTCGGATGAAGATCGGCGTTGCTTCAAAAGCTCGTTGACGGCTTGCTTGATTTGGTGCTCGATGAACTTGATTTGGCTCAAATTGTGTCACCCAATTTGATTTGAATTGATATGGATTTTGCTAGAGTTTTTACCCTAATTGATGAACAACCCTTGTAATGAAGCCATAAGTCCCTTTTTATAGTTTTCCCTTTAGCTTCCCCTAGAAGCTAGGTTGTTATGAAGCTTGTATGAGAACCTTGGTAGGTATGAAACTTGCATAAGAAGCTTGGCTGTTAGAAGGAAAGCTTCTGGAGATTTCTACACAATTCGAAGCGTCTTAGAGAAGTTTGGCCTATAAAAGAAGACCTCTGTAAGAAGTTCCAACTGCCGACGAGTCAACTCAGCCGCGGATCCGCGGCCGTTTGGTGGACTTGCTGTATGAAAATTCCTGTATTTCTTTATGTTGGATTTATGGTTGTTTCCTGATGTCTGGAATCTTATAATTCTATCTAGTTTACTGCCAGATTTCAAGTCTTGGACTTAATGCGTTTTATCAGCACTTTTGTGATTCCGGCTTTTTAACCTGGAGAATTTCCTGCACACAATCTCGAGACAAGTGTTGACAAATAAAATTCATACGAATAGTAATAAACACTTAATTTCCCTTTAGAATGTCGATTATAACTATAACACAGGTTATTTGGTATTTTCCAGACGAATTCGTAATTTGTGTTATAATTATAATAAACACCTATATATGAATGATAAGAGTAGAAAAATTAACGTGTTGAGAATGCACTATTTTTGACTGATCATGCGGCGAATAGCAGGCGGATGTTAAGTGAATTCATCGAAGATCTTAACGTTGAAGACTTTACCTCTGCTACGGATTTTGCAGACGAGGTCAAACCTATGCTAGCGACGCTTGTGAATTTCCATAATGAAGATTTTGTCAGCATTTGGGTTGACTATTGTAAGCATATTGAAGCTTTTTTGCATGAGATCGAGCACAAACGTCTCACTCCTGAAGCATTAACCTCGAAGGCTCAACTGATCGCATGGATCGAGCAAAGTGCCGATTCCATTCAATAATTCGAGCGATAGTTGGCCCTGAAACGAAAGGAGCATGAGACAACTTCTGGCGAATCTAGCCAATTGTGCGTCCAGGTCGAAGCGAATGCCGTGTAGTTACAAGTTATTTTTGAAAATCTCCAGCAATGTGTTTCTAATGGACTGGCGCTAAGGCAGAACCTCGACATTAACGAGAAGGGCATGCGAGATTGAAAGGTTGCTACGCAGGAAATCGCTGAGAAGCTTTCATCATGCTTGCAACAATAGGCTCAAGTCGAAGCGAGGCTGGCTGCAATAGTGGCGCGCGAGGAGGAGTTGCGGGAAGAGAAAGAGCGGGTTGCCAATTTACCGAAAGCCCGCCTTCTTAATATCTAGAATTGTCTTTCCCATTTTTCTATAAAAATGTAAACTGTATCTTTTAAATATTTCGACTTATGAATAAAGAATTCACATTTTTTTGCATGCGCTCCTCAGTGTCTGATGTCTTAATTTTGCGCCCATTAGTTTATTTACTCATTTCGGAGTTTATAGTTTATTCACTTGTTTCGGAATTTCTAGTTTATATACTCATTTCGGAGTTTGTACTTTATTCACTCGTTTCAGAGTCTGTAGTTTATTCACACATTTCGAAGTCTCTAGTTTATATACTCATTTCGGAGTGTTTTTAGTTTACCTCCCTTGGATTTACATGCAAACTTTTTCTAACGTTATATGCAGATAACCCCCAATCTTTACGGCAGAGGTCCGTTAGGTTTGTGGTACTAGGGTTTTAGTCCGTGGTACCATCGCATTAGCTGATGTATTCCTCGATATGCAGTCTCCAAGCAGTTGTTCGAGTAGCCCCATGACTGTCGTGTCTCTGATCCTTTCGAGGGATGGACAAGACGTCTTCAAGTAATTTCCTTAGGTCATATTATTGTCAGAAGGGCAAGCGCTGGAAATTTTCCATGACGCTTCTTACTTGAGGTTAGGCTAAATTTGGAGCCCCAATGAGTCATAACCACTCCACTCTGGTGTAGGATGATCTCCGGTAGTCTTTTAGGCTTTATATGAGTTGCCGTCGAGACCTAAAGCTGGGAATATGCCGTCACTTCATTTTTCTTGCTTTGACGATGCCGCGCTGATTCTTTGCTGAAGTAGGGTAGACATCTGTAGGACCTCTATGTTGCGTGTATTGGAGTTGAAGTCCGGAGCTAGGAATATGCCATTGCTCCAATTTTATTTGATAGTCACGTCCGCATCATGCTAAAATGAGAAGGAACGTCGGGAGGTATCTAGGTTGTATATGTACCGTTAAGAATTGGAGATAGGATTTTGCCGTTACTCCATTTTTGTTTCGACCCTTAGGTCTTTTGTTGACGTTGCATCTGCATTCTGCAGGAATGAGAAGGAACGCCGAGATAGACTCTAGGTTGTATATGCAACGTCAAGACTTGGAGTTAGGATTTTACCATTACTCCATTATTGTTTCGACCCTTGGGTCTTTTGTTGATATTGCGTCTGCATCCTGTTGGAATGAGAAGAACGTCGAGCTAATATCTAGGCTGTAGATGTTGTCGTCAAGATCTGGCTCTCCATTTGACGGAGCCTGGTGGGAAAATATGGTTCCCTTTTCATTTGTGCCCATTGATTGTATACAGGGGTCAGTGTGGACTCACCTATAGGGCAGAGAAAATTTTATTTTATATTTTTAGTATTTTTCCGCGATACTCTATCTTTTCAGCTTTTCATATTATGAAGTCGCAATTGCCCAATCATTTCGGCTATTTTTCGTGGTGCCCAATCTTTTCGGCTATATTTTTTATTTACTCGCTGCTTTTTATTGCGAGTTGCCTAAACATTTTGGCTTTCTCATACGTATTTTTTCCGCGACTCACTGAGTTTTATTATGAGTTAGGAACTTGAGATCTGATACCAATCTTGGTATCAACATCGCTGCAACTGGAATATTGCCAGGAGTGAATCATTATTTTCCATAAGAGAACTTGGAGTTTGACACCTATTTAGGCATCAACATCGCTACAACTGGGATATTGTCAGGAGCGAATCATCATTTGCTTTTGCCGATTTGAACAAATATGGCTTAGCAAACAGGGTTATAATCCTGTCGACTAAGGCTTTTTGACTTTATAAGCCGTAAGAGTCTTATAAAGGTATTTCTCCCTACGAGTCGAGAGGATCTTGTAGGTGTATTTTCTCCTTAGGAGTCGTGAGGATTCTTAAGCGTGTTTTCTCTTGTAATTCGTAAGGATCTTATAAGAGTGTTTTCTACAAAAGTCGCTCACCATATGGGAACTTTTCTTGCCATTGGAGGAACTTGGTGGGGAATTGTTTATTTATGTACGTGGATTGTATACAAGGGTCGATATTGGAGTACTTGTAGGGAAACTTGGGGAATATGACGGCTTAAGAACAAATTTAGATCCCTGCAACCCAAGACTTTTGAATTTTATGAGCCGTGAGGGTCTCATAGGGGGATTCTCCTTACGAGTCATGAAGACCTCGTAAGTGTATTTTCTTCTTTGAAATCATATGGATTTCTAAGTGTGTTGCTCTTTTGTGAGTCGTAAGGATCTCACACAGGTATTTTTCTACAAGATTGTGCACTTCCGGGTTTTTACAAACTCACCGGCAGCCCTACTGTTTTTACTCATGGTGCCCTTTCGGGTTTTCATCCGTGCCCATTTCTCTTATGGACGTACCATTTTTTTAACGAAACTCTCGAAAGTAGCTTCGTCGTGGTGACCCATCTGTTTGCCGGTGGGATTTGGGAGTGGCTTCATTGCTGGAGTAGCTGTGTAACCGGTTGGACTTGAGTTGCAACCCTCGCCGTTGAGAATTCGATTGCAATATAGATCTCAAGGGAGGATATCTCCGTATTTCGGGCGATGCACCATGTTTGAGGCGACGTGCCATGTTTGAGGCGACGCACTAATTTAGGGACGTTTCGGTCCATTATTACCATCTTTGAGGCGAATTTCTAGTTTAAGGGCTTTTAGGTCCATTGTTAGTTTAGGGACATCTCGGTCCGTTGTTAGTCTAGGGACACCTCGGTCCGAAGTCGCCATGTTTGAGGCGGATAATTAGTTTAAGAACTTCTCGGTCCTATATCGCTATATTTGAGGCGAGGTTCTAGTTTAGGGGCATCTTGGTCCGTCATCACTATTTTTGAGGTGACGGAGCTTTTGAATACTACTTTTAGGGTTCTGACTTAGGAAGATAGCGAGCGGACACAAGCGTCGTCATCTATCATTGACCTAAGTCGTGACTCATTAGGCATGGTATTTTTTGAGGAATTGGCCGTTTATTAGTCCGAAGGGTCTTTCGCCATGCATATCCATGAGCAGGTAGGCTCCACCTTGGTAGACTTTGTCTATGATGTACGAGCCTTCATAGTTCAGCTCGAATTTCCTCTGTTTTGCACGATTAGGGATCATAGGTCTTTTGACGACTAGCACGAGCTCCACTTGGCAAAATGTTCTCGGCCTGGTCAGTTTTCCGTATGACCTCATCATCCTTGCTTTATAAGCCTCCAGATTTTTCTGTGCTATAAGACGAGTTTCGTCGAGGGCATCAAGCTCCTCAAGTCGAAGACTGTTAGCTCGTATCGAATCGCTACTCATAAAGAAGAGAGTTCTATTTTCATGGGAAGCACTGCTTACGTGCCGAATACCAACATATATGGTGTTGTATTCGTAGCCGTTTTAAACATTGTTCAGTATGCCCAGATAGATTCATGCAACCTTTCGTGCCAGTCTCTTTTGTTTCTGGACACTGTTTTCTTTATAATCTTTGTCAAGGTCTTGTTGAAAGTTTCAGCTAGACCGTTGGCCCAAGAATTATAGACCGAAGAGTATATCCAATCTATTTTATGTTGCTGTGCGAAGCGACTGATTTTATGACTTCTATAATCTGTCCAATTATCCAAGATAATTCGTCGCAGAGTACCGAACCGATAGATGACATGTGTCCTGAAGAAATAGAGAATATTCTCCATCTTCACCTCCCTTAGTGATACTGCTTCTGCCCACTTAGAAAAGTTGTCGGTCGTTGCCAGTATGAACCGATATCCTTTGGACGATACTAGTTCAATGGGGCCAATTATATTGGTTCCCCATATTTCGAACGGCCAGCTACCTACCGTTGGGTGTAGCGGATTTGGATGCTGGTGAATGAAGTCCCCGTGAATTTGGCACGAGTGACACTGCTTCACATATTTGAGGCAGTCCCGAATCATTGTGGGCCAGTAATAACCCATTCTTTTTATCTTTAGTTTCATCTTTAGCCCAGCTTGATGAGAATCACAGAGTCCGTTGTGAGTTTCTTGAAGGACTTTCTTTTCTTCCTCTGGTCCCAGGCATCTTAGCCACAGACAGTCGAACGATCTCTTATATAGAGTATCATTGATGAAGGTGAAAGTCAGAGCTCGTTTCATGAGCTGATATCTGGATGACGAATTTTTGGGCATTTGTCGGGATTCGAAGTAGTCTATGAAGACTTCCCTCTGATTCTTGACTTTTTCTCCGTCCCCTATTTGAAGGTCTACTTGTCCGGTCGCTTCTTTTCCTTCGAATGGCTCTATTAGATATTCCGAAAATATATCTGTTGGCGCGAGAACCCTGCGGTTTTGCACATTGATCCTTACGTCATCGAGGTCTTCATCGGCTAGTTCCTTAGCCAATTTGGCTAATGCGTCCGCTTTGCTGTTTTCTGCACACGGTATACTCTTCAGGATGTAGGAGGGGATTTTTGTCAGCAGTTGCTGCACTCTTTCACCATACTTTATCAGCTCTGGCTTGCACGTCTAATAGTCGTCATTTACTTGGCTAACGGTCAGCTTGGAGTCTCCATATATGAGGAGGTCTTTGATTCTTATGTTGACAGCGATCTCGAGACCTGCTATCAAAGTTACATATTCAGCTTATTTATTAGTCCTTGGCTCCGTTAAGGAGAGAGCGTAACACAATATCTCTCCTTGCAGAGTCACGAAAATAAGGCCCATCCCGGCTTTGATTATGGGGGTGTTTTGCTTTCGCCTTTTCATGGAAGATACTCCATCGAAGTAGAGTTCCCATTGGGAATTATTTTCTTCCTTCTCTCTTTCGATTGTGTCGAACACATGTTCATCCGGCAACTCACAATTTAAAAAGGAGTTGGCTGGTATTGGATGCTCTGAGAGAAAGTCGGCAATGGCCTGAACTTTTACTGCTTTGAGGGGTCGATACGTTATCGAGAATTCCATCAGGAGGAGGGCCCATTTGGCAAGCCTTACTATAACGAATCGCTATACTTGAACCAATCTAACTTCCTTCTTTTGATTTTCTTGAAGATCACTTCTTGCTCTCTTAAATTTCGTTTCTGTGTCTTCTTGTATTTCTTTGACTATCTTTTACATTCAATATTATTCTCTTGTCAATTAGAGTACCGACTAATGGAACGACGACGAAATGCGATCACATTTTGTTTCTTTGTTCAGTTACCATATCCTTCTTAAGTAATTTCGAGAACGAAATTATTTAAGGAGGATTGAATGTAACGACCCTAAAATTGCAATACTTTCACGTATCATTTCTTTAATAAAATATTACAATTATTTATTTTTGGTATATTTTATTTTCTAGTAAATACATTATTTTATCACTTCATCTATTTTATCCATTCTATAATTTTTCAAGGCCCAAAACCCAAGCCAAGACAATTCCATTTGATTTCTTTCTTTTCTTTTTTTAAGCGTACATTCTTTTCAAGGTACGATATATATTTAATTCTTATTAAATATATGCATGAACAACCTTGTAGCTCATTGGTTAAGTCCTTGTATTGTTATTCTATAAGTTACATGTTCAAATCCCTATTCTTGCAATTGTTTTTATCAATTTTTATATTTCTCATAAGCTACAAATAAGACCTTTCATTTCATCTTCTTTTTAACTCCCAAAATAATTAGAATGGTTATGAGCTATAATTTATTAGAATTATGGTGGTCATAAACTTTTTTATATGTCACTCTTCTTCTTTTTCTTCATCTCACATTTCTATCATTTCCTATCTCTCTCTTCATCTCTTCTTCATCCCACCTTAGTCATTTCCTTTTGAACAATTATAAGTATAAAATAAAATAAAATCTCTTTTCTCTTGAGCTTGGAGAAGCACCGATTCTATCAAGTTTCAAAAACTCGGTTGAGCATTTTATCTAAACGGTGAGCCGGTTGTTATACCGGCTCACACAACCTGTAAGTCCCCCCTCCTTCTTTTCTGTACTTGAAATTCATTCTCTTACCATGCTTCCAACATGCCGAATCTTGAGATAACTAGTTAGTCTCATGATAAAGTTTTTTGTTAAATTAAAAAATGATTGAAATAAAGTATATATGTTTAGTTATAAAATCTTGCATGCAATGGTTGATAACATATTAAGTATTTTAGACGATTAATCATGACCGGATCATATGTTTGCTTCATATATGTTAATTCATGTTATTTATCGCTTAAATTTTAATTATTTATATTTATTTTTTAATAAAAGAAAACAAAGTTATAAATAAATACCATAGATTTATCATTTTCAAATACGATCTTACAAAACCTTTATCTTTAAAATAATTTTTATAAATTAATTTCCACTTCTGGAAATTCTTGGAACATTAGGATAAAATAATAAATATAATTCCAAACCTAAAGTAAAAATTTCATATTAAACCGAATAACGGTTTAGGTGTTACGTAGTTTTTTTTATTCACTGTTTTTAAAACCAGATAACTGCCAATAAGGGTCTTCAAGAAAGGCCATAACTCTATAATTGTTGATCCAAATTAAGTATTTTCAGATGTTTTGAATATCTACATCGAAATATATATATATATATTTTCTTAGTTTTAAGTTTTTACTGAAAACCAACGTAAAATATAGAAAACCGCGTTACAATATTTAATGATGAAGCTGGATAGAATCTATCCTGATTCGCACACTATTTTTAAATAGGTTATAACTCGAACTCTCGATGTCCGTTTGTGACAAACTTTATATGTGTAGATGTACAATTGATAGAACTATAATTTTATGTATACTAAATTACTTAGAAATGCATGAAACAATATATAGTTGCTGCCCAGAAATCTGAATTTCTGTTTTAAACGCTGATATTAAAATGATCATAACTAGAGCTTTAGAAATCCAAATCACGTGAATCTTGGAGTTTTGGATAATTAAATCGAATGACCTACAATTCTCTATTAATCTTCGTAATCTGAAACGCCATGAAAATTAACTCAAACTGTATTTTAAAATTATATGACGGTGTTGAACAGATTCTGATCTGTTGTGCCCGACGATACGAAAACATGTATATCTCCCAAATAGGTAGTCGTATTTAGGCGATACTGGAAATCACGTGTACACAACACTATATTTATGTTTATATTCCGAAATTGATTGACTTGATTAATTAGTCATACACAACACTTATTTACAATATTTTTTTTAACGTTACTTGTACTCTTATCTCATATCATATTCTGTGATTGCTTATTTATTTTTATCTATATGACTTGTGATTAAACCATTACATGCTAGAATTGACTTGATGTAGACACAACTTAATCATGAATACTTGAACCCAGTATGCACAATTGAACCAACTTGACTCGAACCATGAATACAATTGGCATTACTTGCACTTAACATGACTACATGAACTCAATCTTGAAAACTTAATATCATGCATCACCTTTTGTATTCATGGATCCGATCAAGACTCATAACATTAATCATAGAATAATATGCACGGGGTGTTGGGTTAGTTTGAGTATGAATCCAACGGAATCTCATGAGTCCCATTAATACAAATCATGTTGCTGTGGTACCGAGCCAAAACGGTATAAATCATGTTGCTGTGGTACCGGGCTGAAACGGTACAAATCACAAATTCACGAATGAAGGCCCGTGTTTCTAAGCCCCTGGATGATAGCCTGTTGGGTTTGGAATACTTCAATAATAATTGAAATCCCGTTATTTTGGGCCCGTGATTCCTTGCCCCTTGACGATAGCCTTGGATTCGAGAATACTCTTGAGATTGGTTGATATTCACACTTGAACTGACGTTAGAATATATTACCTTTTAGAGAGCTATTAGGACACTTACATTCATTTCATGTTCACTATACCTACACTCCATGGCCAAGTTATACTTCTTTGACATGCTGATATAGTTGACATATACATTACTATGCACGATACTATACTTGTTTACATGTTCATGATTTATATCCATGCTATACCATATATCACATTATATCTTGCATTTCATTTATATACATCACACCATTCTTTTGGGGACTTACCAAGCGTTAGTTCGCTGACGGGCATTCCACCCATCTTTCTTTCTTTCATGGAATGTTCGTCAGGTGGTATTGAGACAGAGGAGATAGAAGCGGTCGAAAAGGAGTACAACCAATTCGCATCACAACCAGATGACTAGTTTCATTCAGCTTTTCATTTCATTTCAGCTTATTTATGTATGCCTCCTTGTTAAGGGTTATCATGTTATTGTATCTTATATTCAGATATTTTGTCAATGTGGATCTTGAATATAATAAATTAAAGTTGGATTTCATTCTTTTGTTTATTCTTATTAGTTTATATTGCTTATAGATGCTTAGGGTATTTATTTCTTAGTAAATACGTTGCAGGCTTGCCATGTCACCGCTTCCGTACACTGGGAAGCGGGACGTGGCACTTCCTGTTAGTATGTCCCTTGAAATTAGGTATTTGAGATGATCTACCTTCAATATGAGATAGACCTTGTGTGCCAAGGCGTAATGTCTAAACCTTCGTTATCGCGAAAATCAGTGCCAGGAAATGCTTTTCGATGGGGGAGTAGTTGTTTTCTGCCCCCAGGAGAACTCGACTGAAATAGTACAGAGCTCTCTCCTTTCCCTGATCGTTCTATTGTGCCCATAGCACGTCTAGAGAACCCTCAAAGGCTATTGTATATAGGATAAGGCGTTTTCCCAATACCGGTGAATTTTGCAGGTATTGCTTGATTTCATATAGTGCATTTTGGTACTTTTGATCCCAAACGAACATGGTCCCCTTCTTCATAGATGACTGTAGGGACGGCAATTTCCGAAGAGGTTGGGTATGAATCGCTGGATATATGCGAGCTTTCCTTGAAGGAATCAAAGTTGTTTAAGAGTTCTTGGCGTGGGCATTTCCATAATCGCTTTGAACTTTGAGGGATTGATTTCGATACCCCGGTGCCGTATGATGAATCCTAGGAATTTGCCTGAGGAGACTCCAAACGCGCATTTTAGAGGATTCATCTTCAGATTATACTTTCGAAGATGTCGTAACACTATTTTTAGATGTTTGCAATGTTCCTCATAAAATCTGCTTTTAACCACAAAGTTTTCGATATAGCATTCGACGATCTCATGGATGAGGTCATCGAAGATCTTTGTCATGGCCCTCTGGTAGGTAGCGCCGGCGTTCTTCAAACCGAAGGGCATCACTTTATAGAAGAATATGCCTAGGGGAGTCCAGAAGGTAGTATACTTTTGATCTTCAGAATGCATTTTTATTTGATTGTATCCTGAAGATCCATCCATGAAGGAGAAGACCTCATGGATAGACGTGTTATCGATCATCAACTCGGTAACAGGTATTGGGAAGTCATTCTTCAGGCAAGCTTTGTTGAGGTCCCGAAAGTCCACGCGGATGCGCACCGTCCTATTTTTCTTCATCACCGGAACGATGTTGGAGATCCAGTCAGGATATTGAACTTCTTGGATGAAATCGGAGTCGATTAGTTTCTTGACCTCAGCATTTATACTCATCTCAAGTTTGAGCTGTATTCTTCTTGGCGCCTGTTTAACTGGCTTTATGTCTGACGATATGGCCAGTTTATATATTGCCATCTTTGGATCTAGACCTAGCATCTCGAAATAGTTCCATGCGAAGCAGTCTTTAAATTTCATGAGCATGTCTTTTAATGTGGCTACCTGTTTTTCAGATAGTAGCTCACTGACGAATGTCGGACTCGAATCATTTTCTTTCCCTAAGTCAATTTTTCTTAGGTTGTCCGCCGTAGTATGTATCCCATCTTCTAGCTCTTTTGGTGCCGGTGGAAGCTCGGAGATCACCTCGTCCTCGTCTTCATTTGCGAAGCACATATGAAAATCATCCATAATCTTGTGCCCTTCATCCTTTGAAAGTGTTATAATGTGGCAAGTACGAGTACGCCTCCATTTTTTGTGTTGAGCAGGTCATATCTCACGGTATAGGTTCTCTTTGGCTCATGCTTTTGTGGCGGGGTTACCTTCCAGTTGTCGGATAAAGCAAATCTGCCTTGTTGATACTGAATTTCTACTCAATATTTGAAGGTGAAGCAGCCTTCGAAAGGATGACCTATTGCTCGGTGGTAGGAGCAATAATCCGGATGATAGACCTCGTTGATTTTTTCGGGGTGTCGAGACTCCGGAAGTGTCATCATTTGGTGCTTCATGACAAGATTGAATATTTTCCTTGTCTTGTCTTGGGGGAATGAGTATTCCCGACCCATCTTCTTTATAAAAGACATGTTCCAATCGATTTTCTCTCAAGTGCATGACGTCTTAGATCCGCTTCGTTGTTTTCGAACGTTGTTTGCGTTCTTCCCCCTGTTTCTGCCTTTATTTTGGGCTTTTCCTCTGTCGCGAGAACGTACAGTGGGCTGAGGATAAAGGGAATTGTAGTCTTCTTTCTCAGCAGATTGCTGATTGAGACGCTGCGTCCTGACCTTTTCATAAATGGCCATTTCGCGGCTGTGATTGTCTCGGCTCTTTTGATAAGCTTATTTTATTAGTTTGTTCATTTGTTCTTCGAGCGACGGACTTAATGATTTTAGAGCCGGATTTCGCTCTGTTTCAACATCACAGCCATTTGGAAGAGCGTTTTCCTCTTTGCTGGAGCTGTTTATGACACGGAACTGGTGGAACTGCTCCCATTTCTTGGACCGAACGTATCCGAGCCCGGTTGTCTCCATCTTCCCGGTGGCCATCTTTCGCTGTGTCCCGGGAATATCCCAAATCTTTTTGTAGAATTGGGTTTGTCGAACAGTTTGTTTGAGGGGTACACGTTGTCCTCTCAACAGCCTTTTCAATCCCCCCACGTAGTATCTTGGCAGAATGATTGGATGAAGCCTGTCAAGTGCAAAATCAACACCATGCCAGACTTCCTTTTCTGCTTTGGTCTACATAGATTAGTAGAAGAGGATCATCTTTTCACCTTTTTGCCTAGGAGGGATGTAGAAAGTCTGTAGTTCTTATACGTTGTATGTATCGAGCGGATCAAGTTCCTTATAATGCCGAGGTGGAACCATTGTGATTTGAAGACTCTGATCGGCTCCGGCGAGGGTTTGCACTGACGGACGGATGAAGAACACTACGTCGGTCTCGTCCTCAGAGTCGCTGCCAAAGACCAGAATAGGAGTAGATGGTCCAGGTCTGCTGTTTTATTTCTGGGGTTACCCAGAGTAGGCTATTTATTTATCTTCCTCGGAATCACTCCCAAAGATCGGGATAGTGGCGACGAACTACTGTTTATCCTCCGGCTTATGACAACTTTCCGTATCCTCAAAGTCTGATCGGAAGTATTTTGTGTCTTCATATTTCCGAACTTTGTTTACCGAGAACGGGTTTAGCTCTCCCATGATGGTATACTCCGAACCATCCTTGAAATACTTCACACACTGATGTTGTGTAGAAGGAATGACGTTGTGCTCATGTAACCTGGGCCTGCCGAGCAAAGCGTTATAGCAAATCTTGGCGACAATGATATGAAATTTGATGTCAGTGACGAGCAACCCGAAACGCAGTGTCAGTATTACGGAACCAAGCGTCTGTGATGACTATGAGTCGAATCCGGAGAAGGTAATTTTGTCTCGGGCCAGGTGTTGAACGTTCATGCAAATCTCTTTCAACACACTCACGTTGAGAAGGTTGACGGAGGATCCGTCGTCGATAAAGATTTTTCCTATCTTGATGTCATGGTAGTACCCGGTGACGTATAATGGGCGATTATGTTCGCACGTACTGTAACAACCCTAATTTTCCTATACAATTTTTTTCAATTTTTTTTTCAAAAATCCATAAAGGGGTATTTATTGCCTGAGCACAAGATAAGTAATTAATTATCAATTTAATTACAAGAAGGAGCTTGTAGCTCATTAGTAATACTTTGCACTGCTGAACCAAGTCACCAGAGTTCAAATCACATACCCCACATTATTTTTAATATTGTTTTATTTAGTATTTTTATAATACCAAAATTTTACACGTGCATTTCTCACAAAAACCCCACTACACCCACAAAACTAAATATACCAGTAAGCACCCCAACCGAACAGCCACCCCCTGACCCTTCGACTCGGCCGGGATCGGCCGGCGGACCGGCCGACTCAGGCCGGCGCCGCTGGCTGAACACGGCCGGACGGCCGAGTCCCCAACATAAAAGTTGGGGCTCTTCCTCTCCCTTACCTCCCTGCACACTTCATTTTCCCAGATTGATTCCAAAGACCTTTGAAATCCCCATTTACTCCATTTTTAATGAATTTTAATACATTTTTACATTTTTTTCAATTTAAACTCTTCATCTACCCTAACAATAGCCTAACTCTATAAATACCAACCCTACACTCTACCCCCTCACCCCAAAACTCTGAGCCAACTCTTAAGAAATCATTAGAAACCCTTGTGTCCAATCGAAGTGAGCGAAAGGCGAAATTCCGGCGGATTTTCCGGCAATGACTCTAGGAGCTCTCAGTGACGAAACGATGCACCGGAGACTCCTCCCGATCCTTCTCCCTCTCCTGGTTGTCCTAAACCCATAAGTCCCACTTCCCCCTTCTCTAATCCTTTCTAAAAATACGAAATTCTAAAACCCGACGGAATCGGAGCAAATCCGATTTCTTATTCGGTTTCTTTATAAAACTTCACTTTTCTTTAATACAATTATGCTTTAACCTTTTCATGTTGACTATTAAACACTAATCAACCATATTGATCAAGTTTCATAATCAAAAGTAATTCCTATTTCATTTTACTGTATTTTCATTTAAATACCACATAATTTCAATTCTACATATAATATCACAAAACTTGCTATACCTTTAAGTAGATCACGAGGTAATGATCTACCTCCTCACACACTCATATACAACATAGCACAATACCCTTAGGAACATAGAATACGGGAAAACGACACAATTTCATTTTAATACCATTTACATAACAAAACCGTTTTCTAAAGGATTTAGTATTTATACAAATCTTTGCAAAATTCCGCTACAACCCATTTGGGAAATCTGTTCGGAATGGTGCAGATTATCGCACATCTTCGGGCTTAGTATTGCGAGATTCAGACCTCCGCAAGGAGCATTCGGTCTCGAAAGATTTAAAATACGACATCTTAAGAAAATGAGATATTTAGAATATAAAATATATATTAAAATTATTTTTGTATAAATATATGTATATTTATCATTAAAATACCTATTTTGTTATGATATAAATATTCCATCTTTTTCTAGAAATCACAAGAATCAATTTACCTTAAAATACCATGAATTCCATACAAAACCAATATTACAAATAAATACCATTTATCATGAAAATAGGATATTCTTATTAGAAATATCATAAATATAAAATATACATTTATTACAACTCTAAAGACGATAATAAATACTTGGGGGTGTATTTTAAAAACTTTACAAAGTATTTTTACATAAAACCCCCTCAAGTTCTATAAACTACCCTAAGGACCATAGTAAACATAGATTTAAGCGGGACCGGTCTCTTGAACCTCAGGGAGCCGGAGATATGGGTGCTTACCTATCTAAGATAGACAACTTAACAACGATGTTATCAATACGGTAATTCTTTTAGAAAAAGACACAAATCCTGCCGCCCATGTGCAGCGGTTACTGATAACATCAAAACAATCAGGACTTCAATTTACTTTTCTAATTGTTTGACTCAGTTTGAGTCTTATTATAATCTGACTTGAATATAATTCAAGTAAAATTTACAATCTACAATCTACAATCCACAATTTACAATTTACAATCTACAATTTACAATATTACAATTCAACATGAATCCATGAATCCATTATTCAATCTATCAACTTGAGTGAACCGAACCATGGATATACGTTCCATTTACATGATTATACAGTTACATCCATAATTCTACAGTTACATACATGATTCTCCAGTTACATCCGTTTACTGATATCATGGTTTCGGTCAGTCATCCAAACATACAATCTATACAGCTTATAATACAATACAACAATACAATCAAGATAACACGGGGTTTAAGGGGTAGACTGGTACGGAATATATTAAAGGTGGCACGAGGTGGTCACTTAAGACGTAATTACATCCATACCGTTGTTCCGTGGTATTATCGACGGAGCCTTGCACTACGGGTTACCAAAGTCTCCGGTGTAAGTGGGACTCCTCTCGTATACACTGGCATCTTCTGTACCAAGCTACAAACAACAGCGTTAACATAATACTATAACAATATAATACAACATTAAAAGTTAACTTCTTATTCTGTCTATCCTACTTCTCCCTTAATTTTGGGACTTACCGAGCGATTGTTCGCTGACGAAATTCTCTTTCTTTCTTCTTTGAATGTCATCAGGTGATCTGGACATTCCTGAGATCGAGCCCTCTGCTGAAGACTTGGACCAGTTCAGTGAAGACCCTGAGCTCTAGTTTATTGTACACTTTCCATTCAGTACTTTTTAATTTCTGTTATACCATTGTTTAGGCATTGTTTTTTTAACAGTTGTATTTACTTTCCATGCATTGTACAGAAAGAATGTGAGTAAATAAAGTTGCTATTTTTAATTATATCTTGTCTCTTGTGCTTTACTTTTATATTTCTTAGATACGCTTAACGTATTTACTTCACGGTAAATATGTAGCAGCCTCATCCCGTCCCCTTCTCCGTATACCCGGAAGCGGGGCATGACAGGTTTTGTTGGTGGCACATGCAGGTCAGAGCTGTATGAAATCCTATCATGCAGTTCTGTTCTGCGTGAACAACCTAAGCAATATAACATAAGAACCAGCAACTAAAACATTCTTTACAATTCATGTTCCATGAATCTTACAATTTCATATTCCTTGAATCTTATCATTTCATGTATTTGAATTTGTCCTAACCTAAATTTTTAAGGTTATGGATTCCCCAACCAACACAAGCACCAACTTCAACAACACTCCACCTCCACTACCAATCGTACCTACTTTTCCTGCTCCACCCACCGAGCAAACAGTTCTGCTTGAGGCGATCCGCAGCCTCCTAGAGAGACAGCAGCAGCTCTTGAACCGTCCCGAGACTGAAGCACCTGGGGTAAAGCAATTCAGGGCTTTACATCCCAAATAGTTCTCCGGAAAGGAAAGCCTACTTGAAGCTGAGTAATGGACACAAAGTATAGAAGATGATCTGGCAGCGGCACAAGTGCCAGATATAGCTTGGGTTCGTGTGGCAAAATTACAGCTCACGGACATGCACGGAACTGGTGGAAGGCGGAAGAAAGCCGTCTTGATCAGCCCATTGAATCGAAGACTTTTCGTGATAAGTTTGACGCGAAGTACTTCCTTGTGACTTCCAGGTTTGCCATGGAATAGCAGTTCATTCATCTACAACAAAGTTCTATGTGGGTCAAGTCAGTAGATGAGTATGACGCTGAGTTCACCATGCTCAGCTGGTAAGATATGTCACAGTATTTCAAATTTTTAATATCACATACTATACAGCTAACACAAGACCATAATAGATTTGCGGCACACCTGATACCGACGGATGAGATCAGAGCCTGTCGATTTCAACAAGGTTTGGACAAGGAAATCCAGGCTACACTAGTCACAGGTTTCCAATTCATGAAGATGCTCTGGAAGCTGCCCGCAGTTATGAGGCAGAGATAAAGGGAAGGGGCAGACCTCAGTCTGCATGAGTGAAACGCCCTGCCACTCAAATGGCAGGAGGGGCCTCTTCAAGGCCAGCTGTTGAACTCAGAAGACTGGAAGAAACCAATGATCAGCCAAGACCCGATTTTTGCTTTTATTGCAAGAGCGAAGGACACTTGTGGAAGGACTGTAGGCATGCAAAAGGCATATTCTTGGTTTGTGGCGCGTCCAATCACGGAATTGGAAACTGTCCTTATAGACGCAACCCAGCTCACACACCCGTCAACTACCCGCAGCAGCCAGCTATCCAGGCTCCTGCAACTCGTCCTGCACTCCCAGCACCACCTTCACGTGGATTTCCTACTTAGCCAAATCGCCAATTCCATCAGGCACTGAGAAACATGTCTCGAGTACAAGGGAATAAGCCTCTAGCTAGGAGGAACGTGCCAAGGCGACAGGCTTAAACCTTAGCAGCCATAGAAGCCAAGACAGTTGACCAAGATAATACTAGTAAGACTCTTTCACATTTTTAAACACTTGCACCACCTTATTATTTTTCATACACTGTTAATACTTTGGTCACCAAACTTTCCTTGAATCTGTTACACTTTCCTTTTAAAATAAAAATTTCGAGGATGAAATTTTTATAAGGAGAGTAGAATGTAACAACCCTAATTTTCCTATATATATTTTTTTCAATTTTTTTTTCAAAAATCCATAAAAGGGTATTTATTGCCTAAGCACAAGATAAATAATTAATTATCAATTTAATTACAAGAAGGGTCTTGTAGCTCATTGGTAATACCTTGCACTGCTGAACCAAGCCACCAGAGTTCAAATCCCATACCCCACATTATTTTTAATATTGTTTTATTTTGTATTCTTATAATACCAAAAGTTTACACGTGCATTTCTCACAAAAACCTCACTACACCCACAAAACTAAATATACCAGTGAGCACCCCAACCGACCAGCCACCCCCCGACCCTTCGACTCGGCCGGGATTGGCCAAGTCGGCCGGCGGACCGGCCGACTCGGGCGGCGCCGCCGGCCGAACTAGGCCGGACGACCGAGGCCCCAACATAAAAGTTGGGGCTCTTCCTCTCCCCTACCCCCCTGCACACTTCATTTTCCCAGATCGGTTTCAGAGACCTTTGAAATCCCCATTTACTCCATTTTTAATGAATTTTAATACATTTTTACATTTTTTCAATTTAAACTCTTCATCTATCTTAACCCTAGCCTAACCCTAATACCAACCTTACACTCTACCCCCTCACCCCAAAACTCTGATCCAACTTTCAAGAAATCACTAGAAACCTTGTGTGCAATCGAAGTGAGCGAAATTCCAGCGGATTTTCTGGCAACTCTAGGAGCTCCCGGCGATGAAACGACGCACCGATGACTCCTTCCGATCCTTCTCCCTCTCCTGGTTGTCCTAAACCCATAAGTCCCACTTCCCCCTTCTCTAATCCTTTCTAAAAATACGAAATTCTAAAACCCGACGGAATCGGAGCAAATCCGATTTCTGATTCGGTTTCTTTATAAAACTTCACTTTTCTTTAATACAATTATGCTTGAACCTTTTCATGTTGACTATTAAACACTAATCAATCATATTGATCAAGTTTCATAATCAAAAGTAATTGCTATTTCATTTTACCGTATTTTCATTTAAATACCACATAGTTTCAATTCTACATATAACATCATAAAACTTGCTAAACCTTTATGTAGATCATGAGGTAATGAACTAACTCCTCACACACTCATATACAACATAGCACAATACCCTTGGGAACATAGAATACGGGAAAACGACACAAGTTCATTTTAATATCATTTACTTAACAAAACCGTTTTCTAAAAGATTTAGTATTTATACAAATCTTTGCAAGGCGCTGCTACAATCCATTTGGGGAACCCGTTCGGGATGGTGCGTATTATCGCACATCCTCGGTCTTAGTGGTACGAGATTCAGACCTCCGCAAGGGGCATTCGGTCTCGAAAGATTTAAAATACTACATCTTAAGAAAATGAGATTTTTAGAATATAAAATATATATTAAAATTATTTTTGTATAAATATATGTATATTTATCATTAAAATACCTATTTTGTTATGATATAAATATTCCATCTTTTTCTAAAAATCACAAGAATCAATTTACCTTAAAATACCATGAATTCCATACAAAACCAATATTACAAATAAATACCATTTATCATGAAAATAGGATATTCTCATTAGAAATATCACAAATATAAAATCTACATTTATTGCAACTCTAAAGATGATAATAAATACTTGGGGTGTATTTTGAAAACTTTATAAAGTATTTTTACATAAAACCCCTTCAAGTTCTATAAACTACCCTGAGGACCCTAGTAAACATAGGTTTAAGCGGAACCAGTCTCTTGAGCCTCAGGGAACCGGAGATATGGGTGCTTGCCTATCTAAGATAGACAACTTAACAACGGTGTTATCAATACGGTAATCATTTTAGAAAAAGACACAAATCCTGCAGCCCATGTGCAGCGGTTACCGATAACATCGAAACAATCGGGACTTCAATTTACTTTTCTAATTGTCTGACTCAGTTTGAGTCTCATTATAAGCTGACTTGAATATGATTCAAGTACAATCTACAATCTACAATCTACAATTTACAATATTTCAATTCAACATGAATCCATGAATCCATTATTCAATCTATCAACTTGACTAAACCGAACCATGGATATACATTCCATTTACATGATTATACAGTTACATCCATGATTCTACAGTTACATACATGATTCTCCAGTTACATCTGTTTACTGATATCATGGTTTCGGTCAGTCATCCAAACATACAATCTATACAGTTTACAATACAATACAACAATACAATCAAGATAACACTGGGTTTAAGGGATAGACTGGTACAGAATATGTTAAAGGTGGCACGAGGTGTTCACTTAAGACGTAATTACATCCATGCCGTTGTTCCGTGGTATTATCGACAGAGCCTTATACTACGGGTTACCAAAGTCTCCAGTGTAAGTGGGACTCCTCTCGTATACACTGGTATCTTCTGTACCAAGCTACAAACAACAGCATTAACACAACACTATAACAATATAATACAATATTAAAAGTTACCTTCTTATTCTGTCTATCTTACTTCTCTCTTATCTTTGGGACTTACCGAGCGATTGTTCGCTGACGGCATTCCCTTTCTTTCTTCTTTGAATGTTGTCAAGTGATCTGGACATTCCTGAGATCGAGGCCTCTGCTGAAGACTTAGACCAGTTCAGTGAAGACCCCGAGCTCTAGTTCATTGTACACTTTCCATTCGGTACTTTTTCATTTCTGTTATGCCATTGTTTAGAAATTGTTTTTTTAATAGTTGTATTTACTTTCCATGCATTGTACAGAAAGAATGTGAATAAATAAAGTTGTTGTTTTTACTTATATCTTGTCTCTTGTGCTTTACTTTCATATTGGTTAGATACGCTTAACATATTTACTTCACAGTAAATACGTAGCGGCTGATCAGTCGAAAATAGTGCATTCTCAACACGTTAATTTCCCTACTCTTATCAGTCATATATAGGTGTTTATTGTAATTATAACACAGATTACGAATTCATCTGTAAAATACCAAATAACCTGTGTTATAGTTATAATCGACATTCTAAGGGGAAATTAAGTGTTTATTACTACTTGCATTGATCTGTATATATCAACCCCTGTCTCGAGATTGTGTGCAGGAAATTCTCCAGGTAAAAGAGCCAAAACTGCTAAAAGTGCTGATAAAATATATCAAGTCAAAGACTTATGATCTGGCAGTAAACAAGAGAAGTTAATGAGATTCTATGCATCAGATAAAGACCAAAAAGCCAACAACAGAAAAAGCCCAGAGAAATAATGCACTGAGCTCACTACATGGTGGCGGATCCGCGGCCGAGTTGGCCGATCCACCGCGGATCAACGACCTGTTAGACACGTCATCAGCTCATATTTCCCCACATGCCTTCTTGTAACAGCCAAGCTTCTAGAAAACTCTCTAATGATCATGTGGCTTTATCCAGAAGGCTCTGCCAAACAACCTTATCCTAGAATATTCCTTGGAAAGAATATTCCCTCTAACAAACCACCACATTCTAGAAGGTTCTCTCTAACAACCTAGCTTTGGAGGGAAGTTTCAAATTTGAAATTATAAAAAGGGAGCTAGGGTTGTTCATAAAAGGTTGTTGAATAAGTTGTTGAATTTGGAGGGAGATTAATTAGGGTTCATCATTTGAGCGTAAAAATTTGTAGTGAGATCCAAATCATTTCTAAATCAAATTGAGTGACACAATTTGATCCGAATCAAGATCCATTGAGTACCGAGCCAAAGCAAGCCTTCAACGAGCCTTTTGAAGTAACGCCGATCTTCATCCGAGCAAGAGATCCATGACGATCCGCGATTCAAGAAGACGATACGAAGCTAGTTCGACGATTTAGTTTCTCCTCAAATCTTGTAATCTTTGAGTGCATTGTAACGAAACGTTGATTAATAAAAGGTGAAAATTCTTGATCTTGCTTTTCTTTACATTTGAGCATTATGAAGAGTTATCGATTCTTGATTGTTTTCTTTTTCATGATGTTCGAGTGAAAACTCCGCTTGTGAAGGATCCGAGAGAATTGATAGATCTAGTGATGATTAAATCTTTATACTAATTCTTAAGTCTTATGAGATTTGTGAACCTTAGCAAAATGAATCGTTGATGACCTAATTTGGAGCGAATTAACATCGTGATTATTTCGTTGCAAATTAGGGATTAAACTATCAATGAATTTCTTTGCTAGAGGCTAGATCCGAATGATTATGATTGAAAAGACAAGGGATAGTGAATGAGAAACCCTAGTTTCTTCGATTGATCCCTAATCTTCAAATATCATCATCAATCTAGCTACAAATATTCAATAGAAAAGATTAGGAATTATTAGATTCATCATTAGCTATTAACTCAATCGGATCCTACAAGGTATTCTTCATATCTTGATAACTAAATTGATTGGGACATTTCTTGATTCTTGATTCTAGATCTTTATTTTTCTTTATGTTTCTTGAAATCAAATCTTACAAATCTTGAATCAATTTTCTTGCAATTTCTTTTATCTTTTCATTTCGACTCATCTAAAACAAAATCGATCAAAACACACATCTCAGTGGACGATCCGTATTCATTAACGCGCTACATCGACACCGTTAATTGATTGCGGTATAAATTTCTTTGGTTGTGAAACATTTTAAATACGACACGAAGAAGATGATCAATCAGCGGCCTCGTCCCGTCCCCTTCGCCGTATACCGGGAAGCAGGGTGTGACATGTACCGAGGAGGAGATCTTCATCGCTGAATGTAATGGCAGCCGTGTGGACCTCTACCAACTCATCCTTTATCTTCTCTTCTGCGAGAAAAGCTTGAAACTGATCAGGCACTTGTAATGCCTTGATCAAAGAATCTCGTGCTCTTAGGACGGGAGGAGAGCATCCAATATGCTCAGTTGTGAGGGTATTTTCCTCATATGTGTTAGAACATTGTAATCCACCTTGTTTTTCTTAGGCGGGTCCCTGGCTGCGAGCTTTTTGACAACGCCATCGTCGAGAGCAATTTCCTCAGGGATTTTTTCTTTCCCTTTGTCTTTTTTGCTCGAAACTTTGTTTGTAGGTCCGAGATTCTTCTCAGGCAGCGTGCGGTTGCGCAGCTGAATATTCTCATAGTTCTTCTCCCTCTCTTTTTTTTCGGAGGTGGAGTTTTTGAAGAGAAGGCTGAAGGGCATTTCGTCCTCAGAATCGCTCCCGAAGGTAAGAACCTGGGGTTTTTCCCTTTCCGGACTGGCATCAACCATATGACAGTTTCCAGTCGTTTTTTCATGCGCATCTGTCGCACTTTTTTGCCGTCGACGAGCTTCACGCTTAATCCTCTTGAAGTGTTTTTGATGGACGAGTATCCTTGCCACCACTTCTTGAAGGCACTGCATTTCTCGGTGGGGTGGGTAACCCTTCGATGATATAGGAAGTAATTTGGATGTGAATCCTCTCCATCGAGGCATATGACCCCGGAAGTTTTCCTACGAGAGGTGGCGACTTCATTCACATTAATAGTGCTTTGGAGAACCGCTTCTCTGCCTTGATCCTGCTCTTATTTATCGCAAGTATGCTTTGGTTTGGTTGGAGTACTTTACGACTCCTCTTTGCCGTGGCTTCTTCATCCTGACGCTGACGTTTAGCCTTTTCGTATATGGCTGTTTCGCGTTCTCGGTTAGCTTTTCTTTTTCGAAAGGCTTCGTTAAACAGCCTATCGATCAGGTCTTCTAGCAGTTTCGGAGGTTTTAGCGCCGATCCTGCCCCCGGTCCCTCCGCGTTGTTTTCTGGCGCAGAGGAAGTTTCTTCGTCATTTAAAAATGAATAGGAGACCATGTGGCAACTTGCTACATAGTTTGGCGCTGAGGGAGTTTCTTCTGATGAGTCATTTTCCTCAGATGAGTCATTTTCCTCATTGTTGTCATTTTTCGTTCTCAAGAATATTCTTGAGAAACTCTTCAAGCATGACTGGTTTCCCCACCTTCTGATTGTACTCCTCCAGCACGTCGATGTACTTTTGTAGGTTTGTGCGCTTATCGTCATATTCGGCAGGCTGCACATGCTTCTTGGTCTTCTTCATTTTCTTCGAAGACTTTGAAGGATTGACTTGGGGGTTTTGTCCTTTGTCAACAACTTTCAGCACGTGACGCAGTTTCAGCATCCCTTCGATGATTTCGGGTTCAAGTAGGATTTTCTACCTGACTGCCGGACATGCCTGTAGATCCTTCAGCATTATTTTGGTTTCAGCTGAAAGAACGACTTCTCATAGAGTTTCTTCCACGAGCAAGCATGATGCCCCTGGCACATCCACCTTTTTGGGAGTGTGCTTCTGGGGCGGGTTTAGCCTCCAGTTCTCAGACAGCGCGAACTTCCCCCGTTGATACTGGTCCTCGAACCAGTTCTTGAAGACGCATCAATCCTTAATTGGGTGGCTCACCATTCTGTGATAGGTGCAGTAGTTGGGGTTGTTGACGTCGCCAGGTTGCGGTAGATGCCGTGGGTCTAGCAATGTGATGAGTTTGTTGCGCACGGCCAATTCAAATAGTTTCCTCGTCTTATCGCGGTGAAACGAATAAGCACATCCTAATCTTTCCTCCAAGGATGGGCGCGGATGCACGTTGTTTTGGCGAGCAACCGGTTTTGGGCCACTCGATTGTTGTTGCATGTTGGCAATGAAGGCCGCTTTTCCTTTAGCCTTAGCATTTCGAGGGTCCTTATTTCAGGAAGAACGTCCGTGTCCCTTCTGGTCCATTTGGGCTAGTTTATCTATCAGAGCCTGCATGTTCGTTGGTTTGAAGAACGTCATGAACTGGGACACATTCATTTGAGGATCAACGGTCCCGATGAACATGCCCATGGCGGGGGATTCTTCGATGTGTTGTTCTCACTTTGACAATAGGTTCCGCCACTTGATCACATATTGAATCCAGGTTTCTCCTGGCTTTACCTGGCATTGATCAATGCAGTGATCGGGGCACGCTCGCTTGCGCTAGCGAACCGCTGTGTGAACAGCAGTTCCATCTCTGTGAATGTTCTCACTGAGTCATTTGGGAGCTCCGAGTACCATTCAAAGGCCGTCTCTGACAGGCTGCCAACGAACTGACGAAGCAACAGTTTGTCGTCTCCTCGAGTGTTGCCGCACAGAGCTCTGAACTGCGCGACATGCTGATGTGGGTTGCATGTCCCCCTGTACACATGGAACTTGGGGATCATATATCCCGGCGGGTATTTGATTTGGTCATACCATCCTGGATACGGTCGCCCGGTTCTGACGATTTGGCCAGTAGCTTCACTAGCTTGATGAGATTTTATTTATTTAGCTATATAATCATCAAGAGCAGCCTTGGAGATTGTTTCCTCCTTGGCTGCCGATAAAGCCGGAAGATAATTTGATGTTTCCCCTCTACCATCCTCGATAATTATCGGCGGATCCTCGGTTGGGGGTTCAGGCTGGATCATCATTCCAACCATATCCTGGAACAAGAGAGCCATCTGCTTTATGTTAGAAGCCTGCTCAGTAGATTCCTTGTCCTTTCTTTCAAGAACCCTTTGCAGAAACTCTGTATCGGTCTCCTGCTCTTGGCGATGTTCGGCTGCTGTGTCCGGGCTTTCTTTCTGCCCGGTAAGTGCTACCATTTTGGTCAGCATCTCCTAGAGCTTTTGTTGTTGCTCTTGAGCTTTTGTCAGCGACCGAGTTAGCTGTTGGTGACCTACGGAAGCACGGCTTTCTTCTATCCTGGAACCCATGTAGACCGTATGCACGATCATGCTCCCAGACATCGGGCGTTTGGGTCCGCCGCATTTGGAATTTGCCGCTGGCGGTGGGATTTTCTCCGGCATCATCCTTTTGTGGAAGGTCAAAGTTGAAGAAGCCATTATGACAGGCACCGGTGTAGAAGGAACCTCGCTGTATAACGAAGGAGTGGTCTTCCTCTTACCAAGCCTTCGATTTTTTTAGTCGACGAGAGTAATCTTTGTTGATCACAGAGTTTTAGATTTTCTGCCAGACCCTGTGAATTTGTGAGGAGGGCCGCTGATGGGGCTACTCCGTTTTTGCCTGCACTATGGCTTCTGCAGGCGGGGGTGATTTTTTTAGCACCGTTGTTGGAGAGTTCATGCGCACCCTCTTGAGCAGATCAAAGTTGTTCTCGATTGAAATAACAACGTCAACTTTTACCATTGGAGCTGGTGGAGTAAGTCCAAAGGGGGAGTTGCGCCCAGCTTTTCTCACTCGGCTCCAGGGGCAACGTCGAGCGTGTCTTGCAGACAGTACCGCCTCAGTTTTGGAAGCGGATCCTTCATGCCCCCGGTTATGCTGAGGGGCTGTTGTTGGCGTCAACCTGTTGAAGACTAACGTCCTTGGAAGGGTTTGAGGAGGAACGGCCAATCTTTCAAACACCGATCTTCTGATGGGGGAAGAGCTTTTGACGGCTTCGCCCGTAGGAGGAGTTGAGAGGGCTATCCATTTTGGGGCAGCCCCTTCAAGTATCACGAGCCTTTTTGCGGGGCCGTTTGGGTTCCTGCACAACCTGTTGAAGACTGAGACGTCAGATTTGGACGGCCCATTGAGAGGGGCCGTTGTGGTTGCAATTCGATCAAAGACCGACCTCTTGGGGGCTTCCTCCTGCGGCGCTGAGGCACCGAAACTCACTGGTAGGAACTTGGTCCCGAAAAGTAGTTCAGTAGTGGCTTGTGTAACTTGCCCTACCGGCATTGAAAAGATAGAGGCCACGTTGGGCCCGTAGGCCTCCTCCAGTTGGGGCGGAGCGAGAGTTACTATTGCAAGAGGTGCAGCTGGAAGCCATCGATTTTTTTCTGCACAGGAGGAAGACACCAAGTTTTAGTACCTTGAATCCAAGGGCAACCACAGCGAACCACAATTTTTTTCACGAAACACGACACATGAAATATGGAGTGGAAAGAGGAAAAGGTCCCACCGGGCGTGCCAGAATCCGTTCACCGCCAAAAAAAGAGACGAACCGGGATGGATCGTCTTGCCTGAATATGGAGGCAGATACTATTTGGATTTATCCGTCCACCTCTCCGAAAATACCAAGTTGATTTATGGCACCATATATCGGAAGTTTGGACAGACGCGACCGTTGTAGTAGATTTTATCAGATTTCCCTTCATTTTATGATGTTTTTTTTATTATAGGGACGCTCTTCCCTGCAGGCGCAAGCCCCTGCAGTTAATTACGTTACCGCATTGCGATAACAACTTTCTCCTTCTCCAACAGTTCACTTCGTGTCTTGTGCATTTTTGTTTGTTTTGGTTGCCAGTGAATTGTATACGGAGACTAGTTTATGTCGTCACCCGTAGGGCGCGGATCAGTCCAAATCCGTATATTTTAGATTTGGGCTTAGGTTTATTTAAGGAACGTTAATATGGTTTGAGATTAAGATCAACTTAAATATATTATTATTTGGGCTCAATTTATTTTAACTAAGGATACGTTAGTCTAATTTGAAACTAAGACAACTTATCAAAATTTCAAGGATCGTTTTTATTTCAGATCCAACAACAGAGCATTTTGGCTCAGTTGTAAGAAAATCTCAGAGACCTAGCTAATTTGGGCTTAGTCTGTTTAGTCTTTTCTTTTTATTCATTCAAAAGTGCTAAGCACTTATTTAGTCTCTGTTTGTTTAGCCATTTTTTTTTTATGTAAAAGTGCTAACTACTCTTATTATTTTTGTAGCGCCCACGAGTGGAGCACATAAGGCGCTGGGCTTTTGCTTTGGGCGCGCACGTATTTTTCACATGAAACGCTGGGCGCTTTTGGGAGGGGCGTCCACGTGGGAAGCACGTGAGGCGTTAAGTTCTTTTCTTTTTCAGAGATTGAGTCTCTGTTAATTGTATTTTGACCATTAATGATCACCAAAATATTTTGTTTTGAAGATCTGGGATCAAGTTTTCTTTTAAGAACTAAGTTCTTTTATAAGAACTAAGTTTCTTTTAGGGTTAAATCCTATTTTCCTAGAAATTAAATCCCCATAGGATAAGTTCTTTTTCCTGGTTCTTTTCTGAATCTTTGATTCTCAAGAACAAGATCTTCCCAATGAGAATTAAATTCTCAACTTGTGGGAGGCTTGTCTTGTGCATCTCTGATCTAGAAAAAAAAAACTAAGTTCTTTGAGAAGGGTTAAACCCTTAAATGTGATATAGATATTTTGATCCTTTTTCTTTACGTAAGGTTTTGAGAATTGAATTCTATGTTCTTTTTAAGAGCTCACTGTTCAGAAGCTTATAGGGGTTCCTTCTTTTTTGAGACTTGAAGTCTCTGGTGCTTTATATAGTGGAGGCAAGTTTGTTAATTAACCTTGAGAAAATCTCTCATTGAGAGATTCCAATTGATTTAATTGGTTTCAAAATTGAGTTGGAGAATTTTACCCACCGTTGGATATTTGATCCAAGAGTTTTCTGTTTTACAAAATATGATTTCTTGTTTCTAACGAGATTGAGGAAAATTGTGATTTTTAATCACCACTGAATTTTTAATCCAAGAGTTTTCTGTTTTACAGAGAGAAATCTTTTTTGTTTAGAAAGATTGAGAGAATATATTCCAAAAATTGGATCATTGATCCAACTGAGAGTATCTTTATTATTTAGAAAGATATGGGAGATATTTTCTCCTAATAGAATTTGATTCTATATTTTGATGATTTATCATCCCCGTTGGATGTTTGATCCAATGGCTCTGTTTAACAGAGAGTATTGTAGAATTTAATTCTACTTGGGCGCTGTCACTCATGTGTTGTGCACTTGGGGGCCACTTAACAATTTAATTCTTAAGATAGGTATTCCTGTCCTTTGCACATTAGCGCCCGCGTGAGGAGCACGTGCGGCGCCATATAAGAATTTATCTTTTATTCAGGAAGTACTCATGTGCTTTACACATTGGCGCCCACGTAAGGAGAACATGAGGCGCCACCATAGGATTTAATCCTATAAAATTGGCTCTGGTGCTGGCACCCTCATGGAGAGCACGTGAGGCGCTGCTTCATTCCAACAGAGCTTTGCTCTTTTATTAGGTTAATTATTGGGGGAACAGACACGTAGAAAGTTTCCAGCTCTTGTACGCTATAAGTATTGAGCATGTCGAGTTCCTTATAATGTCGAGGCAGAGCCATCAAAAATATAGATTCTGGTCCGTTTCGGCGAGATTCCGCGTCAATAGACGAACGGAGAACACTATATTAGTCTCGTCTTCGGAGTTGCTGCCAAAAACTAGGATAGGGGCCAACAGTCCGGATTTATTGCTCTCCCTCCGAGATTGTCCTGAGTAAACTATTTGTTCATCTTCTTTTGTATCATTTCCGAAAACCTGGATTGTGGCCACTGAGTTTTGCTTATTTCTGGTTTGTGTTACTTTTCAGTATCTTCAAAATCCAGCTGAAAGTATTTTGTATCTTCATACTTTCGCACCTAATTCATTTAGAAAGGATTGAGTTCTTCCGTGAAGGTGTACTCTAGATCATCCTTGAAATACTTCTTACACTGATATTGTGTAGAAGAGATGGCGTTGTACTCGTGCAGCCAAGGCCTGCCGAGTAGAGCATTATAACAGCTTTTGGTGTTAATGACATGGAATTTGATGTTAGTGACGAGCTGCCCTAAGTGGAGCGTCAATATTACGGATCCAAGCGTCCGTGACGACTACGAGTCAAACCTCCAGATAGTAATCTTGTCCCAGAAAAGATGCTGAACATTCATACATATCTCCTTCAGCACTCTCACATTGAGGAGGTAGACAGAAGATCTGTTGTCGATAAGGATTTTCCCTATCTTGATGTCATGGCAGTACCTAGTAACATACAACGGTCGATTATGCTCGCATATTCCAAGAAGAAGATCTTCCTCGCTGAAGGTAATATCAGCTGTGTGGACTTCTGCAAGTTCATTCTTCATTTTCTCTTCTGCAAGGAAGACTTGAAACTGATTAGGTTCTTTCCAGACCTTGATCAAGGAGCCTCGTGCCTCTTTGGATAAAAGTACGGCGTCCAATACTCTCAACTACGAGGGTATCTTCCTCTAGTGCGTAAGGACGTTATTGTCCACTTTGGCTTTCTTAGGTATGTCCTTTGTGGTGAATTCTCTGGCAACTTCCTTGTTGAACTCGAACTCCTCGGGCATTTTCCCCTTCCCTTTATCTCGTTTATTCGAACCTTTGTTTGCAGGTCCGAGATACTTTCAGGCAGGATGCGGTTGCGCAACTGAATACTTCTGCAATTTTTTTCCTCCTCTTCTTTTTTCAAGGAGGAGCTTTCGAAGAGCGGATTGAAGGGCTTTTCATCCTCAAAATCACTCTCAAACGTGAGAATCAGAGAGCTTTCCTTTTTTGAGCCGGTACCAACCATATGGCAGTTTCCGGTTGCTTCCTCGTCCGCTATAGCTCACCACTCTCGTATCGACTAGCGCGAGCCTCACGTTTCTTCTTCTTGAAATTTCTTCCATAGGAAACATATTTTTGCTACCACTTCTTAAATGTGTTGCATTCATCGATGGGATGGGTGATCCGTCAGTGATACAGGCAGTATTTCGGGTGTCCTTCTTCACTATTGAAGTACGAAACCCGAGGAGTGTACATCATTAGAGGCGGTAACCTCATCCTCATTGATAGGGCCTTGGCTAACCGCTTCTCAGTTTTGGTCCTGCTCTTATTCTTTGCAGGCATGCTTTGGTTCGGTCGGAGAACTTCATAACTTGTCCTTGCCGCAGCTTCTTTGTTTAAACGTTGTTGTTTGGTCTCTTCATATATGGCTATCTCGCGTCCCTGTTCTTCTTTGCTCTTTTGAAAAGCTTCTTCCAGCAACCTTTCAATTGGATCTTCTTCTAGCAGTTTCGAGATATTGAGCGTCGATTCTACCCCCAGTTCGTCCATGTCGCTTCCCGACGCTGGCAGAGCTTCTTCATCATATACGGAAGAATGGGAAACCATGCGGCATTTTTCCACATGTTCTTCTGCTTCCTCCGATGAGTTATCATCATTGTTGTTCTTGTCCTCGAGAATATGCTGGAAGAACTTTTTAAGTGTGACCGGTATCCATGCTTTCTGATTGTACTCTTCCAGCACATCTATATAATTTTGGACGTCCATATACCTGCCGACATACTCAGCAGGCTGCACGGGTGTCTTGGTCTTCTTTTTTTTCTTGGAAGATTTCGAAGGCTTAACTTAGGAGCTTTTCCCCTTGTCGACGATTTTTGGTGTGGGACGTGGCTTCGACATCCCTTCTATAATCTCAGGCTCAAGCGAGCATTTCCACTTGATCGCCGGGCATGTTTGCAAATTCTTCATTATTCTTTTGGTTTTTTCCGAAAGAAATACTTCCCATGGAGCGTCTTTTACGAGAGAGCAGGATGCCCCCTGCGTATCAATTTTCTTGAGGTCATGCTTTTGAGGTGATCCATCCTCCAATTATCTGAAAGCACGAATTTACCCTGCTGATACTGGTTCTCGACCCAGTTTTTAATGATGTAGCAGTTTTCAATGGGATGGCTTACTATCCAGAGATAGGGGCGGTAGTTAGGGTTGTTGACATCACCAGATTTTACAGGTCGCCGCGGTTCAGTCAATGTTATCAGATTATTCCTTATAGCAAGCTCGAACAATCTTCTCGTTTTGTCATGAGGGAATGAATACGCACATCCCATCCTTTCTTCTAAGGTAGGACGCATGCGGCTGTTGTTTTGTCGGGCAGCTGCTTTCGGGTTGTTCGGTTGTTACTGAATATTAGCAACAAAAGCCACCTTTCCCTTACCTTTATTACTTCGGGGATCTCTGCCCGAAGAGGATGGACTCTATCCCATCTAATCCATTTAGTCCAGTTTATTGATCAGCACTTGGAATGTGGTGGGCTTGAAGAAGGTCATCAATTGGGATACGGTTGATTGAAGATCAACTGTCCCTATGAATATCCCCATAGTTGGGGACTCCTCAATACGCTGTTTGCATTTGGACCACAAGTTTCGCCACCGGATCGCATATTGTACCCATATCTCACCTGGCTTAACCTTTATGTTGATCAACGCGGTGATTGGAGTGCGCTCACTCATACTGGCGAACCTCTGAGTGAACAGCAGTTCCATCTTAGAACAAGTCTTGACGGGTTCGTTCGCGAGCTCCGAGTAATATTCGAAAGTCGTTTCTGATAGACTTTCGACGAATTGGCGAAGCAGCTTTTTATCATCACCTCCAGTGCTGCCTGATTGATTTGAAAAATTGAGTCTTTGTATGCTTCTTAGTTACCGCAATCAATAACGGTGTCGCAATAGCTAGCCGATAGTGAGTACGGGCCGTCCACAGGGAAATGGTAAACTATCTTTCTTATTTTAGGCGAGTTAATAAAGAAAGGTGGTATTTTTATCGTTTTATATTAAAGAGACTTAAGAATTTTATAAGAGAAGGGCTTCTAGGATTTTTCAGATTGAGTAGTTAAAGGATGAGGTTTTAAAAATAATTCTTTTTATCTTTTAATTATTTAATACTAGAGAAATAGCGATGAATATGGATTATGGTACTTAGAGGGATTAGTGTTCCTCTATACTGACCCTTGTCCTTTCATTGATCCCTATTTATCTCAAGCCCTCGACAAAGAAAGTATTAACGAATCTCAAATCGAGATCGTAACTATTATGAATTGGCAGCATGCCCAAATAAGAGGGTTAAGACTCTCTTTGTTAAAATTTATAAAATTAAAACATAAGAAGAAGATAAGAGATTTTTTTATCCATTATACTACCATTTCCTATAAACTCTAACAAGCGGGAATTTACTCGCTCATTGGGGAAAACGAAATAAAAGAGGAAAGGTAGAAGAATTCCGAAACCATAAGTTAAACCAAAAAGAAATATGCGGAAAATAAATATAGAAAGTAATACGTAAAGTAATGAGACAAAATTAAAAGAGAAAATACCTTTTATTGAAAAGAGAAGCTAGATTTTATTAAAACTTTTGCATTACAGAATTTGATTGCTGATAAAAACTAAAAGAACTAAAAACCTTAGATTTCTCGATAGATAGATCGATTGAAAAATAACCCTAAATTGCTCTCGGTCCTTTATATAAGCTCTGGAACATGAAACCCTAGACGTCTTGAAATATGTGAAAACACGATCCTGCCCCTAAAATTGCACATCCAACGGCCATGAGCCGACCGCGGTTCCGCCGCCTTTATACCTGTTCCACTGCGGTTCCGCCGCCATTTTGTGGACTTGTGTCTCCAGATTTTTTTGTGCTTTCTTTTCTCGATTTTAGAAGATTTTTCTGATGAATATATTTTGAAAATATATTTTTCTCTCTGCGGTTGCGAGAATCTTCAATTTTCTTCTAAAATTCGGTAGATTTGATTTGCCAACTTGATTTAATTTGATCTCTTACTTATATTTATAGTCATGAACTGATTTGTTATTTTAATACCTGCACAATATCTCAAATCAAATCATTAGTAGCATTTGGTTTGTTTGAGATAATATTCCAACCAATTTTTAATTAAATTACTTAATGGATATGATATGATATGTACATCTTAATAATAATAGTTAAGAATATTTGATATGATATAATCTGTATATTTTCAAAATTAAGAATCATATAGATATTTTATTTAAATATGATATACATATGTTCCCCCAATTGTATTAATTATAAATTAAGAAACATATGACAAAAATCATTTTACACATAAGCCCACATATGTTCTTAAATTACAAATAAAACCTTTTAGTAATTAATAATAGTAGGAAAAATGACCGTGCAAATGTGCAATAAATATGACTGATCAAATACTCCCAAACTTATCTTTTGATCGTCCCAACCAAATTGTTTTATTTTTAAAAGAAAAAGAAAAACTTAGTACACTTTCGTAGGCAGCACGATTGCACTTAACTCGTGCAACAAGCCGTTAAAACTCTAGGTGTTCCTTGTAGGAGGAGTGTTGTCTACTGAGGTTTTTTAGCGGATTATATCTACAAAATCCCAAAATTTAGAAAATAAAGGAAAGAAGGCGAAAATGTCAAGAAAAAACTTGAAAATAAGAGTTTCAAACTACATTAGCTTTTTAATTATCATGAGCCATATTTTAATGGTCTTGAAAAGATACCAGAAATCACATCCTTTCTCAATAAAATATCATCTTTAGTCTTCCTCATATATACCCCTACGTGTGTGTAAAAATTATCACTACACTTGGAGAATTCAATTCAAGCTATTATACCCTTTGTCCATACTGCTTAGTACTTTTTAGTCGGTGATATTTTAGATGGATTTGCTCATACATTCTTCATGTGATCGTTAATATTTCCTGAGGCACTAACCAACCAATTACCGAATGTGCTCACTTATTAAGACGTACTTAGCAATATCATAATCTTGTAATACTTAAGGCTTAACATTGACCCCCAAACCAGTTGGTCTAAAGCACTAGGTGATAAGGCATCCTCGCTGTATTTTTTTATATGCTGCTTTAAGTAATTACAAAACCAATATTCATTTTTCTTTTAAATTTTATTTTATTTTTCATTTATTTTTGTTAATTTTGCTTTTTATACTAAGGTTTTCAGGCAAGAGTATTTTAAGGTATGCTCTACTATCCCAAGTTTCAAGATGTGTGTAAGTGCGTATAGTAAGATATCAATGTTCAGAAGTTTGGACTCAAGAATAGGGAATATTTTTCAGATTTATTTCTATCCGCGGACTAGTAAATTTTTCACCTTACTAACCCTTCGGACAACAGCTCATGGCCACGTATTACTAGTTTCGTTCTAAAACATTTACTTTTCTTGCATTTCTTAACTCTCTTCCTCTCTTTCATTTTCACTTTCTAACTTTTATTTTCAAAATTTTCTTATGTAAAATGATACATGAATAAATAAAAACCTCCTTCCCAAACCTGTTTGCAGCAGTGTCCTCACTGATATTGTCCTGTAAGCTTAAAACCTGAAGATTAGGAGGAACAGTTCAAGAAGATGATATAAAGAAAGGGTCAAGAGTGAATGATATTAAAATCCTCCCCCAAACTTGTCCTTGGCTCACAATCGTGCAAAAATTTCCTTTCTTGCAAGAGCCATTTTAAAAATATTTTTCTTCTTTCCCCCAAACTTGAGTAAAACAGTGTTTTCACTACTAAATATTGAAATTCAACATAAGAGGGGGGGTAAATATTATCGGTATATACAAAGCCTTATAAAGACAAAAAGTTAAAACCAACACTTCAAATATTTCATCAAGGTAATACCATGGTTGGTGATAGATAGTGTAACGGATAGCCGTGAAGAAAACTTGAGACTATATAAGAATGGAGGTTGTATCATATTTCGAGTAGAAAAGAATGGAAATGAAAGTGGCGATAGGAGATGATGTAAAGGGTAGACAAGAAGTGTATTCGAAAGGATTTACGTCTCGGTTGGTGGAGACGAAAAATTGAGTGTCAATGAAAACGAGAATGTGAAAGATAAGGAATGGGTGAAATAGTCTTATTCTCATATATAGTAAGAAGAAGGTGTGGCGGTTCAATTTCTTCGGCCTCAAACAGAGGCACACGAATTTCCGATGGAGGTTGATTCATCACAGCGTCCAAGTCTTCAAGAAACGCGAGTTCTTCGGCAAAAATATTTTTGAAACTTTCATCGATATTCCAATTGATGATCTCATCAGAAAGAAAGGAATCGATATTTATATCAGTGTAATAGGTAGATTCACTAGGAAGGTTGAAAGTTTCAAGATCAATGTGTTGCGCACAATGATTAAAAATACTTGATTCGTAAAAAATTATGGAGGAAGGAGACTCAAAAAGTTCGTCTACCTTATCCTTAAAAGAATCTAAATCAAGTGGTCTTTCAGGAATCATAGAACTCGAAATATCAGAATGTGGTTCATCAAATATCGGTGGAATTGAAAGAAGATGAGAAGAACCAAAAAAGTGTGTAATGAAATGGGTAAACAACTTGGGTGTCGAGCATTGTTGATCCAGATTAAGGCTGAATATCATTTTGCATATCAGATAGGTTGCTGGTAAGAATAGGATCGGTTAACTATACAGGAAGATATTCACATTCAATGGAAGGGACATGATGGATCGGGGAATCCAACTCATCCAACATATCAAGTTCATCTTTAAAGATATTCTCAACACTGATCTCACTAGCACCGTCAGTCGAATCAAACGAATAGTTTTTAAAAATTTATCAATTATATTATCCTTAAACGATGGATCACTAGGTTCACTTGATGGAATTGGAAGATTTGAAATGTCAAGTTTAGTTGGATAAGGATCGGTTTGATTTGGAATGGTGTAAATCTCTATTTCACACTCATGATTGGAAAAATCAAACATGTTATTTTCGAACACTTCATCAATTAGATTATTAAGCAGTTGAACATCAAATACATTTGGTTGGGGTTTAGGATGGAAGGTGTTGAGATCAAAATAATTGGTTTTGGTTTGACTGGGAGGGATCTCTGGTTCTTTCTCACTACTTAATTCTAACTCTACATCAAGACTGGACATGGTTTGTGAAGAAGTTTCAATGAAAGATTCTCTTTAAACCGTGGAACTTCCTAATTGATGTTCAGAAGCACTGTCTAGATAAGGTGCAAAAGTTGAGTATGGTTGGAATGTGTTTAATTGTTGGCTACGGGAGAGTTCAATGTGTTTCATAATAGAAATGAGTTTACGAATTACCACATTAGCCTCAAGAGAAGTATCAACATAAGAGGGTGTGAAACTTTGGCACTGTTGATAAGTGTTAGAAGGGTGTATCCAATTTTCATAAATAGAATTAGGATCAACATTCTGATATGAAGAAAATTGAGATTGGTTGAATTGTTGGCGACTGGCTTTTACAATTTGCTCAGCAATGGTCAAGGATGTAAAAGTTATCATATTTCGCCTCAAAAGGAGTATCAACATATTCATATGAAAATAATTGTAATTGTTGTCCTAAACATTTTGGA